>CM046879.1:16690246-17962031 GCA_025667525.1 Glebionis coronaria | reverse complement strand
TTGTTTTGATAAACTAGTAAACACAAGGACTGAAAATGTAATTATCCAAAATTCTAGGGTTTAATAAATACTATACGTGGAAAATTAAACCCTAGGGACCATTTTAGGAAGTTTCTAAAAGTTATTTTGTCATTTTATAACCCTAGGGACCATTCTTGTAATTAGCCGAAACTTAAAGAAGCCCTAGGGGCTGTTTTTGTAATTTTAGTAAAGTTAAAAAAACCTAGATATAACTAGGGGGCTGCCATAAGCCAAAACTTTAACAAGCCCTAGGTACAAAATATGTAAAATCTGAAAGTTATACTTGTTTAATATATGGAGGGACTAGTTTTGCCATATTCCGAAACATTAACAAGCCCTAACCCTAAAATCTATTTTAATTATAATAAAACATAATTAAATACCTAGACCAAAAGAATTATTGTACAAATTCTTAAGTTTGTAATTAATAAATTATTTTATAAATGTTAAAATAATTTATGGAAACTTTATAGTTAAATAGAATATTTTATTTTATTTTTCAAAATAAAATATTTAAATTTGCTATAGGGATTAAATTGTCTAAACAATATGGATATGTATTACTAATACATAAACACATATATTTGAAAGTCCCTAATCAATGCTAGAAACACTAAACTTAACTAATCAACACAAGGTATTACTTTTCAAACGTAATCGTATTATTGTATAATAAAGAATTACAAGTGTTATGGATAACACCGTTTGATGACAATGTGTCGTGCACACTTTGAACAACTATAAACCCTAACTTATGAATACAGTCACAGCTGTTTGATTCAATAAGTTCTAAGCCTAAATGTTATGAATATACTCAAAGTGTTAAACATTAATGTTGGGATACACATCCTATTTATAGTGATACGAGGTTGACCTAAATAGTACTTGATGGTGACTACACAAGACATTCACTTTTACGACATCAGTCACATGATGCTCTTCTATTCTTGGTAGTCTGCCATAATGCTTTAAGGAAACAAATCTTCAAACAGTTTCCTTTTTCTTCATTGTCTCGAACACACAAATGGCATGTCCAAAGTGTGCTGAGTGTTAACAGGGTATTGCCACCCCTGTTAACCCTCAACCCCTCAGAGTCCCTAATACATCTTGGCTGTTATCCATCACAGCCAATGAGTATGTCTTCAAGTAATCTTTGACTTCCTTGACAATGTCTCTGACATGGACTCCTCTGAGGTTGCTCACAGAGACTTGGATCTCTGTGAGTCTTGCGATACTTGCCTGCCTCCTAGGCACAGGCAAGGGACTATCTAACAGCTTAATTATGTTTAAATCTATGATCAGGGAATCTAACACACTTAGATTCCCAACAATCTCCCCTATTTAAACATAAATATAGCTAGATCTATCTAAGTTAAGGTAAGTGAGATAACAGCTTCTTCTTACTCATAACAGATCTAAAGAAACATACCTCATGATTTTATTCATACTTAAAGAAAAATTACAAGTACATTACAAAAGTGAAATAAAATGTGAAGGTAGAATTGAGCTGTGAATTTCTTAAATAGTCATCATTTTTTATCTTTTCTTCAGCTTCAGCTATGTCAGTTCTAGTATCCAATTCTGCCTGTAGAGATTTTGCAAAAACTTTGGAATACTCAGAGTTAATCTTGAGTCCTTGTTTGAGACAAAGTAGCTAAATTGTTGATGCTAAGCCAAGCTCATCTTCTCTTTGAAACGCATACTGGCAAGCTCTGTTCATTAATGCCATTCCTCTTTCAGGCTCTGTGTAGGTCTGACCATCAACAGGGCCAACGATTCCATTTGGTAGGATCAAATCCCTGTGCATTCCATCCACTTGAACATCATCTGTGACAAAAGTTTCCTTAACAAGTTGAGAAACTCTTCTTCTTTTCTTGCCAGACTTTGGGGGTTCTTGTTCAAACAGCTATGGTGGGGGATCAATTTTGAGTTTGGCTGTTGTTTCTTTGATCCAGGTGAACTTAGCCTTAAGAGTTTTAAGCAGAAGGAAATTAGCTGACCAGTTCATTTGGCAGCTAAGGCTTCAAGTTCAAACCATTCAGATAACCCAAGTTTCTTTAGCCTGAAGTCTTCAAATACATTCATATTTCCCTGTTGGTTGTCTCTCCAAAAAATCATTTGTGGTGTGTTGGTGGACTTGTGAATTGTGTATTTGAACTTGGTTATCTTGCCAGGTGCATACCTGTTGTTAACGTAGGCATCATAATCAGCTTTTACTTTTCTTAGTGCCTCTGCGCGTTTAGTTTCCATTTCCCTCAACCTTTGTCTCTGCTTCTCCCTTTCAGGTGGAGTCATCTTCCTTAGAGCAGCCTCATTTAGTTCCTTGGCTTTCTTGATTTCATTTAGTCTTTTGAATTCCTCAGCCTGTTTCTCAATTTCTTCAGGTGATAAGGGATTCTCATTGGAAGGTGTAAAGGTTGAAAATTAGGAAAGGTCTGTGGTGGATCCTCCTGTCTCTAGCATCACAGCTATTTTCTTTAGTTTTGTGTCTGTGTCAACCAAAACTATCTCCTTTACTTTCTACGAGACAGAGGATTCCATACTCATATTTTTCAATACCTCGGCTCTTTTGATAAACGCTGACTGATCTTAAGATTGAATCAATTTGCGAAGGGAGCTAACAGTGAACTTTAGCTTCTTGGCCGCTGGTTCACCATCATCCCCAGACTCGCTGGTGTTAACCAAAGTCAGGGACTTTGATGAATCAACTCCATCTTTATTCTGTTGCTCCCCCTGAGTGTTATCCTCATCATCAGGTATGATAACAGGTGTGATGACTTGGAGGGGGACAGGTGAAGAAATGGTGTTGTCAACAGATGTTGATCCATGTTTTGCAGATTCAAGGTTAAGTACCTTTTCCTTCTCCCCCTCACGTTTAGCCTGTCTTTTCAGACATTTGGCTGAACGTGTTTCAAAGTGCCTTGCAATCTGTTCAACAGAGGCAGCCATAGCACGTTGCCTTGTTCTTGAAGCTCTGGCAATCTTCAGCAGACGGTTGCAGTTTCCATTAGTATTGCCCTGAACACGATTAACAATGAAGTTTGTATGACGATATTGCCTGTTACGAACAGCTTCAAACTCTCTGTGCATGGTTAACTCATGTTCATGAAATAGAGCAGGGACTTCTGTGTCAATGACATCCTTGATTCTTGTGGAAAAATGACTAAGTCCTTGTGCTACACCTTTTCTTGCACCATCCTTGATGGGTTCAGTGAATGCATCAGCAACTGCCTTCTTGATGATCCCTGGAAATGTGACAGTGAAGTTATGTATTTCAGACTTGATGACATCCAGCTTTCTTGATAGGCGTTCAATATCAGATTGATGATGAACAGGCTGAATATTATGGATGTTCAGGCTTTGTGGAGCATAATCATCCCCCCTTGGCAATAAATCAAAGTTGGTTTTGGCAGGATGATCAAACATGAGAAATTCAGCAGTTGGATCATAGGCAGGGCATTGGAAGACTGTTGTGGTGGAGGTAGCAGAGGTTGGAGTGAAAACAGCTTCCTTGGGAGGAGAAGTAGTATTTGCAGCTGGAGTGGACAGAACTATTTCTTTGGGAGGAGAGACAGATTGTTGAGCATCTTCTTCTTCTTCATCCTCCTCCTCAAACATCCCCTCAGGGATTTCATCCTCAGGCATGGATTCAAGATCAGAGACATCATCAACTAATGACAACACTTCTTCTTCAATATCAAGCATGGGCTCTTCGTCATTTGGTTGGTCCTGAATAATTGTATCAGCCTCTTTATCCTGTTGCTCCAGGGATTCTGTGTCTGGCTGTACAATTTTAGCCTGCAAGTTGTTGTTATTAGTAACATGGAAATAAGTAAGGGGAATGGTCGCCATTTTCGCTGTCCCAGGAAGGCTGAGGGTGATTATTCAGTCCCCCAAAAGGTTAAGAAACCTTTGGGACTCTTTTAATAGTGAAACATATGAGGGTGAGGGTCGCCTGTTATGCTGTCCCTAGGAAAGCTGAGGGTGATGATTCAACTCCCCCTGAAAAGGATAAATCCTTTGAGATTCTTTTTCTGAGGGAACCAAGAGGCTCTGTGAGGTACAGCTGATCAAGGTTGAGACATATATGTATTCAGGTTGTTGTTTGCCTGAATACTGTCTAGAGGGTGCAGGGTCATCGGGGTGCTTTATAAACACAAATGAATCATTCCTTGGTGCATAGACAGGGTGTACAGAAGTCTTAAAGAGTTCTAAGTGCATAGACAAACTTCTAAGGGTCGAGGATTACCCTAACTTCACCACTCTCACCTACAAACATTTGAGAGTGGCTGCTTGTGGACCTCTAAAAATTTACACTGATTACCTGTGTGATATCAGCAGGATTCGGCTGGTTCCCTAATGTCTCGGCTGATAGCGAGACGCTAGACCCTTGTTGTAAGTCAGCTGAAGACTCTGATTCCACATGAGTATCTGGAACAGAGGAGGCGTCTAGGTTCACAGTCTTCTTTCCCTTGGCCTTAGTAACAGATTTGGTATGGGAAGAAGATGGGTTTTTCTTCTTCTTAGGTTGTTGGCCAGATGAAGCCTTGGACGTCGTGGTGTGCTGCCCAGAGGTCAAAGACTTAGACTTGCCAGACACACCAGAGGTAATCACCTTCTAAGAAGAAGGGAGCATGGACTTCTCAGCTGAGGGTTGTTTGTTAGCAACGTTCATCATGTGGGATGTGACAGGGACATCTTCAGCTCCAATTTCTTTATAGATGGCACCTGTGATGTGATAGGGTTTCAGAGAAGTGAGAGCAGAGTTATGATAGTTGTCTCCCAACAGGCTTTCAAAGATCAGCGATAGAAAGCGAACGTAGCAAATGTTCTTTTCCCTGACTTGGTTCCTTCCTTTAAGCTGTTCAACTAGGTTGGATAAGAGAATGCTTCCTATATCAACATCAGCTCCCAAGATCAGCCCATAAGCTATAGATTGGTGGTTGAAGGACATCTGATCTTGGGATCCCTGCATGCCTCTCAGGGATTTGACTATGTGGGTGAAGAGGACACGCCACATAAGTGTAAAGTACTTTATCTTCAGAGGAGACTTCGAGAGGACCTCAGCGGGTGTAAGAGCAGGGTTTACATCATGGAATGGTTTAAGTGTGGCAAGGGCATCCTTAACAGCCTTTTTGTCAACCACCTTTAGGCATTCATCACCATGTTTTAACCCAACAACACTAGAGAAATCTTTGAGTGAGAAGGCAAATGGGTGTTCGTTGCAGGAGAGGCTAAAGGTTATTGTGTCAACAACTACTTCAGCAGAGTACCAGAATTCCCTAAGGTATTCTTGGTAGAAGGTGGTTGGGGTTTTTGTGAATGCTTCACTTATATCACAATTCTGCATGAAGTTAACCAGATCTGAGTAGGATACATTTGGAGCCTTGATCCATCCAATGGAGTTGTTTGATGCAAGGATGCTTTCGTTGAGTTCAAAGTTAACGTTTGTTGCCTTGGGAACTCGGAATGCCATTGATTCAAGGTCGAAGAAGAATGAAAATGGAGGATGGGTTTAGAAAGAGAAAGCTTAGAGAGAGAAATAGATTTGTGAAATGAGAATAGTGGTAGGTGAGGAGAGACGAGAGACAATATATATTCAAATATGAAAACAGTTACTCAATCGCATTAAATGCAAAGTGGGAAAATGACTGCTCATGTGGGTCCCTTGACCTTTCAAAACTTATTTGTCTCCTCGTTATGCGAAAATAAATGATTAAATATTGAGAATGTTTTTTGCATTTACTTGAAAATTAACTACCTAGTTTCATGTGAAAAACATTTAATATAGAATCAATCATTTAATGAACACATTTATTATCAAGCCACCGGCTTTGAGATATTGAGCATCCCTAGCTCAGCAACTAGCCTGTTGAATGAAGGTTTAGCCAAAGGCTTTGTGAAAATATCAGCTATTTGCAGCTCTGTGGGAACAAAGTGCAGCTCAATATATCCCTTCATTATGTGATCCCTGATAAAATGATACCTGATATCAAAATGTTTGGTTCGAGAGTGAAGAACAGGGTTGTTGGAGATGGCAATGGCACTGGTGTTGTCACAAAAGATTGGCACTTTGTCATATAAAATTTCATAGTCAGCCAATTGACTTTTCATCCATAGCACCTGAGCACAACAGCTGGCTGCCGTGACATATTCTGCTTCAGCTGAAGATATGGCTACAGAGTTTTGCTTCTTTACCCTCCATCCAACCAATTTTCCTCCTAGGATTTGACAGCTACCTGAGGTGCTTTTCTTGTCAAGACAGCATCCAGCATAGTCTGAATCTGAATAGGCCTTGAGATTAAAGCCTGCTTCCTTGGGATACCATAGACCTAGGGAGGGTGTTCCTTTGAGATACCTGAAAATTTTCTTAACAGCCACTAGATAGGATTCTTTTGGGTTAGCTTGGTACCTTGCACAAAGACATGTGGAGAATTGGATATCAGGACGACTAGCTGTTAGATACATGAGTGACCCAATCATGCCTCTGTATAAAGTCTCTTTAACAGAGACCCCTGACTCATCAGGGCCCAAGTTGTTGGGTGGAAGCATGGGGCATTTCACTGATGCACAATCAGCTAAGTCATATTTTTTAAGTAAATCTTTAACATACTTTTCTTGAAAAAAAGAAATTCCCTTAGGACATTGTTTAATTTGAAGACCCAAAAAGTAAGTTAATTCACCCATCATACTCATCGCATATTTCTTGGTCATTAATTTAGCAAAACGTTTACTAAGATTAACATTTGTTGACCCAAAGATGATATCATCCACATAAATCTGCACAATGATGAAGTCACTCTTATCCTTAAAGGTAAAGAGTGTTTTATCAATAGAACCCTTGAAAAATTTGTTTTTAGTTAAGAAATTAGAGAGAGTTTCATACCATGCTCTTGGAGCTTATTTCAGCCCATAGATGGCTTTGTGAAATCTGTACACATGATTGGGAAACTCATTGCTCTCGAATCCTTCAAGTTGTTCAACATATACTTCCTCAGCCAAATTTCCATTGAGGAAAGCACTCTTAATATCCATATTATACACAGTGAAATTCATATAGGCAGCATAAGCCAGAAAGATTCTGATGGCTTCAAGTCTTGCTACAGGAGCAAAACTTTCATCATAATCAATTTCTTCAGTCTGTATATACCCCTGTGCCACAAGCCTGGCCTTGTTTCTGATGATGTTTCCAATTTCATCCATCTTATTTCTGTAGATCCATCTGGTGCCTGTGATACTCTTTCCAGGTGGAGCTGGCACTAGTGTTCATACTTTGTTCCTTTTGAACTGATTGATTTCTTCCTGCATAGCAGCTACCCACCCATCTTCTACAAGAGCCTCATCTACTCTCTTAGGTTCAATTTGAGAGAGAAATTCAGCAAAGAGACATTCATTGGCTGATGCAGATTCTAAGTCATGAATTCGCTGTCTAGTGGTAACCCCTGCATTAGGTTCCCCAATAATGTTGACAAGAAGAATGTGTTGATCTCTTGACCACTTGTTTTGAGGAGTTGGGGACTCATGGACAGGTACACTCGTGGGAATAGCTGGTACTATTTGAGTTTCATCCTGCTGACTAGCAGGGCTTTCTTCAAAGACTACTTAAGTGTCTGAGTCTGCTTCCGCCATATCAAGAGGTACAAGTTCATTATCAGCAGGAGATTCTTCAGGGATTTGAAGAATTGGTGAGTCATCAATAGCAGTTGAGGAAGATGGACTACAAGAAGGTTGTGGTTCTTCTTCATCAAGTTCCTGAGAGGTAGGAACTTCAATGTTGTGTGTAGACAGAGGGTCAAAAGCAGGAACATAAGGAGTGAGAGTGTTGGGGTGATGATGGTGATGACATGCAGGTCTTGGTTCTGAGAATTCATCACTTAGGAATGACACGTTTTCATTAAAATCAATTTCATCACCCTCTGTTCCAGTTCTCTGTATGACATCATCATCTTCATTGAATCTGACATGAAAGGTTTCTTTTACTTCTTGTCTTCTGATGTTGAATACTCTGAAGGCTTTGGCTGTTGGAGAGTATCCCAAGAAGAAACCATCATCAGCTTTTTCATCAAATTTTCCAAGTTTATCCCTATAATTATAAATAAACACAGGGCATCCAAAAACATGAAAATAGCTGACATCTGGAGCTCTGTTTCTGAAAACATCATAAGAAGTTTTGCCGTGTCTTTTGACAATGATTGATCTATCTTGGGTATAGCAGGCAGTGTGAACAACTTCACCCCAAAATTGCTTTGGTAAGGCTGCACCATTTAACATAGTTCTGGCTGCTTCAATCAAAGTCCTGTTTCTTCTTTCAGCCACACCAATTTGTTCAAGGGTGCCAGCTGAAGAGAAGTTCTGTGAAATACCTTTTTCATCACAAAAAGATTCAAGTTGACGATTCTTGAATTCAGTACCATTATCACTTCTTAGAGCTTTGACTCTAACATCATTCATATTTTCAACTTGTCTGATGAAGGACATGATGGTATCAGTTGCATCACTTTTCCTTCTGAGGAAGAACACCCATGTGTATCTTGAAAACTCATCAAAAATGACCAAGGTGTATTTGTTGTGATTAATGGTCTGAGGTTTGACAGGCCCAAACAAATCCATGTGAAGGAGATGTAAGCACTTGTCAATAGAGAATGATTGCCTGGTATTGAGAGAAGACCTATGATGCTTTCCCTTGACACAAGCTGAACAAGTCTTGTCTTTAGAAAACATCACTGAAGGTAGACCAGCAACCAGGTTTTGTGTGGCTATCTTGTTGATTTTCTTGAAGTTGAGATGAGACAGTCTTTTGTGCCACGGCCAATTGACACTTTCTAAGGCTTTAGCTAGAAAACAATTTGAGCTGTCTTCAGAGCAAACAACCATGTTGATGACATAAACATCTCTCCTTCTTGGTGCGATAAGCACAACATCATTATTCTTGTTGAATATGGTTCCCTGAGTCTTAGTAAACAAAAACTTGTAGTCAACATCACACAATTGGCTGATGTTAATAAGGTTGTGCTTAAGACCATTCACATATGAAACCCTTGTAAACGTTATCCCATTGCAGTTCACTAAGCCGTATCCCTCTGTGTCACCTGAAGAATTATCTCCAAACACCACTTTAGGACCAGGCTCCTTTGAGTATCTGTGCAGGTATTGTTGAATCCCTGTCATGTGTCTAGAACAACCACTGTCTAGATACCATACCGATTCCTTAAGATGTTTCTGCACAAATACATAGAAACAAGTTAGTTCCTATGGTGAACCCACTTTCTAGTGGGTTCCCTGAATTGCTGATTAGCAACTCTTGAGTTCCTATAGAACTTTTGGCGATGGGAAGGACAATTAGCTGTCTCATGGTTAAAACTTCCACAGATATCGCAACCTGGGAAGTCACCACACTCATCTGAGTGATGGTCTATGAATCCACAGAATTTACAGGGAGGATAAGGTCTGTAGTTCCCTTGTTGTCTCTTTGAACCCTATTGACTTTCCCTAGAGGGTTTTTGAGCTCTCTTAACAGCCATTTGTCTATCATGGTCAGAGGTCATGTGATGAGAGTTCTTACATATATTGCAATAAGGTTTGACTAACCTTTCTCCTTTGGGTTCACCTAGGACAGACTTAGGTTCACAAGAAGTAGAGCATTCAGCGGAAGGCTTAATGTGTTGTTTTAAGATTTCTACTTCTTTCATTAAAGACAATAGGCGTTCTTCAGTTGAAGAGTCAACTTTCTTCACAGATTTTGTTGAGACAGGCTTAAATGTGACTTGCTTACCAGATGGTTTAGCAGGTACCAAATATTTTTGAAGGAGGTTTCTCAACATCCGTTTTAAGTTCACCCTTGTCTCCTCTAGAGGAACTTCTGGGTTCAACTCCTGAGAGTTTGGGTAAAGGTGGTAATTCAGCCACATCTTCAGAGACAGGGTCATCAGTCAAGGTGGGATCTGACAAATGAATGGTCTATGTTGATTTAAAGATAATATCTTTGGGCTTGGTGAGAATTCTCAGCTTATTTTTCTTAGCAGATACATCCCTTTTAATGTCAGCAGGCAACTCATCATTAAGCAACTGATCTATAGTGAACCTACTACACAACCATTTTTCAATAACCTTGTTTAATTCAGACACTTTATCATTTAAGGCAATGTTTTTCAAGGTTAACCTAGTGACTTCATTTTGAAGGGATATTTTCTCTAAATTAACACGTCTGAGAGTTTCACATTCAGATTTAGTATTTAGCAGTTCATTTTTAACAGAGTGAAACTTATCAAGCAGGTTCTTTCTTTGTTCCTCAACAAAGTGCAAATCAACAATGGTTTAATCAAGGACATGTTTGCGTTCATCACTATCAGACATAGATAAAAGCCTATGTACCTTTTTCATTGTGATATCAACCCATTGTCCCGATCTTGCATCACCTTTCCCAACAGCTGGTTCATCCTCAGCTATAGCCATAAAATCCCTGACTCTGGTAGTATCTTCCTCATCTGAAGTCAGCGGCTCATCATTCCAATCATATGCTTCATCTACCAACCCTTTCTATGTCTTTTTATCACCTCCTTTCTTCTTGGACAGAGCTTCAAGCTTCAAATTCATCAGTTCTAACTAAGCTTTAAGTGCCTTGTACTTGTTCTTGTAATCCTTCTTCTCATTGTCTGATGAGTTGGATTGGTGAGATGAGTGTGGTTTGAACTTGTAAGGTTTTGGTGGAAGATGATGGATAGGAAGGTGAGGATGTCTTGGTGGAAGGACAGTCTTTTTGGAAGTGTCCTAGCTTTCCACAGGCAAAACAGGTTTCTTTTGATCTGTCAGTTTGTTTACTGGCTGATCCTATTCTCCCTGAATGTTTGAAGAATCTTCTTTGATTGGCTAGCAAAGCTCTTTCATGAAACTCTGCATTAAGTCTGTCAAGAACTCTTGGCTGTTGCGGGTGTCTTCTTCAACATCAGAGTCGCTATCATGTGGATGTGGTGCAGAGATCAAGGCTTTGGAAGTTGTACTTGAACTACAAATCTTTTAGTCTCTGACTTGTATATAGTATCGATAAGCCATTCTTCATAATTATACTTTCCATAAAGTTGAGCCAAGGTGTCATTCTTGATTGAGTTGTTGGCTCTCTATGTCTGATTCATACTCAACCATTTTCTTGGAAGGCTGTTGACAAAAGTGGCATTAATATCAGCTTGACCAATGGTGACATCATTCATAGCAAGGTCATTGAGAAGAATCTTCAGCCTTGTATAGGTTTGTTGAACCTTTTCACCTTCAAGTGACTTGAAAGCATTGAACTGAAGTCTGAGTGCCTGAATCTTGGTTTCTCTTGTTTCAGAGGGTCCTTAATGGACAAGGATGAGGTCTGTCCAAATTTGTTTGGCTGTGGGACACTGAATGACAGACTTCATGATGTGTTTGGGAAGACAGGATATGATGATGCTTTTAAGACGTTTATCTTGGTTTGCCAATTTTCTATCAGCTGGAGTCCATTGTTTTAGAGGTTTAGGAAGAGGGTTTTCTTCAGTGGAGGTAAGAGCCATGGGAACATAAGGACCATTTTCTAAAATTTCTAGAAGAAATGGTTCTAGTCCATCGAGATACACAAGAAATTGACTCTTCCAACTAGCAAAATCTTCTTCATCAAAGACTGGTACACTGGTGACATGTGATCCGCCTCTTGAGTCAAGAAGTTGGGGTGGATCATTGTCATTAGGAGGTGGAGGGGTGAGTCTTGGTGAAGATGGTGCATTGTTATTGTTTCCAGAAGGTGATTATGGTGGGTTAGAAGTTTCTGGCATGGTGGATCTTGATTATAAAACTGAGAACAATGTTTCTTGAAGGTTTTAAATATCAAACACCGCTCTGATACCAATTGAAAGTCCCTAATCGATGCTAGAAACACTAAACATAACTAATCAACACAAGGTATTACTTTTCAAACGTAATCTAATTATTGTATAATAAAGAATTACAAGTGTTATGGATAACACCGTTTGATGACAATGTGCTGTGCACACTTTGAACAACTATAAACCCTAACTTATGAATACAGTCACAGCTGTTTGATTCAATAAGTTCTAAGCCTTAATGTTATGAATATAATCAAAGTGTTAAACATTAATGCTGGGATACACATCCTATTTATAGTGATACGAGGTTGACCTAAATAGTACTTCATGGTGACTACACAAGACATTCACTTTTCAGACATCAGTTACATGATGCTCTTCTATTCTTGGTAGTCTGCCATAATGCTTTAAGGAAACAGATCTTCAAACAGTTTCCTTTTTCTTCATTGTCTCGAACACACAAATGGCATGTCCAAAGTGTGCTGAGTGTTAACAGGGTATTGCCACCCCTGTTAACCCTCAACGCCTCAGAGTCCCTGATACATCTTGGCTGTTATCCATCACAGCCAATGAGTATGTCTTCAAGTAATCTTTGACTTCCTTGACAATGTCTCTGACATGGACTCCTCTGAGGTTGCTCATAGAGACTTGGATCTCTGTGAGTCTTGCGATACTTGCCTGCCTCCTAGGCACAAGCAAGGGACTATCTAACAGCTTAATTATGTTTAAATCTATGATCAGGGAATCTAACAAACTTAGATTCCCAACATATTTTTAGGAAATAAATTTATATGAACGTTGGATAAATTGAATGTTAATATATAAGTAAAACACCTTACGTTTACTTAAAAATATATAAGTTAATAATAAGTTTAAATGGATGATTATAATACATGAACTACGAACGTGAACTAATATTAAGTAGAATTTTTATGTTTACTTAATAATGAAACTTTAATATAGCGAATTTTTCAATCAATTAACAATTAATGTTCGTTTCCTCGACTCACTCGAATTGATATCGGATAAAACTAAAAACTATTTAATATTAATAAAAACTAATTAATCTAATTAAAAGAAATAATACTTGATTAAAGCTAATTTAACTATTTTAAAACTATTTTAAAAATAAACTTAAATTTAATCTATTCTAATTAAATTCTACTAAAACTTTTAAATGAAAACTATCTAAATCTAATTTAATTGAATACTATATTAAAAACTAAACTTTAAAACAATTTAAATAATATATACTTTTTTATCTTTTTATTTTTTATTTAAACTGAATAAAAGAAAACTTTAATAAAATATTTTATATTAAAATTAAAGTAACAAAAACGTGAGTATAAACTATTAAAATCTGACAGCTAAACACTAACCAATCTATATTAATTAATGAACGTGTATTTAAACTCAAAGGGAGTGCTAGACCGAATGGTTACGACGTTGGACTGTTGAGCTGGGCGTCAAGGGGTCGAATCCCAACAGTGACCCTTTTTTTGCTATATTATTTTTTTTTGAAATTTAATACTCAGACCAATTGGGTCTGAGTTTATGAGCAGATTATATCAGCAAAATGATTAAACCCAAATAAGCTATAACAGCTTAACAAATAAGCAAATAAGCTGATCCAAAAACATAAAACTTAAAAATTCAGATAAGCTAAAACAAATAAGCATATAAAATAAAATAAGCAACTAGCAGATAATCTAAAACAAACAATAAGCAGAAAAGATCTAAAACAGATAAATAAGCAAAATACCTAACGAATCAAATAAACAAACTGAACTCGAAAGCCAAAGCAAACAGACAAAATATCTAATGCCAAAACAAAATAAGCAAAGCAGATAGAATCGTCAATAAGCTAGCAGATCTAAGAAGAAAAAATCAGCAACTATAACCTAAATAATTCAATACCAAATATCAAGCTTTAAATAGTAAACTAACAACTAATCTAGCACATAACCAAACAAATCAAAACTCCAAACAAGCAAAACCAACAGATTAAATCTATATTAACCAAATAAAGCAGATCTAAACAAACTCAATTCACATAAACACAACAAAATCAATAACATAAGTAGATAATAAATAAACTAATTAATAAAAACTTTATAAATAAAAGAGATTTAAAACCTGGAGATGAAACCTTTGAGCAGTAGACGAGGCGCTGAGCCGTCTAATCGAATCAAACACCACCTCGAACTCAAATCATCATCGAACCAAATACCTCTTTTCGAACCATTTTAAAACTTCTAGCAGGGACGTTTATTTCTACCTTTTTTTACTTTAATTTTAATTAAACAGAAATAGTAATAAATAGTAAATTGCAATTAAATTTAAAGAGTCAAAATTAAACTGAACTAGAAATTTTATTAATAATCCAAACTGAGTGCAATACTTTTTTAAATAAAAATTACAATAAACCTAAAAACTAATTTTTGCATAATTAAAAATAAAAAATAAGGCACAAAAAAAATACACAATGAAGGGGGTTTTTATAAAGAAACCCTAAACACTTCTTGGTGATCTTGGTGATCACGTCTTGAAATCAGGACCATTCTTTCTTCTTTTCTCTCTCTTTTTTCTTCATCTACGGTGGAAAACACACCCAGGGGTCACATGGATCGCCCTCGTGGCAGGTTTGTGTTTCTTTGTGTTAGTTTGCATCTGATGTGGAGTTATATGATTGGTGGAGTGGAAGATGGTGAATCGCTTAAACCAATCAAGATCAAGGGATCAGGCCACGTCAGGATAGGACCACCATCAAGTTCATCCCGAAAACCATGGGGATTTAATTGGGGCGCGTGTGAATCACACGATTTAGGTAAAAGCCCCAATTTTAATTAGGTAAATTTGTGTTTAGGCGAATTAGGGTTTTGGGGTAAAAATGGTTGCTGTGTTTTTTTTTGTGGGAGAGATGATGAGTTCTTGTTTGTATCGAAAACAGTAATAGGAGAGTGGGGGTGGGTAAATAAATTATTTGTGTGAGTGGGGTGAGTATTTACCAAATAAAAACGTGTGTTGTGGTTAATATTGACCAGGGATTTGAGCTAGTATCGTTTCCTCCGTCCAACCTTATTCACCAAATGGGCTTTGGCCCAATATGTTATATATCCGTGTGATATTCAAGTTAGAATGGGGCCAAGTTTTGGGCCTTTTGCCAAAAATGAATAATAATATATCCACTATTGGGATTTTGGGCCCAATAAGAAAATGTGGGACCCACTAAGCCCAATTAACTTTATTAAGTTGAA
The DNA here is from genome assembly GCA_025667525.1 of Glebionis coronaria. Classification (NCBI taxonomy): domain Eukaryota; kingdom Viridiplantae; phylum Streptophyta; class Magnoliopsida; order Asterales; family Asteraceae; genus Glebionis; species Glebionis coronaria. The sequence goes on along the minus strand of CM046879.1, from coordinate 17,946,913 downwards.
ATCCACTATAAACGAACTTGATTTCGGCTTCCTTGATCTTTCTTCAAAACCCGTGTTGAATTTGCCTGTTTTCGTGAACTTTGGCACACTTTTGGTTCTTTAACTTTGTCTTTGTCTCTTTCTTGGACTTTTCTTCAACATTTGACCGTGAAATCCCCTGTTTTATTTCCTTTTGATATTTTGTACCTATTTAACACACAAAACACAAAACCACGCGTAATTCCGACTTTTACGATATTAAACACATGATTAGGTCTTGTTTTTCCTTGATTTTAGTGGCAAAAGGATAAGTTTTTACACACTTATTAAATCCCCTACACTTGACCATTGCAGTGACCCCATGCAATGCATAATTTTAAAGAATAAAGTTACATTTTTCTCATAATTAATCCATCTCGGCCTTTATTAAGATACACCATTACTACTACGACGGAAAGATAAAAACTTTAAAGGAAACAAAAGTTATAACAATTTATTAACATGGAAATTATGCGATGGAAGAAACTCGTAAAGAAACCTAAGACTTAAATTAGGGCTTTGGTGTCATGAATATTAATCACCCTCAAGTTTCACGTTCCCCATTCCAAGCTTAAAAATGAGATCATTCTTTACCATAAGTTCTTAGGTTAAGACCACTTATATAAGGCAATTGTGTAATACTCTTTCTCCAATTTCTATGTTGTATCTCAAGCTTTTATTGATTGTCATTCACCCGTAGGCTCATTTGACTTGTTTGATAATTATTATTCCAAAAATGAAGGCAAAACGGTGCAAACCCGACACTCAAAACCTAACCTCGTCCTCAAAACGTTGTCACTAAAGTAAGCCCACATCAAGGATGATTTAACACGATTTGGGGAATAAATTCCCGGACCCAAAATTTGGCCAATAGTACTACTTATTAATTATTCCTCCAAAGTCAAGTAGACTTTATGTGGAGTTTAGCAAGTTCAAATCATATACCCTTAGGCTCTTTAAGATGTAAAAATGCTCCTCATCTATTGTCCACACCCTAAGGCTCCTTGAACGATAAACAAGGGAATTGATTTTTGATCAATTTTTATTCAACACTTACCATGCCATACACCCTAAGGCTCTAATGACAAGGTTTGTGCTACATGCCCCACACCCTAAGGATCCTTGAGGTCATGTTTTAAACTTATTCTTTCTTTATTTATGATATATATATATATAGTAGGCCAAATTCCGCGGTCCCATGGTCTGAATACCTCCTACTTAGTGGTTATGAGCCACCTTAGTCGGAAGTCCACAACGCTGGCACCCTCAATGTGTTCATGCTTTAACTACAAGGAGATAAACGATTTGGCTAAGAGTTAAGATATCAAATCTACACCGCAAAAATCCTCATTTATTAAGCAATTAAATATACAAACGGGAAAAAAGAGCCACAAAAACTCATATAAGCAAGAATTAACCCTTAAACTTATTATCAACTCTATCATCTCTCGTTCTCCACAATTTAAAATCTCAAGGAATGAGACCCATGGATGGTTAGCCTAATAAACCAATTAAGGTCCATATGGTTAAGGATACTAGCTAGAGTAAACTTGGATAAGTAAACTCGGGTTGAGTGAAAATATTTATGACGGGCCTAATATGTCATAGACATCTAAAATTGTTAAAACAATTTTATTAAAAACTTTATTCTAGGAAGGAAAGTAAATAAAGATAACAAAGGAAAGTACTACTATACTACTAGGCCAAAATAGATTAAAAATTTGAAAAACGTTGAATTTTTTTTAATTTTCTGGTTAAAAGGGGTTAAATTCATGGAAAAGCCCACTAAAATCAGATAGAAGTCCCCCCTACACTTAATATAAACATTTTCCTCAATGTTTAAGCATGTGGGAGAATAAACTCCCCTACACTTAGGACATTGAGTACGTTGTTTAAATCGAGCTAAGGAAGAGAAAACTAAAGTGATTACATTTATTCATCTTATTTATATACATGTATGAATCACAATAGTTTTGATAGAACCGGGTACACGGGAACACGGGATCACGGGTCGCGTTAAAAACACCAAAAGTGGATCATTAAAGCACATGTCCCTACACAACATCACAACACACACACAACCTACTTGGCTCCCCCTACACTTATTGGTGGAAATGGATGAAGGTAAAAAAGGGTGGAAAGGTTGGTAAAGGTAAAAATCTAACCTAGTTAAATGATGCTTGATTTATTTATCACGAGTCTCTACCTCGCCTCGATTTCCCGAATGTCATCATTCAAATGGGAAAATCATGGGAAAAACCGAGATTTCAAAAGGAGTAAAATCTCTCCGTGATAAAGGGGTGAAACAAAGTTATATAAGGAATACCCCATGAAAATCCACCCGGGTCAAACACATAATTTCCATCACAAAAAGAAATAAACCCCGAGGTGGTAAAATCACACAAGGTAAAGAAAAGTGGGGTACCCTTAGTCAAAAGTCTCTTACGAGGAAAGGTGTTATGGTGATATGGAAATGATAGCACAAAAGTCTCTATTCAGGGATCAAACACCGTTTCCTTGACGGGAAAATAGCAAGAGGTGTTGACATTTAAGGTCAAAATATCATCATAATCCAAAGTGGGAAAGTCGTCCTCTTCCAAACTCGATGTGAAAACATAAGTATCATCGGAGTCATAGGAAGACTCATCCTCATGAGGAAAATAGGTATTTAGAAAGATATCTAAATCCTCCTCAAATGGAATAACATCTAAAGTAGGAATGATCTCTAAGAATGGAAGATCCTCCTCAAAAGTCATGACTTCTAAAATTGGGGTATAAAAGTCAAAAGGAGTCTCCATGGAAGAATCACTCATAAAGATATGAGGTGCATTAAGATCATGGCGTGGGTCATCAAAGTTAATGAGATCAGTTAAAGAAGTGTCATCATCGTAAGTATCAAAGATTGGTTGATCAAAAATGGGTGGGTCAAAAGATAGGTCGTCGAAACCGAAGATAGTGTGATCACTTGAAGAAGTGTCATCACTATAGGTATCATAAATAGGAGTTTCAAAAATTTGAGGCTCTAAGGAAAGGGATGAAGTTATCACAAAATCATTTTGAGTAGACTTTTGAATTCCAAAAGGATTAATAAAAATCTCTTCATTATCATAATTAAGACCATCAATCATATTGACCGACTCTTTTCCATTTGATTTTGTTGTGATTTTTACCATTTTAAAAACTTGTTGTTCACCCCTAACCCTAAGAATTAACTCCCCTTCGGCCACATCAACTAAGGCTCTTCCGGATCGTAATAATGGTCTACCAAGTTGTGACAAATCTAACATTTTCAGGTAGTGAAATATTTTCTCGTATAATGTTTTGAAACTTATTTTTGTGTTGGTTGACGAACTCACAATTTACGGATTTAAATTTGGGCTTACGTGCATAATTTGGCGTCTTTTACGACTAAACCGGAAACCTTAGGATTACGTATTTACGTTTTTGAACTCCGTTTTTGATGAGACAATTTTTATTGGATTCGTTTTGTGACGGTGATTCATAATTTATAAAAACGTTTTTCGTAAAACGACCCGAGGGCACGCAAATCGAGAAAACTAGAATCGAGAAATACCCGTAAACTAGTGAGATGGGACAAAACACTTTGCCCCATCCCACTAGCTTATATGGGACGGCAAATGTGACACCACCACACATAGGTGGCACAAGTTTTAGCTAAGCTTGCACAAGTGTAAGCTTATGCTTACACTTTAAGCTTTAGCTAATGGTTTTCATTCTACCATTTCTATCCATGCAATTCACTCTCAAAACTCTCTCTACTCCACCCTTGTGCCGTCCCACATCAAGCAACAAACACCATCTTTGATCTTTTCTAGCTACAAACCACATGTTTACTAGTCCTATTAAGGTGTTTCCTTGGAGCCTTGATCATTTGGTGGCCAAATAACCAACTTTGGAGGTGATTTGCTTGTGTCCTAGGGCTGATTTTCCAACATATGATCTTGATATTTGACGGTCTTGGAGATACTTGTTGTGTTCATCAAGTTCTTGCCTCCCTAAAACAAGAAATCCACTTGGATTGGTAAAGAAGATCATCCTCTACATTTTTCTCTTATTATTTTGTAAAGAACAAATGTATTTCTTTTATTTTGTATATGTATATGATTTATATATGATGATAAAAATGTTGTGTGGGGATCAAGTGTTGATAAACATGCTTAAAAATGATGATAACCATAAGAAATGAAGCTAAAATCATGACTAATTAGTTGGCTGTATAAAAACAGTAGATAACTAAATGATGAACTGATAAAAATGCATGGTTTGATCTATTTACAGTAAAGTAGATGATGTTATACACATGTGAGAGTTGGCCATGCAATGGAATCAAAATAATGAGTGAGATATGATCAAAACAAGTTAGGTGGTACAATCTGAATAAGCAGTTTTGTAGGGACTGTTAAGGCAACTTAGACTCAAAATGGGCAGTAGCTATAACTAAGTTATATGTAGCACATATTATGAAGAAGTTTTCATCCAAAAATGAGCTTCTAAGTCATTGTAGAACTCTAGATATGGTAAAAATGGTAAACATGAAGTTAAAAATCAGATTTTGGAAATAATGTTTATTATTATTATATAAGCACTCACTTTATAATGTATAAAATGTAAAATACAAACCCACTAACTTATAAAACTTATTTATATAAATGTATAAAAGGTTAATTAAATGGGTAAATTATATAAATGGTGGTAAAAATAATATTTGTAAGTAATAAAAACTATAAACTTGATTTTTACGACTTTTTCGGCTATCGCCGTGAAATTAACGTTTTTCATCAAATAAAACTTAGACGACCAAACCCGTCTAATGTAAAGTTTATAAAAGTTATATACTGATGTATAAGTAACTAAGACAAGTAAAAACCGATTAAACCCGAACTATAAGAATTACGGACATTTACGAGCTAACTAAACCTATTAGACTAATAATTGGACTTATAAGATAAAAACTTGTAAAAAGAATTATTTGGGCTTAACCCATTAGGGCCCAACATGAAAGATATATATACTGATCATATAGGTATAAAATGGGTAAAAACAAGTTAAATAATTTATAAAAGACTTAATGAACTTAAAATAGGTAAAATCGGTAAAACTAGTGAACTAGTAAGACGATACTAAAGCGTAAACACTAAAATGAGTAAATGAGGATTTATAAACCCACTTGATAATCATCATATGTACAAAAATCATATATATTTATATTGTTATTTTGATAAAAGTCATTGGACCGAGTCTAAGACCGATTATTATTTATATAGGTTTCCGTGACCGAAGCACGCCCGTAGCCGATAATCCGCCTTTCATTAACAACGTGAGTTCATAGCCTCGCACTCTTTTAAATGTTTTATACAATGATTTGTAAACCCGCGAGGGAGATAACATGCTAGATTTTTATAAAAATAGAACACAAGTAGTCCCGATTGTATGCTAAATGATATGGACCCGAATGATGCTATGACCCTATATTCGAGACTAAAAGGATTATTAGTAGTTAGGTTATGTCACTTAAAGTCCCATTAGCATGAATTGTGAACTACCGGGATTTGGTAGACGCTTATGCATTTGATAGTACTATTTGGGGACGATCACCCCAATTCACGCCTTGACGGTTGATCCCCGTCGTACCACATTGATTGGTAAGCGAATTTATGTATGAGAAGATTCCATAGCGTGATTTTTGTGACGACACGCTAACTTAGATGGGCAAACTGTTTGTCGGGTTCGCGGCCCGCTGTTTTCACAGTAAGGTAACAATGTCATGCGGCTAATAATAATCCTACAACCCAATTCAGATACCATGTATCCTAATACAATATAAGACATATATAATAAACGATAACGACGCTATTACGATGAATATATTACCTATCATGGTAATATTGAGACTACGGTCTCATGGACGGTTTCAGATGTATGCTTGATTTATATATTGCCTGACTAGCAATATGTGGACTTACTTCCGATATTATACTTGTGTTCGGATTTTAAATGATTGTAAATGATTGTTTTTATATAACAGTTTTCATTAAACTCTATGAATTCACTCGGCATTCGCTGATATGATTTTTGCATGTTTTCTATCTCAGGTGCTTGAAGGTAATCCGGATGGAGATCGACTCTGATGGCCCACACTTAATATTAAAAATGTTCATTCGATCTGTGTTTTTTAAACTTAATGACCTATATAATTTGGGACCTGTTGTACGCTTTTGAAACTTTTTATCGAATGAATGTTTGTTAAACCTTGTACAACCATTTTTATGTGTTGTCTATGATTGGAGTTATTGTGCTATCCCGTAACACTCTGAAAGACCCTTCCGCTGTACCGATACGAAAAATGAGAGTGTTACAGTTTGGTACCAGAGCTCTCGTTATAGAGAACAAAAGATTTTAAAAACCATGGTTTTGAACAAAACTTTTCAAAATCTTTTGACAATGAACATTTAAGAAAATATTTGAAAAATCTTTTGACTATAACGGTGCCAGAGATCTCCGACGTTACCAACAAGCCCTATTGAGAAGATATATATTTTGATATATATAATTTAATTTATATATATGTATATATATCATGATTTCATTATGTAATTGTTTAACTAGTATGTTATCCTAATACGAGATAAATATATATAAATGCAGATTGTCATGGCTGACCCTAATATTCCTGTAGAAAACCATGCTATTCCCGAACCTAATATAGAAGATGATCCTTATTTAGACTTAGTAGATTTTGATATTGATGATGAGGAGGAACCATTTGAGGATCCCGAGCCCGAGTTAGGACTAGGAGATCAGATTGCCCCTCAGATTGACTTAGTAGAGAATGAGATTGAGAATGTGGATATTGAGAATATGGGTAATGAAAATGTGGATATTGAGAATGTGGGTAATGAGGACGTGGATATTGAGAATGCTGATATTGAGAATGAGGATGAGATTGGGTTAGATGAGTTAGATGACGAGATTGACGACGAGGATGTCGAGGAGGACGTAGGTATAGATGTTGAGGTTGATGACGATGAGGAAGATGAGCTCATTTATCCGTATGATGTTCCAGAGGGCGAGCCTTTGCCCCCACCTGTTTGTTTGTCTGATTCTGAGGATGAGTTACCTAGGGACGAAATGTCTGAATCGTCTGAATCAGAGGAGGATGAGGATGACGATGCACCTGATGGTACTGATGGTATTGCTACTCGTAGACGTGAGATAGGAGAGTCGTCTAGTGCTCGAGAGGCTACTCATATTGATGGTCTTGCACCATGGGCCTTGAGACGTGATCTAGATGCTTCCCGTGTTAAGAGTTGTGTGACAGAGGTTGGATTAGGTGTTGTTCAGACTCAGGTTGCTTATCTGGAGTCGAAGACTAAGGTTGGCGAGAAAGAGCGAGAATTGCTTAGTTTGGATTTGAGTGATGTAGAACGTGGTTTGAATGAGGCTTTTAGGAGGTTATCGGTGTTGGAAAGTGGTGAGTATGCTGCTATGAAGAGAAAGGTGAATTATATGGAGATTCAGTTGAGTGTGGCTCGTGCGATGCGTGAGAAAGCTGAAAAGGAGTTGAATATATCAGTGGGTTGGAACAGTAGATTTTATGCCGACATGGTTGAAAGAGGAGTAATCCGTAAGCGCCCAGCTGAAGATGTGTCTAGTGATCGTCCGACGAAGATCCAGAAGACGATGGATGATGGACCATCTGGCGGTTCTCAGTAGACCAGTCTGTATTTAGTAGTGACCTTTATATCTTTTGTGCTTGTGTAGCTTTGACTGAACCGACTTGTTAGTTGTAGACTTGGCACGAATTTTGAGTGTATATAATGTTAGAACCTTGATATGGATGTACTAAGACAATACTTTTGTTTCAGATCGAATGAAATATGTATCTTGTCTTGAATTCCATATTGTGCCTTATTTGTATCTTGATTATGAATTCGATTCATATTATATGAATCCTTTGTTGGATGAATGCTTAATGCTTTGAAATTGTGGAATTATAGAACTATGCCGCCCAAGAAGGCTGTGACTGAGGATGATGTACGTAGGATTATTACGGAGCAAGTTACCGCATCTATGACTGAATTTATGGCAAATGCTAGAAATGAAGCTGGCGGTAGTGGAGCTGGCGGTAGTGGAATTGGCGGTACTAATGTGAATGTGAATGCTAATAATGTGAATGCTAATGCTGGAGGAAATATAGGAGGACTTGGAACTAATGCACCTGAAGTTGGTGGCTGTACTTATGTGACGTTCATGAAGTGTGAACCTCTACCTTTTAATGGAACTGAAGGTGCTGTAGGACTAAGCCAGTGGATCGAGAAGATTGAATCGGTGTTTAGGATTAGTAAGTGTAAGGAGGAAGATAAGGTGACTTTTTCTATGGCTACTCTTAAAGGTCGTGCGTTGACTTGGTGGAACGGGAGAATTGCTTTCATGGGTCTTGATGTTGCTAATGCTACTCCTTGGGCTGAAATCAAGAAGTGGATGACTTTGGAGTTTTGTCCTCGTAGTGTGATTATTAGGTTAGAACAGGAGTTGATTCATTTGAGAATGAAAGGTGTGGACATTGATAGTTACACGAACTGATTCCATGAGTTGGCCTTGCTATGTCCTCGATTGGTTGAACCCGAAGAAATCCGAATTGAGCAATATGTGAAAGGGTTGACCAGGAATATCCGGGGGGACGTGACATCATCGAAACCACTGACCATTGATGATGCTGTTCGAATGGCTTACCAACTCATTGGACAGATAATTCAGGATAAGGAAGATGAAGCCCGTGTAGGTGAGAAAAGAAAGGGAGACGGTGAGCGTGTAGATAGAGGTGATAATAGGAAGAATTTCAATCGCCATCAGAATAAGAGAAAGGGTAATGCAAATGCTATTACCAACAATGCACCGCGCAACGATGATAGATGTCCTAAGTGTGGCAACAAGAGGCATCCTGGCGACTGCTGGAAGTGCCGAAATTACGGAAAGCTTGGACACAAGGTTGAAAGGTGTAAGAAGGGAACGATTTGCTTCAACTGTAATGAAGAAGGTCATTGGAAATCGGAATGCCCCAAGTTGAAAGCGATTGTACCTGGAAGAAACCCCCAGGGTGGTATCTACCAACTTGGAACAATTGAGGTGAAGAAAGAGGATCCGAATGTCGTTACCGGTACGTTTTTACTCAACAATTATTATGCTGTTGCTTTATTCGATTCGGGTGCCGATAGGAGCTTTGTATCCACTAAATTTAGTGCCCTTATTGATATTGAACCTGTTGAGATAAGTACCAGTTACGAGGTGGAATTGGCTGATGGTAAATTAGTGAAAACTAATAAGCTATTAGAAGGATGCTCTCTAAATCTCTTGAACCATTCCTTTCCGATTGATTTGATGTTGATAGAATTAGGTAGTTTCGATATTATTATTGGTATGGATTGGTTGTCGTTGAATAATGCTACTATTTTATGTGGAGAGAAGAAGGTTAAGATTCCTCTTAGGAATAGGACGTTAGTAATTGATGGTAGTCGATGTGAATCCCGTTTGAAAATCGTTTCATGTATTAAAGTCCAAAAGTACATCAGGAACGGTTGTGAGTTATTCTTAGCTCAAGTGACCAGGAATGAGTCTAGGGAGAAACGATTGGAAGATGTACCTATTATTTGTGAATTTCCTGAGGTATTTCCTAAAGATTTACCCGGACTTCCACCAATAAGGCAAGTAGAGTTTCGAATCGATTTAATTCCTGGTGCTGCACCGGTGACACGTGCGCCTTACCGATTAGCCCCTTCGGAATTAAAGGAGTTATCTGAGCAACTTAAGGAGTTGTCTGATAAAGGTTTTATTCGACCGAGCTCGTCGCCTTGGGGAGCTCCAGTCTTGTTCGTTAAGAAGAAGGATGGATCTTTTCGTATGTGCATTGATTATAGGGAACTGAATAAGTTGACAATTAAGAATCGATATCCTTTACCTAGGATTGATGATTTGTTTGATCAACTGAAAGGATCTAGTGTGTATTCTAAGATAGATTTGCGGTCAGGATATCACCAACTTCGCGTCCGTGAAGAAGATATTCCTATAACTGCATTTAGAACTCGTTATGGACACTATGAATTTCAAGTAATGCCATTTGGGTTAACTAACGCACCTGCGGTTTTCATGGATTTAATGAATCGAGTGTGCAAGCCCTACTTGGATAAATTTGTGATTGTGTTTATTGACGATATTCTAATCTATTCTAAGAATGAAGATGAACATAGAGAACATTTGAGGATTGTTTTGAAGTTGTTGAAGGATGAAAGGTTGTATGCTAAGTTTTCGAAGTGTGATTTCTGGTTGGATTCTGTGCAATTTCTTGGTCATATGATTAACAAAGATGGAATTCATGTTGATCCTGCAAAGGTTGAAGCTATTAAGAATTGGTCTGCACCGACAACGCCAACGGAAGTGCGACAGTTCTTAGGATTGGCTGGCTATTATAGGCGATTCATTAAAGAATTTTCTTTGATAGCTAAACCCTTGACTAAGCTTACTCAGAAGAATAAACCTTTCGTTTGGGGAAGTGATGAAGATGGAGCATTTCAGACATTGAAGCAAAAATTATGTAGTGCGCCAATCTTATCATTACCCGACGGGAGTGAAGATTTTATAGTGTATTGTGATGCATCTCTTAGAGGTTATGGAGCTGTTTTGATGCAGAGGGAGAAAGTGATAGCTTATGCTTCTAGGCAATTAAGGAAGAATGAGGAGAATTATACTACTCATGATCTTGCGTTAGGAGCTGTGGTCTTTGCTCTTAGGTTGTGGAGACATTATCTGTATGGCACCAAGTGTACGGTATTCACCGATCACAAAAGCCTACAGTATATTCTCGACCAAAAGGAATTGAACATGAGGCAACGAAGATGGATAGAGTTGTTAAGTGATTATGACTGTGATATAAAATGTCACCCAGGAAAAGCCAATGTTGTTGCTGATGCGTTGAGTAGGAAAGATAGAGAGCCTATCAGGGTGCGTTCTCTAGTCTTGACCGTGCACAATAATTTGCCTGAGCAAATTAGAAATGCGCAAATAGAAGCTTGTAAGAAGGAGAATTTTGTTAATGAAGGGTTCTGAGGAGAAGGAGATCCTTTAGAGGTTAGAGCTGATGGAGTGAAATGCTTAAGAGGTCGTATGTGGATACCTAAGTTTGGAGGATTAAGAGACTTGATTATGTTAGAATCCCATAAATCTAAGTATTCCATTCATCCGGGATCTGATAAAATGTACCATGATTTGAAGAAGTTGTACTGGTGGCCGAATATGAAAGCTGACATAGCTATGTATGTTCTTCAATGCTTGACTTGTGCTAGAGTTAAAGCTGAACATCAAAAGCCATCAGGACTACTTCAACAACCAAAGATTCCTGAATGGAAGTGGGAGCGAATTACAATGGACTTTATCACCAAGCTTCCTAGAACATCATCTGGAAACAATTCGATTTGGGTTATTGTCGATAGACTGACCAAATCAGCACACTTCATTCCGGTTAAGGAGCAGTTCTCACTGGAGAAGCTGACTCGAATGTACCTTGATAATGTTGTATGCAAGCATGGAGTGCCTGTATCGATCATTTCAGATCGAGATCCTAGATTCGCATCGAATTTTTGGAAATCTCTCCAAAGATCTTTGGGAACGAATCTCGACATGAGCACTGCTTATCACCCCCAGACTGATGGGCAGAGTGAAAGGACGATACAAACACTTGAAGATATGTTGAGAGCTTGTGTGTTAGACTTTGGTAAGAATTGGGATAAACATTTGTCGTTAGCAGAGTTTTCGTATAACAATAGTTACCATTCTAGTATTAAGGCTGCACCGTTTGAAGCTTTGTATGGTAGGAAGTGTAGATCTCCTGTATGTTGGAGTGAAGTTGGGGATACCCAGCTCACGGGACCGGAATTGATCCGGGAGACTACGGAGATGATAGTTCAGATTAAGAAGAGGTTGTTGACTGCCCGAAGTAGACAAAAAAGTTACACGGATGTGCGGCGGAAGCCAATGGAGTTTGAAATGGGTGACCGAGTAATGTTGAAGGTATCGCCATGGAAAGGCGTTATAAGATTTGGAAAACGAGGAAAATTGAATCCCCGTTATATTGGACCCTTTAAGATTTTATCTAGAGTAGGTCCGGTGGCTTACAAACTAGAGTTACCCCCAGAACTTCATGGTGTTCACAACACATTCCATGTATCTAATCTGAAGAAATGTCTAGCAGTGAGTGATGAGAAAATTTCGTTAGGTAAGGTTCGAATAGATGGGAAGTTGCATTTTATCGAAGAGCCCGTAGAAGTTATGGACCGTGAGGTAAAGCAACTGAAACAAAGTCGGATAACTATTGTCAAGATCCGATGGAATTCAAAGCATGGACCGGAGTATACCTGGGAACGAGAGGATGAAATGTGGAAGAAATATCCGCACCTCTTCGATTTCAATAAGAAACGGACATCCAAATGAAATGGATCACGAGGACGTTGATCCCTTTTAGGAGGAAAAGCTGTGACAAATCTAACATTTTCAGGTAGTGAAATATTTTCTCGTATAATGTTTTGAAACTTATTTTTGTGTTGGTTGACGAACTCACAATTTACGGATTTAAATTTGGGCTTACGTGCATAATTTGGCGTCTTTTACGACTAAACCGGAAACCTTAGGATTACGTATTTACGTTTTTGAACTCCGTTTTTGATGAGAAATTTTTTATTGGATTCGTTTTGTGACGGTGATTCATAATTTATAAAAACGTTTTTCGTAAAACGACCCGAGGGCACGCAAATCGAGAAAACTAGAATCGAGAAATACCCGTAAACTAGTGAGATGGGACAAAACACTTTGCCCCATCCCACTAGCTTATATGGGACGGCAAATGTGACACCACCACACATAGGTGGCACAATTTTTAGCTAAGCTTGCACAAGTGTAAGCTTATGCTTACACTTTAAGCTAACTACTTCCACCACTAAACAAAACTAGCTAATGGTTTTCATTCTACCATTTCTATCCATGCAATTCACTCTCAAAACTCTCTCTACTCCACCCTTGTGCCGTCCCACATCAAGCAACAAACACCATCTTTGATCTTTTCTAGCTACAAACCACATGTTTACTAGTCCTATTAAGGTGTTTCCTTGAAGCCTTGATCATTTGGTGGCCATATAACCAACTTTGGAGGTGATTTGCTTGTGTCCTAGGGCTGATTTTCCAACATATGATCTTGATATTTGACGGTCTTGGAGATACTTGTTGTGTTCATCAAGTTCTTGCCTCCCTAAAACAAGAAATCCACTTGGATTGGTAAAGAAGATAATCCTCTACATTTTTCTCTTATTATTTTGTAAAGAACAAATGTATTTCTTTTATTTTGTATATGTATATGATGTATATGTGATGATAAAAATGTTGTGTGGGGATCAAGTGTTGATAAACATGCTTAAAAATGATGATAACCATAAGAAATGAAGCTAAAATCATGACTAATTAGTTGGCTGTATAAAAACAGTAGATAACTAAATGATGAACTGATAAAAATGCATGGTTTGATCTATTTACAGTAAAGTAGATGATGTTATACACATGTGAGAGTTGGCCATGCAATGGAATCAAAATAATGAGTGAGATATGATCAAAACAAGTTAGGTGGTACAATCTGAATAAGCAGTTTTGTAGGGACTGTTAAGGCAACTTAGACTCAAAATGGGTAGTAGCTATATCTAAGTTATATGTAGCACATATTATGAAGAAGTTGTCATCCAAAAATGAGCTTCTAAGTCATTGTAGAACTCTAGATATGGTAAAAATGGTAAACATGAAGTTAAAAATCAGATTTTGGAAATAATGTTTATTATTATTATATAAGCACTCACTTTATAATGTATAAAATGTAAAATACAAACCCACTAACTTATAAAACTTATTTATATAAATGTATAAAAGGTTAATTAAATGGGTAAATTATATAAATGGTGGTAAAAATAATATTTGTAAGTAATAAAAACTATAAACTTGATTTTTACGACTTTTTCGGCTATCGCCGTGAAATTAACGTTTTTCATCAAATAAAACTTAGATGACCAAACCCGTCTAATGTAAAGTTTATAAAAGTTATATACTGATGTATAAGTAACTAAGACAAGTAAAAACCGATTAAACCCGAACTATAAGAATTACGGACATTTACGAGCTAACTAAACCTATTAGACTAATAATTGGACCTATAAGATAAAAACTTGTAAAAAGAATTATTTGGGCTTAACCCATTAGGGCCCAACATGAAAGATATATATACTGATCATATAGGTATAAAATGGGTAAAAACAATTTAAAGAATTTATTAAAGACTTAATGAACTTAAAATAGGTAAAATCGATAAAACTAGTGAACTAGTAAGACGATACTAAAGCGTAAACACTAAAATGAGTAAATGAGGATTTATAAACCCACTTGATCATCATCATATGTACAAAAATCATATATATGTATATTGTTATTTTGATAAAAGTCATTGGACTGAGTCTAAGACCGATTATTATTTATATAGGTTTCCGTGACCGAAGCACGCCCGTAGCCGATAATCCGCCTTTCATTAACAACGTGAGTTCATAGCCTCGCACTCTTTTAAATGTTTTATAAAATGATTTGTAAACCCGCGAGGGAGATAACATGCTAGATTTTTATAAAATTAGAACACAAGTAGTCCCGATTGTATGCTAAATGATATGGACCCGAATGATGCTATGACCCTATATTCGAGACTAAAAGGATTATTAGTAGTTAGGTTATGTCACTTAAAGTCCCATTAGCATGAATTGTGAACTACCGGGATTTGGTAGACGCTTATGCATTTGATAGTACTATTTGGGGACGATCACCCCAGTTCGCGCCTTGACGGTTGATCCCCGTCGTACCACATTGATTGGTAAGCGAATTTATGTATGAGAAGATTCCATAGCGTGATTTTTGTGAGGACACGCTAACTTAGATGGGCAAACTGTTTGTCGGGTTCGCGGCCCGCTGTTTTCACAGTAAGGTAACAATGTCATGCGGCTAATAATAATCCTACAACCCAATTCAGATACCATGTATCCTAATACAATATAAGACATATATAATAAACGATAACGACGCTATTACGATGAATATATTACCTATCATGGTAATATAGAGACTACGGTCTCATGGACGGTTTCAGATGTATGCTTGATTTATATATTGCCTGACTAGCAATATGTGGACTTACTTCCGATATTATACTTGTGTTCTGATTTTAAGTGATTGTAAATGATTGTTTTTATATAACGGTTTTCATTAAACTCTATGAATTCACTCGGCATTCGCTGATATGATTTTTGCATGTTTTCTATCTCAGGTGCTTGAAGGTAATCCGGATGGAGATCGACTCTGATGGCCCACACTTAATATTAAAAATGTTCATTCGATCTGTGTTTTGTAAACTTAATGACGTGTATAATTTGGGACCTGTTGTACGCTTTTGAAACTTTTTATCGAATGAATGTTTGTTAAACCTTGTACAACCATTTTTATGTGTTGTCTATGATTGGAGTTATTGTGCTATCCCGTAACACTCTGAAAGACCCTTCCGCTGTACCGATACGAAAAATGAGAGTGTTACACAAGTATTAACGGAATACGAGGATCCATCTCATAGTCGACGACGACAAAGTCCACGGGAAAAGTGAATGTACCAACTCGAACAACAAAATCTTTGGAAATACCAACGAGGTATGTCAGAGTTCTATTAGCTAACTCGAGAGTCATGCGATTTGGTACAAGGTCGGGTAATGATAATCGTTTCCATACCGATATTGGCATAAGATTGATGCTAGCGCCGAGATCCGCTAAAGCCATAAAATCATCAATTTGAGGAAATGAGCAAGGTAAAACGAATCGTCCGGGATATCCTATCTTTTCGGGAAGCTCTTTGAGAAGATTCGCGGAACAATTCTCATTTAAACGGGTGTTAACGAGCTCAACCATTTTTTCTTTCTTATTAAGCAAATCTTTGAACATCTTCACAAATTTTGGCATTTGAGCAAGTGCTTCAATAAGGCTAATGTTAACATTCACGTTGGAAATTATTTTCAAAAAGTTAGAGACATGAACGTCATCTTTGGTGAGCACTTTAGACTTGTCTAACCTAGAGGGATAAGGGATATTAGGTTTAGAATTTGAAGGTTGAGAAGGAGAAGGACTCGCTTCTTCAACAACCTTATGGGTGGGCTCTTTGGGCAATGGAGCACTAGTACTAGGAGTGGTAATGGGAGGAATCACCGAAGGGGGAGTAGGATTACTCAATATGACCTCCGGGCCTTGTCTCTCCTTTATGGGCAAAGAGATGGAATGTCCTACTAAAGTGGCTCCACTTCAAGTAGTGATAGCAGTCACATTAGCACGAGGGTTAATCTCGGTATTAGAAGGTAAGGCTCCTTGGGGTCTAAGGGCTTGCAACATTTGCACGAACTTCTTATCGTTGGACTCTTGCATTTGTCTAGTAGATTCTTGCATTGCTTTCATGATTTTCTCATGTTCGGTCAATTTTTGTAGAACCAAGTCCATTTGAGGATTGTGCATGTTCATTTGATTAAACCCTTGATTAGGAAAACCTTGGTTTTGATATTGAGGTTCAAAACCGTGGTTATTATGAAAACCTTGGTTATTATTTTGAAAACCTTGATTTTGACCATTAAAATTCTCTTGATTTGTATTCCCTTGAAAATTACCCATTTTAGGACCTTGGTTCCTATTTTGGTATTGGGTATTTTGGGCGGATGGGGGTGGTCTTTGTGGAGCTACAAAACCCGGGGGAGCCAAATAGTTAGTACTCTTATAAGACAAATGGTTAACATCAACATTTGGTTTAAAGTGAACCTTCTCATTAGCATTGGTGTTATAAGCACAAACTTGTTGTTGTTGACTGTAAACCTTGTCACAATTAAAATGTGAATGTGGTCCACCACAAGTCTCACACGTTTCACAAGTTTCTTTAAAGGCATTAACTTGACCATTGATGGCTTTGGTTTGTTAAGCAATTGATTCAACAAGCGAAGTAAGTTTATCGATTCTCTTGTCGCTCTCACTAGAACTAGCACTTGCCATAGTAGCCCTAACACTCTTGGTTTGCACTTTAGCCTTGTTTTCAATTATAGCCCAAGCCTCGTTCATTGATTTCACAAGAATATTGCCCCCCGCGGCACTATTAAGTGAGTCTTGGTCATTAAGAGTTAAACCATTGTAAAACGTATTAATTTGATGCACTTTAGTGAAACCGTGTTGTGGAAATTTTCTTAAAAGCTCTTTAAATCGGTCCCAAGACTCACTAAACGTTTCCCCATATTGCTATTCAAAAGTAATGATTTTATTCCTTAAAGAGGTAGTCCGTGATGGTGGGAAAAAGTAGTTAATGAACTTGGTCTCTAAATCAATCCATGTTGTAATACTTTGGGGTGGTTCCTTATCAAGCCGAATTCGGGCTTGTCCCTCGAGGGAAAAGGAAAGAGTTGTAAACGAATGGCCTCTTGTAGCACCCCATTGTATTTTACCGTATTAGTCAAATGGATAAATCTCTTGATATGATCATGGGGGTCATCTTGGGAACGACCCAAAAATGGTGTAGCGGAAACCATTTGAATATAACCCGTTTTGATTTCAAAATTATTTGCTCCAATTTTTGGGACAACGATAGCGTCATCGTTTCCCTCAACGTGTGATTGCGAAATCTCGATCATAGGTCGGTTATCCGTTGCCATTGTATTGTCGAAAGCACGATTCTCGGGATTGGCTTGAATGACGGTCTTTTTGTTTTTCTTCTTCTTCTTTTTTTTGAAGAATTAGAATTGTTTGGTACACCAATCGGTATGTATGTACGCGCGCGAGTGCGCATACAATTAAAACTTTTAGGAATGAGGTAGGAAACCTCGGTCGACTTTGAGAGGAAAAGGATTATCCCTCTCGAGGTGCAATATTAAAAAGCTACAAAAGTATATACTTAATACTACTTGAGTTGGCAAACCAATAATCGGTCGTCCCTCTCAATATACGCACAAGCAAGCGGGGAAACGAGGTGGCACAAAGCACTTAAAAACCTTTTTCCTTAGACGGCCTTTTATAGCGCGTCGCCTTATACCCACCTTATAGTTTGTATAAATCGAGTTCAAACTTCTTACTAGTATTTATCTATTTTGCCCTTTTTCTCGTTTAGGATTCGGATAGAATATTTAGGTGATGAAATCCCAACTAAGGCCTTATTTGAAAAGTAGATAAATTAATTGTGCTACGTATTATAATATAGTAAAAGAAAAATCTTTTTGTATTTTTTAGAAAAAATATATATTCACAATAAAAAGCGAAAGAAATCGAAATAAAAATAACAATAATAAGTAATATTTTTGGTGTAATACTTTTAGGAAAAAGTATTACTTTTGATTTTTTTATTTTTTTTGGTGCAAATCTTAGGAAAGAATTTGCTTTTGTGATTTTTTTAATTTTTTGTATTTTTATCTTTTTGATTTTTTATGTTTTTGATTTTTTTGCAAGAAAATTAACGTTCAAAATGAACGGATCCCAAAATCCAAACCGTCTCACGAAATCTTCAATCGTAACGAGCGAAGCGGAAGCGGTGCCAATTTAATGTAGCGAATTTTTCAATCAATTAACAATTAATGTTTGTTTCCTCGACTCACTCGAATTGATATCGGATATGACATAAGATTTATTGTTCATGGTAAAATTACTCTTTTTGGTATTTTTAAAACTAAAAACTATTTAATATTAATAAAAACTAATTAATCTAATTAAAAGAAATAATACTCGATTAAAGCTAATTTAACTATTTTAAAACTATTTTAAAAATAAAATTAAATTTAATCTATTCTAATTAATTTCTACTAAAGCTTTTAAATGAAAACTATCTAAATCTAATTTAATTTCATACTATATTAAAAACTAAATTTTAAAACAATTTAAATAAAATATATTTTTTATCTTTTTATTTTTTTATTCAAGCTGAATAAAAGAAAACTTTAATAAAATATTTTATATTAAAATTAAACTAACAAAAACGTGAGTATAAACTATTAAAATCTGACAGCTAAACACTAACCAACCTATATTAATTAATGAACGTGTATTTAAACTCAAAGGGAGTACTAGACCGAATGGTTAGGATGTTGGACTGTTGAGCTGGGGGTCAAGGGGTCGAATCCCAGCAGTGACCCTTTTTTTTTTGCTATATTATTTTTTTTTGAAATTTAATACTCAGACCAATTGGGTCTGAGTTTATGTGCAGATTATATCAGCAAAATGATTAAACCCAAATAAGCTATAACAGCTTAACAAATAAGCAAATAAGCTTATCCAAAAACATAAAACTTAAAAATTCAGATAAGCTAAAACAAATAAGCATATGAAATAAAATAAGCAACTAGCAGATAATCTAAAACAAACAATAATCAGAAAAGATCTAAAACATATAAATAAGCAAAATACCTAACGAATCAAATAAACAAACTGAACTCGAAACCCAAAGCAAACAGACAGATTATCTAATTCCAAAACCAAATAAGCAAAGCAGATAGAATCGTTAACAAGCTAGCAGATCCAAGCAGAAAAAATCAGCAACTAAAACCTAAATAATTCAATACCAAATATCAAACTTAAAATCAGTAAACTAACAACTAATCTAGCACATAACCAAACAAATCAAAACTCCAAACAAGCAAAACCAACAGATTAAATCTATATTAACCAAATAAAGCAGATCCAAACAAACTCAATTCACAAAAACACAACAAAATCAATAACATAAGCAGATAACTATAAATAAACTAATTAATAAAAACTTTATAAATAAAAGAGATTTAAAACCTGGAGACGAAACCTTTGAGCAGTAGACGAGGCGCTGAGCCGTCTAATTGAATCAAACACCACCTCGAACTCAAATCATCACCGAACCAAATACCTCTTTTCGAACCATTTTAAAACTTCCAGTAGGGAAGTTTATTTCTACCTTTTTTTACTTTAATTTTAATTAAACAGAAATAGTAATAAATAGTAAATTGCAATTAAATTTAAAGAGACAAGATTAAACTGAAATAGAAATTTTATTAATAATCCAAACTGAGTACAATACTTTTTTAAAGAAAAATTACAATAAACCTAAAAACTAATTTTTGCAGAATTAAAAATAAAAAGTAAAAATAAGGCACCAAAAAAAATACACAATTAAGGGGGTTTTTATAGAGAAACCCTAAAAACTTCTTGGTGATCTTGGTGATCACGTCTTGAAATCAGGACCGTTCATTCTTCTTTTCTCTCTCTTTTTTCTTCATCTACGGTGGAAAACACACCCAGGGGTCACACGGATCACCCTCGTGGCAGGTTTCTGTTTCTTTGTGTTAGTTTCCATCTGATGTGGAGTTATATGATTGGTGGAGTGGAAGATGATGAATCGCTTAAACCAATCAAGATCAAGGGATGAGGCCACGTCAGGAGAGGACCACCATCAAGTTCATCCCGAAAACCATGGGGAATTAATTGGGGCACGTGTGAATCACACGATTTAGGTAAAAGCCCCAATTTTAATTGGGTAAATTTGTGTTTAGGAGAATTAGGGTTTTGGGGTAAAAAACGGTTGCTGTGTTTTTTTTGTGGGAGAGATGATGAGTTCTTGTTTGTATCGAAAACAGTAATGGGAGAGTGGGGGTGGGTAAATAAATTATGTGTGTGACTGGGGTGAGTATTTACCAAATAAAAACGTGCGTTATGGTTAATATTGACCAGGGATTTGACCTAGTATCGTTTCCTCCGTCCAACCTTATTCACCAAATGGGCTTTGGCCCAATATGTTATCCATCCGTGTGATATTCAAGTTAGAATGGGCTAAGTTTTGGGCCTTTTTCCAAAATGAATAATAATATATCCACTATTGGGCTTTTGGGCCTAATAAGTAAATATGGGACCCACTAAGCCCGATTATATTTATTAAGTTGAAATCCACTATACACGAACTTGATTTTGGCTTCCTTGATCTTTCTTCAAAACACGTGTTGAATTTGCCGGTTTTCGTGAACTTTGACACACTTTTGGTTCTTTGACTTTGTCTTTGTCTCTTTCTTGGACTTTTCTTCAATATTTGACCGTGAAATCCCGTGTTTTCTTTTCTTTTGATATTTTGTACCTATTTAACACACGAAACACAAAACCACGCGTAATTCCGAATTTTACGATATTAAACACATGATTAGGTCTTGTTTTTCCTTGATTTTTGTGGCAAAAGGATAAGTGTTTACACACTTATTAACCTTAATAGTAAATGAGTGATTATAATACTTGAACAGAGAATGTAAATTAATATTTTAAGTACGACATTATATGTCTACTTAAGTAAGAAACTTAATTGTAAGTTGAATGATTATTATAAATACATATATGCTAACTGATATTAATAGTTAAACATTTTATGTTTACTTAGAAATGAAACTTATATAAATAAGTTTAAATGAATATTTTTGATACTTAAACTACGGTTATTTAGATAAATACCGTAGCATAAATGAACTGACTAAAATATGTATAAGCATACATATATGTTCTTTGTACTATCTATTAAGACTGTACTATTTGATTAGGCATAACTTTTGGCGTGAGATTTATTTGGATATTTGTAACACCCCCAAATTTATACAACTCAATACAGCGGAAGACTCGTTGGTGTTACGGGATAGCACATTACTCACATCATAGACAACGCATAAAAATCGCGTCGTTTATTAATAAAGCATTTCCATTCATAAATATCAAAGTTACATAGGTCCCAAGTCATTGTATTTAATACAGGTTTTACAAAGCATTTCAATGGAAATAAGTATTTAGGTGCGGGCCATGAATTCTTGTTGTCTTCCCGAGAATTACCTTCAAGTACATGAGATAACACATGTTAAAAGAAAAGGTCAGCGATAACGCCGAGTGAATTCATAGAGTTTAATAAAATCCATCAATATGATATCAGTATAAAATTATTACTAAAAATCATTTTGTACAAATCTTTGTAATAGGCCATAAAATAGCCAAAGTCATTTTTATACAAATCCTTGTCGAAAATCATAATATAGGCATTCGCCTTAAAAATCATTATACGAGCCAATGTCGTAAAAACATCATACAATACGTCTTATGACGTTGTATATAGTTAAATAAAAACCGTTATATGAATATGGTTATGAAAACCAAAACACGAACATAATATCAATAGTATGACCGCGTATTGCTAGTCAGACAATACGTTGTAATTCGGAGCGTATATCAGTATTTCGTTAATTGGATTATTATAAGCCGCACGACATTGTTACTTTACTAAACCAAACAACGGGTAGCTAACCCGATACTCAATTTGCCAATCTAAATTACCGTGTCGTCACAAAGGTCACGCTATGGAAATCTTCTCATACATAAATTCGCTTACCAATCAATGTGGCACGACGGGGATCAACCGTCAAGGCGCGAACTGGGGTGATCGTCCCCAAATAGTACTATTATATGCATAAGCGTCTACCAAATCCCGGTAGTTCACAATTCATGCTAATGGGACTTTTTGTGACATAACCTAACTTTAATAATCCATTTAAATTCATCTATCGGGTCATTTAATCATTTATTGGGTCATACAATCGGGTCATACAATCATTCGGGTCCAAATCAATAAACAAACAATTGGGACAAATGGTGTCCTATTTTATAAAAACTAACATGTTATCTCCCTCGCGGGTTTATAAAACATTTCATAAAAACATTTAAAAGAGTGCGAGGCTATGAACTCACGTTGATATAGGAAGGCGGGTTATCGGCAATTCGGACGTACGGTACGTGCTTCAGTCACGAAAACCTAGACAAATAATACTCGTCTTAGACTCTTGTCCAATGACTTTATAAAAATAACAATTATGTATACATATGATGATTTTATATATATGATGATCAAGTGGGTTTACATATACTCATTTACTCATTTTAGTGTTATGTGTCGATAAATTTTATACTAGTTTACTAGTTTTACCTATTTACATATTTTAAGTCGAATAAGCCGATTATAAGTTCATTAACTTGTATTAATCCATTTCATACTTGTATTATTAGTATTTATACTTTACATGTTGGGCCCAAATGGGTTAAGCCCAATAAATAAGTTTATAAGTGTTTTAGCCTATTTTGTTGTATTATTAGTCCAATAACGTTAACTTAGCCCGTTAATGTCCGTATGTTATATAGTTCGAGTTTTATCGGTTTTTACTTGTTATATATGTTTATATATCAGTATAAAGTATAAAAGTTTACATTAGACGGGTCCAACCGTCTAAGTTTTATTTGGCGAAAAACGTTAATTTTACGGTAATAGCCGAAAAAGTCGTAAAAATCATGTTTATAGTTTTATAACTTATAAAACTTATCAAACTACCATTTTTATAAAATGTCCATTTATTTATCCTTATAAATATTTATATAGATGTATTATATTAGTTGGTGGGTTTTAATTCACATTTTATACTATTTCTATTTGAGTGCTTATATAATATTATTATACTTTAATTTCCAAAATCTGATTTTTATTTTCATGTTCACCAAAACTGCCATATCTAGAGTTCTATATGGAGATAGAAGCTAAAATTTTTATGACATAAACTACATGATATGTGCTCCATTTTACTCTCCTATAGCTACTGTTGAATCAACCTCTAAGTATTTTCTAAAAATCGGCCAAAACAGTGTACTCAGATTTGTACTCTAAACTTGTTTTGATCATATCTCACTATCCTAATGATTACATTACATGGCCAACTCTCACATGTGTACAAGACTCATAGCTTACTGTATATTAATCTATTCAAGCCATTTTATCAGTTCATCATATGATTCTTTACTGTTTTATACAGCCAAAAATTTAAACAAGATTTTAGCCTTGTTTCTTATAGTTTTTCATCTTTTTAAGCATGTTTATCAACACCAAATCCCCACACAATATTTTTAATCATCATTCATCATCATATACATATACATAAGGAAATAAAATACATGATTACATAATCAAATTTAACAAGAGGATGGGAAGAACTATCTTTATACCACCATGATGATGTAGGTTGTGATCAAAACATGGATTTTGATGGAGAAACTTGTGAATAACCAAGACCATCTTCAAGACCACCATTCTTCATGAACACCTTGTGGAAAATCATCCCCAAGACTCCATGGAAACTCCTCCTTGTATGTTATAATCACCACCAATCAATAGGGTTTAAAAAGGGCTTCAACTTATGTGTAAATAACATAAGATTTCATGGTAAATTTTGATCAAAAGTGGTGTTTATGGTGTAGGTTGGGACGGCACATAGGGAGAGGATGAGAGAAATGTGTGTGGTATTGCATGTGTGAAATGGATGGATTTGTTTTAGCTAATTGTTTTTGTATATGGTTTGCTTACATTGTAAGCTTCTAGTTACATGTGTTGTAACTAGTAACCATAAGATGACACCTCATGGGTGTGTTAGCTTAATAGTGCCGTCCCTTTTGAGTGGGGTGGGGCAAGATTTATCTTGTCTCATCCCACTAATTTACGGGTACTCCTCGATTCTAGTTTCCTCGATTTGCGTGCCCTCGGGTCGTTTTACGAAAAACGTTTTTATAAATTATGAATCAACGGCACAAAACAAATCTAATAAAAAATATCTCATCAAAAACGGAGTTTGAAAACGTAAATACGTAATCCTAAGGTTTCCGGTTTAGTCGTAAAGGACGTTAAATTAAAATCGTAAGTCCTAATCTTTTCTCGTAAATTTGTGAGTTTATGAACCAACACAAATTTAAAACTCCAAAATAATATTCACGGATAAATTTATTTTCTGAAATGTCGGACTTTCACCAAAAACGGTGTATGTAAATGTAAGCACGTAACGTAGAATCCTCCGGTTTAGACGTAGTCGATGCTACTTCAAGACGTAAATCCAAATTACTTCCCAAAAATAAGTGAGTTCATGATATAACAATAAAAATAAAGTTTTTAAACAATACTTGAGAATAAAATATCAACCATAAATTGACGGATTGTCACAGCATTTAACCCTAAATAGGATCTTTGTCCTCAAAGATCATCTTACTACTCGCTTCTTATAGAGTTAAAGCCATGTGGGTATTTCCTTCACATTCGGTCTTTTCTCACAATACGCGAGTTTCGTCAAACCTAACTACGGGAATAAGATCGGGCTAAATGTTGACTTACTTTCTCTATACATGATGTTCACGGGTTTTTGATGAATGCAACTTTTCGCCGATCTAAGCTTTATTAAGAAGAATTCAGATTTTCACTTGATAGACATTTTATCAAGTCAGATTTACGAAACATAATTCACGCATCTCTTGAATCCTAGGGTAGATCCAGCTTATATGCCTTTCAAACCAACTTTTACATCATCTCTATGGTCCCATACAACGGGGACTTATATCCCATGATCTTTCAGATCATTAATTCATTTTTTCAAAGGTTAAAAATTTTGGCATAGCTTCGCTACCCATCTGGCACTTCAAGATCTACATTTCATATTCACATAACCTCCTACCCACTACCGGCAGTCAATAATCAGATCCTAATTTCAACAATCATTTCAGGTCTCGCGGGTCGAGTATTTTGTAAGGTTAGGTTCGCCATCATAGGAAACCTTAAACCTAAAAGATATGTCCAACTCATAATGGGTGTATGTCGGGTGTCTTCATCTCAACTCCTGCTTACAGATACTCTAATAATTAGATCATGACAAGATTCGATCTCGATCCTAATGCGATAATTATCATTGATAATCTCTCCAAAGGAAAACGATTATACAGTTTATTACCAAAGGTCATTCATTCAAACATAAAACAACACTTATAGTATTTTGTATCGTTACTTTACCTCGTCCCTTCGATTGGGATGGTACACAGTACTCTCATCAGGATTCGTTCTCAATGACTTTTGATCAAATCTCTAGAAATTCGATGCGAAGCGAGGATCTTGATAAAGATGTTCGATACAGGCACACTATGTTTACATAACTCCTTTAAATACAAAAGAGTCAATTTCTTCATCAAGAATCTATCATTAATAGGAATGATATTAGCAGATTTGGTCAGTCTGCCGACGATGACCCAAATCGAATCAAATTCAGATGATGGCCTTTGCAATAGCTAGACGTTTACTAATGTATGAGGCGATGTCTGCCTTCATAATTTTCTATTAGTAAAACTTCTTCAGATAAAGATACATTAAATCAGAAATGACAGGAATAGAGTACATATACTTACAAGACTCCAACATAACTATATCTCAAAATCTCCATATTTAGTCAATCACAAGTGGCCTTTTAAAACATTTAACGCTATCGGCTTCTCAATTCTAAGGATTCATATTTGCCGCGAACTCCTTTTTATTATCTATATTATCCTTTCTATAAGTATCAGCTATTTTTATATTGTTCGGCAATTTATTTTGCACCTTCATTATTAAGGAACATGTCCTAATTGGTTCTTTATCTTTTCTACATAATGTGTCAATAATTATATTCACCTTCCCTGATGAAATAATTATCATGATCGTATTTATTCAAAAATTCTTTCTTCACATTTTCTAAGTTTTAGTTTCGTCTCTACTATCATTTTTATCCCTTTTACTCAATCCGACGTCTAAAGCGTCTCTAATTATCACAAGTAAATTAATAAAAGTTATTAAATTTTTATGAAATGTAAACGTTAAAAGTTTTAAATTTCTTAGTTCGACCAATTATAATAAAATGTTCAAAACAAATTTAAATTTAATTAACCATGATTTTTAATGATTTATCGAAAATATTTAATAAGATCTGTAAATGTTCGAAAAACCTTCGTTTATTCTTTGGTAAACTTTTATTAGTTTAAAAGTAAAAATTGCCATTTCAAATTTTAAGTCATGGTTTAAATGGTTTCCTCAATCCCTCTTAGATTGTCTTGAGGTATGCACAAACATTTACCCCTAAACAGGAGTTTAGTTAAATGTTTTGGTTATAAGGGAATAATCCCTCAAAAGTTCTTTTTGATAAAACATTTGTCAAAACACATTTGCACTTTCTTTGTGGTAAAACCCAAAGTCTTAAAAGGGCTCTTAATTTTTGAAGAGTCTAATATATTCCATTATCTATTAATCACATGGTCAATTAATATAAAGGATTAAGTCTTAAATCACATGTTAATTATTCAAGGTACAAGTTTTCATTGTTCGGCCAATTTAGGGCAGTCTATAACTATTTATTAACTCCTTCTTATTCTTATAAACAAAAATGGTCCTTAATGATCTCAAGCATGAATTTATCAAATTACAGCCTACACACGTGATCCACCAAATTTATGGATGCTACATGTGTATTAGTCAATCCAAACAACATCACGGGAAACTCATAATGTTCATTACGATTTCTGGATGTAGTGATTGGAATAGATAATCTTTTTCGCGGACGCGAAGTTGATGATAACCATGCCATGGATCAAATTGCTAGAACCTTGTAAATGATCGAACAAATCTTCCATTTCGAGTTATGGATATCGTTTTCGATTGTCAATTTACTCAGTTCACAGTAATCTATAAATATAAGGAATGATAACACCATAGCTCTTCATGATGACGAGCTCGGTAGAATAAAATCGTTCTCCGACAACTCTCTCAGTTGTACGGTAATTCCGTTAATTCAGATGGTGCTGACGTACAGTGCACAAGCCACAGGTGCAGCACCGGGAATATAATCAATACCAATTTCAATCTGCCTTAATGGCAAAAGTCTAGGTAATTCACCAACAAATACCTCCTAAAGTTTCAGATAACATAAACATCTTTTAATAAATTCATATTAGGTTCTTTCTAGATTATAATATCTATGACTAATTCACAACCATTCACGGTATAATTTCAAGTCTAAATGCAGGATATGGACATCCATCAAGAATTATTTGGATCACTTTTGATAATCAACATCTTATCCATTAGGGGATTTCTACTCGAGTTCCCATCAATTAAGACAATGTCGTCATGTCATAATCAATCAATCCATTCTACTGGTACTATCAACATTTCAGTTTTATTGCCGTCGATAAGATGTGAACTTCTCAAAAGACTAATAATAACTCATAATCCTTCGCAAATTCAAGGATATATAAAGACACAACTTCCATTAAAAGAGTAAGGTCAACGCATAATCTACGCGAGAGAATTTCAAATCAGATACAGATGAAAACATTTAGCGAATATGAATATATCCCATGTTTTCATGATTCGAGTACGCATTCGAAAGCTCCTCGGATCGTTACCTAGGTCTTTCAAATGAAATCTTAATCAAAAGAAATGATAGGAACGTCGATACATCCAATCGGGTATCAACACTCGGTAATCAGATACTTTTCCTAAGAATCTCGCCACGGGAGAATTGGACAAGAAGGGAATATCAATTTGTCAAATAAGACAATTTCCACAAATGAGTAAATTCGACTCAGAAGAATAGATGCTACAGGCACATATGTAGGTGTCCCTAACACTATGTCCTCATTTTTCACTTCTTGCAGATCTCATAAATTTTAATCTTTCACAATCTTCAAATAAAATTTAGTGTTTATTAATCATTTTATGGTGACTACTAATCAGCCTTGCATGGTCCATTCCAAATTGTATGTAGGCGCGCAACTATATGCAATTTCAAGATTAACGATGCAATACTCAGTTCGTCAAAATTTTATCATCATGTTTATAATAAAAACATTTTCGTGCTTAATTCTTAAATAAGAATAAAGAATAAATTTACAAAGATTTTCTTTGTTATGAAAACAATTAAGTTTTCCAAGGTGTTTTATAAACAACTTCATTTCAATAATGATCACTTATAAATCTTACTTTGAATAATCCTTATAGTGATGAAAATTCAATTTTTCCCGAGGGATACTGTTTTATCTTATAAAAACAATGAGTGATCTGCAGAAGAGTGATGAAAGCTTGTTCACCAAGAATTAACTACGATATGATAGGAAATGAGCTTTAGCCAAATAATCATGAGGTTCATGACCTCGCTGGCGCTCAAAAAGAATAATCCACAAAGTAACTCAAATCAAGATGAGTACTTGTTCAATGGTTGCATCACTAATGCGAATATTAGGATGAAGCAATAAAGGATAGATAACATCGATACATGTAGAATTTAGCAATCAAAGGTAGTCTTTTCATTAATCACAAACAAGTCAAAATTGTACCGTAACACATTACGTGTCACTATGTCATACAATTCCAAGAACTCATCCTACCAACTGATGTCTCAGTTAAGTTAGGGATTATTTTTAAAAGATTCCAGAATGAATACTAACCTACAAGAGTCATTACGTGTCCCACCTGCCCCAGAAGATCCATCGGTCCCAATTCAGAAGAAGATCTCTTCAATTTATTTCTTGGACACTAGGCATCCTCGTAAGTGGACAATGGCCTAGGAACAACCCTTAACACAAACTAACAATCATTTAAAACCTTATAATTCAATCACAGGACTTAACGAATTCCTCTTATCAATCTCATATTCCATACGGGTTAAATTTTACTTTATTTAAGTTTTTACCAATTTTATACTCAATTCGACATCCTACCTCATTCTTCAATACTTTCAATCTTATTCCTAAACCTTTAAAAAGGCAATAAAATCTCCATAGGATCAACACCTAATTTCCAATCCTATAGCTCTTATAACAATAGCTAACAAATGAGTCACTAGTATGAAATGACTCACACATTCAATTAGACTTCTCGGAAAAGTATTAGTGGCGTGAGGCTTTTGGGTAATGGTTCCAATGACAGCCTCAAGTGCAACATTCACCCTTTCGATTTCATTTTAAGAATTGGGTGACAACGAATCAGATGACATCTTTCTAGGTGATAATGTTTTGTCAAACTCCACTCTATAAGAAAAGATTGTCATGACATCGATATCAGATTTAATTTCGCCAATTCTTCTTCAATATCACAATCAACTAATATCTATAGTTTACGAATATCAACCATTTGTTGGGATCGCAGATATCCACAACTTGGTTTAGATCTAGGATAGCTAAAATTCCTACGAGAATAGCTTCGATTAATTTACTAGGGTATTTAGGGTTCCTTGTGACAATCTACGTCGTATAAATACCTCGTATAAATATCAAAATAATCATCAAACAATCATGTAATAAAATTACATCATATATATATATATATATATATATATATATATATATATATATATATATATATATATATATATATATATATATATATATATATATATATATATATATATATATATATATATATATATATATATATATAATCCAAGTTATATATATATTAAAATAACACTTCTCAGTCTGGCCTTGTCGGTAACTCGGGAATTCTTCGGCACCGTTATAGTCAAAAGATTTTCAGACATTTTTAGAAAAATGTTTATAGTTAAAAGATTTTGAAATGTTTTATTCAAAACCTTGGTTTTAAAAATCTTTCGTTCTCTATAACGAGAGCTCTGGTACCAAACTGTAACACCCCGAAATTTATACAACTCAATACAGCGGAAGACTCGTTGGTGTTACGGGATAGCACATTACTCACATCATAGGCAACGCATAAAAATCGCGTCGTTTATTGATAAAGCATTTCCATTCATAAATATCAAAGTTACATAGGTCCCAAGTCATTGTATTTAATACAGGTTTTACAAAGCATTTGAATGGAAATAAGTATTTAGGTGCGGGCCATGAATTCTTGTTGTCTTCCCGAGAATTACCTTCAAGTACCTGAGATAACACATGTTAAAAGAAAAGGTCAGCGATAACGCCGAGTGAATTCATAGAGTTTAATAAAATCCATCAATATAATATCAGTATAAAATTATTACTGAAAATTATTTTGTACAAATCTTTGTAATAGGCCATAAAATAGCCAAAGTCATTTTTATACAAATCCTTGTCGAAAATCATAATATAGGCATTCGCCTTAAAAATCATTATACGAGACAATGTCGTAAAAACATCATACAATACGTCTTATGACGTTGTATAAAGTTAAATAAAAACCGTTATATGAATATGGTTATGAAAATCAAAACACGAACATAATATCAATAGTATGACACCGTATTGCTAGTCAGGCAATACGTCGTAATTCGGAGCGTATAGCAATATTTCGTTAATTGGATTATTATAAGCCGCATGACATTGTTACCTTACTAAAGCAAACAACGGGTAGCTAACCCGATACTCAAATTTGCCCATCTAAATTAGCGTGTCGTCACAAAGGTCACGCTACGGAAATCTTCTCATACATAAATTCGCTTACCAATCAATGTGGCACGACGGGGATCAACCGTCAAGGCGCGAACTGGGGTGATCGTCCCCAAATAGTACTATTATATGCATAAGCGTCTACCAAATCCCGGTAGTTCACAATTCATGCTAATGGGACTTTTTGTGACATAACCTAACTTTAATAATCCATTTAATTTCATCTATCGGGTCATTTAATCATTTATCGGGTCATACAATCGGGACATACAATCATTCGGGTCCAAATCAATAAACAAACAATTGGGACAAATGGTGTCCTATTTTATAAAAACTAACATGTTATCTCCCTCGTGGGTTTATAAAACATTTCATAAAAACATTTAAAAGAGTGCGAGGCTATGAACTCACGTTGATATGGGAAGGCGGGTTATCGGCAATTCGGACGTACGGTACGTGCTTCAATCACGGAAACCTAGACAAATAATACTCGTCTTAGACTCTTGTCCAATGACTTTATAAAAATAACAATTATGTATACATATGATGATTTTATATATATGATGATCAAGTGGGTTTACATATTCTCATTTACTCATTTTAGTGTTGTGTGTCGATAAAGTTTATACTAGTTTACTAGTTTTACCTATTTACATATTTTAAGTCCAATAAGCCGATTATCAGTTCATTAACTTGTATTAATCCATTTCATACTTGTATTATCAGTATTTATACTTTACATGTTGGGCCCAAATGGGTTAAGCCCAATAAATAAGTTTATAAGTGTTTTAGCCCATTTTGTTGTATTATTAGTCCAATAACGTTAACTTAGCCCGTTAATGTCCGTATGTTATATAGTTCGGGTTTTATCGGTTTTTACTTGTTATATGTTTATATATCGGTTTTTACGGTAATAGCCGAAAAAGTCGTAAAAATCATGTTTATAGTTTTATAACTTATAAAACTTATCAAACTACCAGTTTTATAAAATGTCCATTTATTTATCCTTATACATATTTATATATATGTATTATATTAGTTGGTGGGTTTTAATTCACATTTTATACTATTTCTATTTGAGTGCTTATATAATATTATTATACTTTAATTTCCAAAATCTGATTTTTATTTTCATGTACACCAAAACTGCCATATCTAGAGTTCTATATGGAGACAGAAGCTCAAATTTTTATGACATAAACTACATGACATGTGCTCCATTTAACTCTCCTATAGCTACTATTGAATCAACTTCTAAGTATTTTCTAAAAATCGTCCAAAACAGTGAACTCAGATTTGTACTCTAAACTTGTTTTGATCATATCTCACTCATCCTAATGATTCCATTGCATGGTCAACTCTCACATGTGTACAAGACTCATAGCTTACTGTATATTAATCTATTCAAGCCATTTTATCAGTTCATCATATGATTCTTTACTGTTTTATACAGCAAACAATTTAAACAAGATTTTAGCCTTGTTTCTTATAGTTTTTCATCTTTTTAAGCATGTTTATCAACACCAAATCCCCACACAATATTATTAATCATCATTAATCATCATATACATATACATAAGGAAATAAAATACATGATTACATAATCAAAATTAACAATAGGATGGGAAGAACTATCTTTATACCACCATGATGATGTAGGTTGTGATCAAAACATAGATTTTGATGGAGAAACTTGTGAATAACCAAGACCATCTTCAAGACCACCATTCTTCATGAACACCTTGTGGAAAATCAGCCCCAAGACTCCATGGAAACTCCTCCTTGGATGTTATAATCACCACCAATCAATAGGGTTTCAAAAGGGCTTCAACTTATGTGTAAATAACATAAGATTTCATGGTAAATTTTGATCAAAAGTGGTGTTTATGGTGTAGGTTGGGACGGCACATAGGGAGAGGATGAGAGAAATGTGTGTGGTATTGTATGCGTGAAATGGATCGATTTGTTTTAGCTAATGGTTTTTGTATATGGTTTGCTTACATTGTAAGCTTCTAGTTACATGTGTTGTAACTAGTAACCATAAGATGACACCTCATGGGTGTGTTAGCTTAATAATGCCGTCCCTTTTGAGTGGGGTGGGGCAAGATTTATCTTGTCTCATCCCACTAATTTACGGGTACTCCTCGATTCTAGTTTCCTCGATTTGCGTGCCCTTCGGTCGTTTTACGAAAAACGTTTTTATAAATAATGAATCAACGGCACAAAATGAATCTAACAAAAATTGTCTCATCAAAAACGGAGTTTGAAAACGTAAATACGTAATCCTAAGGTTTCCGGTTTAGTCGTAAAGGACGTTAAATTAAAATCGTAAGTCCTAATCTTTTCTCGTAAATTTGTGAGTTTATGAACCAACACAAATTTAAAACTCCAAAATAATATTCACGGATAAATTTATTTTCTGAAATGTCGGACTGTCACCAAAAACGTTGTATGTAAACGTAAGCACGTAACGTAGAATCCTCCAGTTTAGACGTAGTCGATGCTACTTCAAGACGTAAATCCAAATTACTTCCCAAAAATAAGTGAGTTCATGATATAACATTAAAAATAATGTTTTTAAATAATACTTGAGAATAAAATATCAACCATAAATTGACGGATTGTCACAATATTCGTATTAAACAGCTATTGCCTACTCCAGGTGAGTTTACAGCCCCATATAAACTTTTGATAAGACTTTCCATTTTGGGAAAGAGAATATGCAAACACTTAATGGACATAAAAAAATTGTAT
The DNA here is from genome assembly GCA_025667525.1 of Glebionis coronaria. NCBI lineage: Eukaryota > Viridiplantae > Streptophyta > Magnoliopsida > Asterales > Asteraceae > Glebionis > Glebionis coronaria. Next base: position 17,912,749 of record CM046879.1, on the reverse strand, counting down.
AAACTTGACTATGATTGATTATTATTGGAACTGTTAAATTGTTGTAAATCGCCTGAATGTTATAAATAGATCTATTAGGGATTGACCATCTCCGTCTGGGTGAGTCATGCTCACTGTACCTTGGCCGGGACAACAAACGTATACCATTTTGGAACTGGGTTGGGTATCTTTTTGTAAGACACTACGTCCTCATCTGTTGAGGACTATGGAAGGTTAAGCTTCAGTTTCTAATAATAAACAAATGTAATCTAAATTTTAGTAAGAATGCTTTATGCATTGTTACTTCTATGATTAATGTATGTCCATACTAATTAATTGTTAAAACCTATAAATTCACCATATTTTTGTTGACCCCCTTTAGTATGTTTTGCACAGGAATATGAAGTTAGTACGTGGTGTGTGCATGGTCTCCAGCATCTTAGTAATCTGCATTATAGGACTCGTCAGGGGTTCAATTTGGGAAACACAAACAATCATGTTCCATCATCTTTAAGACAATTTTTATTTATTTGTTTAACAAACATGTAATTTGATTTGAATAACTCTTTATCTTCTGCTCTATGGACTATATGCTATCGATCCACCCTAGTGACATCTACGTGGATATTTTCGCATATTTTGACCCTACCCGGGGTGTCACACTAGTACCTCTAGTGTTATGGTTATGGTACCTCCATAACTAGGTGAAACTGGTCATGCATGTATATGGCTAAGGTAACTAATAACATAAGCATTTAATTCTGTAACTACAGGGAGAACAGTTGGCTGCATACAGGAAATCCTAATAAAGGAAGTGATTGTCCTTACTGAAGGACGAGAATCCGTACCTTATGTCCAGTAGAATCTAACGAAAACGCTGAAGAACTACTCCGCCTTGACGTATAATACTACATAAGAATATGGACGTGTATGAGTTGTCTGGATTACATGTGTTTTACTGGTTCTGAGTGTTCTTAGCTTCTTATACTTATTCTGCCATGTTTTACTGTTTACTGTATTATCTGTAGTTATTCTGACGTTCTGTTGTGTATTATCCATGTATTAGTGTACTATAATACTTGTATTGTAATACTAAGTAACTTTCTAAAAATAGTCGGTTTCCTAAAATAGTAAGTTTCCAAAAATAGAAAGTTTCCAAAAATAGTAAGTTTCCATTATTAGAAATAAGCTAGATTATTAAGTCAAGTAAATCTTAATTAGTAAATAAAAGTCATGGTTTATAGCTTATTAATTAAATAACTGGTTAATTAATTAAACTATACGTTAAAAGGAATTTAATTAAAATACATGTTTTAATTAAATTAAGCTAAGTTAAATACCTTAGGTTATACATGAATATTAATTTTAATATTTAACCAAAGTCATGAATTTAATTAAATTAAAAGTCTAGTAATTAATTTAATTAAACATATTTTCTTATTTTAATATTTCCCGAAACTCGAGTCCGTGTTTTAAAAATTAACTCGAGCCCGTACCCCGTGTTCTTAAATTAGCCGAAACATATAAGCCGCAACAACAGCCGCACCAGTGGCTAGACGGGCTAGCCGGTTGCCACTGGTGGCTTTCGGTTCCCAATGCCGACCCACGGCTGCAACTGCCGGCTCGGTTCCCACCGTTGGCCACCGGTTCAACCCGGTTCCCACTGCTTTTGTTGCCCGGTCCCCCTAGTAAAGACAAAAGTCCCACCGAAACCCTATTGGTCTCGGTTGACACGTATAACAAACCAAAACCATACCCCCGACTCGCGGTCGGGTCCCCTGGCCTGCGTCCGAACCAAACGAACCCACACCGAGACCTTGAGGTATCGGCTGGGCAAAACAAACACCACCGAGAGCTTTATTGCTCTCGATTTGGATCTCGGCCGAACCAAAGCAACACCAAACACCCCTTAAACCATGATTTAATTAATCCCCCATGTTTTATTTACTTGTTTTTAAGATTAATTAAATAATAAAATGAATTCAATAAGAATTTAAATAGAAAAGGAAGTGTTTTGATTTATCGAACACGTGGAAGAAAGGATTATGATCACGATCATGTAGAAACAAAATTAATAAGAAAAAATCATCCAGTTTGTCCTTGTGGTTGCTCTATGGCCGCCTGCAAGAGGAGACAAGGGAGGCAAGGGAGAACTTTTTATGTAAACCTAATATGATTAAGTTTTCCTTGTGTTTTGTTTATCATCGATTTAAGTTGGGTCATGGGCCAAAGCCCATCTTTCCTCTTTCTTTCTTGTCTTAGACGTGGCCTAAAGGGAGCCCACGGGGAAACCCGTAGCTTTTCCCTAGTCATTAATTACGTGTACATCCATGTTTAATTATCGTGCATTTATATGTCGTGTTCGTAATACATTTAAAATATATACGTAAGTACATGTTAATTATTATCATGATACGTGAATTATATTATAAATGGAAAGTTTTAAATATATCGTATTTTCATGTGTTACTGTTCATGTGTACTGTTCATGGTATTTTAATGCGGGTTTTACAATTCTTCCCCTCTAAAAGAACAATTCGTCCTTGAATTGGAGAAAACATAAACTAAAAGAGAACATACCCGAATCAGACCTGGAAATGAGGGTAAGAAGTCCGTATAGACTCCTCCATCTCCCAAGTGGCTTCCCGCTCAGGATGATCCCTCTAGAGGATTTTGACGAAAGGGATCATCTTCCTCCGCATGACACGATCTTGTCGCTCAATAACTCTCTCGAGTTCTTCTACATATGAAAGATCCTCTCGAATCTAATCAAGCGGATATTGGACGACATGAATTGGATGATAGTTGTATCCTCTGAGTAAGGACACATGAACACGTTGTGAACGTGTGATAGCTGAGGCGATAACGCTAAACGATATGACGCTTCACCAACGCGTTCTATGATGTCGAACGGTCCGATGAAGCGAGGACTGACCTTCCCTCTGATTCCAAAACGTTTAACTCCCCGTGCCGGTATACCTTGAGGAAAACGTGATCACCTACTGTGAAAGATATATCTCTATGACGCTTATCAGCATAGCTCTTCTGACGAGCACGAGCTTCCTGAAGCTTCACCTTGGTGACAGCGACCTTCTCATTTGTCACCTCGATCATCTCTGGCCCCTCAATCAGTTGTTCGCCCACTTGATCCCAGCAGATTGGGGCGCGACACTTCCTGCCATACAACATCTCAAAAGGTGCACACTTGATGCTAGCGTGCCAGCTTTTATTGTATGTAACTCCACTAAACATATATACTCATCCCAGTTTCCTTCCCACTCTAGAGCACACGCTCGCAGCATGTCCTCCAATGTCTGAGTGTTGCGCTCTTACTGTCCGTCGATCTAAGGATGAAAGGTAGTGCTAAGCTTAAGTTTGGTGCCCGAAGATTTCTGCATACTCTGCCAGAAACGTGATGTGAAACGGGGATCTCTGTCAGAGATAATTTCTGATGGAGTACCATGTAGTCTCACGATCTCCTTTTAAAAAGTGTCTGCCAATTTGCTAACTGGATGTTCTTTACGGATTAGAAGAAAATGGGCAGATTTGGTCAATCTACCAACAATGACCCAGATGGCGTCGTGTTTCTTCTGAGTAACTGGAAGACCAGTAACAAAATCCATGGAGATTTTGTCCCACTTCCATTCTGGGATATCCAATGGTTGCAGTAATCCACTGGCTATCTGGTGTTCGATCTTAACCTGCTGGCAGATCATACACATGGAAACAAAGGTGGCAACATCATGCTTCATACCACTCCACCAGAAATGCTGCTTGATGTCGTGGTACATCTTGGTAGAACCAGGATGTATGGAAAATAGAGAGCTGTGAGCTTCAGTCAGCATAGCTTCCTTGAGTGTAGGGTCATCAGGAAAAACTAGTCTAGTGCCCTGCCATAAGATACCGTCATCATCAACACGAAACTCCGTCAGCTTATCATGGTTCTGAATGAGAGCCTAAATATCACCATCATCTTTCTGAGCTACCTTGATCCTAGAATGCAGGTCTGGTTCCACTCTAAGATTTGCCCAGTAACCATATCATCCTTGTACACAAAACTTAATGTCTGTCATTTCCAGGTCACGGATGATCTCCTTTGCAACCTTGATGCTAGCAATCATACCCGACCATCTGCTTAGAGCATCTGCCACCACATTCGCCTTACCAGGATGGTATTGAAAGTTGGTGTCGTAATCCTTCAGTAGCTCTAACCATCTTCTTTGTCTCATGTTTAGTTCCTTCTGGGTGAAGATGTACTTGAGACTCTTGTGATCTGTGAAGATATCACATGATTCACCATACAAATAATGCGTCCAGATATTCAATGCGAAAACAACTACTGTAAGCTCCAAGTCATGTGTAGGATAGTTCTCTTCATAAGGTTTAAGCTGCCGTGATGCGAATGCAATAACCTTCCCATGTTGCATGAGAACACAGCCTAGACCTTTTTCCTAAAGCGTCACTATAGATCTGAAATCCACCTGTACCAGATGGGAGAGTAAGAATAGGTTTAGTCACTAACTTCTGCTTAAGATCTTCAAAGCTCTTCTCTCGTTCCTCAGTCAAGAAGAATTTCTCACCCTTTCTCATCAGCTTAGTCAGAGGTAAGGCCAGTCGTGAAAAGTTCTCTATAAACCTGCGGTAGTAGCCAGCTATAGCCAGAAAACTTCTGACCTCGGTTGCAGATGTAGGTCTCGGCCATTTGGTGATAGCTTCAACCTTTGAAGGATCCATGGTAATCCCCTCTACGGATACAATATGGCCTAGAAATACCACCCTGCTTAACCAGAATTCACACTTGGAGAATTTGGCATACAGCTGCTCTTGACGAAGAACCTGCTAGATTATACGAAGGTGTTCTTCATGTTCCTCCTTAGATTTGGAGAAAATCAAGAGGTCATCAATGAATACAATAACTAACTTGTCAAGAAACTCATGGAATACACGGCTCATCAAATCCATGAAGACTACTGGAGAATTTGCGAGTCCAAATGGCATGACTACGAATTCGTAGTATCCATAACAAGTACGGAAAGCAGTCTTGGAGATGTCTTGCTCTTTGACCCGTAGCTGATGTTAGCCGGACCTCAGATCGATCTTTGACAAATACTGGGCGCCCTGTAGTTGATCGAAAAGGTCATCAATGTGCGGCAAAGGATAACGGTTCCTGATCGTGATCTTGTTCAGCTCACGATAATCTATGCACAAACGCATGCTGCCATCTTTTTTTCTTTACGAATAGTACCGGTGCACCCCATGGCGATGCACTAGGACGGATGAAACCTCGTTCCAGAAGTTCCTGCAGCTGATCCTTCAACTCCTTAAGCTCAATGGGAGCCATGTGGTAAAGAGCCTAGGATATTGGTTCTGCTCCTGGAATAAGCACGATTCCAAACTCGACTTCACGAACAGGTGGTATGCCTGGAAGTTCATCATGAAATCCGTCAGGAAATTCTGACACCATAGTCTGATCTTGGATTGATGGATACTCGGCAAGAATGTCATGAATATTGGTTATGAAGCCCTGACAGCCATGTGTTAGTAATGCATGCGCCTTCATGTCTGAAATAATGTGTACAGACCTCCCTGGCAGAAAACCATGGTGTATGTACTCTGGAGATTTAACATCACCGAAAATAACCCGATAGGTGTGGCATTCTGTAGTTTCCTAGTGTTTGGATAACCAGTCCATGCCCAAAATCAAGTCAAAATCGCACATGTCCAAAGAAAGTGTGTCAACTCTGCGGATTATATAGTAAAATTCTAGGGGAAGATCTCTATACACCTGGGTGATTCGTACAGAGTCCCTAAGTGGCGTGGAAATGCTTAAGTCATTATCTAATGGCATAGGGGAAATCCTAATACGTACAGAAAAAGCAATAGATACGATTGAATGTGTCGCTCCACTATCAAATAAAACAGATGCTGCCAGACCGTTCATAAATAGATTCCCAATGATTGTACCTGAAGTCTTGTTCGCCTGTTCTTTGGTAGTAGTGAACACGCGACCAGAAGTAGGAGGTGACTTGGAGTCGGTATGTCCAGAGGTTCCTTCTATCTCACCCCTGGAGATAGTCCTTCTGATGATGGCCTGATTGGCCACACTTGAAACAACCACCAATACCTCGGCGACAAACACCAGAATGTCAGTGCGAACAAGTAAGACAGATAGGATGCGTAAATCCTCCAACAGGCGTCCTTGCTAACTGTGAGCCTACTTTGGGATCACATGCTTGAGACATGATCATGAAACATAAGTATGATTACATAGAAGGTTTAAATGATTACCAATGAAGCAGAATGGTTAGGCTGCGAACCTCTACGGTCCTGGTCCCTTCCGTTGCCATTGCTCCTGAATACGAGCGCTCGAGTGTCAAAAAATGAACATAACGTAGATTAATCATAAAAGGAGGTAAATGTAGGGACCTGCTGTTGTTGGCATTATTACGGTAATTGTCATTACCGCCACGCCTATCTGAAGCAGAACGGTCATAGGACTGACCGTTTCCCTTGGATGACTGTTGCTGAGTGGCCGGAGGCTTCCGGTCCTCAGTCTTCTGTCTGAAATGAAAAAAAGTTGAACAGAGGATGATATAAACATGAAATTACTGAAAGGAAATGAATGATTACATTTGGTTATTGAAGATACCTCTTCATTGTTCGGTCATCACCAAACTCCTCTCGTTCCTGAAGCATCTCCAGCTTACGGACTGCATTGGCCACTTGTGCCACTGTAGTGAATGTAGCACATACCAAGCTGTTGGCGACCAAAGTGCAAAGTGCCCAGCGAAACTTCTCAGCTCGCTCCTCAGCAGTTCCTTTGGCTGGACCCAGAAATCCTACTAAATGGAGAAACCTCTGCATGAACTCATTGCTGTTTTCACCAGCAACCTGCCGAATAGTGTGGTGGTCCCTCTTGAGCTTCTCCAGCTCAACATGTGGAAAGTACTGGTTAAGAAAGAGCTCCTTAAACTGGTTCCATGTCAGCTGTGCAACCCAGTTATCACCACCGCTGGACTGCTTGACTGACTTCCACCACTGCAATACATTACCTTCAAACTTATAGCAGGCCTGTATTGCTTTGAAAACACCATTACAACCCATCGCATCGAGTATCTTCTCGATGTGATAAATCCAATCTTAAGCTTCGTTGGGGCTGTCAGTCTGCTCAAACAAACGGGGTCGCTGTTTGTTGAATCGCTCCAACCAAGTCATGAGGGTAACAGGTGGAGGAGGTGGAGGATTGATGTTATTATGATTGACATGAGCCTGGAATTCCGCATGAACTTCGTCCTTGATTTCATTGCGAAGTTGGGGAAGGAGGGCTTACAGAGCTGCATTGACAACTGCAGCCAAATCTGGATCATTGCGTGGGTTCACCATCTGACATTTTATAATGCATGAAACATGAATGATAAGTCTGAAGTGATGTAAACATAAATATGCATGAACAATGTATAAATCAAGGAAACAGTTTATAATGCATGAAACAATGTAAAATGCATGATGTAGTTTATAAAAAAATTTATATGAGCGAGAGTGAACGCCTATGGCCAGTTCACTCAAAACAAAATACATGGCGAGGGGATGCCTATGCGTCGATCCCAAAGTTAAAAGTTTCGATAAAAGCACATGCGACTAAATATGGTCAGTTCTGTACCAAGCATTACTTAGTCATAAACCTGCTACAATGATATGAATGCATGAAATAAAATGTAAATGAATGAATGCATGAAAACCAACTGTTAGTTCTAGGAAGACACTGGTGACTACCCGTAAGTCACAGGTCATGTTTTACAGAGCTACAAGTCAAAACCTTAGGCTCTGATTGTAACACCCCCAAATTTATTCAACTCAATACAGCGGAAGACTAGTTGGTGTTACGGGATAGCACATTACTCACATCATAGACAACGCATAAAAATCGCGTCGTTTATTAATAAAGCATTTCCATTCATAAATATCAAAGTTACATCGGTTCCAAGTCATATTATTTCATACAAAGTTTTACAAATTATTTGAATGGAAAATATTGTTTAAGTGCGGGCCATGAATTCTTGTTGTCTTCCCGAGAATTACCTTCAAGTACCTAAGATAAAACATGTTAAAAGAAAAGGGTCAGCGATAACGCCGAGTGAATTCATAGAGTTTAATAAATTCCATCAATATAACTTTGGTATAAAATTAGTACCAAAAATCATTTCGTACAACTCACTGTAATAGGCCATAAAATATCCAAAATCATTTTATACAAATCTTTATCAAAATCATAATATATGCGTTTGCCTTAAAAATCATTATACGAGCCAATGTCGTAAAAACGTCATACAATACGTCTTATGACGTTGTATGAAAATAAAAACCGTTATATGGTTATGAAAACCAAAACACAAACATAATATCAATAGTATGACCCAGTATTGCTAGTCAGGCAATACATCGTAATTCGAAGCGTCTAGTAATATTTCGTTAGTTTGGATTATTATAAGCCGCATGACATTGTTACCTTACTAAACCAACAACGGGTAGCTAACCTGATAATCAATTTGCCCATCTAAAGTAGCGTGTCGTCACAAAGGTCACGCTATTGAAATCTTCTCATACATAAATTCGCTTACCAATCAATGTGGCACGACGGGGATCAACCGTCAAGGCGCGAAATGGGGTGATCGTCCCTAAATAGTACTATTAAATGCATAAGCGTCTACCAAATCCCGGTAGTTCACAATTCATGCTAATGGGAATTTTAGTGACATAAACTAACTTTAATAATCCATTTAATTTCATCTATCGGGTCCTTTAATCATTTATCGGGTCATACAATCGGGTCATTCAATCATTCGGGTCCAAAATCAATAAACAAACAATCGGGACAAATGGTGTCCTATTTCATAAAAACTAACATGTTATCTCCCTTGCAGGTTTATAAAACATTTATAAAACCATTTAAAAGAGTGTGAGGCTATGAACTCACGTTGATGTGGGAAGGAGGGTTATCGGCAACTCGGACGTACGGTACGTGCTTCAATCACGGAAACCTAGACAAATAATACTCGTCTTAGACTCATGTCCAATGACTTTATAAAAATACCAATTATGTATACATATGATGATTATATATATATGATGATCAAGTGGATTTACATATTCTCGTTTACTCATTTTAGAGTTATGTGTCAGTAACGTTTATACTAGTTTACTAGTTTTACCTATTTACGTGTTTTAAGTCCAATAAACTTATTATAAGTTCTTTAACTTGTTTTAATCCCTTTTATACCTATATTATCAGTATGTATACTTTCCATGTTGGGCCTAAATGGGTTAAGCCCAATAAGTTCTTTTTACAAGTTTTTATCTTATTTAGTCCAATTATTAGTCCAATATGCTTAATTAGCTCGTAAATGTCCGTATTTCTTATAGTTCGGGTTTTATCGGTTTTTACTTGTATTAGATACTTATATATCAGTGTATGACTTTTATAAACTTTACATTAGATGGGTTTGGTCGTCTAACTTTTATTTGGCGAAAAACGTTAATTTTACAGCGATAGCCGAAAAAGTCGTAAAAATCAAGTTTATAGTTTTTATTACTTATAAATATTATTTCACCACCATTTATATAATTTATCCATTTAATTAACCTTTTATATATTTATATAAATAAGTTTTATAAGTTAGTGGGTTTTTATTATACATTTTATAAAATAAAATGTGAGTGCTTATATAATAATAATAAACATTAATTCTAAAAAATCTGATTTTTATCTTCATGTTCACCATTTTTAACATATCTAGAGTTCTATAATGAATTAGAAGCTCATTTTTGGATGACATGTTCTTCATATTATGTGCTACATTTAACTTAGTTATAGCTACTGCCCATTTTAAGTTTATCTCACTCATTATTTTAATTTCATTACATGGCCAACTCTCACATGTGTATAACATCTTGTACTTACTGTAAATGGATCAAACCATGCAATTTTATCAGTTCATCTTTTAGTTACATACTGTTTTTACACAGCCAACTAAATAATCAAGATTTTAGCCTTATTTCTTATAGTTATCCCTTTTTAAGCATATCTATCAACACTTGATCCCCACACAACGATTTTATCATCATATATACATCATATACATATACAAAATGAAAGAAAATACATTTGTTCTTTACAAAATAACAAGAGAAAAATGGATAGGATGATCTTCTTTACCAACCAAGTGTTTTCCTTGTTTTTGGAAGACAAGGACTTGATGAACACAACAAGTATCTCCAAGACCATCAAATATCAAGAACATATGTTGGAAAATCAGCCCTAGGACACAAGCAAATCACCTCCAATGATGTTAATATGGCCACCAAATGATCAAGGCTTCAAGAGAACTCCTTAATAGAGCTAGTAAACATGTATTTCATGGCTAGAAGAGATCAAAATGGGTGTTTGTTGGTTTATTTTGGACGGCAAAGGGGGAGAGTATTGAGAGGATTTTGAGAGGATTTTGCATGTAAGAAATGGTGGAATGAGAAAACTAGTAGCTAGTTTTGAGAGTTAGTGGAAGGTAAAATGCTTAAGATATAAGCTAGCTTACACATGTAATGTGTTAGCTTAACTTGATGCCACCTTAGTGTGTGGTGTCAAGTTGTTCCGTCCCATATAGCTAGTGGGGTGGGACAATGTGTTTTGTCCCATCTCACTAGTTAACGGATATTTCTCGATTCTAGTTTTCTCGATTTGCGTGCCCTCAGGTCGTTTTACGAAAAACGTTTTTATAAATTATGAATCAACGTCAAAAAACGAATCCAATAAAAATTGTCTCATCAAAAACGGAGTTCGAAAACGTAAATACGTAATCCTAAGGTTTCCGGTTTAGTCGTAAAAGACGTTAAAAATAAAATCGTAAGTCCTAATCTCTTCTCGTAAATTTGTGAGTTTATGAACCAACACAAATTTAAAACTCCAAAATAATATTCACGGATAAATTTATTTTCTGAAATGTCGGACTGTCACCAAAGACGGTGTATGTAAACGTAAGCACGTAACGTTTAATCCTCCGGTTTAGACGTAGTCGATGTTACTTCAAGACGTAAATCCAAATTTCTTCCCAAAATAAGTGAGCTCATAAAATAATATTTTCAAATAAATATTTGAGAATAAAATATCAACCATAAATTGACGGATTGTCACAGCATTTACCCCTAAACAGGATCTTTGTCCTCAAAGATCATCTTACCTTACTACTCGCTTCTTATAGAGTTAAAGCCATGTGGGTATTTCTTCCACATTCGGCCTTTTCTCACAAGTGTAATCTATTATAATACGTGAGTTTCATCAAACATAACTACGGGAATAAGATCAGGCTTAATGTTGACTTACTTTCTCTATCCATGATGTTCACCGGTTTTTGATGAATGAAACTTTTCGCCGATCTAAGCTCTACTAAGAATAATCAGATTCTCACTTGATAGATATTCCATCAAGTTCGATATACGAAACATAATTCACGCATTCTTTGAAGTCCTAGGGTAGATCCAGCTTATATGCCTTTCAAACCAATCTTTTATATCATCTCAATGGTCCCATACAACGGGGACTTATATACCATGATTTGTCAGATCATGAATTCATTTTTCCAAGGTTAAAATTTTTGGCATAACTTCGCTACCCATTTGGCACTTCAAGATCTACATTTCATATTCACATAACCTCTTGCCCACTATCGGCAGTCAATAATCAATTCCTAATTTCAGCAATCATTTCAGATTTCGCGGGTCGGGTATTTTGCAAGGTTAGGTTCGCCATCATAGGACACCTTAAACCTAAAAGACATGTCCAACTTACAATGGATGTATTTCGGGTGTCTTCATCTAAACTCCGGCTTACAAATGCTCTAATATTTAGATCCTAACAAGATTCGATCTCAATCCTAATACGATGATTATCAATGATAATCTTTCCAAATGAAAACGATTATACGGTTTATTACCAAAGGTCATTCATTCAAACATAAAACAACACTTATATTATTTTGTATCGTTACTTTACCTCGTCCCTTCGATTGGGGTGGTACATAGTACTCTCATCAAGGTTCGTTCTCAATGATTTCTGAGCAGATCTCTAGAAATTCGATGCGAAGCGAGGATCTTGATAAAGATGTTCGATACAGGCACACTATGTTTACATAACTCTTTTGCATTTATCATTAACGGGAATGATATTGGCAGATTTGGTCAGTCTGTCGACGATGACCCAAATCGAATCAAATTTAGATGATGACCTTTGAAATAGCTAGACGTTTACTAATGTATGAGGCGATGTCTGCCTTCATAATTTGTTATTAGTACAACTTCTTCAGACAAAGATACTTTTAGTCAAAAATGACATACATATAATACTTATACTTACAAGATTTCCAATTTAACTACATCTCACAATATTCCATATTTAGGCAACCATAAGTGGTCTTTAAAATATTTAACGTTATCGGCTTCTCAATTTTTAATGGTTCATATTAGTCGTGAACCCCTTTTTATTATCTATATTATCCTTTTAACAATCATTGTTTATTTTTATATCATTCGGCAATTTATTTTGCACACTCATTAATAAGGAACATGTCCTAACTGGTTCTTTATCTTTTCTACATAATGCATCGGTATCTATATTCACTTCTCATGATGATATAATTATCATGTCCACAATTCACTCATATATTCTTTCTATATTATGCGTCAGTAATTACGTTCACTTTCTCCTGATGAAATAAATATCATAACTGTATTTATTCAAAATTCTTTCTTCATATCTTTTATGTTTCAGTTTCGTCTCAACTATCATTTTTATCAGTTTTTCTCAATCTGACGTCTAAAGCGTCGATAATTATTACAAATAATTAAATATTAAATATTCAATTTTTATGAAAGGTAAACATAAATATTTTTAAATTTTCTCAGTTTGTCCAATTATATTAAAATGTTCAAAATAAATTTGAATTTAATTAACAAAATTTTTGCTGATTTATCGAAAATAATTAAAATATTTAATAAGATCCGTAAATGTTCGAAAAACCTTTGTTTATACTTTGGTTAAGATTTTCTTAGTTAAAAAGCAAAAATTGTCATTTCAAATTTTAAGTCATGGTTTAAATGTTTTCCTCAATCCTTCTTAATTTGTCTTAAGGTATGCAAAAACATTTACCCCTAAACAGGAGTTTAGTTAAATGTTTTGGTTATAAGGGAATAATCTCTTAAAAATCCTTTGTTAAAACATTTGTGAAAACATATTTCCATTTTCTTTTTGGTAAAACCCAAAATCTTAAAAGGGCTCTTAATCTTTGAAGAGTCAATATATTTCATTATCTATTAATCACACGGTCAATTAATATAAAAGATTAAGTCTTAAATCACATGTAAATTATTCAAGGTACAAGTTTCAATTGTTCGGCCAATTTAGGGCAATCTATAAATAATTACTAACTCCTTCTTATACTTATAAACAAACAAATAGTCCTTAATGATCGCAAGCATGAATTTATCAAATTACAGCCTACACACGTGATTCACCAAATTTATGAATGCTACATGTGTATTAGTCAATCCAAACGACATCACGTGAAACTCATAATGTTCATTACAAGTACCGGATGTAGTGATTAGAATACATAATCTTTTTTGCAGATGCGAAGTTGATGACAACCATGCCATGGATCAAATCTCTAAAATATACGCTAGAACCTTGTAAATGATCGAACAAATTTTCCATTTCGAGTTATGGATATTGTTTTTGATTGTCAATTTACTCAGTCATAGAAATCTATAAATATAAGGAATGATATCACCATAGCTCTTCATGATGACAGGCTTGGTATAATAAAATCTTTCTCCGACAACTCTTTTAGTTGTACGGTAATTCCTTTAATTTAGATGGTGCTGACGTACAGTGCACAAGCCACAGGTGCAGCACCGGGAATATAATCAATACCAATTTCAACTTGCCTTAATGGCGAAAGTATAGGTAACTCATCAACAAACACATCCTAAGGTTTCAGATAACAGAAACATCTTTTAGTAAATAATATTAGGTTCTTTCTAGATTACAATATCTATGACTAATTCACAATCATTCATGGTAATATTTCAAATCTTAATACAGGATATGGTCATCCATCAAGAATTATTTAGATCACTTTTGATAATCAACATCTTATCATTTAGGGGAATTCTACTCGAGTTCCCATCAATTAAGACAATGTCGTCATGTCATAATCAATCAATCCATTCTACCGGCACTTATCAACCTTTCAGTTTTATTGCCGTCGATAAGATGTGAACTTCTCAAAAGACTAACAATAACTAATAATCCTTCACAAATTCAAGGATATATGGAGACATAACTACCCTTAAAAGAGTAAGGTCAACGCACAATTTACGCGAGAGAACTTCAAATCAGATACAGAAGAAAACATTTAATGAATATGAATATATCCCATGTTTTCATAATTTGAGTACGCATTCGAAAGCTCCTCGGATCGTTACCCAGGTCATTCAAATGAAATCAAATCATAAGAAATGATAAGAACGTCGATACATCCAGTCGGGTATCAACACTCGGTAATCAGATACTTTTCCTAAGAATCTCACTACGGGAGAATTGGACAAGAAAGTATTGTCAATTGTCAAATAAGACAATTTCCATAGATGAGTAAATTCGACTCAGAAGAATTGATGCTACAGGCACATATGTAGGTGTCCCTAACACTATGTCCTTATTTTTCGCTTCTTGCAGATCTCATAAATTTTAATCTTTCACAATCTTCAAAGAAAATTTAGTACTTATTCATTAGTTTTACGGTGACTACTAATCAGTCTTGCATAGTCCATTCCAAATTGTATGTAGGCGCGCAACTATATACAATTTCAAGATTAACGATGCAATACTCATTTCGTCAAAATTTTATCATCATGTTTATCATAAAAACATTTTCATGCTTAATTCTTAAATAAGAATCAAAAAATAAATTTACTAAGAATTTCTTTGTTATGGAAATAATTAAGTTTCCAAAGCGTCTCATAAACAACTTCATTTTGATATCAATCACTTATAAATCTCATTTTGAATAATCCTTTTAGTGATGATAATTCAAAAAGAAAATTTCTCAAGGAGTACTGTTTTATCTTTTAAAAACAATCAGTGATCTGCAAAAGAGTGATTAAGAGTTGTTCACCAAGAACTAACTACAATATAATAGGAAATGAGCTTAGCCAAATAATCATGAGGTTCATGATCTTGATGGCACTCAAAAGAATAATTCACAACGTAACTCAAATCAATATGAGTAATTGTTCAATGGTTGCATCACTAATGCGCACATTAGGATGAAGCAAGAAAAGATAGATAACATCGATACATGTAGGATTTAGCAATCAAAGGTAGTCTTTTTCATTAATCACAAACAAGTCAAAATTGTACAGTAACACATTACGTGTCACTATGTCATACAATTCTCAGAACTCATCCTACAAACTGATATCTCAGTTAAGTTAGGGATTATTTTTAAAAGATACCACAATGATACAAGAGTCATTAGGTGTTCCACATGTCCCAGAAGATCCATCGATCTCAATTCAGAAGAAGATTTCTTCAATTTATTTCTTGGACACTAGGCATCCTCGTTAGTGGACAATGGCCTAGGAACAACCCTTAACACGAATCAACAATCATTAAAAACCTTACAATTCAATCACAGAACTTAATGACTTCCTCTTAACAATTTCTTATTCCATACGGGTTAAATTTTACTTTATTCAAGTTTTTAACCAATTTTATACTCAATTCGATATCCTACCTCATTTTCCAATACTTTCAATTTTATTCATAAACCTTAAAAGGGCAATAAAAGCTCAATATGGTCAACACTTAATTCCAATCCTATAGCTCTTACAACAACAATTATCAAATGAGTCACTAGTATGAAATGACTCACACAATCAATTAGACTTCTCGGAAAGGTATTAGTGGCATGAGGCTTTTGGGTAATGGTTCCAATAACAGCCTCAAGTGCAACATTCACCCTTTCGATTTCAATTTAAGAATTGGATGACAACGAATCATATGACATCTTTCTAGGTGGAAATGTTTTGTCAAACTCCACTCTATAAGGAAAGATCGTCATGACATCGATATCAGTTTTAATCTCGCCAATTCTTTTTCAATATAACAATCAACTACTATCTATATTTCTACAGATATCCACCATTTGTTGGGATGATAAATATCCACAACTTGGTTTAGATCTAGGATAGCTAGAATTCCTACGAGAATAGCTTCGATTAATTTACTAGGGGATTTAGGGTTACTTGTGACAATCGACGTCGTATAAATACCTCGTATAACAATCAAAATAATCATCAAACAATCATGTAATAAAATTACATCATATATATATATATATAATCCAAGTTATATATATTAAAATAACACTTCCCAGTCTGGCCTTGTCGGTAACTCGGGAATTCTTCGGCACCGTTATAGTCAAAAGATTTTTAGACATTTTGTGAAAAATGTTTATAGTTAAAAGATTTTGAAATGTTTTATTCAAAACCTTGGTTTTAAAAATCTTTCGTTCTCTATAACGAGAGCTCTGGTACCAAACTGTAACACCCCCAAATTTATACAACTCAATACAGCGGAAGACTAGTTGGTGTTACGGGATAGCACATTACTCACATCATAGACAACGCATAAAAATCGCGTCGTTTATTAATAAAGCATTTCCCACTACTAGAAAATGGATATAATGCAACACTCAGAAAGTGTTGTATTATGATCTAAAAGTGTTACATTATGGTTAATGCAACACTTTTTGAAGTGCTGCGTTAGGCAACGTCGCCTTAGATCTAAAGTAACACTTTGAAAAGAAAATGCAACACTTTTTGAAAATGTTGCCTCAACTTATTTAATGTAACACTTGAAATGCAACACTTCTAATACTCAAACGTAACACTTTCTTACTCTAAAGTAACACTTTGAACATCGAATGCAACACTTACTTATATAAACACCAACCTATGACAATACTTTTATTTATCAAACGCAACACTTTTAGTTGTTTCATGTTATACAAGAGCAACACTTTCTAAAATCTATTGCAGCACTTTTATTCTGTTTTAGTAATTGTATATTTTTCATCCCATTCGATTAAAATGCTACACGATTCAAGTTTGTATGATATGAAATTCAAATGGTGTAACAATACTAACATTCTTGACTAAAATCATTAAAGTTAATACAATGTTTTACATTATTAAATCAGTGCAATATCAAAGTAAATGTTAGAACAGTTTATTGTTGGACACTCTTTTCTTATTGTTGCCACCACCATCTCTTTGGCAGGTCATATCGAGTCCTCCTTCAGAATGCAGCACCAGTTTTCTTAGCTATCACACCCGAGGCACCGGATTCTTCTGAAGTCCCTAGTTCTAATGCAACTCCTTTAAGAGATATCACACCTGGTCTTCCTACTGTTGTTGTATCTCTCATCAACATACCAGATCAAGCAACAACTACACCAAGGAGTCATAGTTTTGTGCATATTCATGTCACTTTTATAGTAATTTGCCAATTCTTAAATGTGTTTAGAAGATATCCCCTTAATGAAAAGCTTTCAAATCAACGCAAAATACTCCTATGGGGACACCTAGTTAGTATAAATTGATCTCAAGAACAATAAGAGAAATATTCGGACTATCCTCGCAAGTCTTTATCTATGACTTTAGCCTTCAAATACTCCATATCAACATAGCCTGGAGCATATGAAAATGAGGAAGAATATTTTCAGTAATTTTAAATTATATAGTGTCCTTGAAATGTATTTAGTAATATACAAATGTTTGCTTACATTTAACTTCCTTGAGAGATGATGTCATGGATGCAAGTCTTCTAGCCTTGATTTGTCCTTGGAAAACAAACAATATATCAAATACTCAGCTTATAATAAGTTGAGGTTCATGTTTATTGGGTCAAAACCAGAACAAACTAATTTATAAGAAGATTTGCCAACATACATCACTTTGGTATGCTTTCAGTGACTGCTACAATCTGTTGTGATCCGAAGCGCCCATCACAAAGAAACATGTAAGACAAGCATTCCCGAAGTTGTTTGTTATTAGAATACAGGGTCAGCTGACCATGATTTCTACCTATATTTTATAGCTTTAATTCTAACTATATAAGTTATGACTTGTGTAGGGGTTTTTAACAGTAATTAGACAATAGATCTTACACCATGAATTCTCAACCTTGACATGTAAGGCAATATCTTCCTTTGCAAGTTTTATGCTTTCAGCAACAACTTCCTCCTATTTATCCGCACCTATATGGATAATCAAACGTGAAGAAACAGCTTAATGAGCGAACACAATGTTTGTGATGAAGCATGAAACTGTTAAGGAAATATAAACAAAACATTATTTGTGATGATATTTTTTCTTGCCTTGAGCCATCCGTCTTTAAGAATTGATAATTGGCTGAGTATCCTTTTGTTTGGACCCTGTACAAGCCATTACAATTATAAAATGTCAGAAGTCCAGCAAGTGAATAATTACTAAGTTTAAAAAGAAAAGACTTAATAGTAAAAAATATAACTTGCTCTCCTTGTTACGAGCAGGTCACCCTTTTTCCAGTTACAAGTTTCTAAGCTTGTTGTATTAACTTCAGTAGCAAACTTACTTACAAATATGGTATTCTAGATCGGGTTTCATCAGGTTGGGTAATTTGAGAATCCAGGTAGGCGTGATTGTTTCATTTTTTCTATATTCTAAAGGTGTGGACTCATAAGTTCTTAGTGTATTTGAGATTTGAGGTTGGCAAGTTGGATTTGGTGTGCACTCATCTTCCTTCTATGTTCTAAAGGGTGTGCACTCTTAAGTTCTTAATGTATTTTGTAGTGTCTTCCAAGAAAAAACAAATACTAAACACTCTTGAAATTTTACACAGGGTATGCACGTGCATACCCAATGTTCTATGTAGATCTGCCCCTGGTTGTAGCTGATTTGACCACAATCACAGATTTTAATGTTCTTCATTTTTTCTCAATTCCTGAGATGTTGAATGGTATATAAAACGGGAAAACTAATCTAATTTAGAATGAATGGTTGTGATTACCTATTAAAATTTTTTGTGGTCAATTACACAAACGGATGGATTGATGAAACTAATGACAAACAGGTGTTACTGGAGCAGCCTTTAACAACGATACCTCAAGAACCTGTAGGATTGTGGTGTGGACACGATGTTGGACCAGAGGTAAAAAAGCTAATGGGTGCAGTTGAAATCAGCTACCCTGACACATTTAGTGGAGTTAACCTCCTTTTTTTTTACTAAATTTAACCTCCTTTCGTATATGCCTATTCTCAAAAAATGGATGTGGCCATCAAAATTATATTGGGAACATCTATGGATGCACTCACAAAGGGGAAAACTAGTCTTTACGAGCAGCTTAACGAACTTGAGAGGCTTAAATTTGAAATCTCATGGGCCCACCATATGCTAACTACAGCTGAGACACTCAGAAAACATGTTTATCCTACGCATCATGTAGGAACACAATCATTTACAAGCATTTTTTCAAACTGCATATATGATGCTTGTTTAGAAGTTGAATAACCTAGTCATACTCGAATGTGACGCGTGTTTGAACAACTAAATAGTAGTCTTCAATCTTAAAAGATAACTTACATCATATAACTAAAAATAATTGGAATTCCTATACGAGAATACTTGTTAACTCATCAATATAATTCAATCAGAAGACTTACAAATTCTTAAGGTAGTTGCGCGCCAGTAAAACAAGCTAGTTGTTCCAGTACATCTCCCATTTTCCTTTTGATATCTTCATTCTCTTTTTGCAAATTTGTAGTCATTTCTCTAATTTTCTCGACCTTTTTCTCACTAGCCTCTGTCTATTTCTCTCGTGCTCCACTTGTTTACGTAAGCTCGCATTATCCATAATGTACTTCCCCGAATGCCATTTCAAATATCATGGAATGCGCTTAAGCCATTTCAAACAAACCTCTGCTGGTGTAGAAGATGAAGCAGCTACGTCATTTTATAAAATACACATAAGGAGCTTTCTCCTAATTAAAGAAGACACAAAAACATCAAAATAGCAAGCGATCAATTTGGGTCGAAGAATATGATTTGAAATAGTGCAGAGATCTTACATAATTAGACATGGCCTTTCACTTAGCTCCACTTTTCTTAGCAACCTATTACCAACACATATTATCATATTCATACAATCAATATTAATGTCTTGACGATAAGTAATTCTTTAGTTGGCGTTACAACTTATCTTCTTGAACATGCTAAACTTCTTGTTACATTTTGGTTTTGTTGAAGTAAACAATGTAGATCGAACATCATTTCTATAAAATCTGAAACACACTACTACGAAAAGGGACATAGAGCCTGGTTGACCCGGTTTTAGAGGACTCAAAGTGGAGGGGCTCTATTCGAAAAGCAAATTGAGCCCAGACTATTAGTTGTTATAAAGCTCGGGTTGCTATCAGAAAACATAGATCTATGCGAAGAATTTTTTTTTAAACTTGTTATGCTGCTACTCGTGCCATTAAATAAAATATATTAGCAACCTGAACAATAATTGTTTCAGATCAAGAAGAATCGTTGAGATTACAACTTACCTTCGATTCATACATTGAGATTAATCTTGACTTTGTCCCTCATAGTGGAATCTCACCACATCAAACCCGTTGGTAATAAAAGTGCAGTAGCTCAAAACTCTTTTAAGTAACATTTTATCAAGTATATGTAAAAAATACTCTTGTTTCAAGTTTCATTTTTCTTAGCATATGTCCTAAACAAATGACGTATACACTAGATTCCCATATTCAACAAACAAGAAACGAGAATATAACATGCTAGAGGTATAAATCTAGGGATGAGCATTTCGACCCGAATCCTAGAACCAAACCGGAACCGTAGCGGAATCATACCGATCCCCGGTACTGAATCCTGTTCGGTACGGTACTAGGACCACAAAATAAAGTGAAAAAGTCGGTACCACTAATTCGATAGGACCGGTCCAAAATCGGGAAATTCCCAAAAGAAAACAAGAAAAAACCCGATTTGGTACGGGTACTGATACCCGTACCGGTACCGATATTCGAATCCCGTTTGATACGGTACTAGTACCACTAGTTTATGTTCGAGAAAAAATCGATATCACTAATTGGGTACGGAATTGGTACGATACCGGTACCGTGCTCATCCTATATAAATGTTTCATCAATAAATATTATTACATAACCGTTGAATATTCCTACTGTATAGATGACATTTCATCTATTTAATTACTACTTACTAGCTTATTTTCAAAATGAAACCCAATTTCGTCATCAGTACCCAAATTTGAACTAATAGCTAGATATTGTTTGAGCGAAACTATTTAACCACCGAGAACCTAAATAAGACAAACAAAAATAAACCTAGATTTTTGGATCAGTTGGATTTTCGGGTAATACCGCTTAATAAACACCCGTAGGTACAGATGCTATATACATGTACCATACCTTCTGAAATTAATAACCAAACCCAAAGTTTCAATTAGATATCCTACTATACACATGCGTACATAATATCAATTTAGACCCATTTTGATACAACTAATAACCCTAATCCTTTAAAAGAAATACAAACTTTAACCCAAACAACAAAAATTACTAATAAACTGCTAGTTGGATATGAACAAGGTTAGCAAGAGATCTATTAAAAATGCTCCAATAGACCGTTAATTGGACCATCAAAACTTCGAATTTTTAGAGTAGATGGATGTTAGGGCAAGATTCCTTACCTTGGATACTATTTTCAGATTTCATAAAACTGCAACTAATGAGGAGACGGCAGATGCAATTAGACCCAAGAAATTATAGCTATTGATAGATTTAATATAAGATGATTTTCACATATCTTACCGTTGATGGATTAAGAATAAAATGAAGAAGAAGGGTAAATGAAAAATCAAAAGGTTTGGTGTCTTTTGTGTAAATATGCAAGTGAAAAAAAAGGAGGTGGGATAGAGGCGGGGTTTCAAATTTTGGGTAAAAAAGGAGTGGGAAAAAAGAAAATAGAGTAAGCGGGGGGCAGATTTTCATAAATATTTGTATAACATTTTACAATGAATGTTGTTTTTATAAGCAACACTTCTTTCATATGTTGCCTTATGGTATTGAAGTTGCAACACTCTAATAAAAGTGTTGTATTTGAGATTAATATGCAACACTTATTTTGAAAGTGTTGCTTTTTTATCAATTTTTAAGAAAATGCAACATATATAAAAGTGTTGCTTGTAAAATGTTGCATTAGACTCATTTTGTTGTAGTGTCCATTCATAAATATCAAAGTTACATCGGTCCCAAGTTATTTCATACAAAGTTTTACAAAGTATTTGAATGGAAAATATTGTTTAAGTGCGGGCCATGAATTCTTGTTGTCTTCCCGAGAATTACCTTCAAGTACTTGAGATAAAACATGTTAAAAGAAAAGGGTCAGCGATAACGCCGAGTGAATTCATAGAGTTTAATAAATTCCATCAATATAACTTTGGTATAAAATTAGTACCAAAAATCATTTCGTACAACTCATTGTAATAGGCCATAAAATAGCCAAAATCATTTTATACAAATCTTTATCAAAATCATAATATATGCGTTTGCCTTAAAAATCATTATACGAGCCAATGTCGTAAAAACGTCATACAATACGTCTTATGACGTTGTATGAAAATAAAAACCGTTATATGAATATGGTTATGAAAACCAAAACACAAACATAATATCAATAGTATGACCCAGTATTGCTAGTCAGGCAATACATCGTAATTCGAAGCGTCTAGTAATATTTCGTTAGTTTGGATTATTATAAGCCGCATGACATTGTTACCTTACTAAACCAACAACGGGTAGCTAACCCGATACTCAATTTGCCCATCTAAAGTAGTGTGTCGTCACAAAGGTCACGCTATGTAAATCTTCTCATACATAAATTCGCTTACCAATCAATGTGGCACGACGGGGATCAACCGTCAAGGCGCGAACTGGGGTGATCGTCCCCAAATAGTACTATTAAATGCATAAGCATCTACCAAATCCCGGTAGTTCACAATTCATGTTAATGGGACTTTTAGTGACATAACCTAACTTTAATAATCCATTTAATTTCATCTATCGGGTCCTTTAATCATTTATCGGGTCATACAATCGGGTCATTCAATCATTCGGGTCCAAAATCAATAAACAAACAATCGGGACAAATGGTGTCCTATTTCATAAAAACTAACATGTTATCTCCCTCGCGGGTTTATAAAACATTTATAAAAACATTTTAAAGAGTGTGAGGCTATGAACTCACGTTGATGTGGGAAGGAGGGTTATCGGCAACTCGGACGTACGGTACGTGCTTCAATCACGGAAACCTAGACAAATAATACTCGTCTTAGACTCATGTCCAATGACTTTATAAAAATAACAATTATGTATACATATGATGATTATATATATATGATGATCAAGTGGGTTTACATATTCTCGTTTACTCATTTTAGAGTTATGTGTAAGTAACGTTTATACTAGTTTACTAGTTTTACCTATTTACGTGTTTTAAGTCCAATAAACTTATTATAAGTTCTTTAACTTGTTTTAATCCCTTTTATACCTATATTATCAGTATGTATACTTTCCATATTGGGCCCAAATGGGTTAAGCCCAATAAGTTCTTTTTACAAGTTTTTATCTTATTTAGTCCAATTATTAGTCCAATATGCTTAATTAGCTCGTAAATGTCCGTATTTCTTATAGTTCGGGTTTTATCGGTTTTTACTTGTATTAGATACTTATATATCAGTGTATGACTTTTATAAACTTTACATTAGACGGGTTTGGTCGTCTAAGTTTTATTTGGCGAAAAACGTTAATTTTACGGCGATAGCCGAAAAAGTCGTAAAAATCAAGTTTATAGTTTTTATTACTTATAAATATTATTTCACCACCATTAATATAATTTATCCATTTAATTAACCTTTTATATATTTATATAAATAAGTTTTATAAGTTAGTGGGTTTTTATTATACATTTTATAAAATAAAATGTGAGTGCTTATATAATAATAATAAACATTAATTCTAAAAAATCTGATTTTTATCTTCATGTTCACCATTTTTAACATATCTAGAGTTATATAATGAATAAGAAGCTCATTTTTGGGTGACATGTTCTTCATATTATGTGCTTCATTTAACTTAGTTATAGCTACTGCCCATTTTAAGTTTATCATGCCTTAACTGTCCTTACAAAACTGCTTATTCAGATTAGACCACCTAACTTGTTTTGATCATATCTCACTCATTATTTTGATTCCATTGCATGACCAACTCTCACATGTTTATAACATCTTGTACTTACTGTAAATGGATCAAACCATGCAATTTTATCAGTTCATCTTTTAGTTACATACTGTTTTTACACAGCCAACTAAATAATCAAGATTTTAGCCTTATTTCTTATAGTTATCAACCTTTTTAAGCATATCTATCAACACTTGATCCCCACACAACATTTTTATCATAATATATACATCATAACATATACAAAATGAAAGAAAATACATTTGTTCTTTGCAAAATAACAAGAGAAAAATGGAGAGGATGATCTTCTTTCCCAACCAAGTGTTTTCCTTGTTTTTGGAAGACAAGGACTTGATGAACACATCAAGTATCTCCAAGACCATCAAATATCAAGAACATATGTTGGAAAATTAGCCCTAGGACACAAGTAAATCACCTCCAATGATGTTAATATGGCCACCAAATGATCAAGGCTTCAAGAGAACTCCTTAATAGAGCTAGTAAACATGTGTTTCATGGCTAGAAGAGATCAAAATGGGTGTTTGTTGGTTTATTTTGGACGCCAATGGGGGAGAGTATTGAGAGGATTTTGAGAGGATTTTGCATGTAAGAAATGGTGGAATGAGAAAACTAGTATCTAGTTTTGAGAGTTAGTGGAAGGTAAAATGCTTAAGATGTAAGCTAGCATACACATGTAATGTGTTAGCTTAACTTGATGCCACCTTAGTGTGTGGTGTCAAGTTGTGCCGTCCCATATAGCTAGTGGGGTGGGACAATGTGTTTTGTCCCATCTCACTAGTTTACTGGTATTTCTCGATTCTAGTTTTCTCGATTTGCGTGCCCTCGGGTCGTTTTACGAAAAACGTTTTTATAAATTATGAATCAACGTCACAAAACGAATCCAATAAAAATTGTCTCATCAAAAACGGAGTTCGAAAACGTAAATACGTAATCCTAAGGTTTCCGGTTTAGTCGTAAAAGACGTTAAAAATAAAATCGTAAGTCCTAATCTCTTCTCGTAAATTTGTGAGTTTATGAACCAACACAAATTTAAAACTCCAAAATAATATTCACGGATAAATTTATTTTCTGAAATGTCGGACTGTCACCAAAGACGGTGTATGTAAACGTAAGCACGTAACGTTGAATCCTCCGGTTTAGACGTAGTCGATGTTACTTCAAGACGTAAATCAAAATTTCTTCCCAAAATAAGTGAGCTCATAAAATAATATTTTCAAATAAATATTTGAGAATAAAATATCAACCATAAATTGACGGATTGTCACACTGATACCATAATTGTAACACCACATTTGTTAAGATGGAATGCTACAGTAAATTATGGCGTGTCATCAAAGCATGCAAGGTAATGTATAAACATTTATGACCATAAAAAGGAAATACCGGAATCAAACATTGGTAGTCCAAGTAACTCCCACACAAGCAAATATAAGTACTGTAAATGAAGGACTAAACAATGTCCAAAATGAAGTATAGTATGATAAATTAGGAATAAATGCATAAAGTAATAAAGGCTAGATAGCTTCCATCCGAATGCACATACTCTTGAAATCCTACTTGTGACCTTGGGTACCTGTCGTTTGGGAACGTGAAAAGATAGACGGCTGAGCATAACGCTCAGTGCACGGATATATAATAAAACATGGAAAACATAGAATATTGAAGCATATAAAGAGCATAAAGCATGAATATTAGTGGAAATGAATAAGTCCTGGGAAAACCTAGGCATATAACATGATTAACTGATTTTAGTTCTGAAAATATAGCTTATGTTTACTTGTAAAATCTGTATTAGTTTATTGTACCAAAATAGCCAATATAGGTCATGAGGTCAACAACGTGCATGAATACATAGAGGGGTGATCTCGTCATGCAATTAGAGGGGCTGCCTCTAATTATACCGGTCTGGGTAGGAGGGATTAGCTCCTTGTGAAGGATACAAGGCACACACCGCATTCACCATGAAATCCTGACTGAAACTGTAACTAGGATGCACCCATACGCCCCACATGATAATAATAATATAAGAATGGCAAGATAACTGAAAGGGATGCCATGAGCTATCACTCCGCCGTGGTGAAGTCATAACACTAGTGCCTTTAGTTTTATGGTTATGGTACCTCCATAACTAGGTGAAACTGGTCATGCATGTATATGGCTAAGGTAACTAATAACATAAGCATTTAAATCTGTAACTACTGGGAGAACAGTTAGCTGTATATGGGAAATCCTAATAAAGGAAGAGATTTTCCTTACTGAAGGACGGGAATCCGTACCTTATGTCCATTAGAAGATAACGAAAACGCTGAAGAACTACTCCGCCTTGACGGATAATACTACATAAGAATATGGACGTGTATGAGTTGTCTTATCTACATGTGTTTTACTGGTTCCGAGTGTTCTTAGCTTATTATACTTATTCTATTATGTTTTACTGTTTACTGTATTATCTGTAGTTATTCTGATGATCTTTTGTGTACTATCCATGTATTAGTGTATTATAATACTTGTATTGTAATACTAAGTAACTTTCTAAAAATAGCCGGTTTCCTAAAATAGTTAGTTTCCAAAAATAGAATGTTTCCAAAAATAGTAAGCTTCCATAATTAGAAATAAGTTGGATTAATAAGTCACATAAAGCTTAATTAGTAAATACAAGTCATGGTTTATAGCTTATTAATTAAATAACTGGTTAATTAATTAAACTATACGTTAAAAGGAATTTAATTAAAATACATGTTTTTATTTAATTAAGCTAAGTTAAATACCTTAGGTTATACATGAATATCAATTTTAATATTCAACCCAAGTCATGAATTTAATTAAATTAAAAGTCTAGTAATTAATTTAATTAAACATATTTTTTGATTTTAATATTTCCCGAAACTCGAGTCCGTGATTTAAAAATTAACCCGAGCCCGTACCCCGTGTTCTTAAATAAGCCGAAACATATAAGCCGCAACAACAGCCCCACCAGTGGCTAGACAAGCTAGCCGGTTGCCACTGGTGGCTTTCGGTTCCCACTGCCGAGCCACGGCTGCCACTTCCGGCTCGGTTCCCACCGGTTGGCCACCGGTTCAACCCGGTTCCCACTGCTTTTGTTGCCCGGTCCCCCTAGTCAAGACAAAAGTCCCACTGAAACCCTATTGGTCTCGGTTGACACGTATAACAAACCAAAACCATACCCCCGACTTGTGGTCGGGTCCCCTGGCATGCGTCCGAACCAAACGAACCCACACCGAGACCTTGAGGTATCAGTTAGGCAAAACAAACACCACCGAGAGCTTTATTGCTCTCGGTTTGGATCTCGGCCGAACCAAAGCAACACCAAACACCCCTTAAACCATGATTTAATTAATCCCCCATGTTTTATTTACTTGTTTTTAAGATTAATTAAATAAGAACATGAATTCAATAAGAATTTATAAAGAAAAGGAAGTGTTTTGATTTACCGAATACGTGGAAGAAAGGATTAAGATCACGATCACGTACACATAAAATTAATAAGCAAAAATAGTCCGGTTTGTCCTTGTGGTTGTTCTATGGCCGGCGGCAAGAGGAGGCAAGGGAGAAATTTTTCTGTAAACCTAAATATGATTAAGTTTTCCTTTTATTTTTTTTATCATGGATTTAAGTTAGGTCATGGGCCAACGCCCATCTTTCCTCTTTCTTTCTTATCTTAGCCGTGGCCTAAAGGGAGCCCATGGGGAAACCCATAGCTTTTCCCGAGTCATTAATTACGTGTACATTCATGTTTAATTATCATGCATTTATATGTCGTGTTCGTAATACATTTATAAAATATACGTAAGTACATGTTAATTATTATCGTGAAACATGAATTATATTATAAATGGAAGGTCTTAAATTTTTCGTTTTTTCGTGTGTTACTGTTCATGTGTACTGTTCATGGTATTTTAATGCAGGTTTTACAGTAAACCTTGTCATAATTATAGTACGAATGTGGTCCACCACAAGTCTCACGCATTTCACAAGTCTCTTTTGAAGCATGTACATGTGTAGTGGGAGGGTTATCTCTTAAAGTAAGTTGTGTCACAATTGAAGTAAGCGCCTTAATTTGATTATTCACCTCATTTTTACTAGCACTAGCCATTGTAGCCCTTACACTCTTGGTTTGAACTTTTGCCTTGTTTTCAATTATATTCCAAGCATCGTTCATTAATTTGACAAGAATATTACCCCCCGAAGCACTATTTAGTGAGTCTTGGTCATTCAAATTAATCCATTGTAAAAAATATTAATTTGATGAACTTTAGTAAAACCATGTTGATGACACTTTCTCAAAAAATTCCTTAAATCTGTCCCAAGACACACTAAAAGTTTCCCCACATTTTTTCTCAAAATTAATTATGTCATTCGCTAAAGCCGTGGTACGAGATGGTGGGAAAAAGTAGTTAATGAACTTTGTTTCTAAATCCGCCCATGTAAGAATAATTTGGGGTGGTTCCTTATCAAGCCAAATCCGGGCTTGTCCCTCGAGGGAAAAAGGAAAGAGCAACAAACGTATTGTCTCTTGAGTCACCCCATTGAATTTCACCGTATTTGTCAAATGTATGAATCGCTTAATATGATCGCGATGGTCATCTTGGGAACGGCCCAAAAATGGTGTAGCGGAAACCATTTGAATAAAACCCATTTTAATGTCAAAATTATTCGCTCCAATCTCGGGCACCACAATCGCGTTATCATTGCCCTCCACGTGGGATTGCAAGATCTCAATCATCGTTCGATTATCCGTTGCCATCTTATTGTCGAAAGATCGATTCTTGGGATCGGCTTGAGAGACGGTCTTTTTGTTCTTCTTCTTATTTTTGGAAGAATTAGAAGTATTTGATACACCACTCGGTATGGGTGCACGCGCGCGAGTGCGCATACAACTAAACATGATGAATGAGGTAGGAGACCTCGGTCGACTTTAAAGGGAAGAGATTATCCCTCTCGAGGTTCAATATCAAAAAGCTACAAAAAAAATATTTACGTAATACTACTTGGGCGGTAAAACCCTCGATTAGCCTTCCTCCTCAAAATACTCACAAGTGAACGGGGGGAATGAGGTGGCGCGAAGCACTTAAGTACCTAGCTTCCCTTAGACGGCCTTTTATAGCACGTCGCCTTTCTATTCACCTTAAAGTTTGTATTTTTTTCAAATTATTGCTTAACGGAAGTATTTATCTATTTTTTCCTTTATTTTTGTTTGATCGATACACGTAGACGGTCCCCGGAACGCCCGAAATACGGTGTAATGCCTCGGCAATACTTATGGAATATTGTGTATTAAGGTTCTTATATGTAATATCTATAGTAAAGAAAAACCTTTTTGTATTTTTTTATTTTATTAAAATAAAATATATTCACAATAAAAACAAGAGGAATCGAAATAAGAAAAATAACAATAGTACTTAATATTTTTGGTGTAATACTTTAGGAAAAGTATTACGTTTTGCATTTTTTATTTTTTTGGTGCAAATCTTAGGAAAGAATTTGCTTTTGATGATTTTTTTATTTTTTTATTTTTTTATCTTTTTTATTTTGTTTGTGTTTTTATATTTTTGATTGCAAGAAAAATAACATGCAAACGTGAACGGATCCCAAAATCTAAATCTTCTCACGAAAAATCGTCAATCGTAACTATTGGTCCCTTGTAATTAGTGCTATACTTATGAACACTAAGTATAGACCTAACTCATGGTTAAGTAATGTAATAAATGCAAGACAAAGTAAATTAAAACACAAAAGGTTTTCAACGTTTAACTCTTAGCTTTATTAAAGAATTATACCCTATTGCATGCGAAGCTACAATAGGGATTGAATAGACAATGTGTGTTTGGTGATCTCCTCACTAACAAGCTAGTCTAATCCTAACGATTGCTAAGCTTGACGATTGTAAACAGGAGTTTATAACTCAAGTGTTTAAACCATGTTTGGAAGAGAGAACTTTGTTTGTGAATGTCGAAATCATTTAGTGCACAAACTCATTAGTTCTCTCTTTTTACAAGCATCCTATTTATAGAGGTAAAGGGTAGATACGTGACAAGAATTGCCCATGTGCAATTCTTGTCCTATTGGTACAGCGTACTGTCTTGTCTTATACTATTCTAAGTAATAAGACGTAAGTCCTTTGAAAGGCCTACTATACCCTATTTATCCCAAAAGTGTAAGTCACATTATTTGTGTGATGTACAATGTCTTATCACAACTCAACTTATACCGCCATTACTTCAGTCTTTAAGATGCTTGTTTCTTCAGGGAGATCATATGGGGTTCAGTGAGTCTATTGTCAACAACTCACTGAACCCATCACCTTCTTATTCGTCTTAGGTACATCATTCACTGAGCTTCACCTCACTGAATACTCGAGTCTTTCTTTTAGACTCAGGCTAAGAACTTGAAGATGACTCACTGAGTGACTGTTCACTCATTGACTTCTTTGTGTTCAAGGTTTAAACGTTACTTAGGCTGATTATTATTCAAATCCTTTAGGGAGGCCATCACGTAATGAATTGACCTAACAATCTCCCCCTATTTGGATATAAAATATGCCTAAGTAAAGTTGTTATAAGTGAGCAAAGAGGATTCTTCTTATACATGCTATTCTACTGATGAAAAGACTTGATTTAAACAAAGTACTTTTTTTATTCATCATTACAAGACTTAAATAGTCTGATACAAGAACAACATAAGATAAAAACACAAGTTATTAACTTTCCATAGCCTCCCGCTTCACCTTTGAGGACGCTAACACTTTTTCTTTGTCAGGACTCCTTGCAATCAACTCCCTGAGCTTTATAGCAAACCTTTTGTTTTCAGGAGTCTAAACATTTCCAGCCATTACCAAGCAAATGAGAAGACTTTTAGTTGGGCATTTATCAATATCACTCATCCTTTGAAAGGCTTGGTCTCCAAAAACATCAACAAAGAAGACACTCCACTCAGGTTCTTCAATGACCATGTTATTCACAAAGGGTACATGTTCAGGGAGAGTTCGATTACATTCTAACCCAGGGATCTGAGTCTCAGCTTCAAGCTCAATTCTTTTCCTTTTTCTTCCCTGAGTCTTTGTAGGGTCATGTTCAGAAAGGAGAAGATCTTCAGTGATTCCCAATTGTTCCTTGATTTGATTCAACCTCTCATATCGCTTACTGAGAGAGTTGAGTATGGAAGGGACACACTTGTTTGTCTTGGTCATGAAGATCCTACCCATTTCATCCCACTCAATGAGGCCGAAATCACCAAACGTAAACTGTTTCATTACTTCAAAGTTCCTCTCATCATTTTTTCTATAGACTGATACTGAGACAGGTTTGGAGTGAGGAATGATTTCAAGGTTCATGATTGGTTCAGGCCTCCTTCTTTGAGTGACAGTCTTGGTGTATTGATCAAACAACTTCTTTAGTTGATTTGACCTTTGTTGCTGCTTCTTGACCATTTGATCCTTAATGGCCTTAAGCTCTTCTTCCTGCTTCTAGTAATCCCTCCGGATTACCACCCACTTCCTTGAGGAACTCAGTGGATACCTTGAGAATTTCAGCCTTTGTAGCTTCAGTAGTTTTGGCTTTTTCCATCATGTGTAAGTATGCTTGGATTTGACCAGAGATTATTTGGTACATATTCCCATTTATCTCATATGGTACTAAGACAACAGCATCAGGATCATGCCTTATTTCCCTTGAGGCTTTAATGAGCTTCTTGGGTGGTGTTAGGGTTTCATCAGAAATACCTTTCCCTTTATCCTTCTAGGATGCTAATGGCTCAGAGATGGGTGGAATTGAGGTTAAGGGTGTGGGTGTGTGAATTACTGGTTCCTGGGGTGGTGGTTGTACAAACTCTTCTTGCTCCCCCTTAGTGTGAGAAGGAGGTTCAGTCCAAGTGATCATCGTTGGTGGAATATTATCCCCCTCAAAAGTTGAAGGATCAGCCTAACTAATCCCAGATTTTGTTCTCTGTGATGGACCTGATGATGTGGAGGTGGAAGCCTTCAAATCCTGAAACATTTCAGTGACCATGGCCTTCATAGACTGAGTGTCAGACTTGATTGTCTGAACATCCAATTGAATGCAAGCCTGAGTGTTTTCCATGGTAGTGATTCTAGTCCTGAGGCGAGGGATGTCAGCCTCCCTCAAGGACTTAGAAATATCAGACAAGTTGGAGGCATTGGCCATATACCCATGTGCAGCTTTGCTTAACCTAAACTCGGCCTCAGGATCCATATGCACATCCTCATAGATAGCATCACATTTACCCTTCACCAACTTCAAATCAGACTGAAGAGTAGCAAGATGATTGAAAACCTCAGTAAACCTATCCTCCTTCAATAAATCAAGAAGCTGGCTGACCTTAGAGTTGGACTCAGTAGTGCATTTGATCAGACCATCCAATGTTGCTCTCAGGGAGACATTCGCTTCAACAGTAGGAAGTGCATCATTGAGAAAGCGAATGAGTTTCTTCTCTTCTACGACTCATGGCTGCTATTAACACAGCTGATGAATTCCATCTGATTATCAACCTGAACTCTCAGTTCCCTCTCAAACTCTTCACAACGATCAACATACCATCTGAATTCATCCAAGAGTTCATCAGCCTTAGAGGCAAGCTCTTCATGATTTTGAGTCACGTCAGTGGTGAGCTTGTTGTACACATGAGTGATGACACCTTTGAGAGTTTCATAAAGAACCTTCTCAGTAACATGCTTGGTGTCATCAAAAGTACTAGTCAGAACCACAGTCTGAGTCCCCAATGAAGAGGTGTCAAGGTGTGCCTCGAGAGAGGGCTTTTTAGTGGCCTCATGGGAGGGCTCCTTTTGTTCGGTTGCCTCAGGGGAGGGCTTTTATTGTACCTCAGGGGAGGGCTGAATGTCTTCGAACGTTGGAGGGGACTGTGACTTCTGACCTGAATGAGGTGAGTCCTGGGTGTCAGGTTCATCCCCAGCCGCAATCAGGGTCGACGGGCCAAACTACTGGTCCTCTTGATGGAGTGGGAAAGATACAACCCACTCCTACGGGACTGCCTGCCACTTAGTCTGATGATTGGTCTGAAAAAGACTCACGGCCCTGTGTCGTTGTGGGTTTGGTCTTTGACACATTCTGAGGCTTCTTGTTCCCTTTCTTTGGAAAGAAAGTAATGGGAGACTCGGATGATTCACGACTGATCACCTCAGTCATATGAGTCGTCAACTCAATGGGTTGGACTTCAGATGGGTTCTTTGAAAAGTTTGTGGCACTCAGGGTTGGTATATGAAAAACATTAAAGCTTTCCTGAGTGTAAAGGGAACCCAGTAACCGTTCTAAGGCGCAAGATAGGAATCTAGGGTAAGAGACGTACTTTTGCCTGGACTCCTTCAGGAGACTGTTTACGAGATCATTGAAAATGATCTCTCCTATGTCAATCTTCAGTCTATTTATAAGACTGTAGATTAGCATCTGCTGATTAGAATTCACTTGCAGTAGATGAATAGTTCCCACCGATCACCTGAATCACAAAAGTGACCAGGATTATCCAGGCCATGGGGAAAGCAGTTTTGATTAATGTGGTTTTAGTCACAAGTAACTCAGGGACCCCGATTTCTTTTAATCCTTTTTTAACTGACTTAGTGTCAGGATGTGCAACATACTTCCTATTATTATAATCGAGTCCACTGGCTTGACAAAAAGTTTTGTAGTCTAAAATCAATGGTGTCTTCCCATTTTTCACAGTGAACCCGATGATACAGTCCTTATGCGATTTGGTCTCAGACCCCTGAGACCCTTCATGCCCTTAAGGTGTTGGGGTTACAACCACAGCCGTGTACCAAAATTCTTTGAGATATTCATGGTAAAAGACTGAGGGGGTTTTGGTAAAAGCATTAGCCCAATCACAGTTTTTAAAAAATTTGCAAATTGGTGTATAGGCTGATACACTACTAGGGTAATTGAAGTTTCCCCCATAGTTGTTTCCTCCAAAGTGGACTCCTTCGTTGATGAGATGCTCGATCTGATGTGCATATGTGATAGCTTTGGATAGTGCCATTTTTAAGAATATAGTCAAAAACTTTATAAAAGGGCAATGGCACTTTTTGATAATCAAACCAAGACTTGTTTCTTGTTATAATTCACAAATGGTTCTCCAAGTGACTTAATGTAAGTCTTTTGCCTTGTGGAAAGGAATCAAAAGAAGGAATTACTAAGTAACTTTGATCACTTGTGCTATATAACAATGAAACGAGTGATCGATGTGATTACCTTTTTCAATGAAAACTCTAGTTGGAAACAATGGTTTAACACACACACTTATCTTTGAGAGAAGATTTTGGAAGAGTAAGTTTGCAAAAATCTTTGTGAGTGTGTTATGGTTTTGTGTGGAGTATTTATAGACTCGGATGTGAAATAGAACTTGTTTTGTAAAATCCATGATTTTACCATGATTGAATATAATAAATTTCCATCTAATAATCCTAGAACACTCAATCATGTGTTACATCTCCTTAAGATGTGTGTGAACTTGTCTATCATGTAATTATACTTTTACTTTCATCTTTGTTGAAAATAACTTCATAACCTAAAACCATGAACATACAACTAGGAAAAACAAGTAGTGAGTTATAACTAGCAATAGGTGTGTGCCACACTTAACAAATTGGAGAAGAATGTTACATCATGCATACTTAGCCATTTAGGCATATGTATACATCCCCTACATATTACACTACTCTTGGACTAGCCCAAGACCTTCACCCTCCTTTGTGATAAGCCCACAACAAGCCCAAGCCAAAGCCCATTACCCTTTGGCTAAGTTTACACGGCAAAACACATAGGTGGAAGAAGAAAGGGTGCATTGGTAATAGGAAAGCCTACACTTGGCACAAGTGTTCTTACCAAGGCAATCATGCCTTTTGCATTCCCTTTCCCTCTCTCCTCTTTAAGCCGAAACACACACACATTCCCATTCTCATACATGCAATCTCACTTATCTCTTCTTCTCTCTCTTTACATTTCGGGTACAAGCCACAAAAATCCAAAGTTGATTCATTAAATCAACTAAATCCTTGTCCCATCTTGATTACAAATCATTTGGTAGCATCATTCCTCTTATAAACAAGCCCTAGCCGAATCCTTTAAGGCCACGGCTTAGTTATAACTAGGGTTTTCTTCACCATCTTGAGTAGATCTCAAATCTCCTTGTTCGTCTAGATCATCCTTGGTACTTTTAAGCAAGAAAGGTATACATTACATGTTCTTTCATTTCTTCATGCATGCATCATAATACATCTATAAACACAAGTAAATAACATGTTAAAACCAAGATTTGATGAAGCCATGACCATTATAGGTCACGACATATTTATAAAAATCATATACATGATTAAAAATCTTTTAATAAAAAACCTATGGCTTGTATTCTATGTTTTAACTTGATTTGAAAACCATATGAAACATTTTATGAATCTAAACATTGCATGAGTTACAAATCTTGTTTTATAGGACTTTGGTTAACTAATGACCATAGATCTCATGAAATGAAGTTGTGTAACTTAAAGATCATAAAAACCATGACCTTAAAGGTCACGGCTAAAATGAGTAATGACCATATGATTTGTCTACCAAGTTTTGAATAATGGAATATGAAATGATACATGTTAAATGGAATATTAAAAATCACAAAGATAACTTATGTGAATATATGTAGCCGTGGGTTACATATGACCTAAAATGGGTTAGATGTACATGCATGCTTATATAAACCATAGATCTAATGATAAAGATTAACTTGAGTATGTAAAACATAGAACAAGCTTATAAAATCTTATGGGAACCTTGGGAAGAGACAATATAGTCGTGGGCTATATGTAGTCTCCTTGGTAATATGGTAACCTTGGAAACATGCATGACAACTAGATAATCGTGATTACATTTTTGTAATTATTTACAAGACTTAAAATTAGCTAAAGTGTTCATCTTGGAAATACCAAGGTTTAGAAATATAGTCGTGAGCTATATATGTGTGTACATGGATCTATGATTAATTTTTAGGTCTAGACATGGTTTAGATCTCATTTTGGACTTGTGACTTGTTTTCTTGACTTGTAAATAGTTAGATCTATTTTTGTAAACACTTATAATTACATGCAACCATAAAATGAGACTTGACTTATCTTAATAAGCTATAACTAATTATAGCCGTGAGATATAACTCCTATTAGGGCTTATGACTTGCATGCAACCTTGTAACACACCTAGATCTAATTTGAAACATCACATAAAACAAACTATAAGTTTTATTCTTCTATTAAGATCTAAAACTAAATATGAATAAGCTAATAATAAGCTTATAAGAATATCCTAAGTTAAAACTTACATAAAATTTAAAGTAGTGTTAATGGACTATTTAAGCCCATGAAATGTTAATCCAAGACTTAATGGACCCAATAAGCCCATTTGATAAATCTTAGTAACTTAATAGACTTAAGATTACACTTAGGCCCATTTAACTAATTAAAGGACTTAAAAATGTATTTAAGCCCAATAAATGATTTAAAGGCCCATTTAAATAAATTAGTGGACTTAAGATATATTTAAGCCCACTAAAATAGCCCATTAGATGTTGAGCCTATTTAATGAGCCCATATAATGTTTGAATGTTAAAACAAAAGTTTTTATAATAAAAATATAACTTATAAAAACTTTTTGGATTAAAATGACAATTTATGAAACTTAAGGACTAAAACCATAACTTATGAAACTTGTTTTGATAAACTAGTAAACACAAGGACTGAAAATGTAATTATCCAAAAGTATAGGGTTTAATAAATACTATCCGTGGCAAATTAAACCCTAGGGACCATATTGGGAAGTTTCTAAAAGTTATTTTGTCATTTTATAACCCTAAGGACCATTCTTATAATTAGTCGAAACGTAAAGAAGCCCTAAGGGCTGTTTTTGTAATTTTAGTAAAGTTACAAAACCTAGATATAACTAGGGGGACTAAATCTGCCATAAGCCAAAACTTTAACAAGCCCTAGGTACCAAATATGTAAAATCCGAAAGTTAAACTTGTTTAATATATAGAGGGACTAGTTTTGCCAAATTCCGAAACATTAACAAGCCCTAACCCTAAAATCTATTTTAATTATAATAAAACATAATTAAATACCTAGACCATAAGAATTAATGTACAAATTCTTAAGTTTGTAATTAATAAATTATTTTATAAATGTTAAAATAATTTATGGAAACTTTATAGTTAAATATAATATTTTATTTTATTTTTCAAAATAAAATATTTAAATTTGCTTTAGGGATTAAATTGTATAAACAATATGGATATGTATTACTAATACATAAACACGTATATTTTTAGGAAATAAAATTAAATGAACGTTGGATAAATTGTATGTTAATATATAAGTAAAACACCTTAAGTTTACTTAAAAATATAAACTTAATAATAAGTTTAAATGGATGATTATAATACATGAACTACGAACGTGAACCAATATTAAGTAGAATTTTTATGTTTACTTAATAATAAAACTTAATAGTAAATGAGTGATTATAATACTTGAACATAGAACGTAAATTAATATTTTAAGTAAGACATTATATGTCTACTTAAGTAAGAAACTTAATTGTAAGTTGAATGATTATTATAAATACATATATGCTAACTGATATTAATAGTTAAACATTTTATGTTTACTTAGAAATGAAACTTATATAAATAAGTTTAAATGAATATTGTTGATACTTAAACTACGGTTATTTAGATAAATACCGTAGCATAAATGAACTGACTAAAATAATTTATAAGCATACATATATGTTCTTTGTACTATCTATTAAGACTGTACTATTTGATTAGGCATAACTTTTAGCGTGAGCTTTATTTGGATATTCGTATTAAACAGCTATTGCCTACTCCCAGGTGAGTTTACAGCCCCATATAAACTTTTGATAAAACTTTCCCTTTTGGGAAAGAGAATATGCAAACACTTAATGGACATAACAAAATTGTATAAACTTGACTATGATTGATTATTATTGGAACTGTTAAATTGTTGTAAATCGCTCGCATGTTATAAATAGATCTATTAGGGATTGACCATCCCTGTCTGGGTGAGTCATGCTCACTGTCCCTTGGCCGAGACAACAGACGTATACCATGTTGGAACTGGGTTGGGTGTCTTTTTGTAAGACACTACGTCCTCATCTGTTGAGGACTATGGAAGGCTAAGCTTTAGTTTTTAATAATAAAAAAATGTAATCTAAATTTTAGTAAGAATGCTTTGTGCATTGTTACTTCTATGATTAATGTATGTCCAAACTAATTAATTGTTAAAACCTGTAAATTCACCAACTTTATGTTGACCCCCTTTAGTATGTTATGCACAGGAATATGAAGTTAGTACGTGGTGTGTGCATGGTCTCTAGCATCTTAGTAATCTGCATTGTAAGACTCGTCAGGTATCCTATTTGGGAAACACAAACAATCATCTTTCATCATGTTTAAGACAATTTTTATTTATTTGTTTAACAAACATGTAATTTGATTTGAATAACACTTTATCTTATGCTCTATGGACTATATGCTATCGATCCACCCTAGTGACATCTACGTGGATATTTCCGCATATTTTGACCCTACCCGGGGTGTCACAGAGAATGGTATCAGAGCATTAGTTATAGAGAACCAGATAAATTTTTAAATAAAAATAAAATAAAATGATTTTTCTTTTATTTAAAACTGGACTATAACTTATAAAAATCTTTTTGTGATTTTATTTTGGGACCGTATTAGTTAAGCATATAGATCTTAGGGAATTTTATGCTATGTGAACTAAGTGTATATATTGTTACTAAATTTGATTATTAATACTGTTTAGTGAAATATTGCTATGGAAAATGTTAGATATGCTAAACTTAAAAATTTTACACTACATAGTAAAATACTGAAATGAAAATATAGGTAATACTAAACCAAACCTTGCACTTACAAATTGTTAAATGAACTGTTTAAATGATAATATATATATATATATATATATATATATATATATATATATATATATATATATATATAGAGAGAGAGAGAGAGAGAGAGAGAGAGAGAGAGAGAGAAAGAGAGAGAGTTAGGTTATTGTAGTGTAGTAGCTTAAAGTTGTTAAAATGAAAAGTCATCTTAACCATTGATTTTATCAATTAACATGTGATTTATTTAATATTAAACATAAAATAATAAATCTTATATATAAAATTTGGTATAAAAACACTAAAAAATTTAATACGTAAAAATTTATAGCTGATACATATGATACATAGGTTTACTTCAAAAAATATTATTAGCATAAACAATCATTTATTCGTAAATTCAGTGATACATTATCACATGTTGCATTCGATATAACAAAAAAATTGATAAACTATGATACACAACTGATACACGAAAAACTAGTAATATTAAAAATTGTGAAATAGCTACTCGTACACGAACTAAAACTTCCAAAACACTCGTACACGAACTAAAAAATCATAAACGAACCAAAACTAATCAATAAATGTGATATTTGCCCATTTTCTATTACTTCTCATTTTAACAACTTTAAGCACCTAAACCATTTTATCTAAAATCTCTCTCTATATATATATATATATATATATATATATATATATATATATATATATATATATATATATATATATATATATATATATATATATATATATATATATATATATATATATATATATATATATATATATATATATATATATATATATATATATATATATATATATATATATATATATATATATATATATATATATCTATATTATATATAGGTATAATTATGATTTGAAACCACACTTTTTAATCCAGTCATATCCCAGTCACATCTTTTAGCCAATAAAATTCGTTGGAATCCTAAAAAATCTCTCTTTTTCCTAAAATAACTCTTAAATTTCGGATTTAGTGTTCTCTTTGGCCAAAATCGCGTTTTCCAAGCGCATTTTTTTAAACGTAGTTTTTATTTTTTTATGTGGGGTCACTCAAGAAAACACACACCCTCTCCCTTTTTTCTCAATCCCTAATCTCAAAAATGCTCTCTTCTCAAAACCATGTTACCCCGTTTTATTCAATCCTTGATCCACGTTCCAATCAAGAAACAAAAATCACCACAAATAATATTTCCACAAATCATAACATACTAACAAACGAATCCATTAATCCATCAATAATTATTCCAAAAACCAATTAGGATTATTTTGTTGATCTGAATTATTTTGTTTTCCATTTGATTCAGAAATCAAGATCACGATCTGGTAGAAGGTAACGATCTGGGCAACAATGATAAGATATAATCAAGTAATTTTCATCACATCCATATTCGAATTCGGTTTAGGTTTTAGTTTTTACGGGGTCGTATACTGATTCTCCTAAACTCCAGGTACACCTCTTTTAGGTTTATGGTTTATTATATGTATAAAGTCATTAATATTATTATTTGATTCTATTTCATGAAACAAACAAGACAGCCCTGCAAATGTTTCGTGAGACCAGGTAGTACCTACTATCCACCAATAGCAAACTTTATGTATAATTTTAGGTTTTGGTTGTCACTGTTTAAAGCAGAATGCTAAATTGACATTTGAAAGGGATGGTCGAGTTTAAAAGATTTCAATTTTTGGGGGTTGCTACCCTGAGAGTTGTGCTCAGTTTGGTTAATTTTCTTTCAAACTAACAACCCCGTAAAAGGACTTAGCAGCAAATAAATGTTACAGGAGTGCGCATTTGATTTGATATGTACCTTATTCAAAGAGTGGCTCAGGTGAGTCCAACCTGGCCTAATGTAGCTAAACACCTAATCAAATACCTGTTTCAACAAGAAAATGTTTGATCTCTGTGTTTGCTAAATTATAAACTCATAA
Organism: Glebionis coronaria; assembly: GCA_025667525.1. Taxonomy (NCBI): domain Eukaryota; kingdom Viridiplantae; phylum Streptophyta; class Magnoliopsida; order Asterales; family Asteraceae; genus Glebionis; species Glebionis coronaria. Next base: position 17,871,419 of record CM046879.1, on the reverse strand, counting down.
GGAGGTTGCTAATGTTAGGGTGATATTTGATAAGGTTGTGCAAGTCACTTATAAAGCCGTGGATAAACTGGAAAGTGTTTGGTATGAATATGTAGAGATGGGGCTTAGGCACAAGAATTATAAGGGAGCGTTGGAGTTAATGAGGCGTGCTACTACTGAACCGTCTGTTGAGGTGAAACGTAGAGGTAAGCTATTCTGATATTCATATTTTATTTTCTCATGCATATTTGATACGGAGTACCTTTCAATTAGTTTTTTTTACTTTGCAATTACCTTAAGTACACAACATCGTTTAAAGGCATCAAAATTTTACATAAATCATAGCAGAAATCATTTGCTGATAGAATCTACAGTTTCTGTTCTATCTGGTTGAGGATAACCGCTTAATTCTAGATATAGATCACGACAGTTACCAGTACGCCTGAAAACACCCTTCAGTGAAATTTCGCATTTGTTAGCTTGAAATGTTATGTCTGCCGAGTGACAAGCTAACCATTGATCGTTATTAGACAAGTAATGGTCAGAATGGGGTCATCAAATGTCATCTGTAGTATGGGCCCAAACGGTTGGGTTGACCTGACAAGTTTTCCTATATCTTAATCTTCATCTTTCTTTAGTTTTAGGTTATTACCTGTTGTTTGTTTCTTAAATTTTTTATACACTCAGCTGCCAAATGGGGCAGCTCTTGATTCAGATCCGACATTAGCCATGTATATGCTCCAATGGGTATAATTTGGATCCAGCAACCAAGGGAAAGATTGGTTTTCGTTATGCGTATTCAGGTATAATGATAGGTATAAGAGTATCATGAGAAGTGGACTGCTACAAAGCGTTGTACAAGATTTTAGAGTCTTACAGGTGTTGAGAAGTTTCAGATTCTTTCTTTTAAGATTAACCAGGTCCAGCCTGAATATTATGATCAAATATAATTTTTTTTCAATATAAGTTTTCATATAAAATATTTAATTTCTTTTTTTAAGACTAACGGGGTGTTTGGATTAACCAGTGTTCTTGATGACATTGTATTCTTCCTAATTTTCAAGTGCTTATACCAGATCGGCTGCTTTAAAATATAGTTTATTAGAATCCATAACTCTTGACGGCCAAAGTTAGACCCGTTTGCATACATATGGGCCAATTCAAAAATTATCTAACATGTAATGTGTCAAATGGCTAATAAAATTGAATGATTTATAGTTCTATTTAAAGAAAGATGAAGTTAAACACGAGACCCGCATATGTGTAACTATAGGGTGTCAGAAAATGAAGTGGAGGAACTTGGACAGTGAGAGTACAAAGATGGTTACTTGAAGTGGTTCAGGATCATTACAAGTTGAATGGGCGACTTGAATTTATGTTTCTTAAATTGGCTTTTATATTATAACAGGTTCAAGTTGAGGCCTTTATCACCTTGAATGGCAATATTTGCATCAGGTATGACCCTTGTACCAATTTGCTTCTCAGTCATATATTTAATGCAACTAAACCAAATTGATTCAGTCGAGCGTCATTACCGTAACATGAAGGAGCTCAAAGCTCTCACTGAAGCTGCATTACTTTCTGTGCAGATACACTAAAATGCAGTGTGATACACGAAGTATTAAATAGGTCAAACCTATTCAAGTTCTTTGATAAATATGTGTTTTCAGCTGAATTCGTGTACTGAGATCCTTAGTAGTACTTGTGGTGCAGCAGGCCTTAGGTCGTCTGTGATCTCCATGGTACATGACTTGCTCACATCTTTAAGCTTATAAATTTTAACTATTATGCCCTGAACTTTGGGTGGGCCAGAGATAAATATCCGCTGCACTCGCAGTCAATTTCATTTCCCTTCTCATCCACTATGACAGGCTGCATTAAAAATTTAAAAGTAAGATGGTTTTTGTATGGAGGATACCTGAAGCCCGAAAAAGGGAAGAGTTGTAGAACCAGGTTTCTGAGGCCACGGGGGTGGGAGTAATCTGGAAACAATATCAGTGAATATCAAGCAATAGTTTCCATTCTTGATATAAGGTTAAAGTAAGTAAATAATATGAGTACGTACCATGAATCCACCAGTCTCAGTCTATTTGATATGGGACACCATGAATCTCCAACTACATTAAAAAACCACATGTCATGTACATAAAGGAATTCTTCATATATAAATATATAATACCCCGTTCCTTTTAAATGAAACCAGAAGATGACTTCCATCTTTGTTGCTAACATTTATAAAATATCTGTCTTTAAAATCAATTATATAATATTAATTTACTAATGTCACTGTTTTATTACCGCTTCAATATTGAGTGGGTTGTCATTCCTCACTGAGTTGAATTGAGTTATGGATACACGTGATTACTTATGACTAACTTTTTTTTACAAGTTTTTTATTAATGTTAAACTCTTCTGGCTGCAGATCAAAGGAAAAAAAGGAAATTGATGCTCTTAATATGGAACTAAAATAATACTCTAGATGAAATTGAGTTGGTGACAACAGAAAATACAGATATATCATCAGAGAAGCTGATAGGAACGCAAATATTTTTCGTTCTAAGCCTCTCAAATTTCTAATCTAATGTTGAATATAATTTAGGTTATGTGATGAACTTCATGCTGTAAGAGAAACCCTTGCACTTGAGGAAAAGCGGAGGAAGGCGGTTGAAAAAGAGCTAAGCAGTACCAAAAACATTGTACCCGAAAGTGAAGATGACTTTGAGGTATGGTGACAATGCAATTTGCATGACTGATAATAGTTAAACGTAGTGTTATGTTATTATATCTAATTGGTCTCAAGGGTGAAGCAAAGTATAGATGAGATCTCATTTTTAACGTTCTCTATATGAGCATACCATCCATGAAAGAAAATATTGCAAGGGGACATGCAAATGGGGCCCCCTTGAGATTACATAATTCAAACTCTTTTCAACGAATCACTATAGCTAAGATATGCTAAGAAAGCAATTTTGAACCTATGCATAATACATTTTGTGAACCTTATAAGTTCTGTAGATTAAATCTTGAATCCTCATATCTTTTGTGGGGGAAGTTGGTATTTGCTGTTGGCCTTCAAAAGATATCGACGTTATTGCAGTATGTTGATTTAGATGTCCAAACACACAATGTGAAAGTTGTGGCAAAAGTTACTACAGAAGGTAGGTGTTATAAGCTATAAAATAAATAAATTTATGGTGCTATGCTAACTGCACATTTGTACTTTGGATAACTAACTGATGTTTTAACATTACAATAAACTTATAGATCAACCATGGTCCTGAATTTCTACTACCTCAATTGTTTAACAATGTTGTTCCAACATATAATAAATTTCTATAAAAACAAATTACTGCCAAGTAAGTGTTTTTGATTATGTTTATGTATGAAGCTGTCTAATATGCCATTGTGGTATGAAAGATGTATCATCGGAAACTTTGAGAAGTTAGAGAATATGCTGGCAATATAACATCAACAGTAGTGGTAAAAGACACATTATTATAGGATATTTCATATTAATCAAATATTATCTTTTAGGAATTCTTACCAAAACATTTACATTGGATCATACAGATGTATAAAAAGATATTATGTAGAAAACTACATCTCTAACTATTTTGTCAAAAGTGGTATTCTATAAGCAGCATGTTATAAGCAGAGGTGCACTTATATAATCAGATCTCAAATACTCTCTTAAATGTTTGGCTTCTGAAAAATTCCATATACATTTAATAGGTTTCATTCCTAAAGATGTCATTACTTTCATTGGGTGGTTCACTGGTGCACATGCGCCATTGCTAGACATTGCAGCTTACGCTGGATATGCTTTCATAGGACTGTGAGTGGACCAACAGTCATTCTTTAATTAGAGAATTTATTCATGTCATTAGCTGCGGATATGAAGAGAAAACCAAATGGGGCAAAGAGGTACATAAATGTTGTTACACTTTTACTTTCATTAAAAGATTTGAAACATTTGAGTTCTAAATTGGCTAATGGTAAAAAAGATGGTAACCTTAAAGTGCCATAACCGATCCAATGACTTTTGACTTCTTTAAGTGCCCGCGTTTAAGTGGTCTGCACCCATCAATTTGTTTGATCGCTTGCAACAAGTGCTTCGGTGGGCTCTAGGTTCAGTTGATATTTTTATGAGCCGTCATTGCCCGCTTTGGTATGCGTGGGGCAAAGTTGAAAACACTCGAAAGGTTTTCTTATATCAAAACCATTGTTTACCCTTTCACTTTGATCCCCTTACTTGCATATTGTACGCTTCCTGCTGTCTGTCTTATCACCGGAAAGTTCATCATCCCGACGGTAATATACTATATATTACTAGGTTCAGAAACAAGGGCACGTTCATTATCTAACTGATGTTTTAAATCATTTTTCCAGCTAAACAATCGTGCAAGCATGTGGTTTCTTGCGCTTTTAATTTCAGTTATAGTAACTGGTGTACTCAAACTAAGATGGAGTCCTGTTAACATCATAGATTGGTGGAGAAACGGACAATTTTGGGTTATTGATGGTGTCTCAGCCCATCTTTTCTTTGTATTCCAAGGCCTTCTAAAGGTTCTTGGTGGTGTCGACACTAATTTCAGTCACGTCAAAAGCAGCATATGATGCTGAGTTCGGGGAGCTGTAGATAGCTGTTCAAATGGACCACACTACTCATCCCACCAACAACTCTAATCATCATGAAAATGGTTGGAGTCCTGGCGGGAGTATCTGATGCAATCAACAACAGGTATGGGTTGTGGGGCTATTATTCAGAAACTGTTCTTTTTGTTATGGGTCATTCTTCATCTATATCTGAAGGGTCTGATGTTCAAAAACAGTCAGGACCGATTCTCAAACAATGCGGGGTGGGATGCTAGAGAACGGACCGGTGTTACAAGATAAACAAGATAATTTGGTTGAATGATTTGAGAAAGTGTTGTAGAAATTTTGCAAACATTTGGATACAATAACATAAGGGTTATCGGTCGACCTGATAAGACCGAAAATACAATTTGAATTGGGGTTAAATAATTTATGTCGTCGGGTTATCGGGTCGACCCGATAAGACCGAAAATACAATTTGTTTATTTTCGTTGAAAATTTTAAAGCCTATTAGACTTTACACTTTGTGTTCGTTTTTGGACAAAGAATTATAGAAACTGTATATGTTTGTTTCTTGTCGTATATCCTTCGTTAGTATTAACTTGTAACATGAAACTTATCATGTTTAAGTGTTTAACATCATGCTGGTATACATTGCAAATTTGCTACTGTTATTGTAATTCTTCATATTCACAGATTTAAAAATTGCCTACTGTGTTCATTTTTATATGGTTAGTTAGTATTTACTTAGTCTAATAATGTTTATTTATATTCGTTGCTTACTATAATCAGTTGATTTCAAATCATCCGAGTTTTTATAACTTATTTCATTATCTTTATAAGCTTGATTGAAGATTGCTTTTGATCATCTTGTTTGATTTGTATTTTCATATAAATGCTCGACAAGAAACGGCAACCCGTTTAACCCGAATTACCCGACCTGAATATCACCCGAACCCGATAACTCGATTCTTTATCTGGTCGGGTTACGGGTGAGTTTTTAACAATCAAAACCCGACCCGATAACCCAATAACCCGACAACACCCTTAAGTGTCCACTGTCCGCTAACTCTTTTATTTGAGTCAAACATATAAGTCTTTTAACAATTTTTTTAGCTAAGTATTTCAACAATTCAAACATTAAGATACCATTATTTGAAGAATATCACACAATAACCCTACAATACCATTAAGATACCTCATGAACAAGGGGTTGTTATGAGGACTAAGTCTGTTCTTGTTGAACAACCAAATGAATCCAAGTCTGCTCAGGCTTGGTTCCCAAAGAAAACTAATTTGTTTTCTTTATGTGCAGGGCATTCAAAAACAGGTTAATGATTATGGCTATTGGGATAGTAGATGCTCTAGGCACATGACTAGGATGGAAGATTATCTCACAAACTTCACTCCCATTAAGGATGGTGATAAAGTTTACTTTGGAGGCGGATATGGAACTATCACAGGCAAAGGAAATCTTCTCACCAACAATTTGTGTTTTGAAAACGTGTTTCTGGTAAAAGAACTTGACTACAATTTGTTTAGTGTATCACAAGTTTGTGATAACAGAAATAAGGTTCTTTTCACTGATACTGAATGCTTGGTGTTGAGCAAGGATTTTAAAATAACAGATGAGAAATTCATCGTTTATAGGACACCTAGGCATAAGGACATTTATAATTTGAATCTAAATGGAATTAGGATGAATAATAGCTTGTCATGTCTATATGCTAAGGCTTCAGTTGATGAGAGTAATCTTTGGCACAGGAGATTAGGGCACATTAATTTTAAAAATATAAATAGACTTGTGAGACATGGTTTGGTTGATGGTTTGCATGAAAAGGCTTTCCCCAATGACCACTCTTGTGTTGCATGCCTTAAAGGCAAACAACACAAGGTATCATTTAAGTCTAAACAGGTGCACTCTAGTTCTAAACCACTTCACTTGCTGCATATGGACCTGTTTGGTCCAACTAACATAGAAAGCTTGAATGGTAAATCTTACTGTTTTGTCATCACTGCTGATTTTTCTAGGTTTACTTGGACTTTCTTTTTAGCTTTGAAAAGTGACACTGCTGACACTTTGATTAACATTATTACCCAAATAGCAAAGAAGTCTGGTAATGAGGTCAAGATGCTTAGAAGTGATAATGGTGGTGAGTTTAGAAATAAGCTGTTGGATGATTTTTGTGCTAAAAAAGGGATTACTAGACAATTTAGTGTAGGCAGAACCCAACAGCAAAATAGGGTTGCTGAGAGAAAGAATAGAACCCTCATAGAATCAGCCAGGACTATGTTTCCTGATGCTCACTTTCCCATTGCTTTTTGGGCTGAGGCTGTGAATACAGCTTGTTATGTTCAGAATAGAGCATTAGTCAACAAGATTCATAACAAAACACCTTATGAGTTACTTTGGGGAAGGAAACCTAATATTGGTTTTCTTAAACCTTTTGGTTGTCATGTAGTTGAGTTGGATACTAGTGATGCCTTAGGTAAATTTAGTGCTAAAGGTGATGAAGGCTACTTCATGGGTTATTCAGTGCAGAGTAAAGGATATAGGGTTTACATTAAGAAGGAAAAACGTATACTTGAAAAAGTACATGTTAGGTTTTTAGAAAGTAAACCCAGTGATCCTGAAAGTGGTCCAAATTGTTTATTTGACTTGGAACCTCTATCTAGGACATTGAATTATATGCCTGTTACTAATCCAAACATTGTGAAGGTAACTTCAAATGTTCTGGAAGAACCAGTTGTTGATGTTTCAGGTACACAGGTTAATGAAGAGGTTGGATCACAAGCAGACAAATCATCACCCATACTTGAGTATGTCACTATTCCCATATGGACAGATGCATTTGCTGATGCTGCTGCTGCTGGAAAGGATGATGGTGGTCCCCAAGTATCACCAGTTGACAACATGCATGATCTTTCAGGCGCTGACAAAGGAAAATCTGGCGCTGACAAGACAACTTCAGACGTTGATGGCTCAAACGTTGACAGCCATGATTTAGGCGTTGACAGCTCTCTTGACCATATTTTCTCTTCCAATTTTGAACAAGGTGAACCTTCAAACAGAAATGGAGAGGTTCATTCAGATATTGAGGGAAGAGAGTTTGAAGAAGATATTAGTAACATGGATGATGAGATTGAAGACAACACACTTTTTGAAGGAGGAGTGCTTACTAATACAACCAAAAATTACCCTCCTTCTTAAATTATTGGTGATGTGATGTCTCATGTTCAAACTAGAAGATCTCATCAGAATCTTGGAGGATTTATTGCCAATATTCACAAGAAGGTTGATACCCCTCTTGTTCAAGCATGTTTTTTGCCTGTTTTCTGTCACAACAGGATCCCAAGAAGATTTTTGATGCTATCAAAGAACCAAGTTGGGTGGAAGCAATGCAGGATGAGCGTCACCAATTTGATATCCAGGATGTTTGGGAGTTGGTTGATTGTCCCAGACATGTCAGACCTATTGGGACAAGATGGGTTCTTAGAAACAAGAAGGATGAAAGAGGCATTGTGGTCAGGAACAAGGCATGTTTAGTGGCTCAAGGATATACACAAGAGGAAAGGATAGACTATGAGGAGGTCTTTGCACCAGTTGCAAGGATTGAGGCTATAAGGATATTTCTAGCCTATGCTTCCTGCATGGGCTTTACTGTCTATCAAATTGATGTGAAGAGTGCTTTTCTTTATGGCACAATTGTAGAGGAGGTGTATGTAATGCAGCCTCCTAGTTTTGAAGATTCAGAGCATCTAGACAAGGTATATAGAGTCAAGAAAGCTATTTATGGACTCCATCAAGCCCCAAGAGCATGGTATGGCACATTGTCCACCTATCTGGTGGAAAATGGATTCAAAAGGGGCACCATAGACCAGACCTTATTTACAAAGAAGATTGGTAAGGATTTCTTACTTGTCCAAGTTTATGTGGATGATATAATCTTTGGCTCTTCAAGTCTAAAGATGAGTGAAGACTTTTCTAAGCTTATGACAGACAAATTCAAGATGAGTGCAATGGGGGAGATGAACTTCTTTATAGGGTTACAAGTTCAGCAGAAAGAAGATGGTATCTTCATCTCTCAAGATAAATATGTAGCAGAAATCTTGAAGAAGTTTGGCTTTTCTCCACATGAGAAAAGGGCTAGCACTCATATGGATAGAGAACACCCTTGGGGAAAAGTTGGAGATGGAAAATATGTGGATGCCAGGCACTATAGGTCAATGATTGGTCCATTGATGTATCTCACAGCTTCTAGACCTCACATTATGTTTGTTGTGTGTGCATGTGCACGCCATTAAGTGACTCCCAAAGAATGTCATCTTCATACTGTCAAGAGAATCTTTAGATACCTTAGATGTTATCCAGACCTGGGATTATGGTATCCAAAATATTCACCATTGGAACTTCTTGCATATTCAGACAGTGATTATGGTGGTGATAAGTTTGATAGAAAATCCACAACTGGTGGATGCCAGTTTCTTGGGAGCAGATTGATCTCTTGGCAATGCAAGAAACAAACAGTGGTGGCCAATTCTATAACTGAAGCAGAATATGTAGCAGCAGCTGCTTGTTGTGGACAAGTCTTATGGATTCAGAACCAGCTGTTGGATTATGGGTATAATTTCATGCATACCAAGATTTTTGTAGACAATAACAACACTTTATGCATTATTAAAAATCCTGTACATCACTCTAAAACAAAACACATAGAAATTAGACATCATTTTATAAGAGATTGTTTTGAAAAGGGTTTAATACAACCAGATAGGGTTGACACAGAAGAAAATGTGTTTGATTTATTAAGTAAACCTTTTGATACTGGAAGATTTCAATACTTGGTAACTAGTATTGAAATGATCAATCTCACTTAATATGTGTTTTGGGGTCTTAGTGTAAAAGTATGTATAGGATATGCATTGTTATTGGTCTTTGTGAGAAGTTAGATTTTCCACTTTATTTGTCTAACGCTGACAAAGGTTATCTTAACGCTGATAAGTGTTATCGTAACGTTGTCAGCAACATGTTAGTTTTGTGGTTTTTGATCTAAGTATGCAGGCGTTGTTAGCATTGTACCATTGGATACAGATTTGCTTATGGATCCTTGGAGAATCATTGAAGCATGTTTCAATTTATGGATGATGGTTGGAATATTTATATTCCTATCTTGACATAAATTTTTATTTACATGCATATTATTTGGCAACTTATGTATCACAGTTTAAGGGGAGGTTTTAGGAACCTTTAGGACTTTTTGGGTATTCTTATAATACTCTTATCACAATTCTAGATTGTGTCCACTGGTGAGTATGAGTTAGTTTACTAAATCATGAGGCACTATAGCATGCAAAGTTGACATACTATGCATGCTGCCAAGATCTTTTTGGCCTAGAATTGGATGTGGTCTGTTGGGAGACTTGGGTATGATTTATATTGGGTTTACCTAGGAGTTACAAGGGATTTTATGAGATAACTTAAATTTAAGAATTTTGGTTAGCAAGGGACACTAGAGGACTGTTATGTCTACCTTGCATAAGCATGTGTGCATAATTGGACAGTGCTTGCTGCCCTATAATAATTTTCAGTTTATAGGTTATATTCACTTGGATAAATTACCTTGTTAAGGTCCTTTTTCATTTTTATTATTTTTATTTTTGGACGCTGACAGGTATATTTTCAAGCGTTGTTGTGACCAATTTAGACGTTGACATGGCTTTTGCAAACGTTGACAGGAATATAGGCGTTGGGCGTTGATGGGTTATTTTTTACGGTTGACACTCATTGGGTCCTACCCAGTTGTTATTTTTGACGAAAATTGGGGCCGTAATTTTGGTAGTAGATAACTTTTAATTAATGCACAAGATAACTTATTTTCTTTTCAATATTTTCATCATTATATTTTGAAAATACTTGCCTTATATTTTGACCAATCACATGTGCCTATCACTCCTATATATTTGGCTCCTACTCTTTAAACAGGGTACTCTTATATTCTTGTCTAACAATTTTCTCCTATCATTCATCTTTTATAATCTTACACAACCAGCTTTCTACATCTATGGCGCCAAAGTTTAAACCAAGTTACTTGGTATTGGGATTCGGAAGTCAGCACAATATGATTGCTTATTTGGACGCTGATGATACTTTGTTTCCACAATACACTCAGATGGTGGCGTATTTGAATGCATCTCCACTTAGGTATGCACTTTCTCATGCTCCTCTCATCCCTGTCACTCATATTAAACAGTTTTGGAACACTGTTAGTTCCTCAACGCTTAATAATGTGACTACATTAACAGCTATTGTTCATGGCGTACTTGGGTGGTTACTAAAGCCTTGGTTCTCCAGGCTTTGCATCTTAATGATGCAGATGGTATAACCACTCTCCCCATTAATGAGATAGAACAAGGACTTCAAGCTTTGGGGTATCCTTTCCCTAAAGAGGGTACTTTAAATAAATATAATAAACAAGAATTCCCCCCAGCTTGGAAGTATCTCATACAAGTCATCCTTCAATGTTTGAGTCCCAAATGTACTGCACATAATGAAATTAATAGATCCATTGCTAGTGCAATTGTGTCCATTCCAAATGGGCAAAAGTATAATTTTTCTAGACTGATTTTTGATGGCATGTGTAAAAACAAGGGTAATAAGATGACTTTGGCTTATCCCAGATTTTTGCAAATGGTTTTTGATGAGCAAAGGTACTGCACAAGGGATCATGATGATTTTTATGAGATCCATGTGCGAAAGAAAGCTATTTTTAGTAAGATGAACTCACCCCCTCACAGAGACTTACCCCTCACCCAAGCTATGCTTGCTGTTATTGCAGCAGCACAACCTCAACCTGACCCACAACCACAACCTGACCCAATACCAGATCCCTTACCTTCACCTCAACATATGGAACTTGACCAAGAATCCTTCGATGCTGACATGTTAAATGTTGGCGTTGACACTAGTTTTAACACCCTCAAATTTACACGCAGCGGAATACATGTTTGGGTGCTAAACAATGATACTACAACACATAATTTATAAAGAACGACTCGAAAAGAGACGTTTTAGATTTATCGTTCCCAAAACATTCATCAGAGTAGCGTAGTCCCACTTAATCGTTACCAAAAGATAAGTTAAAACAACATATTAGTTTGTTTTAAAAATGGAACGATAAATAAATCAAAGAGTTTGAACAACAAAAGCAGTGCACAACTTCATTCCCCATGACCTCCAAGCTTCCACTTCTTGATTACCTGAAATACATGTGAGTAAAACAATCAGCAAAAATGCCGAGTGAATCTATAGGTTTATGTAATCAATTTGAACACAAGCAAAGATTATAAGTTTGTGGCATGCTTATAAGCATCAAATAATAATTTGCATCAACAATGATAATTGTATATAGGATAAATTGCAATAAGCTCATGGAACCGAGCCCTTAGACACTCCCATATCAGTCTAATAAGACGAGAGATTTATTAATTGTCGGTTACCTCCAGATTATTGGTACATTGACGTATACCTGACTTCTCAATACAATATGTTCAAACAGTGTGGAGGTCGGGCCTAAGCTTCTGTGACAAGTCCACACAAACTGAACCGAGGCGGCTTCCCCCATAGATCTATTAATTGTACTAGCGGCTAGCCTATCATAAGCTAGTTAACGGTCCATAATTGAGGCTTTAACAAAGGCAATCACTTAATGCAATTTAAAGGCAACCACGGGTCCATTCATAGAGGGACAAAGCATACCATAAAAATCGTGTGTTCTAAGTTTATAAAACATGTATTCCCCCTCGCGGGTTTTTAAAATCATATAATTGCGCAAACGAGGCTATAGACTCACATTAGATGATACACGAAGCTAGTAGTAGTAGTGATCGCCGAAGTGAAGATGCCTCCCAAATATACACGTCAAAAGCCGCCACCTAACAAATAAGGTGCGCGATTAACAACATACTCAAGTATCTCAAAACATACTTAGTATAATAAAACAAACTATTCAAAATAATATGTACATAGACATGATCAACCTATGCAAGTGAATCCCTTCTAAATCCCACAACACATATTAGCTTTCCAAAACTAGTACCTTCGATGTTGATCCATCTCAAGATGCCAAATCAACACGGTTCAAGTACCCTACATGGGTCTTCAATCTCAGAATATATACTCACACACAATACTTATATCCTTCTAGAACTTTGTCACACTCCCAAAATATCAGAGTATAATGGCGACAAGGGAGTGGTGACGTCATGATTATCATACACACACAGTCACAAAGAACGACCTCTAAATGAGACGTTCGGAAAAATAGATCACTTGTAGTTAATAAAATAAATAGTTTTAACAAGGTGCGGAAGCATAAAACTAAATACAGTTACAAAACATAGTTTTCTCAAATGGTACAAATGATCTTTGTTTCAAAGAAATGACGGCAATGCATGAGACCTCATTTAGCATCTTCCTTCTTAATACCTGAGAAAAACATTGCTAAAGTGTCAACATAAAGTTGGTGAGTTCATAGGTTTAGTTAATTTGAAATGTTTAATGAACCACAAGATTTTCCTAAAAATGATGACAATATAACATATACAAAGTCATCCAAAAAGTATTTATTACAGTCTAAGCTCGTGACACCGAAGCGTTAACAACACCGGCAGTATAATCATATAAATGTAGCCCAACTAGATGCCTAAACCCACGACATCCTATCTCAGACTCAAATGAAACTGTGCCCGCTTGTCCCCTTGTTGGACAAGACAGACAGGGACGTCAATCCCGATAGATCTATCCATAACATTCGCGCTTACACAAAGTAATTAACGGTTCACGATTTACGGGCCAAAGCAACTGGGTTTTTAGTGGGACTTAGACTAATATATAAATCAGTAAATGCACTTGTGTTCATACGTTAAAATCAAGCAATGTCTCACCCCAAAAAGCAATAAAAATAGTTAAGTATGGGGCTATAAACTCACCTCGTAATTCAGCAAAAAGGACGAAAGTAAAAGTAGCTCGAGAGTACGGTTACGCTAGCCGCGACCTATTTAATTATGAGGATCGAGTTACGATATAAAAAGTTATACTAATAAAAGACACGACACTCTAGTTGTGCTTGACAAAACCTTACGTTTACGGAAAAATACGACAAATAAAAGTCGGTTATTAAACGGTCGGGTTTTACGGGTTAAATTATACCCTTAAGTAACAAAATTCGTTTTTGGGTTTTAAATAAACCTAATATATACCACTGGCCCATAATGAGCCCAATATTCCCACTCACAAACCGGCCCAAGGGTTAAATAACCCGGCCCGGCCCATAGGCGATATAAACAAGGAAAATCAAGGAGTAAATACGCGTGTTTTCACACACACACCCCAAAAACAGATAGTTACTCTCTCTCTCTTCTCTCGAAACATCCCCACCGCCCCACTCTTATCTCTCTTCCTAATCTGGATCGGTTCATCCCCTTCCATGGCTTTCATGTTTTCAGTTTGGATATTAACAATCATATATGGGGTGGTTTGTGGTGTTTAGATCGCGTGAGATGTGGGGTTTCATCCCCACATCAAACCGATTGGGTTTCTGATGGTGTTCATCCTCATGGTCAACGTTATTCATTAGCCAAAATCAAAGATAAGTTGTTTCTCCTTATTATCTTTTAACAAAAGTTAATTGATTTTCGTTTTATAAAAGATCAGTGGGTTTAATAACTTGTATAAACTTGTTGAGAACCATATGGCTCTCGGATTTGAAATAAATAAATTAGGGTTTCGAAATATTTGGGGGTTTATATAAATCTTGGGTTTAAATGCAATTAATTAATGTTTTCTTGTATAAAATCAAACTAATTTCAACATAAAATAGGTTTTATAAAAATTAGGGTTTCGGTCAATTGGGGGTTTTTGCATATCTCGTTTTCAATCAAATTAACTATTGGATTCAGGTTTAGGTTAGGTTTAATTAGAGTTTTAATTAATAAAAATCAATTTAGGGTTTATATAAAATTGGGGGTTTTTACATTCGGTTGATAATCATGATTATGTGGTGTTTTTGGAATATAGAAAATATTAATTTCATGTTTAAAAGGTTTTTAACTTTCTAGGGTTTCGATTTTGAAACGGGGGTTTTATACCCGCGACATAATTGGGGTTTTTATGATGTTTCTGTAAAATAACAATGGTTAAGACATTTGGATTATGTGGCATTGATTGGTGATGGTTTCGGCAGAAAATAAGCAACTTGGTTGGCTTGGTTTGGTTCTCGGTTTGGCCTCGGTTTGGGTCTCGGTTTGGTTTGGATTGGGTCTCGGTTTGGTTCTCGGCTTGGTCTTGTTTGTGGTCACGGTTGAGTCTCGGTTTGGTCTAGGTCAGGGTCTCGGTTTGGTCTAGGTCGGGGTCCCGGTTTGGTTGACAGAAAAATAAGGGTCATGGTCATATTCAAGTATTAATACTATGGTTTAATCTTTTCAGTTTTTAGTTAAAATAAGACCGTGACAAAAACTAACACATTTGTTTGATTGTTCGCAGGTTTGCCAAAGACGAGCACAACTATGATTTCATACAGGAAAAACGAAGAGACGAAAAGACTCACAATGGGATGCTAAGTTTCGGTTTGCAGGTTCGGACGAGATGTATGGGTCGGCTGGAACTTCCTTCACTTACCCAGAAATTTGTATTTGGAAGACTTGTACAGGATTTTGTAATTGTAATTTGGACTGTGAAAAACTTTGTGTGTTGTGTTTGGACATTGGGTAAACTTTGGATTTGTATTTAATCATGTATTATTAGTCTAGGGTTAGATTCAAGCTGAAATTGGTAACTTGTGACATACCCAATTTGGGTAAACTAGGCATGTGTGCTGTCTTGTAGTGGTTAGTGGCTAATAAACTATGGGATTTAATTGTGACTGGAAATGGGACACTTGTTAAGCAAGTTTTTGCAATAAAATGAATAAAGGTTTATACTTGAATATTTGTATATGATGTATCAGTTATATAACTCGACTCGGGTTCGACGGGTGTTTAAGTTTAGACGCGAAACTGAATAAACACGACTCTATAACCGTTTGACACACGATCCAAACAAAGGAAATTATGCGAGACTTCACGTGATTTAGTAAGTACATCAAATAAACATACGGCAAACATAATACGCCCACCAATTTCGTGTATTGCATTCAACTTAATAGTCGCGAAAAACTCGAGATGTTACATATGCTCTCCCTAAAAAGGGCTTTGTCCGCAAAGCAAAATAATTAACGCATTCACGTCGACAACTCGTCGATAAATAATTAAAGTACTCATACTATATGAATAATTTAAGATGGAAATTTGACGGATGTCACAAACTTTTAGAAACTAATAGATTAGCCTCTCGCCTTAAACTATGACGCGAGGTTAAGTACCTCTCAATAATACTCAGCCGGTACTTACCAAAAGTACCCACTGTTATCCCATACCTACACATCTCCGTTTTCGACGAAACTTGGTGACAAACTCACTCAATATCTGTAGAAGTCTCAGTTAAAATTTCATCAAATGATTCACATTTTTGACCCACCTGCTCGACACATCTTTCGACTTTAAAAACCAGACTATTTTACACACTTGACCCGTAAAACCATTTTGATCTTGTTAAACATCCCCATTTACAATACGGCTTTGCTTGAGTTGTTTGACTTGACGGTCCATAACTTCTACTTGTTCTTCTACAAAATTAAGTTTGTCGTCGAGTTGAATCTTTTCCAAAGGGATAACGAGTGCCTCGTCGGCTAAGCATTTCTTCAGATTGCAAATGTGGAACACATTATGCACTGGGCTAAGCTCTTGGGGTAATTCCAAACGATAGGCTACGGGGCCAATCCTCTCTATAATCTTGAAGGGTCCAATGTAACGAGGATTTAACTTTCCACGCTTTCCAAAGCGAATCACACCCTTCCAAGGTGAGACCTTCAACATGACTTTATCACCAACCTCAAACTCAAGAGGTTTGCGTCTCATGTCAGCATAACTCTTCTGTCGATCTCTTGCGGCTTGCATACGGCTCTTAATCTTAAAGATCTTCTCAGTAGTCTCGTGTATGATCTCGGGTCCAGTGAGTTGTGCTTTACCGACCTCTGCCCAACACACGGGTGAACGACACTTCCTACCATACAATGCTTCGAACGGCGCTGCCTTAATGCTAGTGTGATAACTATTGTTGTATGAGAACTCCACCAGAGGTAGGTGTCTATCCCATCTATTTCCAAAGTCAATCACACAAGCTCTCAGCATATCTTCTAAGGTTTGAATGGTCCTTTCACTTTAACCGTCAGTTTGGGGATGGTACGCAGTGCTCATATCCAACTGCGTTCCCAATGCCTTCTGCAGTGACTTCCAAAACTGCGAAGTAAATCGGCTGTCTCGGTTGGAGATTATAGACACAGGCACACCATGCTTCGTGACTACTTCCTCCAAGTATGTCCTTGCTAACTTATCCATTCCATCAGTCTCCTTGATGGGTAGGAAATGAGCCGATTTGGTGAGTCGGTCGACTATTACCCAAATCGTGTCGAATCTGGCTGCGGTCTTTGGTAGCTTGGTAATGAAATCCATAGTGATCCTTTCCCACTTCCATTCTGGCAGTTCGGGTTGGACCAATAATCCTGATGGTTTCATATGTTCGGCTTTGACTTTGGCACAAGTCAAGCACTTGCTAACGTATGTAGCAATATCCGCCTTCATGTTCGGCCACCAATACAACATCTTTAGATCATGATACATTTTGTCAGATCCCGGATGTATGGAGTATTTTGACTTATGCGACTCATGCATAATCAAAGATCGTAGGTCACCATGGCATGGTAACCAACTCCTATTATCAAGGCATAACGTTCCATCCGAGCGTGCTTCTAACTTCTTTATCATTCCTTCAACATCTTCAGTCTTGAGAATTTCTTCCTCGACTGCCTCTTTCTGAGCCTTGAGAATTAAGGATGGAAGGTCTAAGTCAATGGTCATCACCAAAGCCTTTACCCTAAGAACTCTCTCCTTTCGACTCAAAGCGTCGGCCACGACATTTGCCCTGCCCGGGTGATAACGGATCTCACAATCGTAATCACTGAGCAACTCTAGCCAACGTCGTTGTCTCATGTTGAGTTCCTTTTGATTCAAAATGTGTTGTAGACTCTTATGATCAGTGAATACAACACACTTAGTACCATAAAGGTAGTGTCTCCAAATCTTTAGGGCAAACACCACTGCTCCCAACTCTAGGTCATGAGTTGTGTAGTTCTTCTCGTGCACTTTTAGTTGTCTTGATGCGTATGCTATGACCTTAGTCCTTTGCATCAGTACTGCACCTAACCCCTTTATGGATGCATCACAATACACCACAAAGTCTTCATCACCCTCGGGTAGGGCTAGTATAGGTGCTTCACACAACATCTGCTTCAATGTCTGGAATGCCAAATCTTGATCCTCTTTCCACTCAAACTTCTTATCCTTTTGAGTCAATTCCGTCATTGGTTTAGCTATCTTGGAGAAACCTTCAATGAATCTCCGATAGTAACCAGCAAGACCTAAAAATTGGCGGACCTCCGTGGGTGTTGTTGGAGTCGCCCAATCCTTCACGGCCTCGATTTTAGCAGGATCAACGTGAATACCACTGCTGTCGATTACATGCCCAAGGAATTGCACTGTGTTTATCCAAAACTCACATTTGGAAAACTTTGCATACAACTTCTCCTTCCTTAGCAGCTCTAGTATGGTCATCAAATGTTCCTTGTGTTCTTCTTCATTACGAGAATAGATGAGAATATCATCGATAAATACAATCACAAACTTGTCCAAGTATGGTTTGCAAACTCGGTTCATGAGATCCATGAATACCGCAGGCGCGTTTGTCAAACCAAAAGGCATAACTTGGAACTCGTAGTGTCCGTACCGGGTTCTAAAAGTCGTCTTATGAACGTCTTCCTCTCTAACCCTTAGTTGATGATATCCTGACCTTAAATCGATCTTCGAGTATATGCTAGATCCTTGCAATTGGTCGAAAAGATCGTCAATTCTTGGCAATGGGTAACGGTTCTTTATCGTCAGCTTATTCAATTCTCGGTAATCGATACATATTCTAAAGGATCCATCTTTCTTTTTGACAAATAAGACCGGCGCTCCCCAAGGCGAGGAACTTGGTCTAATGAAACCTTTGTGAGAAAGTTCCTTTATCTGTTCAGCTAACTCTGTCATTTCGGCCGGTGCTAGACGGTACGGGGCTCTAGCAACAGGCGCGGCTCCTGGTGTAAGCTCGATGTGAAACTCCACTTGCCGTGCTGGTGGTAGTCCTGGTAAGTCCTCTGGGAATACGTCCGGAAAGTCTCTAACGATCGGTACATCTTCCACCTTCTTCTCGTGATCTTCTTCTCCTTCCTTTTGTGTTACTTGAACCAAGAATACTGGACATCCCTTCTCAATGTATCTTTGGGTCCTAATACATGAGATGACTTCCAGTCTTGATCCATTCTTCACTCCACTCCTTTCGCCTTGTATGATGAGCACGTCGTTTCCATAAGGAACACGGACACACTTCTCATGACATACAATCTCCGCGTGATGCTTCGACATCCAATCCATTCCAATGATGACGTCAAAACTTCCCAATTCTATAGGGAGTAGGTCGATACTGAACGAACGACCTTGTAACCTTACACTACATCCTTTCAGAATAACGTCGGTGGTTACTGACTTCCCATCGGCTAATTCTACATTATACTTAACGTCTAACGCAGTAGGGGTAACATTTAGGCGTTCACTAAATATAGACGACACAAAACTCCTATCCGCACCAGAATCAAATAGTACTGAGGCATAGTTGTTATTGACTAGAAACGTACCAGTCACAACATTGTTGTCTTGCACTGCAGCTTCAACACAAAGATGATACACTTTGCTAGGTGCCGTGAATCCTCCAGGAGTACTAGTTGTGGCTCGATTATTTCCTCCTCGGTTCCCTTGACTCTGCCTCTGGTTCCCTTGGTTGGGATTCTGATTCCCTTGAATCTGGTTACTACGACCTTGGTTCCCACTGCTTGGACACTTGTTCTTGTAGTGACCTTTCTCTCCACATCCAAAGCAAGTGACATTTGCTCCTTGGCCACCTTGCGTTCCAGGTCCTCTTTGGTTAGTAGGACGAGGTGGTGCTCGACATTCCTTTGCCTTATGTCCGGCCTTCCCACAATTGTAGCACGTAGGGGGACATGCTCCTTCGTGGTGTCGGCCACATTTTCCGCAAAAAGGAAGTCTTCCAGCGTAGTTTCCAGTATTACCTTATCCAGCAGTAAACACCCTTGCTACTTCTTGTCGCTTGTTCTGGTTGTAGTTGTTTGGGTTGTTGTTGTTGTTGGTATTGTTGGTATTGTTGTTGTAGTGGTTGCCAGACCACTTTCTTTTATCTCCAGTATTCTCTCCCAACTCTTGTACCACTTGGTACATCAGACTTTGAGCCATATCGATTGCCTCGTGCAAATAAGTTGGCTTGGATGAAGTCACATTCCCTTTGATGCTCAAAGGTAGCCCTTCAATGTATCGCTCCAACAATCGATCGTCGTTGGGCACCATTTCAGGACATAACAAGATCAGCTCTTGAAAGCGCTGATTGTAAGCAGTAAGAGCAGTACCCTTGACCTTCAGGTTCCATAGCTCAACTTCCATCTTCTTGACTTCATTTGGTGGGCAGTATTTCCTCACAAACATAGCCTTAAATTCACTCCAGGGCGTCGCTTGGGCAACGTCAATGGTCACTGCACGAGCATAGACGTTCCACCAAGTCAAAGCACCATCCACTAACGTGCTTGACGCAAACTTCACCTTATCAGCTTCAGCAACATTACTAATCCCAAATTGGGATTCTAGCTTCTCAAACCATCTGGTTAATCCTACTGCTCCTTCAGTACCGCGGAAACTTACTTGCGTAACTGCACGAAATTCCTTGTAGGTACAAGTCCGTGCAATAGCATTAGTAGCTCCTTGGTTGGTCTCCTCCTGTGTGCTAGCTGTACGATTTGCTTCAGCTGTTGCGAGTGCCTCGGCCACTCGTTCGGTTATCATTTGACTTAGCATGACGGTGTCAATTCCACCGGTAGCGGCTGGTGGATTCTGCGTTTCGGATCTTCTAACTGGCGCCATAATCTAAAAAGTAATAGGACGATGAGTTTTTGCCAGACATAACATGCATGGCACGCACAATACAATTATGAAATGCTCTAGGGTATAATACACAATATATAATGATCTCACAATTTTTGTAACCCATAATATCATTCATAGAATCGTTTGGTAGTACATCATAGTTTGTCATACATAATATAAAAGAAAATAAAATACCAACTAGCTAAGATAAACTTCAAAGCTTAGTGGTCATACAAGGATAAGTCGATGGTACAAGATAAATCTAACTAGTGCCCTCACGGCGCTGATGAAGCTCTCTCTCCAACTCTGCTAACCTCCTCTCAACCACGAGCTCACGAGCCTGGGAATCTCTAAGTCTAACATCGGTATCATAACAAGCGGCTCTAAACCTCTTATCCAAGTCTGCAACAGTGTCCTCCACTGGTGCCTCTAGTCCGCCTGTCTCCACCAATGGCTCTACTCCCCAACGGGTCATCAGGCT
The DNA here is from genome assembly GCA_025667525.1 of Glebionis coronaria. NCBI lineage: Eukaryota > Viridiplantae > Streptophyta > Magnoliopsida > Asterales > Asteraceae > Glebionis > Glebionis coronaria. The sequence continues at coordinate 17,850,187 of CM046879.1, read as the reverse complement.
CCCGATCTCCTCAAGACGAGCATTCGGCATGGATTCCATCTGATCAAGAACAGTATGAAGCTGTCCTCGTAGACGGGTCACACATACCGTCAACACTGTCTCATCCCTAACTGAACTCTTCTTTGCCAGTGCCTCCAACTTATCCTGCACTTCATTGTACTCTTCACCTAAAGCCTCTACAGCATCCTCCAACCTGTTCAATCGTGTCGTCACACATCCATCCGCTGCACCAAGCATTACCACCGTCGATGTAGCTCTCCTAGGAAGAGGAGTCGTAGCTCTCGGCCCTGTAGAGATACCAGCATCAGTAAGCATCTCCTGGTACACAGCAGGTACAGTCTCTAGTGGTGGTAGTAGTGGTATCTCTGGGACAGGACTGGCAGGTGTGCGGGCTGCATGCCTGTCAGTGGCAGTGAAAGGTATGAGAGGTCGGTAAGGTGAAAGTGGTGGTCGAGCAGCTCTCCCCCGAAGACGTCGTCTCACATAGTAGAAAGGTAGAGTACCAGGTGCTGGAGCAGGAATAGCAGTCCTCTCTCCTTCGTCTTCAGATGAAGATGAGGAGATGTGTGCTAGGGAAACCTCAGGAGTAGCAGCATATGCAGTAGGAGGGTCCTCAGTGTCTGTGACCTCCGTGGGCTCTCCTTCCCCATCTGTGAACTCCATCTCATCATCCTCTGTCTCCTCTACCGTCTCATCTCTAGTAACTGATGTCTGACCTGGTGACTGCACCACATCAGTGTCTAAGTCATCCTCTCCTCCGCCTTCTAGGCTAAGTACGTCGTCAGCTGATGCATCAGGAATGCGGATCGGTGAACGACGAACCTCCTCAGTCTCTCTCTCTGTATCATCATCTGAAACCATCTGGTACCACGGATATCCTGATGGTGATCCTCTAGGTAGTCCTACTGATGAACTGATAGTCGACTGTGAACTACGGTTGTAGTACGCTCCTGTAGACGTGGAATCATCAGATGAAGACATCGCTGTAATCATAAACAAAATAAATGTGTGTAAATATCTTATAAAATTAGTCCGTAAAAAGGACATTAACATAACATAACAATCATTGTTGAATCCACATGTATCCCATATAACATAATTCAGATTTTGTTGTTGCACATGTAACCCATGTAAATGTACCTCGTAATTGTTAAATCACATGTATCCCATTTATTACTTATGTATCTACATATACTTAATACTTACAGTCCGTATGATAATCGATTAAACATATAGCAGTTATAGTCTAGAGTTACTAAATGCAACCTAGTTCTCTATAACCATGTCTCTGATACCAATCTGTCACACTCCCAAAATATCAGAGTATAATGGCGACAAGGGATTGGTGACGTCATGATTATCATACACACACAGTCACAAAGAACGACCTCTAAATGAGACGTTCGGAAAAATAGATCACTTGTAGTTAATAAAATAAATAGTTTTAACAAGGTGCGGAAGCATAAAACTGAATACAGTTACAAAACATAGTTTTCTCAAATGGTACAAATGATCTTTGTTTCAAAGAAATGACGGCAATGCATGAGACCTCATTTAGCATCTTCCTTCTTAATACCTGAAAAAAACATTACTAAAGTGTCAACATAAAGTTGGTGAGTTCATAGGTTTAGTTAATTTGAAATGTTTAATGAACCACAAGATTTTCCCAAAAATGATGACAATATAACAGATACAAAGTCATCCAAAAAGTATTTATTACAGTCTAAGCTCGTGACACCGAAGCGTTAACAACACCGGCAGTATAATCATATAAATGTAGCCCAACTAGATGCCTAAACCCACGACATCCTATCTCAGACTCAAATGAAACTGTGCCCGCTTGTCCCCTTGTTGGACAAGACAGACAGGGACGTCAATCCCGATAGATCTATCCATAACATTCGCGCTTACACAAAGTAATTAACGGTTCACGATTCACGGGCCAAAGCAACTGGGTTTTTAGTGGGACTTAGACTAATATATAAATCAGTAAATGCACTTGTGTTCATACGTTAAAATCAAGCAATGTCTCACCCCAAAAAGCAATAAAAATAGTTAAGTATGGGGCTATAAACTCACCTCGTAATTCAGCAAAAAGGACGAAAGTAAAAGTATCTCGAGAGTACGGTTACGCTAGCCGCGACCTATTTAATTATGAGGATCGAGTTACGATATGAAAATTTATACTAATAAAAGACACGACACTCCAGTTGTGCTTGACAAAACCTTACGTTTACGGAAAAATACGACAAATAAAAGTCGGTTATTAAACGGTCGGGTTTTACGGGTTAAATTATACCCTTAAGTAACAAAATTTGTTTTTGGGTTTTAAATAAACCTAATATATACCACTGGCCCATAATGAGCCCAATATTCCCACTCACAAACCGGCCCAAGGGTTAAATAACCCGGCCCGGCCCATAGGCTATATAAACAAGGAAAATCAAGGAGTAAATACGCGTGTTTTCACACACACACCCCAAAAACAGATAGTTACTCTCTCTCTCTCTCTTCTCTCGAAACATCCCCACCGCCCCACTCTTATCTCTCTTCCTAATCTGGATCGGTTCATCCCCTTCCATGGCTTTCATGTTTTCAGTTTGGATATTAACAATCATATATGGGGTGGTTTGTGGTGTTTAGATCGCGTGAGATGTGGGGTTTCATCCCCACATCAAACCGATTGGGTTTCTGATGGTGTTCATCCTCATGGTCAACGTTATTCATTAGCCAAAATCAAAGATAAGTTGTTTCTCCTTATTATCTTTTAAAAAAAGTTAATTGATTTTCGTTTTATAAAAGATCAGTGGGTTTAATAACTTGTATAAACTTGTTGAGAACCATATGGCTCTCGGATTTGAAATAAATAAATTAGGGTTTCGAAATATTTGGGGGTTTCTATAAATCTTGGGTTTAAATGCAATTAATTAATGTTTTCTTGTATAAAATCAAACTAATTTCAACATAAAATAGGTTTTATAAAAATTAGGGTTTCGGTCAATTGGGGGTTTTTGCATATCTCGTTTTCAATCAAATTAACTATTGGATTCGGGTTTAGATTAGGTTTAATTAGAGTTTTAATTAATAAAAATCAATTTAGGGTTTATATAAAATTGGGGGTTTTTACATTCGGTTGATAATCATGATTATGTGGTGTTTTTGGAATATAGAAAATATTAATTTCATGTTTAAAAGGTTTTTAACTTTCTAGGGTTTCGATTTTGAAACGGGGGTTTTATACCCGCGACATAATTGGGGTTTTTATGATGTTTCTTTAAAATAACAATGGTTAAGACATTTGGATTATGTGGCATTGATTGGTGATGGTTTCGGCAGAAAATAAGCAACTTGGTTGGCTTGGTTTGGTTCTCGGTTTGGCCTCGGTTTGGGTCTCGGTTTGGTTTGGATTGGGTCTCGGTTTGGTTCTCGGCTTGGTCTTGTTTGTGGTCTCGGTTGAGTCTCGGTTTGGTCTAGGTCAGGGTCTCGGTTTGGTCTAGGTCGAGGTCCCGGTTTGGTTGACAGAAAAATAAGGGTCATGGTCATATTCAAGTATTAATACTATGGTTTAATCTTTTCAGTTTTTAGTTAAAATAAGACCGTGACAAAAACTAACACATTTGTTTGATTGTTCGCAGGTTTGTCAAAGACGAGCACAACTATGATTTCATACAGGAAAAACGAAGAGACGAAAAGACTCACAATGGGATGCTAAGTTTCGGTTTGCAGGTTCGGACGAGATGTATGGGTCGGCTGGAACTTCCTTCACTTACCCAGAAATTTGTATTTGGAAGACTTGTACAGGATTTTGTAATTGTAATTTGGACTGTGAAAAACTTTGTGTGTTGTGTTTGGACATTGGGTAAACTTTGGATTTGTATTTAATCATGTATTATTAGTCTAGGGTTAGATTCAAGCTGAAATTGGTAACTTGTGAAATACCCCATTTGGGTAAACTAGGCATGTGTGCTGTCTTGTAGTGGTTAGTGGGTAATAAACTATGGGATTTAATTGTGACTGGAAATGGGACACTTGTTAAGCAAGTTTTTGAAATAAAATGAATAAAGGTTTATACTTGAATATTTGTATATGATGTATCAGTTATATAACTCGACTCGGGTTCGACGGGTGTTTAAGTTTAGACGCGAAACTGAATAAACACGACTCTATAACCGTTTGACACACGATCCAAACAAAGGCAATTATGCGAGACTTCACGTGATTTAGTAAGTACGTCAAATAAACATACGGCAAACATAATACGCCCACCAATTTCGTGTATTGCATTCAACTTAATAGTCGCGAAAAACTCGAGAGGTTACATATACTCTCCCTAAAAAGGGCTTTGTCCGCAAAGCAAAATAATTAACGCATTCACGTCGACAACTCGTCGGTAAATAATTAAAGTACTCATACTATATGAATAATTTAAGATGGAAATTTGACGGATGTCACAAACTTTTAGAAACTAATAGATTAGCCTCTCGCCTTAAACTATGACGCGAGGTTAAGTACCTCTCAATAATACTCAGCCGGTACTTACCAAAAGTACCCACTTTTATCCCATACCTACACATCTCCGTTTTCGATGAAACTTGGTGACAAACTCACTCAATATCTGTAGAAGACTCAGTTAAAATTTCATCAAATGATTCACATTTTTGACCCACCTGTTCGACACATCTTTCGACTTTAAAAACCAAACTATTTTACACACTTGACCCGTAAAACCATTTTGATCTTGTTAAACATCCCCATTTACAATATCGCCACTTCACTTTGAAAATAGACTCAAAATGCTAAGTTTAGGGCCTGAGAACAGCCCTTGACCATTTTTTAAACTCAAATTATAGTCCCCGGGATTTGACCCAATATCGACAACAATTTCGGATTGCGTCGATACTCGCCTCCCGGTACACGAATATTCAAACCTATGTAACTTTTGACTCGTTTGGAGTTAAAAGCTCTATCTTATACCGAAACGACCGTCTCGACGACCACTACAACTATATTCAATAATATAAACCTTATATCAGACCTAAAACCACGAAAATAGCCTTAGACCTACTGGTCTAAAATGACCATTTCAAAACTATACCAAATCCTATTTTGACACATTTCCAACTTCACCAACACCTCAAATAACCAATATTCATCATCCATAACAATCCCTAAACTCCTAATCACTTGCATGATCAATATGAAATTACCAAAAATTATAAACAAATGCATGCACTCAAAGGAAAATGATTAAAATAGTAATAACAACAATAATGGAACCTTACAATGATCAAATAGATCAAAACACCAAGAACACCCAAACCCCCCACAAATTTCGTGGGTTTAGGGGCTGAAATTACCAAGAATAAAATTGTTCCAAGCTCTATTATTTCAATAGTGTGTTCCTAAACACAATCAAACACAACCCCATAAAACTAATTAGATCAAAACATAGTTTTTATCAAAATATGTCAAAAATTAAATCTTGAAAAATTGTTGTTGCATGTTGTAAATTTGTGGTGGGATTTACTTATCTTGATGATACAAACATTGGTCTTTGATTAGATTTTCCAAAAATCAAGTTTTGGTGGTGATTTGGTGGTGGCCATGGTTGGCCGTGGGTTTAAGAGAGAAAGGAGGGGAGGAGAGAAAATTTTTGATGTTAAAAATGAAGTGTGTGTTTGTTTTAGTTGTTTTTGTATAAAGGTAGGAGGACCTATGGTGCAATTATGGCTTTCTTTTGGCCCTTTTATCAAAGATAGTTTTAAAGAGCGGGAATGGTACCTAGTCGGCTTTATAAATTTACGAGACTCGGGGTTTCGTCCCGGATTCATAAAAATTTAAGTCTCGTTCAATAAAATACTTTTCAAAGATTTAAACGCACACGAAAAGCAATAGTAAGGTTTCGACTCAACTTAATACCTAATGAAACAAAAATTCCAAAAATCTCCAATATCGAGATAGTCGATACTAAAATATAAAATTTGGGCATCCATCGGCATCACGATCACTAGTAGTACTCTTCAGTCATCAAAATAATTAAATATATCCACACATTACCGGTTTCAACGTAAACCATTAAACATAACAATATTTAACGTTATAAAATACTTCAAAATAATTGAAAGTAGAATTAAATTATGACCTTATTTTTACGGGTTTTACATCCTCACCACCTTAAGGGAGCGACGTCCCGACGCTCAACTCACCTCATACACGAGTTGATCACTACCCGAAGGATGACGACATTCCTTATAACGAAGTCTTCAGGTTCCCACGTGAATCTCGATCCACGATCTCTACTGGTTCTTTTACAAAACGCAACTTGTCGTCAAGTTGTAACTCACAAAAAAAAGAATAAATAAATACATATCCATCAGTCACCCGTCAAACTCGACACATGAAAATTTTATGAATCACACGAAGCTCATTCGACGACAAGAATAGACGACAGGGTTTTCGGGTAAGTCTAGTTAAAAAGAATGTTGCAAATTAAAGGATATCCATAGGCCGGATAGCCATGGACACACATAAAAAATAACTAACAAGGAAAACATTCTCGTCATCATAGGGTGCTCACACGCGGGTCCCTACTCAAAAGATACTACAAAGACACCGTCTTACTTTCACCAACGCGCATTAAAGTCTCAATAAACATCGTCGTTGAAAGTCAAAAAGATGTTTCATAATATGTGTTCTACAAGATCGGACGTCATCGGATGATGCTGTTGATCCCAAACTTAGATCGATTAAGCTTTGTGTATACGAGATTAGATCAAGTACTACACGTAGAGAAACCTTTGCTTATGAATAAAGTAACAAAGTGTTATGCGGAATTAACACTTGATCTAAAACATAAAGATGTTAAACAAACTTTCACTTGTATTAGAATAATCAAACTTGATTACAATGAAAGAGGTTTAACTTGCGAATACTTATGAAAACTGAATATTAACTTTAACCTAAAAGACCTTCTTTTATAGATCAAGAAGTCTTGTACAATAAGCTACGAATCAACTATTCTAGGTAAAGATAATAATAGAAAATACAATGTCGAGCTTATCTTTACCATACACATATAAAGAAACAAATAAACAAAAAGATTCGTATGAAGATATTCCATCAGTGTCAATCTTCAAGGCTGTCAGCGTTGACTTCTTCTTTGTCAACGCTTGGCTGTCAGCGTCCATTGTCTTCTTATCAGCGTTGACATTCTTCTTATCAGCGTCTAGTGAACTGACCCATATTTTATTCCCAACAATCCTCCCCTAAACTTGATATCTATTCCAATGATCAAGTTTCTGAATAAAAACTTAAGACTTAGGAGGAATCTTGCAAAAACTTCTTATGTTGGTGATAAACATATCTAATCAAGTCCTTGGCCACGTCACTAGTATAATCAATCTCCAAGGGTGTCTCTAGCATCTTCTCCAACACTTCTTTGGACAAGAAATAGTCAGCATCTACAAGTAGATACTCTGAAAACTTTGTAGAGCTCAAATGAAATACACCACAAGTAGAATAAAGCCTCCAATGAAGATTACTGAGATCATCTTCAAGATCCTTCCATATGGCAGGATCTGCTTCTCTTGGACCACACAAAGTCAAAAATGTGTTCCAAAGTCTTATTCCATTTGCTGAAGTAGGTGCTTCAGCTGTATACTTGGCCTCTATTAATCTCCATAGATGCACCAAGTCTTCTCTGTCTATGCTTGCAAATATAGAAATAACTGAAGTGAAAGTATGTACCTCCTTTCCAAACCTGCCAATCTTCCAAAATCCACACTCATCTTCATCAAAACTGATGATTGGATTTCTGTCATCTAGAAGTACTACATTAACCAAATCTGAAGCTTCCAATGGAGAAAGCTTGAGATGCTTCCTTATGACACCTTCAGTTGGAAAATACACATCCATATCTTTGGGAAATTGGAAAGGATCTCCTTTCTTCACTGGTCTTTGAGCAATCCTCATTTCCTTTTGAATTTGCAATTCCTCAGCAAGCTCTTGTTTCCTTTCTTCTGAAAGAAACTGGTAGACATTATTTTCTTGCACACTCCTCCAAATAGGATGTGCCCTATACTCTAGCTCCTCAAAAGATAAAGCCAGCAACTTCTTGGATGTCCAGTTAGGTTGATGACATCTAAGCAATTTGTAGTACAACTGCCTTCTATCTCTTTTCAGCCAAGTCTTGACCTCCTGTGCATTATACTTCAAAATCACCTTTATATCATCTTGTACCCTGAGAAGAACTTCCAACCCCCAAATTTGATCTGAAAAACTCATCCCTGGGTTGTCCATAACCTTGTCTTCCCAAGCATGGTACATTCTGGTGATTTCAGGAAGGTCCCAATCAATCTGATTCTTCAAATCACTTAACCTTTCCTTTGCTAACTCATCTCCATATTCAAGTCTTTCTGGATCTTCAATAATTTGAACACTTGAATCTGAGCTATCATCTTCTTTTCCATCACCACTTTCTTCCTCACTCTCAGAAACAACAAATGGTGATCTACCACTCCTCTTCAAATCTCTTTCCAAAAGTTGTGCAGCCAACTGTTCATCAAATGCAATTTGTGCTGCATCTTTCTTTGGAACATCTTCTTCAACCAATTTTCCTTTACCTTTGTCTTTTGGATCAATAATAGGTAAAGTAGAAGAAGAAACCTGTGTGGACACATCTTTGATGATTGTTGATGGCTGGAATACATCAACACCACCTTCAACTTTATCAGCGTTCAAGTTACCTCTATCAGCGCCACGATTACCTTTGTCAGCGCTGGATGTGTCAGCGTTCAAACCTGTATCAGCGCCCAATGTTTCTTTGAAAGATCCTTCCAAGTTTAATGGTGTCACCTTGGATGTATCAATAACTGGGTGCTTCTTCAAATTGGTGAGTGCTTCAGCAACCTGTAAAGATTCACTAAATTGTGAACTCTTCTCTGAACTCTTCTCACTAGCTGTATGAATCAGCTCATCCTCTTCATCCTCTTCATCCTCCCCTTTGGAAGATTCCTCCATTAGACTCCTGCTACTTGGATTCTCCAAAACAGTTACCCGCTCCCTCAATACTTGGAGTTCGCGGCCCTGTTTGTTGACAGTTTGTACAAGGCTGACATTTTGCTTTTGCAAGCTAATGACAGCAGCCGTCAATTCAATTAATGTCATAGGTTCCAATCTGCCCTCAGCTAGAATGGGGATTTGACCTCCCAAAATAGAATCATAGGGCATGGATGAGGTCTTAATGATGTTGGGACTGTCTTGACCAGCATCTAAGCCTGTGTTAATAGCCCCAGCCTCATCCATGTCACCAGCCACACTTGTGGAGGTGGTTCTCTCTGCTACAAGGCTAGGACCACTAGAGGAGAACACTCCAGTAGTCCTTTGGCGTTTATTCAACCTAGATTGTAATGGGGTGGAAGATGAAGTAGATTGTGTGGGTGTTGGTTGGTTAAGGGGTGTTTGGGATTGTTCAGGAATGGTATCAGCGTTGGGATTGGCTGTGTCAGCGCCAACATTGTGAGTGTCAGCGCTGGGTTGGTCAATGTCCATGTTTTCTGGTGAAGGTAATGGTTCATGAATAGGCTCAAGTTGGGGTTCAGGATCTGGTTGTGGTTGTGGTTGGGCAGCCTGAATTACTTCAAGCATTGGGTTGGGTAAGAGGTATGGATCTGTTTGTGGAGCTCATTTTAGCAAAAATAGTTTTCTGTTGTTTAGGGATCTCATAAAAAGTGTCATGATCCCTAGAACAATATTCTTGTAAATCAAAAACCATTTGCAAAAATCTAGGGTAAGCCAAAGTCATTTTACTTCCCTTATTTTTACACATCCCTTCAAAAATCATTTTTGAAAAATTATACTTAAGCCCACGAGTTATACAAACCAAAGCACTTGCAATTGACCTGTTTATTTCATTAAAAGAAGTACATTTTGGACTTAAGCATTGTAAAAGGACATGTATCAAATATTTCCAGTCAGAGGGAAATTCCTGCTTATGATATTTATTTAAAGTGACATCAGCAGGAATAGGATAACCCAATTCCCTAAGACCTTGTTCTATTGTTGCAATGGAAAGAGTAGTCACACCATCAGCGTCATCAAGACGCAAAGCTTGGCGAACCAAGGCTTCAGTGACCACCCATGTTCTTCCATGAACAGTAGATGTTAATGTGGTCACTCCATTAGCTGTTGTGGAACTAACAGTGTTCCAAAACTGTCTAATGTGTGCGACAGGGACTAATGGTGTATGAGAAAGTGCATACCTTAGAGAGGATGCATTTAAAAATGCCACCATTTGTGAATACTGAGGGAACAAATCATTATCAGCAGTCAAGTAAGCTACCATATTATGTTGGCTCTTGAACTCCAATGTTAAATTCTTTGAGTTGAATTTGGGTGCCATGGTGAAAGCTGTTTAGGTTATGTGATATGGGAAAAATCTAGGAGAAAAGTGTTAGACAAGAAAATATGAATACCCAGAATAAAAAGTTTAACCAAATTTATAGGAGAGATGCATGATTTTGATTCGTCAAAAATGAGGCGGTTATATTCAAAGAGCAATGATGAAAATATTGAATCAAATATAACTTATCTCATGCATTAATTAAAAGTAACAACTCCCCAAAATTACGGCCAAAGATTAGTCAAAAATAACAACTGGGTAGGGCCCACTAGGTGTCAACAGTCAAAAATAGCCCATCAGCGCCCAACGGCTATATTTTATTGTCAGCGTTTGCCTAAAGCCTTGTCAGCGTCACGATTGGACGTAACAGCGTTTGGAGAAAAACTTGTCAGCGTCTAAAAAATAAAAAATATTTAAAAAGAAAAAGACCTTAACAAAGTAATTTATCCTAAGGGAAATATCTTACAAGTTGATAATAATTACTGTTCGGCAAGCACTGTCCATTTATGCACACTTGCTTAAGCAAGATAGACACAAATGTCCTCTAGTGTCCCTTGCTAACCAAAATACTTACCAACAAAGTTATTTCATAAAATTCTTTGTAACTCCCAGGTAAACCCATAACAAAACTATTCCCAAGTCTCCCATCAGACCACAACCAATTCTAGGCCAAAAATGTCTTGGCAGCATGCATAGTTTATCAACTTTGCATGCTACAGTGCCTCATGGTTTAGTAAAACTAACCCATACTCACCTGTGGACACAATCTATAATTGTGATGAGAGTATTGTAAGAATACCCAAGAGTCCTAAAGGTTCCTTAAACCTCCCCTTAAACTATGATACATGAGTTCTCAAAATATATATGAACATTAAAAATTTATGTCAAGATAGGAATATAAATATTTCAACCATCATCCATAAACAAAAACATGTCCAAATAGCTCTTCAAAGATCCATAAGCAACTCTGTATCCAATAGCATAAAGCTACCACCACCTACACTTTTAGATGAAAACCACAAAACTAACATTTGTTGCTGACAGCGTCCCGACAACACTTGTCAGCGTTGAAGGAACTCTTGTCAGCGTTAGACAATAATATCTCTAACAACGGCAAAATAACACTTGACAGCGTTACATTTACCCTTGTCAGTGTTAGAAAAATAAAGTGGAAAAATCTAAATCATCACAAAGACCAATAACAATGCATTATCCTGTACATACTTTTACAAAAAGGTTCCAAAACACATATTAAGTGAGATTAACCATTCCAATATTTGTTACCAAATATTGAAATCTTCCAGCATCAAAAGGTTTAGTTAATAAATCAGCCACATTATCTTCTGTGGCTACCCTATCTGGTTGTATTAAACCTTTCTCAAAGCAATCTCTTATAAAATGATGCCTAATTTCTATGTGTTTGGTTTTAGAATGATGTACAGGATTTTTAATAATGCATAAAGTACTGTTATTGTCTACAAAAATCTTGGTATGCATAAAATTATACCCATAATCCAACAGCTGGTTCTGAATCCATAAGACTTGTCCACAACAAGCAGCTGCAGCAACATATTCTGCTTCAGTTGTAGAGTTTGCTACCACTGTTTGTTTCTTGCATTGCCAAGATATTAATCTGCTCCCAAGAAATTGACATCCACCAGTTGTGGATTTCCTATCAAACTTGTCACCACCATAGTCACTGTCTGAATATGCAATAAGATCCAATGGAGAATCTTTTGGGTACCACAAGCCAAGATCTGGATAACATCTTAGGTACCTAAAAATTCTCTTCACAGCAAAAAGGTGACATTCTTTGGGAGTCACTTGATGGCGTGCACATGCACACACAACAAACATGATGTCAGGTCTTGAAGCTGTAAGATACATCAATGAACCAATCATTGATCTATAGTGCCTAACATCCACATCCTTTCCAGCTCCAATCTTTCCCCAAGGGTGTTCCCTATCCATAGGAGTGGAAGCATCCTTTTCATGTGGAGAAAAACCATATTTCTTCAAGATTTCAGCTACATACTTGTCTTGGGAGATGAAGATACCATCTTCTTTCTGCTGAACTTGCAATCCTAGAAAGAAGTTCATCTCACCCATTGCACTCATCTTGAATTTATCTGTCATGAGCTTGGAAAAGTCCTCACTCATTTTTGGATCAGTAGACCCAAAAATGATGTCATCAACATAGACCTGCACAAGCAACACATGTTTTCCTTTCTTCTTTGTAAATAGTGTCTGATCTATGGTGCCCCTCTTGAATCCATTGTCCACCAAATATGTAGACAAGGTACCATACCATGCTCTTGGGGCTTGATGAAGTCCATACATAGCTTTCTTCACTCTATAAACCTTGTCTGGATTCTCAGGATCTTCAAAACCAGGAGGTTGCATGACATATACTTCCTCAACAATTGTCCCATAGAGGAAAGCACTCTTCACATCCATTTGATAAACAGTGAAGTTCATGCAAGAGGCATAAGCTAAGAAAATTCTGATAGCTTCAATTCTTGCAACAGGAGCAAAAACTTCTTCATAATCTATGCCTTCCTCTTGTGTATATCCCTGAGCTACCAAACGTGCCTTGTTTCTGACCACAATGCCTCTTTCATCTTTCTTGTTTCTTAGAACCCATCTTGTCCCAATTGGTCTCACATATCTAGGACAGTCAACCAGCTCCCAAACATCTTGTATAGCAAATTGGTGAAGCTCATCCTGCATTGCTTCCACCCAACTAGGTTCTTTGAGAGCATCAAAAATCTTCTTGGGTTCTTCTTGTGACAGAAAACATGCAAACAAACATGCTTGTACAAGAGGGGTATCAACCTTCTTGTGTATATTGGCAATAAATCCACCAAGACTTTGATGGGATCTTCTTGTCTGAATTGGAGCCATAACATCGCCAATGATCTGAGATGAGGGGTGATCCTTTGCTGTGGAAGTGAGAACTCCTCCTTCAAAAAGTCTGGTGTCCTCAACTTCACGCTCCATGTTGCCAATATCTTCTTCATCAGACTCTCTTTGATCAACATGAATCTCTTCATGGACATTGGAAGGTCCACCTTGTTCAAAATGGGAAGAGAAAAGCTGTGTAAAGGTGTCACCAAAGTCTGATCCTTGTTTGTCAGCACTTGGGCTAACAGCGCTTGAACTGTTGTTGTCAGCGTCTAAGCCATCAGCGTCTGAATTGGTCTTGTCAGCGCTTGATTTCCCTTTGTCAGCGCCTGAAGAACCATGCATGTTTGTATTTGGTGGTATTTGAAAACCACCATTATCTTTCCTAGCAGCAGCAGCAGCAGCATAATACTCATCTGTCCATATAGGAAGTGTAACATATTCTTGTATGGGAGATGATTTAACTGCTGGTGGTCCATCCTCCTTAGCAACCTGTATACCTGAAACATTACCAATTCTCTTTTCCAAAACACTTGAAGTTACCTTCACAATGTCTGGATCAGTAACAGGCATATAATTTAAAGCTCTAGATAAAGGTTCTAAGTCAAACAACCAATTTGGACCACTTTCAGGATCACTAGGTTTACTCTCTAAAAACCTAACATGTACTTTTTCAAGTATACGTTTTTCCTTTTTAATGTAAACCCTATATCCTTTTCTCTGCACTGAATAACCCATGAAGTAGCCTTCATCACCTTTTGAATCAAACTTACCTAGGGCATCACTAGTTTCTAAAACAACTACATGACAACCAAAAGGCTTGAGAAAGCCAATATTTGGCTTCCTTCCCCAAAGTAACTCATAAGGTGTCTTATTATGTATCTTGTTGACCAATGCCCTATTTTGAACATAACAAGTTGTGTTAACAGCTTTAGCCCAAAAGGCTATAGGAAAGTGGGCATCAGCCAACATGGTTCTGGCAGCTTCAATAAGGGTTCTATTCTTCCTTTCAGCAACCCTATTTTGCTGTGGGGTTCTAGCTATGCTAAATTGCCTAGTAATCCCTTTCTTGGCACAAAAATCATCTAACAACTGATTTCTAAACTCACCCCCATTGTCACTTCTAATAATTTTGACCTCATTACCATTTTTCTTTTCAATTTGGGTAATGAAATTAATCAGACTTTGGGCAGTTTCACTTTTCTTGGCTAAAAAGAAAGTCCATGTAAACCTGGAAAAATCATCAGTGATAACAAAACAATATGATTTACCTTTCAAACTTTCTATATTAGTTGGACCAAAGAGATCCATATGCAATAAGTGAAGTGGTTTAGAACTAGAGTGCACCTGTTTAGACCTGAATGAGACCTTGTGCTGCTTGCCCTTAAGACATGCAACACAAGTGTGGTCATTGTGGAAATCCTTTTCAGGCAAACCATCAACTAAACCAAGCCTCACAAGTCTATTGATATTCTTAAAGTTTATGTGCCCTAATCTCCTGTGCCAAAGATTACTTTCATCTACTGAGGCTTTAGCATAAAGACATGACATCATTTTATTATTTACCTTAATTCCATTAAGATTCACATTATATATGTCTTTATGCCTTGGTGTTCTAAAATCTATGTATTTTTCCTCAGGGAGCTTATAATCTTTGCTTAACACCAAGCACTCAGTATTTGTGAAAAGAACCTTATTTTTGTTATCACACACTTGTGATACACTAAACAAATTATAATCCAGTTCTTTTACCAAGAAGACATTCTCAAACCATAGATTGTTGGTGACAAGGGTTCCTTTTCCAGTGATGGTGCCGTAGCCCCCTCCAAAGTATACCTTATCACCATCTTGAATAGGAGTAAAATTTGTCAGATAGTCTTCCTTCCCTGTCATGTGCCTTGAGCATCCACTATCCCAATATCCATAATCATTGATCTTCTTCTGAATGCGCTGCACATAAAGAAAACACATTAGTTTTCTTTGGGAACCCAAGCCTTGGAAGACTTGGATTCATCTGGTTGTTCAACAAGAACAGACTTGGTTCTCATAACAACCCCATTTTCATCCCTTCTTGAATGAAATTCCCAGTTAACCCCAATTGGTGTTGACATTGCTTTTGAAATATAATGAAACCTGTTGCATGTCATAGAAACACCAGTAGTATTAGAGTTTTGGTCTTGTTTTGGTCTCCATGTTAAGCTAGTAGAAGCTTTAGACCTATTTCCCTGTGGCTGCAAATACCTAGGTTTGGCAGTGTGTCTGACAGCGCTGAAGTTGTTATTGTCAGCGCCCCGATTGCCTTTATCAGCGTTGAACCTAGGGTTTGCTACAGGAACCCATTGCCTATTGGACCAAGTGTTTAACTTTTGAAAAGGTCTTAGGCCTTGTGTGTTAGACCCTCTAGAAAAGAATGGGGCTGGTCTAACTACTTGTGAACTTTTGTTCACAAAGGTATTGGGTCTGACAGTGTTTGACCTATGTTGACTTTTGTCAGCGCTGAAATGGTTCCTATCAGCGTTGACATTGGAAGCGTTGACACATTTGTATGCCAAATGTGAGAAGCTACCACATGTGTAACAAGCTTTTCTAGACATAGTCTTAGGTCTAGAAGCAAAGAAGCCTGTTCCTTGGTTACTAACTTGGCTTTTTGGTGACCTAGTATTCCTATACATCTCTGCATACTTAACACTAGGTTTTCTAACAGTTTGTGGGCCAAGGTCAACAGCTTTGCCAGTGGTAGGGTGTGTGATTTTAATAGGTTTAGGATCATTGGACTCCACAATTGGTATCATTTTTGGTGTGGGCTCATTTGGACTTTCACACAACAACCCTCCCTTAACAAACAAAGTGTGGTTAGCTTTCTTCCACTCATCTAGGTCAGTCAGTTTTTGTTGGTATTCCTCAACTGGGGAAGTCACTCTAGGTGGAGGAATGAATTCCTTCTCTTGGAGTTCTGGCAAGCCAGTCCAAGATAAGTCCTTTGATTGGACACCATAGAAATCCCCAGCTGGTGGTGGAACACCAGTATAATCTTTCATCCCAATCCCACTCATATCCTTAGAGTCTCTTTGTTTACTAACACACTCTCCTAGGGATTGTGTGGCCTTATCAAATCTCTGGATTTTAAGACTCACATTATCTTTATTTTTGTTAGCCTCCTCTAACTGAGCTATCAAATCAAGATTAACCCTGTTTACTATATCTTGACAATCTTTACTTTGATGTAACTCATGTTTTAAGATATTTATTTGATCCTTTAAATCAAACTCCATTTTCTTATACTCAGCTACTGTCTTTTCTGTTTGGGTAAGAGCAAGTTGATAATTAGATACTTTGCATCTTTCAGTACTTGCCTCATCTAATAATTTTACTATCTCTTGGTTTAATTTTTCAGTATTTAAACGACAACCCTTAGAACAGAAAGCATCATCATATACCTCATTATCTGATGAAGAGGAGGAGTGTGCCATGAGAGCATATTCAACATGCTCTTCTTTAACTTCAGCAACCAAAGCTCTGTCCTCTTCCTCATCCTTAGCCATAAAGTTCCAGCTCCAGTCCCATCCTCCAACACCATCAATTTGTTGAACAGCAACCATGGCCTTGGGATCTTGGCTCTTAACCATTTGGCTTGAAGGCTTACCAGCATCAGATCTTCTTGGAGATCTACATTCTCTCATAAAGTGCCCCATCCGATGACAATTGTAGCACTCAACCTTGGACTTGTCAAAACCAGCAACATCCTTAGCATTAAAGGTCATCTTCTTCTTGAACCTTTTATTAAACCTGTTTGCTCTTAAACTTACAAGAGCCATAGTCCACTTGATGTCCATCTCTACCAATTGTTCATCACTTATCTGCTCAAGATCTTCATATGTAATCCTTGAATCACTGGGCAAAGAAGCAATGAATGCACACACAGTATCTAGATCTAAACCAGCAGGCTTAATTCTATCAGCGCCAAAGTTATGTGTGTCAGCGCTTGAGTATAAAGCGTTGACAGGATATGATCCAGCGCTGACAGACTGACATCCAGCGCTGACACCTTGAGATCCAGTGGCTGGATGTCCATAGAAGTTCATGGAATCAAATTGACCTTCACTTTGTGAGAAGAAGGCCATGTTACTACTGGAAGATTTATTATCACTATCCAAAAGCCATTCATTCTCCAACAGTCTTAGTTTGTTGAAGATGTCATCAAACCTGGAGGTCTTGTGGGTGTTATTGACAAGAATGGATCTTGTCTCAATCTTCCATACATCACCAAGGCTTTTGAGAAAAGTAGCATTCAAGTCAGGGTCATCAATCTGTGTTCCCATGAAGGAAAGTTGACTTGTGATATCAAGCAATCTACTTCTCACACTGCTGAGATTCTCATTTGGTTGAGCCTTAAAGACAGCATACTCATGCATGAGTTGCTTCTTCTTTTCATCTTTTGTGTCAGCATTGCCACCATGTGCTACTTCAAGAGCTTCCCAAAGCTCTTTTGCAGACTCAAAGCGTTTGTACTTGTGCTGATTCTCATGACCTAGGGCGTGTTTCATGATGTTCAAGATTTTCATATCCACCCTTTTCTTGGCTATATCTTCAACAGATACAGCTCTTCCATCATCAGGCTTTTCCTTCTTATCAGCTTCAGGACAATTAGGAAGAGCTACCCTTGCAGCAATAGCAGCAGCAATCTTTTGAGCTTTGTTGAATGTGTTCCCATATTCAACAATCTCCCAAAGAGTGTAGTCATGGATGGCTATATATTGCTCAAAATTAGACTTCCAAAGCTCGAAGTTCCTGGCATCAAACATGGGAATTTTGATACTAGGGTTTGTGGAGTTGTTTTGTAGCAAAGCAGAAGGCTGATTTGTGCCAGACATGATGTTTTTAGGATTTTGAGAGATTTAGGGTTTTTAGGGTTTGGTGTTTTAGGGTTCTTGCGTTACTTAAAGATCAAAAGTTTCTCAACAAGCTCTGATACCACTTGTTGATCCCAAACTTAGATCGATTAAGCTTTGTGTATACGAGATTAGATCAAGTACTACACGTAGAGAAACCTTTGCTTATGAATAAAGTAACAAAGTGTTATGCGGAATTAACACTTGATCTAAAACACAAAGATGCTAAACAAACTTTCACTTGTATTAGAATAATCAAACTTGATTACAATGAAAGAGGTTTAACTTGCGAATACTTATGAAAACTGAATATTAACTTTAACCTAAAAGACCTTCTTTTATAGATCAAGAAGTCTTGTACAATAAGCTACGAATCAACTATTCTAGGTAAAGATAATAATAGAAAATACAATGTCGAGCTTATCTTTACCATACACATATAAAGAAACAAATAAACAAAAAGATTCGTATGAAGATATTCCATCAGTGTCAATCTTCAAGGCTGTCAGCGTTGACTTCTTCTTTGTCAACGCTTGGCTGTCAGCGTCCAATGTCTTCTTATCAGCGTTGACATTCTTCTTATCAGCGTCTAGTGAACTGACCCATATTTTATTCCCAACAGATGCCGTCTCAAGTTCTCACAACTTACGATCATTTGACTAGATCACACACCACATAAGTACATAAAAATAAAAGGTCGAACATAAACATCGAGTATAGATCTCCACTGTTAATCATCGAGAAAACCTTGAACGAACCCTTGATAATAACCAATTGATCTCAAGAGTCTTTCCACTTGTGGTGTCGGCTTCAACATACTCCTCGAGGTCGTAACGAATTTACTAACTCCATTCATTAAGAGATTAGGTCCTCAATCATTCCACAAGTACACGCATAAATCCTGGTGACAATTATCGCTTCTTCTTATACACTGCTTCCCGAGATTCATTTTAAACTCAGAATAAAATAGTGATCTTCAATACGAGGAACAAAACGAGATAAAAATGAATTCAATAAACGCATAAACGGACAAGATATGGTAAAATGATTTAAGGTTGACGATCGACGAGGGATCTCGACTCACGTAACCGTAAAACATAATAATTCAAAATACTAGAAAAAAAAATGAGAGCGATGAAAGAATTATATATTAACATTAAAGTAACATTTGTCACAATTATCCGTCCCGGATTTGTATTACCTTAAAACTCAGTTGAGGTACTTTCTTGATAAAGATGATATATTAAAGATAAAAGTTAAAGAACTTTATAATTTATTTTTGTTGTCTTAAGAATCTTTGAAAGAATGACATGATTTTATTAATTAAACTCATATTGATGGTTACAATTAGAAAATACAATTTCCAAATTAAATCACTATTAGGAATATAAATTAAACCGGTAATTTCATTACATTTAAAGTAAAGTATGATAAGTCAATTACTTCAAAAGATAGAACATAATTTCATTTTAAACATTAGTTTTAGTTATACAGAATATGATGTATAAATTTGACCTTTTACTTGAGATGGTTATTTCAATAATTGAAAATTATTGGAAAAATGTATAAAAGTTCCATAATAGTTTATAATAGGTTCTAGAAATACATAAAGGTGTTTATTATTTCAAAATAAATATGAGATATATTCGGGTTTCGAAAGGTGACAAGATAACAACGAATAGGAATGGAAATAATAGTCAACAATTAGTACGAAATCAACGGTACAAAAGAGAACGAAGCAGATGTCGTATGAATTCTTAAAGAGAATAATAAAATAAAGGCATCGATGGTAAGACGATAAGAAATAATAGATTAAACAAGTTGTCAATTTTGTTAGTGCGGTCGATGGTTCACCAATATTAGTTTGTTAACTTAGCGGTGGTCGATACATGATCGGAAATAAGATCCATACAAAAATTTTAATCAAAGAAAATTCCTAATAATCACTTGTAATTAAAACAAATCAAATGAACGATGTTAGTGTTTAAAGAGAGAAGTCAAAGCATGGTTCACAAGAGTGGATTTTGAGACAAACGGGAGTGACGGACGTCATCCCGGATATACGGAAATCACTCTAATGATAATTCATTATTCTCGTGCGGAGACATTCCAAAGATCTACCCAGTCGTATAAAGAAGATTGAACAAGAAGGAAGGATAAAACATCAAGACCTTCAAGTCTTTTACCAACAGTTAGTAATTAGACGAACAGTCAAAAGAAATCAGTTATAAGACAAAATGAAGTAACAAGTGGGAAAACAATCATCGAGTAAAAACGTACTTATAATCACGTAATTCTTTTAACAAAGGGTAGGAAAACATATGTGGATGCATAGAAATTGTGCTACTTGCATAAAATATAAAGGTTTTCAAAACTTCTTTTCACTTTATTTTATTTTATTTATCCTTATAATAAATACATGTAAAAAGTTGATTATTATCAAGATTTTTAAGTTGACTACTATTCAGCCTAGCATGGCTCCTTCTAAATTAGACATAGGTGATCAGGCCATGTATAATTTAGGAATAGCAATGCAGTGCTCAGTTTCGTCAAAAAGTATTACGTTTCTTATGTTTATATATAAACCATGCCATTTGTAAAATGGAATTAAAAAATAGTTTATAATTTCATAGGATACAAGTAATTTGCAAGATTCTTAGGCAATAACTCGAATGTTGTAAAAATTATTTCATAATATCAAAGTAAAACAAATTGTGAAAATAATTGTAATAAAAATGTCAATTAAAATTATAAGGTGACATTTTGATGAAGTATATAATAACCAAATGTTTGCAAAAAGTAGCAAATAGTAGCTCATAAAACAATCAATGAAATGGTTACAAGTTGTTAAGGTTTCAAAAGGTTATAAGGTTTAGACGAAAACGCCATGAGACACGCGATAAAATATCGACGAAGAATGTGAAGACAAAACTTCAAAACTCAACCCAAGTCAGTGGAAGGTTAGAAGAAAATAAAAATAAAATAACATCAACGACAAATGAGTCATATATATAAAAAGAATAAATCAATCCATATGTGTATTCTATGTAAGATACTCGACACAACATGCTTTTAAGAAAATATATTATTCATTTTCAAATTACACCATTAATCGGTAATTGTTAATCCCGTAATGTTTCTATTTTTAAACATTTTCACATGCAACTAGTATTAGTTAGTTGTAAAATAATATTTGTTAAAATTTTACAATCTCAAATGAACTCAAAACTACTTAGAAACGTTTAAACCCATGTTCTGAATTCTCTATCAGATTTGACTTTTAAATATGAGCCGATTAATTAACCCGATACACGACATCTCTAAGACTCGAAGTCTAAAGCATTTTGATGCAAAATGATGTTTCAGACGACTTTCTAGTTTTACCCGAGACCTGAAACCCAATGTAAAATGACAAAAATACCCCTACAAGTTATGTGCAGGTTTGACTATTTTATTTTAAAAACACAGGTTTTACTTTTAAGTTTTGACCTGTTTATACTACCCCCTGCAGTTTCTACATAAAATATATTTTTCGACACTTCCTAACGGCACAATATATATATCTATACTACTTTATAAAACATTTACAACCTTTCTAAATAAGGAAGTCTTAAAATATTAAGCCTTAAACATTTCTTTATTAAGAAAGTGAAAGCAAATAATCAATTAAATAAAAATGTTAATAAGAAATGTATATAAGTTATTATCTTTTAATTCTAAAATGTAACATCTTGAAAAATAAATATCTTTCAATTCAAAAATTTAACACCCCATCAAATATACTACTTTATAAAACATTTACAACCTTTCTAAATAAGGAAGTCTTAAAATATTAAGCCTTAAACATTTCTTTATTAAGAAAGTGAATGCAAATAATCAATTAAATAAAAATGTTAATAAGAAATGTATATAAGTTATTATCTTTTTAATTCTAAAATGTAACATCTTGAAAAATAAATATCTTTCAATTCAAAAATTTAACACCCCATCAAATTTGTAACAGCCATTTTAAATGATATTTAACAAATTTAAAACGTAACGTCTTAAGACTTTGTAACGTCTCTGGCCTATCTCAAACAAAGCCTTAAACACTATATAAACTGTTTTGGCTACACTCTAAAACTCACTTTTTTCCTCACACAATTTCCTTTAAAACATCATCACTGTGTCATCTTCACACGTCACAGAAACAACTCTCACTGACCACTCATTAGATTAAAGTGTCCCAACCCTAACCCGATTAAAAATCCGATTATCGGGTTCGAGTGATTCGGGCTATGTTATGTCGGGTGATTCGTGTTATCGAGTTTAAGCCTCAACATAAGAAAAACTTAAAATGAAATACATTTGTTCCTAAAAAAAATAATCATCGGGTACCCGCCGCCGCATTGCGCGGGTACCCGACTAGTATATATATATATATATATATATATATATATATATATATATATATATATATATATATATATATATATATATATATATATATATATATATATATATATATATATATATATATATACACACACATGTCTTGTGGATTTTACAACAATGAAAAATAAATCTCAATATGAGCATTAAATAAAAATATAGTATAATAAATGACAAAAGATGCTTCAAGGTATCTAACACAAAATTTAGGAAGCAAAACGGTGAATGACGTTCATAAATTAAGTTTCAAAGTGTAATGTAGGCAAACCTCCTTGGTGCCACGATTCTCCAAAAACACCAAAACATAACGAGAAAAGAATGGAACATTAACATGCTACACTCCGGGAGCGAGAATGTTAATGAAAAAAAAATGATACAATTTTATAGAAGTAAAATCGTATCCCAATCTAGCGCCATAATCTAGACGATGATTTATAACATGACGATGACGTTACCGAGATATAAGCGAACAATACACTTCGGAGTCGATACATATAACTGGTCGACGAATTAAATCTTCGCATGTCGTATAAAACGATAATAAAAATCAACAAAATATTATGAAAAACCATGATATTATTCAACACGATTCTAAGAAATGTTTCAAAATGTGTGACTCACACAATAGCGGTTAGTCTATTCCAAGGACACATTGAGTTACACAATGGTCAAGAGATTACGTTAAAAGACGTCTAAACACAAACAGCCGGAAGACGATTTGGATATCTATATAGATATCTCAAAGGGTTAAACAATGAAACTAACACGCGTAGATGAAGTTATGTAAGGTCATAATATAAAATTTGCAATAAAAGCAATTTAAATACTTCAAAAATAAATACAGAAAGATCTTGAAATTCATTATATTTATTTAAGTTAATCATTAATATATGATAAACTTTTATCGAAAAGTTTAACGACATAAATATATATCGATAAAGGGATCCTAGATATAAATATATATCCATAAGTGGATCATAGTATTTATTTATAAATACTTGCCAATAAGGTATACGTAATAACGCATACTAAAGTGGTAATCCCAGAAGTAGCTTGAGCCTGAAGTCACGCGAAGTCCTGTGCACCGACTCTTTGAAAAATAAAAACTGACAGTTATAGTTTAGGTTTTTAAAATAAAGACCTAGTTCTCTATAACTCATGGCTCTGGTACCAATCTTTAACACCCCCAAATTTACACGCAGCGGAATACATCTTTGGGTGCTAAACAATGATACTACAACACATAATTTATAAAGAACGACTCGAAAAGAGACGTTTTAGATTTATCGTTCCCAAAACATTCATCAGAGGAGCGTAGTCCCAAGTAATCGTTACCAAAAGATAAGTTAAAACAACATATTAGTTTGTTTTAAAAATGGAACGATAAATAAATCAAAGAGTTTGAACAACAAAAGCAGTGCACAACTTCATTCCCCGTGACCTCCAAGCTTCCACTTCTTGATTACCTGAAATACATGTGAGTAAAACAATCAGCAAAAATGCCGAGTGAATCTATAGGTTTATGTAATCAATTTGAACACAAGCAAAGATTATAAGTTTGTGGCATGCTTATAAGCATCAAATAATAATTTGCATCAACAATGATAATTGTATATAGCATAAATTGCAATAAGCTCATGGAACCGAGCCCTTAGACACTCCCATATCAGTCTAATAAGACGAGAGATTTATTAATTGTCGGTTACCTCCAGATTATTGGTACATTGCCGTATACCTGACTTCTCAATACAATATGTTCAAACGGTGTGGAGGTCGGGCCTAAGCTTCTGTGACAAGTCCACACAAACTGAACCGGGGCGGCTTCCCCCATAGATCTATTAATTGTACTAGCGGCTAGCCCATCATAAGCTAGTTAACGGTCCATAATTGAGGCTTTAACAAAGGCAATCACTTAATGCAATTTAAAGGCAACCACGGGTCCATTCATAGAGGGACAAAGCATACCATAAAAATCTTGTGTTATAAGTTTATAAAACATGTATTCCCCCTCGCGGGTTTTTAAAATCATATAATTGCGCAAACGAGGCTATAGACTCACCTTAGATGATACACGAAGCTAGTAGTAGTAGTGATCGCCGAAGTGAAGATGCCTCCCAAATATACACGTCAAAAGCCGCCACCTAACAAATAAGGTGCGCGCTTAACAACATACTCAAGTATCTCAAAACATACTTAGTATAATAAAACCAACGATTCAAAATAATATGTACATAGACATGACCAACCAATGCAAGTGAATCCCTTCTAAATCCCACAACACATATTAGCTTTCCAAAACTAGTACCTTCGATGTTGATCCATCTCAAGATGCCAAATCAACACGGTTCAAGTACCCTACATGGGTCTTAAATCTCAGAATATATACTCACACACAATACTTATATCCTTCTAGAACTTTTAGAAACTAATAGATTAGCCTCTCGCCTTAAACTATGACGCGAGGTTAAGTACCTCTCAATAATACTAAGCCGGTACTTACCAAAAGTACCCACTGTTATCCCATACCTACACATCTCCGTTTTCGACGAAACTTGGTGACAAACTCACTCAATATCTGTAGAAGACTCAGTTAAAATTTCATCAAATGATTCACATTTTTGACCCACCTGCTCGACACATCTTTCGACTTTAAAAACCAGACTGTTTTACACACTTGACCCGTAAAACCATTTTGATCTTGTTAAACATTCCCATTTACAATATCGCCACTTCACTTTGAAAATAGACTCAAAATGCTAAGTTTAGGGCCTGAGAACAGCCCTTGAACATTTTTTAAACTCAAGTTATAGTCCCCGGGATTTGACCCAATATCGACAACAATTTCGGATTGCGTCGATACTCGCCTCCCGGTACACGAATATTCAAACCTATGTAACTTTTGACTCTTTTGGAGTTAAAAGCTCTATCTTATACCGAAACGACCGTCTCGACGACCACTACAACTATATCCAATAATATAAACCTTATATCAGACCTAAAACCACGAAAATAGCCTTAGACCTACTGGTCTAAAATGACCACTTCAAAACTATACCAAATCCTATTTTGACCCATTTCCAACTTCACCAACACCTCAAATAACCCATATTCATCATCCATAACAATCCCTAAACTCCTAATCACTTGCATGATCAATATGAAATTACCAAAAATTATAAACAAATGCATGCACTCAAAGGAAAATGATTAAAATAGTAATAACAACAATAAGGAACCTTACAATGATCAAATAGATCAAAACACCAAGAACACCCAAACCCCCCACAAATTTCGTGGGTGTAGGGGCTGAAATCACCAAGAATAAAATTGTTCCAAGCTCTATTATTTCAATAGTGTGTTCCTAAACACAATCAAACACAAACCGATAAAACTAATTAGATCAAAACATAGTTTTTATCAAAATATGTCAAAAATTAAATCTTGAAAAATTGTTGTTGCATGTTGTAAATTTGTGGTGGGATTTACTTATCTTGATGATACAAACATTGGTCTTTGATTAGATTTTCCAAAAATCAAGTTTTGGTGGTGATTTGGTGGTGGCCATGGTTGGCCGTGGGTTTAAGAGAGAAAGGAGGGGAGGAGAGAAAATTTTTGATGTTAAAAATGAAGTGTGTGTTTGTTTTAGTTGTTTTTGTATAAAGGTGGGAGGACCTATGGTGCAATTATGGCTTTCTTTTGGCCCTTTTAGCAAAGATAGTTTTAAAGAGCGGGAATGGTACCTAGTCGGCTTTATAAATTTACGAGACTCGGGGTTTCGTCCCGGATTCATAAAAATTTAAGTCTCGTTCAATAAAATACTTTTCAAAGATTTAAACGCACACGAAAAGCAATAGTAAGGTTCCGACTCAACTTAATACCTAATGAAACAAAAATTCCAAAAATCTCCAATATCGAGATAGTCGATACTAAAATATAAAATTTGGGCATCCATCGGCATCACGATCACTAGTAGTACTCTTCAGTCATCAAAATAATTAAATATATGCACACATTACCGGTTTCAACGTAAACCATTAAACATAACAATATTTAACGTTATAAAATACTTCAAAATAATTGAAAGTAGAATTAAATTATGACCTTATTTTTACGGGTTTTACACTAGTAATCCAAACGTTGACACCTTTCCTTCACAAACCCAAACACCCCTTAACCTTCAAACTACCACCCAATCTACATCATCTTCTACACCCCTGAATATAGGTTGATAAAACGCCCAAGGACTACTAGAGTGTTCACCTCTGGTGGTCGTAGCCATGTTGCAGAGAGAACCACCACCACAAGTGTGGTTGGTGCTATGGATGAGGCTGGGACTATTGGTACTCGCTTAGATGCAGGCCAAGACAGTCCTAACATCTTTAAGACCTCATCCATGCCCCATGACTCTACTTTGGGAGGTCAAATAACCATTCTAGAGG
Organism: Glebionis coronaria; assembly: GCA_025667525.1. Lineage (NCBI taxonomy): Eukaryota > Viridiplantae > Streptophyta > Magnoliopsida > Asterales > Asteraceae > Glebionis > Glebionis coronaria. The sequence continues at coordinate 17,823,125 of CM046879.1, read as the reverse complement.
AGGGAAGATTGGAACTATACACAATGATGGAATTGACAGCAGTCTTCATTAGCTTGCAAAAGCAAAATGCAGACCTGGTACAAATAGTCAGTACACAAGGCCTTGAACTCGAGCACTTGAGGGAGGGGATTGTTCTTTTGGAGGATGCTAAGAATAGGCGTGGTATGGAGGATTCTTCCAAAGGGGAGGATGAGCAGATCCATGTGAGTGACAAAGGCTCACATGATGGTAAATCTTTGGGTGTTGCTGAAGCCCTTACTGAATTGAAGAAGCAACCAGGTTTTGATACATCTTTGGTTACTCCTACAAACTTGAACTTGTCCTTTACAGAAATGATGGAGCAGTTCACAAGAGGCGCTGAGACGAGTAAGGTGAGTGTTGACGAGCAGACCTTGGACGCTGACACACCAAGCGATGACAAGAGTAAGTTGGGCGCTGACACACAGAATTTGAGCGTTGACATACCTACAGATATGGATGGTGTATTCAAGCCATCATCTATCATCAAGGAAGTGTCTTCACGGGTACCATTATCATCTTTACCCATCATTGATCCATTAGATAAGGGTAAAGTAATCATGGTAGAAACAGAAGTTCCAAAGGATGCAGCACAAGTAGAGTTTGATTTAAAGTTGGTTGCACAACTTGTAGAACAAGAAATGAAGAAGGTTGGTGAATCACCATTTGTTGTTACTTCTGAGGAACAAGAAGGAAATGATGAAGGAAGCTCAGATTCAAGTGTGATGATAATTGAACAACCAGAAAGACTTGAATATGGTGATGAGTTGGCAAGGGAGAAACTTAGAGAGTTAAAGTTGCAGGTAGATTATGATATGCCAAAAGTTACTCAGATGTACCATGCTTGGGAGAGTAAGATTATGAAGAATCCTGATTTGACAAATTCAGATCAAATTTGGGGTTTGGAGATTCTTCTAAGAGTTCAAAGAGATTGCAAGGTAATTCTAAAGCATAAGGCTAGCAATGTTTTCTCACTGCTGAAGAGGGATAGAAGGGAGCTTTACTACATGTTACTCAGATGTCATGGAACAGGATGGACCTTTAAGAAATTGCAGGGATTATCCTTTGAAGAATTGGAGTATAAGGCCTATCCCATTTGGGCAAGAGTGCAAGAGATGAACACTATCAGACTTCTTTCAGATGAAAGGAAAGAAGAACTTGCAGAAGAGATGGATATTCAAAAGGCAATGATTGTTCCAAGGCCTTTGAAGAAGGGAGTTCCACTTGAGTTCCCTAAAGATATGGATAAATTGAATCCCAGTGAAGCTGTTATAAGAAGGAGCATCAAGCTCTCACCCATGGAAGCTTCAGATATGGTACAAGTGTTACCTCTTGATGCCAGAAACCCTATCATTAGCTATGAAGAAGATGCAAGTGGGTTTTGGATGATTGGCAGATATGGGAAAGAGGTACACACATTTACTACTCTTATGTCTCTCTTTGCAAGTATGGATAGGGAAGACTTGGCAGACCTTTGGAGGTTACTGCAGGACAAGTATGAGATTGAAGCACCTACTTCAGTCAATGGAATAAAGCTTTGGTCAACATTCAAGAGAATGTGTGGACCAGAAGATGAAGATCCTGTTTGGAAGGATCTTGAGGATGATATCAGTGGACTTCAATGGCGTTTGTATTCAGCTGCTGGTGTGTATTATTTGAGTTCTACAAAGTTTGCTGACTATCTACTTGTAGATGCTGAGTATCCCATGTCGAAAGAAGTTTTGGAAAAGATGAAGACAACACAGCTGGAGATTGACTATTCAAGTGATGTGGCCAAAGATTTGATTAGGCATGTTTATTACCAAATTGATAAGATTTGTAAGAATCCTCCTAGTTCTTAGTTTTTATTCTGAAACTTGATTACTAGAGTAGATACCAAGTTTAGGGGAGGATTGTTGGGAATAAAATGTAGACAGTACACTTGGACACTGACAAGAAGAAAACAAGTGTTGATAAGAAGAAAACAAGCGTTGATAAGAAGAAAACAGGCGTTGACAAATCAAGCGTTGACAGGAAGATGTCAAGCGTTAATAGGATGAAGTCAAGTACTGATAGAAGACTTAGTCTACACGTAGTAAAGATATGATCAACAATGTATTTTCTATGTTTATCTTTACCTAGAATAGCTGATACGTAGACTCTTGTACAAGGCTTATTATGTCTATAAAAGAAGACCTTTAGGTTTTGTTTCATATAAGTTTTTCATTCGTTTAAACACTTTCATTATAAGCAAGTTTGTTCTAATCAATCAAAGTGAAAGTTTTGTTTACATTGTTTGTGTGTTCTTGTTTGAGTATTAATTTCGCATAATACTTAAATTGTTTTATACACAACAAAGTTTCTCTACGTGTTTAACTTGATTTAATCTCGTTTACACAAGCTAAATCGATCTAAGTTTGGGATCAACATCATACTCATTTTGAATTTCTTTGTCATAAGTTTTTCAAACTTTCTACAAAGATCATAGTTGGTGGATCCGAATATGATGTCATCAACGTATATTTGGACTAGAAGAACGTCCTCCTTGGTTCTGAAGATAAACAAAGTGTTGTCTATCTTCCCCTTGACAAATTTGTTCATTATCAGGAAGGTAGAGAGAGTTTCATACCATGCCCTTGGTGCTTGTTTAAGTCCATATAGAGCTTTATCAAGTTTGTAGACATGGTGTGAGAACTCAGAACTCTCAAATCTAGGGGGCTGAACAACATAAACTTCTTTAGTGATCTTGCCATTCAGGAAGGCACTTTTCACATCCATTTGAAATACTTTGAAGTTCATGTATGTGGCGTAGGCAAGAAAGATCCTGATGGCTTCTATTCTTGCAACAGGGGTGAAGGTTTCTTCATAGTCAATCCCTTCGAGCTGACCACACCCCTGAACAACCAGCCTAGCCTTGTTATTTATTACAATTCCATTTTCATCAGTCTTGTTTTTGAAAACCCATTTTGTACCAAGAGTTGATTTTCCTCTAGGAAGAGGAACAAGTTTCCAAACTTTGTTTCTAAGGAATTGATTGAGTTCTTCTTGCATGGCCTCGACCCATCCTGGATGTATCAGGGCCTCTAAAACCTTTTTGGGTTCAATTTCAGAAAGGAAGTCAGCAAAAAGACACTCATGGGCTGAGGCTGCAGTGAGTTTAGCAGCCTGACTACGTGTGAGCATCCCTTCAGATACATCACCAATTATATTTACCAGCTCAATATGTTGTTGTCTAGACCATCTGTCCTGAGGACATGGATTGGAGCTTGGGGATAATTGATGGTTATCAGGGATTGGTTATTCAGTACTTAGTACCAAATTGTCACTTCTCACTAAGGAGTCTTTAGTGATTGGTTGATCATTACTTTCATCAATTGTCCCTTTAGTGTCTACCTGAATTTGGGGATCAGTTGATCCTTCATTTTGAGTGAGTATTACTTCAGGGACATGTTTATTAGTAATGAGGTTATCAATTGACCTGTTGTGAGGAGACACCTGAAAGGATATGTTAGCATCAGATTGATACTGTCTTGAGGGATTTTCATACTCATCGGGAGGATATCTTGATGAGTCATTAATCCCAATCTCTTCCATTGATCGATTTGTGAAGTTAATGGCATCCATACTTTCATCAAAGGTGATATGAAATGACTCCTCAACTTGTTGTCTCCTAGTGTTAAACACTCTAAAGGCTTTGGAGACAAAAGAGTATCCAAGAAAGTATCCATCATCAGCTTTTGCGTCAAACTTTCCAAGGTGATCTTTTAGATTATGAATGAACACAGGACACCTAAATACATGGAATTAGCTAATGTCAGGAATCCTTTCCTTGAATATTTCATAAAAAGTCTTATCATGTCTTTTGATAATTATGCTTCTGTTCCGAGTATAGCAAGCTATTTTCACAGCCTCAGTCCAGAAGTGTTTTGAAAGATCAGATCCATTGAGTATGGTTCTTGCTGCTTCAATGAGAGTTCTATTCTTCCTTTCAGCCACACCATTTTGTTCTGGTGTGTACGGAGAAGAGAAGTTCTGAGAAATTCCTTTCTCATCACAAAAACTCTCGAGCTCATGGTTCCTGAATTCTATCCCATTATCAGTTTGTATTTGTTTGACTTTTGTGTCATTTTGGTTTTCTACTTCTTTGATAAATGACATGATGAATTCAGGAGCCTGACTCTTCTTCTTAAGGAAGTATACCCATGTGTATCTAGAGTATTCATCGACAATCACAAGGGTATATTTCTCATGATTTATGGAAATTGGACTGACAGGCCCAAATAGGTCCATATGAAGAAGATGAAGACACTTCCTGATAGAGAAGTTATATTTTGGCTTGAAAGAAGCTCTCTTGTGTTTACCTTTTTCACAGGCTGAACAAGGCTTATCTTTGGAGTACACAAGACAATGTAAGCCAAGATTTTTTTTTGTTTTGCAAGTTTGTTTATGTCTTTGAAATTGAGGTGTGACAATCTCTTGTGCCAAAGCCAATTGACAGAGTCTGAGGCTTTGGCAAAGAAACATGCTCCTGAGGAAGTTATGGATGACATATCTAAGACATATACATCATTCCTTCTTGGAGCAGTCATGACAATTTTTTATTAGCATTAAAGATTGTTCCTTGCTTATCATCAAACTAAACGATGTACTTAGCATCACATAGTTGACTGATACTGATGAGGTTGTACTTTAGACCATTTACAAACGCCACTATTGAGAAGACTATTCCACCACATTTTATTGAACCATATCCCTCAGTAACACAAGATGAGTTATCACCAAATACTACCTTAGGACCTGGTTGCTCCACGTATTTATGTAGATAACTTTTGACCCCAGTCATACTTCTTGAACACCCACTGTCTAAGTACCAGACAGGCTCCTTGAAGTGTTTCTACACAAATAACGAGGTGGATAGTTTCTCTTGTGAGCCCACTTTTTAGCAGGCTCTTTGGCTCTAAGAGCCTGACGTCTTTCACCTCGTTTGAAATATTTAAACTCAGCGTAGTCTGAGGTGAATGAACATTGCTTCCACACGTGTTGCAGCTTAGTCCTACTAAGGATTCAGTGTATTGTGATGACTCAGCTAGCATGCCCTTCCTGACCATAAGTATCCGATTGTGTCCTTAGGTAGCATGATCATTGCTTCCACAAAGTCACACTCAGGGTAATACACACAATCGTCGGGTCTATGATCAGGAATGCCACAGTGTGTGGAAGGTGGAAAAGGCTTAGCCTTGGATTTCTTTATTTGTTTTGAGGCGGGCCCATAGTTGTAAGGTTGCGCATTATATCTATTAGTATGTGCATTCCTAATAGATGTCATGTGCACCTCATGATCTGTTATCCTGTGATCTTCTCTTTTACACTTCATGCAATAGAGAACTCTATAGCAATTGTCAGTGGTATGATTTGTGTAGTGACACAGTTCACAGGTAGGTTTCTTTGTTTTAACTTTCTTGGAAGACTCAGGATCAACCTTTTCACATTTTGACGATTCAGACTGAGTTGACACAGATGTTTCATCCTGAGTTTTAGAAGCCGAGTTCAGCTTTTCTTCCATGAATAGTTGGAACAACCTACTTAACTCCTCTTGGTTTATGACAGGAGAAGAGTTGACTGAGTTTATGGTTGTCCCTAAGGGAGAGATAGATTTGGTTGTTCCTTCAGTAATAGTTCCTGACTCAGTGCGACTTAAGGTCTCCTTTGAGTCAGGCTTTGTTTGTTTAGGACATCCAACCCCACCTCTTCCTCTGGGTGAGTGTTCCCCATAGGATAGTGGAACTAATTCAGAGTGTGGACTTGCTCCTTGAAGAATTTTCAAAGGAGGCAGAGGAGTCTGAACGTCCTTAGTAGCACTTGGTGAATCAGTGTTACTTGTTTTTCAGGGACATCAGTCTCCTCATTAAGTCCAATTAATTCTTTAACAGTCTGAGTGTAAAACCCGCATGCTTTTACCATGAATAGTGCCCTTAAGATCGTACGTCCTAGATTAAAACTTACCCTATTTAGTATTGATCACATTCATGTGCTAATAATCAAGCAAGTGCATACGTGTATGACATGATAAGTATCGATTACGTACAAACTCATGATAAACAGTTAATAGATATTTCACGTGAATATAATTAAATCATGGTCACCATTTTAAAACACGAACTAAAATAATTACGTAAGTACTTAATTACGAGCGTTAAGAATACGATAAACTACATGATAAAATAAACAGAAACACTTTAAACACGAACACGTTTAACCACGAACGAACACGAAACATCGGGACACGAGAAAAGGTACGGGTACCCCATGTGGGGCCCTATACCCACGGCACACATATCCAAAATGGGCTTAGCCCATTGACTTTTACATTGAAGGGGAGGTTATGGTAAAATTCATTTCATTTTTCACATTTCAAGGAAATAATCATTTAACCTAAAAAGTTTTCCTCTCCTCCTCTTGGTCTCTCTTTGTGCCGCCACCCATAGGACCACCATAGGTGGTTGTTAGTTGATTTTGATCTTGAAAACCATTGCTATAAACCGTGTTTGTTCATCCTCTTTCAAGCTACGTATTGGTATATCATTCTAAACCTTTCTTTTTAATTCTTTTAAATCTTTGATTATTTTCATGAACATGTTATTGTTATTCTTATTAAAACATGATAATTAAACATAGATCTAACATGTTTTGGGGTTAATTAAAATCAAAGGTTGTTATATGAGGGTGTTTGTTTTTGGCCGCCTAGTATAACCAACCCGAGGGGGGGTTCGGTTTGCTTTTGCCGCCACCACCAAGACCATTTTGGTCTTGGTTGGTGCATGTGGGACCCACGGCAACAAGGGGACACTAGTACCCCGAGTTGGCTCGGGGTACGGTGTCGAGTTCATGCCCGATTCATGGTTCGTTGGTTAAATCATGATTTATGCTACATGTTAAAATTTATGAATTATGAACTTAGGATATAAATTAATTAATAACATGAGATATTAATTAAACCATGACTTAGGTTATTTTAATTATTAATTTAGCATGATATTGATTTAACCTAAGTATTTTATGTTATAAGTTATAATTAATTAATTATTTAAAACATGCCTATAATTAATTAATTTAGACATGACTTAGGTTATGTTATTAATGCATAATAATACACATTTGAACCTAAGTAATTTATTCCATTTTAATTAAAACATGTTATACTTTAATTAAAATGCTTAACCTATAGTTTAATTAAAATGCATGAAATAATAATTAAACTATACACTATATCATATGACTTAAGAAATAAGCTTATAAACACTTAGACTTATATTTTAGCTTATGTAACCAGCTTAATTCTAATTATGGAAACTTCTATTTGTAGAAACTTAATTAAATAAGGCAACTAATCTATTAATGGAAACCTTCTATATATGGAAATCTATCTAATTCAGGCAGCTAATCTAATCATGGAAACCTTCTATATATGGAAACTTATTTAATTAAGGCAGCTGATCTATTTTTGGAAACTTTCTATTTTTAGAAACTAATCTATTTTAAGCAGTAAATTCTATTTTAGGAAACTTTCTATTTTTGGAAACTTTCTATTTTTGGAAACTTTCTATTTTTGGAAACTTTTTATTCTTGGAAACTTTCTATTTTTGGTAACTTTGTATTTTTGGAAACTTTCTATTTTTGGAAACATTCTATTTTTGGAAACTTTCTATTTTTGGAAACTTTCTATTTTTGGAAACCTGCTATTTTTGGAAAGTTACTTATTATTGCACAGTAAGTATAATAATACATGAAATACCAGTAATACTTAATCAGATTAATCAGAATACAAGACAAACACAATTTAAGGCTTTAAACAGTAAACCATGACCTAAAACATACAAAGTAAGCTAAGATGAGACATAAAACCCAGTACGTAATCAGTAATTCGATACTTATACACGTGTGTATTCATGTAGCGTTAGTGATCCAGAAGTAGGAGTCTTTCTTCCGTTCATTCACTGGACTTGAGGTACGGATTCCCGTCCTTTCAGCATGGACATTCTTTCCTTATTAGGATTTCCCCGTATGCAGCCAACTGTTTTCCCCAGTATTTGTTTTATTGTTTTGAACTGCTTATGTTTAATTAGCATAATCTATAGCCATATACAAGCATGACCAGTTTCACCTAGTTATGGAGGTACTATAACCATAACGTTGGAGGCACCACTGTTATGACTTCCCCACGGCGGAGTGATTGCTCGTGGCGTCCCTTTCAGTTTTGGCCATATTATTATATCATGTGGGGCGTATGGGTGCATCCTAGTTACATGTTTTATTCAGTATTTCATGGTGAATGTGGTGTGTGCCTTGCATCCTTCACAAGGAGTTGATCCCTCCTACCCAGACCAGTATATTAATTAGAGGCATCCCCTCTAATCAGCATGATGAGGTCACCCCTCCAAGTATTCATGCACGTGACCTTTTCATGACCTATATGGGCTATGGTATATTTATGTTAAAACAGTTTTCATAAGATAAACATAAGGCTTTTCAAACTATAAAACCAGTTTTCTTAATACTTAACCAGTTTACTCAGAACTTAGTCTTCCGCTGTTATATGTTACATGCTTATCCTATTTCATGCTATTTTGTACATCCGTGCACTGAGCGTCTTGCTCAGCCGTTTTCCTTTTCATGTTCCCAAAACGGCAGGTACTCAGGGACGCTCGTAGATCTCAAACGTACGTGCATATGGATTGGAAGCTTTACTGTCTTTCTTTACTTTATGCATTTCCTTTACTTTAATACAGCTTGCAATGGACATTGTTTCGTCGTTTCCTTTTACAGTATTTATGTTTGTGTGTGATGAGCTCTACTTTGGGGTTACCGATGTTTGATTCCGGTATTTCCCTTTTATGGTCAAATAATGCTTAGACATTTATCCTTGTATGCTTTGATGACACGCCATGATTATGCGTAAGATTCCATTTCCAAAATGTGGTGTTACAATTATGGTATCAGAGCCAAGGCTTCGACCTGTAGGCTCTCAAATATGACATGTGATTAGTGGGTAGTCACTACGGTCTTCCTAGAACTGACAGTTGTTTTCATGCATTCATCATTTTTAAGCATACATATACATGTCATTGTTACAGGGTTTTTGACTAAGTAATGGTTGGTACAGGACTGGCCCTATTTAGTCGCATGTGTTTTATCGAAACTTTTAGATTTGGGACCGACCCATAGGCGTCCCCTCGATATGTCTTTTGTTTTGAGTGAACTGACCAGAGGCGTTCACTCTCGAGCATCAAAAGTTTTCATAAAACTGCATCATGCATTCCTACAAAAAATTTCTTGCATAAAATTTTTCTCGTGAAATTTTGGTATAAATTTTTTTTTTATGTATATATATAATTTATATTTTAGGTTTCGAACTGTAAATCATATGTTTTATGTTATACTGTCGGATGGTTCTCACACGCGAGCAAGAGCAGCTCAATGCTGCAATTCAGGCTGCCATGCAAGCCTTGCTTCCTCAACTGAGGAATGACATCCGTGCTGAAGTCCAAGCTGCCAACAATCAGCAGCAGCAGAATCAGGCACCTCCTCCTCCTCCTCCAGTGACACTAGCAGTGTGGCTGGAAAGATTCAACAAGCTCCGTCCTAGAGCTTTTGAAAAGACTGATAGCCCCAGCGATGCTGAAAGCTGGTTGACTCATATCGAGAAGATTTTCAATGCTATGGGCTGTGACCCCGCATACAAGGCAAGATTGGCATGCTACCGGTTTGAAGGCGATGTACTCAGCTGGTGGCTAGCCTTGACGTAGTCGGAAGGAGGTGATGATTGGGTCGCTGGTTTGACATGGGCCCAATTCAAGGAGAGAGTGATGGAGCAGTTCTTTCCCAAGGCAGAGCAGGACAAGCTCAAGCGAGAGTACCATGGGATACGTCAGAGAGCGGGCGAGAACAGCAACGAATTCATGCAGCGCTTTCTTCGCTTAGCTGGTTTCCTGTGAGCAGCAGCTGGTACTCCTGAGGACCAGGCACACCACTTTAGGTGGGCACTTCGCACCTCGGTCGCGAACAATCTAGTGTGCGCTACGTTCAATACAGTAGCACAAGTGGCCGACGCAGCAAGGAAGCTAGAGATGTTGCAGGAACGAGATGAGTTCGGGGAAGCTGAAAGACCCGACAAGAGGCAGAAAACTGGGGACCGGTCTCAGCCGGCTACTCGGCAGCAGCCTCATCAGCCCAAAGGAAACGGTCACACTAACGACCGTTCTGTTGTGGAAAGGCGTAGCGGTAATGATAATTACCGTAACAACGCTGGACACTCCAAGAACAGCAGGAACCACGGTAACGGGAAGGACCAGAACCACAGGGGTTCGCAGCCTAACCGTTCAGCTAACACTGGTGAACATCTTATGACGCATATGTCTTATACTCGTGCATATACTTTATTTTAACACATTTTGTCATCAGCAGGCCCTCAGCAAGCAAGGACTCCTGCTGGAGGATTCACTCATCCTCTTTGCAATACTTGCCATCGCAGACACCATGGCCCATGTCGTCGTGATTCCGACGCGTGCTACAAGTGCGGCCTCCCTGGCCATCGTATGAGAGATTGCCGTAAGGGTGAAATGGAGGGTACCTCGGGTCATGCTGATAGTAAGCCGCCTCCTACCACTGGGCGTGTCTACACGACATCTCGTGATCAAGCAAACAAATCTACAGGTACCATTACTGGAATTTTGTATATGTACGGCCAGGCTGCATGTGTTCTTTTCGACACGGGTGCCACTCACTCAGTTATTTCCACTACTTATGCTAAGAACATCAGGACACTTCCCTTGCCATTAGAAAATAGGCTTACCATTTCCACGCCTTTGAGGGACTCTGTATTAATAACTCATGTATACAAGAGTCTTCCTCTAGAGTTTGACGATAAAGTTCGTGCAGTAGATGCACTTCCCCTAGACATGATTGAGTTCGATATGATTCTCGGCATGGACTGGCTATCCAAGCACCATGCTACCATAGACTGCCACTCATATCGGGTGATCTTCGGCGACATTAATGCACCAGAGTACATTCATAACAGGTTCATACCCGGACGGTCTGTACAAGTCATATCTACCTTGCAAGCACGTGCATTACTGTCACATGGCTGTGAGGGTTATCTAGCTACGGTTCACGACATGGATGCTGAATCCCCATCGATTCAGGATCAACCAGTAGTTTCGGAATTTCAAGATGTCTTTCCAGCTGAACTTCCAGGCATACCAACTGCACGAGAAGTGGAGTTCAACATCGACCTTGTTCCAGGAGTTGAACCAATCTCTAAGGCTCCGTATCGTATGGCTCCCATAGAGTTAAAAGAACTGAAGGACCAACTACAGGAACTTCTTGAACGAGGGTTCATTAGACCAAGCGCATCTCCATGGGGCGCACCGGTCTTGTTCGTTAAGAAGAAGGACGGCAGCATGCGACTTTGCATAGACTACTGTGAACTTAATAAGATTACCATCCGCAATAGATATCCACTGCCACGTATAGATGATCTGTTTGACCAACTTCAAGGAGCCAAACACTTCTCAAAGATCGATCTAAGGTCAGGCTACCATCAGCTAAGGGTTAAAGAGCAGGATATTGCCAAGACTGCTTTTCGTACCCACTATGGCCATTATGAGTTTTTAGTCATGCCATTCGGCCTGACTAATGCTCCAGCAGTATTCATGGATCTGATGAACAGAATCTTCCACGAATTCCTTGATAAGTTTGTCATTGTATTCATCGATGACATCCTGATTTTCTCAAAGTCCACGGAGGAACACGAAGACCATCTCCGTACGGTACTACAGATTCTTCGTCAGAAGCAGCTGTATGCGAAATTCTCCAAGTGTGAGTTCTGGTTAAACAAAGTGGCATTCTTAGGTCACATCGTATCAGCAGAAGGGATCACTATGGACCCAGGGAAGGTTGAGGCTATCACTAAATGGCCAAGACCAACGTCAGCGACAGAAGTCCGCAGTTTCTTAGGCTTAGCTGGATATTATCGCAGATTCGTGGAGAACTTTTCCCGCTTGGCATTACCTCTCACCAAACTGATGCGAAAAGGAGAGAAATTCGTCTGGACGGAAGAACGAGAGAAGAGCTTCGAAGACCTAAAGCAGAAGTTAGTATCCGCACCTATTCCTTCTCTCCCATCTGGTACAGGTGGATTTCAGATCTATAGCGATGCATCGGGGAAGGGACTGGGCTGTGTTCTCATGCAACATGGGAAACTGATCGCGTATGCGTCACAGCAGCTTAAGCCCTATGAAGAAAACTACCCTACGCATGACCTAGAACTTGCTGCAGTGGTGTTCGCATTGAAAATATGGAGGCACTACTTATACGGAGAATCATGCGACATTTTCACGGATCACAAGAGCTTGAAGTATATCTTCACTCAACGTGAATTGAACATGAGACAAAGGAGATGGTTGGAACTGTTGAAGGATTATGATATTAACCTACAGTATCATCCCGGAAAGGCTAATGTAGTAGTAGATGCACTCAGCAGAAAGTCCGGAATGATCAACGGCATTGAAATCAAGGAACAAAACATAAGAGACTTGGAGCGGCTAGAAATCGAAATCATGGTACGTGGGCAGCACGGATACTGGGCGAATCTTAGAGTAGAACCCGAGTTACTGTCTAGGATCAAGGAAGAGCAGAAGGATGATGGAGAAATTTGGGCGATAATTCAGAATTTGGAGAAACAGACAGAATTCAGAATGGACACAGACGGTATCGTTTGGCAGGGCACGAGACTTTGTGTTCCTGACAATCAAGAACTCCGGGAAGCATTGTTAGCTGAAGCTCACAGCTCCCCATTTTCTATACATCCTGGGTCGACAAAAATGTACCATGACATCAGACAGCACTTTTGGTGGAGTGGTATGAAACAGGATGTAGCCACTTATGTCTCCAAATGTCTTACCTGCCAGCAGGTTAAGATTGAGCATCAGCGATCGGGCGGTCTCCTTCAACCGTTGGATATTCCAGAGTGGAAGTGGGACAAAATCACCATGGATTTTGTTACCGGTCTTCCGCCTACCAAGAAGAAGAACGATGCGATTTGGGTCATTGTTGATCGACTCACCAAATCAGCTCATTTCTTACCGATACGCAAGGAAGATCCGGTAAGTAAACTCGCAGATACTTACAGAAGGGAGATCATGAGACTCCATGGTACTCCCTCCAGCATAGTCTCAGACAAAGATCCTCGTTTCACGCCAGGATTCTGGAAAGGTCTGCAAAAAGCTTGGGGTACACAACTTAAGCTGAGTACGGCCTTTCATCCTCAAACGGACGGACAGTCGGAGCGAATAATTCAGACATTGGAAGATATGTTAAGGTCGTGTGCGTTGGAATGGACAGGTGATTGGGACGATTACATCTGTTTGGTCGAGTTTGCATACAACAACAGCTGGCACGCAAGTATCAAATGTGCTCCTTTCGAAATGTTGTATGGCAGGAAGTGTCGCGCTCCAATATGCTGGGATCAAGTGGGAGAGCGAACACTCGAAGGACCAGAAATTATAGAAATGACCAATGAGAAGATCGAAGTAGCTAAGCAAAAGCTGCAGGAAGCACGGTCACGTCAGAAGAGTTACGCCGATAAGCATCGTAGGGACATACATTTTAATGTGGGAGACCACGTCTTCCTCAAGGTTTCGCCGGCACGTGGTGTTAAACGCTTCGGGATCAAAGGGAAACTCAGTCCTCGTTTCATCGGACCATTTGATATCATTGAACGAATCGGTGAAGTATCTTACCGATTGTCGTTACCTCCTCAGCTTTCGCACGTGCATAACGTGTTCCATGTGTCCTTACTCAGAGGGTACAAGTATCATCCCCTTCACATGGTTCAGTATCCACTGGAACAGATACGTGAAGATCTCACTTTTATAGAGGAACCCGAACGAGTTCTCGACAGGCAAGAACGAGTCATGAGAAGGAAGACGATTCCATTCGTCAAAATTCTTTGGAGGGACCATACCGAGCAGGAAGCCACTTGGGAAACAGAGGAGTCTATCCGGGCTTCTTACCCTCACTTCATATTTTGAGTTCGGGTATGTTACTTCTTTCCAGTTTGCTTTATCTATAATTCGGGGACGAATTATTCTTTTTAGGGGGGAAGAATTGTAAAACCCACATGCTTTTACCATGAATAGTGCCCTTAAGATCGTACGTCCTAGATTAAAACTTACCTTATTTAGTATTGATCACATTCATGTGCTAATAATCAAGCAAGTGCATACGTGTATGACATGATAAGTATCGATTACGTACAAACTCATGATAAACAGTTAATAGATATTTCACGTGAATATAATTAAATCATGGTCACCATTTTAAAACACGAACTAAAATAATTACGTAAGTACTTAATTACGAGCGTTAAGAATACGATAAACTACATGATAAAATAAACAGAAACACTTTAAACACGAACACGTTTAACCACGAACGAACACGAAACATCGGGACACGAGAAAAGGTACGGGTACCCCATGTGGGCCCCATACCCATGGCACACATAACCAAAATGGGCTTAGCCTATTGACTTTTACATGGAAGGGGGAGTTATGGTAAAATTCATTTCATTTTTCACATTTCAAGGAAATAAGCATTTAACCTAAAAAGTTTTCCTCTCCTCCTCTTGGTCTCTCTTTGTGCCGCCACCCATAGGACCACCATAGGTGGTTGTTAGTTGATTTTGATCTTGAAAACCATTGCTATAAACCGTGTTTGTTCATCCTCTTTCAAGCTACGTATTGGTATATCATTCTAAACCTTTCTTTTTAATTCTTTTAAATGTTTGATTATTTTCATGAACATGTTATTGTTATTCTTATTAAAACATGATAATTAAACATAGATCTAACATGTTTTGGGGTTAATTAAAATCAAAGGTTGTTATATGAGGGTGTTTGTTTTTGGCCGCCTAGTATAACCAACCCGAGGGGGGGTTCAGTTTGCTTTTGCCGCCACCACCAAGACCATTTTGGTCTTGGTTGGTGCATGTGGGACCCACGGCAGCAAGGGGACACTAGTACCGCGAGTTGGCTCGGGGTACGGTGCCGAGTTCCTGCCCGATTCATGGTTCGTTGGTTAAATCATGATTTATGCTACATGTTAAAATTTATGAATTATGAACTTAGGATATAAATTAATTAATAACATGAGATATTAATTAAACCATGACTTAGGTTATTTTAATTATTAATTTAGCATGATGTTGATTTAACCTAAGTATTTTATGTTATAAGTTATAATTAATTAATTATTTAAAACATGCCTATAATTAATTAATTTAGACATGACTTAGGTTATGTTATTAATGCATAATAATACACATTTGAACCTAAGTAATTTATTCCATTTTAATTAAAACATATTATACTTTAATTAAAATGCTTAACCTATAGTTTAATTAAAATGCAGGAAATAATAATTAAACTATACACTATATCATATGACTTAAGAAATAAGCTTATAAACACTTAGACTTATATCTTAGCTTATGTAACCAGCTTAATTCTAATTATGGAAACTTCTATTTATAGAAACTTAATTAAATAAGGCAACTAATCTATTAATGGAAACCTTCTATATATGGAAATCTATCTATTTCAGGCAGCTAATCTAATCATGGAAACCTTCTATATATGGAAACTTATTTAATTAAGGCAGCTGATCTATTTTTGGAAACATTCTATTTTTAGAAACTAATCTATTTTAAGCAGTAAATTCTATTTTAGGAAACTTTCTATTTTTGGAAACTTTCTATTTTTGGAAACTTTCTATTTTTGAAACTTTCTATTTTTGGTAACTTTCTATTTTTGGAAACTTTCTATTTTTGGAAACTTTCTATTTTTGGAAACTTTCTATTTTTGGAAACTTTCTATTTTTGGAAACCTGCTATTTTTGGAAAGTTACTTATTATTACACAGTAAGTATAATAATACATGAAATACCAGTAATACTTAATCAGATTAATCAGAATACAAGACAAACACAGTTTAAGGCTTTAAACAGTAAACCATGACCTAAAACATACAAAGTAAGCTAAGATGAGACATAAAACCCAGTACGTAATCAGTAATTTGATACTTATACACGTGTGTATTCATGTAGCGTTAGTGATCCAGAAGTAGGAGTCTTTCTTCCGTTCATTTACTGTACTTGAGGTACGGATTCTCGTCCTTTCAGCATGGACATTCTTTCCTTATTAGGATTTCCCCGTATGCAGCCAACTGTTTTCGCCAGTATTTGTTTTATTGTTTTGAACTGCTTATGTTTAATTAGCATAATCTATAGCCATATACAAGCATGACCAGTTTCACCTAGTTATGGAGGTACCATAACCATAACACTGGAGGCACCACTGTTATGACTTCCCCACGGCGGAGTGATTGCTCGTGGCGTCCCTTTCAGTTTTGGCCATATTATTATATCATGTGGGGCGTATGGGTGCATCCTAGTTACATGTTTTATTCAGTATTTCATGGTGAATGTGGTGTGTGCCTTGCATCCTTCACAAGGAGTTGATCCCTCCTACCCAGACCAGTATATTAATTAGAGGCATCCCCTCTAATCAGCATGATGAGGTCACCCCTCCAAGTATTCATGCACGTGACCTTTTCATGACCTATATGGGCTATGGTATATTTATGTTAAAACAGTTTTCATAAGATAAACATAAGGCTTTTCAAACTATAAAACCAGTTTTCTTAATACTTAACCAGTTTACTCAGAACTTAGTCTTCCGCTGTTACATGTTACATGCTTATCCTATTTCATGCTATCCGTGCACTGAGCGTCTTCCTCAGCCGTTTTCCTTTTCATGTTCACAAAACGGCAGGTACTCAGGGACGCTCGTAGATCTCAAACGTACGTGCATATGGATTGGAAGCTTTACTGTCTTTCTTTACTTTATGCATTTCCTTTACTTTAATACAGCTTGCAATGGACATTGTTTCGTCCTTTCCTTTTACAATATTTATGTTTGTGTGTGATGAGCTCTACTTTGGGGTTACCAATGTTTGATTCCGGTATTTCCCTTTTATGGTCAAATAATGCTTAGACATTTATCCTTGTATGCTTTGATGGCACGCCATGATTATGCTTTCCAAAATGGGGTGTTACACTGAGATTCAGGTATTAAGATTTTTATAGTATCGAAATTAGGGAGCACACTCTCAGGATTTGATCTTTCAACCCAGTCTTTTGACTTTGGTAATTGAAGCTGGAAGGAATGTTCTTTCACTCATTTCCTTAGAGGGTGTTTCTCAGTGAGTTGAAGTGCTCCAAGAATTTTTTTATTTTGAGCAGGAATTTGATTGTTTATTTTGAGCAGGAATTTTTTTTATTTTTAGTCCATTTCTCGTTTATGCGTTTTTCTTCCTTAAGTTGTTCTTGAAGAGCATGATTAATTCTTGTAAGTTCAGTGTTTTGAAGTTGACAACTTACTGCATCAAGTGTGGCATGTTTCAAAATTAACAGATCATCTCTACATTTGTTTAATTCAAAAACAAGTTTATTATATTTTGAAAGTAGATTTAATCTTTGCTCTTCAACAAACGATAGGTCGATGTTTATGTACTTAAGGAACCTTTGCCAGTCAGACTCTTCGTCCATGGAGATAAGCATATTTACCTTTCTCATGGTGATGTCAACCCATTCACCATTTATTGCATAACTTTTTCCAACTGATAGTTCATCATCAGCTAGAGCCATCAACACTTGATACCTGACTTCTTCATCCTCTGAGGATAGATCTTCATCATCCCAATCAAACGTCTCAGCAACTAACCATTTGGCTTTGTTCTGAGAAGACTTATGAGTCTGAGTGTTTGATGATTCAGCTTCTAGAAGAGCAAGCTTTGCTTTCACCTTCTTGTACTCAGACCTATAGTCTTTCTCAATTATATTGTTATTGAAAGCCTTGTTTAGTTTGAGAAGCCTGAATTAGTTTAGGTGTGAACTTTGGTTGAAAATTGTCATTTCCTGATGACGAGTTTTGATTTTTGTAAGAAGCCAATTGATTTTTTGAAAGACAATATTTTTCAAAGTGCCCAGTTTTACCACATCTAAAACAATCCACT
Organism: Glebionis coronaria; assembly: GCA_025667525.1. NCBI lineage: Eukaryota > Viridiplantae > Streptophyta > Magnoliopsida > Asterales > Asteraceae > Glebionis > Glebionis coronaria. The sequence continues at coordinate 17,804,994 of CM046879.1, read as the reverse complement.
CCCTCGATGGATTGGTTTCCAGCAAATCTAGTTCTTTTAATATATCGTTTGGTGTTAGCCAACATGGCTCTTTCATGAAACTCCTTATTAAGGTCATTGATGTATTCGGTACTAGATCTTTCATCAACGTCATCATTTGAGGTTTCCTGAAAATCTTGCACAATTCCATTTGAAAAGAAAGCAGTTGATATGGTTTCTTGATTAACAAGGTTTGGTTTGGCTGAGGTGTCAGTTATTAAGGCCTTTTTAGACTCATGATACCTTCTGTTTATAAGATTATCCTCATAGATAAATCTTCCATAAATATCTTCAAGATCCTGAGTCTGAATGTGATTAGCGTTTCTCAAACCATGAGAAAAACCAAGCCATTTTTCGGGGAGACTGTTCACAAAATCAACGTTGATTTCATGCTTAGACAATTTCACCCCGTCATTCGAAAGCTCATTGAGCAAGGTCTTGTATCTTGTGTAAGTCTGAGGAAGTGCTTAAGATGGTTTGGCCCTGAAAGTGTTATATTCTAACTTCAAGTCCATAATCCGATTTTCCTTAGTGTCGGATGGTCCTTCGAAACTATGAACAAGATCTGTCCAAGTCTCTTTGGCCGTCTCACACTCGATGATAGCTTCCATAATATCGTCAGGAAGACAAGATATTATAATGCTTTTAAGACGTTGGTCTTGATTGACCACTCTTCTTTCATCGTCAGACCATTGGTTTTCTGGTTTTTCGTCACCAGTTGCCGTTTTTGGTTTGAATGGACCATTCTTAATACATGTAATGTAGTAAGGTTCCATCCCCATCAAATAACATAGCATTCTTTTCTTCCATTTGTTAAATCTTTCAACTTCCAACTTAAGAGCGTTAACAGAGTAACTTGCTCCCTTTTTGTTGACAAGTTGTGGTACATCACTTTCAGCCATAATGGATCAAGGTTTTAAAAACTTTGAGACGGTAGTAAAAATTTTATAAACCTACCGCTCTGATACCACTTATTGGTCCCTTGTAATTAGTGCTATACTTATGAATACTAAGTATAGACCTAATTCGTGGTAAAGCAATGTAATAAATGCAAGACAAAGTAAATTAAAACACAAAAGGTTTTCAACGTTTAACTCTTAGCTTTATTAAAGAATTATACCCTATTGCATGCGAAGCTACAATAGGGATTGAATAGACAATGTGTGTTTGGTGAACTCCTCACTAACAAGCTAGTCTAATCATAACGATTGCTAAGCTTGACGATTGTAAACAGGAGTTTATAACTCAAGTGTTTAAACCGTGTTTGGAAAAGAGAACTTTGTTTGTGAATGTCTAAAGCATTTAGTGCACAAACTCATTAGTTCTCTCTTTTTACAAGCATCCTATTTATAGAGGTAAAGGGTAGATACGTGACAAGAATTGCCCATGTGCAATTGTTGTCCTATTGGTACAGTGTACTATCTTGTCTTATACTATTCTAAGTAATAAGACGTAAGTCTTTTCAAAGGCCTACTATACCCTATCTATCCCAAAAGGGTAAGTCACATTATTTGTGTGATGTATAATGTCTTATCATAACTCAACTTATCACGCCATTACTTCAGTCTTTAAGATGCTTGTTTCTTCAGAGAGATCATATGGGGTTCAGTGAGTCTATTGTCAACAACTCACTGAACCTATCACCTTCTTCTTTGTCTTAGGTACATCATTCACTGAGCTTCACCTCACTGAATACTCGAGTCTTTCTTTTAGACTCAGGCTAAGAACTTGAAGATGACTCATTGAGTGACTGTTCACTCAGTGACTTCTTTGTGTTCAAGGTTTAAACGTTACATAGGCTGATTGTTATTCAAATCCTTCAGGGAGGACATCACGTACTGAATTGACCTAACAGTAACGAGCGAAGCGGCATCGGCGCAAATTTAATAACCGTTTTTTACTAAGTTATTTATTGTATTTTTCATTTCTCAAATCGACTCGAATTGATATCAATTTTTTCACAAGACTTATCGATTTTGGTTAGTAATAGCTTGCTTGGTATCCATATCTAATTTAAAATTAAAGGAGGATATTATTTTAGGCTAAGGAATATATAGAAATAAAAGCGCAAATAGTTCACATAAAATTAATCTAAAATGCATAACAATTATACTACAATTTAAGATCTAGATTAAACTAATTAAATCAAAGATGCAACAAAATTATACTAAAAAAAACTAATTACTCTAAATGCAAAATTAATCTAAATGCAAACACGTAATAACAACTAAAAATGATAAAAATGAATTCACAAAGATAAACTTAAGAATAAAGCGTAAAGCTTTAACCTTTATAGCTTATTAATCTTTTTAGATGATAAATCTTGAAGCTTTATGTACTAATAAGCTTAATAATCTCAAAAGATGTAAACTTTATACTCAAAATAAGTTTATCTAAATGAAAACTACTTTCTACAAATTTTAAATCTGTTTTTAAAACAATAATAATTTTTAAAACTAATTAAAACGATATTTTATAAAAGAGATATTTATTTAAAAACAATTTAAACTATATTAATCTAACTAATTAAACTAAAACTATTAAGCTAGATATTTAAAAAGAGAGAACTTTAGTACCCGTGGTCCGAAGAAAATGCTCTAAAAAACAACCATCAACATAATCAACAAAATATGGCCCGTAAAGTACACGGTCTCCCAAACCAAACTAATCAATAGTGAAACCCGAATATAGCCCGTAAAGTACACGACCTCTCAAATTAAACTCAATACACACAATTACTAAACCAAAACTTCACAACTTTCGCCAACCAAACGCTCTAAGTACTTTCAACAATCAACAAAAATCTATTCAACCCATAAGTTCGTCACAAAAAGATGAATCGATAAACCGAGATCAAAATAACACAAGAGGTTAGGATAATAAACAACAATTATTATATGATTATGTTGATTACTAATAGATCTAAACTACTTTTTTGGGATTTATTAAAATACTTTAATTATTAAACTAAATACTACTAGATCTACACTAATTTATAAAATTAACTAATAGATCTACACTATTTTATTTTTATTTTATAAAAGTACTTTTAATTTTTAAGCTAAAACTAATAGATCTACAATTATAAAAACTGAATCGAAGATGAAAATAAATTTAAATTAAATTTATTAACTACTTGCAATTATTTAAAGATGTAAACTAAATATGAATAAAAATAACTAATTAAAAAGGCTAGCTTATTAATATGTTGTAAGCCTAAGCTTAGAAATTATGTGATTTAAAAAGCTTGAAAGCTAATTAAATAAATTCACCCACAATAAGCTAGATCTAGGAATATAAGCCCACAATAAGCTTGAAATAAGATAACTTATTTCAAACTTTTATATAAATCTAACTTATTTGAAAAAAGTTATAAAAACTAATCCCAAATAATAAGCTAGATTATTGAAAAAAAGAAAAGAAAGGTAGAATGAGATTAAGCTAAAGAGATTAACGATAAGCTAAAAGATAAACTTTTATTGATAAGAAAGTGCTTAATGATAAGCTAGTACAAAAGCATGAAATAAAAGTACATTAAAGAAACAAGAAATAAAATTGACATTATTTAGCTACCTAAAATCTACATACAAAATGAAGAAAAATGAGGTGCTATTTATATTTGAAGTCAAAGTGCTTGGGGTAGATAAGTAGGCTCTTAACCATCTTCTCTTCATTAACTTGAGGGCGTCTTGGTCATTTGGTAGGAGATGATATGTTTCCACCAATATGATGAAAGATGCTTTTTAAATAGACCAATGGGAGCACTTCACATGGATCACCTATCTTCACCTTTGATTATTTTTTCATCCAATGGCTCTTGATTAATCCAACTCCACTATCTTTAATCTTCTAGAAGCATACGCCTAACTACTCACAAAATAAACACACATGCTATTTTCTTTCTTTTCAATATTTTTGTGTTAGTTTAAATATAGAGAAAAATAAATAAAAATAAAACTTCTAAAACTAAAAATATTTAAAAATCAAAATTAATTATTTCAATACTAAAAGAACTATTACAAAATAAAAAAAATATATATATTTATTTTTTACTAAGATTAATAAAATATTAAAATTAAAAATAAAATATTAGAATATGAAAAGATGCAAAACGAGACGAGTTACGCAGCAAGGCCGGAACCGTTGCCTTCGTAATTTAGTGCTCTTCTATTGGTCCATGTGGTTTGTTAGTGGACAACTTTGGAGAATGACAAAAATAGTCCTCGTTGTTAGCATTTCTTGATTTAAGCTTGAAACTTCATTAAATCTTCATCCTTAGCCCTCCAAACTTCATTGTTTTGGTACTTTTGTGTTGATCCCAAACTTAGATCTATTAGCTTTGTGTATACGAGATTAGATCAAGTATAACACGTAGAGAAACCTTTGTTATATGCTTTGTGAATCTAAGTGTTATGCGGAATTTAACACTTAAACAAGAACACAAGATGTAAACAAAACTTTCACTTTGATTATGAATGTCGAACTTGCTTACAATGAAAGATGTTTACGAATGAAAACTTATATAAAACTTGATATAAAACATTAACCTAAAGGCCTTCTTTTATAGACTAAGAAGCCTTGTACAATAAGCTACGTATCAACTATTCTAGGTAAAGATAAACATAGAAAATACATTGTCGTTTCTATCCTTACTAGAAGTATTCTAGAATATAATAAACGTGTAGCTTATTTCTTCCATCAGTGCTTGTCTTCAATCTGTCAACGCTTGACTTTAACTTGTCAACGCTTGAGCTGTCAGCGCTTGCTTTGTTCCTGTCAACGCTTAATTTGTTCTTGTCAGCGTTCAAGTTATCTGGCCTTAATTTATTCCCAACAATCCTCCCCTAAACTTGATATCCACTCTTATGATCAAGTTTCTGAATAAGCATTAAGAACTTGGAGGAGTCTGACAAACCTTCTCATATTGGTAATGAATAAATCTGATCAAATTCTTTGCCACGTCACTTGAATAATCTATCTCCAGCTGAGTGTCCTTCTTTTTTTCCAAAACATCCTTGGATATGAAATACTGAGCATCCACAAGTAGATACTCAGCAAACTTTGTAGAACTCAAATGGTATACACCAGCAGCTGAATATAACCTCAATTGAAGACCACTGAGGTCATCTTCAAGATCCTTCCATATTTCAGGATCTTCCTCATTTGTCCCACACATTCTTTTGAATGTGGTCCAAAGTTTTATTCCATTAGCTGAAGTTGGTGCTTCAGCCTCATACTTGGTCTCTAGTAACCTCCAAAGGTCCACCAAGTCTTCTCTATCACAATTTGCAAATAAAGATATGAGAGTGGTAAAAGTGTGTACCTCCTTGCCAAATCTGCCAATATTCCAGAATCCACATTCATCCTCATCATAACTCACAATTGGATTCCTGGAATGTAATGGTAACACTTGCACCATATCTAAAGCTTCTAATGGGGAGAGCTTGAGGCTCTTTCTAATAACTGCTTCACTTGGATATAGTGGATTCATATCTTTTGGAAACTCAAGTTTAAATCACTTCTTCACTGGTCTGGGAATCATCATAGCTTTCTTGATTTCCATTTCTTCTGCAAGTTGCTCCTTTCTTTCATCTGAAAGAAGTCTGAGAGTGTTTGCTTCATGCACTCTCACCCAAATGGGATAAGCCCTATGTTCCAACTCATCAAATGTCAAAGCCTTCAACTTCTGATGTGTCCATCCAACTCCATGACATCTGAGCAACATAAAGTAGATCTCTCTTCTATCCCTTTTCAATTCTGAGAGAATATTGCTTTCCTTGTGCTTCAAAATCACCTTACAATCCTTCTGAACTCTAAGAAGAAGCTCCAAACCCCATATTTGATCTGAAATGGTCAAGTCTGGATTATCCATGCAGCTTTCTTCCCAAGAATTGTACATCTGAACCACCTCTGGCATCTCAAAGTCAACCTGCAATTTTAAGTCTCTCAACTTTTCCCTAGCAAGCTCATCACCATACTCAAGCCTTTCTGGTTCTATAATCATCACACTTGAGTCTGAGCTAGCTCCATCACTTTCTTCTTTAGAAGTCACAACAAATGGTGACTTTTCCTTTTCACCTTGTTCCATCATTTGTTCAGTCAATCTTCTATCAAATTCAACTTGGGCTTCATTCTTTGGAACAATTTCTTCTACCAATTTACCCTTACCCTTATCTGATGGTGCAATGGTTGGTAAGGTAGATGGTAATACCTGAGTAGAAACTTCTTTGATGATAGATGATGACTGGAATACATCACCTTCATGTGCAGGTCTGTCAACGCCCAAATTTCCTCTATCAGCGCCCAAAATACTTCTATCAGCGTCCAAATTTGTCTTGTCAACGCTCAAATATTTTCCCTTAGCGCCTTGTGTAACCTCGCTCAACATAGCTGTAAATGATAAATTTAGATTGGTTGGAGAGATTAAGGACGTATCAAAACCTGTTTGTTCCTTCAAAGTTGTAAGGGCTTCAGCAACATCCATTGATTGACCATCTTGGCTGCCCTTATCACTCAGATTTCTTTGATCTTCCTCCCCTTTGGAAGACTCCTCCATACCCCTCCTAGAATGATCACTCTCCAAAACAACAATCCCCTCCCTCAATTGCTTGAGTTCAAGGCCTTGTGAGCTGACAATTTGTACTAAGTCTGCATTTTGCTTTTGCAAGCTAATGCAGACTGCCGTCAATTCCAAAAGAGTCATTGGTTCCAGTCTGCCCTCTTCTGAAATGGGGATTTGACCTCCCAAGTCAGGTTCATTGGGCAAGGATGAGGACTTAATGATGGTGGGACTGCCTTGGCCAGCATCTAAGCCAGAACCAATATTCCCAGCCTCATCCAGGTCACCAGCCACACTTGTGGTGGTGGTTCTCTCTGCTTCATGGCTAGGACCACCAGAGGAGAACACTCCAGTAGTCCTTTGGCGTTTTATCAACCTATATTCAGGTGGTGTGGAAGATGGTGTGGAAGAATGGGTAGATGTGGGTTGGTTAAAGGGTGTTTGGGATTGTGAAGGTTGGGTGTCAGCGTTAGAAATAGGCACATCAACGCCAACATTTGATGTGTCAGCGTCAAAGGGTTCTTGGTCAATTTGCATTTGTTCAGGTGAGGGTAAAGGCTCAGGAATGGGTTCAAGTTGTGGTTGAGGGTCAATTTGAGGTTGAGGGTCTTGTTGGGGTTGTGCTGCTGCAATAACAGCAAGCATGGTTGGGGTTAAAGGTAAGTCTCTATGAGGTGGTGAATTCATCTTTGTAAAAATAGCTTTCTTTTGTTCAGGGATCTTATAAAAATCATTGTGATCCCTTGAACAATAACCTTGATCATCAAAAATCATTTGTAGAAAACGGGGATAAGCTAAAGTCATTTTTGTCCCCTTGTGTAAAACCCACAAAATAAGGTCATTACTTAATCTTACTTTTCAAATATTTTTGAAGTATTTTATATATTAAATATTATTATGTTTAACGGTTTAAGTTGAAACCGATATTAAATATTTTATTTTAATATTTTGACGAGCAACGAGGACTACTAGTGATCGCGATACCGACTGATGCCAAAAATTTTATATCGTATAATATTTTGAAACTTATTTTTGTGTGGGTTGATGAACTCACAATTTACGGATTTAAATTTGGGCTTACGTGCATAATTTAGTGTCTTTTACGACTAAACCGGAAACCTTAGGATTACGTATTTACGTTTTTGGACTCCGTTTTTGATGAGACAATTTTTATTGGATTCGTTTTGTGACGTTGATTCATAATTTATAAAAACGTTTTTCGCGAAACGACCCGAGGGCACGCAAATCGAGAAAACTAGACTCGAGGAATACCCGTAAACTAGTGAGATGGGACAAAATACATTGTCCCACCCCACTAGCTAGTTTGGATGGCACCAACATGATACCACCACCTTATGTGGCATCATGTTAGCTAGTTTATTACAAGTGTACTACAAAGCTTACTCTTTAAGCTTTGTCTAGTCAAAACCATCACCTAACTTCACACCACCATTTCCATACATGCAAAACTCTCACAAATCCTCTCAAAACCTTCCACCATTGCCATCCATATTCAAGCTACAAACACCCCTTTTGATCTTTTCTAGCCATGAAATACATGTTTACTAGCTCTATCATGGAGTTATCTTGAAGCCTTGATCATTTGGTGGCCATATTAACAACATTGGAGGTGATTTGCGTGTGTCCTAGGGCTGATTTCTCAACTTATATTCTTGGTGTTTGATGATCTTGGAGTTACTTGTGGTGTTCATCAAGTTCTTGTCTTCCAAAAACAAGAAATACACTTGGTTGGTAAAGAAGATCATCCTCTCCATTTTCTCTTGTTATTTTTGTAAAGAACAAATGTATTTTCTTTCATTTTGTATATGTATATGATGTATATATGATGATAAAAATGTTGTGTGGGGATCAAGTGTTGATAGATATGCTTAAAAAGGTTAATAACTATAAGAAATGAGGCTAAAATCTTGATTATTTAGTTGGCTGTATAAAAACAGTATATAACTAAAACTTGAACTGATAAAATTGCATGGTATGATCCATTTACAGTAAGTACAAGATGTTATACACATGTGAGAGTTGGCCATGCAATGGAATCAATATAATGAGTGAGATATGATCAAAACAAGTTGGGTGTTCTAATCTGAATAAGCAGTTTTGTAGGGACTGTTAAGGCAAGATAAACTTAAAATGAGCAGTAGCTATAACTAAGTTAAATGTAGCACATAATATGAAGATCATGCCACCCAAAAATGAGCTTCTAATTCATTATAGAACTCTAGATATGATAAAAATGGTGAACATGAAGATAAAAATCAGATTTTGAGAATTAATGTTTATTATTATTATATAAGCACTCAAAATTTATTGTATAAAATGTAAAATAAAAACCCACTAACTTATGAAACTTATTTATATAAATATGTAAAAGGTTAATTAAATGGATAAATTATATAAATGGTAGTGGAATAATACTTATAAGTAATAAAAACTATAAACTTGATTTTTACGACTTTTTCGGCTATTACCGTAAAATTAACGTTTTTCGCCAAATAAAACTTAGACGATCAAACCTGTCTAATGTAAAGTTTTTAAAAGTCATATACTGATATATAAGTAACTAATACAAGTAAAAACTGATAAAACCCGAACAATAGGACATACGGACATTAACGAGCTAACTAAGCATACTGGACTAATAATTGGACTAAATAAGTTAAACACTTATAAAAAAGAACTTATTGGGCTTAACCCATTTGGGCCCAACATGGAAAGTATAGATACTGATAATATAGGTATAAAATGGATTAAAACAAGTTAAAGAACTTATACTAAGCTTATTGGACTCAAAATAGGTAAATAGGTAAAACTAGTAAACTAGTAAAAAGTTACCAATACGTAAACACTAAAATGAGTAAACAAAGATATATAAACCCACTTGATCATCATCATATGTACAAAATCATCATATGTATATTGTTATTTTGATAAAAGTCATTAGACAAGAGTCTAAGACCGATTATTATTTATATAGGTTTCCGTGACCGAAGCACGCCCGTAGCCGATAATCCGCCTTTCATTATCAACGTGAGTCTATAGCCTCGTTTGAGCTCATTCAAATATTTTTAAAACCCGCGAGGGGGAATACATGTTTTTTTTTAAACTTAGAACACAAGATTTTTATGGTATGCTTGTCCCTCTATGAATGGACCCGTGGTTGCCTTTAAATTGCATTAAGTGATTGCCTTAGTTAAAGCCTCAATTATGGACCGTTAATTAACCTATGATGGGTTAACCGCTAGTACAGTTAATAGATCTATGGGGGAAGCCGCCCCGGTTCAGTTTTTGTGGACTTGTCATAGAAGCTTAGGCCCGACCTCCACACTGTTTGAACATATTGTATTGAGAAGTCAGGTATACGGCAATGTACCAATAATCTGGAGGTAACCGACAATTAATAAATCTCTCGTCTTATTAGACTGATATGGGAGTGTCTAAGGGCTCGGTTCCATGAGCTTATTGCAATTTATGCTAAATACAATTATTATTGTTGATGCAAATTATTAGATGCTTGTTGCCTTTAAGCATGCCACAAACTTATAATCTTTGCTTGTGTTCAAAATGATTATATAAACCTATAGATTCACTCGGCATTTTTGCTGATGATTTTCTCACATGTATTTCAGGTAATCAAGAAGGCTGAAGCTTGGAAGCCACGGGAATGAATGTTGTGCACTACTTTGCAATATAAACTCTTTGAATATTTGTCGTTCCTTTTGTTCAAAACAATTTAAATCTTTTGTTTTGGTTGTACTTTGGTTACGATGTCTTGGGACTATGCTACTCTGATAAATGTTTTGGAACGATAAATTTAAAACGTCTCTTTTCGAGTCGTTCTTTATAAATTATGTGTTGTTGTATCATTGTTTAGCACCCAAAGATGTATTCCGCTGCGTGTAAATTTGGGGGTGTTAAAGATTGGTACCAGAGCCATGAGTTATAGAGAACTAGGTCTTTTTCTAAAAACCTAAACTATAACTGTCGGTTTTATTTTTCAAAAGAGTCGGTGCACATGATTTCGTGTGACTTCAGGTTCAAGCTACTTCTGGGATTACAACTTTAGTATACATTATTTTGTATGCCTTATTGCTAAGTATTTCTAAATAAATACTATAATCCTTTATCGATATATATATTGATATCGTTAAACTTTTCGATAAGAGTTATCATTTATTAATGATTTACTTAAATAAATTTTTGGAAATTTTCTTGCAATTATTTTGAAGGATTTTCTACATTTATTTAAATTATTGGAAATTATCCTATTTCATTTTGTTATGACCTTATACCTATTTTGTGAAATTTACCACCGTCAAATTACGTCTTCGATGAGGAGGAAGCAGGTTTCACTACTGCAAGCGAGACACAGTCAACTAAGCCATGTGGATCCCCACGTGACTAGTGTTTATTATTTTGTGTCGTTGTACTCTATCCTTGTATTGATAATGTGTATGCATTTGATGATTGATTTTGTACATGATATGACTATACCATGAATACAATTAACTCATTCATTTTATCTTCTCTTTGTGATGTGACAGAATCATGCCACCTAGGAGAATGACAAATGATGCCATTGCAAGGCTAGTTGCTGAAGAGGTTGCGAAAGCATTAGCTGCGGATAGAGCTGCGCGTGTTAACACTGAAGGAGCAGGTGGCTCTGCAGGTGCGGGTGCTGAAGGTGAAGGTGAAGCTGCTGGGGCAGGTGTAGCTGAGAATCCTGCAGATGAGGTTGCTCCAGCTGCTGCTACGGTTAAAGAATGTACTTTTGCTGGATACATGAAATGTGGACCCACTACATTTCAAGGAACTGGTGGAGCACTGGAATTATTCAGGTGGATTGAGAAAACAGAAACAACATTTGAGATTAGTGATTGCTCAGAAAGGAACAAGGTTAAGTTCGCAGTTGCTACTTTCAAGGATCGAGCTTTAAGCTGGTGGAAGACTCAAGTTGCTACAGTCGGTTTAGAAGCTGCAAACAGGAAACCTTGGGATGAAATTAAAAGGTTATTGCAAGAAGAGTTCTGTCCAGAAGAAGAGTTATCTGCTTTGGAGGATGAGCTGAGGCACCTGAAGCTGAAGGATAACAACATTGCTGCATACACTAGCCGATTCAATGAGTTGGTTTTGTTGTGTCCAGATGCTTTTGTTACTGAGAAAAAGAAGATGGATCAATACATCAAAGGGTTGCCTGGGTACATTAAAGGTGAGACAACTTCATCTCGACCCAAGAACTTTGTTGAGACTGTAAGAATGGCTCATACACTCATGGGGCAGAAAGTTCAAGATAGGGCTGAGAAAGCTGCTGAGGGTAATAAAAGGAAATGGGAGAATTCGCAGAGTGGTAATCAAGGTAGTAACCGCCATAGGCAGTACAATCAGAAGAGAAATGATGGGGCTAGAGCTGCAACTAACAAGAATGACAATGCTGACTATGGGGGACCAGCCCAGAAATGTAAGAGCTGTGGTGTTTGTCACTTTGGTAATTGTCCACCAAGGTGCACTAAATGTGGAAAGGTTGGGCATGCTGCGGAGAAGTGCAAGCCATGGATCCCTGCCACTGGAGCAAATGCTATTCCGATCAAGACTTGCTTTGAATGTGGAGAACGTGATCATGTTCGTCCCAAATGCCCGAAGTTGAAGAACAAGAAAGCAGGTGAAGCTGCTGGGGCAGTTTATGTTGTTAAGGATGTTGATCAGGCACAAGGTCCAAATGTGGTGACGGGTACGTTCTTACTCAACCATCGTTATGCTAGTGTGTTGTTTGACTCAGGATCTGATAGGAGCTTTATAAGCACTTCCTTTAGTCGTTTAATTGATATTGAGCCAACAAGCCTAAATACTAGTTATGAGGTCGAGTTAGCTGATGGACAATTAGTTAGTACTACCACTATCTTTAAGAAGTGTCCTTTGAAATTAGCAAATCATTTGTTTGAAATTGATTTGATGCCGATAGAGTTGGGTTCATTTGATGTGATTGTTGGTATGGATTGGTTGGGTGCTCATGATGCGGTAATTGTATGTGGGGAGAAAGTTGTCCACATACCGGTTAAGGGTAAGTTGTTAATAGTTAAAGGTGATGTCGGTAGATCTCGTCTGACGGTGATATCTTGTATCAAGGCGGGGAAATATGTAGAAAGAGGTTGTCACCTGTTCTTGGCTCAAGTAGTGGAGAAAGAACTACCGGTTAGGCGTGTGGAAGATGTTCCGGTTATTCGTGATTTTCCTGAAGTATTTCCCGATGACTTGCCAGGGCTTCCGCCTCAGCGAGAAGTCGAGTTCAAGATTGATCTAGTGCCGGGAGCTGCACCGGTGGCGCGTGCACCTTATCGTTTGGCACCATCTGAGATGAAGGAGTTGGCAGATCAGTTGAAGGAGTTAATGGAGAAGGGGTTCATTAGACCAAGTTCGTCACCTTGGGGAGCTCCAGTATTGTTCGTGAAGAAGAAGGACGGATCGTTCAGAATGTGCATAGACTACCGAGAGTTGAACAAGTTAACTATTAAAAATCGTTATCCACTTCCTAGGATCGATGATTTGTTCGATCAACTTCAAGGTTCGTGTGTGTACTCGAAGATCGACTTGAGATCGGGTTATCATCAACTTCGTGTTAAAGAGGAGGACATACCTATTACAGCTTTTCGGACGCGTTATGGACACTTTGAATTTCAAGTAATGCCGTTTGGGTTAACTAACGCACCTGCGGTATTCATGGACTTAATGAATCGTGTGTGTAAACCATACCTCGACAAGTTTGTGATTGTATTTATCGACGATATCCTGATTTATTCCAAAAGTCGGGAGGAGCATGAAGGTCATTTGAAGATTATTTTGGAGTTGTTGTAGAGAGAGAAGTTGTATGCGAAATTCTCCAAGTGTGATTTTTGGTTGGATTCAGTCCAATTCCTTGGGCACGTGATCGATAGTAGCGGTGTTCATGTTGATCCTTCCAAAATTGAAGCTATTAGAGATTGGGCTAGGCCTACGACCCCGACTGAAGTTAGACAATTCTTGGGATTAGCTGGATACTATCGACGATTCATAGAAGGATTCTCTTTAATTTCTAAACCTCTTACTAAACTTACACAGAAAAACAAGAAGTATGAGTGGGGTTCAGAAGAAGAAGAAGCATTCCAAACTTTGAAGCGGAAGCTGTGTTCTGCACCAATTTTGGCTTTGCCCGACGGAGCTGAAGACTTTGTGGTATATTGTGATGCATCACGTAAGGGTTTTGGTGCTGTGTTGATGCAAAGAGATAAAGTGATCGCGTATGCATCTCGTCAATTGAGGAAGCATGAGGAGAACTATACTACACATGATTTGGAATTAGGAGCTGTTGTATTTGCTCTTAGACTTTGGAGACACTATCTCTACGGTACAAAGAGTGTGGTATATACCGATCATAAAAGCCTGCAACATATTTTAGATCAGAAGGAGCTCAATATGAGGCAGAGAAGATGGGTAGAATTGTTGAGTGATTACGACATTAAAATTTGCTACCATCCCGGCAAGGCGAATGTAGTTGCCGATGCACTTAGTAGGAAGGAGAAAGAAATAACCAAAAGGGTTAGAGCTTTAGCCATGAAAACTTATTCTGATTTATCTAATCGAATACTTAAAGCTCAAACTAAGGCGATGAAGGAAGAGAATATGAGAGATGAAGACTTGGGTAGAAGGATGACACCTATATTCGAAATTCGTGATGACGGAATTCGATATTTCGAGAATCGTGTGTGGTTACCGGTGAGGACTGAGAGATCTAATTATGCACGAATCTCACAAGTCTAAATATTCGATTCACCCAGGATCGGATAAAATGTACCAAGACTTGAAGAAATGTTACTGGTGGCCGAATATGAAGGCTAACATTGCTACTTATGTTAGTAAATGCTTGACGTGTGCTAAGGTAAAGTTTGAGCACAAGAGACCTTCGGGTTTACTGCAACAACCTGAAATTCCAGAATGGAAATGGGAGAAGATCACTATGGACTTTGTTTCGGGACTTCCGAGAACTTCTAGTGGTTATGATACGATTTGGGTGATTGTTGATCGGTTGACTAAGTCGGCTCATTTCTTGCCGATAAAGAAAACTGATGACTTAGACAAACTTACTCGGTTGTATTTGAAGGAAGTTGTTTGTAGACATGGGGTTCCTTTGTCAATTATTTCTGATCGAGATAGTCGGTTCACATCTGAGTTTTGGAAATCGCTTCAGCGAGCTCTGGGGACTCAGTTGGATATGAGCACTGCGTATCATCCGGAAACAGACGGACAAAGTGAGAGGACTATTCAGACCTTGGAGGATATGTTACGAGCGTGTGTAATAGACTTTGGAGGTAGTTGGGATCGACACTTACCTTTGGTGGAGTTCTCATATAACAACAGTTATCATGCAAGTATCAAGGCTGCGCCTTTTGAAGCACTTTACGGGCGAAAGTGTAGATCACCAGTTGGTTGGTGTGAGATTGGAGAAAGTCAGTTGACGGGTCCTGAATTGATTAGAGAAACGACTGAGAAGATCGTGCAAATCAAGAATCGTTTATTGACAGCTCGTAGTAGACAGAAGAGCTATACGGATAAGAGGAGAAAACCATTGGAGTTTGATATTGGCGACATGGTTATGCTGAAAGTATCACCTTGGAAAGGAGTAATTCGATTTGGCAAGCGAGGAAAGCTTAGTCCACGCTATATAGGTCCATTCAAGATTATTGATCGAGTTGGTCCTGTGGCATATAAGTTGGAATTGCCAGAAAAGTTAAGTGCTATTCACAATACTTTTCACGTTTCTAATCTTAAGAGGTGTTTGGCGGACGAGAATTTGATAATTCCACTTGAGGAGATTCAACTGGACGACAAGCTGCATTTTATTGAGGAACCGGTGGAGATTATGGATCGAGAGGTGAAACGGCTTAAGCAAAGTCGGATCCCGATAGTGAAAGTGCGATGGAATTTCCGACGTGGACCCGAATACACTTGGGAGCGAGAGGACTACTTCAAGAGTAAGTATCCGCATTTATTCGTAGACGGACCTAAGGAGAAGTAAGCCCCGGGACGGTGCTCTCCTAAGGTGGTGAGGATGTAAAACCCACAAAATAAGGTCATTACTTAATCTTACTTTTCAAATATTTTTGAAGTATTTTATATATTAAATATTATTATGTTTAACGGTTTAAGTTGAAACCGATATTAAATATTTTATTTTAATATTTTGACGAGCAACGAGGACTACTAGTGATCGCGATACCGACTGATGCCAAAAATTTTATATCGTATAATATTTTGAAACTTATTTTTGTGTGGGTTGATGAACTCACAATTTACGGATTTAAATTTGGGCTTACGTGCATAATTTAGTGTCTTTTACGACTAAACCGGAAACCTTAGGATTACGTATTTACGTTTTTGGACTCCGTTTTTGATGAGACAATTTTTATTGGATTCGTTTTGTGACGTTGATTCATAATTTATAAAAACGTTTTTCGCGAAACGACCCGAGGGCACGCAAATCGAGAAAACTAGACTCGAGGAATACCCGTAAACTAGTGAGATGGGACAAAATACATTGTCCCACCCCACTAGCTAGTTTGGATGGCACCAACATGATACCACCACCTTATGTGGCATCATGTTAGCTAGTTTATTACAAGTGTACTACAAAGCTTACTCTTTAAGCTTTGTCTAGTCAAAACCATCACCTAACTTCACACCACCATTTCCATACATGCAAAACTCTCACAAATCCTCTCAAAACCTTCCACCATTGCCATCCATATTCAAGCTACAAACACCCCTTTTGATCTTTTCTAGCCATGA
Source organism: Glebionis coronaria (assembly GCA_025667525.1). Taxonomy (NCBI): domain Eukaryota; kingdom Viridiplantae; phylum Streptophyta; class Magnoliopsida; order Asterales; family Asteraceae; genus Glebionis; species Glebionis coronaria. Next base: position 17,788,583 of record CM046879.1, on the reverse strand, counting down.
AATACATGTTTACTAGCTCTATCATGGAGTTATCTTGAAGCCTTGATCATTTGGTGGCCATATTAACAACATTGGAGGTGATTTGCGTGTGTCCTAGGGCTGATTTCTCAACTTATATTCTTGGTGTTTGATGATCTTGGAGTTACTTGTGGTGTTCATCAAGTTCTTGTCTTCCAAAAACAAGAAATACACTTGGTTGGTAAAGAAGATCATCCTCTCCATTTTCTCTTGTTATTTTTGTAAAGAACAAATGTATTTTCTTTCATTTTGTATATGTATATGATGTATATATGATGATAAAAATGTTGTGTGGGGATCAAGTGTTGATAGATATGCTTAAAAAGGTTAATAACTATAAGAAATGAGGCTAAAATCTTGATTATTTAGTTGGCTGTATAAAAACAGTATATAACTAAAACTTGAACTGATAAAATTGCATGGTATGATCCATTTACAGTAAGTACAAGATGTTATACACATGTGAGAGTTGGCCATGCAATGGAATCAATATAATGAGTGAGATATGATCAAAACAAGTTGGGTGTTCTAATCTGAATAAGCAGTTTTGTAGGGACTGTTAAGGCAAGATAAACTTAAAATGAGCAGTAGCTATAACTAAGTTAAATGTAGCACATAATATGAAGATCATGCCACCCAAAAATGAGCTTCTAATTCATTATAGAACTCTAGATATGATAAAAATGGTGAACATGAAGATAAAAATCAGATTTTGAGAATTAATGTTTATTATTATTATATAAGCACTCAAAATTTATTGTATAAAATGTAAAATAAAAACCCACTAACTTATGAAACTTATTTATATAAATATGTAAAAGGTTAATTAAATGGATAAATTATATAAATGGTAGTGGAATAATACTTATAAGTAATAAAAACTATAAACTTGATTTTTACGACTTTTTCGGCTATTACCATAAAATTAACGTTTTTCGCCAAATAAAACTTAGACGATCAAACCTGTCTAATGTAAAGTTTTTAAAAGTCATATACTGATATATAAGTAACTAATACAAGTAAAAACTGATAAAACCCGAACAATAGGACATACGGACATTAACGAGCTAACTAAGCATACTGGACTAATAATTGGACTAAATAAGTTAAACACTTATAAAAAAGAACTTATTGGGCTTAACCCATTTGGGCCCAACATGGAAAGTATAGATACTGATAATATAGGTATAAAATGGATTAAAACAAGTTAAAGAACTTATACTAAGCTTATTGGACTCAAAATAGGTAAATAGGTAAAACTAGTAAACTAGTAAAAAGTTACCAATACGTAAACACTAAAATGAGTAAACAAAGATATATAAACCCACTTGATCATCATCATATGTACAAAATCATCATATGTATATTGTTATTTTGATAAAAGTCATTAGACAAGAGTCTAAGACCGATTATTATTTATATAGGTTTCCGTGACCGAAGCACGCCCGTAGCCGATAATCCGCCTTTCATTATCAACGTGAGTCTATAGCCTCGTTTGAGCTCATTCAAATATTTTTAAAACCCGCGAGGGGGAATACATGTTTTTTTTTAAACTTAGAACACAAGATTTTTATGGTATGCTTGTCCCTCTATGAATGGACCCGTGGTTGCCTTTAAATTGCATTAAGTGATTGCCTTAGTTAAAGCCTCAATTATGGACCGTTAATTAACCTATGATGGGTTAACCGCTAGTACAGTTAATAGATCTATGGGGGAAGCCGCCCCGGTTCAGTTTTTGTGGACTTGTCATAGAAGCTTAGGCCCGACCTCCACACTGTTTGAACATATTGTATTGAGAAGTCAGGTATACGGCAATGTACCAATAATCTGGAGGTAACCGACAATTAATAAATCTCTCGTCTTATTAGACTGATATGGGAGTGTCTAAGGGCTCGGTTCCATGAGCTTATTGCAATTTATGCTAAATACAATTATTATTGTTGATGCAAATTATTAGATGCTTGTTGCCTTTAAGCATGCCACAAACTTATAATCTTTGCTTGTGTTCAAAATGATTATATAAACCTATAGATTCACTCGGCATTTTTGCTGATGATTTTCTCACATGTATTTCAGGTAATCAAGAAGGCTGAAGCTTGGAAGCCACGGGAATGAATGTTGTGCACTACTTTGCAATATAAACTCTTTGAATATTTGTCGTTCCTTTTGTTCAAAACAATTTAAATCTTTTGTTTTGGTTGTACTTTGGTTACGATGTCTTGGGACTACGCTACTCTGATAAATGTTTTGGAACGATAAATTTAAAACGTCTCTTTTCGAGTCGTTCTTTATAAATTATGTGTTGTTGTATCATTGTTTAGCACCCAAAGATGTATTCCGCTGCGTGTAAATTTGGGGGTGTTAAACCTTGTTTTTACACATCCCTTCAAAAATCATTTTAGAATAGTTATATTTTTGCCCTGTTTCAATGCACACAATAGCACTGGCAATGGATCTATTGATCTCATTATGTGCAGTACATTTGGGACTTAAACATTGAAGGAGGATGTGGATGAGATACTTCCAGGCTGGGGGAAATTCCTGCTTATGATACTTATTAAGAGTACCTTCATCAGGAAAACGATATCCCAAAGCCCTAAGCCCTTGTTCTATTTCTCCTATGGGAAGTATGGCTACACCATCAGCATCATCAAGATGCAAGGCCTGGCGTACCAAGGCCTCAGTAACCACCCAAGATCTCCCATGAACAATAGAAGTCAATGTGGTCACTCCATTAATTGTTGAGGAACTGACAGTGTTCCAAAACTGCTTAATGTGTGTGACTGGAATGAGTGGTGCATGAGAAAGAGCATACCTTAATGGGGATGCGTTCAAATACGCCACCATTTGTGTGTATTGAGGAAACAAATCATTATCAGCAACAAGATAAGCAATCATGTTGTGTTGAGACTTGAACCCCAAATCCAATTCTGCTGAGTTAAACTTTGGTGCCATTGATGAAAGCTGTTAATTTGAAGTGGAGAAGATGAAGTTGATAAGAGAAAAGTGTTAGACAAGAATTATAGATACCCTGTTTAAAAATAGGAGCCAAATTTATAGGAGATAAAGAATGCATGTGATTGGCCCAAAAATAGGCAAAGATTTTCAAAAACTAATCATGAAAATATTGAAAAAGTTATAAGTTATCTCATGCATTTAATGAAAGTAACAACTCCTAAAATTACGGCTTGAAAATATGTCAAAAAGTAACAACTGGGTAGGTCACATTGAGTGTCAACGGTCAAAAATAACCTATCAACGCCCAACGGCTATAATCTTGTCAACGTTCGCCTAAAGCCATGTCAGCGTCCAATTTGGTCACAACAACGCTTGGAAAAATCTTGTCAGCGTCCAAAAATAAAATTGTTTTAAAAAGTGAAAAATGACCTTAACAAGTAATTTATCCTAGAGAAGATAACCAAAAGCTGATAATTATTATAGGGCGGAAAGCATTGTCCAGTTATGCACACTTGCATAAGCAAGATAGACATAACAGTCCTCTAGTGTCCCTTGTTAACCAAAACTCTTAACAACAAAGTTACCTTATAAAATCCTTGTTACTCCCAGGTAAATCCCATATCAAAATCATTCCCAAGTCTCCCAACAGACCACAACCAATTCTAGGCCAAAAATGTCTTGGCAGCATGCAAAGTTGATATACTATGCATGCTACAGTGCCTCATGGTTTAGTAAAACTAACCCATACTCACCTGTGGACACAATCTAGAATTGTGATAAGAGTATCATATGGATACCCAAACATCCTAAAGGTTCCTAAAACCTCCCCTTAAACTATGATACAAAAAGTTTGCTAAAAACATGCATGAACATAAAAAATTTATGTCAAGATAGGAATGAAACATTCCAACCATCATCCATAAATAAAAACTTGTCCAAATGCTATTCCATTGATCCATAAGAAACTCTGTATCCAATGGTATACTGCTAACACCATCTGCACATTTAGATTATAAACCACAAAACTAACATTGTTGCTGACAACGCCCCGATAACACACAACAGCGTTGAAGGAAGCTTTGTCATCGTTAGACAATTATATTGCTGACAACGTTGCAAAAACACTTATCAGTGTTCAAACAACCTTTGTCAGTGTTAGAAAAATATAGTGGAAAATCTAAATCATCAATAAGACCAATAATAATAATGCATCATCCTGTACATACTTTTACAAAAAGAATCCAAAACACATATTAAGAGAGATTAACCATTCCAATACTTATTACCAAGTATTGAAATCTTCCAGTATCAAAAGGTTTAGTTAATAAATCTGACACATTTTCCTCAGTGTCAACCCTATCTGGTTGTATTAAACCTTTCTCAAAGCAATCTCTTATAAAATGGTGTCTAATTTTTATGTGTTTAGTTTTAGAATGATGTACAGGATTCTTAATGATGCATAAAGTACTATTATTGTCAACAAATATCTTAGTATGCATGAAATTATACCTATAGTCCAACAGCTGGTTCTGAATCCATAACACTTGACCACAACATGCTGCTGCATGAAATTATACCTATTTCCTATCAAACTTATCACCTCCATAATCACTATCTGAATATGCAATCAGCTCCAATGGTGAATCCTTTGGGTACCACAAACCAAGACTGGGAAAGCATCTTAGGTATCTAAAGATCCTCTTCACAGCATAAAGGTGACATTCTTTGGGAGTCACTTGATGACGTGCACAAGCACACACAGCAAACATGATATCAGTTCTGGAAGCAGTAAGATACATCAAGGATCCAATCATGGATCTATAATGCCTGACATCAACATCTTTCCCATCTCCAATCTTTTCCCAAGAGTGTTCTCTATCCATAGGAGTAGTAGCCCTCTTTTCATGTGGAGAAAAGCCAAACTTCTTCAAGATCTCAACAACATATTTGTCCTGGGAGATGAAGATACCATCCTCTTTCTGCTGAACTTGTAAACCAAGAAAGAAGTTCATCTCCCCCATAGCACTCATCTTGAATTTGTCTGTCATAAGCTTGGAGAAATCCTCACTCATCTTTGGATCAGTAGACCCAAAAATGATATCATCAACATAGACCTGCACAAGCAACACATCTTTGCCTTTCTTCTTTGTAAATAGCGTCTGATCTATGGTGCCCCTCTTGAATCCATTGTCCACCAAATAGGTAGACAGAGTACCATACCATGCTCTAGGGGCTTGATGAAGGCCATACATAGCCTTTTTGACTCTATACACTTTATCTAGATGCTTTGGATCCTCAAAACCAGGAGGTTGCATGACATAAACTTCCTCAACAATGGTGCCATACAATAATGCACTCTTCACATCCATTTGATAGACTGTGAAGCCCATGCAAGATGCATAGGCTAGAAAAATCCTAATAGCTTCAATCCTTGCAACTGGTGCAAAGACCTCCTCATAGTCTATCCCCTCCTCTTGTGTATAAACTTGAGCCACTAATCTTGCCTTGTTTCTGACCACAATACCTCTTTCATCTCTTTTGTTCCTGAGAACCCATCTTGTCCCTATAGGTCTGACATATCTAGGACAATCAACCAGCTCCCAAACATCCTGAACTGCAAATTGGTGAAGCTCATCTTGCATTGCTTCCACCCAACTTGGTTCTTTGAGAGCATCAAATATCTTCTTGGGTTCTTCTTGTGACAGAAAACATGCAAACAAACATGCTTGCACAAGAGGGGTATCAACCTTCTTGTGTATATTGGCAATAAACCCACCAAGACCTTGGTGAGATCTTCTGGTCTGAACTGGAGTCATAATATCACCAATGATCTGAGATGTGGGGTGATTCTTCATTGTGGAAGTGAGAACGCCTCCTTCAAAAAGTCTGGTGTCCTCAACTTCACGCTCCATGTTGCCAATATCTTCTTCATCAGACTCTCTTTGAGCAACAGGAATCTCTTCATGAACATTGGACGGTCCACCTTGTTCAAAACTGGAAGAGAAAAGATGCCCATAAGTGTTGTCAACGTTTGAATCTTGGTTGTCAGCGTCTGGGCTAACAGCGCTTGAAATGTTGTTGTCAACGTCTGAATTGGTCTTGTCAGCGCTAGATTTGCCTTTGTCAGCGCCTGAAGAACCATGCATGTTTGTATCTGGTGGTATTTGGAAACCACCATTATCTTGTCCAGCAGCAGCAGCAGCAAAAGCATCAGTCCAAATGGGAATTGTGACATATTCAAATGTAGGAGATGCCTTTTCTACTTGTGATCCAACCCTCTCATTAACCTGAGTACCTGAAACATCAACAACTTGTTCCTCCACAACATTTGAAGTTACCTTCACAATGTCTGGATTAGTAACAGGCATATAATTTAAAGTTCTAGATAAGGGTTCCAAATCAAACAACCAATTAGGACCACTTTCAGGATCACTAGGTTTATTCTCTAAGAACCTAACATGTACTCTCTTAACAATACGTTTGTCATCTTTAGATAAACCCTATAACCCTTGCTCTGGACTGAATACCCCATGAAGTAACCTTCATCACCTTTTGCACTAAATTTCCCTAAGGCATCACTAGTGTCCAACACTACTACATGACATCCAAAAGGTCTGAGAAAACCAATATTAGGTTTTCTTCCCCAAAGTAACTCATAAGGTGTTTTGTTCTGAATTTTGTTAACCAATGCTCTATTTTGCACATAGCATGCTGTATTAACAGCCTCAGCCCAAAAGGCTATAGGAAAGTGAGCATCAGCCAACATTGTTCTGGCTGCTTCAATTAGGGTTCTGTTTTTCCTTTCAGCAACCCCATTTTGTTGTGGGGTTATAGCAATACTAAATTGCCTAGTAATTCCTTTCCTGGCACAAAAATCATCTAGCTTTTTGTTCCTAAATTCTCCACCATTATCACTCCTAAGCATCTTAACCTCTTTGCCAGACCTTTTCTCAATTTGAGTGATAAAATCAATAAGAACATCAGCTGTGTCACTCTTCATAGCTAGAAAGAATGTCCAAGTAAACCTAGAAAAGTCATCTGTAATAACAAAGCAATATGACTTACCATTCAAACTTTCTATATTTGTTGGACCAAAGAGGTCCATATGAAGCATATGAAGAGGTCTGGAACTAGTATGCACATGCTTGGACTTGAATGAGACCTTGTGCTGCTTGCCTTTAAGACATGCAACACAAGAGTGGTCATTGTGGAAGGCCTTCTCAGGCAAACCATCAACTAAACCAAGCCTCACAAGTCTATTTATGTTTTTAAAATTTATGTGCCCTAGTCTCCTGTGCCACAAATTACTTTCATCTACTGAGGCCTTAGCATAAAAACAAGGCATATTTGTATTCACTTTAATCCCATTTAAATTCACATTATATATGTCCTTATGCCTAGGTGTTTTATACTCAATATATTTCTCATCAGGGATCTTAAAATCCTTGCTAAACACCAAACACTCAGTATCAGTGAAAAGAACCTTATTTTTGTTATCACAAACTTGTGATACACTAAACAGATTATAATCCAGTTCTTTTACCAGGAAGACGTTTTCAAAACGTAGATTATTGGTGAGAAGGGTTCCTTTGCCTGTAATGGTGCCATAGCCCCCTCCAAAGTATACCTTATCACCATCTTTAATAGGAGTGAAGTTCGTCAGATAGTCTTCCTTTCCTGTCATGTGCCTTGAGCATCCACTATCCCAATAACCATAATCATTGATCTGTCTCTGAATGCCTGCACATAAAGAAAACAAATTAGTTTTCTTTGGGAACCTAAGTCTCAGAAGACTTGGATTCATCTGGTTGTTCAATAAGAACAGACTTAGTTCTCACAACAACCCCATTCTCATCCCTTTTAGGATGAAATACCCAGTTAACCCCAATAGGTTTTGTAATGACCTTTGAAATGTAATTAAACCTATTGCAAGTCATTGAAATTCCATTATTATTAGGGTTTTGATCTTTCTTGGGTCTCCATGTTAAGCTTGAAGAAGCTTTAGACCCCTTACCTTGTGGCTGCAAATATTTGGATCTGGTCACGTTTCTGTCAGCGTTGGATTTTGTCCTGTCAACGCCGAAATTACCCTTGTCAACGTTGAACCTAGGGTTTGCTACAGGAACCCATTGCCTATTTGACCAGGTGTTTGTCTTTTGAAAAGGTCTTTGTCCATGATTGTTAGACCTTCTAGAGAAGAATGGGGCAGGTCTAATCACTTGTGGACTTTGCTGCACACAAGGTTTGGGTCTGACAACATTTGACTTCCTAACAACGTTGACTTTCTTCCTATCAGCGCTGAAATTGTTCCTATCAGCGCTGGCTTTGGGAGCGTTGACACACTTGTATGCCAAATGTGAAACGCTAGCACAAGTGTAACAGGCTTTCTTAGACACACTCTTAGGTCTAGAAGAGAAGAAACCTGTTCCATGATTGTTAACTTGGCTCTTGGGTGACCTATTATTCCTATACATCTCTGCATATTTAATGGTAGGTCTTCTAACAGTGTTTGAGCCTAGGTCAACAGCTTTACCAGTGATTGGATGAGTAACCTTAATGGGTGGTGATTCATTGGGACTTTCACATAGCAAACCTCCCTTAACAAATAAAGTAGCGTTAGCTTTCTCCCACTCATTTAGGTCAGTCAGTTTTTGTTGATACTCTTCCACTGGAGTGATAACTCTTGGTGGAGGAATGAATTCCTCTTCTTGGCATTCTGGTATACCAGTCCAAGATAAATCCTTTCTAAGGACACCATAGAAGTCACCAGCTGGTGGTTGAACCAGAGAGTAATCATTCATCCCAATCCCAGTCATGTCCTTAGGATCCCTTTGTTTAGCTACACAGTCTCCTAGGGTTTGGGTGGCTCTATCAAATCTTTGAATTTTGAGGTCAACATTATCTTTATTCTTAATGGCCTCATCTAACTTAGCCTGTAGGTCTCTATTGACCTTTGTCATGATATTTCTAATATCCATACTACCCTCTTGCTCATGTTTTAAGATATTTATCTTATCTTTTAAGTCAAATTCCATTTTCTTGTATTCAGAAACGGTTTTCTCAGTTTCAGTAAGAGCTAGTTGGTAATTGGACAATTTACACCTTTCAGTGCTCATATCATCTTTTAGTTTTACCACCTCTTTGTTAAGTCTATCAATGTTTAACCTACAACCTTTGCTACAAAAAGCATCATCATATACCTCATTATCAGATGAAGAGGAGGAGTGTGCCATGAGAGCATATTCAACATGCTCTTCTTCTTCAATATCAGCAACTAAAGCTTTGTCCTCTTCAGCATTCTTAGCCAGATAGCTCCAATCCCATCCAGTACCATCAATTCCTTGAACTGCAACCATGGCTTTGGAATCTTGAGCTTTAACAATCTGTCTTGAGGGTTTATCAGCATTAGATCTTCTAGGAGATCTGCATTCCCTCATGAAGTGCCCCATACGATGACAGTTGTAGCATTCAACTTTGGATTTATCAAATCCAGCTGTGTCTTTAGCATTGAAGGTCATCTTCTTCTTGAACCTTCTATTCCACCTATTTGCTCTTATACTAGCAAGAGCCATGTTCCATTTGATGTCCATCTCTTCCAAGTGCTCATCACTTATCTGCTCAAGGTCCTCATATGTAATCACTGAACCATTGGGCAAAGAAGCAATGTAAGCACACACAGTATCCAAATCCAAACCAGCAGGTTTAACTCTTGGGGATTCATTCATGAATGTGTCAGCGTCTGAAAAGGAGACGTTGACAGGACTTGTTCCAGCGCTGACAAATGATGATCCAGTAACTGGATGCATAAAAGAGTCCTTCTGATTGAATTGACCTTCACTATGAGAGAAGAAGGCCATGTTGCTGATGCTAGGTTTGCTTCCATGTGCTGAAAGAGTTTCATCTTCCAATAGTCTTAGTTTGTTGTAGATGTCATCAAACGAGGAGCTCTTGTAAGTATTATTGGCAAGAATAGATCTTGCCTCAATCTTCCATGCCTCACCAAGACTTTTAAGAAAGGTAGCATTGGTGTCAACATCACCAACTTGTGTCCCCATGAAGGACAAGTTGCTTGTGATGTCAAACAATCTGCTTCTCACACTACTCAGTTTCTCATTGGGTTGAGCTTTGAAGACAGCATAATCATGCAGAAGTTGCTTTTTCTTTTCTTCCTTAGTGTCTGCATTGCCACCATATGCAACTTCAAGTTCTTCCCAAAGATCCTTAGCAGATTCATAGCCTCTATATTTGTGCTGGTTTTCTTGTCCCAAAGAGACTTTTAGAATATTTAGGGCTTTCATGTCAACCCTTTTCTTTGCAATATCTTCAGCACCTACAGCTCTACCATCTCCAGGTTTTTCTTTCTTATCCTCTTCAGGGCATCCTTCAACAGCTGTTCTTTGACTAATGGCATCAAGAATCTTTTGAGCCTTATTGAATGAGTTTCCATATTCAATAATCTCCCAGAGTGTGTAGTCATAGATCCCCAGATATTGTTCAAAGTTGAACTTCCATAAGTCAAAGTTGGTTGCATCAAGCATGGGAATCCTGATGTTTGGTAAGGGTGAATTGGAGGTGGTTATTGCTTCAGACATGATGTTGTTAGGGTTTTGGTGTTTTTAGGGTTTCTGAGAAAATTAGGGTTTTGGTGTTGTGTATCGTTCTGGTGTTCTTCAAAGATCAAAAGTTCCTCAACAAGCTCTGATACCACTTGTTGATCCCAAACTTAGATCGATTAGCTTTGTGTATACGAGATTAGATCAAGTATAACACGTAGAGAAACCTTTGTTATATGCTTTGTGAATCTATGTGTTATGCGAAATTTAACACTTAAACAAGAACACAAGATGTAAATAAAACTTTCACTTTGATTATGAATGTCGAACTTGCTTACAATGAAAGATGTTTACGAATGAAAACTTATATAAAACTTGATATAAAACATTAACCTAAAGGCCTTCATTTATAGACTAAGAAGCCTTGTACAATAAGCTACGTATCAACTATTCTAGGTAAAGATAAACATAGAAAATACATTGTCGTTTCTATCCTTACTAGAAGTATTCTAGAATATAATGAACGTGTAGCTTATATCTTCCATCAGTGCTTGTCTTCAATCTGTCAACGCTTGACTTTAACTTGTCAACGCTTGAGCTGTCAGCGCTTGCTTTGTTCCTGTCAACGCTTAATTTGTTCTTGTCAGCGTTCAAGTTATCTGGCCTTAATTTATTCCCAACACTTTTGGTCCTTTTCTTCAATAAATGACCGTGAATTCCCTTGTTTTCTTTCCTTTTGATATTTTGTACCTATTTCACAACAAAAACACAAACCACGCATAATTCAGACATTTATGATATTAATTACACGTTTTGGTCTCGTTTTTCATTGTTCTAAGTGGTAAAAGGATTAGTGTTTACACACTTATTAGTTGTCATGAACAGTGGACTACAAGTTACCAAAATCACCATCGTCATTACTTCCATACCTACTTGAGATAGGAGATGTATTTTCAATGGCTGGATTGGAGCCATTGACACCAGCTTTGGGTATGGAATCTTCAACAAGTTCAAGAATATCTTTCTCAGAGGATGAAAGCCAGCTGTCAGCGGTTGAGTTTGATATGTCAGTGGCTGGTATGAAGCTGTCAGCGAATGGGATTGGCTTATCTACGTGTAGAGATTCACGGTCTATCTCATCAATATATGGCTCCTCTTGTTTATTTCTCTCCTCTTCTTTTTCAGCAACAGATGCTTTAATGAACTCTTGACTCCAAATAGGTATGTTTAGAATGGTGAATGAAGGAATGGGTTCATTTGTATGTGATCATGTCATCTATTTGGCATGTGTATCTGCATTATCAACAATAGGTGCTTCCAAGATATTTGGATTATTGATAGGCATATAGTTCATGTACCTAGACAGTGGCTCTAAATCAAACAGTCAATCAGGTCCATTCTTAAGATCACTAGGTTTACTCTCCAAAACGTCAACATGCACATTTTCTGTTATAAGCCTAGTCTTCTTGTTGTATACCCTATACCCTCTACTGTTCATAGAATATCCCACAAAGTATCCCTCATCGGCTTTTGAATTAAATTTTCCTAGATTATTAACGATATTCATAATGACTACATGACATTCCAAGGGTCTAAAGAAGTCTATGTTAGGCTTCCTATTCCAAAATAGTTCATAAGGGGTCTTATTGTGAAATTTATTAACCAAGTCTCTATTCTAAACGTAGCATACTGTGCTTATAGCCTCAGGCCTAAAAGTAATGGGTAAAGTAGCATTTTCCAACATGGTCCTAGCTTCTTCTATGAGTGTTGTATTTCTTCTCTCAGCTACACCATTTTGTTGTGGAGTTCTAGCTATACTAAACTCCCTAGCAATCCCTTTCTTGACACAGAAGGCATATAACAATGTATTTCTAAACTCTCCACCATTATCACTCCTAATAATGTTAACCTTAAAACCTGCTTTCTTTTCCATTTGAGTAATGAACTTAATCAGTGTTTCAGTAGTGTCACTTTTCATAGCTAAAAAGTAAGTCCAAGTAAACCTAGAATGGTCATCAGTGATAAAAAAGTAGTATGATTTACCATTAAGATTATCAACATTAGTAGGTCCAAATAAGTCCATATGAAGTGTGTGAAGTGGTTTAGAACTAGAATGAATACTTTTAGACTTAAAGGAGGCCTTGTGTTGTTTGCCTTTAAGACATGAAACACAATTATGATCCTTGTGGAATGCTTTTGAGGGAAATCCTATGACAAGATCATGCCTCACAAGTCTATTTATGTTTTTAAAGTTTATATGCCCTAAACTTGTGTGCCACTAATTACTTTCATCTACTGAAGCCTTAGCATAAAGACAAGACATGTTGTTCAAGTGGCCCAGTGGTAAGGTCCTTGAATCTCAAGGTTAGGGCATATAAACTTTAAAAACATGACGAATCTGTTGAACTTAAGCCCATTGTTGTGAAAAAAAACTACCACTGGTCATTGATTAAAATGAACAACATGTCTTGTCTTTATGCTAAGGCTTCAATAGATGAAAGTAATTTGTGGCACACAAGGTTAGGGCATATAAACTTTAACCCTACCAAACAATACCAGATATTTTAATCCTATGTGAGCTAAGATTAACATGTTTACCAGTGGTAGGGTTTTTCACAACGATGGGCTTAAGTTCAACAGATTCATCACTAAGCAGTCCTCCCTTATCGAAAAGAAAAGGGTTGGCTGCTTTTCATTGTTTTAGATCAACTACCTTCTTTTCATACTCTTCTACTGGACTGAGCACACGGGGTGGAAGAATGATTCTTTCACTTGGAATTCTAGGATACTAGTTCCAGAAAGATCTTTCCTCATAGGAACCCCATAGAAATTGCTAGGAGGAGGTGAAACGGCAGCAAATTCCTTTGCATGCATTCCAATCCCAAACATGTCCTTAGGGTTTCTTTGCTCACTACCACATTTTTCTAAGATAACACTACCTTGCTCAAACTTTTTAATTTTAAGCCCTACGTTTTCCTTAGATTTTATGGCTTCTTCTAACTTAAGTTTCAGTTCAGTCCTAGATTCCATTATAGATGTTGTAGCCTCATTACTAAGACTTAGATCTATATTTAGAACAGTAATTTGACCTTTAAGATCAAATTCCATTTTCCTATACTCTTGCACCATCCTATCTGATTGTGCAAGCCCCCTTTTGTAGTTGGTTAGTTTGGCATCATGATCTAGTAAATCTGATTGTAGTTTTGAAACCTCTTTCTTGAGATTTTTAGTGTTTTGCCTACACCCTTTACTAAAAAAAGCATCATCATATACCTCATTATCTGATGAAGAAGAACATCTGGCAATGAGAGCAAATTGAACATGTTATTCTTCCTTCTCAGTGACCATAGCCTTATTCTTCTTCACATCCTATTCCAGAAAGCTCCAGTCCCATCCAATCTCATCAATGCTATTCATAGCTACCATATCTTTTGGCTCAGCATCTTCAATCCTAATGGTTCGACTTGCATTCTGTCCTTCGTCATTCCTGAGTAGTGATCTGCATTCTCTCATGAAGTAACCCATTATGTGGCAATTGAAGCATTCAAACTTGGATTTATAAAACCCAATAGTTTCTTTGTTATTGAATGTTAACCTTTTTCCAAATTTCTTGTAAAACCTATTGGCTCTTATACTCTTAAGAGCCAAATTCCAGTTGATGTCCATCTCTTCAAGATTGTCATCACTTATCTGCTCAAGATCTTCAAACATGATTGGAGATCCATTAGGCAGAGCAGCAATGTATGCACACACAGTATCGAGTCAATGCCAGCAGGTTTGTGAATTTGTGAACCCATGTTGTGTGTGTTAGTGGCTGAAGATGTGACAAATCTAACATTTTCAGGTAGTGAAATATTTTCTCATATAATATTTTGAAACTTATTTTTGTGTTGGTTGACGAACTCACAATTTACGGATTTAAATTTCGGCTTACGTGCATAATTTGGCGTCTTTTACGACTAAACCGGAAACCTTAGGATTACGTATTTACGTTTTTGAACTCCGTTTTTGATGAGACAATTTTTATTGGATTCATTTTATGACGGTGATTCATAATTTATAAAAACGTTTTTCGTAAAACGACCCGAGGGCACGCAAATCGAGAAAACTAGAATCGAGAAATACCCGTAAACTAGTGAGATGGGACAAAACACTTTGCCCCACCCCACTAGCAACATGGGACGGCCAACTTGACACCACAACACTAATGTCGCATCAAGTTAGCTAATACTTACACAAGTGTAAGCTTGTGCTTACACATTAAGCAACTTTTCCCACTAACTAAACAAAACTAGCAAATGGTTTCATTTCTACTATTTCCTTCCATGCAAACCACTCTAAAACTCTCTCAACTCCTCCCTCCTTGCCGTCCCAAATAAGCTAACAAACACCATCATTGATCTTTTCTAGCCACAAACCACATGTTTACTAGTCCTATTAAGGTGTTCTCTTGAAGCCTTGATCATTTGGTGGCCATATTAACAACTTTGGAGGTGATTTGCTTGTGTCCTAGGGCTGATTTTCCAACATATGTTCTTGATATTTGATGGTCTTGGAGATACTTGTTGTGTTCATCAAGTTCTTGCCTTCCTAAAACAAGAAATCCGCTTGGATTGGTAAAGAAGATCATCCTCTACATTTTTCTCTTATTATTTTGTAAAGAACAAATGTATTTTCTTTCATTTTGTATATGTATATGATGTATATATGATGATAAAAATGTTGTGTGGGGATCAAGTGTTGATAAACATGCTTAAAAATGATGATAACTATAAGAAATGAAGCTAAAATCATGACTAATTAGTTGGCTGTATAAAAACAGTAGATAACTAAAAGATGAACTGATAAAATTGCATGGTTTGATCTATTTACAGTAAGTAGATGATGTTATACACATGTGAGAGTTGGCCATGCAATGGAATCAAAATAATGAGTGAGATATGATCAAGACAAGTTAGGTGGTGTAATCTGAATAAGCAGTTTTGTAGGGACTGTTAAGGCAACTTAGACTCCAAATGGGCAGTAGCTATAACTAAGTTATATGTAGCACATATTATGAAGAATTTGTCATCCAAAAATGATCTTCTAAGTCATTGTAGAACTCTAGATATGCTAAAAATGGTGAATATGAAGTTAAAAATCAGATTTTGGAAATAATGTTTATTATTATTATATAAGCACTCACATTATAATCTATAAAATGTAAAATGTAAACCCACTAACTTATAGAACTTAATTATATAAATGTATAAAAGGTTAATTAAATTCGTAAATTATATAAATGGTGGTAAAATAATATTTATAAGTAATAAAAACTATAAACTTGATTTTTACGACTTTTTCGGCTATCGCCGTAAAATTAACGTTTTTCGCCAAAGAAAACTTAGACGACCAAACCCGTCTAATGTAAAGTTTATAAAAGTCATATACTGATGTATAAGTATCTAATACAAGTAAAAACCGATAAAACCCGAACTATAAGAATTACGGACATTTACGAGCTAACTAAACCTATTGGACTAATAATTGGACTTAAAAAGATAAAAACTTGTAAAAAGAATTATTTGGGCTTAACCCATTTGGGCCCAACATGAAAGATATATATACTGATCATATAGGTATAAAATGGGTAAAAACAAGTAAAAGAACTTATAAAAGAATTAATGGACTTAAAATAGGTAAAATCGATAAAACTAGTGAACTAGTAAGACGTTACCAAAACGTAAACACTAAAATGGATAAACAAGGATTTATAAACCCACTTGATCATCATCATATGTACAAAAATCATCATATGTATATTGTTATTTTGATAAAAGTCATTGGACCGAGTCTAAGACCGATTATTATTTATATAGGTTTCCATGACCGAAGCACGCCCGTAGCCGATAACCCGCCTTTCATTAACAACGTGAGTTCATATCCTCGCACTCTTTTAAATGTTTTATAAAATGATTTGTAAACCCGCGAGGGAGATAACATGCTAGATTTTTATAAAAATAGAACACAAGTATTCCCGATTGTATGCTTAATGATATGGACCCGAATGATGCTATGACCCTATATTCGAGACTAAAAGGATTATTAGTAGTTAGGTTATGTCACTTAAAGTCCCATTAGCATGAATTGTGAACTACCGGGATTTGGTAGACGCTTAAGCATTTGATAGTACTATTTGGGGACGATCACCCCAGTTCGCGCCTTGACGGTTGATCCTCGTCGTACCACATTGATTGGTAAGCGAATTTATGTATGAGAAGATTCCATAGCGTGATTTTTGTGACGACACGCTAACTTAGATGGGCAAATTGTTTGTCGGGTTCGCGGCCCGCTGTTTTCATAGTAAGGTAACAATGTCATGCGGCTAATAATAATCCTACAACCTATACAACGTATGCTATAAGACATAAATAATAAACGATAACGACGCTATTACGATGAATATATTACCTAACATGGTAATATAGAGACTACGGTCTCATGGACGGTTTCAGATGTATGCTTGATTTATATATTGCCTGACTAGCAATATGTGGACTTACTTCCGATATTATACTTGTGTTCTGATTTTAAATGAATGTAAATGATTGTTTTATATAACGGTTTTCATTAAACTCTATGAATTCACTCGGCATTTGCTGATATGATTTTTGCATGTTTTCTATCTCAGGTGCTTGAAGGTAATCCAGATGGAGATCGACTCTGATGGCCCACACTTAATATTAAAAATGTTCATTCGATCTGTGTTTTGTAAACTTAATGACCTGTATAATTTGGGACCTGTTGTACGCTTTTGAAACTTTTTATCGAATGAATGTTTGTTAAACCTTGTACAACCATTTTTATGTGTTGTCTATGATTGGAGTTATTGTGCTATCCCGTAACACTCTAAAAGACCCTTCCGCTGTACCGATACGAAAAATGAGAGTGTTACAGTTTGGTACCAGAGCTCTCGTTGTAGAGAACAAAAGATTTTAAAAACCAAGGTTTTGAACAAAACTTTTCAAAATCTTTTGACAATGAACATTTGAGAAAATATTTGAAAAATCTTTTGACTATAATGGTGCCAGAGATCTCCGACGTTACCAACAAGCCCTATTGAGAAGATATATATTTTGATATATATAATTTAATTTATATATATGTATATATCGTGATTTCATTATGTAATTGTTTAACTAGTATGTTATCCTAATACGAGATATATATATAAATGCAGATTGTCATGGCTGACCCTAATATTCCTGTAGAAAACCATGCTATTCCCGAACCTAATATAGAAGATGATCCTTATTTAGACTTAGTAGATTTTGATATTGATGACGAGGAGGAACCATTTGAGGATCCCGAGCCCGAGTTAGGACTAGGAGATCAGATTGCCCCTCAGGTTGACTTAGTAGAGAATGAGATTGAGAATGTGGGTAATGAGAATGTGGATATTGAGAATGAGGATGAGATTGGGTTAGATAATTTAGATGATGAGATTGACGACGAGGATGTCGAGGAGGACGTAGGTATAGATGTTGAGGTTGATGACGATGAGGAAGCTGAGCTTATTTATCCGTATGATGTTCCAGAGGGCGAGCCTTTGCCCCCACCAGTTTGTTTGTCTGATTCTGAGGATGAGTTACCTAGGGATGAAATGTCTGAATCGTCTGAATCTGATTCTGAATCAGAGGAGGATGAGGATGACGATGCACCTGACGGTACTGATGGTATTGCTACTCGTAGACGTGAGATAGGAGAGTCGTCTAGTACTCGAGAGGCTACTCATATTGATGGTCTTGCACCATGGGCCTTGAGACGTGATCTAGATGCTTCCCGTGTTAAGAGTTGTGTAACAGAGGTTGGATTAGGTGTTGTTCAGACTCAGGTTGCTTATTTGGAGTCGAAGGCTAAGGTTGGCGAGAAAGAGCGAGAATTGCTTAGTTTGGATTTGAGTGATGTAGAACGTGGATTGAATGAGGCTTTTAGGAGGTTATCGGTATTGGAAAGTGGTGAGTATGTTGCAATGAAGAAAAAGGTGAATTATATGGAGATTCAGTTGAGTGTGGCTCGTGCGATGCGTGCGAAAGCCGAAAAGGAGTTGAATATATCTGTAGGTTGGAACAGTAGATTTTATGCCGACATGGTTGAAAGAGGAGTAATCCGTAAGTGCCCAGCTGAAGATGTGTCTAGTGATCGTCCGACGAAGATTCAGAAGACGATGGATGATGGACCATCTGGCGGTTCTCAGTAGACCAGTCTGTATTTAGTAGTGACCTTTATATCTTTTGTGTTTGTAGCTTTGACTGAACCGACTTGTTAGTAATAGACTTGGCACGAATTTTGAGTGTATATAGTGTTAGAACTTTGATATGGATGTACTAAGACAATACTTTTGTTTCAGATCGAATGAAATATGTATCATGTCTTGAATTCCATATTGTGCCTTATTTGTATCTTGATTATGAATTCGATCCATATTATATGAATCCTTTGTTGGATGAATGCTTAATGCTTTAAAATTGTGGAATTATAGAACTATGCCGCCCAAGAAGGTTGTGACTGAGGATGATGTACGTAGGATTATTACGGAGCAAGTTACCGCATCTATGACTGAATTTATGGCAAATGCTAGAAATGAAGCTGGCGGTAGTGGAGCTGGCGGTAGTGGAGCTGGCGGTAGTGGAGCTAGCGGTAGTGGAGCTAGCGGTAGTGGAGCTGGCGGTAGTGGAGCTGGCGGTAGTGGAATTGGCGGTACTAATGTGAATGTGAATGCTAATAATGTGAATGCTAATGCTGGAGGAAATGTAGGAGGACTTGGAACGAATGCACCTGAAGTTGGTGGCTGTACTTATGTGACGTTCATGAAGTGTGAACCTCTACCTTTTAATGGAACTGAAGGTGCTGTAGGACTAAGCCAGTGGATCGAGAAGATTGAATCGGTGTTTAGGATTAGTAAGTGTAAAGAGGAAGATAAGGTGACTTTTGCTATGGCTACTCTTAAAGGTCGTGCGTTGACTTGGTGGAACAGGAGAATTTCTTTCATGGGTCTTGATGCTGCTAATGCTACTCCTTGGGCTGAAATCAAGAAGTGGATGACTTTGGAGTTTTGTCCTCGCAGTGTGATTATTAGGTTAGAACAAGAGTTGATTCATCTGAGAATGAAGGGTGTGGACATTGATAGTTACACGAATCGATTCCATGAGTTGGCCTTGCTATGTCCTCTATTGGTTGAACCCGAAGAGATCCAAATTGAGCAATATGTGAAAGGGTTGACCCGGAATTTCCAGGGGGACGTGACATCATCGAAACCACTGACCATTGATGATGCTGTTCGAATGGCTTACCAACTCATTGGACAGATAATTCAGGATAAGGAAGATGAAGCCCGTGTTGGTGAGAAAAGTAAGGGAGACGGTGATCGTGTAGATAGAGGTGATTATAGGAAGAATTTCAATCGCCGTCAGAACCAGAGAAAGGGGAATGCAAATGCTCTTACCAACAATGCACCGCGCAACGATGATAGATGTCCTAAGTGTGGCAACAAGAGGCATCCTGGCGACTGCTGGAAATGCTGAAATTGCGGAAAACTTGGACACAAGGTTGAAAGGTGTAAGAAGGGAACCATTTGCTTCAACTATAATAAAGAAGGTCATAGGAAATCGGAATGCCCCAAGTTGAAAGCGATTGTACCTGGAAGAAACCCCCAGGGTGGAATCTACCAACTTGGAACAATTGAGGTGAAGAAAGAGGATCCGAATGTCGTTACCGGTACGTTTTTACTCAACAATCATTATGCTGTTGCTTTATTCGATTCGGGTGCTGATATGAGCTTTGTATCCACTAAATTTAGTGCCCTTATTGATATTGAACCTGTTGAGATAAGTACCAGTTACGAGGTGGAATTGGCTGATGGTAAATCAGTGAAAACTAATAAGCTATTAGAAGGATGCTCTCTAAATCTCTTGAACCATTCCTTTCCGATTGACTTGATGTTTATAGAATTAGGTAGTTTTGATATTATTATTGGTATGGATTGGTTGTCGTTGAACAACGCTACTATTTTATGTGGAGAGAAGAAGGTTAAGATTCCTCTTAGGAATAGAACGTTAGTAATTGATGGTAGTCGAGGTGAATCCCGTTTGAAAATCGTTTCATGTATTAAAGTCCAAAAGTACATCAGGAACGGTTGTGAGTTATTCTTAGCTCAAGTGACCGGGAATGAGTCTAGGGAGAAACGATTGGAAGATGTACCTATTATTTGTGAATTTCCTAAGGTATTTCCTAAAGATTTACCCGGACTTCCACCGATCAGGCAAGTAGAGTTTCGAATCGATTTAATTCCTGGTGCTGCACCGGTGGCACGTGCGCCTTACCGATTAGCCCCTTCTGAATTAAAGGAGTAATCTGAGCAACTTAAGGAGTTGTCTGATAAAGGTTTTATTCGACCGAGCTCGTCGCCTTGGGGAGCTCCAGTCTTGTTCGTTAAGAAGAAGGATGGATCTTTTCGTATGTGCATTGATTATAGGGAACTGAATAAGTTGACAATTAAGAATCAATATCCTTTACCTAGGATTGATGATTTGTTTGAACAACTGCAAGGATCTAGTGTGTATTCTAAGATAGATTTGCGGTCAGGATATCACCAACTTCGCGTCCGTGAAGAAGATATTCCTATAACTGCATTTAGAACTCGTTATGGACACTATGAATTTCAAGTAATGCCATTTGGGTTAACTAACGCACCTGCGGTTTTCATGGATTTAATGAATCGAGTGTGCAAGCCCTACTTGGATAAATTTGTGATTGTGTTTATTGACGATATTCTAATCTATTCTAAGAATGAAGATGAGCATAGAGAACATTTGAGGATTGTTTTGAAGTTGTTGAAGGATGAAAAGTTGTATGCTAAGTTTTCAAAGTGTGATTTCTCGTTAGATTCTGTGCAATTTCTTGGTCATGTGATTAACAGAGATGGAATTCATGTTGATCCTGCAAAGGTTGAAGCTATTAAGAATTGGTCTGCACCGACAACGCCAACGGAAGTGCGACAGTTCTTAGGATTAGCTGGCTATTATAGGCGATTCATTAAAGAATTTTCTTTTATAGCTAAACCCTTGACTAAGCTTACTCATAAGAATAAACCTTTCGTTTGGGGAAGTGATGAAGATGGAGCATTTCAGATATTGAAGCAAAAATGATGTAGTGCGCCAATCTTATCATTACCCGATGGGAGTGAAGATTTTGTAGTGTATTGTGATGCATCTATTAGAGGTTATGGAGCTGTTTTGATGCAGAGAGAGAAAGTGATAGCTTATGCTTCTAGGCAATTAAGGAAGAATGAGGAGAATTATGCTACTCATGATCTTGAGCTAGGAGCGGTGGTCTTTGCTCTTAGGTTGTGGAGACATTATCTGTATGGCACCAAGTGTACGGTATTCACCGATCACGAAAGCCTACAGTATATTCTCGACCAGAAGGAATTGAACATGAGGCAACGAAGATGGATAGAGTTGTTAAGTGATTATGACTGTGATATAAAATATCACCCAGGAAAAGCCAATGTTGTTGTTGATGCGTTAAGTAGGAAAGATAGAGAGCCTATCAGGGTGCGTTCTCTAGTCTTGACCGTGCACAATAATTTGCCTGAGCAAATTAGAAATGCGCAAATAGAAGCTTGTAAGAAGGAGAAATTTGTTAATGAAGGGTTCCGAGGAGAAGGAGATCCTTTAGAGGTTAGAGTTGATGGAGTGAAATGCTTAAGAGGTCGTATGTGGATACCTAAGTTTGGAGGCTTAAGAGATTTGATTATGTTAGAATCCCATAAATCTAAGTATTCCATTCATCCGGGATCTGATAAGATGTACCATGATTTGAAGAAGTTGTATTGGTGGCCGAATATGAAAGCTGACATAGCTATGTATGTTCTTCAATGCTTGACTTGTGCTAGAGTCAAAGCTGAACATCAAAAGCCATCAGGACTACTTCAACAACCAAAGATTCCTGAATGGAAGTGGGAGCGAATTACAATGGACTTTATCACCAAGCTTCCTAGAACATCATCTAGAAACAATTCGATTTGGGTTATTGTCGATAGACTGACCAAATCAGCACACTTCATTCCGGTTAAGGAGCAATTCTCACTGGAGAAGCTGACTCGAATATACCTTGATAATGTTGTATGCAAGCATGGAGTGCCTGTATCGATCATTTCAGATCGAGATCCTAGATTCGCATCGAATTTTTGGAAATCTCTCCAAAGATCTTTGGGAACGAATCTCGATATGAGCACTGCTTATCACCCCCAGACTGACGGGCAGAGTGAAAGGACGATACAAACACTTGAAGATATGTTGAGAGCTTGTGTGTTAGACTTTGGTAAGAATTGGGATAAACATTTGTTGTTAGCAGAGTTTTCGTATAACAATAGTTACCATTCTAGTATTAAGGCTGCACCGTTTGAAGCTTTGTATGGTAGGAAGTGTAGATCTCCTGTATGTTGGAGTGAAGTTGGGGATACCCAGCTCACGGGACCGGAGTTGATCCGGGAGACTACGGAGATGATAGTTCAGATTAAGAAGAGGTTGTTGACTGCCCGAAGTAGACAGAAAAGTTACGCGGATGTGCGGCGGAAGCCAATGGAGTTTGAAGTGGGTGACCGGGTAATGTTGAAAGTATCGCCATGGAAAGGCGTTATAAGATTTGGAAAACGAGGAAAATTGAATCCCCGTTATATTGGAGCCTTTAAGATTTTATCTAGAGTAGGTCCGGTGGCTTACAAACTAGAATTACCCCCAGAACTTCATGGTGTTCACAACACATTCCATGTATCTAATCTGAAGAAATGTCTAGCAGTGAGTGATGAGAAAATTCCGTTAGGTAAGGTTCGAATAGATGGGAAGTTGCATTTTATCGAAGAGCCCGTAGAAGTTATGGACCGTGTGGTAAAGCAACTGAAACAATGTCGGATACCTGTTGTCAAGATCCGATGGAATTTAAAGCATGGACCGGAGTATACTTGGGAACGAGAGGATGAAATGTGGAAGAAATATCCGCACCTCTTCGATTTCAATAAGAAACGGACATCCAAATGAAATGGATCACGAGGACGTTGATCCCTTTTCGGAGGAAAAGCTGTGACAAGTCTAACATTTTCAGGTAGTGAAATATTTTCTCGTATAATATTTTGAAACTTATTTTTGTGTTGGTTGACGAACTCACAATTTACGGATTTAAATTTGGGCTTACGTGCATAATTTGGCGTCTTTTACGACTAAACCGGAAACCTTAGGATTACGTATTTACGTTTTTGAACTTCGTTTTTGATGAGACAATTTTTATTGGATTCGTTTTGTGTCGATGATTCATAATTTATAAAAACGTTTTTCGTAAAATGACCCGAGGGCACGCAAATCGAGAAAACTAGAATCGAGAAATACCCGTAAACTAGTGAGATGGGACAAAACACTTTTCCCCACCCCACTAGCAACATGGGAAGGCCAACTTGACACCACAACACTAATGTGGCATCAAGTTAGCTAATACTTACACAAGTGTAAGCTTGTGCTTACACATTAAGCAACTTTTCCCACTAACTAAACAAAACTAGCAAATGGTTTCATTTCTACTATTTCCTTCCATGCAAACCACTCTAAAACTCTCTCAACTCCTCCCTCCTTGCCGTCCCAAATAAGCTAACAAACACCATCATTGATCTTTTCTAGCCACAAACCACATGTTTACTAGTCCTATTAAGGTGTTCTCTTGAAGCCTTGATCATTTGGTGGCCATATTAACAACTTTGGAGGTGATTTGCTTGTGTCCTAGGGCTGATTTTCCAACATATGTTCTTGATATTTGATGGTCTTGGAGATACTTGTTGTGTTCATCAAGTTCTTGCCTTCCTAAAACAAGAAATCCGCATGGATTGGTAAAGAAGATCATCCTCTACATTTTTCTCTTATTATTTTGTAAAGAACAAATGTATTTTCTTTCATTTTGTATATGTATATGATGTATATATGATGATAAAAATGTTGTGTGGGGATCAAGTGTTGATAAACATGCTTAAAAATGATGATAACTATAAGAAATGAAGCTAAAATCTTGACTAATTAGTTGGCTGTATAAAAACAGTAGATAACTAAAAGATGAACTGATAAAATTGCATGGTTTGATCTATTTACAGTAAGTAGATGATGTTATACACATGTGAGAGTTGGTCATGCAATGGAATCAAAATAATGAGTGAGATATGATCAAAACAAGTTAGGTGGTGTAATCTGAATAAACAGTTTTGTAGGGACTGTTAAGGCAACTTAGACTCAAAATGGGCAGTAGCTATAACTAAGTTATATGTAGCACATATTATGAAGAATTTTTCATCCAAAAATGAGCTTCTAAGTCATTGTAGAACTCTAGATATGCTAAAAATGGTGAATATGAAGTTAAAAATCAGATTTTGGAAATAATGTTTATTATTATTATATAAGCACTCACATTATAATCTATAAAATGTAAAATGTAAACCCACTAACTTATAGAACTTAATTATATAAATGTATAAAAGGTTAATTAAATGGGTAAATTATATAAATGGTGGTAAAATAATATTTATAAGTAATAAAAACTATAAACTTGATTTTTACGACTTTTTCGGCTATCGCCGTAAAATTAACGTTTTTCGCCAAATAAAACTTAGACGACCAAACCCGTCTAATGTAAAGTTTATAAAAGTCATATACTGATGTATAAGTAACTAATACAAGTAAAAACCGATAAAACCCGAACTATAAGAATTACGGACATTTACGAGCTAACTAAACCTATTGGACTAATAATTGGACTTAAAAAGATAAAAACTTGTAAAAAGAATTATTTGGGCTTAACCCATTTGGGCCCAACATGAAAGATATATATACTGATCATATAGGTATAAAATGGGTAAAAACAAGTAAAAGAACTTATAAAAGAATTAATGGACTTAAAATAGGTAAAATCGATAAAACTAGTGAACTAGTAAGACGTTACCAAAACGTAAACACTAAAATAGATAAACAAGGATTTATAAACCCACTTGATCATCATCATATGTAAAAAAATCATCATATGTATATTGTTATTTTGATAAAAGTCATTGGACCGAGTCTAAGACCGATTATTATTTATATAGGTTTCCGTGACCGAAGCACGCCCGTAGCCGATAATCCGCCTTTCATTAACAACGTGAGTTCATAGCCTCGCACTCTTTTAAATGTTTTATAAAATGATTTGTAAACCCGCGAGGGAGATAACATGCTAGATTTTTATAAAAATAGAACACAAGTAGTCCCGATTGTATGCTTAATGATATGGACCCGAATGATGCTATGACCCTATATTCGAGACTAAAAGGATTATTAGTAGTTAGGTTATGTCACTTAAAGTCCCATTAGCATGAATTGTGAACTACCGGGATTTGGTAGACGCTTATGCATTTGATAGTACTATTTGGGGACGATCACCCCAGTTCGCGCCTTGACGGTTGATCCCCGTCGTACCACATTGATTGGTAAGCGAATTTATGTATGAGAAGATTCCATAGCGTGATTTTTGTGACGACACGCTAACTTAGATGGGCAAATTGTTTGTCGGGTTCGCGGCCCGCTGTTTTCATAGTAAGGTAACAATGTCATGCGGCTAATAATAATCCTACTACCTATACAACGTATGCTATAAGACATAAATAATAAACGATAACGACGCTATTACGATGAATATATTACCTAACATGGTAATGTAGAGACTACGGTCTCATGGACGGTTTCAGATGTATGCTTGATTTATATATTGCCTGACTAGCAATATGTGGACTTACTTCCGATATTATACTTGTGTTCTGATTTTAAATGAATGTAAATGATTGTTTTATATAACGGTTTTCATTAAACTCTATGAATTCACTCGGCATTCGCTGATATGATTTTTGCATGTTTTCTATCTCAGGTGCTTGAAGGTAATCCGGATGGAGATCGACTCTGATGGCCCACACTTAATATTAAAAATGTTCATTCGATCTGTGTTTTGTAAACTTAATGACCTGTATAATTTGGTACCTGTTGTACGCTTTTGAAACTTTTTATCGAATGAATGTTTGTTAAACCTTGTACAACCATTTTTATGTGTTGTCTATGATTGGAGTTATTGTGCTATCCCGTAACACTCTGAAAGACCCTTCCGCTGTACCGATACGAAAAATGAGAGTGTTACAGAAGATGATTCGCTGACATGAGAATTATTGTCAGCGGCTGAAGAATCATTGTGAGAAACAAATTCCATGCTTCCAGAAGTTGATTTACTTCCTTGTTTTAGCAGGGATTTAGGTTCAATAACCTTCAATTGATTATATATGTCATCAAAGGAGGTGTTCTTGTAACTTTTGGTAGCAAGGATTGACTTAGTATGAATATCCCAAGTTTCACCAAGAGCTACAAGAAACATAGAACTAATATCTTCATCTTCAAATTCCAATCCCATGAATGCCAGCTTGCTAGTGAGGTCTTGAGGACAACTTCTTACATCACTTAGTTTTTCATTAAGATGAGCATTAAACATAGTAAACTCCATCAACAGTTGCTTTTTCCTTTGTTTGAGAGTGTACTCGTTACCATCATAAGTTCCTTCAAGGGCTTCCCAAAGAACCATGACGGAATCAAACCTTCTGAACTTGTGTTGCTCTTTGGTACCAAGAGCTAGTTTAAGAGTACTTGATGCCTTCATGTAATTCCTTCTGTCAACTATCTCAGCAGCTTAGGTAGCCCTTCCATCTTCAGGTCTTGTTAATAGTTCGTTTCTAGTTTTTCGTGAATCTATAGCCTCTGCAATCTTCTGTTCCTTTTTGAATTGTTTTCCAACTTCAATAACCTCCTAAAGAATATAGTTGTCAACTTGGAGATATTGCTCAAGTTTGAACTTCCATAGTTCAAATCAGGGTCTACATGGGAATTTTGAGGTTGTGATTAGAGGATGAATGTGAAGATTCTGTTGAGCTTGAGGTCGACATGGTGTTTTGATGATTTTAGGGTTTTGTGCGATTTAGGGTTTTGTGTTCTTTTGATCAAAGTTCCTCAACAAGCTCTGATACCACTTTTTGATCCCAGACTTAGATTGATTACCTTTGTATTATCGAGATAAATCTAGAATAATACGTAGAGAAACTTTGTGTATTCGACAATCCAAGTACTATGCGGAATATAATACTTAGAACAAATAACAAACAAACGAATCACATATACCAAACATTCAACTTCGATTAATAATAATAACGATGAACAAAAGTATTGAAAGTGTAATAGTAACAAAACCTAAGACCTCCTTTTATAGGTTAAGGAGTCTTGAACAATAATGTACGTATCAACTATTTTAAGAATATATAATTATAGAAAATACAATATATGATCATATCTTTCCTAACTAAACAAACGTGTTGACCAAAACATTCCATCAGTGGATTAGATTCTCTTTATCAGCACTTTGATATTTCTTGTCAGTGTCTTGACTGTTAGCGCCTTGTTTCCTCTTGTCGGCGTCTAGAACCCATTTGTGACGGCTAGTTGACTTAGCTAATTTTATTCCCACATGCGATATAAGCCACTTATAAATTATATATCATGAAATGAAAAGCATTTATTAAGTCTTTCGTTTAGCTTCAATACTAGTAATTAATATGGTAAAATGACAAAAATATACATAAAAATAAAAAGGAATTAATTCTTAAATGAGGGTATAAAAGTTTTTTTATATAATATTTTTATAAAAGTCCACTCATCCTTATATAAGCCATAAAAGTTTGTCCTACCAAAACCCCTTATATAAGCTTATACTAGTCGAAGTCATATATGCTTAGCCAAAAACTTATATCGACTTATTTAACACATGTAAACTAATAAGATTACAAGTGATCATATAACCTTAACCAAACACCCCTAACTATTTTGTCTAAAAAATACTACACTCTTTACTTCTTTTTTCTTTCTCATATCTATCTAAACACCAGAAACCACCAAGAGATTCATGTCAATAGCTATGACCAAACATTACACCTCTCACCTCCGGGCACAGCCACAGTTGTCGGATATCATAATCATAACGGTGAGTTTTATCTATTTAGACTTATTTTTATTGACATGCCCAATTAACCAAATTCGTGATAGTAATTAACCAATTTTATTTATTGAAATCAAGATCCATGCTAAAAATATATACTCCCTTCGTCCCACTAATATTTCATCTATCTTTTTTAAGATGTCTTAATCTGTAACACCCCACTTGGATAAATGGACCGTTACGTATATTTATGGCGTGTCATCAAAGCATGCAAGGCATGTATTAAACATTAACTGACCGTACGGAAATACCGGAATCAAACATCGATAGTCCAAACATAAGCTCAAAAAAAAAAAGATTTAAATACTGAAAGAAAAGGACGAAACAGTGTCCAAACAACAAAAGTAATGTAATTTGTGCATAAAAATAAAGGAGGCTGGATAGCTCTCATCCAATGCACGTACTCTCTTAGAAGTCCTAAGATCGTCCCTGTGTACCTGCCGTTTAGAAACATGAAAGGAAACTACGGCTGAGCATAAAGCTCAGTGAACAGATATAAAGCATGATAAGAATGTACTGAAAGAAATGGAATAAATGAAAAACAATGAAGCTATGAAACTGATATGAAACATGTAGTAGTGCCATGTATAAAATCTAAGAAACCTGGTTTATAAATACTGAAACTGAATTATTAACTATTAAATCTGAAAACATGCATTTACTATATTTTAATTCCAGAGCTTATATAGGTCACGTGCTGTAACAACCGTGCATGAATAACTGGAGGGGTGACCTCGTCATGCTGTAGATGGTGACCTCTAAATATTGTGCTGGGTAGAGGGATCAGCTCCAATGTGAAGGATGTAGAGCACACACCACATTCACCCTGATAATTGTAAACTGATAAGCCTAGGATGCATCCATACGCCCCACTAAACATACTGATAAAATGGCCAACCTGAACATGAGTGGGACGATGCATGATATCACTCTCCTGCATGTGAGTCACGACACCGGTGCCTCTAGTGTCGTGGTTACGGTACCTCCGTAACTAGTACATAAACTGGTCGTGCTTGTATATAATGCTCAGGCAATTTATTTAGTTATTAACATGATTATTGATAAGCTTAAACACATAATGGGGAAAAACATTTGGCTGCAGACGGGGAATCCTAATCATGCATAGAAAGGGAGTCCTTACTGAAAGGACGAAAAATCCGTAACTCGTGTCCAGTAACTGATGAGACTGTAATTATACATAGTCTCATCGTCCAAATCGGGCTTAAAACGCTTAAAATATCGTCAAAATACCCCAAAATATGCATGTGTTTGTTCATTGTGTATTTCAGGTACGGATATCGTGAATTCACTAAAAGATCACAAGATTCAAAGCAAAAACGAACACGGGAAACAAAGCCGCATAATGAACCGGACCCGAATGATGATTTTTCAAAAATACCCTTGAAGATTGAAGACTTGTCACATTTGGTCCCCCATCTTTGAAGAATTGTCAAGAATAGTCCCTAAAGAAATCATTCTATACGAGTTTGGTCCTTAATGTTTGAAGATTTGGCAATACTAACCCTTGAAGATCTCAAGTTCTACAAAACAAGTCCTTAATTCCATGATTATAAAGTTTCAAGGGGTGTTTTGTAAATAGACGAAACTTGTTAACAAGGAAAAAAAGTGGAAAGTTGATTAGATTTTGTTTGAATGTTTTATGAAAGTTTGAGGGGTTGTTTTGTCAAACATGTAAACCCTTACCACCAATAAAAACCTGCCATGTCACCAATATCCACCCAAACCCGGATCCATACCCACCTCACCACTCACAGCCCGACCCATACCCACTATCCCACCAACAGCCTTGCCTGTCTTGTTTATTAAACCCACGTTTTAAACTATCATCACCCCTAACCTCCCATATCTGATCAAAACACACCTAATTAAGTACAAACCCTAATTTTACCAATCATTAAATCAAAGGGGTTTGTGCTCTAAACATCCAGATCAATAATTCACCCTATCAACATCACTTCCCCACTTTCAAAACAACCTCCAGCTCATCCCAACACCCCACATGGGCATGCCCTGCAGCGTCACTTTCAACACAAAACCCCAATCCGACAAGATTAATGGTTGGATGTGTTTACTTGGACCCAAAGCTTTAACCAACGACCAAGATTGAATATCCACAGCTGGCACATCACATGTCTTCCTGGCAAGTCACAAGCAACAAGTTGACCAAGATCGAGCTTCAGGACCAAGGGGCAATTTTGGTTTATCATACATTAGGGTTAGCTTTTCTTTATGATTCTAGAATGATCTGTAGCATACTATATAAAGAGCCTGCAATATGTGCATGAGCCTTTGTTCCAGCTTTAGCTTTCTAAAAGTTCCTTTTATGAAATAAAATAGTTAAAGTTTTTATAAAATCTTTGCAAGTTCGAGCTGTGTTCCATTTAATTTTACTGTCTTAGTGTAATATTTTAAATTTTCTGCAAATTAATTTAGTTATTCAAGTTATTTTTTTTGAAAATGAGTTTTCTCTAAAATCATTTGAAGATCCAAGATAATAAAAAGTTGTGTGAAACTGATTTTACAAATCAAGTTCACACAAGGTTTTAGTATCTTGTTAAGTTTTTGTTGGTCTCATATAGTTTCAAAACGGGTTGATTATTTTTCCAAGAAAATTGATTTTCAAGTATCCTACTTTTTCTGTTAAGCTCTTATTGTAGCTTAAGCTACTATCAACTTGCTGACAACAAGCTTGATAGTAGCCCAAGTTATTTGGAAGTGTGTTATTGTGTAGGAGCAAAAGTCCTTAGCAAGACGCCATTCTCCTTCCTTTCTCATTCACTGGTTTGGTCCTGTTGTAGGGCCATTAACAGTCGGTTTACATTCCTTGCATAAGCCACAACAAGACACCATTTTCAGGAAAAGGCATCAGCATAAGCCATTGGCCTGAATAAGGTCGAGGTAGGTCAGAGCTTGAACCTTCTTGTTATTTTGTGTGAAGTTGTTGTACTTTATGGCTTAGGGATATTTTATGTGTTTCAAGTAGATAGAACTTGCCTTATTTAGATGACGTAAGTCTTTGAATTGTGGTTTACAGTAATTTAAAGATTATTTGGGACTAGCCCGGCACTTAGGATCTAGGATTAAGTTTCACTTAAATCTCATGTTCAAGGTTTAGTAGAATTAATTCAGCTTTCACTTCACTAAATAGGCGTCGTTCTTAAGTCACTGGCAGATTTGAGGAGTGATCTGCTATCGTGTTCATGTGAATTTGTTTTGCCTTGATTTGAGTAACGTTAGGTTAACCTAAGTGTGTTAGAAGTTTAGTTGGAGTTAAATCAATCTTGGTTTTTTAAAACACACTCTTAGGTCATAGAAATCAGTTAGTTTTTTTTATCAGTGCAAAAACGCACCAGCAGACGTAGGGAGTTAATTGTTTGGTTTCATCACTTAATCTTGGTTCACTAGATAGTAACAGGACAATTTTATAGTAGAGGTAGGTTTAATATCAGTTTTATTAGAAATTAAGTGGTTTTCGGAAGCCACACGTACCATATAAGTCCACTGTTGGCATCGGCAAACCACAAGCGCCCAACTTCACTTTCTGTGCTAAGCAGCGGGGTGTTTGGGGTTTAATCCTAGGATTTGAACAGTAAAAAGAAGGGTTCTTAGATAGATTAGGAATAGAGATAGTGGTAAATCGGTATGTCTTTAGTTTTAGGTACCTTTTGGTGATCACAAGTTTTCAACATAGCTCACTGATTCACAAGAAACTCATTTTTTTTGTGTCTCAGCAGCCTAGTTTGTGGGCTCATGGATTCATTTTTGAGCTTTTAGGTCTCAATCTTGATAGAAACATAGCTTAGGTTAGTATCTAGGTAATTACTAATCGGTATTAGGTTTTTGAAGGACTTTGGGTTGATTGGTATAGGTCTTAACCTACTGTTTTGCCCAAACTGCATACAACCCCCCCTTTGCCGTAAAACAGTAAGTGTTGGGGTTTTGATATTGGTCTTTAAGATAGGTTTAAGGTATAGTAATCAGTTGTCTAGGTTAGAATAGAATTTGGTGGTTTTAACGTGCGTTGAACGTCGCTGACTGTAATAAAACTGTTTTCGCAGCACTGAGTCCGCAACCCCCAATTTTGTGCATTGTGTGTTAAATTTGTGCTTGATTTGTGTTGAATTTGTGTTTGTTTTTGTCTTACTTGTGTTTGAGTTCACTCCCCAATAGCCAATTGCTATCGAGGGTGCCGTTTGTGCCCAAAAACGCCAACAAACAAGCCCAAAACGAGCCGAAATAACCATACAGCAACTTTTTCTTTGATGTCCGAGAACGCTGCAGATTTTTTATTTTTTTTAGTGTTGTCCGATATCGGACAACACTGATGTTGGACAAGTCCTTTGTCTGGTAGGATATTGGACAACACTAAAGTACTCCACCTTGGAGTACTTTGGGGTACTTTCGTTTTTAGCCATTTTTTTTAGTTTTTTTTTACTTTTTCATTTTTCCCTTGTTAATTTAGTTAAAAAAAGATTTTCAGAAAAATAAAATTTATTTTTAGCATTATTTTATTATTTTTATTATTATTTTAGTTTAAAAAGTGTTTTTAGCCTTTTAAAAATAGAAAAATAGTTTTTAAAATTTAGGAAAAATACTTTTTAGTCTTTAAATAATATAAGTGAGTTATTAGTTCAATAAAATAATATTTTGGGCTTTTTCTTAATTATATTTAATTTTAGGGCTTTAATTAGCATTTAAAATTGAATATTTAATTAATAAAAGGTTTTAAAAATTATATATTGGATTTTTATCCTTATTTATATTATTTTAGACTAGGTTTAATCTTTTAATTAATTTTTAGGTAAAATTTTTCGTTTGGTCGCGTTTTTACGTTCGTACGTTTAAGCGTTTTCGACCGTTTTTAGCGTAACTCGTCTCCGTTTTTCTTTCTTTCTTTCCAAAAACGTAATCACTCGATTAAATACGTCTATATATTTTGGCTAAACACCATACCTCCTCGAGAATGAACTCGATTGTCGTCTTTACGTTTTTCCTAAAACGTATTGATTAATACTTACCACGACTTAGCGTTTGCTTGCTTTTTCCTAAAGGTAAGTAAAACGACTAAAAACCGCAACATCAAAATGGCGCCGCTGTCAGGGAGGTGTGTTTAGCCATATTTATTTATCGTTTTTGTTTGAGTGTTTACGTTTTATCGTAAATACTTCTTTTTATTTTTTCTATACTATTAGCCATACAAATAAATAGTGTTAAATTAAACTCAATTAACACAAAATCGTTTTCTCGTTTTCTTGTGCATAATATATTGTATTTACTTAGAACAATTAACATACAATAGTATCTAAATACGGGAGAAATCGCACCTCAATAGTTGAGCGTTCCGGTCACTATTGTTGTATCGAATTCAAACGAAATCAAAGGCAAAATAGATAAATACTCTTAATTGGTTTAATCTCGATAAATACAAACTATAAGGTGGGTATAAGGCGGTTGTATTTCACGACCTAAGGAAAAAAGGCTCTTAAGTGCTTCGCACCGCCTCGTTTTCTCCGCTCGCTTGTGCGTATTTTGAAAGTGACGATTAATTAGGGGTTTGCCAAATCAAGTATTATTAATCTATTTTTGTGAGTTTTAATTATTGAACCTCGAAACGTTTTGGCGTTCCGCCAACGTTTCAAAGTCGACGAGGGTTTTTACTTCACGTAATTACCTTCATTCTTCTTGGATTCATTAATCGAGACCTTTGATTAGTGGATAGTTTTTGTAGATTAATTTCTACGTAATACACCAAAATTCCAAAAAAAAAAAATTTAAAAACCAAAAACACAAAAATAATCTTCTCATTTTCCCTCTATTTTCATAATTCTCTTCTTGAACCCTCATTTGTTTAATTCTCGATTACGATTTTCGCGTTACATCATTTCGAATGATGGTTACTATTCGTGTCCATATTGTGGAGGACCGCCCGATGGTGGTGATTGTTATAATTGCGAGATCTTAGGAGGAAGGGAGGGTTATATCTATAACTCTCCTCAAAACAACAATGGTGACGGATTTCAATCATACGACCGAGGTCACCAATCGTCTTCGTTTTATTCGTCGAATGATTCGTCTTATTATTGTGATAATAATCAAGATGATGAAACGAATCAAAACGCCTATGGTTACGAATTCCAATCATATGACCATACTCCACAACCGCCCTCGTCTTATTCATGTGATTTTTGCGGTTTGGAGCACGATTTCGGATTTAGTTGTACGAATGATTTTAATAACCACGAATCGAATCCTAATTTCTTTGACCAATCTTCGCAATACCCACCGTCATATTCATGTGAGAATTGTGGAAACGAACCTCATTATGGATATGATTGTCAACCGATGAACCAAAATACGTCTTTCGAAAATCAATTCTCCGATTTTGACGAATCACCTCCACAAGATATGAATTACAATTGTGACAATGGGAATTTTTATCCACACAACGAACCGGATTTTTCTCAAAATCCGTGTTGCGACAATTGTGGGGGGCCTCACGATACTTCTTCTTTCCAACCAATGCATTATAATGAACCCAATTCATACTATAATTCCGGTTTTGATAATTTTGAGGCCCCACCATACGATCTCGAACACCAAAATTCTCATGAGTCAAGTAATGAGAGACAAAATTCCTTTGGCACTTTCTTACAAGACCATGAAGAAGAATTCTTGCAAGGTGTGATGGACATTTTTAGAAGTATAAGGGGAGAGATTGAAATGGAAATACAACGAGTGGAAGCGTCAAATATTGATACTTATGCCTCTACGTCTCTTGAGATTCCATATGATTACCAATACGAAGATGACGATAGCAATATTTTCAATCTCGCCTTATCTTATGAATCCGTTGCTCTCATGCTCCCTAGGGAAACCGATGCCTCTCTAAGTATGGGGGAGACGAATCTTAGCACTAATCCTAGTGTCGAGATCCCTATTCCAATTCAAAGTGAGCCTACGGTTTTCTCCGAAGATGAGGTAACTGATTTTGCTCTCGATGAATTTTTCCATGAAGATTCTAACGAGGGAAATCACAATAGTGAGTGTGAATCAATTTCTTGTGATGATGTCTCTCCCATTGACACTTCGGGGAGAGAATCAACGACTTTTTCGAACCCTCTTTTCAATGACGATGATTTTTCCGCTAGTGAGGACGAGTCAATAATCGACGAGGACGTTCAAAATACCGATTTTAAAATCTTTTCGAACCCTTTATTCGAATTTGATGACGCGTTCATCTTTGGTGACGTAAATCCTCTCTTTGATGAGACGTTCTAGGACATCGAGAGTGAGGATTCTAAGGATCCTAAACTCGATGAGCCGGATTTGCTAGTTACCCACCCGACGTCTCATACGGTTGAGACTACTCTTTCTGCTAATGACGTTTCCATTCTCGAGGGGTTCACCGATGGACCTCTTCTCGATGAGAATGAGGATTTTAATGAGGCTTTTGCCTTCGATCCAGGGGGAAATTTTGAAACTCCTATTTTGAGTAATTCTCTTTCAATTTTACCTTCGTTTCAAAGTATCCCAACCCACCCCCTCGGATATGATGATTTTACCTACGTCGTAAGGAGTTTTCTTCCTTACAATACATATCCTCCGGCTTTGCGTGTTTTATTTTCAACAAAATGTGAGGATACGATCTTCGATCCCGATATAAAGGCTTTGCCTTTATTCACGGTTGCTCTTGGGCCTTGATTACATGTAAGTCCCACCAAAAATGACCGAACCATGATTATCCCTAAATGTTCACATTTATGGGGATTCGAGTCGAGCTTTTGACTAGGTTATCAAAAACAAGGTGCCTCGTGGGGGAATTCTCATGCTTATCCTTGTAAATATTATTTCTTTTTAATTAACCTAATGAGGGGATTTGTGCCCTTCCAACCTTTGTTCCGTGGTTGTTTGTGCATTGTGGTTTTTAGATGATCATCTTCACGATTGGAGCCTCTCGTGTTCGTTTTATGGGAGCACTCGATTGTTTGCTTTGGAGACATTTCTCAATATCCATGATATATCCTTTTGATGTTCTAACCTTAGGTTTATAGCACACTTCATAAACGGCTATTAATTTATTGGTTACACCCTTTCCATGCTAGATTAGGCATTCGACTTCGTCTCTAGTATGGGGGTGTTTTCACCCCTAGACTCGAAACATTGAGGACAATGTTTAGTTTTAGTATGGGGGGGTGAGTAGATACTTCACCTTGCTCACGTCAACACGCAATCCAAAATTTCATCTTTTTGTTATCGTTTTGTTGCAAATAAGGCTAAAAATGGCAAAATTTTAAAATTTTTCTCATGTTTTATAAGTGTTTGAAGACACGAATGTAGGTTTTCCGATGGTGAGAATAAGAGTAATTTTTTACTCGACCGTGCGTGTTGAGCACTTAGCTTCGATTCCTTAACTTTTTAGGCTAAGTCTCTTAAATGAGGACGAGAAATGATAGAGTTATTTATAAGTCTCGTAATCGTCACGATCTCATGTGTAGTAATTATTAGCTTATTCTCCCAACGCTTTTGCATAATAAATTGTTAATAGATATTGATTTGGCGGTTTAGTCACTATTGTTGGTTTCTAATTTGTTTTGGTAGCTTCCATGTAATTAAATTGGGAAAGCATTAAGGTATCGCCAGCGTCACGGTTTTGAAGTATTGGCACCCGAATAATCGAAAGCTTCACCTAATAATAAGATTTCAAGTGCTCACCTAAATTAAGCAAAAATTTGAAGCTCACAAGGCCGAAAAATCTATGCCCAAATTGAAAGTGAATCAAGCCTTAATCTTCGAAGCTTTAAAGATCCAAAATTCTCTTTAGCGTGAGGATATA
This sequence comes from Glebionis coronaria, assembly GCA_025667525.1. Lineage (NCBI taxonomy): Eukaryota > Viridiplantae > Streptophyta > Magnoliopsida > Asterales > Asteraceae > Glebionis > Glebionis coronaria. The sequence continues at coordinate 17,751,071 of CM046879.1, read as the reverse complement.
CGTCTTTGGCTAATAAAACCACCGATGAGGCGGATAATAGAAGGCAAGGCAAGACCGAAGTCATAATAAAAGCTTCATGGCGAAGTTGAATAAAAGATGGAGTTAAACCAAAGATAATAAGGCCCTTCCGTTAGGGGGCGTATAAAAGTCTTGGTAATAAGTCTCATGTTCAAAACCGTTATAAAACCGTGTTTATCGATTCCTCTTGTTGACTTAATTTTTTGACATCGTTGTCTATTAGGATGAATTATTAATTTAATGATTTTGGTTACACCGTTAAAACTCTATTTTTAGACTTAATCTCTATTCACGCATAAGTCAATGATGTATCCTCGTGATCATTAAGACATAATAAAATATAAGAGATACCAAGTAGGAATAAGGGAGTTTAGGTTCATAATTAACACTCATGAGAAGTGATCGTGTTGCTAACTTATAATAACAATGATCTCGTTACACGCTTAGTATGGAATTGGGTGAAAATCGAGGACGACGAAATTATTTCTAACGAAGCATTCACGTGTTCTTGTTCTATGATCCTAAAAGACATCTTCTCGTGATGAAAACATTACATTATGTCTAAAACGCGTGTAGTAGTTTATTTAAGTTTATATCTTTAATAAAAGTCATCATAAAATGAATTTTGGAAGTGCTACGATACTTAATTCTAGCATTGCGTGGGGACACGGCAATGGTTTAGTATGGGGGAGTGATGAGACTGTAATTATACATAGTCTCATCGTCCAAATCGGGCTTAAAACGCTTAAAATATCGTCAAAATACCCCAAAATATGCATGTGTTTGTTCATTGTGTATTTCAGGTACGAATATCGTGAATTCACCAAAAGATCACAAGTTCAAAGCAAAAACGAACACGGGAAACAAAGCCGCATAATGAACCGGACCCGAATGATGATTTTTCAAAAATACCCTTGAAGATTGAAGACTTGTCACATTTGGTCCCCCATCTTTGAAGAATTGTCAAGAATAGTCCCTAAAGAAATCATTCTATACGAGTTTAGTCCTTAATGTTTGAAGATTTGGCAATACTAACCCTTGAAGATCTCAAGTTCTACAAAACAAGTCCTTAATTCCATGATTATAAAGTTTCAAGGGGTGTTTTGTAAATAGACGAAACTTGTTAACAAGGAAAAAAAGTGGAAAGTTGATTAGATTTTGTTTGAATGTTTTATGAAAGTTTGAGGGGTTGTTTTGTCAAACATGTAAACCCTTACCACCAATAAAAACCTGCCATGTCACCAATATCCACCCAAACCCGGATCCATACCCACCTCACCACTCACAGCCCGACCCATACCCACTATCCCACCAACAGCCTTGCCTGTTTTGTTTATTAAACCCACGTTTTAAACTATCATCACCCCTAACCTCCCATATCTGATCAAAACACACCTAATTAAGTACAAACACTAATTTTACCAATCATTAAATCAAAGGGGTTTGTGCTCTAAACATCCAGATCAATAATTCACCCTATCAACATCACTTCCCCACTTTAAAAACAACCTCCAGCTCATCCCAACACCCCACATGGGCATGCCCTGCAGCGTCACTTTCAACACAAAACCCCAATCCGACAAGATTAATGGTTGGATGTGTTTACTTGGACCCAAAGCTTTAACCAACGACAAAGATTGAATATCCACAGCTGGCACATCACATGTCTTCCTGGAAAGTCACAAGCAACAAGTTGACCAAGATCGAGATTCAGGACCAAGGGTCAATTTTGGTTTATCATACATTAGGGTTAGCTTTTCTTTATGATTCTAGAATGATCTGTATCATACTATATAAAGAGCCTACAATATGTGCATGAGCCTTTGTTCCAGCTTTAGCTTTGTAAAAGTTCCTTTTATGAAATAAAATAGTTAAAGTTTTTATAAAATCTTTGCAAGTTCGAGCTGTGTTCCATTTAATTTTACTGTCTTAGTGTAATATATTAAAGTTTCTGCAAATTAATTTAGTTATTCAAGTTATTTTTTTTGAAAATGAGTTTTCTCTAAAATCATTTGAAGATCCAAGATAATAAAAAGTTGTGTGAAACTGATTTGACAAATCAAGTTCACACAAGGTTTTAGTATCTTGTTAAGTTTTTGTTGGTTTCATATAGTTTCAAAACGGGTTGATTATTTTTCCAAGAAAATTGATTTTCAAGTATCCTACTTTTTCTATTAAGCTCTTACTATAGCTTAAGCTACTATCAACTTGCTGACAACAAGCTTGATAGTAGCCCAAGTTATTTGGAAGTGTGTTATTGTGCATGAGCAAAAGTCCTTAGCAAGACGCCATTCTCCTTCCTTTCTCATTCACTGGTTTGGTCCTGTTGTAGGGCCATTAACAGCCGGTTTACATTCCTTGCATAATCCACAACAAGCCACCATTTTCAGGAAAAGGCATCAGCATAAGCCATTGGCCTGAATAAGGTCGAGGTAGGTCAGAGCTTGAACCTTCTTGTTATTTTGTGTGAAGTTGTTGTACTTTATGGCTTAGGGATATTTTATGTGTTTCAAGTAGATAGAACTTGCCTTATTTAGATTACGTAAGTCTTTGAATTATGGTTTACAGTAATTTAAAGATTATTTGGGACTAGCCCGACACTTAGGATCTAGGATTAAGTTTCACTTAAATCTCATGTTCAAGGTTTAGTAGAATTAATTCAGCTTTCACTTCACTAAATAGGCGTCGTTCTTAAGTCACTGGCAGATTTGAGGAGTGATCTGCTATCATGTTCATGTGAATTTGTTTTGCCTTGATTTGAGTAACGTTAGGTTAACCTAAGTGTGTTAGAAGTTTAGTTGGAGTTAAATCAATCTTGGTTGTTTTAAAACACACTCTTAGGTCATAGAAATCAGTTAGTTTTTTTTTATCAGTGCAAAAACGCACCAGCAGACGTAGGGAGTTAATTGTTTGGTTTCATCACTTAATCTTGGTTCACTAGATAGTAATTGGACAATTTTATTGTAGAGGTAGGTTTAATATCTGTTTTATTAGAAATTAAGTGGTTTTCGGAAGCCACACGTACCATATAAGTCCACTGTTGGCATCGGCAAACCACAAGCGCCCAACTTCACTTTCTGTGCTAAGCAGCGGGGTGTTTGGGGTTTAATCCTAGGATTTGAACAGTAAAAAGAAGGGTTCTTAGATAGATTAGGAATACAGATAGTGGTAAATCGGTATGTCTTTAGTTCTAGGTGCCTTTTGGTGATCACAAGTTTTCAACATAGCTCACTGATTCACAAGAAACTCATTTTTTTTTGTGTCTCAGCAGCCTAGTTTGTGGGCTCATGGATTCATTTTTGAGCTTTTAGGTCTCAATCTTGATAGAAACATAGCTTAGGTTAGTATCTAGGTAATTACTAATCGGTATTAGGTTTTTGAAGGACTTTGGGTTGATTGGTATAGGTCTTAACCTACTGTTTTGCCCAAACTGCATACAGCCCCCCCTTTGCCGTAAAACAGTAAGTGTTGGGGTTTTGATATTGGTCTTTAAGATAGGTTTAAGGTATAGTAATCAGTTGTCTAGGTTAGAATAGAATTTGGTGGTTTTAACGTGCGTTGAACGTCGCTGACTGTAATAAAACTGTTTTCGCAGCACTGAGTCCGCAGCCCCCAATTTTGTGCATTGTGTGTTAAATTTGTGCTTGATTTGTGTTGAATTTGTGTTTTTTTTTGTCTTACTTATGTTTGAGTTCACTCCCCAATAGCCAATTGCTATTGAGGGTGCCGTTTGTGCCCAAAAACGCCAACAAACAAGCCCAAAACGAGCCGAAATAACCATACAGCAACTTTTTCTTTGTTGTCCGAGAACGCTGCAGATTTTTTATTTTTTTTAGTGTTGTCCGATATCGGACAACACTGATGTTGGACAAGTCCTTTGTCTGGTACGATATTGGACAACACTAAAGTACTCCACCTTGGAGTACTTTGGGGGTACTTTCGTTTTTAGCCATTTTTTTAGTTGTTTTTTACTTTTTCATTTTTCCCTTGTTAATTTAGTTAAAAAAAAGATTTTTAGAAAAATAAAATTTATTTTTAGCATTATTTTATTATTTTTATTATTATTCTAGTTTAAAAAGTGTTTTTAGCCTTTTAAAAATAGAAAAATAGTTTTTAAAATTTAGGAAAAATACTTTTTAGTCTTTAAATAATATAAGTGAGTTATTAGTTCAATAAAATAATATTTTGGGCTTTTTCTTATCTATATTTAATTTTAGGGCTTTAATTAGCATTTAAAATTGAATATTTAATTAATAAAAGGTTTTAAAAATGATTTATTAGATTTTTATCCTTATTTATACTATTTTAAACTAGGTTTAATCTTTTAATTAATTTTTAGGTAAAAATTTTCGTTTGGTCGCGTTTTTACGTTCGTACGTTTAAGCGTTTTCGACCGTTTTTAGCGTAACTCGTCTCCGTTTTCTTTCTTTCTTTCCAAAAACGTAATCACTCGATTAAATACGTCTATTAAATACACATGTGTTTCATGGCTAGAAGAGATCAAAATGGGTGTTTGTTGGTTTATTTTGGACGGCAAAGGGGGAGAGTATTGAGAGGATTTTGAGAGGATTTTGCATGTAAGAAATGGTGGAATGAGAAAACTAGTAGCTAGTTTTGAGAGTTAGTGGAAGGTAAAATGCTTAAGATGTAAGCTAGCTTACACATGTAATGTGTTAGTTTAACTTGATGCCACCTTAGTGTGTGGTGTCAAGTTGTGTCGTCCCATATAGCTAGTGGGGTGGGACAATGTGTTTTGTCCCATCTCACTAGTTTACGGATATTTCTCGATTCTAGTTTTCTCGATTTGCGTGCCCTCGGGTCGTTTTACGAAAAATGTTTTTATAAATTATGAATCAACGTCACAAAACGAATCCAATAAAATTGTCTCATCAAAAACGGAGTTCGAAAACGTAAATACGTAATCCTAAGGTTTCCGGTTTAGTCGTAAAAGACGTTAAAAATAAAATCGTAAGTCCTAATCTCTTCTCGTAAATTTGTGAGTTTATGAACCAACACAAATTTAAAACTCCAAAATAATATTCACGGATAAATTTATTTTCTAAAATGTCGGATTGTCACCAAAGACGGTGTATGTAAACGTAAGCACGTAACGTTGAATCCTCCGGTTTAGACGTAGTCGATGTTACTTCAAGATGTAAATCCAAAATTTCTTCCCAAAATAAGTGAGCTCATAAAATAATATTTTCAAATAAATATTTGAGAATAAAATATCAACCATAAATTGACGGATTGTCACAGCATTTACCCCTAAACAGGATCTTTGTCCTCAAAGATCCTCTTACCTTACTACTCGCTTCTTATAGAGTTAAAGTCATGTGGGTATTTCTTCCACATTTGGTCTTTTCTCACAAGTGTAATCTGTAACACCCCATTTTGGAAATGGAATATTACGCATAATCATGGCGTGTCATCAAAGCATACAAGGATAAATGTCTAAGCATTATTCAACCATAAAAGGGAAATACCGGAATCAAACATCGGTAACCCCAAAGTAAAGCTCATCACACACAAACATAAATACTGTAAAAGGAAAGGACGAAACAATGTCCATAGCAACTGTATCAAAGCAAAGGAAATGCATAAAGTAAAGAAAGACAGTAAAGCTTCCAGTCCATATGCACCTACGTTTGAGATCTACGAGCGTCCCTGAGTACCTGCCGTTTTGGGAACATGAAAAGGAAAACGGCTGAGCAAGACGCTCAGTGCACGGATGTACAATATAGCATGAAATAGGATAAGCATGTAACATATAACAGCGGAAGACTAAGTACTGAGTAAACTGGTTAAGTAACAAGAAAACTGGTTTTATAGTTTGAAAAGCCTTATGTTTATCTTGTGAAAACTGTTTTAACATATATATACCATAGCCCATATAGGTCATGAAAAGGTCACGTGCATGAATACTTGGAGGGGTGACCTCATCATGCTGATTAGAGGGGATGCCTCTAATCAATATACTGGTTTGGGTAGGAGGGATCAGCTCCTTGTGAAGGGTGCAAGGCACACACCACATTCACCATGATAAACTGAATAAAACATGTAACTAGAATGCACCCATACGCCCCACCTGATATAATAATATGGCCAAACTGAAAAGGGACGCCACGAGCAATCACTCCGCCGTGGGGAAGTCATAACATCGGTGCCTCCAATGCTATGGTTATGGTACCTCCATAACTAGGTGAAACTGGTCATGCTTGTATATGGCTATAGATTATGCTAAATTAACATAAGCAATTCAAAACAATAAAACAAATGCTGGGGAAAACAGTTGGCTGCATACGGGGAAATCCTAATAAGGAAAGAATGTCCATACTGAAAGGACGGGAATCCGTACCTCAAGTCCAGTGAATGAACGGAAGAAAGACTCCTACTTCTGGATCACTAACGTTACATGAATACACACGTGTATAAGTATCGATTCACTGATTACGTACTGGGTTTTGGTGTCTCATTAAAGCTGATTTGGTATGTTTTAGGTCATGGTTCACTGTTTAAAGCCTTAAACTGTGTTTATCTTGTATTCTGATTTATCTGATTAAGTATTACTGGTGTTTCATGTATTAATATACTTACTGTGTAATAATAAGTAACTTTCCAAAAATAGCAGGTTTCCAAAAATAGAAAGTTTCCAAAAATAGAAAGTTTCCAAAAATAGAAAGTTTCCAAAAATAGAAAGTTACCAAAAATAGAAAGTTTCCAAAAATAGAAAGTTTCCAAAAATAGAAAGTTTCCAAAAATAGAATTTACTGCCTAAAATAGATTAGTTTCTAAAAATAGAAAGTTTCCAAAAATAGATCAGCTGCCTTAATTAAATAAGTTTCCATATATAGAAAGTTTCCATAATTAGATTAGCTGCCTGAAATAGATTGATTTCCATATATAGAAGGTTTCCATAATTAGATTAGTTGCCTTATATAATTAAGTTTCTATAAATAGAAGTTTCCATATTTAGAATTAAGCTGGTTACATAAGCTATCATATAAGTCTAAGTGTTTATAAGCTTGTTTCTTAAGTCATATGATATAGTATATAGTTTAATTATTATTTCATGTATTCTAATTAAACTATAGGTTAAGCATTTTAATTAAAGTATAACATGTTTTAATTAAAATGAAATGAAAATACTTAGGTTAAAATGTGTATTATTATTAATAATAATATAACCTAAGTCATGTCTAAATTAATTAATTATAGGAATGTTTTAATAATTAATTAATTATAACTTATAACATAAAATACTTAGGTTAAATTAATGTCATGATAAACTAATAATTAAAATAACCTAAGTCATGATTTAATTAATATTTCATGTTATTAATTAATTATATCCTAAGTTCATAATTCATAAAAATTAACATGTAGCATGAATCATGAATTAACCAACGAACCATGAATCGGGCATGAATTCGACACCGTACCCCAAGCCAAACCCGGGGCACACGTGTCTCCTTGCTGCCGTGGGTCCCACATGAGCCAACCAAGACCAAATATGGTCTTGGTGGTGGCGGCAATAGCAAACCAAACCCCCCCTCGGGTTTGTTTGCTAGGCGGCCAAAAACAAACACCCTTATAAATCATTCCTTGATTTTAATTAATACCAAAACATGTTAGATCAATGATTAATTACCTTGTTTTTATAAGAAAAATAATAACATGTTCATGAAAATAATCAAAGATTAAAAGAATTAAAAAGAATTAAAAAGAAGGGTTAGAAAGGTATACCACTATGTAGCTTAGAAAAAGGATGAACAAACACGGATTCTAACACTTGTTTTTAAGATCAAAATCAAACAACACCCTCCTATGGTGGTGTTCTAGGTGGCGGCACAAAAGGAGAAAAAAGGAGAGGAGAAAAACTCTTTTAGGGTTTTTGTTTATTTTCTTGTAAAAGTGAAATGAAAACATGTTTAACTCTTTACCCCCCTTTACTTGTAAAGTCCATGGGCTAGGCCCATTTTGTGTATGTGTGCCGTGGGTATGGGGGCCCCACATGGGGTACCCGTACCTTTCTCGTGTCCCGATGTTTCGTGTTCGTTCGTGGTTAAACGTGCTCGTGTTTAAAGTGTTTCTGTTTAATCTATCGTGTCGTTTATCGTAAACTTAACGCTCGTAATTATATTGTAAGTATTTACGTAATTATTTTAGTTAGTATTTTAAATGGTGATCATGATTTAATTATGTTCACGTGATATATTATTAACTGTTTATCATGAGTTCGTACGTAATCGATACTTGTCATGTCATACACGTATGCACTTACTTGATTATTAGCACATGAACGTGATCAATACTACATGAGGTAAGTTTTAATCTAGGACGTACGATCTTAAGGGCACTATTCATGGTAAAAGCATGCGGGTTTTACAATTCTTCCCCCCTAAAAAGAATAATTCGTCCCCGAATTATAGATAAAGTAAGATGAAAAGAAGTGACATACCCGAACTCAAAATATGAAGTGAGGGTAAGAAGCCCGGATAGACTCCTCTGTTTCCCAAGTGTCTTCCCGCTCGGTATGGTCCCTCCAAAGGATTTTGACGAAAGGAATCGTCTTCCTTCTCATGACTCGTTCTTGCCTGTCGAGTACTCGTTCGGGTTCTTCTATAAAGGTGAGATCTTCACGTATCTGTTCCAGTGGATACTGAACCATGTGAAGGGGATGATAATTGTACCCTCTGAGTAAGGACACATGGAACACGTTATGCACGTGCGAAAGCTGAGGAGGTAACGCCAATCGGTAAGATACTTCGCCGATTCGTTCAACGATATCAAATGGTCCGATGAACCGAGGACTGAGTTTTCCTTTGATCCCGAAGCGTTTAACACCACGTGCCGTCGAAACCTTGAGGAAGACATGATCTCCCACATTAAAATGTATGTCCCTACGATGCTTATCGGCGTAACTCTTCTGACGTGACCGTGCTTCCTGCAGTTTCTGCTTAGCTACCTCAATCTTCTCATTGGTCATTTCTATAATCTCTGGTCCTTCGAGTGTTCGCTCTCCCACTTGATCCCAACAAGTTGGAGCGCGACACTTTCTGCCATACAACATTTCGAAAGGAGCACATTTGATACTTGCGTGCCAGCTGTTGTTGTATGCAAACTCGACTAAACAGATGTAATCGTCCCAATCACCTGTCCATTCCAACGCACACGACCTTAACATATCTTCCAATGTCTGAATTGTTCGCTCCGATTGTCCGTCCGTTTGAGGATGAAAGGTTGTGCTCAGCTTAAGTTGTGTACCCCAAGCTTTTTGCAGACCTTTCCAGAATCGCAACGTGAAACGAGGATCTCTGTCTGAGACGATGCTGGAGGGAGTGCCGTGGAGTCTCATGATCTCCCTTCTGTAAGTATCTGCGAGTTTACTTACCGGATCTTCCTTGCGTATCGGTAAGAAATGAGCTGATTTGGTGAGTCGATCAACGATGACCCAAATAGCATCGTGCTTCTTCTTGGTAGGCGGAAGACCGGTAACAAAATCCATGGTGATTTTGTCCCACTTCCACTCTGGAATATCCAACGCTTGAAGGAGACCGCCAGATCGCTGATGTTCAATCTTAACCTGCTGACAGGTAAGACATTTGGAGACATGCGTGGCTACATCCTGTTTCATACCACTCCACCAAAAGTGCTGTCTGATGTCATGGTACATTTTTGTCGACCCAGGATGTATAGAAAATGGGGAGCTGTGAGCTTCAGCTAACAATGCTTCCCGGAGTTCTGGATTGTTAGGAACACAAAGTCTCGTGCCCTGCCAAATGATACCGTCTGCGTCCATTCGGAATTCTGTCTGCTTCTCCAAATTCTGAATTATCGCCCAAATCTCTCCATCATCCTTCTGTGCTTCCTTAATCCTAGTCAGTAACTCAGGTTCTACTCTAAGATTCGCCCAGTATCCGTGCTGCCCACGTACCATGATCTCGATGTCTAGCCGCTCCAAGTCCCTTATGTTTTGTTCCTTGATCTCAATGCCGTTGATCATTCCGGACTTTCTGCTGAGTGCATCTGCTACTACATTAGCTTTCCCGGGATGATACTGTAGGTTAATATCATAATCCTTCAACAGTTCCAACCATCTCCTTTGTCTCATGTTCAATTCCCGCTGTGTGAAGATATACTTCAAGCTCTTGTGATCCGTGAAAATGTCGCATGATTCTCCGTATAAGTAATGCCTCCATATCTTCAATGCGAACACCACTGCAGCAAGTTCCAGGTCATGCGTAGGGTAGTTTTCTTCATAGGGCTTAAGCTGCCGTGAAGCATACGCGATCACTTTCCCATGTTACATGAGAACACAGCCCAGTCCCTTCCCCGATGCATCGCTATAGATCTGAAATCCACCTGTACCAGATGGGAGAGTAAGAATAGGTGCAGATACTAACTTCTGCTTTAGGTCTTCGAAGCTCTTCTCTCGTTCTTCCGTCCAGACGAATTTCTCTCCTTTTCGCATCAGTTTGGTGAGAGGCAATGCCAGGCGGGAAAAGTTCTCCACGAATCTTCGATAATATCCAGCTAAGCCTAAGAAACTGCGGACTTCTATCGCTGATGTTGGTCTTGGCCATTTAGTGATAGCCTCAACCTTCGCTGGGTCCATAGTGATCCCTTCTGCTGATACAATGTGACCTAAGAATGACACCTTGTTTAACCAGAACTCACACTTGGAGAATTTCGCATACAGCTGCTTCTGACGAAGAATCTGTAGTACAGTACGGAGATGATCTTCGTGTTCCTCCGTGGACTTTGAGAATATCAAGATGTCATCGATGAATACAATGACAAATTTATCAAGGAATTCATGAAAGATTCTGTTCATCAGATCCATGAATACTGCTGGAGCGTTAGTCAGGCCGAATGGCATGACTACAAACTCATAATGGCCATAGCGGTTACGAAAAGCAGTCTTGGCAATATCCTGCTCTTTAACCCTTAACTGATGGTAGCCTGACCTTAGATCGATCTTTGAGAAGTGTTTGGCTCCTTGAAGTTGGTCAAACAGGTCGTCTATACGTGGCAGTGGATATCTATTGCGGATGGTAATATTATTAAGTTCACGGTAGTTGATGCAAAGTCGCATGCTGCCGTCCTTCTTCTTAACGAACAAGACCGGTGCGCCCCATGGAGATGCGCTCGGTCTAATGAACCCTCGTTCAAGAAGTTCCTGCAGTTGGTCCTTCAGTTCTTTTAGCTCTATGGGAGCCATACGATACGGAGCCTTAGAGATCGGCTCAGCTCCTGGAACAAGGTCGATGTTGAACTCCACTTCTCTTGCAGGTGGTATGCCTGGAAGTTCATCTGGGAAGACGTCTTGAAATTCCGAAACTACTGGTTGATCCTGAATCGATGGGGATTCAGCATCCATGTCATGAACTGTAGCTAGATAACCTTCGCAGCCATGTGACAGTAATGCACGTGCTTGCAAGGTAGATATGACTTGTACAGACCGCCCGGGTATGAACCCGTTATGAATGTACTCTGGTGCATTAATGTCGTCGAAGATCACTCGATATGAGTGGCAGTCTATGGTAGCATGGTGCTTGGATAGCCAATCCATGCCGAGAATCATATCGAACTCAATCATGTCTAGAGGAAGTGCATCTACTGCACGAACTTTATCGTCAAACTCTAGAGGAAGACTCTTGTATACATGAGTTATTAATACGGAGTCCCTCAGAGGCGTGGAAATGGTAAGCTTATTTTCTAATGGCAAGGGAAGTGTCCTGATGTTCTTAGCATAAGTAGTGGAAACAACAGAATGAGTGGCACCCGTGTCGAAAAGAACACATGCAGCCTGGCCGTACATATATAAAATTCCAGTAATGGTACCTGTAGATTTGTTTGCCTGGTCGCGCGATGTCGTGTAGACACGCCCAGTGGTAGGAGGCGGTTTAGTATCAGCATGACCCGAAGTACCCTCCATTTCACCCTTACGGCAATCTCTCATACGATGGCCAGGGAGGCCGCACTTGTAGCAAGCGTCGGAATCACGACGACATGGGCCAGGGTGTCTGCGATGGCAAGTGCTGCAAAGAGGATGAGTGAATCCTCCAGCAGGAGTCCTTGCTTGCTGAGGGCCTGCAGTGTTAGCTGAACGGTTAGGCTGAGAACCCCTGTGGTTCTGGTCCCTTCCGTTACCGTGGTTCCTGCTGTTGTTGGAGTGTCCCGCATTGTTACGGTAATTATCATTACCGTTGCGCCTTTCCACAACAGAACGGTCGTTAGAGTGACCGTTTCCTTTGGGCTGATTGGGCTGCTGCTGAGTAGCCGGCTGAGACCGGTCCCCAGTTTTCTGCCTGGAAGATACAGTTTAAGAGATGATTATAGAACATATAACGATAGGATGCGGTCTGGTTAACGCTAGAACATGAAATGTTTTACCTCTTGTCGGGTCTTTCAGCTTCCCCGAACTCATCGCGTTCCTGCAACATCTCAAGCTTCCTTGCTGCGTCGGCCACTTGTGCTACTGTATTGAACGTAGCACATACCAGATTATTCGCGACCGAGGTGCGAAGTGCCCACCTAAAATGGTGTGCCTGCTCCTCAGGAGTACCAGCCGCTGCTCCTAGAAAACCAGCTAGGCGAAGAAAGCGCTGCATGAATTCGTTGCTATTCTCGCCCTGTCTCTGACGTATCCTGTGGTATTCACGCTTGAGTTTGTCCTGCTCTGCCTTAGGAAAGAACTGTTCCATCACTCTCTCCTTGAATTGGGCCCATGTCAAACCAGCGACCCATTCATCACCTCCTTCTGACTGCGTCAAAGCTAGCCACCAGTTGAGTACATCGCCTTCAAACCTGTAGCATGCCAATCTTGCCTTGAAGGCGGGGTCACATCCCATAGCATTGAAGATTTTCTCAATGTGAGTCAGCCAGCTTTCAGCATCGCTGGGGCTATCAGTCTTTTCGAAAGCTCTAGGACGGAGCTTGTTAAATCTTTCCAACCACACTGCTAGTGTCACTGGGGGAGGAGGAGGAGGAGGTGCCTGATTCTGCGGCTGCTGATTATTGGCAGCTTGGACTTCAGCACGAATGTCATTCCTCAGTTGAGGAAGTAAGGCTTGCATGGCAGCCTGAATTGCAGCATTGAGCTGCTCTTGCTCGCGTGTGAGAACCATCTGACAGTATAACATAAAACATATGATTAACAGTTCAACATAAAATATAAAAAAAAATTTATGCCAAAAATTTCACGAGAAAAATTTTATGCAAGAAAATCTTTGTACGAATGCATGATGCAGTTTTATGAAAACTTTTGATGCTCGAGAGTGAACGCCTCCGGTCAGTTCACTCAAAATAAAAGACATATCGAGGGGACGCCTATGGGTCGGTCCCAAATCTAAAAGTTTCGATAAAACACATGTGACTAAATAGGGCCAGTCCTGTACCAACCATTACTTAGTCAAAAACCCTGGAACAATGACATGTATATGTATGCTTAAAAATGATGAATGCATGAAAACAACTGTCAGTTCTAGGAAGACCGTAGTGACTACCCACTAATCACAGGTCATATTTGAGAGCCTACAGGTCGAAGCCTTGGCTCTGATACCATAATTGTAACACCCCATTTTGGAAATGGAATATTACGCATAATCATGGCGTGTCATCAAAGCATACAAGGATAAATGTCTAAGCATTATTCAACCATAAAAGGGAAATACCGGAATCAAACATCGGTAACCCCAAAGTAAAGCTCATCACACACAAACATAAATACTGTAAAAGGAAAGGACGAAACAATGTCCATAGCAACTGTATCAAAGCAAAGGAAATGCATAAAGTAAAGAAAGACAGTAAAGCTTCCAGTCCATATGCACCTACGTTTGAGATCTACGAGCGTCCCTGAGTACCTGCCGTTTTGGGAACATGAAAAGGAAAACGGCTGAGCAAGACGCTCAGTGCACGGATGTACAATATAGCATGAAATAGGATAAGCATGTAACATATAACAGCGGAAGACTAAGTACTGAGTAAACTGGTTAACTAACAAGAAAACTGGTTTTATAGTTTGAAAAGCCTTATGTTTATTTTGTGAAAACTGTTTTAACATATATATACCATAGCCCATATAGGTCATGAAAAGGTCACGTGCATGAATACTTGGAGGGGTGACCTCATCATGCTGATTAGAGGGGATGCCTCTAATCAATATACTGGTTTGGGTAGGAGGGATCAGCTCCTTGTGAAGGGTGCAAGGCACACACCACATTCACCATGATAAACTGAATAAAACATGTAACTAGGATGCACCCATACGCCCCACCTGATATAATAATATGGCCAAACTGAAAAGGGACGCCACGAGCAATCACTCCGCCGTGGGGAAGTCATAACATCGGTGCCTCCAATGCTATGGTTATGGTACCTCCATAACTAGGTGAAACTGGTCATGCTTGTATATGGCTATAGATTATGCTAAATTAACATAAGCAGTTCAAAACAATAAAACAAATGCTGGGGAAAACAGTTGGCTGCATACGGGGAAATCCTAATAAGGAAAGAATGTCCATACTGAAAGGACGGGAATCCGTACCTCAAGTCCAGTGAATGAACGGAAGAAAGACTCCTACTTCTGGATCACTAACGCTACATGAATACACACGTGTATAAGTATCGATTCACTGATTACGTACTGGGTTTTGGTGTCTCATTAAAGCTGATTTGGTATGTTTTAGGTCATGGTTCACTGTTTAAAGCCTTAAACTGTGTTTATCTTGTATTCTGATTTATCTGATTAAGTATTACTGGTGTTTCATGTATTAATATACTTACTGTGTAATAATAAGTAACTTTCCAAAAATAGCAGGTTTCCAAAAATAGAAAGTTTCCAAAAATAGAAAGTTTCCAAAAATAGAAAGTTTCCAAAAATAGAAAGTTACCAAAAATAGAAAGTTTCCAAAAATAGAAAGTTTCCAAAAATAGAAAGTTTCCAAAAATAGAAAGTTACCAAAAATAGAATTTACTGCCTAAAATAGATTAGTTTCTAAAAATAGAAAGTTTCCAAAAATAGATCAGCTGCCTTAATTAAATAAGTTTCCATATATAGAAGGTTTCCATAATTAGATTAGCTGCCTGAAATAGATTGATTTCCATATATAGAAGGTTTCCATAATTAGATTAGTTGCCTTATATAATTAAGTTTCTATAAATAGAAGTTTCCATATTTAGAATTAAGCTGGTTACATAAGCTATCATATAAGTCTAAGTGTTTATAAGCTTGTTTCTTAAGTCATATGATATAGTATATAGTTTAATTATTATTTCATGTATTTTAATTAAACTATAGGTTAAGCATTTTAATTAAAGTATAACATGTTTTAATTAAAATGAAATGAAAATACTTAGGTTAAAATGTGTATTATTATTAATAATAATATAACCTAAGTCATGTCTAAATTAATTAATTATAGGCATGTTTTAATAATTAATTAATTATAACTTATAACATAAAATACTTAGGTTAAATTAATGTCATGATAAACTAATAATTAAAATAACCTAAGTCATGATTTAATTAATATTTCATGTTATTAATTAATTATATCCTAAGTTCATAATTCATAAAAATTAACATGTAGCATGAATCATGAATTAACCAACGAACCATGAATCGGGCATGAATTCGACACCGTACCCCGAGCCAAACCCGGGGCACACGTGTCTCCTTGCTGCCTTGGGTCCCACATGAGCCAACCAAGACCAAATATGGTCTTGGTGGTGGCGGCAATAGCAAACCAAACCCCCCCTCGGGTTTGTTTGCTAGGCGGCCAAAAACAAACACCCTTATAAATCATTCCTTGATTTTAATTAATACCAAAACATGTTAGATCAATGATTAATTACCTTGTTTTTATAAGAAAAATAATAACATGTTCATGAAAATAATCAAAGATTAAAAGAATTAAAAAGAATTAAAAAGAAGGGTTAGAAAGGTATACCACTATGTAGCTTGGAAAAAGGATGAACAAACACGGATTCTAACACTTGTTTTTAAGATCAAAATCAAACAACACCCTCCTATGGTGGTGTTCTAGGTGGCGGCACAAAAGGAGAAAAAAGGAGAGGAGAAAAACTCTTTTAGGGTTTTTGTTTATTTTCTTGTAAAAGTGAAATGAAAACATGTTTACCTCTTTACCCCCCTTTACTTGTAAAGTCCATGGGCTAGGCCCATTTTGTGTATGTGTGCCGTGGGTATGGGGGCCCCACATGGGGTACCCGTACCTTTCTCGTGTCCCGATGTTTCGTGTTCGTTCGTGGTTAAACGTGCTCGTGTTTAAAGTGTTTCTGTTTAATCTATCGTGTCGTTTATCGTAAACTTAACGCTCGTAATTATATTGTAAGTATTTACGTAATTATTTTAGTTAGTATTTTAAATGGTGATCATTATTTAATTATGTTCACGTGATATATTATTAACTGTTTATCATGAGTTCGTACGTAATCGATACTTGTCATGTCATACACGTATGCACTTGCTTGATTATTAGCACATGAATGTGATCAATACTACATGAGGTAAGTTTTAATCTAGGACGTACGATCTTAAGGGCACTATTCATGGTAAAAGCATGCGGGTTTTACATAATCCATTATAATACGCGAGTTTCATCAAACATAACTACGGGAATAAGATCAGGCTTAATGTTTACTTACTTTCTCTATCCATGATATTCACGGGTTTTTGATGAATGCAACTTTTCGCCGATCTAAGCTCTACTAAGAATAATCAGATTCTCACTTGATAGATATTCCATCAAGTTCGATATACGAAACATAATTCACGCATTCTTTGAAGTCCTAGGGTAGATCAAGCTTATATGCCTTTCAAACCAATCTTTTATATCATCTCAATGGTCCCATACAACAGGGACTTATATCCCATGATTTGTCAGATCATGAATTCATTTTTCCAAGGTTAAAAATTTTGGCATAACTTCGCTACCCATTTGGCACTTCAAGATCTACATTTCATATTCACATAACCTCTTGCCCACTATCGGCAGTCAATAATCAATTCCTAATTTCAGCAATCATTTCAGATTTCGCGGGTCGGGTATTTTGCAAGGTTAGGTTCGCCATCATAGGAAACCTTAAACCTAAAAGACATGTCCAACTTACAATGGATGTATGTCGGGTGTCTTCATCTCAACTCCGGCTTACAAATGCTCTAATATTTAGATCCTAACAAGATTCGATCTCAATCCTAATACGATGATTATCAATGATAATCTTTCCAAAGGAAAACGATTATACGGTTTATTACCAAAGGTCATTCATTCAAACATAAAACAGCACTTATATTATTTTGTATCGTACTTTACCTCGTCCCTTAGATTGGGGTGGTACATAGTACTCTCATCAAGGTTCGTTCTCAATGATTTCTGAGCAGATCTCTAGAAATTCGATGCGAAGTGAGGATCTTGATAAAGATGTTCGATACAGGCACACTATGTTTACATAACTCTTTTTCATTTATCATTAACGGGAATGATATTAGCAGATTTGGTCAGTCTGTCGACGATGACCCAAATCGAATCAAATTCAGATGATGACCTTTGTAATAGCTAGACGTTTACTAATGAATGAGGCGATGTCTGCCTTCATAATTTGTTATTAGTACAACTTCTTCAATCAAAGATACTTTTAGTCAAAAATGACATACATATAATACTTATACTTACAAGATTTCCAATTTAACTACATCTCACAATCTTCCATATTTAGGCAACCATAAGTGGTCTTTAAAATATTTAACGTTATCGGCTTCTCAATTTTTAATGGTTCATATTAGTCGTGAACCCCTTTTTATTATCTATATTATCCTTTTAACAATCATTGTTTATTTTTATATCGTTCGGCAATTTATTTTGCACCTTCATTAATAAGGAACATGTCCTAACTGGTTCTTTATCTTTTCTACATAATGCATCGGTATCTATATTCACTTCTCATGATGATATAATTATCATGTCCACAATTCACTCAGATATTCTTTCTATATTATGCGTCAGTAATTACGTTCACTTTCTCCTGATGAAATAAATATCATAACTGTATTTATTCAAAATTCTTTCTTCATATCTTTTATGTTTCAGTTTCGTCTCAACTATCATTTTTATCAGTTTTTCTCAATCCGACGTCTAAAGCGTCGATAATTATTACAACTAATTAAATATTAAATATTCAATTTTTATGAAAGGTAAACATAAAGATTTTTAAATTTTCTCAGTTTGTCCAATTATATTAAAATGTTCAAAATAAATTTGAATTTAATTAACAAAATTTTTGCTGATTTATCAAAAATAATTAATATATTTAATAAGATCCGTAAATGTTCGAAAAACCTTTGTTTATACTTTGGTCAAGATTTTCTTAGTTAAAAAGAAAAAATTGTCATTTCAAATTTTAAGTCATGGTTTAAATGTTTTCCTCAATCCTTCTTAAGTTGTCTTAAGGTATGCAAAAACATTTACCCCTAAACAGGAGTTTAGTTAAATGTTTTGGTTATAAGTGAATAATCTCTTAAAAATCCTTTGTTAAAATATTTGTCAAAACATATTTCCATTTTCTTTTTGGTAAAACCCAAAATCTTAAAAGGGCTCTTAATCTTTGAAGAGTCAATATATTCCATTATCTATTAATCACACGGTAAATTAATATAAAAGATTAAGTCTTAAATCACATGTAAATTATTCAAGGTACAAGTTTCAATTGTTCGGCCAATTTAGGGCAATCTATAAATAATTACTAACTCCTTCTTATACTTATAAACAAACAAATAGTCCTTAATGATCACAAGCACGAATTTATCAAATTACAGCCTACACACGTGATTCACCAAATTTATGAATGCTACATGTGTATTAGTCAATCCAAACGACATCACGTGAAACTCATAATGTTCATTACAAGTACCGGATGTAGTGATTGGAATACATAATCTTTTTCGCAGATGCGAAGTTGATGATAACCATGCCATGGATCAAATCTCTAAAATATACGCTAGAACCTTGTAAATGATCGAACAAATTTTCCATTTCGAGTTATGGATATTGTTTTCGATTGTCAATTTACTCAGTCATAGTAATCTATAAATATAAGGAATGATATCACCATAGCTCTTCATGATGACAAGCTTGGTATAATAAAATCTTTCTCCGGCAACTCTCTTAGTTGTACGGTAATTCCTTTAATTTAGATGGTGCTGACGTACAGTGCACAAGCCACAGGTGCAGCACCGGGAATATAATCAATACCAATTTCAACTTGCCTTAATGGCGAAAGTCTAGGTAACTCATCAACAAACACATCCTAAGGTTTCAGATAACAGAAACATCTTTTAGTAAATCATATTAGGTTCTTTCTAGATTACAATATCTATGACTAATTCACAACCATTCATGGTAATATTTCATATCTTAATACAGGATATGGTCATCCATCAAGAATTATTTAGATCACTTTTGATAATCAACATCTTATCATTTAGGGGAATTCTACTCGAGTTCCCATCAATTAAGACAATGTCGTCATGTCATAATCAATCAATCCATTCTACCGGCACTTATCAACCTTTCAGTTTTATTGCCGTCGATAAGATGTGAACTTCTCAAAAGACTAATAATAACTCATAATCCTTCACAAATTCAAGGATATATGGAGACATAACTACCCTTAAAAGAGTAAGGTCAACGCACAATTTACGCGAGAGAACTTCAAATCAGATACAGACGAAAACATTTAATGAATATGAATATATCCCATGTTTTCATAATTTGAGTACGCATTAGAAAGCTCCTTGGATCGTTACCCAGGTCATTCAAATGAAATCAAATCATAAGAAATGATAAGAACGTCGATACATCTAGTCGGGTATCAACACTCGGTAATCAGATACTTTTCCTAAGAATCTCACTACGGGAGAATTGGACAAGAAAGTATTGTCAATTGTCAAATAAGACAATTTCCATAGATGAGTAAATTCGACTCAGAAGAATAGATGCTACAGGCACATATGTAGGTGTCCCTAACACTATGTCCTTATTTTTCGCTTCTTGCAGATCTCATAAATTTTAATCTTTCACAATCTTCAAAGAAAATTTAGTGCTTATTCATTAGTTTTACAGTGACTACTAATCAGTCTTGCATAGTCCATTCCAAATTGTATGTAGGCGCGCAACTATATAAAATTTCAAGATTAACGATGCAATACTCAGTTCGTCAAAATTTTATCATCATGTTTATAATAAAAACATTTTCATGCTTAATTCTTAAATAAGAATCAAAAAATAAATTTACAAAGAATTACTTTGTTATGGAAATAATTAAGTTTCCAAAGCGTCTCATAAACAACTTCATTTTGATATCAATCACTTATAAATCTCATTTTGAATAATCCTTTTAGTGATGAGAATTCAAAAAAAAAATTTTCTCAAGGAGTACTATTTTATCTTTTAAAAACAATCAGTGATCTGCAAAAGAGTGATGAAGAGTTATTCACCAAGAACTAACTACAATATAATAGGAAATGAGCTTAGCCAAATAATCATGAGGTTCATGATCTTGATGGCAATCAAAAGAATAATTCACAACGTAACTCAAATCAATATGAGTAATTGTTCAATGGTTGCATCACTAATGCGAACATTAGGATGAAGCAAGAAAAGATAGATAACATCGATACATGTAGCATTTAGCAATCAAAGGTAGTCTTTTTCATTAATCACAAACAAGTCAAAATTGTACCGTAACACATTACGTGTCACTATGTCATACAATTCTCAGAACTCATCCTACCAACTGATATCTCAGTTAAGTTAGGGATTATTTTTAAAAGATACCACAATGAATACTAATCTACAAGAGTCATTAGGTGTTCCACATGTCCCAGAAGATCCATCGATCTCAATTCAGAAGAAGATTTCTTCAATTTATTTCTTGGACACTAGGCATCCTCGTTAGTGGACAATGGCCTAGGAACAACCCTTAACACGAATCAACAATCATTTAAAACCTTATAATTCAATCACAGAACTTAATGACTTCCTCTTAACAATTTCTTATTCCATACAGGTTAAATTTTACTTTATTCAAGTTTTTAACCAATTTTATACTCAATTCGATATCCTACCTCATTTTCCAATACTTTCAATTTTATTCATAAAACTTAAAAGGGCAATAAAAGCTCAATATGGTCAACACTTAATTCCAATCCTATAGCTCTTACAACAACAATTATCAAATGAGTCACTAGTATGAAATGACTCACACATTCAATTAGACTTCTCGGAAAGGTATTAGTGGCATGAGGCTTTTGTGTAATGATTCCAATAACAGCCTCAAGTGCAACATTCACCCTTTCGATTTCAATTTAAGAATTGGATGACAACGAATCATATGACATCTTTCTAGGTGGAAATGTTTTGTCAAACTCCACTCTATAAGGAAAGATCGTCATGACATCGATATCAGTTTTAATCTCGCCAATTCTTTTTCAATATCACAATCCACTACTATCAATATTTCTACGAATATCAACCATTTGTTGGGATCATAAATATCCACAACTTGGTTTAGATCTAGGATAGCTAGAATTCCTACGATAATAGCTTCGATTAATTTACTAGGGGATTTAGGGTTACTTGTGACAATCGACGTCGTATAAATACCTCGTATAAAAATCAAAATAATCATCAAACAATCATGTAATAAAATTACATCATATATATATATATAATCCAAGTTATATATATTAAAATAACACTTCTCAGTCTGGCCTTGTCGGTAACTCGGGAATTCTTCAGCACCGTTATAGTCAAAAGATTTTTAGACATTTTGTGAAAAATGTTTATAGTTAAAATATTTTGAAATGTTTTATTCAAAACCTTGGTTTTAAAAATCTTTCGTTCTGTATAACGAGAGCTCTGGTACCAAACTGTAACACCCCCAAATTTATACAACTCAATACAGCGGAAGACTAGTTGGTGTTACGGGATAGCACATTACTCACATCATATACAACGCATAAAAATCACGTCGTTTATTAATAAAGCATTTCCATTCATAAATATCAAAGTTACATCGGTCCCAAGTCATATTATTTCATACAAAGTTTTACAAAGTATTTGAATGGAAAATATTGTTTAAGTGCGGGCCATGAATTCTTGTTGTCTTCCCGAGAATTACCTTCAAGTACCTGAGATAAAACATGTTAAAAGAAAAGGGTCAGCGATAACGCCGAGTGAATTCATAGAGTTTAATAAATTCCATCAATATAACTTTGGTATAAAATTAGTACCAAAAATCATTTCGTACAACTCATTGTAATAGGCCATAAAATAGCCAAAATCATTTTATACAAATCTTTATCAAAATCATAATATATGCGTTTGCCTTAAAAATCATTATACGAGCCAATGTCGTAAAAACGTCATACAATACGTCTTATGACGTTGTATGAAAATAAAAACCGTTATATGAATATGGTTATGAAAACCAAAACACAAACATAATATCAATAGTATGACCCAGTATTGCTAGTCAGGCAATACATCGTAATTCAAAGCGTCTAGTAATATTTCGTTAGTTTGGATTATTATAAGCCGCATGACATTGTTACCTTACTAAACCAACAACGGGTAGCTAACCCGATACTCAATTTGCCCATCTAAAGTAGCGTGTCGTCACAAAGGTCACGCTATGGAAATCTTCTCATACATAAATTCGCTTACCAATCAATGTGGCACGACGGGGATCAACCGTCAAGGCGCGAACTGGGGTGATCGTCCCCAAATAGTACTATTAAATGCATAAGCGTCTACCAAATCCCTGTAGTTCACAATTCATGCTAATGGGACTTTTAGTGACATAACCTAACTTTAATAATTCATTTAATTTCATCTATCAGGTCCTTTAATCATTTATCGGGTCATACAATCGGGTCATTCAATCATTCGGGTCCAAAATCAATAAACAAACAATCGGGACAAATGGTGTCCTATTTCATAAAAACTAACATGTTATCTCCCTCGCGAGTTTATAAAACATTTATAAAAACATTTAAAAGAGTGTGAGGCTATGAACTCACGTTGATGTGGGAAGGAGGGTTATCGGCAACTCGGACGTACGGTACGTGCTTCAATCACGGAAACCTAGACAAATAATACTCGTCTTAGACTCATGTCCAATGACTTTATAAAAATAACAATTATGTATACATATGATGATTATATATATATGATGATCAAGTGGGTTTACATATTCTCGTTTACTCATTTTAGAGTTATGTGTCAGTAATGTTTATACTAGTTTACTAGTTTTACCTATTTACGTGTTTTAAGTCCAATAAACTTATTATGAGTTCTTTAACTTGTTTTAATCCCTTTTATACCTATATTATCAGTATGTATACTTTCCATGTTAGGCCCAAATGGGTTAAGCCCAATATGTTCCTTTTACAAGTTTTTATCTTATTTAGTCCAATTATTAGTCCAATATGCTTAATTAGCTCGTAAATGTCCGTATTTCTTATAGTTCGGGTTTTATCGGTTTTTACTTGTATTAGATACTTATATATCATTGTATGACTTTTATAAACTTTACATTAGACGGGTTTGATCGTCTAAGTTTTATTTGGCGAAAAACGTTAATTTTACGGCGATAGCCGAAAAAGTCGTAAAAATCAAGTTTATAGTTTTTATTACTTATAAATATTATTTCACCATCATTTATATAATTTATCCATTTAATTAACCTTTTATATATTTATATAAATAAGTTTTATAAGTTAGTGGGTTTTTATTATACATTTTATAAAATAAAATGTGAGTGCTTATATAATAATAATAAACATTAATTCTAAAAAATCTGATTTTTATCTTCATGTTCACCATTTTTAACATATCTAGAGTTCTATAATGAATTAGAAGCTCATTTTTGGGTGACATGTTCTTCATATTATGTGCTTCATTTAACTTGGTTATAGCTACTTCCCATTTTAAGTTTATCATGCCTTAATAGTCCTTACAAAACTGCTTATTTAGATTAGACCACCTAACTTGTTTTGATCATATCTCACTCATTATTTTGATTCCATTGCATGGCCAACTCTCACATGTGTATAACATCTTGTACTTACTGTAAATGGATCAAACCATGCAATTTCATCAGTTCATCTTTTAGTTACATACTGTTTTTACACAGCCAACTAAATAATCAAGATTTTAGCCTTATTTCTTATAGTTATCAACCTTTTAAGCATATCTATCAACACTTGATCCCCACACAACATTTTTATCATCATATATACATCATATACATATACAAAATGAAAGAAAATACTATTTTTCTTTACAAAATAACAAGAGAAAAATGGAGAGGATGATCTTCTTTACCAACCAAGTGTTTTCCTTGTTTTTGGAAGACAAGGACTTGATGAACACAACAAGTATCTCCAAGACCATAAAATATCAAGAACATATGTTGGAAAATCAGCCCTAGGACACAAGCAAATCACCTCCAATGATGTTAATATGGCCACCAAATGATCAAGGCTTCAAGAGAACTCCTTAATAGAGCTAGTAAACATGTGTTTCATGGCTAGAAGAGATCAAAATGGGTGTTTGTTGGTTTATTTTGGACGGCAAAGGGGGAGAGTATTGAGAGGATTTTGAGAGGATTTTGCATGTAAGAAATGGTGGAATGAGAAAACTAGTAGCTAGTTTTGAGAGTTAGTGGAAGGTAAAATGCTTAAGATGTAAGCTAGCTTACACATGTAATGTGTTAGCTTAACTTGATGCCACCTTAGTGTGTGGTGTCAAGTTGTGCCGTCCCATATAGCTAGTGGGGTGGGACAATGTGTTTTGTCCCATCTCACTAGTTTACGGGTATTTCTCGATTCTAGTTTTCTCGATTTGCGTGCCCTCGGGTTGTTTTACGAAAAACGTTTTTATAAATTATGAATCATCGTCACAAAACGAATCCAATAAAAATCGTCTCATCAAAAACAGAGTTCGAAAACGTAAATACGTAATCCTAAGGTTTCCGGTTTAGTCGTAAAAGACGTTAAAAATAAAATCGTAAGTCCTAATCTCTTCTCGTAAATTTGTGAGTTTATGAACCAACACAAATTTAAAACTCCAAAATAATATTCACGGATAAATTTATTTTCTGAAATGTCGGATTGTCACCAAAGACGGTGTATGTAAACGTAAGAACGTATCGTTGAATCCTCCGGTTTAGACGTAGTCGATGTTACTTCAAGACGTAAATCCAAATTTCTTCCCAAAATAAGTGAGCTCATAAAATAATATTTTCAAATAAATATTTGAGAATAAAATATCAACCATAAATTGACGGATTGTCACACTGATACCATAATTGTAACACCACATTTGTTAAGATGGAATGCTACAGTAAATTATGGCGTGTCATCAAAGCATGCAAGGTAATGTATAAAAATTTATGACCATAAAAAGGAAATACCGGAATCAAACATTTGTAGTCCAAGTAACTCCCACACAAGCAAATATGAGTACTGTAAATGAAGGACTAAACAATGTCCAAAATGAAGTAAAGTATGATAAATTAGGAATACATGCATCAAGTAATAAAGGCTAGATAGCTTCTATCCGTGTAACACCCCCACAATTGCTATGCGCAGCGGAACTACAACAATGGGTGCTACACAGTATTCATTGGCCACAAGATATATCAAACGACGCTAAAAAGACGTCAACTTAAAACTTGAAATTTAAAATTGTTAGATGATACATGTCCACAGTTTTTCCAACCCCAATTTGGTACAACAGAGTTTAGCGTTTTCGGTCCCCATGAATCTCAACCCAAGAATTTCAGTTTACAACTACATGACATTAAACCTAAAAAAAATTTTAAGTAGAAAAGGAGGGAAAAACATGCGGACTCCAAGCCATACACACAACATCCATCCCATGCATGCTCCATCCTACACCTCAGCGGTTACCTGAAACACATGCCAAAAATTTGGTCAACGAAAACGTTGAGTGGAATTCATAGGTTTTACAATCCATTTGAACGTATATAAAATAAAAACCATTCGTGATCATTTATAGTCTTGTCGATCAAACAAACTATAATCAGGATACTGACAATTGTGTTTAAGTTCATGACACTAATCCGTTAACTCAATCACCCGCGTAAATAATACCGGCGTGATTCAGATGAAACCAGTGCCCCTTCTAAAGGCATCAGTTGCAATTATACCTTATTTCTCATACAAAATAATCTACCGCAGAACTTACTAAAAGTACAGCTTCTCGGCTAGCATTGGGTCGTTAACCCCGTAGTACTACAAATTGCATAAGCGGCTATTTCCCCCTACTCGAGGGCAGGACAATAGTTATTAGTTCATGATTTTAGGGACTTTTGCAACTTTGGTACTCAACACAATTTCTAAGGCAACTTTCGGGTCTAACAATCATTCATGATATACGTTCCTTTTAAAAACTAGCATGCATTTCCCTCGCGGGTAAAACAATTTGAAATAAATATAAGCGAGGCTATAAATTCACACCTTATATCTTAAGTAGTCGGTAGTTCGAGGGATGATCACTGACGACGAAACGGATGCCCGGTTAAATCAACACCTATCACAATTAACGCGTAATGAGTATTCTCATTTAAATACTTACGGTACTGTATAAAATACATATATACTAGTCACTTAGGACAATTATAACTCACGCCAAAAACAAAAACAACAAGCATCACTCATTTTATACCATTCATTCTCATTACTTACGTTGTCCATTTTTACTCATTCTCGCCGGTACTTGACTAAAGTACGCGCTGTTTTACCTTGTTTAACCACACTTATAAAATTTGACAAAATTTCCAAAAATCCTATAAGACCTGTAGATAACATGTTTTTAAGCCCAATAAAAGTTTTTACTTTTACGACCCGTTACGCAACTCTTTTCCACGACTACATTTTACGGGCTGAAATTGCGCTTCGACCAATTTTGACCTCTTTGACCTATATGAAAAATACCTTTGACTTCTTTGACACCTAAGTCAACATATAGATCCATTTACACAGGTTAGGGACCAAATTTTTGACCCTTGACCATTTACCAATTTATACTTGTGACCCTCGGGATTTGACTAAAACTTTGCACAAATTCGGATTATGAAAGTCCTCGTCTCCCGGTACCCGATCTTTAAAATGTCATAACTTTTAGCTCGTTTTGAGTCACGGGCTCTACCTTATACCAAATTAAAGCTAGGAAGACCCTCTATAACTACATTTAGTTTTCAAGACCTGGAAAAAAAATAATTTTTATGAAATGGACCTAATGTTTCTGCCTAAAAATGACCATACCAAAAACGCACTTAGACTCGATTCCAAGCCTTCTAACCACCACTAAACATCATCCTAAGCCTTCCCAAACATATCCTAACATCAAATTTCAGTCCTACCCCTATTGATCAACCAATCTCAAAATCAAAATTTCAAAGAAATGAACATGCAACTAATTAAACCTATGTAAAACATCCTAAAACAATAAGCCAAACATAAGAACAACACTCAAAATCAACAACCACCATGGCTCCCCAAACACCCCCATTGCCGTGGGGTTTGGGTGACCCAATCACCACAACCAAATTGATTTTGGTGGGTTTTCTTGGTGTTCTTGCATCCATTACTCATAAAATCAACATGCATTAGCACATTTAGCCACAAAAACGAATTTGGATCATCTTGAAAAATCTTGGAAAATTTTTGTTAATGCATGTGGGATTTGAGCACATGAAAATGTGGGGAATGACCAAACTAGATGTGGTCTAACCTTAGTTTTTAGGAAAATCAAGTGGAAAAAGATTTTTGGTGAATTTTCTTGGTGGTGTGGGGGTGTCCGTCGGCTTTAGAGAGAAAGGAGGGAGAGAGAGTTTGATTTTTGGTGAAAGTTGTGTATGTGTTTGTGTTTGTGTGATTTTTGCCCTTTTGGTGGGTTGGGAGGGGCCTTTTTGCAATTTTTAACTTCTTTTGGCCTTAAATGGAAAACGTCCTCAAAACTTTGCGGGTTCGATTCATTTGTCAATTTTGAAAATTTTACGGGAGTCGGAAATCTTTCCGAACGCTCCAAAATATTTTTGGGATACTTTAAATGTACTCGGAAGGCTATAAAACTCACCCGACTCAACTTAACACGAACCGTAAATAAAATTCTCGAAAAATTACATTATCGATAAATCGTCAATAATTATATAAAATTGGGCATCCCTCGGGATCGTAATCGTCATCGTCCTTCTTAAAACGTCAACCGTAAAAATTATAACCTCGAACATCGGCTTTAACCAAAATACTTATAAGTATAGAAATTAAAATTTATTAAAAATTTCAAAAATTAGCGTAATTTAGGGTAACGTTAATGACCTCGATTCTAGGGTGTCACATCCACCCCTCCTTAAAGAGAGCGACGTCCCGGCGCTCGCCTCTTCTTGTACTCACATTTCGTGCTACTGGAACAGATGAGGATACCTTTCCTTGAAAAAGTCCTCACGTTCCCAGGTGTATTCCGGTCCACGCTTAGAATTCCATCGGACCTTCACAATAGGAATCCTACTACGCTTCAACCGCTTGACCTCCCGGTCCATAATTTCCACAGGTTCTTCCACAAAGTGCATTTTGTCGTCTAGTCGAATCTCGTCCAAAGGAATCACCAATTCCTTATCCGCCAAACTCTTCTTCAGGTTCGATACGTGAAACGTGTCATGAATAGCACTAAGCTCGGTCGGCAATTCTAACTTGTACGCTACCGGTCCAATTCGTTCAACGATCTTAAACGGTCCAATATACCTCGGACTCAACTTTCCTTTCTTTCCAAAACGAATTACACCCTTCCACGGCGATACCTTGAGCATAACCATATCTCCAACTTCAAACTCCAACGGTTTCCTTCGGTTATCGGCATAACTCTTCTGTCGGCTTCTCGCAGCAAGTAGTCGGTTCTTGATCTGCACGATCTTCTCTGTCGTTTCTAAAACCAATTCGGGTCCAGTCAATTGACTTTCCCCCACTTCACTCCAACACACAGGCGATCTACACTTCCTTCCATACAATGCTTCGAACGGTGCCGCTTTGATACTCGCGTGATAACTATTATTGTACGAAAATTCCACCAGAGGCAAGTGGCGTTCCCAACTTCCTCCAAAATCAATCACGCATGCTCGGAGCATGTCCTCCATCGTTTGAATCGTTCGTTCACTCTGGCCGTCAGTTTCCGGGTGATAAGCCGTGCTTAAACTCAGTTCAGTGCCCATCGCACGTTGAAGCGATTTCCAAAATTCCGACGTAAATCTACTATCGCGATCCGAAATGATCGATAACGGCACTCCATGTCTACAGACGATCTCCTTCACGTACACGCTGGCGAGTTTTTCCATGCTGTCCGTCTTCTTCATAGGTAAGAAATGAGCAGATTTCGTCAACCTATCCACAATTACCCATATCATATCGCTTCCACTAGGAGTCCTAGGTAAACCCGTCACGAAATCCATTGCGATTTTCTCCCATTTCCATTCTGGGATTTCCGGTTGTACCAACAATCCAGATGGTTTCTTATGTTCTGCCTGAACCTTCGCGCAAGTCAAACACTTACTGACGTAACGAGCAATATCTGCCTTCATATTCGGCCACCAATAAACTTTCTTCAGGTCGTGGTACATTTTATCCGATCCAGGATGTATCGAATACTTCGACTTATGCGACTCATTCATGACCAATTCTCGAACTCCAGGCTTTCCTTCCTCAGATGAACACAATGGTAACCAAATCCGATTCTCAAAATATCTCAGTCCGTCTGACCTAATCACGAAAAGAGGTTTCAACATTCGTCCCAAGTTTTCGGCTTTAACATTCCCTTTCATTAATCCTCTCTCCTGAGCCTTCAGTATGGTTTCGGTTAAGTCAACGCTCTCACTCATCACTAAAGCTCTAACCCTCAAAGGTTTCTCCCGTTCCTTCCTACTTAATGCGTCCGCTACAACATTCGCCTTTCCAGGGTGGTAGCGAATTTCGTAGTCATAATCACTTAGTAGTTCAACCCATCGTCTTTGTCGCATATTCAACTCCTTTTGATCTAAAATGTGCTGCAAACTCTTGTGATCAGTGAATACAACACACTTTGTCCCATACAGATAGTGTCTCCACAATTTCAACGCAAAAACTACCGCTCCTAATTCCAAATCGTGCGTCGTGTAGTTCTCCTCATTCTTCCTTAATTGCCTCGACGCGTAAGCTATCACCTTTTCACGTTGCATTAATACCGCTCAATAACCTTTACGAGACGCATCACAATACACTACGAAGTCTTCGGTTCCTTCAGGCAATGATAAAATCGGTGCGGAACATAACTTATCCTTGAGCGTTTCGAAAGCAAGTTCTTCCTCTTTTCCCCATTCGTACACCCTATTCTTTTCAGTAAGCCGCGTCAATGGTTTTGCAATCAACGAAAATCCTTCGATAAACCTTCTATAATACCCAGCTAAACCCAAAAATTGTCGAACTTCAGTCGGCGTCGTCGGTGCTGACCATTCCCTGATTGCTTCGATCTTAGCAGGATCTACACGAACTCCCTCACTATCAATCACATGACCTAGAAACTGCACTGATTCCAACCAAAACTCACACTTAGAGAATTTTGCATACAGTTTCTCTTTTCTTAACAACTCCAAAATCTTTCTTAGGTGCTTCTCGTGCTCCTCCCTACTCTTAGAGTAAATAAGTATATCATCGATGAAAACAATAACAAACTTATCTAGATACGGCTTGCACACGCGATTCATAAGATCCATGAATACAGCAGGCGCGTTCGTCAACCCAAACGGCATCACTCGAAATTCAAAGTGTCCATACCGCGTACGAAAGGCAGTTACAGGAATATCTTCCTCTCTCACACGCAGTTGATGATACCCTGATCTTAAATCGATCTTTGAGTATACACTGGAACCTTGTAATTGATCAAATAAATCGTCAATCCTCGGCAATGGGTACCGATTCTTAACCGTCAGCTTATTGAGTTCCCTATAGTCGATACACATCCTAAACGAACCATCCTTCTTCTTTACGAACAACACTGGCGCTCCCCAAGGTGATGAGCTCGGCCTAATAAATCCTTTGTCCATCGATTCCTTCAATTGATCCGCTAACTCCTTCAACTCAGATGGTGCTAAGCGATAAGGTGCACGTGCAACCGGCGCAGCTCCTGGCACTAAATCAATTCGAAACTCGACCTCACGGTTAGGCGGTAAACCTGGCAACTCGTCTGGAAAAACGTCCGGATACTCGCAAATAACTGGTACCTCTTCGATCCTCGCCTCTACATCACCATCGCTCGAAACCTGTGCCAAAAACACATCGCATCCGCTCTCTACGTACTTCATCATTTTCAAACACGAAATCACCTTCAAACGAGAAGTGCATTCGTCTCCCTTTACCGTCAAAACCCTATTCCTCAGCGGAATCTGAACCAATCTCTCACCACAGACGATCGTAGCACTATGCGCCATTAGCCAATCCATTCCCACAATCACGTCAAACGATCCTAGCTCTATAGGCATCAAGTCGATTTTAAAAGCGTAATTTCCTAACTTCAAGGTACACCCTTTCAGTATAGAATTTGTACTAACAATTTTTCCATCGGCTAATTCAACATTATAACTAGTCGTTAACAACACCGGTTCTCTATCAATATGACGACTAAATCTAACATCTACAAAACTCTTGTCGGAGCCAGAATCAAACAAAATACTAGCATAACAAGCGTCTAGCAAAAACGTACCGGTAACCACATTGGGACCTTGTGGTTTATCAGCAGTTCCCACTTGATACACAGCAGCCGCATTATTACCTCCCCGCCTGTTTCCTGCCTTCGGGCAATTCGCCTGCACATGACCCCTTTCTCCACAACTATAACATCCCCTCATCCTAATAGCATTAGCCCCAGTGGCTACTCCTCCCGTTCGACAACCAGATGTCCTATGACCTGCCTTTCCACACTTGCCGCATGCAGGCGGGCAATTTCCAACATGATACAAATTGCACTTACCACAATGGGGATTCACTTTCACACCTCTAGGGTTCGTCACTGCCCTCATCCCTTCGTTCCTTCTTTGATTAAACTGCTGATTACGGTTCGGCCCATGGTTGTTTCGATTTCCACCTCGGTTCTGGCATTGGGATTGATTACTTTGTGCTGCTTCCCATTTCCTTTTGTTGCCTTCGGCAATGTAGTTTTGCTTGTCCTGAAGCTTAACGTCCATCAATGCGTGTGCCATTTGAACCGCTTCATCAAACGTTCCAGGTTTTGACGAAGTTGTTTCACCTTTGATATTGCTAGATAAACCCTTAATATACTGCTTCATTTTCTTGGCATCATTGGCAAATATGTCGGGACACAAAAGACTTAACTCATTGAACCTCCTGGTGTAAGCAGCTATATCGTTGTTCTTCAAGGTCAAGTGCCTCAATTCGTCCTCCAATTGCCCCAATTCCTCCTCTGGGCAAAACTTCTTAGTCAACAAAGCTTTTGTCGCATTCCACGTCCTTGCATTTGCTACAGCCAATCCAACCGTAGCTACCTGGGTATTCCACCAACTTAACGCATCATCGAGAAACGTAGCAGCTGCAAACTTCACTTTATCTGCTTCTGCACAACCACTGATTTCAAACGTACTTTCAACCTTTTCCAACCATCGTCTAAGTTCTAAAGCTCCACCCGTTCCACGGAACTGCGTGGGACCGCACTTCATAAAACTAGAATAGGTACACACCCTCGGCGCTTGCTGTCTCCCCGCGTTCCTTCCTGGATCCTGATTTCTCCCGGCTCGGTCCGCTTCCAACGCATTTGCTATAGCTTCCTGAATCATGGTGTTAACACGATCGGCAGTCAACTTTGGAGGCATGGTGTTATCGAATATCTCTTTCTGCAAGACAAGGAAAATAGAGAAACAATGTAAGTATTCATATCAAGTTTCCCAGACATAAAATACATACGACGACACATCACTACGGAGTTACTAATATTCATCAATTCACACCACAAAAGATCAAATTTAAGACATATCACAGATCATGAAAGGTAACATAGATTGTATTGATAATTAACCAAAATCGTGACAAGTATTGCCACTACAATCGTTCACCATAAAACATCAAGTACTTGAGTTTCTCGTCATAATACCATCATACAAGGAGTCTAAAACAGTTCTATTACAATGATCAAAGAAAATACAAAACAAGTAACTAGGCATGTGGTGATCCACACGGCCTCTTGGATGGCGGCTCGTCGTCGTCTTCCTCGGTTTCCTCATCACTAACGTCCTCATCCACATCATCCACTTTTCTCTTTCCTTTCTCATCCGGCCCACATTCCATTTCCTTTTTCGTCCCTGATGTGGATCCACACTCAATCGCTACCTGACTTCCCACCGTAATACAAGCACCTCTAGTAGGCGGCTGAATCATGAAGTCGTTCGCCTCCATCTCCAAATCGTCCACGAATCTCCAATCTGGGGGCAATGAATCTATCACACGATGCTCCCAACTCTGCATCCTCGACAACCTCATCTGATCTTCCCTCACACGGTCAAGACTAGCACTTAAATTCGCAACCATTGATTTTAAACTGTTGATGTCACTTTTATTCACATTCCCATCATACTCAATTCTTGCAGTCCTTTCCAACAGTCTTTGGTGTTCCCTTTCAGTCATATCAAACTTCTTAATCACCCTAGTCTAAACTACAAACCGCTCATACATCAACCTCTCCATCCTACTCAAACGACCTGCGGGATCCCAGTAGTGTCTCGGTCTCGGAAAGTAGACCCTTGCAATATTCTCATGAATCGATGGCGACTTGGATGATTTGCTGGACTCTCCACTGCTCCCATTACTTACTCGAACAAATCCTGGCACTGTTCTCAAATAGTCCTTACAATTGTCCATTGGGCGATTAAAGGGTTGCTGCTCATAACGACCGGTCGGTGGTACCTCATAACCCTTCGGCGAATTCGGGGATTGAAACAAATCGGGTTCGGTCTGGCCTACGGCATCCTCGGGAATGCCATCATCCATTAGTTCCTCGGGCTCTTCTTCGGAATCCTCACTCTCGTCACTACTCATGCTGAAATTATCCACCTCACTTTCATCATTGTCGTTTTCCGGCCCTATTTCGTCTTCTGGAGCGATCCATCCATTATTATTGTCCGGCGGGTTCGGAGGAAACGGTCCCCCTTCGTGACCTACGACGTAATCGTTCCCATTATCGTTAGGCGGTACCTCGGCCATTCCTGCAATAACAGCGAATTTCGGAGGGTACATAAGTAATTATACAATAATTATAAATACATGCATGCAAATGCAATGCAAAGGTGGTACATATGCCCGAAATGTAATAGTATGATGCTCATGCATGATTAATACAAAAATTACGATGTCGGATATTTCACGTAAAATTCAACGTCTACATATAGTAATTCCATACTTACGTAATAATTACCCACATATATACTTCACTCAAAAGTATACGTCAAATGCCATAAATACAACAATAAATCTTACCGGAGCCATGCAGGATAGTTGTGTGTGCTTGGACCATTTCTTACGACACCAAAAGTTATAGTTTAGGATTTTCAAAAACGACCTAGTTCTCTATAACTCGTAGCTCTGATACCAATCTGTAACACCCCCACAATTGCTATGCGCAGCGGAACTACAACAATGGGTGCTACACAGTATTCATTGCCCACAAGATATATCAAACGACGCTAAAAAGACGTCAACTTAAAACTTGAAATTTAAAATTGTTAGATGATACATGTCCACAGTTTTTCCAACCCCAATTTGGTACAACAGAGTTTAGCGTTTTCGGTCCCCATGAATCTCAACCCAAGAATTTCAGTTTACAACTACATGACATTAAACCTAAAAAATTTTTTAAGTAGAAAAGGAGGGAAAAACATGCGGACTCCAAGCCATACACACAACATCCATCCCATGCATGCTCCATCCTACACCTCAGCGGTTACCTGAAACACATGCCAAAAATTTGGTCAACGAAAACGTTGAGTGGAATTCATAGGTTTTACAATCCATTTGAACGTATATAAAATAAAAACCATTCGTGATCATTTATAGTCTTGTCGATCAAACAAACTATAATCAGGATACTGACAATTGTGTTTAAGCTCATGACACTAATCCGTTAACTCAATCACCCGCGTAAATAATACCGGCGTGATTCAGATGAAACCAGTGCCCCTTCTAAAGGCATCAGTTGCAATTATACCTTATTTCTCATACAAAATAATCTACCGCAGAACTTACTAAAAGTACAGCTTCTCGGCTAGCATTGGGTCGTTAACCCCGTAGTACTACAAATTGCATAAGCGGCTATTTCCCCCTACTCGAGGGCAGGACAATAGTTATTAGTTCATGATTTTAGGGACTTTTGCAACTTTGGTACTCAACACAATTTCTAAGGCAACTTTCGGGTCTAACAATCATTCATGATATACGTTCCTTTTAAAAACTAGCATGCATTTCCCCCGCGGGTAAAACAATTTGAAATAAATATAAGCGAGGCTATAAATTCACACCTTATATCTTAAGTAGTCGGTAGTTCGAGGGATGATCACTGACGACGAAACGGATGCCCGGTTAAATCAACACCTATCACAATTAACGCGTAATGAGTATTCTCATTTAAATACTTACGGTACTGTATAAAATACATATATACTAGTCACTTAGGACAATTATAACTCACGCCAAAAACAAAAACAACAAGCATCACTCATTTTATACCATTCATTCTCATTACTTACGTTGTCCATTTTTACTCATTCTCGCCGGTACTTGACTAAAGTACGGGCTGTTTTACCTTGTTTAACCACACTTATAGAATTTGACAAAATTTCCAAAAATCCTATAAGACCTGTAGATAACATGTTTTTAAGCCCAATAAAAGTTTTTACTTTTACGACCCGTTACACAACTCTTTTCCACGACTACATTTTACGGGCTGAAATTGCGCTTCGACCAATTTTGACCTCTTTGACCTATATGAAAAATACCTTTGACTTCTTTGACACCTAAGTCAACATATAGATCCATTTACACAGGTTAGGGACCAAATTTTTGACCCTTGACCATTTACCAATTTATACTTGTGACCCTCGGGATTTGACTAAAACTTTGCACAAATTCGGATTATGAAAGTCCTCGTCTCCCGGTACCCGATCTTTAAAATGTCATAACTTTTAGCTCGTTTTGAGTCACGGGCTCTACCTTATACCAAATTAAAGCTAGGAAGACCCTCTATAACTACATTTAGTTTTCAAGACCTGGAAAAAAAATAATTTTTATGAAATGGACCTAATGTTTCTGCCTAAAAATGACCATACCAAAAACGCACTTAGACTCGATTCCAAGCCTTCTAACCACCACTAAACATCATCCTAAGCCTTCCCAAACATATCCTAACATCAAATTTCAGTCCTACCCCTATTGATCAACCAATCTCAAAATCAAAATTTCAAAGAAATGAACATGCAACTAATTAAACCTATGTAAAACATCCTAAAACAATAAGCCAAACATAAGAACAACACTCAAAATCAACAACCACCATGGCTCCCCAAACACCCCCATTGCCGTGGGGTTTGGGTGACCCAATCACCACAACCAAATTGATTTTGGTGGGTTTTCTTGGTGTTCTTGCATCCATTACTCATAAAATCAACATGCATTAGCACATTTAGCCACAAAAACGAATTTGGATCATCTTGAAAAATCTTGGAAAATTTTTGTTAATGCATGTGGGATTTGAGCACATGAATATGTGGGGAATGACCAAACTAGATGTGGTCTAACCTTAGTTTTTAGGAAAATCAAGTGGAAAAAGATTTTTGGTGAATTTTCTTGGTGGTGTGGGGGTGTCCGTCGGCTTTAGAGAGAAAGGAGGGAGAGAGAGTTTGATTTTTGGTGAAAGTTGTGTATGTGTTTGTGTTTGTGTGATTTTTGCCCTTTTTGGTGGGTTGGGAGGGGCCTTTTTGCAATTTTTAACTTCTTTTGGCCTTAAATGGAAAACGTCCTCAAAACTTTGCGGGTTCGACTCATTTGTCAATTTTGAAAATTTTACGGGAGTCGGAAATCTTTCCGAACGCTCCAAAATATTTTTGGGATACTTTAAATGTACTCGGAAGGCTATAAAACTCACCCGACTCAACTTAACACGAACCGTAAATAAAATTCTCGAAAAATTACATTATCGATAAATCGTCAATAATTATATAAAATTGGGCATCCCTCGGGATCGTAATCGTCATCGTCCTTCTTAAAACGTCAACCGTAAAAATTATAACCTCGAACATCGGCTTTAACCAAAATACTTATAAGTATAGAAATTAAAATTTATTAAAAATTTCAAAAATTAGCGTAATTTAGGGTAACGTTAATGACCTCGATTCTAGGGTGTCACAATCCGAATGCACATACTCTTGAAATCCTACTTGTGACCTTGGGTACCTGTCGTTTGGGAACGTGAAAAGATAAACGGCTGAGCATAACGCTCAGTGCACGGATATACAATAAAACATGGAAAACATAGAATATTGAAGCATATAAAGAGCATAAAGCATGAATAGCAGCGGAAATGAATAAGTCCTGGGAAAACCTAGGCATATAACATGATTAACTGATTTTAGTTCTGAAAATATAGCTTATGTTTACTTGTAAAATCTGTATTAGTTTATTGTACCAAAATAGCCAATATAGGTCATGAGGTCAACAACGTGCATGAATACATAGAGGGATGATCTCGTCATGCAATTAGAGGGGCTGCCTTTAATTATACCGGTCTGGGTAGGAGGGATTAGCTCCTTGTGAAGGATACAAGGCACACACCGCATTCACCATGAAATCCTGACTGAAACTGTAACTAGGATGCACCCATACGCCCCACACGATAATAATAATATAAGATGTTGGGAATAAATTAAGGCCAGATCACTTGAACGCTGACAAGAACAACTCAAGCGTTGACAAGAGCAAAGTGAGCGCTGACAGATAAGCGTTGACAAGTTAAAGTCAAGCGTTGACAGATTGAAGACAAGCACTGATGGAAGATGTGAGCTACACGTTTATTATGTTCTAGAATACTTCTAGTAAGGATAGAAACGACAATGTATTTTCTATGTTTATCTTTACCTAGAATAGTTGATACGTAGCTTATTGTACAAGGCTTCTTAGTCTATAAAAGAAGGCCTTTAGGTTAATGTTTAGTATCAAGTTTTCATTAAGTTTTCATTCGTAAACATCTTTCATTGTAAGCAAGTTCGACATTCATAATCAAAGTGAAAGTTTTGTTTACATCTTGTGTTCTTGTTTAAGTATTAAATTCCGCATAATACTTAGATTCACAAAGCATATAACAAAGGTTTCTCTACGTGTTATACTTGATCTAATCTCGTATACACAAAGCTAATCGATCTAAGTTTGGGATCAACAAGTGGTATCAGAGCCTCGTGGCTCGTGATGCTAGGACCAACAAGGTGTTCGTGTTTCGAGAAGAAAAGAAAAATCCGTCTAGGGTTTTTCTGGACGTTTTTGTGTGCGCAGCAGTATTCAGAAGGTCATAACTTTTAATTGAACCGTTGGATCGTCACGAAATTTTATATGTGTGTTCTACATACATATATCTAAACATCCACCGGAGGGATTGTCGAGTTTTCCCCCAGGAAAAAGTTATTAAGCGTCAAATTCAGCAGGGAGTGAATGCAATTTTCTGTAAACAGCCATGTTCAAAACACGATCTCTCCTTCGTTAACCGTTGGATCTTCGAGATTTTTGAACTGTAGATTCTTGGCACTAGTGTCTAGAATCCCACCGAAGGGATTTTCGATCTGAGCCCTAATGAAGAAGTTATTCAAGGTCGAAGTTGGCTGCATAATGAGGTATGAAATTCTTAGTTCACATAAAATAATGAGTTAGGGTTTCCTCCAAACCCTAAATCAGTTATAAACAGAAAAAGAGGGTTTCATAGTTGTTGAAGATTCGAACTAAGGGTGTTTTACAAACCCTAATTAGGGTTTCAGTGCTTAAATCATAAACCCTAGATCGATCTTTCAAACAGAAAAAGGATTGGTATGTAAATCACGTTTGCACAAGAAAAGAGTTGATGTTTCTGTTCACATGAAGCTATTGCCCTTATTGGTAGAAGAACTTTCGTTCACATGATCTAAAAGGTAAAAGGGTCGATGTCTGCTAGTGAAGACAGAAAGAACAAGTGATATAACGTGATTCCTTATTTCACAATTGTGTGTTAACACGGTTGAAAGCTTCTTATTGGTCAATTTTTATTAATGGTTACTTGATGGAAGCATTCACACGATGAAGACCTTCCTATTGGTGGAAAATATTATTGTTCACATGAAACTAATGTTCTTATTGGTAAACAATAACATATGATGGGAATTTAAGGTACACAATGTGTTCACACGGTTCTAAGATTATGATTGGATGAGACGTTTGTTGCCATGACGTGTTTTAAGTCAGATTGTCTGGATATCATATTTTTAATTTGAACGAGATTTGGGGAATAGAATATGGGAATACCTTGATCGTATAAGATATCCCTATCTTATAGGGATTATATTTTATCTCTCAAATCATAAAGTATATACACAGATGATGAGCTGAGCTGCTGACAAAAAGAAAGAAGCGCTGACAAGGCATGGTTAGACGCTGACAGGAAGTGTTTTGACGCTGACATAATAAGTCAACGCTGATAGAGTTGACAGTGTCGTCCGATATATGAACTTCAACGCTGATAGGTATTGTCTGATATCGGACAATACATCTGACCAAGATATTGGACAGAAGAGGATATTGGACAACACAAGGTTTGCTGCTGTTGAGAAAATTGTGACGTTTTTAGCACACAAAAAGGAGGATTATACACACGAAGGTACATGGAATCTCCGTTTTAATTTAGAATATCATGTTGATATTTATGGCTCGGATATTTAAAAAGGGATTAATGATTTTAATGCGAGTTAACAACATTTATGAAGTAATTTATTGGAGTATGTAATCGGGATAGCCTTGTGAAAGAGTTACCCATGTCTGCTTTTACATACAAAGATATTGGTTCATCATAAAGAGGTGTTAACTTAAGGGGAAGAATTCTTATGGTAAGTTTGATGATTGAAGAAGATTTTCGCGAGTTTGTGTTCTATCATATCTTAAAGTCGTGGCGTACCATTCACTGACTTTAAAGGTAACTTGTTCGTGCTTTACATGGTTGGTGACGAAGACTTGTCATAACACTTGAAGGAGTTACATTATCGTGCTCAATGTCTCACATAGGATGAGAATATTGACAAGGGATTGAGGTCTACTTATAGTTGGTCTGATATAAGTTCTTAGTCACATGGATAGTACAAGACATGGAACACAAGGTTGGGTTATTCTACTTCTACATCAAAATTACTATATTAATTGTTCTTCAAGATCATTACATAGAGCTACTTCTGGAGAATCTTCAACATTGCATAAATTGTTTACTTTCCTGTTGATGTGACAAAAAGGGGAAGAAATACATGCTACACTTGAGGGGAAGCAATTTGAAGATCATGTATAACTTACAAGAGATACACATAGAGTTTTGCCACAATCAACTAGGGGAAGATTGTTGGGTCAAAAAGTTGATGTGGCAGAAACTCAAAATCGAAGAACATTTACTCAAGCGTTGACAAGAGTAATACAAGAGTTGACAAGAGCAATGTAAGCGTTGACAGAAATCAACAAAAGTCAAACGCAGTCAACAAAAGTCAACGCTGATGGATTTGATGGAGAATTCTATTTACAGAATATATTCGATATATTCTAAATAATATATTCAGTATATATCTATAGAAATAGAATATTTAGTTGTTTATTTGATTTGATCTCTTGTAAACCCTAATCCTTAACAATAACCAGAAGGTGCGTATAACCGATTTCAGCAGATTAAATCGCGTTCAATGACCTAATAGGTAACCAACAAACATGTAGACTGTAAAACGAGATTAAGTTGATACAATTAACAAAACACAGTACGTTTTACGTCTAATGAACATCCCTATTGTTTAATTCATGTTTCGTCCCTAAACACCTTGTTAATGTGTCATGTTCTAATTCCGCTGTGATTGTTAAATCATATGAACGTGATGCATTCCTAGTAGCTTAAAAGATCCGGAAACCAAGGTTTCCACAATTGGTATCAGAGCTCGTTGAGGAACTTTTGATCTTTGAAGAACACCAGAACGATATACGAACACCAAAACCCTAATTTTCTCAAAACCCTAAAAACATCATGTCTGAAGCGATAACCTCCTCCTCCTCATCCTTACCAAACATCAAGATTCCAATGCTTGATGCAACCAACTTTGACTTATGGAGGTTCAACTTTGAACAATATCTGGGGATCTTTGACTACACACTCTGGGACATTATTGAATATGGAAACTCATTCAATAAGGCTCAAAAGATTCAGGATGCCATTACGGCAAGATTAGCTGTTGAAGGATGTCCTTATGAAGATAAGAAAGAAAAACCTGGAGATGGTAGAGCTGTAAGTGCTGAAGATATTGCAAAGAAAAGGGCTGACATGAAAGCCCTAAATATTCTGAAAGTCTCTTTGGGACAAGAAAATCAGCACAAATATAGAA
Organism: Glebionis coronaria; assembly: GCA_025667525.1. Taxonomy (NCBI): domain Eukaryota; kingdom Viridiplantae; phylum Streptophyta; class Magnoliopsida; order Asterales; family Asteraceae; genus Glebionis; species Glebionis coronaria. The sequence continues at coordinate 17,709,284 of CM046879.1, read as the reverse complement.
GCTATGAATCTGCTAAGGATCTTTGGGAAGCAATTGAAGTTGCATATGGTGGTAATGCAGAAACTAAGGAAGAAAAGAAAAAGCAACTTCTGCATGATTATGCTGTCTTCAAAGCTCAGCCCAATGAGAAACTGAGCAGTGTGAGAAGCAGATTGCTTGACATCACAAGCAAGTTGTCCTTCATGGGGACACAAGTTGGTGATATTGACACCAATGCTACTTTTCTGAAAAGTCGTGGTGAGACATGGAAGATTGAGGCAAGATCTATTCTTGCCAATAATACTTACAAGAGCTCTTCGTTTGATGACATCGACAACAAACTAAGACTGTTGGAAGATGAAACTCTTTCAGCACATGGAAGCAAAGCTAGCACCAGCAACATGGCCTTCTTCTCTCATAGTGAAGGTCAATTCAATCAGAAGGACTCTTTTATGCATCCAGTTACTGGATCATCATTTGTCAGCGCTGGAATAAGTCCTGTCAACGTCTCCTTTTCAGACGCTGACACATTCATGAATGACTCCCCAAGAGTTAATCCTGCTGGTTTGGATTTGGATACTGTTTGTGCTTACATTGCTTCTTTGCCCAATGGTTCAGTGATTACATATGAGGACCTTGAGCAGATAAGTGATGAACATTTGGAAGAGATGGACATCAAGTGGAACATGGCTCTTGCTAGTATAAGAGCAAATAGGTGGAATAGAAGGTTCAAGAAGAAGATGACCTTCAATGCTAAAGACACTGCTGGATTTGATAAATCCAAAGTTGAGTGCTACAACTGTCATCGCATGGGGAACTTCATGAGGGAATGCAGATCTCCTAGAAGATCTGATGCTGGTAAACCCTCAAGTCAGGTTGTTAAAGCTCAAGACTCCAAAGCCATGGTTGCAGTTCAAGGAATTGATGGTACTGGATGGGATTGGAGCTATCTGGCTAAGGATGCTGAAGAGGACAAAGCTTTGATTGCTGATATTGAAGAAGAAGAGCATGTTGAATATGCTCTCATGGCACACTCCTCCTCTTCATCTGATAATGAGGTATATGATGATGCTTTTTGTAGCAAAGGTTGTAGGTTAAACACTGACAGACTTAACAAAGAGGTGTTAAAACTAAAAGAGGATATGAGCACTGAAAGGTGTAAATTATCCAATTACCAACTAGCTCTTACTGAAACTGAGAAAACCGTTTCTAAATACAAGAAAATGGAATTTGATTTAAAAGATAAGATACATATCTTAAAACATGAGCTAGAGGGTAGTATGGATATTAGAAATATCATGTCAAAGGTCAATAAAGACCTACAGGCTAAGTTAGATGAGGCCATTAAGAATAAAGATAATGTTGACCTCAAGATTCAAAGATTTGATAGAGCCACCCAAGCCCTGGGAGATTGTGTAGCTAAACAAAGGGATTCCAAGGATATGACTGGGATTGGGATGAATGATTACTCTCTGGTTCCACCACCAGCTGGTGACTTCTATGGTGTCCTTAGAAAGGATTTATCTTGGACTGGTATACCAGAATGCCAAGAAGAGGAATTCATTCCTCCACTAAGAGTTGTCACTCCAGTAGAAGAGTATCAACAAAAACTGACTGACCTAAATGAGTGGAAGAAAGCTAACCCTACTTTATTTGTTAAGGGAGGTTTGCTATTTGAAAGTCCCAATGAATCACCACCCATTAAGGTTACTCACCCAGTTACTGGTGAAGCTGTTGACCTAGGCTCAAACACTGTTAGAAGACCTACCATTAAATATGCAGAGATGTATAGAAATAATAGGTCACCCAAGAGCCAAGTTAACAATCATGGAACATGTTTCTTTGCTTCTAGACCTAAGAGTGTGTCTAAAAAAGCCTGTTATACTTGTGGTAGTTTTTCACATTTGGCATACAAGTGTGTCAACACTCCCAAAGCCAGCGCTGATAGGAACAATTTCAGCGCTGATAGGAAGAAAGTCAACGTTGTTAGGAAGTCAAACGTTGTCAGACCCAAACTGTAACACCCCCAATTTCGGGTCATAGCAGCGGAAGGGTCATTGGGTGTTACTATCATGGTTCAACCTCAATATCATAGAAAACGCCTCAAAATGAGTCGTTTTAACAAAACATACGTCCATTCATTTGTTTAAAGATAAAACAGTTTACACACGGTCCCAAATAGTTTTAAGTTTACACAACCAACCAAATAATAAAAGTTTCTTAGAATAGACATAGTTTAGAAAAGCGGGCCAAAACATTTTAATTTAGCAAGCTGCGTGAAACCGCCTTCCTTGAGTGCCTTCTTCATGGACCTGAGATAAAACATGCTATAAAGTCAACAAAAATGTTGAGTGAATCTATAGAGTTTAAATTTAAATAAATGAACACAGTTATTCTGAATAAACCTTCCGTAGTTGACAATCATGTGGATCAGACATAATTATCGTTGTTATTTCATAAGTCTCGTGAAATTGAACGTTAACATATATTATTTCAGCCCAACACACCTAGCCAAGTGCGTATATTTCTCTTATACAATTGCATCCGATGTTTCATTACTGGTGTATCACAACACCACGCGATAGCTAGTCGCGACCGGACTGGGCGTCACCCCGATAGATCTATCCATAGTATTAGCGTTCTTTTCGATTAACAATTCACGATTCATGGGTCTTTAAGGCTAAACAAACTTATATAACAACTTTCATCTAAGCATACAATCGGGTCCTTTGTGTTCAATTTTAAAAGAATGAGGGTTTACCACAACTTCTCGTTGTACCCTTCATTTATCAATAAATGTTTTTCCAATAATAAGGGTTTCCACAACTTCTCGTCGTACCCCTCTTATTTTAATAAAACAAGCATGTTATCCCCCTCGAGGGTTTTATAAAACAAGTAAACATGTAAAGCGAGGCCATAGACTCACCTTGATACGATAGTAGTGACGTGACGATCGCCGACGATTTGTGATGCCCTTTTTAAACACGAAGACCGCAACCTACCAATTAAGGCGCGTTCGTTAATAAACGACTCAAGTATAAATAATACTTAAATAATATGAAAGTCAATTTCGAATGACCATAAAAATCCCGAAAAATAACAAAATATAAGTGTACTTCTATACCCTTTTATTCAACACTTATTCATTTAAATTACTTGCACCCTCGACATTGACCCGTCATAAGACGCCAAGTCAACGCAAGTCAAACCATCATTTTTACTTCCCTCGGACCAGTAGCTAAGTCATTTATATAATGACTTAACACTCGAGTAAGTCACTATGTCCAATAGTGAATACTCAACTCACGCCATACAAGTATTGAACTACGTGTCCAAAATACCACTCAGCATGTACACTCCAAATGTACACACCAATCTAACCTATCTAGACATGTCCGATTTCGACGAAACTTGGTGACAAACTCACACCTAATATGAATAACACTCAGTTTAAATTTCATTCAAAAATATTACTTCTAAGACCTTCTGCCCGACACACCTTCGTGTTGCAAAAACCGGACAGTTTTACGCCTTTGACTTGTAAAACCATTTTGACTTATCTAAACATTTCCGTTTGCAAAACCGACACTCGGGTTTGAAAGTAGACTCATGACCTGAGGTTTATCAACTTACAACAGCCCTTGAACATTTTTAAAACTCATTTTATAGTCCCCGAGATTCGTTCCAAATATCGACAACAATTTTCGGATTGTGCCGATACCCGTCTCCCGGTACAAAAATACTAAAAGTAGCATAACTTTTCGCTCGTAATGAGTTAGAAGCTCTACTTTAGCTCAAATCGAAGCTAACGAAATTCTCTACGACCCTATCTTATTAGTTTACCAAGTTTACCACAGTAACAATTTCAAAAACGGACTTAAAGTTACTGCCCAAAATAGCCTATCTAAAAATCATACCAAATCAAATTTTCAACCCATTCCAACAATTCCTATAGTCCTAACATGATCCTAATATCATAATAACACATCTAATTAACTCATATCATCCTCAAATTTAATCTTACAAAAATTAAATATATAAAAATCTTGCATGCAACCAAAACCCACTATGAATATAATAATATAAACACCATATATCACCATAAAAATGGATCAAACATGGTGTTCATCATCAAAAATTGAAATAAAAATTTAGTGAATGCATGTGGAAGAAAATTATACCAATAGAAAGCCCTTGAAATTTCCAAGATGGGTCTTGTTTTAGTTTCTTTAGATTCAAGCTAGAAATCAAAATAATTTGATGGATTGTGGCTTAGGGGTGGACGACACAAATGGGGAAGAAGAGAGAGATTTGGTGTGTTTTTGTTTAAAATGAATTTTAAAATGAAAAATGGTTAGTGGAATTTGTTTAAATAGTGGGGTTAGGGTAATTTTTGCCAAATTTGCATTCTTTTGGTCCTATGTTGTAAGTAAATAGTTTACAAGGTAGGAATTGTAAATTGTACATTTTAAAAATATTTACGGGGCTCGGGTTTCGTAAAAATACTTTTCGTAAGTTAAAACGCTTCATAAAAATAATAATAAAGCTTCGACACGACTTAAAACGTAATTAAATCGAAAACGTCGAAAATATACAATATCGAGACATTCGATAATGAAACGTAAATTTTTGGGCATCTGTCGGTATCGCGATCACTACTAGTTATCGTCATTCGTTAAAACGTAGAATACGGGAAATAAAGATTAAATATAATAAAAAATCATTTTCATGATTATTTGAGAATATAATATCGATACCTAACATATTCCTTGTCGGTTTTCATCTAATCGACATTTTTACGCTAGTTTCAAGTCATAACCTTCTCGGTTAGTCGATAAATTAAAATTCTCCTTAAAGTAAACACGTAATACGTAATAGTCGAGATTAAAATAACGACCTGAAATTGACGGGTTGTCACATCATCCCCACCAAATTAGGATCTTCGCCCTCGAAGATCAACTTGCGTTCTTGCCCGATCGCTTGTTGAAATCAAAGAGATGAGGGTAATTCTTCCACATTTGGTCTTCTCGTTCCCAAGTAAACTCCGGTCCTCTTCGAGAGTTCCATCGAACTTTGACGATAGGTATTCGGCTTTGCTTCAGTTGCTTGACCTCACGATCCATGATCTCGACCGGTTCTTCAATAAAATGCAACTTCTTATCAACCTTAACCTCGTCTAACGGTATAATGAGTTCTTCATCGGATAAACACTTCTTCAGATTCGACACGTGAAAAGTGTTATGAATCCCATACAGTTCTTGTGGTAGTTCGAGTTGGTATGCCACAGGTCCTACTCTAGATGTAACCTTGAATGGTCCGATATAACGAGGACTTAACTTCCCACGTTTTCCAAATCGTACAACACCTTTCCATGGTGATACCTTTAGCATAACCTTATCTCCCACGTTGAACTCCAATGGTTTTCTTCTTACATCCGCATAACTCTTCTGTCGGCTTCGAGCAGACAACAATCTATTCTTAATTTGAACAATCATATCCGTCGTCTCCCTAATCAAATCTGGTCCAGTGAGTTGGGCATCACCAACCTCACTCCAGCTAACGGGTGATCTACATTTTCTCCCATACAGTGCTTCAAAAGGTGCAGCTTTAATACTCGCGTGATAACTGTTATTGTACGAGAATTCGGCCAAATGTAAGTGTTTATCCCAGCTACTTCCAAAGTCTATCACACAAGCACGTAGAATATCCTCCAAAGTTTGGATTGTTCTTTCGATTTGCCCATCAGTTTGTGGATGATAGGCTGTGCTCATATCCAAATTGGTTCCTCATGTGACCTTTACCTTGGCAGTTATAACACGTCACTCCCTTCTTTCCTTGTCCCCAACAGTCTTCAGTCTTGTGACCTAACTTGTTGCACTTTCCACACTTAGCACATTCACCAGTATGAGACTTCTTGCAGCGTTGACATCTGGTTCCCTTATCGGCAGTTGTAGCTTCAGTCATCGCATTAGCGTTGCCCCTCCTTCTGTTTTGATTTCTGTTGTGAGATTGACGGTTATCACCACGATCATCATTGTCATTTTCAGCTCTTCTTTTGTTGCCTTCAGAAACACCATCAGCCTTGTCTTGGATGATTTGACCCATTAGTTGGTAGGCCATACGAACAGCTTCATCAATATTGGCAGGTTTAGATGAGGTCACATCCCCACGGATGTTGGTCGGTAAGCCTCGAATATACTGCTCTACCTTCAAGTATTCAGGGTTAACCTTGTTGGGACAAAGTAGAGCAAGTTCATGGAATCTGTTGGTGTATCCATCGATGTCAGTACCCTTCAGTCTCAGCTGATATAATTCCTGTTCTAACCTTTGAATAACACTCCTTGGACAAAATTCCTCAGTCATCCATCTTCTTACCTCAGCCCAAGGTGTAGCATACGCAGCATCCATTCCCAATGATGCCATTCTTCCATTCCACCAAGTTAATGCTCGCCCTTGAAGAGTAGCAGAGACAAACATCACTTTATCTCCTTCCTCGCTTCCACTAAATCGAAACACGGATTCAAATCTCTCAAACCATTGCATTAACCCAACAGCGCCTTCAGTACCCTTAAACGTTGGAGGTTTACATTTCATGAACGAGGTATAATTGCACTTCTTATTTTCAGGAATCACTGGTCTATCAGCATCACCAGTTCCAGCACCAGTATTGCCAGCCCCAGTAGCGCCAGCTCCAGTAGTGCCAGCTCCAGTAGCGCCAGCTCCAGTAGCGCCAGCTCCAGTGGCGCCAGCTCCAGTGTTGCCAGCTCCAGTGTCGCCAGCTCCAGTATCGCCAGCTCCACCAGATCCACCAGCCCCACCGGATCCACCAGCTCCACCGGATCCACCAGCTCCACCAGATCCACTAGCTCCACCAGATCCACCGGCTCCATTATTCAAGTTTGCCATAAATGCATTCATAGATATCTGAAATTGATCAGCTACTATAGCACGTAACTGAGTCTCAGTCAACTATTTTGGCGGCATGATCCTGTTTCACAATTTACATAAAAATGAGTATTCATTCAACGCTTGTGATAACAAAACATGAATAACACAGAATAAGAATAGATAGATGAAAAGAAACAAGAATGGATGATAGAACGAAGAATAGAATTTTAGACAAGGAACGAAGATTCACGAGGGATGAGTCAAAAGACAGGGATTTCTATTGTGACAATCAGCGTCGTTTGTAAATCACGTATTAGTATTATAATAATCAAATAATAAACATTTATAAATAAATAAATGTAATCCATTATGCTTCAAGCATAAATAATAATTAAATATGTATAACATATATATATACTTTGCTTGTTCTCGTCCATTGGCAACTCGGAGGTTTCGCTTGCAGATGTTATAGTCAAAAGATTTCAAAAATTTATTTTTGGAAGATCTTTTCGTTCTCTATAACTTGAGCTCTGATGCCAATCTGTAACACCCCCAATTTCGGGTCATAGCAGCGGAAGGGTCATTGGGTGTTACTATCATGGTTCAACCTCAATATCATACAAAACGCCTCAAAATGAGTCGTTTTAACAAAACATACGTCCATTCATTTGTTTAAAGATAAAACAGTTTACACACGGTCCCAAATAGTTTTAAGTTTACACAACCAACCAAATAATAAAAGTTTCTTAGAATAGACATAGTTTAGAAAAGCGGGCCAAAACATTTTAATTTAGCAAGCTGCGTGAAACCGCCTTCCTTGAGTGCCTTCTTCATGGACCTGAGATAAAACATGCTATAAAGTCAACAAAAATGTTGAGTGAATCTATAGAGTTTAAATTTAAATAAATGAACACAGTTATTCTGAATAAACCTTCCGTAGTTGACAATCATGTGGATCAGACATAATTATCGTTGTTATTTCATAAGTCTCGTGAAATTGAACGTTAACATATATTATTTCAGCCCAACACACCTAGCCAAGTGCGTATATTTCTCTTATACAATTGCATCCGATGTTTCATTACTGGTGTATCACAACACCACGCGATAGCTAGTCGCGACCGAACTGGGCGTCACCCCGATAGATCTATCCATAGTATTAGCGTTCTTTTCGATTAACAATTCACGATTCATGGGTCTTTAAGGCTAAACAAACTTATATAACAACTTTCATCTAAGCATACAATCGGGTCCTTTGTGTTCAATTTTAAAAGAATGAGGGTTTACCACAACTTCTCGTTGTACCCTTCATTTATCAATAAATGTTTTTCCAATAATAAGGGTTTCCACAACTTCTCGTCGTACCCCTCTTATTTTAATAAAACAAGCATGTTATCCCCCTCGCGGGTTTTATAAAACAAGTAAACATGTAAAGCGAGGCCATAGACTCACCTTGATACGATAGTAGTGACGTGACGATAGCCGACGATTTGTGATGCCCTTTTTAAACACGAAGACCGCAACCTACCAATTAAGGCGCGTTCGTTAATAAACGACTCAAGTATAAATAATACTTAAATAATATGAAAGTCAATTTCGAATGACCATAAAAATCCCGAAAAATAACAAAATATAAGTGTACTTCTATACCCTTTTATTCAACACTTATTCATTTAAATTACTTGCACCCTCGACATTGACCCGTCATAAGACGCCAAGTCAACGCAAGTCAAACCATCATTTTTACTTCCCTCGGACCAGTAGCTAAGTCATTTATATAATGACTTAACACTCGAGTAAGTCACTATGTCCAATAGTGAATACTCAACTCACGCCATACAAGTATTGAACTACGTGTCCAAAATACCACTCAGCATGTACACTCCAAATGTACACACCAATCTAACCTATCTAGACATGTCCGATTTCGACGAAACTTGGTGACAAACTCACACCTAATATGAATAACACTCAGTTTAAATTTCATTCAAAAATATTACTTCTAAGACCTTCTGCCCGACACACCTTCGTGTTGCAAAAACCGGACAGTTTTACGCCTTTGACTTGTAAAACCATTTTGACTTATCTAAACATTTCCGTTTGCAAAACCGACACTCGGGTTTGAAAGTAGACTCATGACCTGAGGTTTATCAACTTACAACAGCCCTTGAACATTTTTAAAACTCATTTTATAGTCCCCGAGATTCGTTCCAAATATCGACAACAATTTTCGGATTGTGCCGATACCCGTCTCCCGGTACACAAATACTAAAAGTAGCATAACTTTTCGCTCGTAATGAGTTAGAAGCTCTACTTTAGCTCAAATCGAAGCTAACGAAATTCTCTACGACCCTATCTTATTAGTTTACCAAGTTTACCACAGTAACAATTTCAAAAACGGACTTAAAGTTACTGCCCAAAATAGCCTATCTAAAAATCATACCAAATCAAATTTTCAACCCATTCCAACAATTCCTATAGTCCTAACATGATCCTAATATCATAATAACACATCTAATTAACTCATATCATCCTCAAATTTAATCTTACAAAAATTAAATATATAAAAATCTTGCATGCAACCAAAACCCACTATGAATATAATAATATTAACACCATATATCACCATAAAAATGGATCAAACATGGTGTTCATCATCAAAAATTGAAATAAAAATTTAGTGAATGCATGTGGAAGAAAATTATACCAATAGAAAGCCCTTGAAATTTCCAAGATGGGTCTTGTTTTAGTTTCTTTAGATTCAAGCTAGAAATCAAAATAATTTGATGGATTGTGGCTTAGGTGTGGACGACACAAATGGGGAAGAAGAGAGAGATTTGGTGTGTTTTTGTTTAAAATGAATTTTAAAATGAAAAATGGTTAGTGGAATTTGTTTAAATAGTGGGGTGAGGGTAATTTTTGCCAAATTTGCATTCTTTTGGTCCTATGTTGTAAGTAAATAGTTTACAAGGTAGGAATTGTAAATTGTACATTTTAAAAATATTTACGGGGCTCGGGTTTCGTAAAAATACTTTTCGTAAGTTAAAACGCTTCATAAAAATAATAATAAAGCTTCGACACGACTTAAAACGTAATTAAATCGAAAACGTCGAAAATATACAATATCGAGACATTCGATAATGAAACGTAAATTTTTGGGCATCCGTCGGTATCGCGATCACTACTAGTTATCGTCATTCGTTAAAACGTAGAATACGGGAAATAAAGATTAAATATAATAAAAAATCATTTTCATGATTATTTGAGAATATAATATCAATACCTAACATATTCCTTGTCGGTTTTCATCTAATCGACATTTTTACGCTAGTTTCAAGTCATAACCTTCTCGGTTAGTCGATAAATTAAAATTCTCCTTAAAGTAAACACGTAATACGTAATAGTCGAGATTAAAATAACGACCTGAAATTGACGGGTTGTCACACAAACCTTGTGTGCAGTAAAGTCCACAAGTGATTAGACCTGCCCCATTCTTCTCTAGAAGGTTTAACACTCATGGACAAAGACCTTTTCAAAAGACAAACACCTGGTCAAATAGGCAATGGGTTCCTGTAGCAAACCCTAGGTTCAACGCTGACAAGGGTAATTTCAGCGTTGACAGGACAAAATCCAACGCTGACAGAAACGTGACCAGACCTAAGTATTTGCAGCCACAAGGTAAGGGGTCTAAAGCTTCTTCAAGCTTAACATGGAGACCCAAGAAAGATCAAAACCCTAATAATAATGGAATTTCAATGACTTGCAACAGGTTTAATTACATTTCAAAAGTCATTACAAAACCAATTGGGGTTAACTGGGTTTTTCATCCTAAAAGGGATGAGAATGGGGTTGTTGTGAGAACTAAGTCTGTTCTTATTGAACAACCAGATGAATCCAAGTCTTCTGAGACTTGGGTTCCCAAAGAAAACTAATTTGTTTTCTTTATGTGCAGGGCATTCAAAAGCAGATCAATGATTATGGATATTGGGATAGTGGATTCTCAAGGCACATGACAGGAAAGGAAGACTATCTGACGAACTTCTCTCCTATTAAAGATGGTGATAAGGTATACTTTGGAGGGGGATACGGCACCATCACAGGCAAAGGAACCCTTCTCACCAATAATCTACGTTTTGAGAATGTCTTCCTGGTAAAAGAACTGGACTATAATCTGTTTAGTGTATCACAAGTGTGTGATAACAAAAATAAGGTTCTTTTCACTGATACTGAGTGTTTGGTGTTAAGCAAGGATTTTAAGATCCCTGATGAGAAGTATATTGAGTATAGAACACCTAGGCATAAGGACATATATAATGTGAATTTAAATGGGATTAAAGTGAATACAAATATGTCTTGTTTTTATGCTAAGGCCTCAGTTGATGAAAGTAATTTGTGGCACAGGAGACTAGGGCACATAAATTTAAAAAATATAAATAGACTTGTGAGGCTTGGTTTAGTTGATGGTTTGCCTGAGAAGGCTTTCCACAATGACCACTCTTGTGTTGCATGTCTTAAAGGCAAGCAGCACAAGGTCTCATTCAAGTCCAAACAGGTGCATACTAGTTCCAGACCTCTTCATATGCTTCACATGGACCTCTTTGGTCCAACTAACATAGAAAGTTTGAATGGCAAGTCATATTGTTTTGTTGTCACTGATGACTTTTCTAGGTTTACTTGGACATTCTTTCTAGCTATGAAGAGTGACACAGCTGATGTTCTTATTGAATTTATCACTCAAATTGAGAAAAGATCTGGCAATGAGGTTAAGATGCTTAGGAGTGATAATGGTGGAGAATTTAGGAACAAGAAGCTTGATGATTTTTGTGCCAGGAAGGGAATTACTAGTCAGTTTAGTATTGCTAGAACTCCACAACAAAATGGAGTTGCTGAAAGGAAGAATAGAACCCTAATTGAAGCAGCCAGAACAATGTTAGCTGATGCTCACTTTCCCATAGCCTTTTGGGCTGAGGCTGTTAATACAGCATGTTATGTGCAAAATAGAGCATTGGTTAACAAAATTCAGAATAAGACACCTTATGAGTTACTTTGGGGAAGAAAACCTAATATTGGTTTTCTCAGACCTTTTGGATGTCATGTAGTAGTCTTAGACACTAGTGATGCCTTAGGGAAATTTAGTGCAAAAGGTGATGAAGGTTACTTCATGGGGTATTCAGTGCAGAGCAAGGGTTATAGGGTTTATCTTAAGGAGGACAAACGTATTGTTGAGAGAGTACATATTAGGTTCTTAGAGAATAAACCTAGTGATCCTGAAAGTGGTCCTAATTGGTTGTTTGATTTGGAACCCTTATCTAGAACTTTAAATTATATGCCTGTCACTAATCCAGACATTGTGAAGGTAACTTCAAATGTTGTGGAGGAACAAGTTGTTCATGTTTCAGGTACACAGGTTGATGAGAGGGTTGGATCACAAGCAGAAAAGGCATCTCCTACATTTGAATATGTCACAATTCCCATTTGGACTGATGCTTTTGCTGCTGCTGCTGCTGGACAAGATAATGGTGGTTTCCAAATACCACCAGATACAAACATGCATGGTTCTTCAGGCGCTGACAAAGGCAAATCTAGCGCTGACAAGACAAATTCAGACGTTGACAACATCATTTCAGGCCCTGTCAGCCCTAACGCTGACAACCAAGATTCAAACGTTGACAACACTTATGGGCATCTTTTCTCTTCCAGTTTTGAACAAGGTGGTCCTTCTAATGTTCATGAAGAGATTCTTGTTGCTCAAAGAGAGTCTGATGAAGAATATATTGGCAACATGGAGCGTGAAGTTGAGGACACCAGACTTTTTGAAGGAGGAGTTCTCACTTCCACAATGAAGAATCACCCCCCATCTCAGATCATTGGTGATGTTATGACTCCAGTTCAGACAAGAAGATCTCATCAAGGACTTGGTGGATTTATTGCCAATATACACAAGAAGGTTGATACCCCTCTTGTGCAAGCATGTTTGTTTGCATGTTTTCTGTCACAAGAAGAACCCAAGAAGATATTTGATGCTCTCAACGAACCAAGTTGGGTGGAAGCAATGCAGGATGAGCTTCACCAATTTGCTATTCAGGATGTTTGGGAGCTGGTTGATTGTCCCAGATATGTCAGACCTATAAGGACAAGATGGGTTCTCAGGAACAAAAGAGATGAAAGAGGTATTGTGGTAAAAAACAAGGCAAGATTAGTGGCTCAAGGTTATACACAAGAGGAGGGGATAGACTATGAAGAAGTCTTTGCACCAGTTGTAAGGATTGAAGCTATTAGGATTTTTCTAGCCTATGCATCTTGCATGGGCTTCACAGTCTATCAAATAGATGTCAAAAGTGAATTCTTGTATGGCACCATTGTTGAGGAAGTTTATGTCATGCAACCTCCTGGTTTTGAGGATCCAGAGCATCCAGATAAAGTGTATAGAGTCAAAAAGGCTATGTATGGCCTTCATCAAGCCCCTAGAGCATGGTATGGTACTTTGTCCACTTATTTGGTGGACAATGGATTCAAGAGGGGCACCATAGATCAGACACTATTTACAAAGAAGAAAGGCAAAGATGTGTTGCTTGTGCAGGTCTATGTTGATGATATCATTTTTGGGTCTACTGATCCAAAGATGAGTGAGGATTTCTCCAAGCTTATGACAGACAAATTCAAGATGAGTGCTATGGGGGAGATGAACTTCTTTCTTGGTTTACAAGTTCAGCAGAAAGAAGATGGTATCTTCATCTCCCAGGAAAAATATGTTGCTGAGATCTTGAAGAAGTTTGGCTTTTCTACACATGAAAAGAGGGCTTCTACTCCTATGGATAGAGAACACCCTTGGGGAAAGATTGGAGATGGGAAAGATGTTGATGTCAGGCATTATAGATCCATGATTGGATCCTTGATGTATCTTACTGCTTCCAGACCTGATATCATGTTTGCTGTATGTGCTTGTGCACGTCATCAAGTGACTCCCAAAGAATGTCACCTTTATGCTGTGAAGAGGATCTTTAGGTACCTAAGATGTTTCCCTAATCTTGGTTTGTGGTACCCAAAGGATTCACCATTGGAGCTGATTGCATATTCAGACAGTGATTATGGAGGTGATAAGTTTGATAGGAAATCCACAACTGGTGGATGTCAGTTTCTTGGGAGCAGATTAATATCTTGGCAATGCAAGAAACAAACAGTGGTGGCTAACTCTACAACTGAAGCAGAGTATGTGGCTGCAGCAGCATGTTGTGGTCAAGTGTTGTGGATTCAGAACCAGCTGTTGGATTATGGGTATAATTTCATGCATACTAAGATATTTGTTGACAATAATAGTACTTTATGCATCATTAAGAATCCTATGCATAATTCTAAAACTAAACACATAGAAATTAGACACCATTTTATAAGAGATTGCTTTGAGAAAGGTTTAATACAACCAGATAGGGTTGACACTGAGGAAAATGTGTCAGATTTATTAACTAAACCTTTTGATACTAGAAGATTTCAGTACTTGGTAACAAGTATTGGAATGGTTAATCTCACTTAATATGTGTTTTGGATTCTTTTTGTAAAAGTATGTACAGGATGATGCATTATTATTATTGGTCTTATTGATGATTTAGATTTTCCACTATATTTTTCTAACACTGACAAAGGTTGTTTGAACACTGATAAGTGTTTTTGCAACGTTGTCAGCAATATAATTGTCTAACGCTGACAAAGCTTCCTTCAACGCTGTTATGTGTTATCGGGGCGTTGTCAGCAACAATGTTAGTTTTGTGGTTTTCAATCTAAATGTGCAGATGGTGTTAGCAGTATACCATTGGATACAGAGTTGCTTATGGATCAAAGGAGAAGCATTTGGACAAGTTTTTATTTATGGATGATGGTTAGAATGTTTCATTCCTATCTTGACATAAATTTTTTTTATGTTCATGCATGTTTTTAGCAAACTCTTTGTATCTTTGTTTAAGGGGAGGTTTTAGGAACCTTTAGGATTTTTGGGTATCCATATGATACTCTTATCACAATTCTAGATTGTATCCACAGGTGAGTATGGGTTAGTTTTACTAAACCATGAGGCACTGTAGCATGCATGCTGCCAAGACATTTTTGGCCTAGAATTGGTTGTGGTCTGTTGGGAGACTTGGGAATGATTTTTATATGGGATTTACCTGGGAGTAACAAGGATTTTATAAGGTAACTTGGTTGTTAAGAATTTTGGTTAGCAAGGGACACTAGAGGACTGTTATGTCTATCTTGCTTATGCAAGTGTGCATAACTGGACAGTGCTTGCCGCCCTATAATAATTATCAGCTTTTGGTTATTTTCTCTAGGATAAATTACTTGTTAAGGTCATTTTTCACTTTTTAAAACAATTTTATTTTTGGACGCTGACAAGATTTTTCCAAGCGTTGTTGTGACCAAATTGGACGCTGACATGGCTTTAGGCGAACGTTGACAAGATTATAGCCGTTGGGCGTTGATGGGTTATATTTGACCGTTGACACTCAATGGGACCTACCCAGTTGTTACTTTTTGACATATTTTCAAGCCGTAATTTTAGGAGTTGTTACTTTCATTAAATGCATGAGATAACTTATAACTTTTTCAATATTTTCATGATTAGTTTTTGAAAATCTTTGCCTATTTTTGGGCCAATCACATGCATTGTTTATCTCCTATAAATTTGGGTCCTACTTTAAACAGGGTATCTATAATTCTTGTCTAACACTTTTCTCTTATCAACCTTCATCTTCTACACTTCAAATTAACAGCTTTCATCAATGGCACCAAGATTTAACTCAGCAGAATTGGATTTGGGGTTCAAGTTTCAACACAACATGATTGCTTATCTTGTTGCTGATAATGATTTGTTTCCTCAATACACACAAATGGTGGCGTATTTGAACGCATCCCCATTAAGGTATGCTCTTTCTCATGCACCACTCATTCCAGTCATACACATTAAACAGTTTTGGAACACTGTTAGTTCCTCAACAGTTAATGGAGTGACCACATTAACTTCTATTGTTCATGAGAGATCTTGGGTGGTTACTGAGGCCTTGGTACGCCATGCCTTGCATCTTGATGATGCTGATGGTGTAACCATTCTTCCCATAACTGAAATAGAACAAGGGCTTAGGGCTTTGGGATACCCTATTCCTGATGAAGGTACTCTTAATAAGTACCATAAGCAGGAATTTCCCCCAGCCTAGAAGTACCTCATTCACATTCTCCTTCAATGTTTGAGTCCCAAATGTACTGCACATAATGAGATTAACAGATCTATTGCTAGTGCTATTGTGTGCATTGCAACAGGGCAAAAATATAACTATTCTAAAATGATTTTTGAAGGGATGTGTAAAAACAAGGGGACGAAAATGACTTTGGCTTATCCCCGTTTTCTGCAAATGATTTTTGATGATCAAAGATATTGTTCAAGGGATCACAATGATTTTTATAAAATCCCTGAACAAAAGAAAGCTATTTTTACCAAGATGGATTCACCACCTCATAGAGACTTACCTTTAACCCAAGCCATGCTTGCTGTTATTGCAGCAGCACAACCCCAACCAGACCCCCAACCTCATATTGATCCTCACCCACAACTTGAACCTATTCCTGAACCTTTATCCTCACCTGAACAAAAGCAAATAGACCAAGAACCCTATGACGCTGACACATTAAATGTTGGCGTTGATGTGCCTATTTCCAACGCTGACACCCAACCATCACAATCCCAAACACCCCTTAACCAACCCACATCTACCCATTCTTCCACACCATCTTCCACACCACCTGAATATAGGTTGATCAAACGCCAAAGGACTACTGGAGAGTTCTCCTCTGGTGGTCCTAGCCATGAAGCAGAGAGAACCACCACCACAAGTGTGGCTGGTGACCTGGATGAGGCTGGGACTATTGGTTCTGGCTTAGAAGCTCGCCAAGGCAGTCCCACCATAAGTAAGTCCTCATCCATGCCCAATGAACCTGACTTGGGAGGTCAAATCCCCATTTCAGAAGAGGGCAGTCTGGAACCAATGACTCTTTTAGAATTGACGGCAGTCTGCATTCGCTTGCAAAAGCAAAATGCAGACTTCCTACAAATTGTCAGCTCACAAGGCCTTGAACTCAAGGAATTGAGGGAGAGGATTGTTGTTTTGGAGAGTGATCATGCTAGGAGGGGTATGGAGGAGTCTTCCAAAGGGGAGGAAGATCAAAGAAATCGGAGTGATAAGAGCAGTCAAGATGGTCAATCAATGGATGTTGCTGAAGCTCTTACTACTTTGAAGGAACAAACAGGTTTTGATACGTCCTTAATCTCTCCAACCAATTTAAATTTATCATTTACAGATATGTTGAGAGAGGTTACACAAGGCGCTGAGGGAAAATATTTGAGCGTTGACAAGACAAGTTTAGACGCTGATAGAAGTATTTTGGGCGCTGATAGAGGAAATTTGGGTGTTGACAGACCTGCACATGATGGTGATGTATTCCAGTCATCATCTATCATCAAAGAAGTTTCTACTCAGGTATTACCATCTACCTTACCAACCATTGCACCATCAGATAAGGGTAAGGGTAAATTGGTAGAAGAAGTTGTTCCAAAGAATGCAGCCCAGGTTGAATTAGATAGAAGAGTGGCTGAGCAATTGATGGAACAAGGTGAAAAGGAAAAGTCACCATTTGTTGTGACTTCTGAAGAAGAAAGTGATGGAGCTAGCTTAGACTCAAGTGTGATGATTATTGAACCAGAAAGGCTTGAGTATGGTGATGAGCTTGCTAGGGAAAAGTTGAGAGATTTAAAGTTGCAGATTGATTTTGACATGCCAGAGGTGGTTCAGATGTACAATTCTTGGGAAGAAAGCTGCATGGATAATCCAGACATAACCGTTTCAGATCAAATATGGGGTTTGGAGATTCTTCTTAGAGTTCAGAAGGATTGTAAGGTGATTTTGAAGCACAAGGCAAGCAACATTCTCTCTGAGTTAAAAAGGGATAGAAGGAAGCTCTACTTTATGTTGCTCAGATGTCATGGAGTTGGTTGGACACATCAGAAGTTGAAGGCTTTGACATTTGATGAGTTGGAACATAGGGCTTATCCTATTTGGGTGAAAGTGCAGGAAGAAAACACTATCAGACTTCTTTCAGATGAAAGAAAGGAGCAACTTGCAGAAGAGATGGAAATCAAGAAAGCTATGAAAGTTCCCAAAACCAGTGAAGAAGGGATTTACACTTGAGTTTCCAAAGGATATGAATCAACTATATCCAAGTGAAGCAGTTATTAGAAGGAGTCTCAAGCTCTCCCCATTAGAAGCTTCAGATATGGTACATGTGTTACCATTAGATTCCAGGAATCCAATTGTGAGTTATGATGAGGATGAATGTGGATTCTGGAAGATTGGAAGATATGGCAAGGAGGTACACACTTTTACCACTCTCATATCTTTATTTGCAAGTTGTGATAGAGAAGACTTGGTGGACCTTTGGAGGTTGCTGGAGACCAAGTATGAGGCTGAAGCACCAACTTCAGCTAATGGAATAAAACTTTGGACCACATTCAAAAGAATGTGTGGGACAGATGAGGAAGATCCTGAAATATGGAAGGATCTTGAGGATGACCTCAGTGGTCTTCAATGGAGGTTATATTCAGCTGCTGGTGTATACCATTTGAGTTCTACAAAGTTTGCTGAGTATCTACTTGTAGATGCTCAGTATTTCATATCCAATGCTGTTTTGGAAAAGATGAAGGACACCCAGTTGGAGATAGATTATACAAGTGACGTGGCAAAGAATTTAATCAGATTTATTTATTACCAATATGATAAGGTTTGTCAGACTCCTCCAAGTTCTTAATGATTATTCAGAAACTTGATCATAAAAGTGGATATCAAGTTTAGGGGAGGATTGTTGGGAATAAATTAAGGCCAGATCACTTGAACGCTGACAAGAACAACTCAAGCGTTGACAAGAGCAAAGTAAGCGCTGACAGCTTAAGCGTTGACAAGTTAAAGTCAAGCGTTGACAGATTGAAGACAAGCACTGATGGAAGATGTGAGCTACACGTTTATTATGTTCTAGAATACTTCTAGTAAGGATAGAAACGACAATGTATTTTCTATGTTTATCTTTACCTAGAATAGTTAATACGTAGCTTATTGTACAAGGCTTCTTAGTCTATAAAAGAAGGCCTTTAGGTTAATGTTTAGTATCAAGTTTTCATTAAGTTTTCATTCGTAAACATCTTTCATTGTAAGCAAGTTCGACATTCATAATCAAAGTGAAAGTTTTGTTTACATCTTGTGTTCTTGTTTAAGTATTAAATTCCGCATAATACTTAGATTCACAAAGCATATAACAAAGGTTTCTCTACGTGTTATACTTGATCTAATCTCGTATACACAAAGCTAATCGATCTAAGTTTGGGATCAACATAAGAATGGCAAGATAACTGAAAGGGATGCCATGAGCTATCACTCCGCCGTGGTGAAGTCATAACACTAGTGCCTTTAGTGTTATGGTTATGGTACCTCCATAACTAGGTGAAACTGGTCAAGCATGTATATGGCTAAGGTAACTAATAATATAAGCATTTAATTCTGTAACTACTGGGAGAACAGTTAGCTGCATATGGGAAATCCTAATAAAGGAAGAGATTGTCCTTACTGAAGGACGGGAATCCGTACCTTATGTCCATTAGAAGCTAACGAAAAAGCTGAAGAACTACCCCGCCTTGACGGATAATACTACATAAGAATATGGACGTGTATGAGTTGTCTGATCTACATGTGTTTTACTGGTTCCGAGTGTTCTTAGCTTATTATACTTATTCTTTCATGTTTTACTGTTTACTGTATTATCTGTAGTTATTTTGATGTTCTTTTGTGTATTATCCATGTATTAGTGTATTATAATATTGTATTGTAATACTAAGTAACTTTCTAAAAATAGTCGGTTTCCTAAAATAGTTAGTTTCCAAAAATAGAATGTTTCCAAAAATAGTAAGCTTCCATAGTTAGAAATAAGTTTGATTAATAAGTCACATAAAGCTTAATTAGTAAATACAAGTCATGGTTTATAGCTTATTAATTAAATAACTGGTTAATTAATTAAACTATACGTTAAAAGGAATTTAATTAAAATACATGTTTTAATTTAATTAAGCTAAGTTAAATACCTAAGGTTATACATGAATATCAATTTTAATATTCAACCCAAGTCATGAATTTAATTAAATTAAAAGTCTAGTAATTAATTTAATTAAACATATTTTTTGATTTTAATATTTCCCGAAACTCGAGTCCGTGATTTAAAAATTAACCCGAGCCCGTACACCGTGTTCTTAAATAAGCCGAAACATTTAAGCCGCAACAACAGCCCCACCAGTGGCTAGACAAGCTAGCCGGTTGCCACTGGTGGCTTTCGGTTCCCACTGCCGAGCCACGACTGCCACTGCCGGCTCGGTTCCCACCGGTTGGCCACCGGTTCAACCCGGTTCCCACTGCTTTTGTTGCCCGGTCCCCCTAGTCAAGACAAAAGTCCCACTAAAACCCTATTGGTCTCGGTTGACACGTATAACAAACCAAAACCATACCCCCGACTCGCGGTCGGGTCCCCTGGCATGCGTCCGAACCAAACGAACCCACACCGAGACCTTGAGGTATCGGTTAGGCAAAACAAACACCACTGAGAGCTTTATTGCTCTCGGTTTGGATCTCGGCCGAACCAAAGCAACACCAAACACCCCTTAAACCATGATTTAATTAATCCCCCATGTTTTATTTACTTGTTTTTAAGATTAATTAAATAAGAACATGAATTCAATAAGAATTTAAAAAGAAAAGGAAGTGTTTTGATTTACCGAATACGTGGAAGAAAGGATTAAGATCACGATCACGTACACATAAAATTAATAAGCAAAAATAGTCCGGTTTCTCCTTGTGGTTGTTCTATGGTCGGCGGCAAGAGGAGGCAAGGGAGAAATTTTTCTGTAAACCTATATATGATTAAGTTTTCCTTTTATTTTGTTTATCATGGGTTTAAGTTATGGGCCAACGCCCATCTTTCCTCTTTCTTTCTTGTCTTAGCCGTGGCCTAAAGGGAGCCCATGGGGAAACCCATAGCTTTTCCCGAGTCATTAATTACGTGTACATTCATGTTTAATTATCGTGCATTTATATGTCGTGTTCGTAATACATTTATAAAATATACGTAAGTACATGTTAATTATTATCGTGAAACATGAATTATATTATAAATGGAAAGTCTTAAATTTATCGTATTTTCGTGTGTTACTGTTCATGTGTACTGTTCATGGTATTTTAATGCAGGTTTTACAGTAAACCTTGTCATAATTATAGTACGAATGTGGTCCACCACAAGTCTCACGCATTTCACAAGTCTCTTTTGAAGCATGTACATGTGTAGTGGGAGGGTTATCTCTTAAAGTAAGTTGTGTCACAATTGAAGTAAGCGCCTTAATTTGATTATTCACCTCATTTTTACTAGCACTAGCCATTGTAGCCCTTACACTCTTGGTTTGAACTTTTGCCTTGTTTTCAATTATATTCCAAGCATCGTTCATTAATTTGACAAGAATATTACCCCCCGAAGCACTATTTAGTGAGTCTTGGTCATTCAAATTAATCCATTGTAAAAAATATTAATTTGATGAACTTTAGTAAAACCATGTTGATGACACTTTCTCAAAAGCTCCTTAAATCTGTCCCAAGACACACTAAAAGTTTCCCCACATTTTTTCTCAAAAGTAATTATGTCATTCCCTAAAGCCGTGGTACGAGATGGTGGGAAAAAGTAGTTAATGAACTTTCTTTCTAAATCCGCCCATGTAAGAATAATTTGGGGTGGTTCCTTATCAAGCCAAATCCGGGCTTGTCCCTCGAGGGAAAAAGGAAAGAGCAACAAACGTATTGTCTCTTGAGTCACCCCATTGAATTTCACCGTATTTGTCAAATGTATGAATCGCTTAATATGATCGTGAGGGTCATCTTGGGAACGGCCCAAAAATGGTGTAGCGGAAACCATTTGAATAAAACCCGTTTTAATGTCAAAATTATTCGCTCCAATCTCGGGCACCACAATCGCGTCATCATTGCCCTCCACGTGGGATTGCAAGATCTCAATCATCGGTCGATTATCCGTTGCCATCTTATTGTCGAAAGATCGATTCTTGGGATCGGCTTGAGAGACGGTCTTTTTGTTCTTCTTCTTATTTTTGGAAGAATTAGAAGTATTTGATACACCACTCGGTATGGGTGCACGCGCGCGAGTGCGCATACAACTAAACATGATGAATGAGGTAGGAGACCTCAGTCGACTTTAAAGGGAAGAGATTATCCCTCTCGAGGTTCAATATCAAAAAGCTACAAAAAAATATATACGTAATACTACTTGGGCGGTAAAACCCTCGATTAGCCTTCCTCCTCAAAATACTCACAAGTGAACGGGGGGAATGAGGTGGCGCGAAGCACTTGAGTACCTAGCTTCCCTTAGACGGCCTTTTATAGCACTTCGCCTTTCTATTCACCTTAAAGTTTGTATTTTTTTCAAATTATTGCTTAACGGAAGTATTTATCTATTTTTGCCTTTATTTTTGTTTGATCGATACACGTAGACGGTCCCCGGAACGCCCGAAATACGGTGTAATGCCTCGGCAATACTTATGGAATATTGTGTATTAAGGTTCTTATATGTAATATCTATAGTAAAAGAAAAACCTTTTTGTATTTTTTTATTTTATTAAAATAAAATATATTCACAATAAAAACAAGAGGAATCGACATAAGAAAAATAACAATAGTACTTAATATTTTTGGTGTAATACTTTAGGAAAAGTATTGCGTTTTGTATTTTTTATTTTTTTGGTGCAAATCTTAGGAAAGAATTTGCTTTTGATGATTTTTTTATTTTTATTTTTTTATCTTTTTTATTTTGTTTGTGTTTTTATATTTTTTATTGCAAGAAAAATAACATGCAAACGTGAACGGATCCCAAATTCTAAATCTTCTCACGAAATATCGTCAATCGTAACTATTGGTCCCTTGTAATTAGTGCTATACTTATGAACACTAAGTATAGACCTAACTCATGGTTAAGTAATGTAATAAATGCAAGACAAAGTAAATTAAAACACAAAAGGTTTTCAACGTTTAACTCTTAGCTTTATTAAAGAATTATACCCTATTGCATGCGAAGCTACAATAGGGATTGAATAGACAATGTGTGTTTGGTGATCTCCTCACTAACAAACTAGTCTAATCCTAACGATTGCTAAGCTTGACGATTGTAAACAGGAGTTTATAACTCAAGTGTTTAAACCATGTTTGGAAGAGAGAACTTTGTTTGTGAATGTCGAAATCATTTATTGCACAAACTCATTAGTTCTCTCTTTTTACAAGCATCCTATTTATAGAGGTAAAGGGTAGATACGTGACAAGAATTGCCCATGTGCAATTCTTGTCCTATTGGTACAGCGTACTATCTTGTCTTATACTATTCTAAGTAATAAGACATAAGTCCTTTGAAAGGCCTACTATACCCTATTTATCCCAAAAGTGTAAGTCACATTATTTGTGTGATGTACAATGTCTTATCACAACTCAACTTATACCGCCATTACTTCAGTCTTTAAGATGCTTGTTTCTTTAGGGAAATCATATGGGGTTCAGTAAGTCTATTGTCAACAACTCACTGAACCCATCACCTTCTTATTCGTCTTAGGTACATCATTCACTGAGCTTTACCTCACTGAATACTAGAGTCTTTCTTTTAGACTCAGGCTAAGAACTTGAAGATGACTCACTGAGTGACTGTTCACTCTTTGACTTCTTTGTGTTCAAGGTTTAAACGTTACTTAGGCTGATTATTATTCAAATCCTTCAGGGAGGCCATCACGTAATGAATTGACCTAACAATCTCCCCCTATTTGGATATAAAATATGCCTAAGTAAAGTTGTTATAAGTGAGCAAAGAGGCTTCTTCTTATACATGCTATTCTACTAATGAAAAGACTTGATTTAAAAAAGTACTTTTTTTATTCATCATTACAAGACTTAAATAGTCTGATACAAGAACAACATAAGATAAAAACACAAGTTATTAACTTTCCATAGCCTCCCGCTTCACCTTTGAGGACGCTAACACTTTTTCTTTGTCAGGCCTCCTTGCAATCAACTCCCTGAGCTTTACAGCAAACCTTTTGTTTTCAGGAGTCTAAAAATTTCCAGCCATTACCAAGCAAATGAGAAGACTTTTAGTTGGGCATTTATCAATATCACTCATCCTTTGAAAGGCTTGGTCTCCAAAAACATCAACAAAGAAGACACCCCACTCAGGTTCTTCAATGACCATGTTATTCACAAAGGGTACATGTTCAGGGAGAGTTCGATTACATTCTAACCCAGGGATCTGAGTCTCATCTTCAAGCTCAACTCTTTTCCTTTTTCTTCCCTGAGTCTTTGTAGGGTCATGTTCATAAAGGAGAAGATCTTCAGTGATTCCCAATTGTTCCTTGATTTGATTCAACCTCTCATATCGCTTACTGAGAGAGTTGAGTATGGAAGGAACACACTTGTTTGTCTTGGTCATGAAGATCCTACCCATTTCATCCCACTCACTGAGGCCGAAATCAGCAAACGTAAACTGTTTCATTACTTCAAAGTTCCTCTCATCATTTTTTCTATAGACTGATACTGAGACAGGTTTGGAGTGAGGAATGATTTCAAGGTTCGTGATTGGTTCAGGCCTCCTTCTTTGAGTGACAGTCTTGGTGTATTGATCAAACAACTTCTTTAGTTGAGTTCACCTTTGTTGCTGCTTCTTGACCATTTGATCCTTAATGGCCTTAAGCTCTTCTTCCTGCTTCTAGTAATCCCTCCGGATTACCACCCACTTCCTTGAGGAACTCAGTGGATACCTTGAGAATTTCAGCCTTTGTAGCTTCATTAGTTTTGGCTTTTTCCATCATGTCTAAGTATGCTTGGATTTGACCAGAGATTATTTGGTACATAATCCCATTTATCTCATATGGTACTAAGACAACAGCATCAGGATCATGCCTTATTTCCCTTGAGGCTTTAATGAGCTTCTTGGGTGGTGTTAGGGTTTCATCAGCAATACCTTTCCCTTTATCCTTCTAGGATGCTAATGGCTCAGAGATGTGTGGAATTGAGGTTAAGGGTGTGGGTGTGTAAATTACTGGTTCCTGGGTGGTGGTTGTACAAACTCTTCCTGCTCCCCCTTAGTGTGAGAAGGAGGTTCAGTCCAAGTGAGCATCGTTGGTGGAATATTATCCCCCTCAAAAGTTGAAGGATCAGCCTGACTAATCCCAGCTTTTGTTCTCTGTGATGGACCTGATGATGTGGAGGTGGAAGCCTTGAAATCCTGAAACATTTCAGTGACCATGGCCTTCATAGACTGAGTGTCAGACTTGATTGTCTGAACATCCAATTGAATGCAAGCCTGAGTGTTTTCCATGGTAGTGATTCTAGTCCTAAGGCGAGGGATGTCAGCCCTCCCTCAAGGACTTAGAAATAACAGACAAGTTGGAGGCATGGCCATATACCCATGTTGCAGCTTTGCTTAACCTAAACTCAGCCTCAGGATCCATATGCACATCCTCATAGATAGCATCACATTTACCCTTCACCAAACTTCAAATCAGACTGAAGAGTAGCAAGATGACTGAAAACCTCAGTAAACCTATCCTCCTTCAATAAATCAAGAAGCTGGCTGACCATAGAGTTGGACTCAGTAGTGCATTTGATCAGACCATCCAATGTTGCTCTCTGGGAGACATTCGCTTCAACAGTAGGAAGTGCATCATTGAGAAAGCGAATGAGTTTCTTCTCTCCTACGACTCATGGCTGTTATTAACACAGCTGATGAATTCCATCCGATTATCAACCTGAACTCTCAGTTCCCTCTCAAACTCTTCACAACGATCAACATACCATCTGAATACATCCAAGAGTTCATCAGCCTTAGAGGCAAGCTCTTCATGATTTTGAGTCACGTCAGTGGTGAGCTTGTTGTACACATGAGTGATGACACCTTTGAGAGTTTCATAAAGAACCTTCTCAGTAACATGCTTGGCGTCATCAAAAGTATTAGTCAGAACCACAGTCTGAGTCCCCAATGAAGAGGTGTGAAGGTGTGCCTCAAGAGAGGTCTTTTTAGTGGCCTCATGGGAGGGCTCCTTTTGTTCGGTTGCCTCAGGGGAGGGCTTTTATTGTACCTCAGGGGAGGGCTGAATGTCTTCGAACGTTGGAGGGGACTGTGACTTCTGACCTGAATGAGGTGAGTCCTGGGTGTCAGGTTCATCCCCAGCCGCAATCAGGGTCGACGGGCCAAACTACTGGTCCTCTTGATGGAGTGGGAAAGATACAACCCACTCCTATGGGAGTGTCTGCCACCTAGTCTGATGATTGGTCTGAAAAAGACTCAGGGCCCTGTGTCGTTGTGGGTTTGGTCTTTGACACATTCTGAGGCTTCTTGTTCCCTTTCTTTGGAAAGAAAGTAATGGGAGACTCGGATGATTCACGACTGATCACCTCAGTCATATGAGTCGTCAACTCAATGGGTTGGACTTCAGATGGGTTCTTTGAAAAGTTTGTGGCACTCAAGGTTGGTATATGAAAAACATTAAAGTTTTCCTGAGTGTAAAGGGAACCCAGTAACCGTTCTAAGGCGCAAGATAGGAATCTAGGGTAAGAGACGTACTTTTGCCTGGACTCCTTCAGGAGACTGTTTACGAGATCATTGAAAATGATCTCTCCTATGTCAATCTTCAGTCTATTTATAAGACTGTAGATTAGCATCTGCTGATTAGAATTCACTTGTCAGTAGATGAATAGTTCCCACCAATCACCTGAATCACAAAAGTGACCAGGATTATCCAGGCCATGGGGAAAGCAGTTTTGATTAATGTGGTTTTAGTCACAAGTAACTCAGGGACCCCGATTTCTTTTAATCCTTTTTTAACTGACTCAGTGTCAGGATGTGCAACATACTTCCTATTATTATATTCGAGTCCACTTGCTTGACAAAAAGTTTTGTAGTCTAAAATCAATGGTGTCTTCCCATTTTTCACAGTGAACCCGATGATACAGTCCTTATGCGGTTTGGTCTCAGACCCCTGAGACCCTTCATGCCCTTAAGGTGTTGGGGTTACAACCACAGCCGTGTACCAAAATTCTTTGAGATATTCATGGTAAAAGACTGAGGGGGTTTTGGTAAAAGCATCAGCCCAATCATAGTTTTTCAAAAATTTGCAAATTGGTGTATAGGCTGATACACTACTAGGGTAATTGAAGTTTCCCCCATAGTTGTTTCCTGGAAAGTGGACTCCTTCGTTGATGAGATGCTCGGTCTGAGGTGCATATGTGATAGCTTTGGATAGTGCCATTTTTAAGAATATAGTCAAAAACTTTATAAAAGGGAAATGGCACTTTCTGATAATCAAACCAAGACTTGTTTCTTGTTATAATTCACAAATGTTTCACCAAGTGACTTAATGTAAGTCTTTTGCCTTGTGGAAAGGAATCAAAAGAAGGAATTACTAAGTAACTTTGATCACTTGTGCTATATAACAATGAAACGAGTGATCGATGTGATTACCTTTTTCAATGAAAACTCTAGTTGGAAACAATGGTTGAACACACACACTTATCTTTGAGAGAAGATTTTGGAAGAGTAAGTTTGCAAAAATCTTTGTGAGTGTGTTATGGTTTTGTGTGGAGTATTTATAGACTCGGATGTGAAATAGAACTTATTTTGTAAAATCCATGATTTTACCATGATTGAATATAATAAATTTCCATCTAATAATCCTAGAACACTCAATCATGTGTTACATCTCCTTAAGATGTGTGTGAACTTGTCTATCATGTAATTATACTTTTACTTTCATCTTTGTTGAAAATAACTTCATAACCTAAAACCATGAACATACAACTAGGAAAAACAAGTAGTGAGTTATAACTAGCAATAGGTGTGTGCCACACTTAACAAATTGGAGAAGAATGTTACATCATGCATACTTAGCCATTTAGGCATATGTATACATCCCCTACATATTACACTACTCTTGGACTAGCCCAAGACCTTCACCCTCCTTTGTGATAAGCCCACAACAAGCCCAAGCCAAAGCCCATTACCCTTTGGCTAAGTTTACACGGCAAAACACATAGGTGGAAGAAGAAAGGGTGCATTGGTAATGGGAAATCCTACACTTGGCACAAGTGTTCTTACCAAGGCAATCATGCCTTTTGCATTCCCTTTCCCTCTCTCCTCTTTAAGCCGAAACACACACACATTCCCATTCTCATACATGCAATCTCACTTATCTCTTCTTCTCTCTCTTTACATTTCGGGTACAAGCCACAAAAATCCAAAGTTGATTCATTAAATCAACTAAATCCTTGTCCCATCTTGATTACAAATCATTTGGTAGCATCATTCCTCTTATAAACAAGCCCTAGCCGAATCCTTTAAGGCCACGACTTAGTTATAACTAGGGTTTTCTTCACCATCTTGAGTAGATCTCAAATCTCCTTGTTCGTCTAGATCATCCTTGGTACTTTTAAGCAAGAAAGGTATACATTACATGTTCTTTCATTTCTTCATGCATGCATCATCATACATCTATAAACACAAGTAAATAACATGTTAAAACCAAGATTTGATGAAGCCATGACCATTATAGGTCACGACATATTTATAAAAATCATATACATGATTAAAAATCTTTTAATAAAAAACCTATGGCTTGTATTCTATGTTTTAACTTGATTTGAAAACCATATGAAACATTTTATGAATCTAAACATTGCATGAGTTACAAATCTTGTTTTATAGGACTTTGGTTAACTAATGACCATAGATCTCATGAAATGAAGTTGTGTAACTTAAAGATCATAAAAACCATGACCTTAAAGGTCACGGCTAAAATGAGTAATGACCATATGATTTGTCTACCAAGTTTTGAATAATGGAATATGAAATGATACATGTTAAATGGAATATTAAAAATCACAAAGATAACTTATGTGAATATATGTAGCCGTGGGTTACATATGACCTAAAATGGGTTAGATGTACATGCATGCTTATATAAACCATAGATCTAATGATAAAGATTAACTTGAGTATGTTAAACATAGAACAAGCTTATAAAATCTTATGGGAACCTTGGGAAGAGACAATATAGTCGTGGGCTATATGTAGTCTCCTTGGTAATATGGTAACCTTGGAAACATGCATGACACCTAGATAATCGTGATTATATTTTTGTAATTATTTACAAGACTTAAAATTAGCTAAAGTGTTCATCTTGGAAATACCAAGGTTTAGAAATATAGCCGTGAGCTATATATGTGTGTACATGGATCTATGATTAATTTTTAGGTCTAGACATAGTTTAGATCTCATTTTGGACTTGTGACTTGTTTTCTTGACTTGTACATAGTTAGATCTATTTTTGTAAACACTTATAATTACATGCAACCTTAAAATGAGACTTGACTTATCTTAATAAGCTATAACTAATTATAGCCGTGAGATATAACTCCTATTAGGGCTTATGACTTGCATGCAACCTTGTAACACACCTAGATCTAATTTGAAACATCACATAAAACAAACTATAAGTTTTATTCTTCTATTAAGATCTAAAACTAAATATGAATAAGCTAATAATAAGCTTATAAGAATATCCTAAGTTAAAACTTGCATAAAATTTAAAGTTGTGTTAATGGACTATTTAAGCCCATGAAATGTTAATCCAAGACTTAATGGACCCAATAAGCCCATTTGATAAATGTTAGTAACTTAATGGACTTAAGATTACACTTAGGCCTATTTAACTAATTAAAGGACTTAAAAATGTATTTAAACACAATAAATGATTTAAAGGCCCATTTAAATAAATTAGTGGACTTAAGATATATTTAAGCCCACTAAAATAGCCCATTAGATGTTTAGCCTATTTAATGAGCCCATATAATGTTTGAATGTTAAAACAACAGTTTTTATAATAAAAATATAACTTATAAAAACTTTTTGGATTAAAATGACAATTTATGAAACTTAAGGACTAAAACCATAACTTATGAAACTTGTTTTGATAAACTAGTAAACACAAGGACTGAAAATGTAATTATCCAAAAGTATAGGGTTTAATAAATACTATCCGTGGCAAATTAAACCCTAGGGACCATATTGGGAAGTTTCTAAAAGTTATTTTGTCATTTTATAACCCTAAGGACAATTCTTATAATTAGTCGAAACGTAAAGAAGCCCTAAGGGCTGTTTTTGTAATTTTAGTAAAGTTACAAAACCTAGATATAACTAGGGGGACTAAATCTGCCATAAGCCAAAACTTTAACAAGCCCTAGGTACCAAATATGTAAAATCCGAAAGTTAAACTTGTTTAATATATAGAGGGACTAGTTTTGCCAAATTCCGAAACATTAACAAGCCCTAACCCTAAAATCTATTTTAATTATAATAAAACATAATTAAATACCTAGACCATAAGAATTAATGTACAAATTCTTAAGTTTGTAATTAATAAATTATTTTATAAATGTTAAAATAATTTATGGAAACTTTATAGTTAAATAGAATATTTTATTTTATTTTTCAAAATAAAATATTTAAATTTGCTTTAGGGATTAAATTGTATAAACAATATGGATATGTATTACTAATACATAAACACGTATATTTTTAGGAAATAAAATTATATGAACGTTAGATAAATTGTATGTTAATATATAAGTAAAACACCTTAAGTTTACTTAAAAATATAAACTTAATAATAAGTTTAAATGGATGATTATAATACATGAACTACGAACGTGAACCAATATTAAGTAGAATTTTTATGTTTACTTAATAATAAAACTTAATAGTAAATGAGTGATTATAATACTTGAACAAAGAATGTAAATTAATGTTTTAAGTAAGACATTATATGTCTACTTAAGTAAGAAACTTAATTGTAAGTTGAATGATTATTATAAATACATATATGCTAACTGATATTAATAGTTAAACATTTTATGTTTACTTAGAAATGAAACTTATATAAATAAGTTTAAATGAATATTGTTGATACTTAAACTACGGTTATTTAGATAAATACCGTAGCATAAATGAACTGACTAAAATATGTATAAGCATACATATATGTTCTTTGTACTATCTATTAAGACTGTACTATTTGATTAGGCATAACTTTTAGCGTGAGCTTTATTTGGACATTCGTATTAAACAGCTATTGCCTACTCACAGGTGAGTTTACAGCCCCATATAAACTTTTGATAAAACTTTCCCTTTTGGGAAAGAGAATATGCAAACACTTAATGGACATAACAAAATTGTATAAACTTGACTATGATTGATTATTATTGGAACTGTTAAATTGTTGTAAATCACCCGCATGTTATAAATAGATCTATTAGGGATTGACCATCCCCGTCTGGGTGAGTCATGCTCACTGTCCCTTGGCCGGGACAACAGACGTATACCATGTTGGAACTGGGTTGGGAGTCTTTTTGTAAGACACTACGTCCTCATCTGTTGAGGACTATGGAAGGCTAAGCTTTAGTTTTTAATAATAAAAAAATGTAATCTAAATTTTAGTAAGAATGCTTTGTACATTGTTACTTCTATGATTAATGTATGTCCAAACTAATTAATTGTTAAAACCTATAAATTCACCAACTTTATGCTGACCCCCTTTAGTATGTTATGCACAGGAATATGAAGTTAGTATGTGGTGTGTGCATGGTCTCTAGCATCTTAGTAATCTGCATTGTAAGACTCGTCAGGTATCCTATTTGGGAAACACAAACAATCATCTTTCATCATGTTTAAGACAATTTTTATTTATTTGTTTAACAAACATGTAATTTGATTTGAATAACTCTTTATCTTATGCTCTATGGAATATATGCTATCGATCCACCCTAGTGACATCTACGTGGATATTTCCGCATATTTTGACCCTACCCGGGGTGTCAAAGAGAATGGTATCAGAGAATTAGTTATAGAGAACCAGATAAATTTTTAAATAAAAATAAAATGAAATGATTTTTCTTTTATTTAAAACTGGACTATAACTTATAAAAATCTTTTTGTGATTTTATTTTGGGACCGTATTAGTTAAGCATATAGATCTTAGGGCATTTTATGCTATGTGAACTAAGTGTATATATTGTTACTAAATTTGATTATTAATACTGTTTAGTGAAATATTGCTATGGAAAATGTTAGATATGCTAAACTTGAAAATTTTACACTACATAGTAAAATACTGAAATGAAAATATAGGTAATACTAAACCAAACCTTGCACTAACAAATTGTTAAATGAACTGTTTAAATGATAATATATATATATATATATATATATATATATATATATATATATATATATATATATATATATATATATATATATATATATATATATATATATATATATATATATATATATATATATATATATATATATATATAGAGAGAGAGAGAGAGAGAGAGAGAGAGAGAGAGAGAGAGAGTTAGGTTATTATAGTGTAGTAGCTTAAAGTAGTCTCACGCATTTCACAAGTCTCTTTTGAAGCATGTACATGTGTAGTGGGAGGGTTATCTCTTAAAGTAAGTTGTGTCACAATTGAAGTAAGCGCCTTAATTTGATTATTCACCTCATTTTTACTAGCACTAGCCATTGTAGCCCTTACACTCTTGGTTTGAACTTTTGCCTTGTTTTCAATTATATTCCAAGCATCGTTCATTAATTTGACAAGAATATTACCCTCCGAAGCACTATTTAGTGAGTCTTGGTCATTCAAATTAATCCATTGTAAAAAATATTAATTTGATGAACTTTAGTAAAACCATGTTGATGACACTTTCTCAAAAGCTCCTTAAATCTGTCCCAAGACACACTAAAAGTTTCCCCACATTTTTTCTCAAAAGTAATTATGTCATTCCCTAAAGCCGTGGTACGAGATGGTGGGAAAAAGTAGTTAATGAACTTTCTTTCTAAATCCGCCCATGTAAGAATAATTTGGGGTGGTTCCTTATCAAGCCAAATCCGGGCTTGTCCCTCGAGGGAAAAAGGAAAGAGCAACAAACGTATTGTCTCTTGAGTCACCCCATTGAATTTCACCGTATTTGTCAAATGTATGAATCGCTTAATATGATCGTGAGGGTCATCTTGGGAACGGCCCAAAAATGGTGTAGCGGAAACCATTTGAATAAAACCCGTTTTAATGTCAAAATTATTCGCTCCAATCTCGGGCACCACAATCGCGTCATCATTGCCCTCCACGTGGGATTGCAAGATCTCAATCATCGGTCGATTATCCGTTGCCATCTTATTGTCGAAAGATCGATTCTTGGGATCGGCTTGAGAGACGGTCTTTTTGTTCTTCTTCTTATTTTTGGAAGAATTAGAAGTATTTGATACACCACTCGGTATGGGTGCAAGCGCGCGAGTGCGCATACAACTAAACATGATGAATGAGGTAGGAGACCTCGGTCGACTTTAAAGGGAAGAGATTATCCCTCTCGAGGTTCAATATCAAAAAGCTACAAAAAAATATATACGTAATACTACTTGGGCGGTAAAACCCTCGATTAGCCTTCCTCCTCAAAATACTCACAAGTGAACGGGGGGAATGAGGTGGCGCGAAGCACTTGAGTACCTAGCTTCCCTTAGACGGCCTTTTATAGCACTTCGCCTTTCTATTCACCTTAAAGTTTGTATTTTTTTCAAATTATTGCTTAACGGAAGTATTTATCTATTTTTGCCTTTATTTTTGTTTGATCGATACACGTAGACGGTCCCCGGAACGCCCGAAATACGGTGTAATGCCTCGGCAATACTTATGGAATATTGTGTATTAAGGTTCTTATATGTAATATCTATAGTAAAAGAAAAACCTTTTTGTATTTTTTTATTTTATTAAAATAAAATATATTCACAATAAAAACAAGAGGAATCGACATAAGAAAAATAACAATAGTACTTAATATTTTTGGTGTAATACTTTAGGAAAAGTATTGCGTTTTGTATTTTTTATTTTTTTGGTGCAAATCTTAGGAAAGAATTTGCTTTTGATGATTTTTTTATTTTTATTTTTTTATCTTTTTTATTTTGTTTGTGTTTTTATATTTTTTATTGCAAGAAAAATAACATGCAAACGTGAACGGATCCCAAATTCTAAATCTTCTCACGAAATATCGTCAATCGTAACTATTGGTCCCTTGTAATTAGTGCTATACTTATGAACACTAAGTATAGACCTAACTCATGGTTAAGTAATGTAATAAATGCAAGACAAAGTAAATTAAAACACAAAAGGTTTTCAACGTTTAACTCTTAGCTTTATTAAAGAATTATACCCTATTGCATGCGAAGCTACAATAGGGATTGAATAGACAATGTGTGTTTGGTGATCTCCTCACTAACAAACTAGTCTAATCCTAACGATTGCTAAGCTTGACGATTGTAAACAGGAGTTTATAACTCAAGTGTTTAAACCATGTTTGGAAGAGAGAACTTTGTTTGTGAATGTCGAAATCATTTATTGCACAAACTCATTAGTTCTCTCTTTTTACAAGCATCCTATTTATAGAGGTAAAGGGTAGATACGTGACAAGAATTGCCCATGTGCAATTCTTGTCCTATTGGTACAGCGTACTATCTTGTCTTATACTATTCTAAGTAATAAGACATAAGTCCTTTGAAAGGCCTACTATACCCTATTTATCCCAAAAGTGTAAGTCACATTATTTGTGTGATGTACAATGTCTTATCACAACTCAACTTATACCGCCATTACTTCAGTCTTTAAGATGCTTGTTTCTTTAGGGAAATCATATGGGGTTCAGTAAGTCTATTGTCAACAACTCACTGAACCCATCACCTTCTTATTCGTCTTAGGTACATCATTCACTGAGCTTTACCTCACTGAATACTAGAGTCTTTCTTTTAGACTCAGGCTAAGAACTTGAAGATGACTCACTGAGTGACTGTTCACTCTTTGACTTCTTTGTGTTCAAGGTTTAAACGTTACTTAGGCTGATTATTATTCAAATCCTTCAGGGAGGCCATCACGTAATGAATTGACCTAACAATCTCCCCCTATTTGGATATAAAATATGCCTAAGTAAAGTTGTTATAAGTGAGCAAAGAGGCTTCTTCTTATACATGCTATTCTACTAATGAAAAGACTTGATTTAAAAAAGTACTTTTTTTATTCATCATTACAAGACTTAAATAGTCTGATACAAGAACAACATAAGATAAAAACACAAGTTATTAACTTTCCATAGCCTCCCGCTTCACCTTTGAGGACGCTAACACTTTTTCTTTGTCAGGCCTCCTTGCAATCAACTCCCTGAGCTTTACAGCAAACCTTTTGTTTTCAGGAGTCTAAAAATTTCCAGCCATTACCAAGCAAATGAGAAGACTTTTAGTTGGGCATTTATCAATATCACTCATCCTTTGAAAGGCTTGGTCTCCAAAAACATCAACAAAGAAGACACCCCACTCAGGTTCTTCAATGACCATGTTATTCACAAAGGGTACATGTTCAGGGAGAGTTCGATTACATTCTAACCCAGGGATCTGAGTCTCATCTTCAAGCTCAACTCTTTTCCTTTTTCTTCCCTGAGTCTTTGTAGGGTCATGTTCATAAAGGAGAAGATCTTCAGTGATTCCCAATTGTTCCTTGATTTGATTCAACCTCTCATATCGCTTACTGAGAGAGTTGAGTATGGAAGGAACACACTTGTTTGTCTTGGTCATGAAGATCCTACCCATTTCATCCCACTCACTGAGGCCGAAATCAGCAAACGTAAACTGTTTCATTACTTCAAAGTTCCTCTCATCATTTTTTCTATAGACTGATACTGAGACAGGTTTGGAGTGAGGAATGATTTCAAGGTTCGTGATTGGTTCAGGCCTCCTTCTTTGAGTGACAGTCTTGGTGTATTGATCAAACAACTTCTTTAGTTGATTTCACCTTTGTTGCTGCTTCTTGACCATTTGATCCTTAATGGCCTTAAGCTCTTCTTCCTGCTTCTAGTAATCCCTCCGGATTACCACCCACTTCCTTGAGGAACTCAGTGGATACCTTGAGAATTTCAGCCTTTGTAGCTTCATTAGTTTTGGCTTTTTCCATCATGTCTAAGTATGCTTGGATTTGACCAGAGATTATTTGGTACATAATCCCATTTATCTCATATGGTACTAAGACAACAGCATCAGGATCATGCCTTATTTCCCTTGAGGCTTTAATGAGCTTCTTGGGTGGTGTTAGGGTTTCATCAGCAATACCTTTCCCTTTATCCTTCTAGGATGCTAATGGCTCAGAGATGTGTGGAATTGAGGTTAAGGGTGTGGGTGTGTAAATTACTGGTTCCTGGGTGGTGGTTGTACAAACTCTTCCTGCTCCCCCTTAGTGTGAGAAGGAGGTTCAGTCCAAGTGAGCATCGTTGGTGGAATATTATCCCCCTCAAAAGTTGAAGGATCAGCCTGACTAATCCCAGCTTTTGTTCTCTGTGATGGACCTGATGATGTGGAGGTGGAAGCCTTGAAATCCTGAAACATTTCAGTGACCATGGCCTTCATAGACTGAGTGTCAGACTTGATTGTCTGAACATCCAATTGAATGCAAGCCTGAGTGTTTTCCATGGTAGTGATTCTAGTCCTAAGGCGAGGGATGTCAGCCCTCCCTCAAGGACTTAGAAATAACAGACAAGTTGGAGGCATTGGCCATATACCCATGTGCAGCTTTGCTTAACCTAAACTCAGCCTCAGGATCCATATGCACATCCTCATAGATAGCATCACATTTACCCTTCACCAACTTCAAATCAGACTGAAGAGTAGCAAGATGACTGAAAACCTCAGTAAACCTATCCTCCTTCAATAAATCAAGAAGCTGGCTGACCATAGAGTTGGACTCAGTAGTGCATTTGATCAGACCATCCAATGTTGCTCTCTGGGAGACATTCGCTTCAACAGTAGGAAGTGCATCATTGAGAAAGCGAATGAGTTTCTTCTCTCCTACGACTCATGGCTGTTATTAACACAGCTGATGAATTCCATCCGATTATCAACCTGAACTCTCAGTTCCCTCTCAAACTCTTCACAACGATCAACATACCATCTGAATACATCCAAGAGTTCATCAGCCTTAGAGGCAAGCTCTTCATGATTTTGAGTCACGTCAGTGGTGAGCTTGTTGTACACATGAGTGATGACACCTTTGAGAGTTTCATAAAGAACCTTCTCAGTAACATGCTTGGCGTCATCAAAAGTATTAGTCAGAACCACAGTCTGAGTCCCCAATGAAGAGGTGTGAAGGTGTGCCTCAAGAGAGGTCTTTTTAGTGGCCTCATGGGAGGGCTCCTTTTGTTCGGTTGCCTCAGGGGAGGGCTTTTATTGTACCTCAGGGGAGGGCTGAATGTCTTCGAACGTTGGAGGGGACTGTGACTTCTGACCTGAATGAGGTGAGTCCTGGGTGTCAGGTTCATCCCCAGCCGCAATCAGGGTCGACGGGCCAAACTACTGGTCCTCTTGATGGAGTGGGAAAGATACAACCCACTCCTATGGGAGTGTCTGCCACCTAGTCTGATGATTGGTCTGAAAAAGACTCAGGGCCCTGTGTCGTTGTGGGTTTGGTCTTTGACACATTCTGAGGCTTCTTGTTCCCTTTCTTTGGAAAGAAAGTAATGGGAGACTCGGATGATTCACGACTGATCACCTCAGTCATATGAGTCGTCAACTCAATGGGTTGGACTTCAGATGGGTTCTTTGAAAAGTTTGTGGCACTCAAGGTTGGTATATGAAAAACATTAAAGTTTTCCTGAGTGTAAAGGGAACCCAGTAACCGTTCTAAGGCGCAAGATAGGAATCTAGGGTAAGAGACGTACTTTTGCCTGGACTCTTTCAGGAGACTGTTTACGAGATCATTGAAAATGATCTCTCCTATGTCAATCTTCAGTCTATTTATAAGACTATAGATTAGCATCTGCTGATTAGAATTCACTTGTCAGTAGATGAATAGTTCCCACCAATCACCTGAATCACAAAAGTGACCAGGATTATCCAGGCCATGGGGAAAGCAGTTTTGATTAATGTGGTTTTAGTCACAAGTAACTCAGGGACCCCAATTTCTTTTAATCCTTTTTTAACTGACTCAGTGTCAGGATGTGCAACATACTTCCTATTATTATATTCGAGTCCACTTGCTTGACAAAAAGTTTTGTAGTCTAAAATCAATGGTGTCTTCCCATTTTTCACAGTGAACCCGATGATACAGTCCTTATGCGGTTTGGTCTCAGACCCCTGAGACCCTTCATGCCCTTAAGGTGTTGGGGTTACAACCACAGCCGTGTACCAAAATTCTTTGAGATATTCATGGTAAAAGACTGAGGGGGTTTTGGTAAAAGCATCAGCCCAATCATAGTTTTTCAAAAATTTGCAAATTGGTGTATAGGCTGATACACTACTAGGGTAATTGAAGTTTCCCCCATAGTTGTTTCCTGGAAAGTGGACTCCTTCGTTGATGAGATGCTCGGTCTGAGGTGGATATGTGATAGCTTTGGATAGTGCCATTTTTAAGAATATAGTCAAAAACTTTATAAAAGGGAAATGGCACTTTCTGATAATCAAACCAAGACTTGTTTCTTGTTATAATTCACAAATGTTTCACCAAGTGACTTAATGTAAGTCTTTTGCCTTGTGGAAAGGAATCAAAAGAAGGAATTACTAAGTAACTTTGATCACTTGTGCTATATAACAATGAAACGAGTGATCGATGTGATTACCTTTTTCAATGAAAACTCTAGTTGGAAACAATGGTTGAACACACACACTTATCTTTGAGAGAAGATTTTGGAAGAGTAAGTTTGCAAAAATCTTTGTGAGTGTGTTATGGTTTTGTGTGGAGTATTTATAGACTCGGATGTGAAATAGAACTTATTTTGTAAAATCCATGATTTTACCATGATTGAATATAATAAATTTCCATCTAATAATCCTAGAACACTCAATCATGTGTTACATCTCCTTAAGATGTGTGTGAACTTGTCTATCATGTAATTATACTTTTA
Organism: Glebionis coronaria; assembly: GCA_025667525.1. Classification (NCBI taxonomy): domain Eukaryota; kingdom Viridiplantae; phylum Streptophyta; class Magnoliopsida; order Asterales; family Asteraceae; genus Glebionis; species Glebionis coronaria. Next base: position 17,670,273 of record CM046879.1, on the reverse strand, counting down.
CTTTCATCTTTGTTGAAAATAACTTCATAACCTAAAACCATGAACATACAACTAGGAAAAACAAGTAGTGAGTTATAACTAGCAATAGGTGTGTGCCACACTTAACAAATTGGAGAAGAATGTTACATCATGCATACTTAGCCATTTAGGCATATGTATACATCCCCTACATATTACACTACTCTTGGACTAGCCCAAGACCTTCACCCTCCTTTGTGATAAGCCCACAACAAGCCCAAGCCAAAGCCCATTACCCTTTGGCTAAGTTTACACGGCAAAACACATAGGTGGAAGAAGAAAGGGTGCATTGGTAATGGGAAATCCTACACTTGGCACAAGTGTTCTTACCAAGGCAATCATGCCTTTTGCATTCCCTTTCCCTCTCTCCTCTTTAAGCCGAAACACACACACATTCCCATTCTCATACATGCAATCTCACTTATCTCTTCTTCTCTCTCTTTACATTTCGGGTACAAGCCACAAAAATCCAAAGTTGATTCATTAAATCAACTAAATCCTTGTCCCATCTTGATTACAAATCATTTGGTAGCATCATTCCTCTTATAAACAAGCCCTAGCCGAATCCTTTAAGGCCACGACTTAGTTATAACTAGGGTTTTCTTCACCATCTTGAGTAGATCTCAAATCTCCTTGTTCGTCTAGATCATCCTTGGTACTTTTAAGCAAGAAAGGTATACATTACATGTTCTTTCATTTCTTCATGCATGCATCATCATACATCTATAAACACAAGTAAATAACATGTTAAAACCAAGATTTGATGAAGCCATGACCATTATAGGTCACGACATATTTATAAAAATCATATACATGATTAAAAATCTTTTAATAAAAAACCTATGGCTTGTATTCTATGTTTTAACTTGATTTGAAAACCATATGAAACATTTTATGAATCTAAACATTGCATGAGTTACAAATCTTGTTTTATAGGACTTTGGTTAACTAATGACCATAGATCTCATGAAATGAAGTTGTGTAACTTAAAGATCATAAAAACCATGACCTTAAAGGTCACGGCTAAAATGAGTAATGACCATATGATTTGTCTACCAAGTTTTGAATAATGGAATATGAAATGATACATGTTAAATGGAATATTAAAAATCACAAAGATAACTTATGTGAATATATGTAGCCGTGGGTTACATATGACCTAAAATGGGTTAGATGTACATGCATGCTTATATAAACCATAGATCTAATGATAAAGATTAACTTGAGTATGTTAAACATAGAACAAGCTTATAAAATCTTATGGGAACCTTGGGAAGAGACAATATAGTCGTGGGCTATATGTAGTCTCCTTGGTAATATGGTAACCTTGGAAACATGCATGACACCTAGATAATCGTGATTATATTTTTGTAATTATTTACAAGACTTAAAATTAGCTAAAGTGTTCATCTTGGAAATACCAAGGTTTAGAAATATAGCCGTGAGCTATATATGTGTGTACATGGATCTATGATTAATTTTTAGGTCTAGACATAGTTTAGATCTCATTTTGGACTTGTGACTTGTTTTCTTGACTTGTACATAGTTAGATCTATTTTTGTAAACACTTATAATTACATGCAACCTTAAAATGAGACTTGACTTATCTTAATAAGCTATAACTAATTATAGCCGTGAGATATAACTCCTATTAGGGCTTATGACTTGCATGCAACCTTGTAACACACCTAGATCTAATTTGAAACATCACATAAAACAAACTATAAGTTTTATTCTTCTATTAAGATCTAAAACTAAATATGAATAAGCTAATAATAAGCTTATAAGAATATCCTAAGTTAAAACTTGCATAAAATTTAAAGTTGTGTTAATGGACTATTTAAGCCCATGAAATGTTAATCCAAGACTTAATGGACCCAATAAGCCCATTTGATAAATGTTAGTAACTTAATGGACTTAAGATTACACTTAGGCCTATTTAACTAATTAAAGGACTTAAAAATGTATTTAAACACAATAAATGATTTAAAGGCCCATTTAAATAAATTAGTGGACTTAAGATATATTTAAGCCCACTAAAATAGCCCATTAGATGTTTAGCCTATTTAATGAGCCCATATAATGTTTGAATGTTAAAACAACAGTTTTTATAATAAAAATATAACTTATAAAAACTTTTTGGATTAAAATGACAATTTATGAAACTTAAGGACTAAAACCATAACTTATGAAACTTGTTTTGATAAACTAGTAAACACAAGGACTGAAAATGTAATTATCCAAAAGTATAGGGTTTAATAAATACTATCCGTGGCAAATTAAACCCTAGGGACCATATTGGGAAGTTTCTAAAAGTTATTTTGTCATTTTATAACCCTAAGGACAATTCTTATAATTAGTCGAAACGTAAAGAAGCCCTAAGGGCTGTTTTGTAATTTTAGTAAAGTTACAAAACCTAGATATAACTAGGGGGACTAAATCTGCCATAAGCCAAAACTTTAACAAGCCCTAGGTACCAAATATGTAAAATCCGAAAGTTAAACTTGTTTAATATATAGAGGGACTAGTTTTGCCAAATTCCGAAACATTAACAAGCCCTAACCCTAAAATCTATTTTAATTATAATAAAACATAATTAAATACCTAGACCATAAGAATTAATGTACAAATTCTTAAGTTTGTAATTAATAAATTATTTTATAAATGTTAAAATAATTTATGGAAACTTTATAGTTAAATAGAATATTTTATTTTATTTTTCAAAATAAAATATTTAAATTTGCTTTAGGGATTAAATTGTATAAACAATATGGATATGTATTACTAATACATAAACACGTATATTTTTAGGAAATAAAATTATATGAACGTTAGATAAATTGTATGTTAATATATAAGTAAAACACCTTAAGTTTACTTAAAAATATAAACTTAATAATAAGTTTAAATGGATGATTATAATACATGAACTACGAACGTGAACCAATATTAAGTAGAATTTTTATGTTTACTTAATAATAAAACTTAATAGTAAATGAGTGATTATAATACTTGAACAAAGAATGTAAATTAATGTTTTAAGTAAGACATTATATGTCTACTTAAGTAAGAAACTTAATTGTAAGTTGAATGATTATTATAAATACATATATGCTAACTGATATTAATAGTTAAACATTTTATGTTTACTTAGAAATGAAACTTATATAAATAAGTTTAAATGAATATTGTTGATACTTAAACTACGGTTATTTAGATAAATACCGTAGCATAAATGAACTGACTAAAATATGTATAAGCATACATATATGTTCTTTGTACTATCTATTAAGACTGTACTATTTGATTAGGCATAACTTTTAGCGTGAGCTTTATTTGGACATTCGTATTAAACAGCTATTGCCTACTCACAGGTGAGTTTACAGCCCCATATAAACTTTTGATAAAACTTTCCCTTTTGGGAAAGAGAATATGCAAACACTTAATGGACATAACAAAATTGTATAAACTTGACTATGATTGATTATTATTGGAACTGTTAAATTGTTGTAAATCACCCGCATGTTATAAATAGATCTATTAGGGATTGACCATCCCCGTCTGGGTGAGTCATGCTCACTGTCCCTTGGCCGGGACAACAGACGTATACCATGTTGGAACTGGGTTGGGAGTCTTTTTGTAAGACACTACGTCCTCATCTGTTGAGGACTATGGAAGGCTAAGCTTTAGTTTTTAATAATAAAAAAATGTAATCTAAATTTTAGTAAGAATGCTTTGTACATTGTTACTTCTATGATTAATGTATGTCCAAACTAATTAATTGTTAAAACCTATAAATTCACCAACTTTATGCTGACCCCCTTTAGTATGTTATGCACAGGAATATGAAGTTAGTATGTGGTGTGTGCATGGTCTCTAGCATCTTAGTAATCTGCATTGTAAGACTCGTCAGGTATCCTATTTGGGAAACACAAACAATCATCTTTCATCATGTTTAAGACAATTTTTATTTATTTGTTTAACAAACATGTAATTTGATTTGAATAACTCTTTATCTTATGCTCTATGGAATATATGCTATCGATCCACCCTAGTGACATCTACGTGGATATTTCCGCATATTTTGACCCTACCCGGGGTGTCACAGAGAATGGTATCAGAGAATTAGTTATAGAGAACCAGATAAATTTTTAAATAAAAATAAAATGAAATGATTTTTCTTTTATTTAAAACTGGACTATAACTTATAAAAATCTTTTTGTGATTTTATTTTGGGACCGTATTAGTTAAGCATATAGATCTTAGGGCATTTTATGCTATGTGAACTAAGTGTATATATTGTTACTAAATTTGATTATTAATATTGTTTAGTGAAATATTGCTATGGAAAATGTTAGATATGCTAAACTTGAAAATTTTACACTACATAGTAAAATACTGAAATGAAAATATAGGTAATACTAAACCAAACCTTGCACTAACAAATTGTTAAATGAACTGTTTAAATGATAATATATATATATATATATATATATATATATATATATATATATATATATATATATATATATATATATATATATATATATATATATATATATATATATATATATATAGAGAGAGAGAGAGAGAGAGAGAGAGAGAGTTAGGTTATTATAGTGTAGTAGCTTAAAGTTGTTAAAATGAAAAGTCATCTTAACTATTGATTTTATCAATTAACATGTGATTTATTTAATATTAAACATAAAATAATAAATCTTATATATAAAATTTGGTATAAAAACACTAAAAAATTTAATACGTAAAAATTTATAGCTGATACATATGATACATAGTTTTACTTCAAAAAATATTATTAGCATAAACAATCATTTATTCGTAAATTCAGTAATACATTATCACATGTTGCATTCGATATAACAAAAAAACTTATAAACTATGATACACAACTGATACACAAAAAACTAGTAATATTATAAATTGTGAACTAGCTACTCGTACACGAACTAAAACTTCCAAAACACTCGTACACGAACTAAAAAATCATAAACGAACCAAAACTAATCAATAAATGTGATATTTGCCCATTTTCTATTACTTCTCATTTTAACAACTTTAAGCACCTAAACCATTTTATCTAAAATCTATATATATATATATATATATATATATATATATATATATATATATATATATATATATATATATATATATATATATATATATATATATATATATATATATATATATATATATATATATATATATATATATATATATAGGCTCCGGTTCCATTGAGAAGGTTTTTATTTTGAGAAATTTGAGAAATCTTCGTTTGAGCCATTGATTCGAAAATTTTTCATTGATTCACTAGTTAACATCATTTAATAGTGAATCAAAACTATAAATCATAATTTTGATTCATAAATCTTTGTAAAAATCGAGTTATGAAATGATTCAAAAAATTTGTGCAGTAAACTCAATATTTTACAAATATCGCAACATCGAGAGTTTTTTTAATGTTGATTTAAAATTTTTTTGACTCATTTTGTATTATTATCATATTAAAATGAATCAACACTTGAAAAACTTGAATCAAAGTTAACAAGCTATGGTTTTTGAAAAACCTTCTCAATTGAGAAGGTTTTTTTCCTTCTCAATCGATCCAGATTCTATATATATATATATATATATATATATATATATATATATATATATATATATATATATATATATATATATATATATATATATATATATATATATATATATATATATATATATATATATATATATATATATATACATACATATATATATATATATATATATATATATATTATATATAGGTATAATTATGATTTGAAACCACACTTTTTAATCCAGTCATATCCCAGTCACATCTTTTAGCCAATAAAATTCGTTGGAATCCTAAAAAATCTCTCTTTTTCCTAAAATAACTCTTAAATTTCGGATTTAGTGTTCTCTTTGGCCAAAATCGCGTTTTCCAAGCGCACTTTTTTTAAACGTAGTTTTTATTTTTTTATGCGGTGTCACTCAAGAAAACACACACCCTCTCCCTTTTTTCTCAAACCCTAATCTCAAAAATGCTCTCTTCTCAAAACCATGTTACCCCGTTTTATTCAATCCTTGATCCACGTTCCAATCAAGAAACAAAAATCGCCACAAATAATATTTCCACAAATCATAACATACTAACAAACGAATCCATCAATCCATCAATAATTATTCCAAAAACCAATTAGGATTCTTTTGTTGATCTGAATTATTTTGTTTTCCATTTGATTCAGAAATCAAGATCATGATCTGGTAGAAGGTAACGATCTGGGCAACAATGATAAGATATAATCAAGTAATATTCATCACATCCATATTCGAATTCGGTTTAGGTTTTAGTTTTTACGGGGTCGTATACTGATTCTCCTAAACTCCAGGTACACGTCTTTTAGGTTTATGGTTTATTATATGTATAAAGTCATTAATATTATTATTTGATTCTATTTCATGAAACAAACAAGACAGCCCTGCAAATGTTTCGTGAGACCAGGTAGTACCTACTATCCACCAATAGCAAACTTTATGTATAATTTTAGGTTTTGGTTGTCACTGTTTAAAGCATAATGCTAAATTGAAATTTGAAAGGGATGGTCGAGTTTAAAAGATTTCAATGTTTGGGGGTTGCTACCCTGAGAGTTGTGCTCAGTTTGGTTAATTTTCTTTCAAACTAACAACCTCGTAAAAGGACATAGCAGCAAATAAATGTTACAGGAGTGCTCATCTGATTTGATATGTACCTTATTCAAAGAGTGGCTCAGGTGAGTCCAACCTGGCCCAATGTAGTTAAACACCTAATCAAATACCTGTTTGAACAAGAAAATGTTTGATCTCTGTGTTTGCTAAATTATAAACTCATAAGGAGGTTGCTAATGTTAGGGTGATATTTGATAAGGTTGTGCAAGTCACTTATAAAGCCGTGGATAAACTGGAAAGTGTTTGGTATGAATATGTAGAGATGGGGCTTAGGCACAAGAATTATAAGGGAGCGTTGGAGTTAATGAGGCGTGCTACTACTGAACCGTCTGTTGAGGTGAAACGTAGAGGTAAGCTATTCTGATATTCATATTTTATTTTCTCATGCATATTTGATACGGAGTACCTTTCAATTAGTTTTTTTTACTTTGCAATTACCTTAAGTACACAACATCATTTAAAGGCATCAAAATTTTACATAAATCGTAGCAGAAATCATTTGCTGATAGAATCTACAGTTTCTGTTCTATCTGGTTGAGGATAACCGCTTAGTTCTAGATATAGATCACGACAGTTACCAGTACGCCTGAAAACACCCTTGAGTGAAATTTCGCATTTGTTAGCTTGAAATGTTATGTCTGCCGAGTGACAAGCTAACCATTGATCGTTATTAGACAAGTAATGGTCAGAATGGGGTCATCAAATGTCATCTGTAGTATGGGTCCAAACGGTTGGGTTGACCTGACAAGTTTTCCTATATCTTAATCTTCATCTTTCTTTAGTTTTAGGTTATTACCTGTTGTTTGTTTCTTAAATTTTTTATACACTCAGCTGCCAAATGGGGCAGCTCTTGATTCAGATCCGACATTAGCCATGTATATGCTCCAATGGGTATAATTTGGATCCAGCAACCAAGGGAAAGATTGGTTTTCGTTATGCGTATTCAGGTATAATGATAGGTATAAGAGTATAATTAGAAGTGGACTGCTACAAAGCGTTGTACAAGATTTTAGAGTCTTACAAGTGTTGAGAAGTTTCAGATTCTTTCTTTTAAGATTAACCAAGTCCATCCTGAATATTAAGATCAAATATAATTTTTTTTCAATATAAGTTTTCATATAAAATATTTAATTTCTTTTTTTAAGACTAACGGGGTGTTTGGATTAACCAGTGTTCTTGATGACATTGTATTCTTCCTAATTTTCAAGTGCTTATTCCAGATCGGCTGCTTTAAAATATAGTTTATTAGAATCCACAACTCTTGACGACCAAAGTTAGACCCGTTTGCATACATATGGGCAAATTCAAAAATTATCTAACATGTAATGGGTCAAATGGCTAATAAAATTGAATGATTTATAGTTATATTTAAAGAAAGATGAAGTTAAACACGAGACCCGCATATGTGTAACTACAGGGTGTCAGAAAATGAAGTGGAGGAACTTGGACAGTGAGAGTACAGAGATGGTTACTTGAAGTGGTTCAGGATCATTACAAGTTGAATGGGTGACTTGAATTTATGTTTCTTAAATTGGATTTTATATTATAACAGGTTCAAGTTGAGGCCTTTATCACCTTGAATGGTAATATTTGCATCAGGTATGACCCTTGTACCAATTTGCTTCTCAGTCATATATTTAATGCAACTAAACCAAATTGATTCAGTCGAGCGTCATTACCGTAACATGAAGGAGCTCAAAGCTCTCACTGAAGCTGCATTACTTTCTGTGCAGATACACTAAAATGCAGTGTGATACGCGAAGTATTAAATAGGTCAAACCTATTCAAATTCTTTGATAAATATATGTTTTCAGCTGAATTCGTGTACTGAGATCCTTAGTAGTACTTGTGGTGCAGCAGGCCTTAGGTCGTCTGTGATCTCCATGGTACATGACTTGCTCACATCTTTAAGCTTATAAATTTTAACTATTATGCCCTGAACTTTGGGTAGGCCAGAGATAAATATCCGCTGCACTCGCAGTCAATTTCATTTCCCTTCTCATCCACTATGACAGGCTGTATTAAAAATTTTAAAGTAAGATGGTTTTTGTATGGAGGATACCTGAAGCCCGAAAAAGGGAAGAGTTGTAGAACCAGGTTTCTGAGGCCACGGGGGTGGGAGTAATCTGGAAACAATATTAGTGAATATCAAGCAATAGTTTCCATTCTTGATATAAGGTTAAAGTAAGTAAATAATATGAGTACGTACCATGAATCGACCAGTCTCAGTCTATTTGATATGGGACACCATGAATCTCCAACTACATTAAAAAACCACATGTCAAGTACATAAAGGAATTCTTCATATATAAATATATAATACCCCGTTCCTTTTAAATGAAACCAGAAGATGACTTCCATCTTTGTTGCTAACATTTATAAAATATTTGTCTTTAAAATCAATTATATAATATTAATTTACTAATGTCACTGTTTTATTACCGCTTCAATATTGAGTGGGTTGTCATTCCTCACTGAGTTGAACTGAGTTATGGATACACGTGATTACTTATGACTAACTTTTTTTACAAGTTTTTTATTAATGTTAAACTCTTCTGGCTGCAGATCGAAGGAAAAAAAGGAAATTGATGCTCTTAATATGGAACTAAAATAATACTCTAGATGAACTTGAGTTGGTGACAACAGAAAATACAGATATATCATCAGAGAAGCTGATAGGAACGCAAATATTTTTCGTTCTAAGCCTCTCAAATTTCTAATCTAATGTTGAATATAATTTAGGTTAAGTGATGAACTTCATGCTGTAAGAGAAACCTTTGCACTTGAGGAAAAGCGAAGGAAGGCGGTTAAAAAAGAGCTAAGCAGTACCAAAAACATTGTACCCGAAAGTGAAGATGACTTTGAGGTATGGTGACAATGCAATTTGCATGACTGATAATAGTTAAACGTAGTGTTATGTTATTATCTCTAATTGGTCTCAAGGGTGAAGCAAAGTATAGATGAGATCTCATTTTTAACGTTCTCTATATGAGCATACCATCCATGAAAGAAAATATTGCAAGGGGACATGCAAATGGGGCCCCCTTGAGATTACATAATTCAAACTCTTTTCAACGAATCACTATAGCTAAGATATGCTAAGAAAGCAAGTTTGAACCTATGCATAATACATTTTTTGAACCTTATAAGTTCTGTAGATTAAAGCTTGAATCCTCATATCTTTTGTGGGGGAAGTTGGTATTTGCTGTTGGCCTTCAAAAGATATCGACGTTATTGCAGTATGTTGATTTAGATGTCCAAACACACAATGTGAAAGTTGTGGCAAAAGTTACTGCAAAAGGTAGGTGTTATAAGCTATAAAATAAATAAATTTATGGTGTTATGCTAACTGCACATTTTTACTTTGGATAACTAACTGATGTTTTAACATTACAATAAACTTATAGATCAACCATGGTCCTGAATTTCTACTACCTCAATTGTTTAACAATGTTGTTCCATCATATAATAAATTTTCTTTAAAAACAAATTACTGCCAAGTAAGTGTCTTTGATTATGTTTATGTATGAAGCTGTCTAATATGCCATTGTGGTATGAAAGATGTATCATCGGAAACTTTGAGAAGTTAGAGAATATGCTGGCAATATAACATCAACAGTAGTGGTAAAAGACACATTATTATAGGATATTTCATATTAATCAAATATTATCTTTTAGGAATTCTTACCAAAACATTTACATTGGATCATACAGATGTATAAAAAGATATTATGTAGAAAACTACATCTCTAACTATTTTGTCAAAAGTGGTATTCTATAAGCAGCCTGTTATAAGCAGAGGTGCACTTATATAATCAGATCCCAAATACTCTCTTAAATGTTTGGCTTCTGAAAAATTCCATATACATTTAATAGGTTTCATTCCTAAAGATTTCATTACTTTCATTGGGTGGTTCACTGGTGCACATGCGCCATTGCTAGACATTGCAGCTTACGCTGGATATGCTTTCATAGGACTGTGAGTGGACCAACAGTAATTCTTTAATTAGAAAATTTATTCATGTCATTAGCTGCGGATATGAAGAGAAAACCGAATGGGGCAAAGAGGTACATAAATGTTGTTACACTTTTACTTTCATTAAAAGATTTGAAACATTTGAGTTCTAAATTGGCTAATGGTAAAAAAGATGGTAACCTTAAAGTGCCATAACCGATCCAATGACTTTTGACTTCTTTAAGTGCCCGCGTTTAAGCGGTCTGCACCCATCAATTTGTTTGATCGCTTGCAACAAGTGCTTCGGTGGGCTCTAGGTTCAGTTGATATTTTTATGAGCCGTCATTGCCCGCTTTGGTATGCGTGGGGCAAAGTTGAAAACACTCGAAAGGTTTGCTTATATCAACACCATTGTTTACCCTTTCACTTTGATCCCCTTACTTGGATATTGTACGCTTCTTGCTGTCTGTATTATCACCAGAAAGTTCATCATCCCGACGGTAATATACTATATATTACTAGGTTCAAAAACAAGGGCACGTTCATTATCTAACTGATGTTTTAAATCATTTTTGCAGCTAAACAATCGTGCAAGCATGTGGTTTCTTGCGCTTTTCATTTCAGTTATAGTAATTGGTGTACTCAAACTAAGATGGAGTCCTGTTAACATCATAGATTGGTGGAGAAACGGACAATTTTAGGTTATTGATGGTGTCTCAGCCCATCTTTTCTTTGTATTCCAAGGACTTCTAAAGGTTCTTGGTGGGGTCGACACTAATTTCAGTCACGTCAAAAGCAGCATATGATGCTGAGTTCGGGGAGCTGTAGATAGCTGTTCAAATGGACCACACTACTCATCCCACCAACAACTCTAATCATCATGAAAATGGTTGGAGTCCTGGCGGGAGTATCTGATGCAATCAACAACAGGTATAGGTTGTGGGGCTGTTATTCAGAAACTGTTCTTTTTGTTATGGGTCATTATTCATCTATATCTGAAGGGTCTGATGTTCAAAAACAGTCAGGACCGATTCTCAAACAATGCGGGGTAGGATGCTAGAGAACGGACCGGTGTTACAAGATAAACAAGATAATTTGGTTGAATGATTTGAGAAAGTGTTGTAGAAATTTTGCAAACATTTGGATACAATAACATAAGGGTTATCGGGTCGACCCGATAAGACCGAAAATACAATTTGAATTGGGGTTAAATAATTTATGTCGTCGGGTTATCGGGTCGACCCGATAAGACCGAAAATACAATTTGTTTATTTTCATTGAAAATTTTAAAGCCTATTAGACTTTACACTTTGTGTTCGTTTTTGGTCAAAGAATTATAGAAACTGTATATGTTTGTTTCTTGTCGTATATCCTTCGTTAGTATTAACTTGTAACATGAAACTTATCATGTTTAAGTGTTTAACATCATGCTGGTATACATTGCAAATTTGCTACTGTTATTGTAATTCTTCATATTCAAAGATTTAAAAATTGCCTACTGTGTTCATTTTTATATGGTTAGTTAGTATTTAATTAGTCTAATAATGTTTGTTTATATTCGTTGCTTACTATAATCAGTTGATTTCAAATCATCCGAGTTTTTATAACTTATTTCATTATCTTTATAAGCTTGATTGAAGATTGCTTTTGATCATCCTGTTTGATTTGTATTTTCATATAAATGCTCGACAAGAAACGGCAACCCGTTTAACCCGAATTACCCGACCTGAATATCACCCGAACCCGATAACTCGATTCTTTATCTGGTCGGGTTACAGGTGCGTTTTTAACAATCACAACCCGACCCGATAACCCAATAACCCGACAACACCCTTAAGTGTCCACTGTCCGCTAACTCTTTTATTTGAGTCAAACATATAAGTCTTTTAACAATTTTTTTAGCTAAGTCTTTCAACAATTCAAACATTATGATACCATTATTTGAAGAATATCACCCAATAACCCTACAATACCATTAAGATACCTCATGAACAAGGGGTTGTTATGAGGACTAAGTCTGTTCTTGTTGAACAACCAAATGAATCCAAGTTTGCTCAGGCTTGGTTCCCAAATAAAACTAATTTGTTTTCTTTATGTGCAGGGCATTCAAAAACAGGTTAATGATTATGGCTATTGGGATAGTGGATGCTCTAGGCACATGACTAGGATGGAAGATTATCTCACAAACTTCACTCCCATTAAGGATGGTGATAAAGTTTACTTTGGAGGCGGATATGGAACTATCACAGGCAAAGGAAATCTTCTCACCAACAATTTGTGTTTTGAAAACGTGTTTCTGGTAAAAGAACTTGACTACAATTTGTTTAGTGTATCACAAGTTTGTGATAACAAAAATAAGGTTCTTTTCACTGATACTGAATGCTTGGTGTTGAGCAAGGATTTTAAAATAACAGATGAGAAATTCATCGTTTATAGGACACCTAGGCATAAGGACATTTATAATGTGAATCTTAATGGAATTAGGATGAATAATAGCTTGTCATGTCTATATGCTAAGGCTTCAGTTGATGAGAGTAATCTTTGGCACGGGAGATTAGGGCACATTAATTTTAAAAATATAAATAGACTTGTGAGACATGGTTTGGTTGATGGTTTGCCTGAAAAGGCTTTCCCCAATGACCACTCTTGTGTTGCATGCCTTAAAGGCAAACAGCACAAGGTCTCATTTAAGTCTAAACAGGTGCACTCTAGTTCTAAACCACTTCACTTGATGCATATGGACCTGTTTGGTCCAACTAACATAGAAAGCTTGAATGGTAAATCTTACTGTTTTGTCATCACTGATGATTTTTCTAGGTTTACTTGGACTTTCTTTTTAGCTTTGAAAAGTGACACTGCTGACACTTTGATTAACATTATTACCCAAATAGAAAAGAAGTCTGGTAATGAGGTCAAGATGCTTAGAAGTGATAATGGTGGTGAGTTTAGAAATAAGCTGTTGGATGATTTTTGTGCTAAGAAAGGGATTGCTAGACAATTTAGTGTAGGCAGAACCCAACAGCAAAATAGGGTTGCTGAGAGAAAGAATAGAACCCTCATAGAAGCAGCCAGGACTATGTTGCCTGATGCTCACTTTCCCATTGCTTTTTGGGCTGAGGCTGTGAATACAGCTTGTTATGTTCAGAATAGAGCATTAGTCAACAAGATTCATAACAAAACACCTTATGAGTTACTTTGGGGAAGGAAACCTAATATTGGTTTTCTTAAACCTTTTGGTTGTCATGTAGTTGAGTTGGATACTAGTGATGCCTTAGGTAAATTTAGTGCTAAAGGTGATGAAGGCTACTTCATGGGTTATTCAGTGCAGAGTAAAGGATATAGGGTTTACATTAAGAAGGAAAAACGTATACTTGAAAAAGTACATGTTAGGTTTTTAGAAAGTAAACCCAGTGATCCTGAAAGTGGTCCAAATTGTTTATTTTACTTGGAACCTCTATCTAGGACATTGAATTATATGCCTGTTACTAATCCAAACATTGTGAAGGTAACTTCAAATGTTGTGGAAGAACCAGTTGTTGATGTTTCAGGTACACAGGTTAATGAAGAGGTTGGATCACAAGCAGACAAATCATCACCCATACTTGAGTATGTCACTATTCCCATATGGACAGATGCATTTGCTGCTGCTGCTGCTGCTGGAAAGGATGATGGTGGTCCCCAAGTATCACCAGTTGATAACATGCATGATCTTTCAGGCGCTGACAAAGGAAAATCTGGCGCTGACAAGACAACTTCAGACGTTGATGGCTCAAACGTTGACAGCCATGATTTAGGCGTTGACAGCTCTCTTGACCATATTTTCTCTTCCAATTTTGAACAAGGTGAACCTTCAAACAGAAATGGAGAGGTTAATTCAGATATTGAGGGAAGAGAGTTTGAAGAAGATATTAGTAACATGGAAGATGAGATTGAAGACAACACACTTTTTGAAGGAGGATTGCTTACTAATACAACCAACAATTACCCTCCTTCTTAAATTATTGGTGATGTGATGTCTCCTGTTCAAACTAGAAGATCTCATCAGAATCTTGGAGGATTTATTGCCAATATTCACAAGAAGGTTGATACCCCTCTTGTTCAAGCATGTTTTTTGCCTGTTTTCTGTCACAACAAGAACCCAAGAAGATTTTTGATGCTCTCAAAGAACCAAGTTGGGTGGAAGCAATGCAGGATGAGCGTCACCAATTTGATATCCAGGATGTTTGGGAGTTGGTTGATTGTCCCAGACATGTCAGACCTATTGGGACAAGATGGGTTCTTAGAAACAAGAAGGATGAAAGAGGCATTGTGGTCAGGAACAAGGCACGTTTAGTGGCTCAAGGATATACACAAGAGGAAAGGATAGACTATGAGGAGGTCTTTGCACCAGTTGCAAGGATTGAGGCTATAAGGATATTTCTAGCCTATGCTTCCTACATGGGCTTTACTGTCTATCAAGTTGATGTGAAGAGTGCTTTTCTTTATGGCACAATTGTAGAGGAGGTGTATGTAATGCAACCTCCTAGTTTTGAAGATTCAGAGCATCCAGACAAGGTATATAGAGTCAAGAAAGCTATTTATGGACTCCATCAAGCCCCAAGAGCATGGTATGGCACATTGTCCACCTATCTGGTGGAAAATGGATTCAAAAGGGGCACTATAGACCAGACCTTATTTACAAAGAAGATTGGTAAGGATTTCTTACTTGTCCAGGTTTATGTGGATGATATAATCTTTGGCTCTTCAAGTCTAAAGATGAGTGAAGACTTTTCTAAGCTTATGACAGACAAATTCAAGATGAGTGCAATGGGGGAGATGAACTTCTTTATAGGGTTACAAGTTTAGCAGAAAGAAGATGGTATCTTCATATCTCAAGATAAATATGTAGCAGAAATCTTGAAGAAGTTTGGCTTTTCTTCACATGAGAAAAGGGCTAGCACTCCTATGGATAGAGAACACCCTTGGAGAAAAGTTGGAGATGGAAAAGATGTGGATGTCAGGCACTATAGGTCAATGATTGGTTCATTGATGTATCTCACAGCTTCCAGACCTCACATTATGTTTGTTGTGTGTGCATGTGCACGCCATTAAGTGACTCCCAAAGAATGTCATCTTCATACTGTCAAGAGAATCTTTAGATACCTTAGATGTTATCCAGACCTGGGATTATGGTATCCAAAAGTTTCACCATTGGAACTTCTTGTATATTCAGACAGTGATTATGGTGGTGATAAGTTTGATAGAAAATCCACAACTGGTGGATGCCAGTTTCTTGGGAGCAGATTGATCTCTTGGCATTGCAAGAAACAAACAGTGGTGGCCAATTCTACAACTCAAGAAGAATATGTAGCAGCAGCTGCTTGTTGTGGACAAGTCTTATGGATTCAGAACCAGCTGTTGGATTATGGGTATAATTTCATGCATACCAAGATTTTTGTAGACAATAACAACACTTTATGCATTATTAAAAATCCTGTACATCACTCTAAAACAAAACACATAGAAATTAGACATCACTTTATAAGAGATTGTTTTGAAAAGGGTTTAATACAACCAGATAGGGTTGACACAGAAGAAAATGTGTTTGATTTATTAACTAAACCTTTTGATACTGGAAGATTTCAATACTTGGTAACTAGTATTGAAATGATCAATCTCACTTAATATGTGTTTTGGGGTCTTAGTGTAAAAGTATGTATAGGATATGCATTGTTATTGGTCTTTGTGAGAAGTTAGATTTTCCACTTTATTTGTCTAACGATGACAAAGGTTATCTTAACGCTGATAAGTGTTATCGTAACCTTGTTAGCAACATGTTAGTTTTGTGGTTTTTGATCTAAGTATGCAGGCGTTGTTAGCATTGTACCATTGGATACAGAGTTGCTTATGGATCCTTGGAGAATCATTGAAGCATGTTTCAATTTATGGATGATGGTTGGAATATTTATATTCCTATCTTGACATAAATTTTTATTTACATGCATATTATTTGGCAACTTATGTATCACAGTTTAAGGGGAGGTTTTAGGAACCTTTAGGACTTTTTGGGTATTCTTATAATACTCTTATCACAATTCTAGATTGTGTCCACTGGTGAGTATGAGTTAGTTTACTAAATCATGAGGCACTATAGCATGCAAAGTTGACATACTATGCATGCTGCCAAGACCTTTTTGGCCTAGAATTGGATGTGGTCTATTGGGAGACTTGGGTATGATTTATATTGGGTTTACCTGGGAGTTACAAGGGATTTTATGAGATAACTTAACTTTAAGAATTTTGGTTAGCAAGGGACACTAGAGGACTGTTATGTCTACCTTGCATAAGCAAGTGTGCATAATTGGACAGTGCTTGCTGCCCTATAATAATTTTCAGTTTATAGGTTATATTCACTTGGATAAATTACCTTGTTAAGGTCCTTTTTCATTTTTATTATTTTTATTTTTGGACGCTGACAGGTATATTTTCAAGCGTTGTTGTGACCAATTTAGACGTTGACATGGCTTTTGCAAACGTTGACAGGAATATAGGCGTTGGGCGTTGATGGGTTATTTTTGACGGTTGACACTCATTGGGTCCTACCCAGTTGTTATTTTTGACGAAAATTGGGGCCGTAATTTTGGGAGTAGATAACTTTTAATTAATGCACAAGATAACTTATTTTCTTTTCAATATTTTCATCATTATATTTTGAAAATACTTGCCTTATTTTTTGACCAATCACATGTGCCTATCACTCCTATATATTTGGCTCCTACTTTTTAAACAGGGTACTCTTATATTCTTGTCTAACAATTTTCTCCTATCATTTATCTTTTATAATCTTACACAACCAGCTTTCTACATCTATGGCGCCAAAGTTTAAACCAAGTTACTTGGTATTGGGATTCGGAAGTCAGCACAATATGATTGCTTATTTGGAGGCTGATGATACTTTGTTTCCACAATACACTCAGATGGTGGCGTATTTGAATGCATCTCCACTTAGGTATGCACTTTCTCATGCTCCTCTCATCCCTGTCACTCATATTAAACAGTTTTGGAAAACTGTTAGTTCCTCAACGCTTAATAATGTGACTACATTAACAGCTATTGTTCATGGCGTACTTGGGTGGTTACTGAAGCCTTGGTTCGCCAGGCTTTGCATCTTAATGATGCAGATGGTATAACCACTCTCCCCATTAATGAGATAGAACAAGGACTTCAAGCTTTGGGGTATCCTTTCCCTAAAGAGGGTACTTTAAATAAATATCATAAACAAGAATTCCCCCCAGCTTGGAAGTATCTCATACAAGTCATCCTTCAATGTTTGAGTCCCAAATGTACTACACATAATGAAATTAACAGATCCATTGTTAGTGCAATTGTGTCCATTCCAAATGGGCAAAAGTATAATTTTTCTAGACTGATTTTTGATGGCATGTGTAAAAACAAGGGTAATAAGATGACTTTGGCTTATCCCAGATTTTTGCAAATGGTTTTTGATGAGCAAAGGTACTGCACAAGGGATCATGATGATTTTTATGAGATCCCTGTGCAAAAGAAAGCTATTTTTAGTAAGATGAACTCACCCCCTCACAGAGACTTACCCCTCACCCAAGCTATGCTTGCTGTTATTGCAGCAGCACAACCTCAACCTGACCCACAACCACAACTTGACCCAATACCAGATCCCTTACCTTCACCTCAACATATGGAACTTGACCAAGAATCCTTCGACGCTGACATGTTAAATGTTGGCGTTGACACTAGTAATCCAAACGTTGACACCTTTCTTTCACAAACCCAAACACCCCTTAACCTTCAAACTACCACCCAATCCACATCATATTCTACACCCCTGAATATAGGTTGATAAAACGCCCAAGGACTACTAGAGTGTTCACCTCTGGTGGTCGTAGCCATGTTGTAGAGAGAACCACCACCACAAGTGTGGTTGGTGCTATGGATGAGGCTGGGACTATTGGTACTCGCTTAGATGCAGGCCAAGACAGTCCTAACATATTTAAGACCTCATCCATGCCCCATGACTCTACTTTGGGAGGTCAAATACCCATTCTAGAGGAGGGAAGATTGGAACTATACACAATGATGGAATTGACAGCTGTCTTCATTAGCTTGCAAAAGCAAAATGCAGACATGGTACAAATAGTCAGTACACAAGGCCTTGAACTCGAGCACTTGAGGGAGAGGATTGTTCTTTTGGAGGATGCTAACAATAGGCGTGGTATGGAGGATTCTTCCAAAGGGGAGGATGAGCAGATCCATGTGAGTGACAAAGGCTCACATGATGGTAAATCTTTGGGTGTTGCAGAAGCCCTTACTGAATTGAAGAAGCAACCAGATCTTGATACATCTTTGGTTACTCCTACAAACTTGAACTTGTCCTTTACAGAAATGATGGAGCAGTTCACAAGAGGCGCTGAGACGAGTAAGGTGAGCGTTGACGAGCAGACCTTGGACGCTGACACACCAAGCGATGACAAGAGTAAGTTGGGCACTGATACACAGAATTTGAGCGTTGACAGACCTACAGATATGGATGGTGTATTCCAGTCATCATCTATCATCAAGGAAGTGTCTTCACGGGTACCATTATCATCTTTACCCATCATTGATCCATTAGATAAGGGTAAAGTAATCATGGTTGAAACAGAAGTTCCAAAGGATGCAGCACAAGTAGAGTTTGATTTAAAGTTGGTTGCACAACTTGTGGAACAAGAAATGAAGAAGGTTGGTGAATCACCATTTGTTGTTACTTCTGAGGAACAAGAAGGAAATGATGAAGGAAGCTCAGATTCAAGTGTGATGATAATTGAACAACCAGAAAGACTTGAATATGGTGATGAGTTGGCAAGGGAGAAACTTAGAGAGTTAAAGTTGCAGGTAGATTATGATATGCCAGAAGTTACTCAGATGTACCATGCTTGGGAGAGTAAGATTATGAAGAATCCTGATTTGACAATTTCAGATCAAATTTGGGGTTTGTAGATTCTTCTAAGAGTTCAAAGAGATTACAAGGTAATTCTAAAGCATAAGGCTAGCAATGTTTTCTCACTGCTGAAGAGGGATAGAAGGGAGCTTTACTACATGTTACTCATATGTCATGGAACAGGATGGACCTTTAAGAAATTGCAGGGATTATCCTTTGAAGAATTGGAGTATAAGGCCTATCCCATTTGGGCAAGAGTGCAAGAGATGAACACTATCAGACTTCTTTCAGATGAAAGGAAAGAAGAACTTGCAGAAGAGATGGATATTCAAAAGGCAATGATTGTTCCAAGGCCTTTGAAGAAGGGAGTTCCACTTGAGTTCCCTAAAGATATGGATAAATTGAATCCCAGTGAAGCTGTTATAAGAAGGAGCATCAAGCTCTCACCCATGGAAGCTTCAGATATGGTACAAGTGTTACCTCTTGATGCCAGAAACCCTATCATTAGCTATGAAGAAGATGCAAGTGGGTTTTGGATGATTGGTAGATATGGGAAAGAGGTACACACATTTACTACTCTTATGTCTCTCTTTGCAAGTATGGATAGGGAAGACTTGGCAGACCTTTGGAGGTTACTGCAGGACAAGTATGAGACTGAAGCACCTACTTCAGTCAATGGAATAAAGCTTTGGTCAACATTCAAGAGAATGTGTGGACCAGAAGATGAAGATCCTGTTTGGAAGGATCTTGAGGATGATATCAGTGGACTTCAATGGCGTTTGTATTCAGCTGTTGGTGTGTATTATTTGAGTTCTACAAAGTTTGCTGACTATCTACTTGTAGATGCTGAGTATCACATGTCCAAAGAAGTTTTGGAAAAGATGAAGACAACACAGCTGGAGATTGACTATTCAAGTGATGTGGCCAAAGATTTGATTAGGCATGTTTATTACCAAATTGATAAGATTTGTAAGAATCCTCCTAGTTCTTAGTTTTTATTCTGAAACTTGATTACTAGAGTAGATACCAAGTTTAGGGGAGGATTGTTGGGAATAAAATGTAGACAGTACACTTGGACACTGACAAGAAGAAAACAAGTATTGATAAGAAGAAAACAAGCGTTGATAAGAAGAAAACAAGCGTTGACAAATCAAGCGTTGACAGGAAGATGTCAAGCGTTAATAGGATGAAGTCAAGTACTGATAGAATACTTAGTCTACACGTAGTAAAGATATGATCAACAATGTATTTTCTATGTTTATCTTTACCTAGAATAGCTGATACGTAGACTCTTGTACAAGGCTTATTATGTCTATAAAAGAAGACCTTTAGGTTTTGTTTCATATAAGTTTTTCATTCGTTTAAACACTTTCATTATAAGAAAGTTTGTTCTAATCAATCAAAGTGAAAGTTTTGTTTACATTGTTTGTGTGTTCTTGTTTGAGTATTAATTTCACATAATACTTAAATTGTTTTATACACAACAAAGTTTCTCTACGTGTTTAACTTGATTTTATCTCGTTTACACAAGCTAAATCGATCTAAGTTTGGGATCAACATCATACTCATTTTGAATTTCTTTGTCATAAGTTTTTCAAACTTTCTACAAAGATCATAGTTGGTGGATCCGAATATGATGTCATCAACGTATATTTGGACTAGAAGAACGTCCTCCTTGGTTCTGAAGATAAACAAAGTGTTGTCTATCTTCCCCTTGACAAACTTGTTCATTATCAGGAAGGTAGAGAGAGTTTCATACCATGCCCTTGGTGCTTGTTTAAGTCCATATAGAGCTTTATCAAGTTTGTAGACACGGTGTGAGAACTCAGAACTCTCAAATCTAGGGGGCTGAACAACATAAACTTCTTTAGTGATCTTGAAATTCAGGAAGGCACTTTTCACATCCATTTGAAATACTTTGAAGTTCATGTATGTGGCGTAGGCAAGAAAGATCCTGATGGCTTCTATTCTTGCAACAAGGGCGAAGGTTTCTTCATAGTCAATCCCTTCGAGCTGACCACACCCCTGAACAACCAGCCTAGCCTTGTTATTTATTACAATTCCATTTTCATCAGTCTTATTTTTGAAAACCCATTTTGTACCAAGAGTTGATTTTCCTCTAGGAAGAGGAACAAGTTTCCAAACATTGTTTCTAAGGAATTGATTGAGTTCTTCTTGCATGGCCTCGACCCATCCTGGATGTATCAGGGCCTCTAAAACCTTTTTGGGTTCAATTTCAGAAAGGAAGTCAGCAAAAAGACACTCATGGGCTGAGGCTGCAGTGAGTTTAGCAGCCTGACTACGTGTGAGCATCCCTTCAGATACATCACCAATTATATTTACCAGCTCAATATGTTGTTGTCTAGACCATCTGTCCTGAGGACATGGATTGGAGCTTGGGGATAATTGATGGTTATCAGGGATTGGTTATTTAGTACTGAGTACCAAATTGTCACTTCTCACTAAGTAGTCTTTAGTGATTGGTTGATCATTACTTTCATCAATTGTCCCTTCAGTGTCTACCTGAATTTGGGGATCAGTTGATCCTTCATTCTGAGTGAGTATTACTTCAGGGACATGTTTATTAGTAATGAGGTTATCAATTGACCTGTTGTGAGGAGACACCTGAAAGGATATGTTAGCATCAGATTGATACTGTCTTGAGGGATTTTCATACTCATCAGGAGGATATCTTGATGAGTCATTAATCCCAATCTCTTCCATTGATCGATTTGTGAAGTTAATGGCATCCATACATTCATCAAAGGTGATATGAAATGACTCCTCAACTTGTTGTCTCCTAGTGTTAAACACTCTAAAGGCTTTGGAGACAAAAGAGTATCCAAGAAAGTATCCATCCTCAGCTTTTGCGTCAAACTTTCCAAGGTGATCTTTTTGATTGTGAATGAACACAGGACACCTAAATACATGGAATTAGCTAATGTCAGGAATCCTTTCCTTGAATATTTCATAAAAAGTCTTATCATGTCTTTTGACAATTATGCTTCTGTTCTGAGTATAGCAAGCTATTTTCACAGCCTCAGTCCAGAAGTGTTTTGAAAGATCAGATCCATTGAGTATGGTTCTTGCTGCTTCAATGAGAGTTCTATTCTTCCTTTCAGCCACACCATTTTGTTCTGGGGTGTATGGAGAAGAGAAGTTCTGAGAAATTCCTTTCTTATCACAAAAACTCTCGAGCTCATGGTTCCTGAATTCTATCCCATTATCAGTTTGTATTTGTTTGACTTTTGTGTCATTTTGGTTTTCTACTTCTTTGATAAATGACATGATGAATTCAGGAGCCTGACTCTTCTTCTTAAGGAAGTATACCCATGTGTATCTAGAGTATTCATCGACAATCACTAGGGTATATTTCTCATGATTTATGGACATTGGACTGACAGGCCCAAATAGGTCCATATGAAGAAGATGAAGACACTTCCTGATAGAGAAGTTTTATTTTGGCTTGAAAGAAGCTCTCTTGTGTTTACCTTTTTCACAGGCTGAACAAGGCTTATCTTTGGAGTACACAAGATAAGGTAAGCCAAGATTTTTTTTTTGTTTTGCAAGTTTGTTTATGTCTTTGAAATTGAGGTGTGACAATCTCTTGTGCCAAAGCCAATTGATAGAGTCTGAGGCTTTGGCAAAGAAACATGCTCCTGAGGAAGTTATGGATGACATATCTAAGACATATACATCATTCCTTCTTGGAGCAGTCATGACAATTTCTTTATTAGCATTAAAGATTGTTCCTTGCTTATCATCAAACTAAACGATGTACTTATCATCACATAGTTGACTGATACTGATGAGGTTGTACTTTAGACCATTTACAAACGCCACTATTGAGAAGACTATTCCACCACATTTTATTGAACGATATCCCTCAGTAACACAAGATGAGTTATCACCAAATACTACCTTAGGACCTGGTTGCTCCACGTATTTATGTAGATAACTTTTGACCCCAGTCATACTTCTTGAACACCCACTGTCTAAGTACCAGACAGGCTCCTTTAAGTGTTTCTACACAAATAACGAGGTGGATAGTTTCTCTTGTGAGCCCACTTTTTAGCAGGCTCTTTGGCTCTAAGATCCTGACGTCTTTCACCTCGTTTGAAATATTTAAACTCAACATAGTCTGAGGTGGAATGAACATTGCTTCCACACGTGTTGCAGCTTAGTCCTACTGAGGATTCAGTGTATTGTGATGACTCAGCTAGCATGCCCTTCCTGACCATAAGTATCCGATTGTGTCCTGAGGTAGCATGATCATTGCTTCCACAAATTCACACTCAGGGTAATACACAAAATCGTCAGGTCTATGATCAGGAATGCCACAGTATGTGCAAGGTGGAAAAGGCTTAGCCTTGGATTTCTTTATTTGTTTTGAGGCGGGCCCATAGTTGTAAGGTTGAGCATTATATCTATTAGTATGTGCATTCCTAATAGATGTCATGTGCACCTCATGATCTGTTATCCTGTGATCTTCACTTTTACACTTCATGCAATAGAGAACTCTATAGCAATTGTTAGTGGTATGATTTGTGTAGTGACACAGTTCACAGGTAGGTTTCTTTGTTTTAACTTTCTTGGAAGACTCAGGATCTACCTTTCCACATTTTGACGATTCAGACTGAGTTGACACAGATGTTTCATCCTGAGTTTTAGAAGCTGAGTTCAGCTTTTCTTCCATGAATAGTTGGAACAACCTACTTAACTCCTCTTGGTTTATGACAGGACTAGAGTTGACTGAGTTTATGGGTGTCCCTGAGGGAGAGATAGATTTGGTTGTTCCTTCAGTAATAGTTCCTGACTCAGTGGGACTTAAGGTCTCCTTTGAGTCAGGCTTTGTTTGTTTAGGACATCCAACCCCACCTCTTCCTCTGGGTGAGTGTTCCCCATAGGATAGTGGAACTAATTCAGAGTGTGGACTTGATCCTTGAAGAATTTTCAAAGGAGGCAGAGGAGTCTGAACATCCTTAGTAGCACTTGGTGAATCAGTGTTACTTGTTTTTCAGGGACATCAGTCTCCTCATTAAGTCCAATTAATTCTTTAACAGCCTGAGATTCAGGTATTAAGATTTTTATAGTATCGAAATTAGGGAGCACACTCTCAGGATTTGATCTTTCAACCCAGTCTTTTGACTTTGGTAATTGAAGCTGGAAGGAATGTTCTTTCACTCATTTCCTTAGAGGGTGTTTCTCAGTGAGTTGAAGTGCTCCAATAATTTTTTTTATTTTGAGCAGGAATTTGATTGTTTATACACTAAGAGAATAAGGAAGAGCTAATAGTCCATTTATCGTTTATGCGTTTTTCTTCCTTAAGTTGTTCTTGAAGAGCATGATTAATTCTTGTAAGTTCAGTGTTTTGAAGTTGACAACTTACTGCATCAAGTTTGGCATGTTTCAAAATTAACAGATCATCTCTACATTTGTTTAATTCAAAAACAAGTTTATTATATTTTGAAAGTAGATTTAATCTTTGCTCTTCAACAAACGATAGGTCGATATTTATGTACTTAAGGAACCTTTGCCAGTCAGACTCTTCGTCCATGGAGATAAGCATATTTACCTTTCTCATGGTGATGTCAACCCATTCACCATTTATTGCATAACTGTTTCCAACTGATAGTTCATCATCAGCTAGAGCCATCAACACTTGATACCTGACTTCTTCATCCTCTGAGGATAGATCTTCATCATCCCAATCAAACGTCTCAGCAACTAACCCTTTGGCTTTGTTTTGAGAAGACTTATGAGTCTGAGTGTTTGATGATTCAGCTTCTAGAAGAGCAAGCTTTGCTTTCACCTTCTTGTACTCAGACCTGTAGTCTTTCTCAATTCTATTGTTATTGAAAGCCTTGTTTAGTTTGAGAAGCCTGAATTAGTTTAGGTGTGAACTCTGGTTGAAAATTGTCATTTCCTGATGACGAGTTTTGATTTTTGTAAGAAGCCAATTGAGTTTTTAAAAGACAATATTTTTCAAAGTGCCCAGTTTTACCACATCTAAAACAATCCACTCCCTCAGTGGATTGGTTTCCAGCAAATCTAGTTCTTTTAATATATCGTTTGGTGTTAGCCAACATGGCTCTTTCATGAAACTCCTTATTAAGGTCATTGATGTATTCGGTACTAGATCTTTCATCAACGTCATCATTTGAGGTTTCCTGAAAAATCTTGCATAATTCCATTTGAAAAGAAAGCAGTTGATATGGTTTCTTGATTAACAAGGTTTGGTTTGGCTGAGGTGTCGGTTATTAAGGCCTTTTTAGACTCATGATACCTTCTGTTTATAAGATTATCCTCATAGATAAATCTTCCATAAATATCTTCAAGATCCTGAGTCTGAATGTGATTAGCGTTTCTCAAACCTTGAGAAAAACCAAGCCATTTTTCGGGGAGACTGTTCACAAAATCAACGTTGATTTCATGCTTAGACAGTTTCACCCCGTCATTCGAAAGCTCATTGAGCAAGGTCTTGTATCTGGTGTAAGTCTGAGGAAGTGCTTAAGATGGTTTGGCCCTGAAAGTGTTATATTCTAACTTCAAGTCCATAATCCGATTTTCCTTAGTGTCGGATGGTCCTTCGAAACTATGAACAAGATGTGTCCAAGTCTCTTTGGCCGTCTCACACTCAATGATAGCTTCCATAAAATCGTCAGGAAGACAAGATATTATGATGCTTTTAAGACGTTGGTCTTGATTGACCACTCTTCTTTCATCGTCAGACCATTGGTTTTCTGGTTTTTCGTCACCAGTTGCCGTTTTTGGTTTGAATGGACCATTCTTAATACATGTAATGTAGTAAGGTTCCATCCCCATCAAATAACATAGCATTCTTTTCTTCCATTTGTTAAATCTTTCAACTTCCAACTTAGGAGCGTTAACAGAGTAACTTGCTCCCTTTTTGTTGACAAGTTGTGGTACATCACTTTCAGCCATAATGGATCAAGGTTTTAAAAACTTTGAGACGATAGTAAAAATTTTATAAACCTACCGCTCTGATACCACTTATTGGTCCCTTGTAATTAGTGCTATACTTATGAATACTAAGTATAGACCTAACTCGTGGTAGAGTAATGTAATAAATGCAAGACAAAGTAAATTAAAACACAAAAGGTTTTCAACGTTTAACTCTTAGCTTTATTAAAGAATTATACCCTATTGCATGCGAAGCTACAATAGGGATTGAATAGACAATGTGTGTTTGGTGAACTCCTCACACTACAAGAAAATGAGGCTAATGCAACATTTTATAAGCAACACTTTTCAAAATGTCGCCTCTGAAAGAATATTAGACCTTAAGCAACATTTTTAAAATAAGTGCTGCATTTTTTTATCTAATGCAACATTTTTACTAAAGTGTTGCAACACTTTTACAATATCTAATTAACAAAATTAAACACCCATCACCCCCTCCTAAAATGAAATAATTTTCGACTCCTCCCGCTCTTCCTAAAAAAATATTTTCTCCCAAATCAGTTTCCCTCTCCCTCACACCCAAAATTAAATTATTTATTTATTTCTGTCCATCTCCATCGGTTCTCCCCCAATTATTCTGATCCACTCCTCCATAAATTTCTGAGCACTTTTCCCGACCTCACTATATCGTAATTATTGATTACTCCATGATTTGTTTTACAACCATGTTTGTTGACTCTAGACTGGTTATAAAGGTAAAAAAAACTATTGCTACTGTAATCGTGTGTTTACTGTTATAATATTATGTTTAATTGTTAATTGTGTTGCCAATAAATATTTAATTAGGTTATAATGTAAGAAATAATTTGTTTGTTTAGTGTTTAAATCGGATGTTACCATTACCCTATATATGATTTTGAAATAGACATTGTCAATAATATCGAGACTATTTGGGTGAAATAATGGTTGTGTCATTCATACAATGGTTTTACATTCCTTAATTTTCTTACACTCCATAATTTTTGGGATTTAGTTTATCCTTCCTTAGGGTTATAATACTGGGGTTAGGGTTGGGCTTGTTGCGGTTTCGTTATTGTGTTGCAAATTAGTTCACCAGTTGTATTATGTTTTAATGTTAAATGAATTCAAATGAAGGCACTCATATACATATTTCATTATACCTGGTATTCTGATTGAAATAATTTTTGAGGAAAAATTGGATTTGTTGGTAGTCGGAAATTATTATCATAACTTTTAATTTTTACCCTTTAAACCTTTGTTTATACAATTAGCATTTCCTAAATTGTTTCTAAAAGTTATAGCAGGTATGTTCGCACGAAGAAACTGATGTTTAGTATTGATAAGGGATAATCTTTTGGATGGAACAAGAGCATGCTCTCCTAAAATACTTGCTTCAATGGTCATAAGGTTAGTCAACTCGCTGCTTGATTAAACCCATAGAGATTAAGTTTTTTAGCGTATGTTAGGTATTCTAAATAGCATGTTACCCATAAGCTAGTACCAATAAGGTGTTCATAATATACAGTTACAAAACTTAGAAAGCATGGCTGTAATATTAAGTGTGATGCCAATATGTGATCAGCTTCACGTCAATGTCTTTTGTGATGTCTGCTATTTTTGTAATTCGGTGTTGTCTACAATCTGTCATCTATAAAAGTTCTATTTTATAGTTGGTCTATAATTTGGTTTCATTTTTCCTCAAATAAAGTCTTATAGTTGGGCTTTGATGTGATTGGTCCAGGTTTATCGGGAGAATATATTACCGAGGAAGCTTAGCTCTTAGTGTATGTAGTCTAGTTAAGTACTATTATTGTTTTGTTTTTTTTTCTTTGGGACCCGTTCTATTTCATATTTAAGGCTCTCAAGTTCGTTAAATTTCTCATGAAGACTAGTTGTTTCCTCCTCAGTGAGTGCATTCATGGATGTTCCAAAAATTTCTTGATGACCAGATAAAATTTTTTGAGAATATGTCCCTAGATTTTATGCGAACAAAGTTTAACTCCACTGAATGTGTCAGGGTAGCTGTTTTCAACCACACCCAGTAGCTTTTTTACCTCTGTTCTTCAGGTTCTTGAGGTATCATTGGTAGTGGCTGCTCTAGGTAAGTTAGATTAGTTTTTGTTGTTTTATATACAACCTTCGTACTTCATTATAGGAATTAAATATAATCAGACTAGCTAATAACAAATTCTTAATTTGATGATGGAATATAAAATAATGTTGAGTACATAATGGATCTTAGCCTATCTAACCTCCACATTTCAAACTTGTTAATGATAACCAGCAGGTATAAATCAACATCACCCAGCTTTTGATGGATGGTCTATGCTTTGATTCCTAATAAGCATAAATAAACGAATCAATAAATTTGGCTGTACATAACAAGCAGTTATCAACTAACATAGCACATTCATCTTTTAGCTTCCTTTTATGATTCCTAGTAAGGTAAAAAGCCTAGTCATGTGTAGGGTGAACAACCTGTAACATCATACGATAATCAATTTAATACATATTATCTAAGTAGGAATTTAGTTTAGCTTGATTGTTCTATGAATAAGATAAGGTATGATATTAAACAGGAATTTGTTTTGTCTTCATTAATGTATGAATGAGATTTATAATGTATTTTACGAATCAATGAAGGAAATGAAAATACCCCAATGTTTGCTCTTTTTGAACTTATGATTCAACATGAACCTACTGAAGTGTTTTCTGAATTTTGAGTAGTGATATTGGAATTCATACAATACTTAAGAGTGTTTAATGATAAACACAAACTTATATTACTAAATACATTTAAAGAAATGTTTATAGTTTAAAATCATTGACAAGATTCTTCTTCATTTTCATATGCTCCAGGATATATGTTGATATGGAGTAATTGAAAGCTGAATTCGTGGATAATGACTTGCGAGAATAGTCCCAATATTTTCTATGATTGTTCTTGAGATCAGTTTAATCTAACTAGGCATCCCCATAGGAGTATGTTGTGTCGAAATATGAAGCTTTTCAAGAAGGGGAGGCCTTCTAAACGCTTTTGAGAACTGGTCAGTAACTATAGATATAAGTGACATATAAATATGCATAAAAATCTGACTGAATGGTGGAGTTGCTGCTTGATCTGGTATGTTAGGGTTTATTTTTGTTCACCTTCGTTCTTTCTGTTGACTTCATTCTTTACTATTCATGTATTCTTACACATGACAAGTGGCTTAAAAAGGTGACCAAATACTATAGATGTGTGCATACTTTTAGTCGCCTGTTACAGTGGTATGAATTTTAAAAGTAGTCATTGATAATATTCCCAAAATACTTTTTTCTAACATGTGCTTTGTGTGCAACGACTTGGGAAGTGACCCGCGCGTTGCGTCTGCTAACTTGTTGCTAAAATCGAGGAGTGTCGTTTTAGATTTTTTATTATTTTTATTTGTTTATAGGAAGACATTGTTTTTTTATATTAGAAGGATTAAGTTTGGTGTCCTTTATGTTTTTGTACTTAAAGAGGCTTTTTGTTTTAAAGTGATCTCATACAAAAACTGATAACCTACTGTGACACAACAAAAGGAATGTGTAAGGGCAATGAAAATAACTTAACAATAGAAGACGCAACCTAAATAAGGGAAATTGATAAAATAGAATCGGTAATCATACGAAATCTACATACCGTGAATGTAATCTTCAAGGAGGTAAGAACAGAGTACGTATTAGGGCAAGGTAGTATCGTTGTATGTAAACTATCACAAAAGAAACGAAACCTTATAACAAATAAAAGAAAGAGAAGCGAGAAACAAACGAATGCTTAGGCTAACTAAATAGGCCACAGTAAGCCTAACAAAAGGCTGAATCTATTTTGTTGTTACACATGATGCATTTTACTGCATAGAATAATAATGAAAAGTTCAAGTAACTTTTGTGTGCATCCGGTGACCCGTCAACTGCTTTGTGATCTGTCCTATTTCTGTACTGTTTGTTATTCACGCATTTATACGACAAATGCTGGCAACTTTTTTGCGATAGAAGTTAACAAGGGATACTTATTTCTGTTGTAATTTGTCTTTCAATTTCTGTGAGACAACATCATTAACTATGAAGATTAGCCAAAAGGTACTTGGTAATTCTAATGGTATTGTAAATTTGTTGATTACCTGTATCTGGTTTGCATAATACGCTTATCTGTGTTTGGTGTTTGGCGTTCAGGGCAATATTATTAGAGCATTTAAAAATTCCTGTAAAATATTTCCACTAAAGTCTGGTGTGTTGAGTGAGTTCGCATATGAACTTTTCTCATCTGTGTTTTCTTATGTGGGTATTTGTTAAACCACTAAATATACTTTTCTACATATTTTTTGGAGTTGCAAGTTTAGGGATTATCAAATGATATAACGCAAGAAGAAAATGGGATGACAACTGATGACATGAATGCCCCAGTGAAGGTGAATACCACTCTGACATAGTCAACTCGTATGTCAGACCTGATCAAGCGCTACCTACTACTATTTTGGTGTTGCACATATCTTGGGTATGACTCGATTGTATACACAGTTTTTATGAGCAGTGCTATTCAGTGTTTGGCTCATACTCCACATCGTGTTGATTATTTAGTGGGCGACTATAGGAACGATCCAAACTTTGAAAAGCCACTCGATGAGAGTCGGTGTACTTAACCTAATGCCGTAGAAAATACAAATATTTCAAACGAAGACGAAAGAAACCTGACCATGTACCAGTCACAACTTTAGCCGACAAGTTAGCCCCCCCAAGAATGTCGTGCATGAAGAACATGAGTATGTGATCTGAACCTTCTACACCTCCATCTACACCAGCAATAGGAATACTAGGTGAGACATCTCTTAAAGAAGTTGTTTTAGAATTTGGACTTACGATGAATCTGGTGCCATGGGTGTAATAGTAGGGACAACTGGTGCTGCATCCTCAAGGGGACTTGAGAGGAGGTGCACAAAGAGATGGTGATGGCAAGAATACGAAATGGGAGTATCCGCAAATAAACAGTTGCATTTACTTTGACATTGTATTAACTTTAATGAGTTTAATCCAAAATATTTACATTCTTATGGCATTTGAATTTCAAATTATACAAACTTGAAGTGTGTATCATTTTAATTGAATGTAATGAAAAATATACAAATTGAATGAAGTGTTGCAATATATGTCGGAGAGTGTTGCATTTATATGGCATGAAAACACTTAAAGTGTTACCTTTGATAAATAACAGTGTTGTCATAGGTAAGTATTTACATATGTAAGTGTTGCATTAAACGTACAAAATGTTGCTCTAGAGTAAAAAAAAATGTTGCGTTTGATTATTAGAAGTGTTGCACTTCAAGTGTTACATTTTAGTACATTGAGGCTACATTTTCAAAAAGTGTTGCATTTTCTTTTCAAAGTGTTGCTTTAGACCTAAGGCGACGTTGCCTAACGCAGCACTTCAAAAAGTGTTGCATTAACCATAATGTAACACTTTTAGAGCATAATACCACACTTTTTGAGTGTTGCATTAGATCCATTTTGTAGTAGTGTCACTAACAAGCTAGTCTAATCATAACGATTGCTAAGCTTGACGATTGTAAACAGGAGTTTATAACTCAAGTGTTTAAACCGTGTTTGGAAAAGAGAACTTTGTTTGTGAATGTCTAAAGCATTTAGTGCACAAACTCATTAGTTCTCTCTTTTTACAAGCATCCTATTTGTAGAGGTAAAGGGTAGATACGTGACAAGAATTGCCCATGTGCAATTCTTGTCCTATTGGTACAGTGTACTATCTTGTCTTATACTATTCTAAGTAATAAGACGTAAGTCCTTTCAAAGGCCTACTATACCCTATCTATCCCAAAAGGGTAAGTCACATTATTTGTGTGATGTATAATGTCTTATCATAACTCAACTTATCACGCCATTACTTCAGTCTTTATGATGCTTGTTTCTTCAGGGAGATCATATGGGGTTCAGTGAGTCTATTGTCAACAACTCACTGAACCCATCACCTTCTTCTTCGTCTTAGGTACATCATTCACTGAGCTTCACCTCACTGAATACTCGAGTCTTTCTTTTAGACTCAGGCTAAGAACTTGAAGATGACTCATTGAGTGACTGTTCACTCAGTGACTTCTTTGTGTTCAAGGTTTAAACGTTACATAGGCTGATTGTTATTCAAATCCTTCAGGGAGGTCATCACGTACTGAATTGACCTAACAGTAACGAGCGAAGCGGCAGCGGCGCCAATTTAATAACCGTTTTTTAGAAATACGTTTTAACGTATATTAGAAGTATCGGTCACTCCACAATATGATTTATGTTGTAATAGCTCGTAGTTAACAAATAGTTAATTGTTACTTATTAAGTTAAGTAAGAACCGGTCCATGGGCTTGTCATGGACCGACCCAAGCCCAATGTTTGCTTGGAGTATAAATACCCCTTTCCACCATGGAAAGGGGTTGGTTTTTGTTCATTTGAAACTTTGATATTAATAAAATTACACACATTTTCTCTCACTTTCTCTCTCTAGTTTCTCTCACTAGAAAACATCAACCCACTTCATAGATTCATAGGTTATTAATATTCTACATTTGGTATCAGAGCTATGGGGTGATTTAAGGTAAGGATTGTGTTGCTTTTTTAGTTTTTGAATCAATTAGTGATCTTTAGAAAAAATCAATCTTGAATCTTGTTGTTTTTGGTGTTTTTGTTATTGGGATTGATTGATAAGGATTGGGTTTAGCTTATTTTGGTAAAAATCATAAAACTTTTTGTGGTTTTTGATCAAAAAATCGGATTTAAAGCTGTTTTCAAAGTCTCGAACTATATTTCCAGTTTATTCCGAATAGAGATTCCGAATAGGAAGGTTTTCAGAATAGCAGGTTTATTCCGAATAGACATTCCGAATAGGATAATTTTCAGAATAGCAGGATTTTTTCCAAGCTCATTGCTGATGCTGATGAAAAGGCTCTACAGACTCTTCTCCAAGCTCTTCCGCATGATATTTATCGCATGGTAAGTCAATATACGGTTGCCAAAGATTTATGGGAACGTCTAAAGGTGTTGCTACAAGGTACGTCTCTTACCAAACAGGAAAGGGAATGTCAGTTGTATGATCTGTTTGATAGATTCACGTACAGCCCAGGGGAAACACTACACGACTATTACTTCAGATTCACTACTCTAATGAATGATCTTAATGTATACAGTCTCGTGATTGCTCCATTCCAGCTTAACACCAAGTTCTTGAATACTTTACCTCAAGCTGAATGGGGTGAGTATATTACCAATGTTAAGTTAACCCGGGATTTGCATAAGTGCAATTTAGATCAAATCTATGCTTTTCTTTAGCAGCATGAGAAACATGTGATTATGCACCGTTCTCCTCGAGGTATGTACCCTGATTCCTTAGCTTTGATGGCGAATCAACCAAGCTTGTCACACAACAACACACCTTATATCTTGGGACATCAAGCCTATCATCCATCACCTTACATGACACCAACCTTCCCCCAATACTCGATTCTACCGCAACCACCCACTTCACATCAGCAACAATATCGGTTCAATGCACCTTCACCACAGTATGCTTCACAACTTCACCCAGCAAATATTGCACCTTATGCTCAGCCTTCATATTCTTCTTATCAAGAGAATGCAGCATATCCAACAAGCTACCCTGATCAAATGAGTATTCCTTCTAGTGATTATGCAGCTCATCAAGACCAAGCAATGTATTGTGATGATGAGGAAGTCCCCATTCCTGTATTCCAACAAGGAGCTGACCCAGTTGAAGTGCTAACCACTATGTCTGCTTATCTCACAAGGACTTTAAGCAAACGAGGATACAGAGGATCAGCTCCAACCAACAATCAGTTAAGGAATTCATCCAATTCTCGTCAACAAGCTACTATTGAGAATGGCAAGGTAATGGTTCAGCCTATTCAACCATATCAGGGGAGACCTACCACATCAACTACCAATGCTCGCACAGTCAATCAGGCTCCAATGGTCAATCCTGCTCCACGGGCTAATTCCACAAGCAAGTTGAGAATGATCACATGCTACAACTGCAAGGAAGAAGGACACATGTCCAGGGATTGCAAGAAACCCAAGAGGAGAAGGGATGGACAATGGTTTGCAGAAAAGATCTATCTGGTGAATGCTCAGGCACAAGGAAGGGAACTTGATGAAGAGGAGCTTGCATTTCTTGCTGATCCAGGAATTGCTGAACAAGACGTTGTCACCACACAGAATGCAGCATACCAAGCCGATGATCTTGATGCGTATGACTCAGACTGTGATGAATTCCAATCTGCAAAGGCTGCTCTCATGGCAACTATCTCCAGCTTAGGGCCAGAAAAGAGATCTGAGGTACTTATTAATACCACTGATAATACCACTGATGCTAGTATTCAACCACATCAAGTTGTGCAAGAGAGTGCTGATTCGAATGATTCTTCGGTGGTGAGTCTTTCAAATGAGGAGACAATCAATGATAGCAATATCAATGTGAGTCCCCAGACTTTGAGTGAATCACAACCGGGAGGCATTTCGCATACGCCTACCCCTGCTCAACAAGATTTGGTCATGGTTCCTGCTACATTACTTAGCCAAATGAATGATGCACTCTTAGAAACCTTAGCTAAGAATAAGAATTTGTCTGATGAGCTTGCCTTAAGCAACGAGAAAGTTCAAACTTTGGAATTAGTGCCTTCGTCTAGTGTTCTAACTAATCCTAAATATGATCACTTTCGAAACAAACAAATGGGTCACTTGCAAGAAATTGAAAACTTAAGAGCAAATCTTTCTAATGAACTTAAAGAAAAGGAGTTAGTGGTCACTAATCTTCAAAAACTTCAAACAGATTTTGAGTCACTCGAGTCTAAGAAGAATGAAATGGAGATTAATGCTACTAATAAGATTAGAAGTCTAGATTACTTGCTTTTAAGACAATACGCTGCTTCTCAACTAGTGCACTTATTTGATGCTTCATTTAGAGAATTTAACTTATCACGTCAAAAAGGCCTTCCCCCTAATCCACGGTATGCAAAACAAGCTTTAAGACATAGTCCTAGACTTTATAATGCAACTCAATTAGGATTGGCCTTAGACCCGATTGTTTTTCCCGATGATCGAACAAGTAAGGATCTAGTTGATGAGGATCGGTCATACAATTCTGCAAAATATCCCGAGTGTGATTATTTTAAAATGAATAAGGAGCTTGCAAAAACGGATTTTAGAATTCACTTCCATATGGACAAAGATCTCATTACAGCACCAACCTACATGTTGAATGAAGAAAACCCTAGTACATTTCCTACACTTGTCAACATGGAAGGTCCTAAGGAAATTCCAAAGGATCTTCCACCGGTTAGCACTGTATGGTTAAACTTGCAAGAGATTAATCAATACTTTACTAATTTTGACAAGGTCATTTTGGAATGTACGACTTCAAATGGCCTAAACGCCGGAGAATGGGCTTTCGAACACATGAATGAGGTGTTTAAAACTGAGATCAATCCGTTTGTCGAAAGTCTAAAAGGAAGTTTTGCATCTCTTAAGGAAAATCTTGTGTTTGAAATTGGTGAAGTTCAAAAAGTGTTTTATGAAATGGACACCGCTTACGAACTACAACTAATTGAAAAAGAAAAGATTTTAACCGAATATGACCAATTCTTGTCTGCAGTAATCTCGTGTGATGTGCTTACTACTGTAAATGTTAATTATTCGAATGAGCTTACATCCGCTATGATTCATTGTGATGCTGTGAATATTTGTGAGAATATATGTGATGATGTTGGTGATCTCTCTGTAAATGTTGCTGATACTGTAAATGAGGTAGATAATCATTCTTGTCACGAATCTAACGCTGAGTTTTTAAAGCTACAAGATTCTTACAATTTACTGTCAAAACGCTTTAATCAACTAGAACAACATTGTATATCTTTAGAATTAAAACAACAAACTCAAAATGAGGATCTTTTGATAACAAATAGTTGTGAAAACGGTGTTGAGACGAGTGACAAGATGATTGCAATTGTTAAGGCATTAGAGGAAGAGATTATGAGATTGAAGAGAGATGTGTCATCAAATGAAACACTCAAATTGGAACTAGAGGTTGCAGAGTCTAAAAACCAGGTCTTAGAAATTAGACTTTCGTCGGTTTTAGGGGAGATGGATCGGACAAGACAGGGACTATCCGCTCTTTATGGTTCACTAGAAGAACGCTTCGCTTTTAATGCGGCACAACAAGAATCTTATGTTGAACAACTGAACCAAAAGTGCGAGGAAATCTCTGACTTGAACATCCTGCTCATTGACAA
Organism: Glebionis coronaria; assembly: GCA_025667525.1. Taxonomy (NCBI): domain Eukaryota; kingdom Viridiplantae; phylum Streptophyta; class Magnoliopsida; order Asterales; family Asteraceae; genus Glebionis; species Glebionis coronaria. The sequence goes on along the minus strand of CM046879.1, from coordinate 17,633,372 downwards.
AAATATGGTTTTGGCTGAGTTAAAGGAGACACTTCTTCTCACCCGACAAGAAGTTGTTGATAACTTAGCTACCGACTCTGCACCGTCCACTAGTGCTCCAACAACCAAGTCAGTAGTGCTTTATAAGAACCCGCTTCATAATAGAAACCCGGTTACCTACGATGATTATATGAGGAATGCCATTAAGCATGTAGATCTTGTTAGGGATATCTTAGATGATCTTTATGCCTTAGATCCCTCAAGTAGCGACTATTATTCGGCTCATGAATATATTAAGCGAGTTCAATATTGCTTAGCATATTTGCAATACATAGGTAAACCAGGCTCTGCACTACTTACTAATAGGCCCATTGCTGTAACTCCGTTCAATAAGACTCCAGGAGCAAAACCGTCATTGGCACAATCAAGTAAGGCACCTTTAAAATCTGTTGCTAATATTCCCACTTTGCCTTCTACAGGATTAAAAGAGACTACTAAGGCTAAAGGATCGCCACTCAAGAAAGATAAGATCAAGCCCTCCACTAGTAGTGCCAAAAAGAAGAAAGTAGAAGATCACCATATGAATGTTAGTTCAGTTTTAAATAAAAAGAATCATGTTAAGACTAAAAGCTCTGCGCCTGTGCAGAAGCCTAAACCATTCGTGAATTCTAATTTGAATTGTTGGAATTGTAATGAATGTATGTTTTCCCAACGTCATGATTTGTGTCTTATTGATCATGTGAATGAAATGAATGCAATTAAGAATGGTCTTGAATGGAAGCCAACGGGTAGAACTCGTGCCCAGGTTGGCTGGCAATGGCGTCCCACTGGTAGGACCTTTACATTAGATGGAACAATGTGCCCTTTAACTAGGAATGCATCCATTGAGGTTAGGTCTGAGCGTCCTTTAGTTAGGAACACTCGCACTCAAGTATGGAAACAGCGCCCTTTAATTAGGTCAGCCCCCACTATAGTGCCTATAAGTGAAGAAATACCACAGGATTTAAGCCAACTAGAATCTACACCACCAATTAGGAAGAAGAAGGCTAGGAAATCTAAGAAACCTAGAGTTAGCAAATCTAAGATTATTAAATCTGTACCTGCTAATAACAAGGAACACTCAGATTCCGATACCTCTACATTGTCTTCGTGTGGTGATATTTTCAGGTGGTCCAAATCATCCTCTGGTATTTGGACTCCGGTTGTTCAAAACATATGACCGGAAATCGCTCGATGCTCCGAAATTTCGTCAGCAAGTTTCTTGGTACGGTTAAATTCGGGAATGATCATATAGCAAAGATAATGGGGTATGGTGAATATCAGATTGGAAATGTTACGATTTCAAGGGTATACTATGTAGAAGGTCTTGGTCATAACTTATTCTCAGTAGGACAGTTTTGTGATTCCAACCTTGAGGTTGCTTTTCGACAACATACTTGTTTCATCCGCAACTTGGAAGGAAAAGATTTGTTGAAGGTATCTCGTGGTGAAAATCTTTATACGTTGTCTCTACAAGACATGATGACCGCCTCTCCAGTATGTCTTCTCTCTAAAGCATCTAAGACCAAGTCATGGTTATGGCATCGCAGATTATCTCATCTTAACTTTGATGCTATTAATCATCTGGCTAAAAACGAATTAGTTCGTGGTCTTCCAAAGCTCAAATTTCACAAGGACCATTTATGTTCTACGTGTTCAAGGGGGAAAAGTACCAAGAAATCATACAGGCCCAAAGCTGAAGACACCAATCAAGAAAAACTTCATCTTTAGCATATGGATCTTTGTGGGCCAATGAGAACTGAAAGTGTGAGCGGTAAGAAATTCATTCTGGTTCATGTGTATGATTTCTCCAGGTTTACATGGGTTAGATTTCTACGTACAAAGGATGAAGCAACGAAGCTATCATCACTTTTCAGAAATTTATTCAGGTACGTTTGAATACTACTGTCCGTCGTATTCGTACAGACAATGGAACAGAGTTCGTAAACCAGACTCTTCGTGATTACTATGAAGGAGTTGGTATTTCACATGAAACATCCGCTGCACGTACTCCACAACAAAATGGTGTCGTTGAAAGACGGAATCGTACGCTTATAGAAGCTGCTAGGACTATGCTTATTTATGCGAACGCTCCATTGTTCTTGTGGGCAGAAGCTATATCTACTGCATGTTTCACCCAAAACCGTTCTATCATTCGGAAACGCCATGGAAAAACACCTTATGAGCTTCTACATGACCGTAAACCCGATGTTTCATTTTTTCATGTGTTTGGTGCTCTTTGTTATCCAAACATTAATAGTGAGAACTTGGGTAAGCTTCAACCGAAAGCCGATATAGGTATTTTCATTGGTTACTCACCGTCCAAGAAAGCATACCGAATTTACAACCGTCGTCTTGGCAAGATTGTAGAAACTATGGACGCAGATTTCGATGAGCTGACAGCGATGGCTTCTGAGCAACACAGCTCTGAACCCGCGCTTCATGAGATGGGAACCGGTGCTATTAGTTCCGGATTAGTTCCCAATAATCCTACTTCTACATCATTTTTACCACCATCAAGGCCCGAGTGGGATAAACTGTTTCAACCGTTGTTTGACAAATTCTTTGATCCCCCAAATGATGAAGCTCCAGCACCCGTAGTGATAGCTCCAATACCTGAAGTTGTTGCTCCAGCCAATGAAGCTTTATCTAATGCATCTTCAATTCACATTGAACCGGATGCACCTTCACCAAGTGATTCACAAACTACACCTGAATCGTCACCCCTACTTGTGCCTAATGATGTGGAAGAGGATTCTATTGATCACGACTTGGAATATGCTCACCTGCAAGAGCTTCCTTTCTTTGGTGTAGCGATACCTGAAAACCCTTAAGCCGCGTCTACCTCAGAAGAAGCTCCTTCTATTGTTCACTCCAGACCACCTAGGATTGAAAACCATAGCACTAAATGGACAAAAGATCACCCAATTAGGAATGTCATTGGAGATCTAGATCGACCAGTCTCTACACGCCATCAATTACAAGAGAGTGCACTTTATTGCTACTTTGATGCATTTCTCTCTGAAGTTGAACCTAAAAATTGGCAGCAGGCTATGACCCAATCATCTTGGATTGAAGCCATGCAGGAGGAACTAAATGAATTTCAAAGACTTGAAGTATGGGAATTAGTTCCTCTCCCTGACAAGGCCAACATCCTTACCTTTTTGTGGGTTTATAAGGTTAAACTTGATGAGATGGGTGCAGTATTAAAGAATAAGGCTAGATTGGTTGCTAGAGGATATAAACAAGCCTTGGGTATAGACTTTGAAGAATCTTTTGCTCCTGTGGCAAGATTGGAGGCAATTAGACTATTCCTTGCGTATGCCGCTCATATAAACATGATCGTCTATCAAATGGATGTGAAGACGGCATTTTTGAACGGTGAACTAAGGGAAGAAGTCTATGTTAGTCAGCCGGATGGGTTCGTTAGCACGGAGTTTCCTAATCATGTGTACAAGCTTAAGAAGGCTCTCTTCGGGTTGAAACAAGCTCCACGCGCGTGGTATGATCTCCTGTCAACATATCTCATTTCGGAAGGCTTCTCCAAAGGCAAGGTGGACCCCACTCTATTCACTCTCAAGGAAGGCAACGACATGATTCTGGTACAAATTTATGTTGATGATATAATATTTGCTGCCACTAACATAGAATTGTCAAATCGCTTTGAGAAGATAATGTCCACACGCTTTCAGATGTCGATGATGGGAAAAATTTCATTTTTCTTAGGATTACAGATTTCTCAGAATCCCAGAGGCATCTTTATTAATCAATCCAAATATGCTCTAGAATCTCTTAAGAAATATAACTTTGAAAATTGTGACCCCGTGGACACTCCAATGGTGGAGAAATCCAAGTTAGATGAAGATAGGAATGGGACTATTGTCGATCCAAAACTTTACCGTAGGATGATCGGCACCCTTCTATATCTGACTGCTAGCAGGCCTGATTTGCAATTTGCTGTATGCATGTGTGCCCGGTATCAGGCTCGGCCTACCGAAAAGCACCTACATGTAGTTAAAGGATCTTTTGGTATCTAAAAGGAACACTTCATCGTGGTCTATGGTATCCGAAAGATTCCTCTATTGCTTTAATATCATACGCAGATGCCGATCATGCTGGATGTCAAGACACGAGGCGTAGCACTTCTGGATCTGTGCAACTCCTTGGAGACAGATTGATCAGTTGGTCTTCAAAAAGGCAGAAAAGCGCTGCAATTTCTAGCACGGAGGCTGAATACATCGCCATGTCCGGTTGTTGTGCTCAAGTCCTTTGGATGAGATCACAATTAACTGACTACGGTTTGGGATTCAACAAAATCCCGATGTATTGTGACAACAAGAGCGCCATTGCCCTTTGCTGCAACTATGTTCAACACTCCCGGGCCAAGCACATAGACATTCGCTACCATTTCATTAAGGAGCAGGTGGAGAACGGAGTGAACGAGCTGTATTTTGTCACTACTGAGTACCAGCTGGAGGATATGTTCACCAAAGCCTTAGATCGAGGACGAATCGAGTTTTTGATCGACAAGCTTGGCATGAAATCATTCACTCCAGCGACTCTCAAAGAGTTGGCAGAAGAATCAGCTGAATAGTCGTGGTAAACTATTCAGAGTATCCTTTGTTCGTGATCATGTATATTATCGTAAATATATAAACCACAAAAAGAAAATACAAAAATATAAAACCAACAAAAAATCATAAAAATATAAAACCTACAAAAACCATAAAAATTATAAAATCAAGAAAAACCAAAAATATTTTTCGTTTTTAAATCGGGCATGTCTTTTAGTACGGTAATATTTACGGCCTTAGAAATGTCGATCAATATTGACACGGTGCCATAAATAGAGTCCGTATAAAAGTTGTACATTTTTAAAACATGCCCATTATGGCTTGTAGTTATTTCTGACTGCAACCCGGTTTTCATATTAAAGTCACGTATTTCCTTGGAAAACGTTGGCTCACAACGGGAATTAATTTTCTCGGGCATGATTTACAAGCCAAATCATGCAAAGGGATCAAGTTTACTTTACAACTTGGTCTAACACGAATTTATGTACGTCTCAGTGCATTAATTTATCAAAATAAGAGAAATCTTATTGCCACCACGAATCAAACTTTTCAAGATATCAATTGGAAAATGTTTTTCATCATCATGTGCCTCGTTAAACAATGACTACAGCTCTTTAAATAGAAAACGGGTCATCGTTTAAGGGGGAGAAAATGTTATATCATCTTTCACATCAAAAAGATCTTCAAAAGTTTTCAAGGAAACTCAAAATGCTCAATGGTTAATGGTTGGTTTGCTTTGGCATTTGTCTTGTTGTTGCTTATAAGTTTGTCATGAATAGATTTGTGCGTGTGTTAAGATAGGTTAATCACTAAGGCTCGGGAATTTAACATAAGATAGGGTCAAAATGACAAGGATTAAAACTTGGAAAAACAAAAGAATTTTGATTAAAGAAAGAGGAAAAGTTGAGGGGGTAAAGTTGACAATATGTCAAACTTGTGAAAATTTGACCTAGTCAAATTCATCCCCCTGTCTCTTCTCTCTCTTTCTCTTTTCTGATTGTTTATCTCCTTTGCCGCCATTAACATACTAGAACACAAACACACGAAATCAAACAAAACATCTCAATATCATTCATCTTCTAGTTCAAGATCTTCTAAAAGGTATTAAATCGGTTTAATCATTCCTGCAATACAAGTTAATTCTCTCTTTTTAATCGGAAATCAATCGATTGAAGTTACTGCTTAATTAGGGTTTAATTAATTGGGGTTTTGCCTGGGATTGATTCGGAATAGCACTAATTGAACTAAAATGGCCCTTAGAACATATGAATCAAAAGAATAAGTGCCTAATTAGAAAAATCGTAACTGTTAAGAACATTCCGAATAGGAAGACTTTCCGAATAAGGCATTTATTCAGAATAGAGAACTTTCCGAATAGGAGGATTATTCCGCATAGAAAAATCATTCCGAATAGAACTTTATTCCGCATAAGACAGTTCTTTCCGAATAGGAATTTTATTCCGCATAGACCAATTATTCCGAATTGAATGATTATTCCGTATAGAAGATGTTTGAATGGTTTACAAGCTTAAGGGATTAGGTCATATGTCCAATGCTTAGGTTTAAAATCATAAGGATAATCATATTTGTATGTTTCAACTTTTGTGTTTTATCTTAAGCAGAGACGATGACTAACCCTACAGTACAACAAATACAAGAGGCCAGAGCAACCGCCATTGCCGAAGCCAAGACTCTAAAGTTTCTTCCAAACAACTTCCGTTTGAAGGAGGTATCTCATTCTACCCATAATGGATTTAAGGTAGCTACAGCCATACTTGATAAATATCATCTCAAGCATGTGCTAAGGAGAAGTGCTTCAGTGCCCTATGACTACCTTTACGAGTTCTGGGCTACCAAAGAGAGGACGTCGAACAAAATCACTTTTTCCTTGGACAACAAGCAACAGACGCTTACTGTGTCAGACTTCAGGAAGATCTTTGGATTTCGGCCGACACTCAAAGGTCTATCATACTCAGCCAACCCGACTAAGGACCAGATCATGGAAATGTTCACTGCCATTGGATGTCTTGACATACGAACCGTGTCTGAGTTCACTACTGCCAAAGTTGGTCAACCATGGAAAGCTATTTTTGGGATTCTAAGTCGATGTTTCACACCCAAAACAACTGGGTTTGATGCTGTTCGTCCGCCAATCATCAAGACGTTTTACGGTATGTTCAAAGGTATGGGTATTGATTATGCATCATCGCTATGGGAGGAGTTTACTTTTCAACTCTTCACAAACACGAAGGGTAAGGTTAAAAGTTACCAGTACCCTAGGTTTATTAAGCTGATCATACATTACTTTATGGAAAACGATGCATCCATTGATAAGCGTGCAGGTAGTCGTCACCACACGATAGATGATGATGATTTGGTAGACTTAAGGCAGGAGACTCATTCGAATACAGTTATTCCTGGTCCCATTCCCAGTCATCTTCTGACCGATGAGATTATTGCATCTGATGATTACAAGAACTTGCTACAAGAAATTGAGAATCAACGAGCAAGCCTTCTAGCAGGTGAAGACTCATCTACCACGGTTAAGAGCAAGGGTAAACGGAAGCAAACAGCTTTACCTGAACCCAAAGCCAAAAAGAAGAAGACTGCAGTTAAGAAGGGAAAGGGTATGGCTGATGAGTTAGTTCTCCACGATGAAGAAGATATTGATGATCCTACTCTTAACAAGGCTGAGAGAAAAGCGATGAAGATAGCTATAGAAATGAGTAGGAAAGACACGGGAGGTAGTGGTTCGGGTGCACGGGTAAATATTGAAGAAGAGTACGTGGAACCAGATGATGTGTTTGAGTTTGGATCACCTGAAAAGTATTCTACTTCGAAGGAGACATCCACCCCCCCTGTTTCAGCAAGTGTTGAAAAAGAGTCTACTCAACCTTTAGCAACTCAACTTCCACCAATACAACCCGTACCAACCAGACCGGTTTCAACACCATTTCTTCCACCACCAATAACTCCCATCCTTAGTACCGTAGTAACAACCGAGCCTATTCCATCAACCCAGAGCAGCTCTGCAACGTCTACAATGGCTGCATTGGTAATGGCCGAAATGTTGGATAAACATACGGATAATCACAAAAGAGAGATGGATGAACTTCGCCAAGAGCTACATAGACGAGTTCAAAGTGAATAAGCATCTAGGAAAGCTCAAGAAGAGTTGATTGCTAAGTTCGCTGTAGATATGGAATTTACACGTAAAGCTCATGCAGAAGAACTTGCTCGGGTCAAAAAGGCTGAAGCTGATAGGCATGCAGCACGAATTACGAGACTTCGAGAAATTAAGGATAACTATAAAGAGCAGAAAGAAGCTCTTGAAGCTTCTATTGAGCAGAGAGTCAAAGAATCCGTTGAATCCCTTATGCCTAAACTGCGTGATGAATTGAAGACACTCGCTGCTGATAACTTGATGATCAAGTCATCCAATCCTTCCGAAGCCGCCTAAAAGATTGCTTATGACTTGACGGATTTTGAATTAAAGAAGATCCTCAAAGCTCGTATGAGGTAACTTGGATCGTTTGATAAATCTAGGATTCAACGGGCTCTCTTCAAATCCCTGAATGATGCTATCATGGAGGATGATAGGTTGTTCAAGACGTTTGGAAGTGTGGTACCCTACCACATTCTCCCTGAGGAAGAAAGGGAAGAGAGTGAAGAAGAAGAGGGTACTGGTGAAGAAGAGGAAGAAGAAGAAGAAGATAAGGATAATGATGATGATGAGGATGATGATGATAAGAATGATGATGATGATGAGGATGATGAGGATAAGAATGATGATGATGATGAGGATGATGATGATGATGATGATGATGATGATGATGATGATGATGGTAATAATGGTGGTGATGGTAATGTGGAGAGTGCTAAAGGGAGCAACGAGGATAACGATAAGGATGATGATGGGGGTAAACAGCCTGAAAAGGGGGATAAGGTTGCCAGCTCAAAGAAACCTGCTAAGTCTGGAACCAAGTCTAAGAAAGATGCAGCAGCAAAGGAAAAATCTACTTCCACGGAATCCAGACGATCCAAGTGGCGCCACGATGTGAATGCTACTACAACGTCATCTATTCCTGGTACATATATCGTTGTATCTATACCTGTTACCACTAACCCTGTTAGTTCTATTGTTGTTGCTCCTGTGATTGCAGAATCGGTAACTGAACCTGAAGCTACACAACACTCACCCGTCCATGACACTGCCGAGATGCCTGAATCAGAACCAGCAGATGTTCACGTCTCCACTCCTCTACAACAAGACCCACAATCTACTGTTCCAAGCACAAGGGACTGAGCAGACACGTTGGAGATTGACGAGACTGCACCACCACAGGCTTGGATCACGGCAGCGGCGCAATATGATCCGATCACAGACGCTGACAAAGATGTCTTGTATCTCCGTATCCGCAGTCCGATTGACTTATGTGCATTTCTTGCTCATGAGTATAAGACTTCAGTTACTCCATCTTTGGTGAAGAAAGCACTGAAAGATAAGAGACTTCGCGCCAAAACCCGGTTAACCCAAATGGAGTTCGAGTATTATGTCGATGAGATCCTGAAAGCTCTGAACACCGTTCAACGGCCAGGTCTTCATGAATCAGAAAGAGCCCCACCTCCACTTGATCCTACTCAAGATAATCAGATTGCTCTCGACTTCTTCTTCACCAACGATCTTGTGTATCTTCTGAAGGGGTCAACAAAGTACGCAACCTCCCTGACCTTGCTGAAAGCTGCCAACTGGGGGACAATACCCTTTATCGAGGAAAAGGTAAACCGACTCTGGGTCCCAAAGGTAAATCGTAATTATGATATGTATGATGTCATAGGTGCATCACACTGGGACGAACGAGTTCGAAGGGCGTACAAGGGCTGCTGTCTAGTCAATTCAGGGAGTAACGTTAGATCCGATATCCGCATCTCCAGCATCTTAGGGTTGAAAACTGAAGCCAAGAATGGCTACTATCATGTGACGGAGATTCGCTTGAAAAGGGAGGATGACAAAGAATACAAAATCCAGCAGGGAGATTTCTCTATCATTCGCCTTGAGGATATCGAAGATATGTTGCTTCTGATGACCCGCGATCAACTCACACATATTCCTCATGATGACCTCATTGCCTTGAATACAGCACTTCGTATGTTCACACGAAGCGTTGTTATTAAGAAACGAGTTGAAGATCTTCAGTTGGGAGTCGAAAGCTATCAAAGGAAGCTCAACTTAACCCGTCCAGTGAATCAAGTTCTACCTCAACATGTAGATAGATGTCCCTATACCGACATTTCTGTCCCGAATTGCGGCATTTTCTACTTGAACAGTCGAGGCTTAATGAAGTTTATGAGGGTGGGTGAGCTTTATAAGTATAGTGATGGAACTCTTTTACAAGTCAGAGGAAAGTTGGAGCATCTTAATTCAGGTGGGACTTTACCAGAGATGACCGAGGACTGGCATAAGGGTTATCGGCAGATGGCGAATTATGTGATCAAGAAGATTGATCAAAAGCTCCGTGAACGTAGATTGATGAGGAGTTTGGAAAGATTCGTTGGTGGTAGACCATATCTAGTGCACCACAAGCTACTGCAACGATCCATCTAATGGATCATACATTTCAGGTCCACTTTATATTGGTTTTTCAATTGTGAATATGTATATTTGTGAATATTGTGCTTTAATGGCTTGATGTAGTGTAAAGGTATGATAATTTTTCAAGAATTTCTCACGAGATTCTAAATCTTTCAAAATATATCATACTAAAGCACTACAACTATCCCTTATTAACTTAAGGGGGAGCATGAACATGTTTTATGGCCAGACATTGATTTCATTTTTACCCAAAGACCGGTTAATCCATTCAATATCCCAAATATTAATGGTTAACATTTTGGATAAGGGGAGAAAATGGGATTAAGGAGATTTAAATGATACTTGGCTAAAATATGAAAAAGACTTAACGATTTTCCAACTTAATATGTGTAAAGCACGTGTTAAGGGGGAGCGTTTTTGATGAACAAAACACCTAAGGTACAAAACTTTTGATTTCAATATCACAAGTACCTTAAGTGATTTTCAATGATTTTTCATGGTGGCAATTCCTTCCCAAAACACACTTAATTCACGACGAATGTGGTGACAAAAGGGTGGTAGGAATAGGTTTACTCCAATGATTCATCAGAGCCGATGGAATCTTCCCAAGGACAATTCCCTAGATAGAATTAGAAGTCCTAGGAAAGATGGAGAAAGAATGTGAACGTAGCTGAATGCCGACCAAGTACTTAAGCTAGCACTGGAACAATCACAACAAGGTGCTAGTGATGACGTATTGGTAAGCATTGAAGGGGTTGAAGAATGAAAAAGAATTGTAAAGATAAAGGAGCCCTCCTTACAACTTTAGGCAGAAACCGGGTCAATACATATGCTATTGAGGTCATTCTTGCTAATGATTCTCGGTATTGAAGAAAGACATCATGGACCCAGTGATGCAATGCACAACCCTTCCCAGCTAACTCAAATATCTCTCAAAAGGTATTTGTTTTAATCACACGGAGATCAACACGTTATCTATTGGTTTATTCACTCCGAATAGACTGGTATTGAAAAGGTGGCACTCCTCTCCAGCCATCGCTCACTAAATCAAAACGCACAATCGAGTCTAGAGCCAAGAGATCACCAAAAGTCTCATTAGGACACTTTCCATTTATTCCTTGCTTTCTCACACACTGTGAAAAGTAAGAGATTTTCATGAGTCCTACGCAGTATTCCTGTAATATTGCCAGAACATCCGAGTAATACGCAAGTTTTACAATGAAGATGGAAATCCTGCTTGAGCCAACATCAAACAAGCTCATGGTAGGTTACACGTGCGGTTCTTTTAGAACCAATCTTGTGAAAAACTGGAAAGAAACAGTGGTTTAATTCTTAATTGAACTTAAACTCGTTCCAGGCCTCTACGCATTATCATATGATCTTGCCAGAACACTCAGAGTGACTCTTTATTGATCACAGTGACGAGTGGAAATCCTTCTAGTGTTAACATCAAACAACACTTGGTAGGTGACGTGCAAGATTCTTTATGAATTGAGCTCGTGACAACTGGAAAGCAACGATGGTGAAAATCTTAATTGAAATTCACTTGTTCCAGGTTTCATGAATTGACGGCTTCAAATCACAAGGATAAATTATCCAAGTGATTCACTCTTTATGTTCGCAGTCAGCTTTGGACGGTCGAATAAAGAGAACGGGTTTACCCGCGAAATCCTGTCAGGAAGTTACTTAATTGAAACTATCCGTCACGGGTACGATATCTAATATCGTCCAACGGTTTTCACCGACCGGAGGTAAAATGCTACCGAATTAGAATAAAATGTTCAAAGCCATTTTATTCATGTCGTTGCTGTGTACCTGTTAAAGACGGTGGCGTTGCTGTGTACCTGTTGAAGACGGTGGCGTTGCTGTGTACCAGTTAAAGACGGTGGTGTTGCGGTGTACCTGATGAAGTCGTTTCCACATGCTTATGTTCTTTTGCAACAAAGTTCAACAAGAAAAATTCAAGAAAGTACAAGATGAAGTCTTCCGCTGTACCAAACTCTGAAGCTTTCGAGAATTCAACAAAAAGACGTAAGTGTGTGGAACATGAAGTCACGAGGAGGCAAAATTCACAAGAAAGGTAAAGATCGCACGTGAAAGGCCAAAGAATAATGCTCTCAATCCAAAGCCGAAAAGATCAAACCAACATATTCACAACAAAAGAAAGAAAAGAAGAAAAGACTACGAGCTAAAGAACGAAGACTTAGTATAGTATGCTAGGTTTAGAACTTTGTAACGTGGAGTGACCTCCCTTAGGGGGAGATTGTTAGAAATACGTTTTAACGTATATTAGAAGTATCGGTCACTCCACAATATGATTTATGTTGTAATAGCTCGTAGTTAACAAATAGTTAATTGTTACTTATTAAGTTAAGTAAGAACCGGTCCATGGGCTTGTCATGGACCGGCCCAAGCCCAATGTTTGCTTGGAGTATAAATACCCCTTTCCACCATGGTAAGGGGTTGGTTGTTGTTCATTTGAAACTTTGATATTAATAAAATTACACACATTTTCTCACTTTCTCTCTCTAGTTTCTCTCACTAGAAAACATCAACCCACTTCATAGATTCATAGGTTATCAATATTCTACAAAGTTATTTATTGTATTTTTCATTTCTCAAATCGACTCGAATTGATATCAATTTTTTCACAAGACTTATCGATTTTGGTTAGTAATAGCTTGCTTGGTATCCATATCTAATTTAAAATTAAAGGGGGATATTATTTTAGGCTAAGGAATATATAGAAATAAAAGCGCAAATAGTTCACATAAAATTAATCTAAAATGCATAACAATTATACTACAATTTAAGATCTAGATTAAACTAATTAAATCAAAGATGCAACAAAATTATACTAAAAAAAACTAATTACTCTAAATGCAAAATTAATCTAAATGCAAACACGTAATAACAAGTAAAAATGATAAAAATGAATTCACAAAGATAAACTTAAGAATAAAGCGTAAAGCTTTAACCTTTATAGCTTATTAATCTTTTTAGATGATAAATCTTGAAGCTTTAGGTACTAATAAGCTTAATAATCTCAAAAGATGTAAACTTTATACTCAAAATAAGTTTATCTAAATGAAAACTACTTTCTACAAATTTTAAATCTATTTTTAAAACAATAATAATTTTTAAAACTAATTAAAACGATATTTTATAAAAGAGATATTTATTTAAAAACAATTTAAACTATATTAAACTAACTAATTAAACTAAAACTATTAAGCTAGATATTTAAAAAGAGAGAACTTTAGTACCCGTGGTCCGAAGAAAACGCTCTAAAAAACAACCATCAACATAATCAACAAAATATGTCCCGTAAAGTACACGGTCTCCCAAACCAAACTAATCAATAGTGAAACCCGAATATAGCCCGTAAAGTACACGACCTCTCAAATTAAACTCAATACACACAATTACTAAACCAAAACTTCACAACTTTCGCCAACCAAACGCTCTAAGTACTTTCAACAATCAACAAAAATCTATTCAACCCATAAGTTCGTCACAAAAAGATGAATCGATAAACCGAGATCAAAATAACACAAGAGGTTAGGATAATAAGCAACAATTAATATATGATTATGTTGATTACTAATAGATCTAAACTACTTTTTTGGGATTTATTAAAATACTTTAATTATTAAACTAAATACTACTAGATCTACACTAATTTATAAAATTAACTAATAGATCTACACTATTTTATTTTTGTTTTATAAAAGTACTTTTAATTTTTAAGCTAAAACTAATAGATCTACAATTATAAAAACTGAATCGAAGATGAAAATAAATTTAAATTAAATTTATTAACTACTTGCAATTATTTAAAGATGTAAACCAAATATGAATAAAAATAACTAATTAAAAAGGCTAGCTTATTAATATGTTGTAAGCCTAAGCTTAGAAATTATGTGATTTAAAAAGCTTGAAAGCTAATTAAATAAATTCACCCACAATAAGCTAGATCTATGAATATAAGCCCACAATAAGCTTGAAATAAGATAACTTGTTTCAAACTTTTATATAAATCTAACTTATTTGAAAAAAGTTATAAAAACTAATCCAAAATAATAAGCTAGATTATTGAAAAAAAGAAAAGAAAGGTAGAATGAGATTAAGCTAAAGAGATTAACGATAAGCTAAAAGATAAACTTTTATTGATAAGAAAGTGCTTAATGATAAGCTAGTACAAAAGCATGAAATAAAAGTACATTAAAGAAACAAGAAATAAAATTGACATTATTTAGCTACCTAAAATCTACATACAAAATGAAGAAAAATGAGGTGCTATTTATATTTGAAGTCAAAGTGCTTGGGGTAGATAAGTAGGCTCTTAACCATCTTCTCTTCATTAACTTGAGGGCGTCTTGGTCATTTGGTAGGAGATGATATGTTTCCACCAATATGATGAAAGATGCTTTTTAAATAGACCAATGGGAGCACTTCACATGGATCACCTATCTTCACCTTTGATTATTTTTTCATCCAATGGCTCTTGATTAATCCAACTCCACTATCTTTAATCTTCTAGAAGCATACACCTAACTACTCACAAAATAAACACACATGCTATTTTCTTTCTTTTTAATATTTTTGTGTTAGTTTAAATTTAGACAAAAATAAATAAAAATAAAACTACTAAAACTAAAAATATTTAAAAATCAAAATTAATTATTTCAATACTAAAAGAACTATTACAAAATAAAAAAATATATATATTTATTTTTTACTAAGATTAATAAAATATTAAAATTAAAAATAAAATATTAGAATATGAAAAATTGCAAAACGAGACGAGTTACGCAGCAAGGTCGGAACCGTTGGCTTCGTAATTTAGTGATCTTCTATTGGTCCATGTGGTTTGTTAGTGGACAACTTTGGAGAATGACAAAAATAGTCCTCGTTGTTAGCATTTCTTGATTTAAGCTTGAAACTTCATTAAATCTTCATCCTTAGCCCTCCAAACTTCATTCTTTTGGTACTTTTGGTCCTTTTCTTCAATAAATGACTGTGAATTCCCTTGTTTTCTTTCCTTTTGATATTTTGTACCTATTTCACAACAAAAACACAAACCACGCATAATTCAGACATTTATGATATTAATTACACGTTTTGGTCTCGTTTTTTATTGTTCTAAGTGGTAAAAGGATTAGTGTTTACACACTTATTAGTTGTCATGAACAGTGGACTACAAGTTACCAAAATCACCATCGTCATTACTTCCATACCTACTTGAGATAGGAGATGTATTTTCAATGGCTGGATTGGAGCCATTGACACCAGCTTTGGGTATGGAATCTTCAACAAGTTCAAGAATATCTTTGTCAAAGGATGAAAGCCAGCTGTCAGCGGTTGAGTTTGATATGTCAGTGGCTGGTATGAAGCTATCAGCGAATGGGATTGGCTTATCTACGTGTAGAGATTCATGGTCTATCTCATCAATATATGGCTCCTCTTGTTTATTTCTCTCCTCTTCTTTTTCAGCAACAGGTGCTTTAATGAACTCTTGACTCCAAATAGGTATGTTTAG
This sequence comes from Glebionis coronaria, assembly GCA_025667525.1. Lineage (NCBI taxonomy): Eukaryota > Viridiplantae > Streptophyta > Magnoliopsida > Asterales > Asteraceae > Glebionis > Glebionis coronaria. Next base: position 17,617,645 of record CM046879.1, on the reverse strand, counting down.
AATGGTGAATGAAGGAATGGGTTCATTTGTATGTGATCATGTCATCTCTTTGGCATGTGTATCTGCATCATCAACAATAGGTGCTTCCAAGATATCTGGATTATTGACAGGCATATAGTTCATGTACCTAGACAGTGGCTCTAAATCAAACAGTCAATCAGGTCCATTCTCAAGATCACTAGGTTTACTCTCCAAAACGTCAACATGCACATTTTCTGTTATAAGCCAAGTCTTCTTGTTGTATACCCTATACCCTCTACTGTTCATAGAATATCCCACAAAGTATCCCTCATCGGCTTTTGAATTAAATTTTCCTAGATTATTAACGATATTCATAATGACTACATGACATTCCAAGGGTCTAAAGAAGTCTATGTTAGGCTTCCTATTCCAAAATAGTTCATAAGGGGTCTTATTGTGAAATTTATTAACCAAGTCTCTATTCTAAACGTAGCATACTGTGCTTATAGCCTCAGGCCTAAAAGTAATGGGTAAAGTAGCATTTTCCAACATGGTCCTAGCTTCTTCTATGAGTGTTGTATTTCTTCTCTCAGCTACACCATTTTGTTGTGGAGTTCTAGCTATACTAAACTCCCTAGCAATCCCTTTCTTGACACAGAAGGCATATAACAAGGTATTTCTAAACTCTCCACCATTATCACTCCTAATAATGTTAACCTTAAAACCTGCTTTCTTTTCCATTTGAGTAATGAACTTAATCAGTGTTTCAGTAGTGTCACTTTTCATAGCTAAAAAGTAAGTCCAAGTAAACCTAGAATGGTCATCAGTGATAAAAAAGCAGTATGATTTACCTTTAAGATTATCAACATTAGTAGGTCCAAATAAGTCCATATGAAGTATGTGAAGTGGCTTAGAACTAGAATGAATACTTTTAGACTTAAAGGAGGCCTTGTGTTGTTTGCCTTTAAGACATGAAACACAATTATGATCCTTGTGGAATGCTTTTGAGGGAAATCCTATGACAAGATCATGCCTCACAAGTCTATTTATGTTTTTAAAGTTTATATGCCCTAACCTTGTGTGCTACTAATTACTTTCATCTACTGAAGCCTTAGCATAAAGACAAGACATGTTGTTCAAGTGGCCCAGTGGTAAGGTCCTTGAATCTCAAGGTTAGGGCATATAAACTCTAAAAACATGATGAATCTGTTGAACTTAAGCCCATTGTTGTGAAAAAAAACTACCACTGGTCATTGATTAAAATGAACAACATGTCTTGTCTTTATGCTAAGGCTTCAATAGATGAAAGTAATTTGTGGCACACAAGGTTAGGGCATATAAACTTTAACCCTACCAAACAATACCAGATATTTTAATCCTATGTGAGCTAAGATTAACATGTTTACCAGTGGTAGGGTTTTTCACAACAATGGGCTTAAGTTCAACAGATTCATCACTAAGCAGTCCTCCCTTATCGAAAAGAAAAGGGTTGGCTGCTTTCCAATTTTTTAGATCAACTACCTTCTTTTCATACTCTTCTAGTGGACTGAGCACACGGGGTGGAAGAATGATTCTTTCACTTGGAATTCTAGGATACTAGTTCCAGAAAGATCTTTCCTCATAGGAACCCCATAGAAATTGCTAGGAGGAGGTGGAACGGCAGCAAATTCCTTTGCCTGCATTCCAATCCCAAACATGTCCTTAGGGTTTCTTTGCTCACTACCACATTTTTCTAAGATAACACTACCTTGCTCAAACTTTTTAATTTTAAGCCCTACGTTTTCCTTAGATTTTATGGCTTCTTCTAACTTAAGTTTCAGTTCAGTCCTAGATTCCATTATAGAAGTTGTAGCCTCATTACTAAGACTTAGATCTATATTTAGAACAGTAATTTGACCTTTAAGATCAAATTCCATTTTCCTATACTCTTGCACCATCCTATCTGATTGTGCAAGCCCCCTTTTGTAGTTGGTTAGTTTGGCATCATGATCTAGTAAATCTGATTTTAGTTTTGAAACCTCTTTCTTGAGATTTTTAGTGTTTTGCCTACACCCTTTACTAAAAAAGCATCATCATATACCTCATTATCTGATGAAGAAGAACATCTGGCAATGAGAGCAAATTGAACATGTTATTCTTCCTTCTCAGCGACCATAGCCTTATTCTTCTTCACATCCTATTCCAGAAAGCTCCAGTCCCATCCAATCTCATCAATGCTATTCATAGCTACCATATCTTTTGGCTCAGCATCTTCAATCCTAATGGTTCGACTTGCATTCTGTCCTCCGTCATTCCTGAGTAGCGATCTGCATTCTCTCATGAAGTAACCCATTATGTGGCAATTGAAGTATTCAAACTTGGATTTATCAAACCCAACAGTTTCTTTGTTATTGAATGTTAACCTTTTTCCAAATTTCTTATAAAACCTATTGGCTCTTATACTGTTAAGAGCCAAATTCCAGGTTATGTCCATCTCTTCAAGATTGTCATCACTTATCTGCTCAAGATCTTCAAACATGATTGGAGATCCATTAGGCAGAGCAGCAATGTATGCACACACAGTATCAAGTCAATGCCAGCAGGTTTGTGAATTTGTGAACCAATGTTGTGTATGTTAGTGGCTGAAGATGATTCGCTGACATGAGAATTATTGTCAGCGGCTGAAGAATCATTGTGAGAAACAAATTCCATGCTTCCAGAAGTTGATTTACTTCCTTGTTTTAGCGGGGATTTAGGTTCAATAACCTTCAATTGATTATATATGTCATCAAAGGATGTGTTCTTGTAACTTTTGGTAGCAAGGATTGACTTAGCATGAATATCCCAAGTTTCACCAAGAGCTACAAGAAACATAGAACTAATATCTTCATCTTCAAATTCCAATCCCATGAATGCCAGCTTGCTAGTGAGGTCTTGAGGACAACTTCTTACATCACTTAGTTTTTCATTAAGATGAGCATTAAACATAGTAAACTCCATCAACAGTTGCTTTTTCCTTTGTTTGAGAGTGTACTCGTTACCATCATAAGTTCCTTCAAGGGCTTCCCAAAGAACCATGGCGGATTCAAACCTTCTGAACTTGTGTTGCTCTTTGGTACCAAGAGCTAGTTTAAGAGTACTTGATGCCTTCATGTAATTCCTTCTGTCAGCTATCTCAGCAGCTTAGGTAGCCCTTCCATCTTCAGGTCTTGTTAATAGTTCGTTTCTAGTTTTTCGTAAATCTATAGCCTCTGCAATCTTCTGTTCCTTTTTGAATTGGTTTCCAACTTCAATAACCTCCTAAAGAATATAGTTGTCAACTTGGAGATATTGCTCAAGTTTGAACTTCCATAGTTCAAATCAGGGTCTACATGGGAATTTTGAGGTTGTGATTAGAGGATGAATGTGAAGATTCTGTTGAGCTTGAGGTCGACATGGTGTTTTGATGATTTTAGGGTTTTGTGCGATTTAGGGTTTTGTGTTCTTTTGATCAAAGTTCCTCAACAAGCTCTGATACCACTTTTTGATCCCAAACTTAGATTGATTACCTTTGTATTATCGAGATAAATCTAGAGTAATACGTAGAGAAACTTTCTGTATTCGACAATCCAAGTACTATGCAGAATATAATACTTAGAACAAATAACAAACAAACGAATCACATATACCAAACTTTCAACTTCGATTAATAATAATAACGATGAACAAAAGTATTGAAAGTGTAATAGTAACAAAACCTAAGACCTCCTTTTATAGGTTAAGGAGTCTTGAACAATAATGTACGTATCAACTATTTTAAGAAAATATAATTATAGAAAATACAATATATGATCATATCTTTCCTAACTAAACAAACGTGTTGACCAAAACATTCCATCAGTGGCTTAGATTCTCTTTATCAGCGCTTTGATATTTCTTGTCAGTGTCTTGACTGTTAGCGCCTTGTTTCCTCTTGTCGGCGTCTAGAACCCATTTGTGACGGCTAGTTGACTTAGCTAATTTTATTCCCACATGCGATATAAGCCACTTATAAATTATATATCATGAAATGAAAAGCATTTATTAAGTCTTTCGTTTAGCTTCAATACTAGTAATTAATATGGTAAAATGACAAAAATATACATAAAAATAAAAAGGAATTAACTCTTAAATGAGGGTATAAAAGTTTTTTTATATAATATTTTTATAAAAGTCCACTCATCCTTATATAAGCCATAAAAGTTTGTCTTACCAAAACCCCTTATATAAGCTTATACTAGTCGAAGTCATATATGCTTAGCCAAAAACTTATTTCGACTTATTTAACACATGTAAACTAATAAGATTATAAGTGATCATATAACCTTAACCAAACACCCCTAACTATTTTGTCTAAAAAATACTACACTCTTTACTTCTTTTTTCTTTATCATATCTATCTAAACACCAGAAACCACCAAGAGATTCATGTCAATAGCTATGACCAAACATTACACCTCTCACCTCCGGGCACAGCCACAGCTGTCGGATATCATAATCATAACGGTGAGTTTTATCTATTTAGACTTATTTTTATTGACATGCCCAATTAACCAAATTCGTGATAGTAATTAACCAATTTTATTTATTGAAATCAAAATCCATGCTAAAAATATATACTCCCTTCGTCCCACTAATATTTCATCTATCTTTTTTAAGATGTCTTAATCTGTAACACCCCACTTGGATAAATGGACCGTTACGTATATTTATGGCGTGTCATCAAAGCATGCAAGGCATGTATTAAACATTAACTGGCCGTACGGAAATACCGGAATCAAACATCGATAGTCCAAACATAAGCTCAAAACAAAAAAGATTTAAATACTGAAAGAAAAGGACGAAACAGTGTCCAAACAACAAAAGTAATGTCATGTGTGCATAAAAATAAAGGAGGCTGGATAGCTCTCATCCAATGCACGTACTCTCTTAGAAGTCCTAAGATCATCCCTGTGTACCTGCCGTTTGGAAACATGAAAGGAAACTACGGCTGAGCATAAAGCTCAGTGAACGGATATAAAGCATGATAAGAATGTACTGAAAGAAATGGAATAAATGAAAAACAATGAAGCTATGAAACTGATATGAAACATGTAGTAGTGCCATGTATAAAATCTAAGAAACCTGGTTTATAAATACTGAAACTGAATTATTAACTATTAAATCTGAAAACATGCATTTACTATATTTTAATTGCCAGAGCTTATATAGGTCACGTGTTGTAACAACCGTGCATGAATAACTGGAGGGGTGACCTCGTCATGCTGTAGATGGTGACCTCTAAATATTATGCTGGGTGGAGGGATCAGCTCCAATGTGAAGGATGTAGAGCACACACCATGTTCACCCTGATAACTGTAAACTGATAAGCCTAGGATGCATCCATACGCCCCACTAAACATACTGATAAAATGGCCAACCTGAACATGAGTGGGACGATGCATGATATCACTCTCCTGCATGTGAGTCACGACACCGGTGCCTCTAGTGTCGTGGTTACGGTACCTCCGTAACTAGTACATAAACTGGTCGTGCTTGTATATAATGCTCAGGCAATTTATTTAGTTATTAACATGATTATTGATAAGCTTAAACACATAATGGGAAAAAACATTTGGCTGCAGACGGGGAATCCTAATCATGCAATGAAAGGGAGTCCTTAATGAAAGGACGAAAAATCTGTAACTCGTGTCCAGTAACTGATGAGACTGTAATTATACATAGTCTCATCGTCCAAATCGGGCTTAAAACGCTTAAAATATCGTCAAAATACCCCAAAATATGCATGTGTTTGTTCATTGTGTATTTCAGGTTCGAATATCATGAATTCACCAAAAGATCACAAGATTCAAAGCAAAAACGAACACGGGAAACAAAGCCGCATAATAAACCGGACCCGAATGATGATTTTTCAAAAATACCCTTGAAGATTGAAGACTTGTCACATTTGGTCCCCCATCTTTGAAGAATTGTCAAGAATAGTCCCTAAAGAAATCATTCTATACGAGTTTGGTCCTTAATGTTTGAAGATTTGGCAATACTAACCCTTGAAGATCTCAAGTTCTACAAAACAAGTCCTTAATTCCATGATTATAAAGTTTCAAGGGGTGTTTTGTAAATAGACGAAACTTGTTAACAAGGAAAAAAAGTGGAAAGTTGATTAGATTTTTTTTGAATGTTTTATGAAAGTTTGAGGGGTTGTTTTGTCAAACATGTAAACCCTTACCACCAATAAAAACCTGCCATGTCACCAATATCCACCCAAACCCGGATCCATACCCACCTCACCACTCATAGCCCGACCCATACCCACTATCCCACCAACAGCCTTGCCTGTTTTGTTTATTAAACCCACGTTTTAAACTATCATCACCCCTAACCTCCCATATCTGATCAAAACACACCTAATTAAGTACAAACCCTAATTTTACCAATCATTAAATCAAAGGGGTTTGTGCTCTAAACATCCAGATCAATAATTCACCCTATCAACATCACTTCCCCACTTTCAAAACAACCTCCAGCTCATCCCAACACCCCACATGGGCATGCCCTGCAGCGTCACTTTCAACACAAAACCCCAATCCGACAATATTAATGGTTGGATGTGTTTACTTGGACCCAAAGCTTTAACCAACGACCAAGATTGAATATCCACAGCTGGCACATCACATGTCTTCCTGGCAAGTCACAAGCAACAAGTTGACCAAGATCGAGATTCAGGACCAAGGGGCAATTTTGGTTTATCATACATTAGGGTTAGGTTTTCTTTATGATTCTAGAATGATCTGTAGCATACTATATAAAGAGCCTGCAATATGTGCATGAGCCTTTGTTCCAGCTTTAGCTTTGTAAAAGTTCCTTTTATGAAATAAAATAGTTAAAGTTTTTATAAAATCTTTGCAAGTTCGAGCTGTGTTCCATTTAATTTTACTGTCTTAGTGTAATATTTTAAATTTTCTGCAAATTAATTTAGTTATTCAAGTTATTTTTTTTGAAAATGAGTTTTCTCTAAATCATTTGAAGATCCAAGATAATAAAAAGTTGTGTGAAACTGATTTGACAAATCAAGTTCACACAAGGTTTTAGTATCTTGTTAAGTTTTTGTTGGTTTCATATAGTTTCAAAACGGGTTGATTATTTTTCCAAGAAAATTGATTTTCAAGTATCCTACTTTTTCTGTTAAGCTCTTACTGTAGCTTAAGCTACTATCAACTTGCTGACAACAAGCTTGATAGTAGCCCAAGTTATTTGGAAGTGTGTTATTGTGCAGGAGCAAAAGTCCTTAGCAAGACGCCATTCTCCTTCCTTTCTCATTCACTGGTTTGGTCCTGTTGTAGGGCCATTAACAGCCGGTTTACATTCCTTGCATAAGCCACAACAAGCCACCATTTTCAGGAAAAGGCATCAGCATAAGCCATTGGCCTGAATAAGGTCGAGGTAGGTCAGAGCTTGAACCTTCTTGTTATTTTGTGTGAAGTGGTTGTACTTTATGGCTTAGGGATATTTTATGTGTTTCAAGTAGATAGAACTTGCCTTATTTAGATGACGTAAGTCTTTGAATTGTGGTTTACAGTAATTTAAAGATTATTTGGGACTAGCCCGGCACTTAGGATCTAGGATTAAGTTTCACTTAAATCTCATGTTCAAGGTTTAGTAGAATTAATTCAGCTTTCACTTCACTAAATAGGCGTCGTTCTTAAGTCACTGGCAGATTTGAGGAGTGATCTGCTATCGTGTTCATGTGAATTTGTTTTGCCTTGATTTGAGTAACGTTAGGTTAACCTAAGTGTGTTAGAAGTTTAGTTGGAGTTAAATCAATCTTGGTTGTTTTAAAACACATTCTTAGGTCATAGAAACCATTTAGTTTTTTTATCAGTGCAAAAACGCACCAGCAGACGTAGGGAGTTAATTGTTTGGTTTCATCACTTAATCTTGGTTCACTAGATAGTAATAGGACAATTTTATAGTAGAGGTAGGTTTAATATCAGTTTTATTAGAAATTAAGTGGTTTTCGGAAGCCACACGTACCATATAAGTCCACTGTTGGCATCGGCAAACCACAAGCGCCCAACTTCACTTTCTGTGCTAAGCAGCGGGGTGTTTGGGGTTTAATCCTAGGATTTGAACAGCAAAAAGAAGGGTTCTTAAATAGATTAGGAATAGAGATAGTGGTAAATCGGTATGTCTTTAGTTTTAGGTACCTTTTGGTGATAACAAGTTTTCAACATAGCTTACTGATTCACAAGAAACTCATTTTTTTTTGTGTTTCAGCAGCCTAGTTTGTGGGCTCATGGATTCATTTTTGAGCTTTTAGGTCTCAATCTTGATAGATACATAGCTTAGGTTAGTATCTAGGTAATTACTAATCGGTATCAGGGTTTCTGAAGGACTTTGGGTTGATTGGTATAGGTCTTAACCTACTGTTTTGCCCAAACTGCATACACCCCCCCCCCCCCCTTTGCCGTAAAATAGTAAGTGTTGGGGTTTTGATATTGGTCTTTAAGATAGGTTTAAGGTATAGTAATCAGTTGTCTAGGTTAGAATAGAATTTGGTGGTTTTAACGTGCGTTGAACGTCGCTGACTGTAATAAAACTGTTTTCGCAGCATTGAGTCCGCAGCCCCCAATTTTGTGCATTGTGTGTTAAATTTGTGTTGAATTTGTGTTTGTTTTTGTCTTACTTGTGTTTGAGTTCACTCCCCAATAGCCAATTGCTATTGAGGGTGTCGTTTGTGCCCAAAAACGCCAACAAACAAGCCCAAAACGAGCCGAAATAACCATACAGCAACTTTTTCTTTGTTATCCGAGAACGCTGCAGATTTTTTATTTTTTTTAGTGTTGTCCGATATCGGACAACACTGATGTTGGACAAGTCCTTTGTCTGGTAGGATATTGGACAACACTAAAGTACTCCACCTTGGAGTACTTTGGGGTACTTTCGTTTTTAGCCTTTTTTAGTTTTTTTTTACTTTTTCATTTTTCCCTTGTTAATTTAGTTAAAAAAAGATTTTTAGAAAAATAAAATTTATTTTTAGCATTATTTTATTATTTTTATTATTATTTTAGTTTAAAAAGTGTTTTTAGCCTTTTAAAAATAGAAAAATAGTTTTAAAAATTTAGGAAAAATACTTTTTAGTCTTTAAATAATATAAGTGAGTTATTAGTTCAATAAAATAATATTTTGGGCTTTTTCTTAATTATATTTAATTTTAGGGCTTTAATTAGCATTTAAAATTGAATATTTAATTAATAAAAGGTTTTAAAAATTATTTATTGGATTTTTATCCTTATTTATATTATTTTAGACTAGGTTTAATCTTTTAATTAATTTTTAGGTAAAATTTTTCGTTTGGTCGCGTTTTTACGTTCGTACGTTTAAGCGTTTTCGACCGTTTTTAGCGTAACTCGTCTCCGTTTTTCTTTCTTTCTTTCCAAAAACGTAATCACTCGATTAAATACGTCTATATCTTTTGGCTAAACACCATACCTCCTCGAGAACGAACTCGATTGTCGTCTTTACGTTTTTCCTAAAACGTATTGATTAATACTTACCACGACTTAGCGTTTGCTTGCTTTTTCCTAAAGGTAAGTAAAACGACTAAAAACCGCAACATCAAAATGGCGCCGCTGCCGGGGAGGTGTGTTTAGCCATATTTATTTATCATTTTTGTTTGAGTGTTTACGTTTTATCGTAAATACTTCTTTTTATTTTTTCTATACTATTAGCCATACAAATAAATAGTGTTAAATTGAACTCAATTAACACAAAATCGTTTTCTCGTTTTCTTGTGCATAATATATTGTATTTACGTAGAACAATTAACATACAATAGTATCCAAATACGCGAGAAATCGCACCTCAATAGTTGAGCGTTTCGGTCACTATTGTTGTATCGAATTCAAACGAAATCAAAGGCAAAATAGATAAATACTCTTAATTGGTTTAATCTCGATAAATACAAACTATAAGGTGGGTATAAGGCGGTTGTATTTCACGACCTAAGGAAAAAAGGCTCTTAAGTGCTTCGCGCCGCCTCGTTTTCTCCGCTCGCTTGTGCGTATTTTGAAAGTGACGATTAATTAGGGGTTTGCCAAATCAAGTATTATTAATCTATTTTTGTGAGTTTTAATTATTGAACCTCGAAACGTTTTGGCGTTCCGCCAACGTTTCAAAGTCGACGAGGGTTTTTACTTCACGTAATTACCTTCATTCTTCTTGGATTCATTAATCGAGACCTTTGATTAGTGGATAGTTTTTGTAGATTAATTTCTACGTAATACACCAAAATTCCAAAAAAAAAAAATTAAAAACCAAAAACACAAAAATAATCTTCTCATTTTCCCTCTATTTTCATAATTCTCTTCTTGAACCCTCATTTGTTTAATTCTCGATTACGATTTTCGCGTTACATCATGTCGAATGATGGTTACTATTCGTGTCCATATTGTGGAGGACCGCCCGATGGTGGTAATTGTTATAATTGCGAGATCTTAGGAGGAAGGGAGGGTTATATCTACAACTCTCCTCAAAACAACAATGGTGACGGATTTCAATCATACGACCGAGGTCACCAATCGTCTTCGTTTTATTCGTCGAATGATTCGTCTTATTATTGTGATAATAATCAAGATGATGAAACGAATCAAAACGCCTATGGTTACGAATTCCAATCATATGACCATACTCCACAACCGCCCTCGTCTTATTCATGTGATTTTTGCGGTTTGGAGCACGATTTCGGATTTAGTTGTACGAATGATTTTAATAACCACGAATCGAATCCTAATTTCTTTGACCAATCTTCGCAATACCCACCGTCATATTCATGTAAGAATTGTGGAAACGAACCTCATTATGGATATGATTGTCAACCGATGAACCAAAATACGTCTTTCGACAATCAATTATCCGGTTTTGACGAATCACCTCCACAAGATATGAATTACAATTGTGACAATGGGAATTTTTATCCACACAACGAACCGGATTTTTCTCAAAATCCGTGTTCCGACAATTGTGGGGGGCCTCACGATACTTATTCTTGCCAACCAATGCATTATAATGAACCCAATTCATACTATAATTCCGGTTTTGATAATTTTGAGGCCCCACCATACGATCTCGAACACCAAAATTCTCATGAGTCAAGTAATGAGAGACAAAATTCCTTTGGCACTTTCTTACAAGACCATGAAGAAGAATTCTTGCAAGGTGTGATGGACATTTTTAGAAGTATAAGGGGAGAGATTGAAATGGAAATACAACGAGTGCAAGCGTCAAATATTGATACTTATGCCTCTACGTCTCTTGAGATTCCATATGATTACCAATACGAAGATGACAATAGCAATATTTTCAATCTCGCCTTATCTTATGAATCCGTTTCTCTCATGCTCCCTAGGGAAACCGATGCCTCTCTAAGTATGGGGGAGATGAATCTTAGCACTAATCCTAGTGTCGAGATCCCTATTCCAATCAAAAGTGAGCCTACGGTTTTCTCCGAAGATGAGGTAAGTGATTTTGCTCTCGATGAATTTTTCCATGAAGATTCTAACGAGGTAAATCACAATAGTGAGTGTGAATCAATTTCTTGTGATGATGTCTCTCCCATTGACACTTCGGGGAGAGAATCAACGACTTTTTCGAACCCTCTTTTCAATGACGATGATTTTTCCGCTAGTGAGGACGAGTCACTAATCGACGAGGACGTTCAAAATACCGATTTTAAAATCTTTTCGAACCCTTTATTCGAATTTGATGACGCGTTCATCTTTCGTGACGTAAATCCTCTCTTTGATGAGACGTTCGAGGACATCGAGAGTGAGGATTCTAAGGATCCTAAACTCGATGAGCTGGATTTGCTAGTCACCCACCCGACGTCTCATACGGTTGAGACTACTCTTTCTGCTAATGACGTTTCCATTCTCGAGGGGTTCACCGATGGACCGCCTCTCGATGAGAATGAGGATTTTAATGAGGCTTTTTCCTTCGATCCGGGGGGAAATTTTGAAACTCCTATTTTGAGTAATTCTCTTTCAATTTTACCTTCGTTTCAAAGTATCCCAACCCACCCCCTCGGATATGATGATTTTACCTACGTCGTAAGGAGTTTTCTTCCTTACAAGACGTATCCTCCGGCTTTGCGTGTTTTATTTTCAACAAAATGTGAGGATACGATCTTCGATCCCGATATAAAGGCTTTTCCTTTAGTCACGGTTGCTTTTGGGCCTTGATTACATGTAAGTCCCACCAAAAATGACCGAACCATGATTATCCCTAAATGTTCACATTTATGGGGATTCGAGTCGAGCTTTTGACTCAGTTATCAAAAACAAGGTGCCTCGTGGGGGAATTCTCATGCTTATCCTTGTAAATATTATTGCTTTTTAATTAACCTAATGAGGGGATTTGTGCCCTTCCAACCTTTGTTCCATGGTTGTTTGTGCACTGTGGTTTTTAGATGATCATCTTCACGATTGGAGCCTCTCGTGTTCGTTTTATGGGAACACTCGATCGTTTGCTTTGGAGACATTTCTCAATATCCATGATATATCCTTTTGATGTTCTAACCTTAGGTTTATAGCACACTTCATAAACGGCTATTAATTTATTGGTTACACCCTTTCCATGCTAGATTAGGCATTCGACTTCGTCTCTAGTATGGGGGTGTTTTCACCCCTAGACTCGAAACATTGAGGACAATGTTTAGTTTTAGTATGGGGGGGTGAGTAGATACTTCACCTTGCTCACGTCAACACGCAATCCAAAATTTCATCTTTTTGTTATCGTTTTGTTTCAAATAAGGCTAAAAATGGCCAAATTTTAAAATTTTTCTCATGTTTTATAAGTGTTTGAAGACACGAATGTAGGTTTTCCGATGGTGAAAATAAGAGTAATTTTTGACTCGACCGTGCGTGTTGAGCACTTAGCTTCGATTCCTTAACTTTTTAGGCTAAGTCGCTTAAATGAGGACGAGAAATGATAGAGTTATTTATAAGTCTCGTAATTGTCACGATCTCATGTGTAGTAATTATTAGCTTATTCTCCCAACGCTTTTGCATAATAAATTGTTAATAAATATTGATTTGGCGGTTTAGTCACTATTGTTGGTTTCTAATTTGTTTTGGTAGCTTCCATGTAATTAAATTGGGAAAACATTAAGGTATCGCCAGCGTCACGGTTTTGAAGTATTGGCACCCGAATAATCGAAAGCTTCACCTAATAATAAGATTTCCAGTGCTCACCTAAATTAAGCAAAAATTTGAAGCTCACAATGCCGAAAAATCTATGCCCAAATTGAAAGTGAATCAAGTCTTAATCTTCGAAGCTTTAAAGATCCAAAATTCGCTTTAGCGTGAGGATATACGTCTTTGGCTAATAAAACCACCGATGAGGCGGATAATAAAAGGCAAGACAAGACCGAAGTCATAATAAAAGCTTCATGGCGAAGTTGAATAAAAGATGGAGGTAAACCAAAGATAATAAGGCCCTTCTGTTAGGGGGCGTATAAAAGTCTTGGTAATAAGTCTCATGTTCAAAACCGTTATAAAACCGTGTTTATCGATTCCTCTTGTTGACTTAATTTTTTGACATCGTTGTCTATTAGGATGAATTATTAATTTAATGATTTTGGTTACACCGTTAAAACTCTATTTTTAGACTTAATCTCTATTCACGCATAAGTCAATGATGTATCCTCGTGATCATTAAGACATAATAAAATATAAGAGATACCAAGTAGGAATAAGGGAGTTTAGGTTCATAATTAACACCCATGAGAAGTGATCGTGTTGCTAACTTATAATAACAATGATCTCGTTACACGCTTAGTATGGAATTGGGTGAAAATCGAGGACGACGAAATTATTTCTAACGAAGCATTCACGTGTTCTTGTTCTATGATTCTAAAAGTCATGTTCTCGTGATGAAAACATTACATTATGTCTAAAACGCGTGTAGTAGTTTATTTAAATTTATATCTTTAATAAAAGTCATCATAAAATGAATTTTGGAAGTGCTACGATACTTAATTCTAGCATTGCGTGGGGACACGGCAATGGTTTAGTATGGGGGAGTGATGAGACTGTAATTATACATAGTCTCATCGTCCAAATCGGGCTTAAAACGCTTAAAATATCGTCAAAATACCCCAAAATATGCATGTGTTTGTTCATTGTGTATTTCAGGTACGAATATCGTGAATTCACCAAAAGATCACAAGATTCAAAGCAAAAACGAACACGGGAAACAAAGCCGCGTAATGAACCGGACCCGGATGATGATTTTTCAAAAATACCCTTGAAGATTGAAGACTTGTCACATTTGGTCCCCCATCTATGAAGAATTGTCAAGAATAGTCCCTAAAGAAATCATTCTATACGAGTTTGGTCCTTAATGTTTGAAGATTTGGCAATACTAACCCTTGAAGATCTCAAGTTCTACAAAACAAGTCCTTAATTCCATGATTATAAAGTTTCAAGGGGTGTTTTGTAAATAGACGAAACTTGTTAACAAGGAAAAAAAGTGGAAAGTTGATTAGATTTTGTTTGAATGTTTTATGAAAGTTTGAGGGGTTGTTTTGTCAAACATGTAAACCCTTACCACCAATAAAAACCTGCCATGTCACCAATATCCACCCAAACCCAGATCCATACCCACCTCACAACTCACAGCCCGACCCATACCCACTATCCCACCAACAGCCTTGCCTGTTTTGTTTATTAAACCCACGTTTTAAACTATCATCACCCCTAACCTCCCATATCTGATCAAAACACACCTAATTAAGTACAAACCCTAATTTTACCAATCATTAAATCAAAGGGGTTTGTGCTCTAAACATCCAGATCAATAATTCACCCTATCAACATCACTTCCCCACTTTCAAAACAACCTCCAACTCATCCCAACACCCCACATGGGCATGCCCTGCAGCGTCACTTTCTACACAAAACCCCAATCCGACAAGATTAATGGTTGGATGTGTTTACTTGGATCCAATGCTTTAACCAACGACCAAGATTGAATATCCACAGCTGGCACATCACAAGTCTTCCTGGCAAGTCACAAGCAACAAGTTGACCAAGATCGAGATTCAGGACCATGGGGCAATTTTGGTTTATCATACATTAGGGTTAGCTTTTCTTTATGATTCTAGAATGATCTGTAGCATACTATATAAAGAGCCTGCAATATGTGCATGAGCCTTTGTTCCAGCTTTAGCTTTGTAAAAGTTCCTTTTATGAAATAAAATAGTTAAAGTTTTTATAAAATCTTTGCAAGTTCGAGCTGTGTTCCATTTAATTTTACTGTCTTAGTGTAATATTTTAAATTTTCTGCAAATTAATTTAGTTATTCAAGTTATTTTTTTTGAAAATGAGTTTTCTCTAAAATCATTTGAAGATCCAAGATAATAAAAAGTTGTGTGAAACTGATTTGACAAATCAAGTTCACACAAGGTTTTAGTATCTTGTTAAGTTTTTGTTGGTTTCATATAGTTTCAAAACGGGTTGATTATTTTTCCAAGAAAATTGATTTTCAAGTATCCTACTTTTTCTGTTAAGCTCTTACTGTAGCTTAAGCTACTATCAACTTGCTGACAACAAGCTTGATAGTAGCCCAAGTTATTTGGAAGTGTGTTATTGTGCAGGAGCAAAAGTCCTTAGCAAGACGCCATTCTCCTTCCTTTCTCATTCACTGGTTTGGTCCTGTTGTAGGGCCATTAACAGCCGGTTTACATTCCTTGCATAAGCCACAACAAGCCACCATTTTCAGGAAAAGGCATCAGCATAAGCCATTGGCCTGAATAAGGTCGAGGTAGGTCAGAGCTTGAACCTTCTTGTTATTTTGTGTGAAGTTGTTGTACTTTATGGCTTAGGGATATTTTATGTGTTTCAAGTAGATAGAACTTGCCTTATTAAGATGACGTAAGCCTTTGAATTGTGGTTTACAGTAATTTAAAGATTATTTGGGACTAGCCCGGCACTTAGGATCTAGGATTAAGTTTCACTTAAATCTCATGTTCAAGGTTTAGTAGAATTAATTCAGCTTTCACTTCACTAAATAGGCGTCGTTCTTAAGTCACCGGCAGATTTGAGGAGTGATCTGCTATCGTGTTCATGTGAATTTGTTTTGCCTTGATTTGAGTAACGTTAGGTTAACCTAAGTGTGTTAGAAGTTTAGTTGGAGTTAAATCAATCTTGGTTGTTTTAAAACACACTCTTAGGTCATAGAAATCAGTTAGTGTTTTTTATCAGTGCAAAAACGCACCAGCAGACGTAGGGAGTTAATTGTTTGGTTTCATCACTTAATCTTGGTTCACTAGATAGTAATAGGACAATTTTATAGTAGATGTAGGTTTAATATCAGTTTTATTAGAAATTAAGTGGTTTTCGGAAGCCACACGTACCATATAAGTCCACTGTTGGCATCGGCAAACCACAAGCGCCCAACTTCACTTTCTGTGCTAAGCAGCGGGGTGTTTGGGGTTTAATCCTAGGATTTGAACAGTAAAAAGAAGGGTTCTTAGATAGATTAGGAATAGAGATAGTGGTAAATCGGTATGTCTTTAGTTTTAGGTGCCTTTTGGTGATCACAAGTTTTCAACATAGCTCACTGATTCACAAGAAAGTCATTTTTTTGTGTCTCAGCAGCCTAGTTTATGGGCTCATGGATTCATTTTTGAGCTTTTAGGTCTCAATCTTGATAGAAACATAGCTTAGGTTAGTATCTAGGTAATTACTAATCGGTATTAGGTTTTTGAAGGACTTTGGGTTGATTGGTATAGGTCTTAACCTACTGTTTTGCCCAAACTACATACAGCCCCCCCCCCCCCCCCCCCCCTTTGCCGTAAAACAGTAAGTGTTGGGGTTTTAATATTGGTCTTTAAGATAGGTTTAAGGTATAGTAATCAGTTGTCTAGGTTAGAATAGAATTTGGTGGTTTTAACGTGCGTTGAACGTCGCTGACTGTAATAAAACTGTTTTCGCAGCACTGAGTCCGCAGCCCCCAATTTTGTGCATTGTGTGTTAAATTTGTGCTTGATTTGTGTTGAATTTGTGTTTGTTTTTGTTTTACTTGTGTTTGAGTTCACTCCCCAATAGCCAATTGCTATTGAGGGTGCCGTTTGTGCCCAAAAACGCCAACAAACAAGCCCAAAACGAGCCGAAATAACCATACAGCAACTTTTTCTTTGTTGTCCGAGAACGCTGCAGATTTTTTATTTTTTTTAGTGTTGTCTGATATCGGACAACACTGATGTTGGACAAGTCCTTTGTCTGGTAGGATATTGGACAACACTAAAGTACTCCACCTTGGAGTACTTTGGGGTACTTTCGTTTTTAGCCATTTTTTTAGTTGTTTTTTACTTTTTCATTTTTCCCTTGTTAATTTAGTTAAAAAAAGATTTTTAGAAAAATAAAATTTATTTTTAGCATTATTTTATTATTTTTATTATTATTTTAGTTTAAAAAGTGTTTTTAGCCTTTTAAAAATAGAAAAATAGTTTTAAAAATTTAGGAAAAATACTTTTTAGTCTTTAAATAATATAAGTGAGTTATTAGTTCAATAAAATAATATTTTGGGCTTTTTCTTAATTATATTTAATTTTAGGGCTTTAATTAGCATTTAAAATTGAATATTTAATTAATAAAAGGTTTTAAAAATTATTTATTGGATTTTTATCCTTATTTATATTATTTTAGACTAGGTTTAATCTTTTAATTAATTTTTAGGTAAAATTTTTCGTTTGGTCGGGTTTTTACGGTCGTACGTTTAAGCGTTTTCGACCGTTTTTAGCGTAACTCGTCTCTGTTTTTCTTTCTTTCTTTCCAAAAACGTAATCACTCGATTAAATACGTCTATATATTTTGGCTAAACACCATACCTCCTCGAGAACGAACTCGATTGTCGTCTTTACGTTTTTCCTAAAACGTATTGATTAATACTTACCACGACTTAGCGTTTGCTTGCTTTTTCCTAAAGGTAAGTAAAACGACTAAAAACCGCAACATCAGTAACCGACCGAGATCAACTGACGGAAAGTCTACACTGATTTCACGCGAGCTACATGAATAAGGGACGCGAATAAGTTGACTGATATCTGTTTAGTTTTACTGGTCTTAACTATTCTTAGTTTAATTTATTTTTATTCTTGTATTACTGTTTGGGTATAATCTGATAAATCTTATTGTTCTAATATTTCATATTAACGTATTTTCTGTATACCTGATTACTGTATAATGTGTAACTCCGATATAAGTATTATTACTATAAATAGTAATCCGATATAATTAGAAAGTTTTTAATTAGTTTCCTTGAAAGATTAAATCATTAAATAATCACATATTTTTAAACAATTAAAAATAATTAACCATCATACAATGTAATTTACAAGTTAAATTAAATAAACAATACAATTTAGTTAATTTAGTCATAAAAAAACTTATTTATAAAAATGATTTAACCAATTTAATATGACCTCGTTTTTATTATATTCCGTGCCCCGAAATCCTGAGTCAAACAAAAGCCTACCGAGACTTCTAAAGCCTCGGTCGCACGAAAACAAATCAACCATACTAATTCAATTCACAACCGGATTAGCGACAGAATTTTCTGTCGCTATACCGTCGCTAATTGGAACAAAAACTGCATCTATAAAAACTGCGACAGAAACTGCTGTTGTTATACTGTCGCGAATCTGTGACCCAGAACTGAAAATGTAAACAGCGACAGAATCTTCTGTCGCTAAATTGTCGCTAATTCCATAAAATAAAACCCAACCGAACCCTTGTTTGATTACTATTCCTACCAAGACATGGTGGTCTTGGCTGGTCATCACCAAAAACACAACCGAGAGTTTCAACTCTCGGTTTTTTTGTTTCCTAATTCAAAAATCCGATAAACAAATGTTTATAATTCATGATTATTATAAAATTCATGTGTTCTTGATTGTTAAAGCCCATAAATTCGTGAGTTTTAAAAGATAAAGGGAAGATGATTACCGTCTATTCGTGTTTGAGGGTTAACAACAAATAATTCCCGAATCCAAGATCAAAACACTCGATCTCCCTTTCTTTCTTTTTTTTCACGGCGGCACAACACAATCCAAGCAAACCCTATTTTTTTTACGTCTGTTATGGGAGAAGGGGGTTACCCCCGTTTCATAAATATACAAACCAAACGGGCCAAGCCCATTCTCTTTCTTTTTTTTAAACAAACCGGCCATAAGGCCCTTTTATTTTCCTTATTTTTTTAATACTTGTATATAGTTTCCACTTGTATATAATTTCCCGCGTTTGTTTTCGTCAATAATTAATACGTAAATAGTTTAAATAATTAAACCGCGTATTTACATTTTCTGATTTAAATACGGGTTATACAATTCTTCCCCTCTAGAAAGAATAATTCGTCCCCGAATTAAGGATACGGCCGTACTGGATTTTACAATTCTTCCCCTCTAAAAAGAATTCGTCCCCGAATTATAAGGTATTTAAGTTGACTGGAGTAAAACCCGAAAATGCTAATAAGCTGGAAGACATAAAAGATGAAAAGACATACTCGAATCAAAACTGAAAGTGAGGATAAGAAGTCTGATACAAGGCTTTTGCCCGTATAAAAATTTAAGTTCTTGTTCTTGGTATCTTAACGAATTGATCTAGGTTCTCTATGTGACTCTATTGTTCTTTGGTGAAACAAATATGTGTCGTTGTTTTTAAAATAAAGGTGCAGAACAATTAAAGTAAAAGGCAGGTAATTAAAATCTAATTCTAATTAAAGTAAGTGCAAGTATTTAAAAACGTGACTAAAATTAAAAGGCACTAAAGTAAATGACACAAACATAAATCTATCTAAGGCAATTTTAAAACGCACCTAAAACTTAAACTAAGGCAAGGATAAAATAAAGCTAAGACAAATAATCTTAAAGTGAAATTAAATAAAAAGGCGGGAAAAATAAAGTTAAAAATAAAAGACAAAAATTTAAAAAGAAAGACTAAAAAGAAATGAAAGAAACCTTGATTCGGAAGTTCAAAACTTCCGAATGAACTGTCTTGACTCGGAACTTTTGAGTTCCGAGTGAAACAATCTTGAGTCGGAACTTCCCAAACCCCAAAACCTTGATTCGGAACTTTTAAGTTGATCCGGAACTTTTTGAGTTCCGAATGAACCTCTTGACCCGGAACTTTGGTTCGGAAGTATTGATCCGGAAGATTTCGTCCGGAAGTCTTGACTCGGAAGTTTTGGTGTTGATCCAGAACTTTTTCCTTCCCTTGATCCGGAACTTTTAAGTTGATCCGGAACTTTTTGATCCGGAACTTTGTTCAGAAGAATTGACTCGGAAGTTTTAATGTTCCGAATGAAACCTCTCTGATCCGGAACTTTGAATGTTCCGGATGAACAAGCTTGACTCGGAAGTTTTGCTGGTCCGGAACTCTTCCGGATGAAGCCCTTGATCCTGAACTTTGAAGTTCCGAATGAAAGAACTCTTGATCCGGAACTTTTGAGTTCCGAATGAAGGCTTTCTCTTCCCTTGGTTCGGAAGTTTTCCTGGGAACAAAGAAACAGAAACAAACACCCCGAAGAACAAGGGAATCACAGAAAAAAGAATATAACACAGATTTAACCAAAATCAAGCAAACGATTAAGCTAAACTAATAACAAGTCCACAGTTAAACATAAACAAACAATTTAAATCAACAAAACAAACAAATTTAACCACAATAATCAAAAACCCAGTTGATCAAAATAAGAACATGAACATGAACACAAACATAAACATAAAAATCAAAGATTAAGAAAGGTAGATGAGAGATTAACAAGATAAAGTAAAGATTGACAAGAATTAAATGAAAACTTACTTGAAATTAAAGAAATTTAATATGCAAGACAAGGTATTTAAATGACATGAATTAAAGGTGCAAGGTAAGTAAATGGTGGAAGACTAATTGTCACACTTAGCCAACAAGAAAAATGATTATCTAGTCCTAACTATATATAGGGGAGGATTAGGAAGCTTCCTCCCCTCTTTCGTTTTCTCTTAATTACAAGCTTCAGTCCTTCCTTCTTTAATCTTAATTAATTGCCTGCTTAGTCCTTTTCTTCTAATCTTCTTTAAACTTGGACTTAAAAGACTTTTGGCTTCGGGATTTCTTTGAACACGTCTTTAAATTCTTCAATAAAATAGACTTTAATTCTTCGACTTTTGATACACTTCCGTCTTTTGACTTTTTCTTCGATAAATCTTCAGAATTGGTCTTGGACTTCCGTTCTTTTTGCACTCTTGACTTCTTGACTTCGTCTTTCATCTTTTTCTTCAATAAAAGTCCGTAAATGCCCGTGAATGTCCGTGTTTTCTCCACTTTTCACCTTTTCGTCCTAAATCACAACAAAAACACAAACCACGCATAATTCTGACATAAAAGACATAAAATACACATTTTGGTCTGGTTATTATTGTAATTAAGTGGTAGAAAAGATGGGTGTTTACACACCTATCAAATCCCCTACACTTGACCATTGCAATGTCCTCATGCAATGCATTAGTTACAAAGCACGTTTACACTTTTCATCATAATCAATCCATAGTGGCCTTTATTAAAGAGATAGAAAATTAAAAACATTCAAAATAAAGAAATCAAAAGCATACCTTGGGTTTTGAAAATGTTATGAATAATCATCATCCTCAAGTTTTCACTTTCTCCAAACCAAGCTTAAAAACGATATCATTGTTATTATAAGTTAGTAAACTATCACGAACTCATGTGGGCCAATTACTCACTTAGACTCCCTTATTCCTAGGTGTATCTCTTATATTTTATTATTGTCTTGAATGATCACGAGGATGCATTTTTGACTTATTTCGATAGTTATTAAGTCTGAAAATAAAGTGAACGATTTAATCAATAGTTAGCTAAAGGACAAAATCTTTTAAAACTGCTTCCCGGGGCCTCATAAAGTTCATACTTGGCATAACTCGCTTCACGATTTGAGACCTTTCTCGGACCGATATTTGGCAGCGACTTCATACTTCAAACCTTGAGAGACGTTCATGAAATAATGGCCTTCTCTTCATAATAGGAATTTCTTCACTTGAAGTTTTGAGAGATTCATACTTGGACCACGACTTCTTCATTTTTCTCCAATCTTTATTTTGGACTTTGATTTACAACGATCCGCCTCCTTTTATGACTTGGATCTATTTATCCTCATACCTTGTTAGGGTCTTTTCAGATACACTTCTCCATGACTTTTGGGGAGTTTTTGCTTTTCGTCGTGTATCTCGATCCTTCATATTGATTTTCGATAAATGATTCTTCACATCACTTTGGATCTTTAGCAACAAAATATAGCCCTCATGCCTTGTTAGGGCCTTTTCGAACTCGCCAATCTTCGAATCCCGCTTCAATAAGTTATGCCTTGGCTATGAACTCTAATCCATACCGAGCAACTTTTAAACGATCTTGGGCTAGAAGCTAAGTAACTTTTCAAATCGTACAACCTTATTTATTAGCAGATAAATTTATTAGCAAGCGATGGGAGAATAGGCTTATAATTAACTCACATAAATTCACGAAAGAATACTGAACTTATAATTGGCTCTATCATCTCTCGTTCTCCACAGTTTAAAATCTCAAGGAATGAGACTCGTGGATACTTAGGCTATTAAATCAAAGTTTTGGGTTTTCGAGTCGCCTATAGGATCTTGCAAATTCTTAGACTTTTTCAAGTTTAGAATTCGCGTTTTAAAGTTCCCTTGATAAACGACTCTCTAGGATCAATTATTGGAACTTGCGAAAAGTTCTTGTTCTTAACCCGTGAGAGTTAAGACTTTCGCGTTTTATAGCTCCCTATATAAAAGCCTAGCAAAACTTGACTTAAACATGTTAAGGATACTAGCTAGAGTAACTTAGATAAGTAACTCGGGTTGAGTCAAAAGATTCACAACGTTTGAAAATTAAAACCACTTATTAAACATTTATTCTAGCAAAGAAAGAAAATAACTATACAAAGGGAAAAACTAATAGGCCAAAATAGATAAAAAATTTTGAAAAATGTCGAAAAATTGATTTTCTGGTTAAAATGAGGACAAATACAAGGAAAAGACTACTTAACTTCGATAGAAGTCCCCCCTACACTTAAGATAAACATTGTCCTAAATGTTTAAGCATGTGGGAGTAAACTCCCCTACACTTAGGACATTGTGCACGTTGTTTAAATCTTGCTAAGGAAAGGACAACTAAAGAGATTCCTATTTTAATATTGATAATATATAAAATAGTGAATCGAAAAGAGTTTAGAATAGAACCGGGAAGAAGTGGACACGGAATCACGGGTCGTAAAGAATCATCAAAAGTGGATCATTGAAGCTCGAATCCCTGATTAAGAAGTGAGGAGAGGAAATAGCAAACCAACGGGTCTCCCCTACACTTATGGTAAAGAAAGCGAAAAGATAGATGCATGGGTTGCCTCCCAAGAAGTGCTTGGTTTTTGTTAACCGAGTCGTTAGCCTGACTCGACCTTGATCATCAACGGAAAAAGCATGAAACATATCCACCAGGATCAAAGACATAGTTTTCGTCCATCAATAAGCACAAGCTTAAGGCGAACAAGGCAAGCCAAATAAGAAGTGGCAAGGTTCCCTTAAGCAAAGATGGAGCACGGTGGAAGCAAGGTTGAAGTGGTGAAAGCAGATTTCCATAAATTCCAAAGATTTTTCATTTTATTTCATCAGGTGGATACTGAGATGGTTGTAGAATGTCAATACCGGGGTCGAACACGTTTTCCTTTAAGGGAAAATAGCACTCAGGCTCAGCCGAGTGTGAAGAAGATCCGCAAAGAAGCACAACCTCGTCCTCAGAAGGGGGACAAAGAGGTGTCAAATCATATGTGCAACGGATATTGGTGTCAACCGGTTTCTTCCCCTTTGACAGAATGTTCTTCAAATCCAAAGTAGGATCAAGACGATAATCTTCAAAGTCCAAAGGAGGAGCATCACTCTCATGATGGAAGTAAGTGTTAAGAAATGCAGAGAAGTCTTCCTCAAATGAGTAATCGTCCAAAGTAGGATCGAGTGATGGCGGAGGATCTTCATCGTGAGAAGAATCGCTCGAAAGAGTATCGGCCTCATCAAAATCATCGAAATTAGGCAGATTGGGATACTCAGAAGTACAATCATCAAAATCATCCGAATCTGAGCTAGAATCATCATCATAAGCATCAAAGATCGATGGAGAATCATAAATGGGAGAAGGTTCCAAAGTGGAACGAGAATCATCCACATCATCATCAAAGAGTGGATTATCGATGGAAGAATCGAATAGAGGATTGTCATAGACGGTAAAGTCATCGAGCACATTAATCATATTCACTGATTCTCGTCCATAGTATTTGCCTGTAAGCTTCCCCATTTTGAAAATTTGTGAGTCATTCCCGACTTTTAAGATTAACTCACCTTCGGCAACATCCACTAAAGCACGTCCGGTTCTCAAGAATGGCCGACTAAGTATTAAAGGAATACGAGTGTCCATTTCATAATCAACTACGATAAAATCGACCGGGAAAGTAAATGCGCCAACTTTAATGAACACGTCTTCGGCTATACCAACAGGGTAAGCGAGAGTGCGATTTGCAAGTTCAAGAATCATCTTTGTTGGAGTGAGGTCGGGTAATGATAGTGTTTTCCAAACACTCAGTGGCATCAAATTAATACTGGCCCCGAGATCAGCAAGGGCAGTGAATTCTTCAGTTTTGTTGAACACGCAAGGCAACACAAAACGACCAGGATCTCCAAGCTTTTCCGGAAGTTCTCTAAGAAGAACTGCAGAGCAGTTTTCATTTAAGCGTGTGTTGGCGAGTTCAATCAGCTTCTCCTTCTTGTTAAGCAATTCCTTAAATGCTTTAACAAATTTGGGCATGTGGACAAGTGCTTCAAGAAAACTAATGCTGAAACTCATTTGAGAAATCATCTTGATATAGTTTGTCACTTGAGAGTCCTCCTTTGTTAGATCGTTGGTCTTGCCTATGCGAGAAGGGTATGGGATATTGGGTTTATAGGTGGAAGGTGAAGGTGTTGTCGGTAAAGGTTGAGATGTTGAAGGGTCCTTCCGAGATACATCCTCATGACGAGGCGGAGACGGTAATGGTGCACTAATACTAGGTGTAGGAGGAGTAGGGATACATGGTGGTGGAGGAGGTGTAGATGATGGGGAGGGATTGGTGGTCCTACGATGGTGACTCCACTACGGGTAGTAATAGCACTCACATTAGCTCGCGGATTAGTGACGGTGTTTGAAGGTAGAGAAATCGAAGAAGAATGTTGAGCGGCGGGCAAGAAACTAGCCAACAGATTCTTTAATTCATTCGTTTGAGTGCTGAAGGAGGATTTAATATTATCGCGAACCTTGGATCTAATCTCATTTCCTTGCTTCATGATATCTCCTCTAAGATTGATAATTTGCTTTGCAGATTCTTGATTTGCTCACCTTGGGTTCTCATTGTGGCTTCAACATCGGTGTTTATGGGTGAGGTTTGTTGAGCGGGTGGGTGAAAAGGATTAGAAGCTCTTGGTGGGATTTGGTTGCTTCTATTGTAGTTGTTGGCGGGGTTTTGGTTTTGAGGAGAAAAACCGGGTGAAAGGTAGTTGTTAGATCGGTAACTCAGCAGATTTCTATCCCCTTGTTGTCAAGCTTGGTAATTTTCCGGTGAATAATTACCGTAAGCCGCATACACATTTTCCGGATTTCCTTGTGTAGAAGGACAATCGGTGTATGAGTGAGGACCGCCGCATGTTTCACAAGGATTAGCAACCGCTTTAACTTGTTGTTGTTGTTGGTTTGAAGCGAGAAGCGTGATACTTTTGCTCATTTCAGTCATCATGCGGGTGAGCTCGGTCATCTCAGGGTTTGCTGAAGTAGAAGAAACATTGACTCTCGGGTTGTTCCTTGAAGAAGCAGAGGAATCCCAGTTTTTGTGGTGAGTAGTCATGTTCTCAATAAGCTCTCTACACTCCTCGGGTCTCCTTTTCATGAATGTGCCACCGGCGGCTGCATTAATCGTATCACGATCTCGAAAAGTCAAACCGTTGTAGAAAGTATCAATTAAGGTCACAGGGAGCATGTTGTGGTTTGGACATCTATCGATCAAGACATTATATCTTTCCCAAGCATCAAAAAGAGATTCATCAGGGTCTTGCATGAAACCGCTGATTTGATTGCGAAGGCTAGTGACCATGGATGGTGGAAAGTAGCGCGATAAAAAGCGTTGAGTCATGTCATCCCAAGTATGAATTGAATTCTTCGGGAGACGATCAAACCATTTCTCGGCATGATGTAATAAGGTATGTGGAAAGAGTTGTAGGCGAAGTTCATCCATTGTGGCACCGGCCAACTTCATGCTTTGGGTGATTGTAATGAACTTGTCGAGGTGTTTGTTGGCATCATCATCAGGCAATCCACGGAATGGGTTTGTTTGTACTTGCTGAATCATGTGGTGCTTCAACGAAAACTCAGGAGCGTTGATTTGCATCGGCGCAATCGGTCCTCCTCGGCCAAACATGGTTGGTTGACAAAGTTCCTCCATGGTCCGAAGATCGGGCTGTGGAAGAACATTGTTGTTATTATTAGGGTGCGGTGGATTATTGTTGTTTACACCTGACATAGCTAAATCTTCTTGAGTCTCGGGCTCTTGATAATTAGAAGATCTAGTACGCATACACCTGAAAATGCAAAAGAAAACAAAACCAAACACAAAGACAATATATATACACAATAAAGATAAAATCTTTTTGGATTTTTGAAATTTTCAATTTCTATGGGTTTTTATCAATTTTTAATTTTTATGGTTTTTTGAATTTTTTATGCAAGAAAAATAACGCTCACAAGTGAACGGATCCCAAAAAGCAACGCGTCTTTCACAGAAAACCGTTAATCTTTACGAAAAGAGCCGGCAGCGGCGCCATTTGATACAAGGCTTTTGCCCGTATAAAAATTTAAGTTCTTGTTCTCGGTATCTTAACAAATTGATCTAGGTTCTCTATGTGACTCTATTGTTCTTTGGTGAAACAAATATGTGTCGTTGTTTTTAAAATAAAGGTGCAGAACAATTAAAGTAAAAGGCAGCTAATTAAAATCTAAGTCTAATTAAAGTAAGTGCAAGTATTTAAAAACGTGACTAAAATTAAAAGGCACTAAAGTAAATAACGCAAACTTAAATCTATCTAAGGCAATTTTAAAACGCACCTAAAACTTAAACTAAGGCAAGGATAAAATAAAGCTAAGACAAATAATCTTAAAGTGCAATTAATTAAAAAGGCGGGAAAAATAAGCTTAAAAATAAAAGACAAAAATTTAAAAAGAAAGACTAAAAAGAAATGAAAGAAACCTTGATTCGGAAGTTCAAAACTTCTGAATGAACTGTCTTGACTCGGAACTTTTGAGTTCCGAGTGAAACAATCTTGAGTCGGAACTTCCCAAACCCCAAAACCTTGATTCGGAACTTTTAAGTTGATCCGGAACTTTTTGAGTTCCGAATGAACCTCTTGACCCGGAACTTTGGTTCGGAAGTATTGATCCGGAAGATTTCGTCCGGAAGTCTTGACTCGGAAGTTTTGGTGTTGATCCGGAACTTTTTCCTTCCCTTGATCCGGAACTTTTAAGTTGATCCGGAACTTTTTGATCCGGAACTTCGTTCGGAAGAATTGACTCGGAACTTTTAAAGTTCCGAATGAAACCTCTCTGATCCGGAACTTTGAATGTTCCGGATAAACAAGCTTGACTCGGAAGTTTTGCTGGTCCGGAACTCTTCTGGATGAAGCCCTTGATCCTGAACTTTGAAGTTCCGAATGAAAGAACTCTTGATCCGGAACTTTTGAGTTCCGAATGAAGGCTTTCTCTTCCCTTGGTTCGGAAGTTTTCCTGGGAACAAAGAAACAGAAACAAACACCCCGAAGAACAAGGGAATCACAGACACAAGAATATAACACAGATTTAACCAAAATCAAGCAAACGATTAAGCTAAACTAATAACAAGTCCACAATTAACATAAACAAACAATTTAAATCAACAAAACAAACAAATTTAACCACAATAATCAAAAACCCAATTGATCAAAATAAGAACATGAACATGAACACAAACATAAACATAAAATTCAAAGATTAAGAAAGGTAGATGAGAGATTAACAAGATAAAGTAAAGTTTGACAAGAATTAAATGAAAACTTACTTGAAATTAAAGGAATTTAATGTGCAAGACAAGGTATTTAAATTGACAAGTATTTAAATGACATGAATTAAAGGTGAAAGGTAAGTAAATGGTGGAAGACTAATTATCACACTTAGCCAACAAGAAAAATGATTATCTAGTCCTAACTATATATAGGGGAGGATTAGGAAGCTTCCTCCCCTCTTTCCTTTTCTCTTAATTACAAGCTTAAGTCCTTCCTTCTTTAATCTTCATTAATTGCCTGCTTAGTCATTTTCTTCTAATCTTCTTTAAACTTGGACTTAAAGGACTTTTGGCTTCGGGATTTCTTTGAACTCGTCTTTAAATTCTTCAATAAAATAGACTTGAATTCTTCGGCTTTTGATAAACTTCCGTCTTTTGACTTTTTCTTCGATAAATCTTCAGATTGGTCTTGGACTTCCGTTCTTTTTGCACTCTTGACTTCTTGACTTCTTCTTTCATCTTTTTCTTCAATAAAAGTCCGTAAATGCCCGTGAATGTCCGTGTTTTCTCCACTTTTCACCTTTTCGTCCTAAATCACAACAAAAACACAAACCACGCATAATTCCGACATAAAAGACATAAAATACACATTTTGGTCCGGTTATTATTGTAATTAAGTGGTAGAAAAGATGGGTGTTTACACACCTATCAAAGTCTCTATATACTCCTCTGTTTCCCAAGTGGCCTCCCGCTCGGTATGGTTCCTCCACAGGATTTTGACGAAAGGAATGGTCTTCCTTATCATAACTCGATCATGGCGATCTAAAACTGCTTCGGGTTCCTCAATATAAGATAGATCCTCCAAAATCTGATCGAGTAGATAATTCACTTTGTGAAGCTCATAATAGTTGTACCCTCTGAGTAATGATACATGAAACACGTTGTGGACGTGTGAAAGATGAGGTGGTAACGCCAACCGATATGGCACTTCACCGACACGTTCAAGGATTTCGAACGGTCCGATGTAACGAGGGCTGAGCTTGCCTTTGAGGCCAAAATGTCTGACGCCGCGTACGGGTGATACTTTGAGGAACACACGATCCCCGGTCTGAAATGATAGATCTCTACGATGCTTGTCGGCGTAACTCTTCTGGCGAGTACGCGCTTCTTGCAGTTTTTCCCTAGCAATGGCGACCTTTTCATTGGTCAGTTCTATTAATTCTGGTCCTTCAATCAAATGTTCTCCAACCTGATCCCAACAAATAGGAGCACGACATTTCCTGCCGTATAACATCTCGAATGGAGCACGCTTGATACTAGCATGCCAACTATTGTTGTAGGCAAACTCAACCAAGCAAATATAGTCATCCCAGTGCCCTGTCCATTCTAATGCACAGGCGCGTAGCATGTCCTCCAAGGTCTGGATGGTACGCTCTGACTGACCGTACGTCTGTGGATGGAAAGCTGTACTGAGCTTGAGCCTAGTTCCCCAAGCTTTATGCAAACCTTCTTAGAAATGAGAAGTGAAACGTGGGTCCCTATCTGATATAATTTCTGAAGGTGTACCGTGTAACCGTACAATTTCCTTGGTGAATAGTTCCGCTAATTTACTGACTGCGAAATCTTTACGAATAGGAATGAAATGTGCTGACTTGGTCAAACGATCGACAATAACCCAGATTGCATCATGTATCCGCTTAGTCTGTGGTAGTCCGGTGACAAAATCCATAGAGATCTTGTCCCATTTCCACATTGGAATATCTAATGGCTGGAGAAGACCACTGGTATGCTGATGCTCTATCTTAACATGCTGGCAGGATAAGCATTTAGACACAAAAATTGTGACATCCTGTTTCATGCCGCTCCACCAGAAATGTTGCTTAAGATCGTGGTACATTTTAGTGGAACCTGGATGGATAGAGAACGGAGAGCTGTGAGCCTCATTCATTAAGGCTTCTCTTAGAGCAGGGTCTTCTGGAACGCAGAGTTTGGTAACCTACCATACGATACCATCGTCATCGATGCGAAATTCGGTCTGCTGGTCAATGTTCTCGACAATCGCCCAGATTTCACCATCGTCCTTTTGTGCGGCTTTAATCATAGAGAGTAAATATGGTTCTACCCTCAGACTAGCCCAGTATCCCCTCTGTCCTCGTACTAAGAGCTCAATATCATACCGCTCTAAGTCCCGAATAATTTCTTCCTAAACTTTGATGCCATTTATTATTCCTGACTTTCTGCTAAGGGCATCTGCTACTACATTTGCTTTACCTGGGTGATACTGAATATTAGTGTCATATTCTTTCAGTAGTTCTAGCCATCGCCTCTGTCTCATGTTCAGCTCTCGCTGGGTAAATATGTACTTGAGACTTTTGTGATCGGTGAAGATATCACACGACTCACCGTATAAATAATGCCTCCATATTTTAAGGGCAAAAACGGCTGCTGCGAGCTCTAGATCATGAGTAGGAAAATTTTTCTCATACGGCTTCAGTTGACGCGAAGCATAAGCAATGACTTTCCCATGCTGCATAAGAACACAACCTAAGCCCTTTCCTGAAGCGTCACTGTAAATCTGATAACCACCTGTACCGGATGGAAGAGTAAGTATCGGTACTGAGATCAATCGATGCTTGAGTTCCTCAAAACTCTTTTCTCTCTCCTCGGTCCATATAAACTTCTCACCTTTTCGCATAAGTTGGGTCAATGGTAACGCCAAACATGAGAAGTTTTCCACAAATCTGCGGTAATAACCCGCTAACCCAAGAAAACTACGTATCTCTGTGACAGATGTCGGTCTCGACCATTTGGTGATAGCCTCCACCTTTGTAGGATCCATAGTGATTCCTTCTGCAGAAGCAATATGACCTAGAAACACCACTGTATTCAGCCAAAACTCGCACTTAGAAAATTTAGCGTAAAGCTTCTCTCGTCTGAGAATCTGCAAAACTGTATGGAGATGATCCTCATGTTCCTCTTTAGATTTGGAGAAAATAAGGATATCATCGATGAATACAATCACAAACTTGTCTAAGAATTTGTGGAAGACTCTGTTCATCAAGTCCATAAATACTGCAGGCGCATTCGTGAGACCGAATGGCATAACAACAAACTCGTAATGACCGTACCTCGTGCGAAAAGAAGTTTTGGATATATCCTGCTCTTTTACACACAACTGATGGTAGCCTGATCGTAGATCGATTTTTGAGAAGTGCTTGGCACCCTGAAGCTGATCGAATAAATCGTCAATACGAGGAAGTGGATAACGGTTGCGAATAGTGAGCTTATTCAACTCACGGTAGTCAATACACAATCGCATACTACCATCCTTTTTTTGACAAACAAAACTGGTGCGCCCCAAGGTGACACGCTCGGACGAATGAAACCCATTTCTAGAAGTTCCTGAAGCTGATCTTTTAGTTCCTTAATCTCTACAGGAGCCATACGGTAAGGAGCTTTAGATACTAGTTCTGCACCTGGAATGAGATCAATACCAAATTCTACCTCTCGCATGGGAGGTAAGCCTGGGAGTTCCTTTGGAAAGACATCTAGAAAATCTGACACAACTGGCTGAGCATGAATTGAAGGTGTCTCAGAAGTCGTGTCATGAACTGTAGCTAGGAAACCCTCACAACCATGGTATAGTAAAGTACGAGCCTGTAAAGCTGAAATGATCTGAACATGTTTTCCTGGTAGGAAGCCCCGGTGAATATACTCTGGTGTCTGGACATCACCAAAGATGACCCGGTGAGCATGACAATCTATGGTGGCACGATGAACTAATAACCAATCCATACCTAGAATAATATCGAATTCACACATATCTAGAGGAAGGGCACTGACTGGACGGATTTTATCATCAAACTCAAGAGGGAGATCCTTATACACCTGGGTAATGAGTACAGAGTCTCGTATAGGGGTAGATATACTAAGTACACTGTCTAGTGGCGTAGGGGTCATGTTTATTCTAGCAGCATATGAAGTAGATATAACTGAGTGTGTGGCGCCTGTATCGAAAAGCACGCAGGCAGACTGTCCGTGTATAAACAAAATGCCAGTAATGGTACTTATGGTCTTATTTGCTTGCTCACGGGTAGTAGTGTAGACACGACCAGTGGTTGGTGGTATTGGTGGTGGTCGGGGTAAAATCTGAGGAATCTGGCCTGAGGTACCGGCAGCATCCCCTCTCTTGCAATCCCTCTTCAAATGGCCCGGCTGACCACACTTGTAACAACTACCCGTACCACGACGGCAAGGTCACGGGTGTTTCTTCCCACATGTGATGCAAGTGGGATAAGAATACCTGGTAGAAGCAGCTCTGGTTTGCTAAGAACCTGATTTACGAAGATAAACACGTGTCACGATTCTGATAACATAACTGAAATAAGGCTGTTTGGCTGAAATTTAAAATTACCGGAATTTGCCGGTCGGGCAAACTGCTGGCCTCTGTTGTTTTGGTCAGGCCCTGTCCAGCATCTCTGTTGGAATATACAAAAAAAAATTAAGATCTGTTTTACACGATAGTCTAGTATTTCTGGAGCTTAATGAATCACCTGTAGTTGCCAGATGAGTTTGAGCTGCCGCAGTAGTTATCACCATCGCTCCTCTTATCTGATCGATTTCGGTCATAAGACTGACCGTGGTTTCTATAGTTCTGATGTGGAGTAGCCGATTGGGATCAGTCTCCTCCTCTGTGTCTGCAAGATTATAATTGGATAAGACATAACATATAAGTTTACAAGTAATAATCGGAGTTAAATTGTTTAAGTCTGTTGGCTGAGATGTACCTCTTCTCAGGACGCTAATAAGTGTGAAAACATTTATCCTTTTACCACTTATTTCCAATAATAACAAGACCAAAACGTGTATTTTATGTCGTAAACGTTGGAATTATGTGTGGTTTGTGTTTTTATTGTCTTTTAGGACCAAAAGATGAAAACGGAAGAAAACATGGGTTATCACGGGCTTTTATCGAAGAAAACCAGAAAAGACGAAGTCAAAAGATCAAGAGTGCAAAAATAACGGAAGTCCAAGGCCTATTCTTAAGATTTATCGAAGAAAAAGTCTAAAGACGGAAGTTTAATGAAGTCGAAGAACTCAAGTCTAATAGAAGAAGTAAATTATAAGACAAGTTCAATTTGTATCGACAAATCCCGAGACGACGTCGAGAAAGACAAAGCATTTAAATCGAGTCGATAAGAAAGAAAGAAGGAAGCAACACATGCACCTTCCCACCTCCTATAAATACCCTCCTAATGACACATTAGGAGGGTGTGAGCTAGTTTATTTTCCTTTTGGTAGTTTTCACTTTAGAGAGAGAAAGTGTTTAACTTTCTCTCACTAGAACTTCATCTTTTCTTTCATGTTTAAGCTTTAGTTTAATCTTGTATTTTGGAATCATTAATCTACAAGTTCAAGTTTAAGCTTTTCATCTTTAATATTCTTCTACCTTTCTTGATTTTGATTTATCTTTGATTCGAAATTTTAATGCACCTTGTTTAAATTTGATGTTTATGTGATTAAAAAGTTTATCTTTTTAATCCTATATAAGTCTTCATACGATTAAGCTTAAAGCTTGTCATGCTTTTTGGCTTATTTAGTATCTAGCTTATTGTCTTTTAAGTTTTCTTAAAAGTTTAGTGTTTCTAAAGTTTGATTTATAAAATTTGCTTAATTCGTGTTTTCAAAGTTTTTAAGTTTATGCTTGTTTTTATTCGGTTAAGATTTGATTAAGTGCTTATTCATCTTGCTTATTTTGGCTTATTCATTTTCGGCTTATTTGCTCTTTGATTTCCATCGTATCATAAACCCCTAGGGTTTCTACTTGCGATCCATTGCTGCGATCAAAGCTTAGATCACAAAGTACGATCACTTGGGTGCGGTCACTCATTGCGATCCTTGGTCACGATCACTCATTGCGATCGCTGACCATGATCACTTGAGTGCGATCACTCGCTGCGATCACTTGGTTGCGATCGAGGCCACATTTCTAATTTTCATCGCATTGAGTGCGATTGCTTGACCACGATCTAGGCTACGATCGACTGTTACGATCGTAGGCTACGATCACTTGGTGCGATCACCAAGTACGATCTAATAGTGCGATCCCTCATTCTTGAGTGCGATCCACCACTGCGATCTGAGTTACGATCGTGTTACGATCTAACTCTTGTTTTTGTTTTTATCTTAGTTTTCGAATTTAACTTTTCCCGCATTTTTACTTAGTATTTTTTTTAAACAAGTTTTATCTTAGTTTATTTTTACAAAGTTTTAAGTTTCATAAAGTTTTCAAGTTTTAAATTCATTACATTTTAATTTCCAAAAATTGCACGCTTAAAATAGATAACCAAACCATTTTATTTGTCCACCAAGAACGACTTAGTCGCACTAATTACTTGTAATCAATTCGAAAAGACTGGAACAATGAATTTTCATAACTAAGTGAAAACCTAGTTATTAAATGGCGCCGCTGCCGGCTCTTTTCGTTAAGATTAACGGTTTTTAGTGAGAGACGCGTTGGATTTTGGGATCTGTTCACTTTTGAACGTTATTTTCCTTCCTTAAAAATGTTCAAAAATCCATAAAAAGTAAAAAATTTCAAAAATTAAAAAAAAAATAGAAAAACAAAAAAAATCAAAAATATTTCTTGTCTATTTTTTCTTTTCCTTTTGTAGGTGTGTATGCGTACTCGTGCTCGTAAGAAGAAAGTAGCTCAAGCCGAAGTCATTACTCCACCTATTGTCACCATGGACAATCAACCAATGATCGAGCTTTTGCAACCGCAAGTAGAGGGCAACACCGATGTAATTGTCATACCCGAGATTGGAGCTAACAATTTTGAACTCAAATTCGGTTTCATTCATATGGTCTATGCTCAACCATTCTTGGGGTGTACACTTGATGATCCTCATGACCATATAAAAAGGTTTCTTCAACTCACTAATACGGTTAAGTATAATGGGGTTTCACAAGAGGTGATTCGCTTGCAACTTTTTCCTTTCTCCTTAGAGGGACAAGCCCGGTATTGGCTTGATAAGGAACCGCAACAAAGTATTCTTACGTGGACGGATTTAGAGACTAAATTCATCAACTACTTTTTCCCACCCTCACGTACTACCGCTTTGCGGAATGAAATCATTACCTTTGAACAAAAGTACGGTGAGACATTTAGTGAATCTTGGGACCGTTTTAAGGAACTTTTAAGAAAGTGTCCACAACATGGTTTCACAAAAGTACATCAAATTAATACTTTTTACAATGGTTTAAGCATGAATGACCAAGATTCACTAAATAGTGCCTCGGGGGGTAATATTTTGGTTAAGTCTTCTAATGCTGCATAGGAAATTATTGAGAATAAATCTAGAGTGCAAACCAAGAGTGTTCGGACTAATGTGGCTAGTGTTAGTACTAGTGAGAGCGACAAGAGAATTGATAAGCTTACTTCGCTTGTTGAAACACTTTCTCTACAAACCGCTAACAATACCAAAGCCATCAATGCACAAGTTAATGCTTTGAGTCAATCATGTGAAATATGTGGGGGATATCATTACATACACAGATTGTCCTTCACCTCATGACAATCTGGAAAATGTGTATGCCGCCAACGGTAACTTTTCAACGGAAGGCAATCAAGCACGTCTTCAAGGTGACCGCAATTTTCTCAGTTATCGTTCAAACAACATCCTTTCACCACCCGGTTTTCCACCTCAAAACCTAAACACCCTCAATCGCAACAATCAAAACCAACCTCGAGCTCCAAATCAATATCCAACCCAAAGAAACCCATATCCACCTCAAGGAAACAACCAAGTTTACCAACAACCCGCTTATCAACCACCTGCCTACCATGCTCTTCCTCCCAACCAACCCACCGCATTTAATCACGAGGTTAAAACTTACATGAGGACTAATGATGCGATAGTGCAGAATCTTCAGCAGAAAATGGCCAACTTGAAAGGAGATATGGTGAAACAAGGGAATGATCTTCCAGCCGATATGCAAAACTCTTTGAGCAGTCAAACGAATGACTTAAGGGATATGATGGCTAGTTTCTTCCAAAATAATCAAGCCTCTGGTTTGGGTTCTCTTCCGAGTAACATCGTTGCTATTCCAAGAGGGGAGATGAAAGCAATCACCACTCGAAGTGGAAAAGGTTTAAAGGAACCCGAGTTTCCTACACCTACACCGATGATTGTGACAAAGGAAAACGAGTCCCCTTCTCCAATTCCACCACCTTCTATTTCTCCAATTCCACCACCTTCTATTTCTCCAATTCCTCCACCTTCTATTTCACCAATTCCTCCACCTTCTACTTCCACCCCTCCACCACCCAAGGATGTGAGTGAGAATTCCATTCCAAAGCCTTCATCTCAACCCAATATACCTTATCCCTCAAGGTTGAGGAAAGAGAAGTTGAAGAACAAGGATGATATTCAGGTTTCTAACTTTCTCAAAATGTTTGAACAACTGAATTTTAACATCTCCTTTGCTGAGGCTCTCGCTCACATGCCGAAGTATGCGAAAATATTTAAAGATCTTCTCAGTGATAAGGAGAAACTTCTTGATATTGCTCAGACCCAACTTAACGAGAATTGCTCCGCAGTGCTCTTAAGGAAATTACCCACAAAACTTGG
Source organism: Glebionis coronaria (assembly GCA_025667525.1). Lineage (NCBI taxonomy): Eukaryota > Viridiplantae > Streptophyta > Magnoliopsida > Asterales > Asteraceae > Glebionis > Glebionis coronaria. The sequence continues at coordinate 17,580,890 of CM046879.1, read as the reverse complement.
TGATCCGGGTCGTTTTCTCATTCCTTGCAACTTCCCCGGGGTAGAGAATTGTATGGACCTAGCCGATCTAGGTGCTAGTATCAATTTAATGTCATTAAGTGTTTGGAAACAATTATCTCTACCCGAGCTAGTCCCCACACGAATGACATTGGAATTAGCTAACCGTACGGTTGCTTATCCAGTGGGGATAGCCGAAGATGTCTTCGTCGGTGTCGACAAGTTCACCTTTCCGAAGGATTTTGTTGTCGTTGACTACGAGATGGACCCCCGTGTTCCATTAATCGTTGGACGTCCATTCTTGAGGACCGGTCGCACTCTCATTGATGTAGCCGCGGGCGAATTAATCATGAGAGTTGGTGATGATAAATCGTCCTCAACATGGGTACACTTTTTAAGCAGCCTTCTGAAAACGAGAGCGTTAATTTCATGGACGTCCTTGATGAGGCTTGTGAAGAACATTTCAAAGACGCTTGTAAAAGTGGGTCTTCTTCTCTACCTATTGTTGAGACCGTGGCCTCTATTGCTCCATCACTAACTCCATTTGGAAAAAGTGATTTCCTGTTCAAAGAATTTGAAGCAACTTTGGGAGATGTGGACTTAAAATATGACGATTCTCCCACCGATTGGGATGAAGACATTCGTACCATTGAGAAACTTCTCAATGAGGACCATATTTCTCCATCATCGCCAAAGAATATTTCTATCGATGATCCGAATTTGACTACGCCTTCCATCGAAAATCCTCCGGATTTAGAGCTTAAGGATCTACCGTCTCATCTCGAGTACGTTTTCCTTGAAGAAAATAAGAACGTACCCGTCATTATTGCAAAGGATTTGATAGAAGACGAAAAATCTCGACCTATCGTCGTGCTGAAGAATCAAAAGAAAGCGATTGCTTGGAAAATATCCTATATTCGTGGAATTGATCCTCACTTTTGCACACATAAAATTCTCATGGAGGACGACTTTAAACCCACTATTCAAAGCCAAAGAAGGGTGAATCCCAAGATCCATGACGTTATCAAAAAAGAGGTTATCAAACTTCTTGATGCGGGAATGATCTACCCTATCTCGGATTCACCATGGGTTAGTCTGGTCCATTGTGTGCCTAAGAAGGCGGAATCACCGTTGTCCCTAATGAAAACCACGAGTTGATTCCTACTCGTCTCGTTACAGGGTTGAGAGTTTGTATAGACTATCGCAAACTCAATGATGCTACGAGAAAGGATCATTTTCCCCTTCCTTTCATGGACCAAATGATTGAACGTCTAGCGGGTAATGACTATTACTGCTTCTTAGACGGTTTCTCCGGGTATTTTCAAATTCCCATCGATCCTAAAGACCAAGAGAAAACCACATTCACTTGTCCTTATGGAACATTTGCTTACAAAAGAATGCCTTTCGGCTTATGCAATGCTCCTGGGACTTTCCAAAGGTGTATGATGGCTATCTTCCATGACATGGTTAAAGAAACTATGGAAGTCTTCATGGATGATTTCTCGGTCTATGGTGATTCTTTCTCTCATTGCCTTGCCAATTTAAAACGCATGCTTAAGCGGTGTGAAGACACTCGCCTTGTTCTAAATTGGGATAAATGCCATTTCATGGTAAAAGAAGGCATTGTGCTTGGACATAAAATCTCAAAATCCGGTCTTGAAGTGGACCGTGCTAAAATTGATGTCATAGCCAAATTACCTCCACCTTCAACCGTGAAGGGTGTGAGAAGTTTCCTTGGTCATGCGGGCTTCTATCGTCGATTCATTCAAGATTTTTCTAAAATCGCTCGCCCGATGACCCAGCTCTTGCAAAAAGATACTCCATTTATCTTTTCTAGAGAGTGTCTTGAATCCTTCAATCTTCTTAAGGATAAGCTAACCAAGGCACCAGTCTTGGTTACCCCTAATTGGGAGCTACCTTTTGAATTTATGTGTGATGCTAGCGACTTTGCTATTGGAGCGGTTTTGGGCCAAAGAGTGAACAAACACTTCCAACAAATCCATTATGCTAGCAAGACAATGACGGGGGCTCAATTGCATTATACCACTACCGAAAAAGAGCTTTTAGCTGTAGTGTATGCTTTTGAAAAATTACGCCCCTATCTTGTCCTTTCCACCACCATTGTCTATACCGACCATTCTGCGTTGAAGTGCTTGTTAACTAAACAAGACTCTAAGCCAAGACTTCTTCGTTGGGTTTTGCTCCTTCAAGAATTTAAAATCGAAATTTGTGACAAGAAGGGAGCCGAAAACCTAGCCGCGGATAATCTAAGTAGACTTAAGGATCCTTATCAAGGGGATCATCCGACTCAAGAGATCAATGACTCTTTTCCCCTTGAGGTCTTAATGTCTATCAATTCCAATCTTGATGACACCCCGTGGTTTGCGGACATTGCAAACTACTTGGCGGGTGGAATTCTCAAGGAAGGGTTAACGTCCCAACAAAAGAAAAAGTTCTTTAAAGACATTGAACAATATTTTTGGGACGACCCTTACCTTTTCAAACAATGTTCGGATCTTGTCACTCGTCGATGTATTGATGGGCCGGCAGCTTTACTAATCCTTGAAGCTTGCCATAAAGGACCCACCGATGGTCACTTTGGTCCCAATTACACCGCGAAGAAAGTTTTCGACTCTGGCTTTTATTGGCCCACCATTTACCATGACGCTCATGAAATGGTTAAACATTGTGATGCTTGCCAAAGACAAGGCAAGATCACACATAAAGATGAGATGCCTCAAAATTTCATCCAAGAATGTGAAATCTTTGATGTATGGGGCATCGACTTTATGGGGCCATTTCCATCATCTAAAGGGAACAAGTACATCCTCGTAGCCGTTGAATACGTATCTAAATGGGTTGAAGCAAAGGCTCTCCCTACGAACGATGCGAGGGTGGTTGTGAACTTTTTGAAGCAGCTTTTTGCTCGATTCGGTGTTCCTCGTGCTATCATCAGTGACCGCGGGACTCATTTTTGCAATGATCAATTTGCTCGAGTCATGGCTAAGTATGGTGTCAATCACCGTCTTTCCACCGCTTATAATCCCCAAACAAATGGTCAAGCCGAGATATCTAACCGTGGATTGAAGCGAATTCTTGAGCGTACTGTGGGAGAGCATCGTGCCTCGTGGGCCGATAAGTTAGATGATGCTTTGTGGGCTTTCCGCACCGCATATAAGACGCCGATTGGTTGCACTCCATATCGTCTTGTGTACAGGAAGGTGATACAAGGCTTTTGGCCAGGTAAAAAGATTCGTTGATGTATGTCTCTTCGAATTGAAAAAGGAGTTTAATGTGCGACTCAGTTGATCTTGGTGAAAAAAAATAGTTGTGTCGTTGTAGTATTAAAAAGTGCAAAACTTTAAAGTAAATGGGCATTTTAAGTAAATCTAAGTCTAACTAAAAGTAAATGGCAAGTAATTAAAAGCGTGACTAAAATTAAAGGGCACTAAAGTAAATAACGCAAACTTAAAACTATCTAAGGCAAACTTAAAACGCAACTAAAACTTAAACTAAGGCAAGGCCAAAATAAATCTAAGACAAAATGAACTTAAAGTGCGACTAAGGAAAAAGCGGAAAAATAAAGCTTGAAATTAAAAATCAAAGACAAAAACTAAAAAGAACCTGAATACAGCTCATTCCGAACAATCCTTCGTCCGGAACAATCACTCATCCGGAATGTCACCTTCGTTCGGAATGATTCTTCTTCGCTCGGAATATTACCAAAATCCTTGATCCGGAACAAATTTCCTATTCTGAATATGTCACTTATCCAGAACAATCCTTCGTTCGGAACTTAACTGATTCAGAACTCAATTGGTTCGGAACTTCCCTGGTTCGGAAGTTCTTGGTTCGGAACTTTGAATGTTCCGAATGAAATAAAGCTTGAATCGGAACTTTTGGTTCATAAGTTCTTTGTTCGGAACTTCTAGCCTTGGTTCAGAACTTTACTGAATCGGAACTTCTATCCTTGGTTCGGAACTTTACTGAGTCGGAACTTCCCAAGCCAAAACCTTGGTTCGGAACTTCTTGGTTCGGAACTTCTGAATGATCCGAATGAACCACTTACTCTCTGGTCCGGAAATTTTCCGAATGAACAAGATGTTGATCCGGAACTTCTTTGGTTCGGATGTTTTTGGTTCGGAACTTCTTGGTTCGGAAGAAATTCTGACTGAACAAGTAGTTGGTTTGAAACACTTGGTGTTGATCCGGAACTTACCTGGGAAAGATCAGAAACAGGAAAACAAACACCCCGAAGAACAGGGAACACAATAACACACGAATCTAATCACAATTTAACTAAATCAAATGAAAGATTAAATCAAACTAATCACAAAGCATCTACTAAACATAAACAAACAATCTAAATCAACAAATCTAACAAGACTAACCAAAATAATCAAAACCCACTTGGATCAAAATAAGAACATGAACATAAACATAAACATAAACATACAAATCAAAGATTAAGAAAGGTAGATAGGAGATTAACAAGATAAAGTAAAGATTGACAAGAATTAAATGGAAACTTACTTGAAATTAAAGGAATTTAAGGTGCAAGACAAGGTAATTAAATTTGACAAGTAATTAAATGACAAGGTAATTAAAAGTGGAAGAACTAATTGTCACGATTAGTCAACAAAATGAAAATGATTAAGAACTAATCTATATATAGGGGAGGATTAGGAAGCTTCCTCTCCTCCTTCATTTTCTCTTAATTGCATCATTAGGCCCTTCCTTCTTAATCTCTTTGTTAATTGCACCATTAGTCCTTAAGCCATTAAATCTTCTTTAATCTTGGTCTTTAATGACTTTTGGCTCGGGATTTCTTTGAACTCGTCTTTTAATTCTTCAATAAATTAGACTTGAGTTTTTCGGCTTTTGATAAACTTCCGTCTTTTGACTTTTTCTTCGATAAATCTTCAGAATTGGTCTTGGACTTCCGTTCTTTTTCCAATCTTGACTTCTCGACTTCATATTTCATCCTTTTCTTCAATAAAAGCCCGTGAATGCCGTGTTTTCTCCACTTTTCACAATTTCGTCCTAAATCACAACAAAAACACAAACCACGCATAATTCCGACATAAAAGACATAAAATACACGTTTTGGCTCGGTTATTATTGTAATTAAGTGGTAAAGAGGATGGGTGTTTACACACCTATCAAATCCCCTACACTTGACCATTGCAATGTCCTCATGCAATGCATTAGTTACAAAGCACATTTACATTTTTCATCATAATCAATCCACGTTGGCCTTTATTAAAGAGATAGAAAATTATAAAAATTCAAAGTTAAGAAATCAAAAAGCATACCTTGGGTTTTGGAAATGTCATGAATAATCATCATCCTCAAGTTTTCACTTTCTCCAAACCAAGCTTAAAAACGAGATCATTGTTATTATAAGTTAGTAAACTATCACAAACTCATGTGGGCCAATTATTCACTTAGACTCCCTTATTCCTAGGGGTATCTCTTATATTTTATTATTGTCTTGAATGATCACAAGGATGCATTTTTTACTTATTTCGATAGTTATTAAGGCCGAAAATAAAGTGAACGATTTAATCAATAGTTAGCTAAAGGACAAAATCTTTTAAAACTGCTTCTCGGGACCTCATAAAGTTCATATCTTGGCATAACTTGTTTCGCGATTTGAGACCTTTCTCGGACCGATATTTGGCAGCGACTTCATACTTCAAACCTTGAGAGACGTTCATGAAATTATGGTCTTCTCTTCATAATGGAGTTTCTTCACTTGAAGTTTTGAGAGATTCATACTTGGACCACGACTTCTTCATTTTTCTCCAATCTTTATTTTGGACTTTGATATACAATAATCCGCCTCCTTTTTGGACTTGGCTTCATTTATCCTCATACCTTGTTAGAGCCTTTTCGGATAGACTTCTCCATGACTTTTTGGGACTTTTTGCTTTTCGTCGTGTGTCTCGATCCTTCATATTGATTTTTGATAAATGCTTCTTCACATCACTTTGGATCTTTAGCAACAAAATGTAGCCCTCATGTCTTGTTAGGACCTTTTTGGACTCGCCAATCTTTGCATCCCGCTTCAATAAGTTATGCCTTGGCTATGAACTCTAATCCATACCGAGCAACTTTTAAACGATCTTGGGCTAGAAGCTAAGTAACTTTTCAAATCGTACAACCTTATTTATTGCAGATAAATTTATTAGCAAGCGATGGGAGAATAGGCTTATAATTAACTCACATAAATTCACGAAAGAATACCGAACTTATAATTGACTCTATCATCTCTCGTTCTCCATAGTTTAAAATCTCAAGGAATGAGACTCGTGGATACTTAGCCTATAAAATCAAAGTTTTGGGTTTTCGAGTCGCCTATAGGATCTTGCAAGCTCTTAGACTTTTTCAAGTTTAGAAATCTCATTTTAAAGTTCCCTTGATAAACAACTCTCTAGGATCATTAATAGGAACTTGTGAAAAGTTCTTGTTCTTAACCCGTGAGAGTTAAGACTTTCGCGTTTTATAGCTCCCTATATAAAAGCCTAGCAAAACTTGACTTAAACATGTTAAGGGTACTAGCTAGAGTAACTTGGATAAGTAAACTCGGGTTGAGTCAAAAGATTCACAACGTTTGAAAATTAAAACCACTTTATTAAAATTTTATTCTAATAAGGAAAGAAAATAACTATACAAAGGTAAAAACTAATAAGCCAAAGTAAATCAAAGATTTTGAAAAATGTCGAAAAATTGATTTTTCGGTTAAAAGGAGGACAAATAGAAGGAAAAGGCCACTTAACTTCGATAGAAGTCCCCCTACACTTAATATAAACATTGTCCTTAATGTTTAAGCATGTGGGAGTAAACTCCCCTACACTTAGGACATTGTGCACGTTGTTTAAATCTTGCTAAGGAAAAGACAACTAAAGAGATTCCTATTTTTAATATTGAGAAAATATAAAATAGTGAATCGAAAAGAGTTTAGGATAGAACCGGGAAGAACTGAACACGGAATCACGGGTCGTCAAGAATCATCAAGAGTGGATCATTGAGCGCTCGAATCCCTGATTAAGAAGGGAGGAGAGGAAAGTGAACCAACGGGTCTCCCCTACACTTATGATAAAGAAAGCAAAAAGATAGATGCATGGGTTGCCTCCCAAGAAGCGCTTGATTTTTGTTAACCGAGTCGTGAGCCTGACTCGACCTTGATCATCATAGGAAGAAGCATGAAACATATCCACCAGGATCAAAGACATAGTTTTCGTCCATCAAATAGCATAAGCTTAAGGCGAACAAGGCAAGCCAAAGAAGAGTAGGCAAGGCTCCCTTAAGCAGCGATGGAGCACGGTGGAAGCAAGGGTGAAGGGCAAGCATGTCTTCAAAATTTCCAAAGATTTTTCCTTTTATTTCATCAGGTGGATACTGAGATGGCTGAATAATATCTATACCGGGGTCGAACACCTTTTCCTTTAAGGGAAAATAGTACTCAGGCTCAGCAGAGTGTGAAGAAGATCCGCGAAGAAGCACAACCTCGTCCTCAGAAGGGGGACAAAGAGGTGTTAAATCATACGTGCTGCGGATGTTGGTGTCAACCGGTTTCTTCTCCTTAGAAAGAATGTTCTTCAAATCCAAAGTAGGATCAAGACGATAATCTTCAAAGTCCAAAGGAGGAGCATCACTCTCATGAGGGAAGTAAGTGTTGAGAAAAGCAGAGAAATCTTCCTCAAATGAGTAATCGTCCAAAGTAGGATCGAGTGATGGCGGAGGATCTTCATCATGTGAAGAATCGCTCGAAAGGGTATCATCCTCATCGAAATCATCATACGTGGGTAGGTCGGGATACTCAGAAGTAAGGCCATCATAATCATCCGAATCTGAGCTAGAATCATCATCATAAGCATCAAAGACCGGTGGAGAATCATAAATGGGAGAAGGTTCCAAATTGGAGAGAGAATCATCCACATCATCTTGAAAAAGTGGATTATCAATGGAAGAGTCGAATAGAGGATTGTTGTAGATGGTAAAATCATCGAGCACATTAATCATATTCACTGATTCTCGGCCTCCAAAGGATTTACCTGTAAGCTTCCCCATTTTAAAAACTTGTGAATCATTCCCGACTCTTAAGATTAACTCGCCTTCGGCAACATCAACTAAAGCTCGTCCGGTTCTCAAGAATGGCCGACCAAGTATTAAAGGAATACGAGGGTCCATTTCATAATCAACAACGACAAAATCGACCGGGAAAGTAAATGTGCCAACTTTGATGAACACGTCTTCGGCTATACCAACGAGGTAAGCGAGAGTGCGATTTGCAAGTTCAAGAGTCATCTTTGTTGGAGTGAGGTCGGGTAATGATAGTGTTTTCCAAACACTCAAAGGCATAAGATTAATACTGGCCCCGAGATCAGCAAGGGCAGTAAATTCTTCAATTTTGTTGAAAACGCAAGGCAACACAAAACGACTGGGATCTCCAAGCTTTTCCGGAAGTTCTTTAAGAATAACTGCAGAGCGGTTTTCATTTAAGCGTGTGTTGGCGAGTTCAATCAGCTTCTCCTTCTTGTTAAGTAATTCCTTAAATGCTTTGACAAATTTCGGCATGTGGACAAGTGCTTCAAGAAAGCTAATGTTGAAGTTCATTTGAGAGATCATCTTCACATAGAGTGACACTTCAGAGTCATCCTTGGTTAGCATTTTGGTCTTGCCTAAACGAGAAGGATAAGGGATATTGGGTTTTGGTGGTGAAGGTGCGGGTGTAGCAGGTAAAGGTTGAGATGTTGAAGGGTCCTTCCTAGGTACATCGTCATGACGAGGCGGAGACGGTAATGGTGCACTAATACTAGGTGTAGGAGGAGTAGGGATACATGGTGGTGGAGGAGGTGTAGATGATGGCGGTGGGATTGGTGGATCGACAATGGTAATTCCACTACGAGTAGTAATAGCACTCACATTTTCTCGCAGATTGGTGACGGTGTTTGAAGGTAGAGAACTCGAACAAGAAGGTTGAGCGGCGGGCAAGAAACTAGCAAGCATATTCTTTAAATCATTCGTTTGATTGCTGAAGGAGGATTGAATATTATCTCGAAGCTCGGATCTAATCTCATTTCCTTGCTTGGTAATATCTCCTTTAAGATTGATAATTTGGCTCTGCAGATTCTTGATTTGCTCACCTTGGGTTCTCATTATGGCTTCAACATCGTGGTTAATGGGTGGGGTTTGTTGGGCGGGCGGGTGATAAGGATTAGAAGCTCTTGGTGGGATTTGGTTGCTTCTATTGTAGTTGTTGGCGGGGTTTTGGTTTTGAGGAGAAAAACCGGGTGAAAGGTAGTTGTTCGATCGGTAACTCAGCAAATTTCTATCCCCTTGAGGTCGAGCTTGGTAAGTTTCCGGTGAATAATTACCATAAGCTGCATACACATTTTCCGGATTTCCTTGAGTCGAAGGACAATCGGTGTATGAGTGAGGACCTCCGCATGTTTCACAAGAAGGTGCAACCGCTTTAACTTGTTGTTGTTGTTGGTTTGAAGTGAGAAGCGTGATACTTTTGCTCATTTCAGTCATCATGCGGGTGAGTTCAGTCATATCAAGATTTGCTGAAGAGGAAGAAACATTGACTCTCGGATTGTTCCTTGAAGAAGCGGAGGAGTCCCAGTTTTTGTGGTGAGTAGTCATGTTCTCAATAAGCTCTCTACACTCCTCGGGTCTCCTTTTCATGAATGTGCCACCGGCGGCTGCATTAATCGTATCACGATCTCGAAAAGTCAAACCGTTGTAGAAAGTATCAATTAAGGTCATAGGGAGCATGTTGTGGTTTGGACAACGATCAATCAAGACATTATATCTTTCCCAAGCATCAAAAAGAGATTCATCGGGATCTTGCATGAAACCGCTGATTTGATTGCGAAGGCTCGTGACCGTGGATGGTGGAAAGTAGCGCGACAAAAAACGTTGAGTCATGTCATCCCAAGTGTGAATAGAATTCTTCGGGAGACGATCAAACCATTTCTCGGCATGATGTGATAAAGTATGTGGAAAGAGTTGTAGGCGAAGAACATCCATTGTGGCACCAGGCAACTTCATGCTTTGGGTGATTGTAATGAACTTGTCGAGGTGTTTGTTGGCATCATCATCAGGCATTCCTCTAAAAGGATTTGTTTGCACTTGCTGAATCATGTGGTGCTTCAACGAAAACTCCAGAGCGTTGATTTGCATCGTCGCAATCGGTCCTCCTCGTCCAAACATGGTAGGTTGACAAAGCTCCTCCATGGTCCGAAGATCGGGCTGTGGAAGAACATTGTTGTTATTATTGAGGTGCGGTGGATTATTATTGTTGTTAACACCTGACATACTTAAATCTTCTCGAGTCTCAGGCTCTTGATAATTAGAAGATCTAGTACGCATACACCTGAAAATTCAAAAGAAAACAAAACCAAACACAAAGACAATATATATACACAATAAAGATATAATCTTTTTGGATTTTTGAAATTTTTAATTTTTTTGGTTTTTTGAATTTTTTGTGCAAGAAAATAACGCTCACAAGTGAACGGATCCCAAAAAGCAACGCGTCTCTCAAAGAAAATCGTTAATCTTTACGAAAAGAGCCGGCAGCGGCGCCATTTGATACAAGGCTTTTGGCCAGGTAAAAAGATTCGTTGATGTATGTCTCTTCGAATTGAAAAAGGAGTTTAATGTGCGACTCAGTTGATCTTGGTGAAAACAAATAGTTGTGTCGTTGTAGTATTAAAAAGTGCAAAACTTTAAAGTAAATGGGCACTTTAAGTAAATCTAAGTCTAACTAAAAGTAAATGGCAAGTAATTAAAAGCGTGACTAAATTAAAGGGCACTAAAGTAAATAACGCAAACTTAAAACTATCTAAGGCAAACTTAAAACGCAACTAAAACTTAAACTAAGGCAAGGCTAAAATAAATCTAAAGCAAAATGAACTTAAAGTGCGACTAAGGAAAAAGCGGAAAAATAAAGCTTGAAATTAAAAATCAAAGACAAAAACTAAAAAGAACCTGAATACAGCTCATTCGGAACAATCCTTCGTCCGGGACAATCACTCATCCGAAATGTCACCTTCGTTCGGAATGATTCTTCTTCGCTCGGAATATTACCAAAATCCTTGATCCAGAACAAATTTCCTATTCTGAATATGTCACTTATCCAGAACAATCCTTCGTTCGGAACTTAACTGATTCGGAACTCAATTGGTTCGGAACTTCCCTGGTTCGGAAGTTCTTGGTTCGGAACTTTGAATGTTCCGAATGAAATAAAGCTTGAATCGGAACTTTTGGTTCGGAAGTTCTTTGTTCGGAACTTCTAGCCTTGGTTCGGAACTTTACAGAATCGGAACTTCTATCCTTGGTTCGGAACTTTACTGAGTCGGAACTTCCCAAGCCAAAACCTTGGTTCGGAACTTCTTGGTTCGGAACTTCTTGGTTCGGAACTTCTGAATGATCAGAATGAACCACTTACTCTCTGGTCTGGAACTTTTCCGAATGAACAAGATGTTGATCCGGAACTTCTTTGGTTCGAAATTTTTTGGTTCGGAACTTCTTGGTTCGGAAGAAATTCTGACTGAACAAGTAGTTGGTTCGAAACACTTGGTGTTGATCCGGAACTTACCTGGGAAAGATCAGAAACAGGAAAACAAACACCCCGAAGAACAGGGAACACAATAACACACGAATCGAATCACAATTTAACTAAATCAAATGAAAGATTAAATCAAACTAATCACAAAGCATCTACTAAACATAAACAAACAATCCAAATCAACAAATCTAACAAGACTAACCAAAATAATCAAAACCCACTTAGATCAAAATAAGAACATGAACATAAACATAAACATAAACATACAAATCAAAGATTAAGAAAGGTAGATAGGAGATTAACAAGATAAAGTAAAGATTGACAAGAATTAAATGGAAACTTACTTGAAATTAAAAGAATTTAAGGTGCAAGACAAGGTAATTAAATTTGACAAGTAATTAAATGACAAGGTAATTAAAAGTGGAAGAACTAATTGTCACGATTAGTCAACAAAATGAAAATGATTAAGAACTAATCTATATATAGGGGAGGATTAGGAAGCTTCCTCCCCTCCTTCATTTTCTCTTAATTGCATCATTAGGCCCTTCCTTCTTAATCTCTTTGTTAATTGCACCATTAGTCCTTAAGCCTTTAAATCTTCTTTAATCTTGGACTTTAATGACTTTTGGCTCGGGATTTCTTTGAACTCGTCTTTTAATTCTTTAATAAATTAGACTTGAGTTTTTCGGCTTTTGATAAACTTCCGTCTTTTGACTTTTTCTTCGATAAATCTTCAGAATTGGTCTTGGACTTCCGTTCTTTTTCCAATCTTAACTTCTCGACTTCATCTTTCATCTTTTTCTTCAATAAAATCCCGTGAATGCCGTGTTTTCTCCACTTTTCACAATTTCTTCCTAAATCACAACAAAAACACAAACCACGCATAATTCCGACATAAAAGGCATAAAATACACGTTTTGGATCGGTTATTATTGTAATTAAGTGGTAAAGAGGATGGGTGTTTACACACCTATCAAATCCCCTACACTTGACCATTGCAATGTCCTCATGCAATGCATTAGTTACAAAGCACGTTTACATTTTTCATCATAATCAATCCACGTTGGCCTTTATTAAAGAGATAGAAAATTATAAAAATTCAAAGTAAAGAAATCAAAAAGCATACCTTGGGTTTTGGAAATGTCATGAATAATCATCATCCTCAAGTTTTCACTTTCTCCAAACCAAGCTTAAAAACGAGATCATTGTTATTATAAGTTAGCAAACTATCACGAACTCATGTGGGACAATTATTCACTTGGACTCCCTTATTCCTAGGGGTATCTCTTATATTTTATTGTTGTCTTGAATGATCACGAGGATGCATTTTTGACTTATTTCGATAGTTATTAAGGCCGAAAATAAAGTGAATGATTTAATCAATAGTTAGCTAAAGGACAAAATCTTTTAAAACTGCTTCTCGGGACCTCATAAAGTTCATATCTTGGCATAACTCGTTTCGCGATTTGAGACCTTTCTCGGACCGATATTTGGCAGCGACTTCATACTTCAAACCCTGAGAGACGTTCATGAAGTTATGGTCTTCTCTTCATAATGGAATTTCTTCACTTGAAGTTTTGAGAGATTCATACTTGGACCACGATTTCTTCATTTTTCTCCAATCTTTATTTTGGACTTTGATATACAACGATCCGCCTCCTTTTTGGACTTGGCTTCATTTATCCTCATACCTTGTTATGGCCTTTTCGGATAGACTTCTCCATGACTTTTTGGGAGTTTTTGCTTTTCGTCGTGTGTCTCGATCCTTCATATTGATTTTTGATAAATGATTCTTCACATCACTTTGGATCTTTAGCAACAAAATGTAGCCCTCATGTCTTGTTAGGACCTTTTTGGACTCGCCAATCTTCGCATCCCGCTTAAATAAGTTATGCCCTGGCTATGAACTCTAATCCATACCGAGCAACTTTTAAACGATCTTGGGCTAGAAGCTAAGTAACTTTTCAAATCGTACAACCTTATTTATTGCAGATAAATTTATTAGCAAGCGATGGAAGAATAGGCTTATAATTAACTCACATAAATTAACGAAATAATACCGAACTTATAAATGACTAAATCATCTCTCGTTCTCCACAGTTTAAAATCTCAAGGAATGAGACTCGTGGATACTTAGCCTATTAAATCAAAGTTTTGGGTTTTCGAGTCGCCTATAGGATCTTGCAAGCTCTTAGACTTTTTCAAGTTTAGAAATCGCATTTTAAAGTTCCCTTGATAAACAACTCTCTAGGATCAATTATAGGAACTTGCGAAAAGTTCTTATTCTTAACCCGTGAGAGTTAAGACTTTCGCGTTTTATAGATCCCTGTATAAAAGCCTAGCAAAACTTGACTTAAACATGTTAAGGGTACTAGCTAGAGTAACTTAGATAAGTAAACTCGGGTTGAGTCAAAAGATTCACAACGTTTGAAAATTAAAACCACTTTATTAAAATTTTATTCTAATAAGGAAAGAAAATAACTATACAAAGGTAAAAACTAATAGGCCAAAGTAAATCAAAGATTTCGAAAAATGTCGAAAAATTTATTTTCCGGTTAAAATGAGGACAAATACAAGGAAAAGGCCACTTAACTTCGATAGAGCATCGCGTCTCTTACAGAAAACCGTTAATCTTTACGAAAAGAGCCGGCAGCGGCGCCATTTGATACAAGGATTTTGGCCAGGTAAAAAGATTCGTTGATGTATGTCTCTTCGAACTGAAAAAGGAGTTTAATGTGCGACTCAGTTGATCTTGGTGAAAACAAATAGTTGTGTCGTTGTAGTATTAAAAAGTGCAAAACTTTAAAGTAAATGGGCACTTTAAGTAAATCTAAGTCTAACTAAAAGTAAATGGCAAGTAATTAAAAGCGTGACTAAAATTAAAGGGAACTAAAGTAAATAACGCAAACTTAAAACTATCTAAGGCAAACTTAAAACGCAACTAAAACTTAAACTAAGGCAAGGATAAAATAAACCTAAGGCAAAATGAACTTAAAGTGCGACTAAGGAAGAAGCGGAAAAATAAAGCTTGAAATTAAAAATCAAAGACAAAAACTAAAAAGAACCTAAATACAGCTCATTCGGAACAATCCTTCGTCCAGAACAATCACTCATCCGGAAAGTCACCTTCGTTCGGAATGATTCTTCTTCGCTCGGAATATTACCAAAATCCTTGATCCGGAACAAATTTCCTATTCTGAATATGTCACTTATCCAGAACAATCCTTCGTTGGAAACTTAACTGATTCGGAACTCAATTGGTTCGAAACTTCCCTGGTTCGGAAGTTCTTGGTTCGGAACTTTGAATGTTCCGAATGAAATAAAGCTTGAATCGAAACTTTTGGTTCAGAAGTTCTTTGTTCGGAACTTCTAGCCTTGGTTCGGAACTTTACTGAATCGGAACTTCTATCCTTGGTTCGGAACTTTACTGAGTCGGAACTTCCCAAGCCAAAACCTTGGTTCGGAACTTCTGAATGATCCGAATGAACCACTTACTCTCTGGTCCGGAACTTTTCCGAATGAACAAGATGTTGATCCGGAACTTCTTTGGTTCGGAAGTTTTTGGTTCGTAACTTCTTGGTTCGGAAGAAATTCTGACTGAACAAGTAGTTGGTTCGAAACACTTAGTGTTGATCCGGAACTTACCTGGGAAAGATCAGAAACAGGAAAACAAACACCCCGAAGAACAGGGAACACAATAACACACGAATCTAATCACAATTTAACTAAATCAAATGAAAGATTAAATCAAACTAATCACAAAGCATCTACTAAACATAAACAAACAATCCAAATCAACAAATCTAACAAGACTAACCAAAATAATCAAAACCCACTTGGATCAAAATAAGAACATGAACATAAACATAAACATAAACATACAAATCAAAGATTAAGAAAGGTAGATAGGAGATTAACAAGATAAAGTAAAGATTGACAAGAATTTAATGGAAACTTACTTGAAATTAAAGGAATTTAAGGTGCAAGACAAGGTAATTAAATTTGACAAGTAATTAAATGACAAGGTAATTAAAAGTGGAAGAACTAATTGTCACGATTAGTCAACAAAATGAAAATGATTAAGAACTAATCTATATATAGGGGAGGATTAGGAAGCTTCCTCCCCTCCTTCATTTTCTCTTAATTGCATCATTAGGCCCTTCCTTCTTAATCTCTTTGTTAATTGCACCATTAGTCCTTAAGCCTTTAAATCTTCTTTAATCTTGGACTTTAATGACTTTTGGCTCGGGATTTCTTTGAACTCGTCTTTTAATTCTTTAATAAATTAGACTTGAGTTTTTCGGCTTTTGATAAACTTCCGTCTTTTGACTTTTTCTTCGATAAATCTTCAGAATTGGTCTTGGACTTCCGTTCTTTTTCCAATCTTGACTTCTCGACTTCATCTTTCATCTTTTTCTTCAATAAAATCCCGTGAATGCCGTGTTTTCTCCACTTTTCACAATTTCTTCCTAAATCACAACAAAAACACAAACCACGCATAATTCCGACATAAAAGGCATAAAATACACGTTTTGGCTCGGTTATTATTGTAATTAAGTGGTAAAGAGGATGGGTGTTTACACACCTATCAAATCCCCTACACTTGACCATTGCAATGTCCTCATGCAATGCATTAGTTACAAAGCACGTTTACATTTTTCATCATAATCAATCCACGTTGGCCTTTATTAAAGAGATAGAAAATTATAAAAATTCAAAGTAAAGAAATCAAAAAGCATACCTTGGGTTTTGGAAATGTCATGAATAATCATCATCCTCAAGTTTTCACTTTCTCCAAACCAAGCTTAAAAACGAGATCATTGTTATTATAAGTTAGCAAACTATCACGAACTCATGTGGGCCAATTATTCACTTGGACTCCCTTATTCCTAGGGGTATCTCTTATATTTTATTGTTGTCTTGAATGATCACGAGGATGCATTTTTGACTTATTTCGATAGTTATTAAGGCCGAAAATAAAGTGAATGATTTAATCAATAGTTAGCTAAAGGACAAAATCTTTTAAAACTGCTTCTCGGGACCTCATAAAGTTCATATCTTGGCATCACTCGTTTCGCGATTTGAGACCTTTCTCGGACCGATATTTGGCAGCGACTTCATACTTCAAACCCTGAGAGACGTTCATGAAGTTATGGTCTTCTCTTCATAATGGAATTTCTTCACTTGAAGTTTTGAGAGATTCATACTTGGACCACGACTTCTTCATTTTTCTCCAATCTTTATTTTGGACTTTGATATATAACGATCCGCCTCCTTTTTGGACTTGGCTTCATTTATCCTCATACCTTGTTATGGCCTTTTCGGATAGACTTCTCCATGACTTTTTGGGAGTTTTTGCTTTTCGTCGTGTGTCTCGATCCTTCATATTGATTTTTGATAAATGATTCTTCACATCACTTTGGATCTTTAGCAACAAAATGTAGCCCTCATGTCTTGTTAGGACCTTTTTGGACTCGCCAATCTTCGCATCCCTCTTAAATAAGTTATGCCCTGGCTATGAACTCTAATCCATACCGAGCAACTTTTAAACGATCTTGGGCTAGAAGCTAAGTAACTTTTCAAATCGTACAACCTTATTTATTGCAGATAAATTTATTAGCAAGCGATGGGAGAATAGGCTTATAATTAACTCACATAAATTAACGAAAGAATACCGAACTTATAAATGACTCTATCATCTCTCGTTCTCCACAGTTTAAAATCTCAAGGAATGAGACTCGTGGATACTTAGCCTATTAAATCAAAGTTTTGGGTTTTCGAGTCGCCTATAGGATCTTGCAAGCTCTTAGACTTTTTCAAGTTTAGAAATCGCATTTTAAAGTTCCCTTGATAAACAACTCTCTAGGATCAATTATAGGAACTTGCGAAAAGTTCTTGTTCTTAACCCGTGAGAGTTAAGACTTTCGCGTTTTATAGCTCCCTATATAAAAGCCTAACAAAACTTGACTTAAACATGTTAAGGGTACTAGCTAGAGTAACTTAGATAAGTAAACTCGGGTTGAGTCAAAAGATTCACAACGTTTGAAAATTAAAACCACTTTATTAAAATTTTATTCTAATAAGGAAAGAAAATAACTATACAAAGGTAAAAACTAATAGGCCAAAGTAAATCAAAGATTTCGAAAAATGTCGAAAAATTTATTTTCCGGTTAAAATCAGGACAAATACAAGGAAAAGGCCACTTAACTTCGATAGAGCACCGCGTCTCTTACAGAAAACCGTTAATCTATACGAAAAGAGCCGGCAGCGGCGCCATTTGATACAAGGTTTTTGGCCAGGTAAAAAGATTCGTTGATGTATGTCTCTTCGAACTGAAAAAGGAGTTTAATGTACGACTCAGTTGATCTTGGTGAAAACAAATAGTTGTGTCGTTGTAGTATTAAAAAGTGCAAAACTTTAAAGTAAATGGGCACTTTAAGTAAATCTAAGTCTAACTAAAAGTAAATGGCAAGTAATTAAAAGCGTGACTAAAATTAAAGGGAACTAAAGTAAATAACGCAAACTTAAAACTATCTAAGGCAAACTTAAAACGCAACTAAAACTTAAACTAAGGCAAGGCTAAAATAAATCTAAGGCAAAATGAACTTAAAGTGCGACTAAGGAAGAAGCGGAAAAATAAAGCTTGAAATTAAAAATCAAAGACAAAAACTAAAAAGAACCTAAATACAGCTCATTCGGAACAATCCTTCGTCCAGAACAATCACTCATCCGGAATGTCACCTTCGTTCGGAGTGATTCTTCTTCGCTCGGAATATTACCAAAATCCTTGATCCGGAACAAATTTCCTATTCTGAATATGTCACTTATCCAGAACAATCCTTCGTTCGAAACTTAACTGATTCGGAACTCAATTGGTTCGGAACTTCCCTGGTTCGGAAGTTCTTGGTTCGGAACTTTTAATGTTCCGAATGAAATAAAGCTTGAATCGGAACTTTTGGTTCAGAAGTTCTATGTTCGGAACTTCTAGCCTTGGTTCGGAACTTTACTGAATCGGAACTTCTATCCTTGGTTCGGAACTTTACTGAGTCGGAACTTCCCAAGCCAAAACCTTGGTTCGGAACTTCTGAATGATCCGAATGAACCACTTACTCTCTGGTCCGGAACTTTTCCGAATGAACAAGATGTTGATCCGGAACTTCTTTGGTTCGGAAGTTTTTGGTTCGGAACTTCTTGGTTCGGAAGAAATTCTGACTGAACAAGTAGTTGGTTCGAAACACTTGGTGTTGATCCGGAACTTACCTGGGAAAGATCAGAAACAGGAAAACAAACACCCCGAAGAACAGGGAACACAATAACACACGAATCTAATCACAATTTAACTAAATCAAATGAAAGGTTAAATCAAACTAATCACAAAGCATCTACTAAACATAAACAAACAATCCAAATCAACAAATCTAACAAGACTAACCAAAATAATCAAAACCCACTTGGATCAAAATAAGAACATGAACATGAACATAAACATAAACATACAAATCAAAGATTAAGAAAGGTAGATAGGAGATTAACAATATAAAGTAAAGATTGACAAGAATTAAATGGAAACTTACTTGAAATTAAAGGAATTTAAGGTGCAAGACAAGGTAATTAAATTTGACAAGTAATTAAATGACAAGGTAATTAAAAGTGGAAGAACTAATTGTCACGATTAGTCAACAAAATGAAAATGATTAAGAACTAATCTATATATAGGGGAGGATTAAGAAGCTTCCTCCCCTCCTTCATTTTCTCTTAATTGCATCATTAGGCCCTTCCTTCTTAATCTCTTTGTTAATTGCACCATTAGTCCTTAAGCCTTTAAATCTTCTTTAATCTTGGACTTTAATGACTTTTGGCTCAGGATTTCTTTGAACTCGTCTTTTAATTCTTCAATAAATTAGACTTGAGTTTTTCGGCTTTTGATAAACTTCCGTCTTTTGACTTTTTCTTCGATAAATCTTCAGAATTGGTCTTGGACTTCCGTTCTTTTTCCAATCTTGACTTCTCGACTTCATCTTTCATCTTTTTCTTCAATAAAAGCCCGTGAATGCCGTGTTTTCTCCACTTTTCACAATTTCGTCCTAAATCACAACAAAAACACAAACCACGCATAATTCTGACATAAAAGACATAAAATACACGTTTTGGCTCGGTTATTATTGTAATTAAGTGGTAAAGAGCATGGGTGTTTACACACCTATCAGAAGGCATGCCACCTCCCTATTGAGCTGGAACATAAGGCGTACTGGGCCTTGAAGTGGGCCAATTTTGACATCAACAAAGCCAGCGATCTTCGGAAGATCCAACTCAACGAGCTAAAGGAACTGAGGAATGAAGCTTATGAGAATTTTTTGATCCCAAAGTCAGATCTTAAACCTTAATAGCTTGTTTAAGGGTTGTGATAGAGAGAAAGAATTCAATCTAACACTAGAGAAACTTTGCAAAGCAAAGTAACTAAACAAGATGCGGAATGTAATGTTTAGCACAAGAACAAATGAGATTCAAACGTTGAACTTTAATATATCAAAGATATACGAATACCCAAAGTGGTATTAGGGTTTACAAAACCTTAAAGTAATAATAATGAAAAACGAAATGAGAAAGACATACTTTGCATGCTAACCTAGTGAGTCCTTTTATAGGCACAAGGACTCACGTACAAGATCACTACTAACAAACTATGGAAAGTATTAAGGAATAATAACTGAAACGCGTAAAAATCTATTCCATGTTTATCTTTGACGGCAGGGCCTTTGACTTCAGCAGGGGAACCAATCCCCCTGCCTTTGTTATCTAGCAGGGGGAACTTACTCTAGCAGGGGTATGAATAATCAACTAGCAGGGGAAACAAATAAGCATAGATTTATTCCCAACAATCCTCCCCTAAACTTGTGCTTTCCCCTAAAGACAAGTTTCTGAATAAATGCTAGTTGATGAGGATGCTTACAAACTCTCTGGCCAAATCTGACTATGAACCATTCTTACCAGATCATAAGCAACAGGCTTCTTAGCATCTACAATTAGGTTAGCCTGTGCCAGTTTCTTCAAGGTGTCCTGAGAGAAGGGATAATACCTATGATTAAGCAAGTACACACTCACACCTTCCATCACCACCTCATAGACCCCAGAATTAGTAAATAGCTTCCAATACAACAAATCTCCTTTGTTTACTGCATCAAATATAGGATCAAATAACTCATGCTCGTACATCCTATGCATGCACTCCCAGATTACCCAGTCCTTCTCCACACCATCCATGGTAGGAGGTTTTGCAGCAAACGTTTTCTTCAATATTTTCCACAGATCTTCTAAGTCTTCACTATCTAAAATTTGAAACATGACATCTAGACTTAGAAAGGTCTGTGCTGTATTGTCAGCTCTTGTAAGCTTCCACCAAGTCCTCCCTTTGTGTTCATAAACAGCATACTCTATAATAGCAAACTTCTTTCCAAGCTCACTAGGTGAGATATCATCATTTTCTTGCAGAATCAGTTGTTTATCAATCTCATCATTTGAAGGCTTTTGAGACTCTTTAGTAACTATGCCTACTTTCTCCATTCTCTTGAGTCTCTTTGCTACTCTTTGTACATTAAGTACAGACTTCTCAAGTACTTCTGGAAAACTTCCACCTGCTTGATGCGATGCCCCTGCTTGGGATGATGCACCTGCTTGTGTAGTCTCTCCAGCTTTTCTTTTCTTTGATTCTCTAGCTTTCTGTAGCACTTCACTCTGTCTCCTAAGATACTCAGCTTCCTTAGGAGTGTTGATAGTCATCCAATCCTCCACATCATACAACTTTAGAACTGGTCTGACTGCTCTCTTTATGGCTTCAAAGCTCATTTCTCTGAAGTCACCATCCTTCCACTTTCTATGCCTCTTAAGCAGAACTTTGTAGTGATCAAGTTGCCCTTTCTCTGAAGTTCGATACTTCTCACTCTGAATTTGCATTGCCCTTCTTTCCAGATATTCAGTTTGATATTTGTAAACAAGGCAAGTCAACTCATACCTGTCTTCTAAAGGAGCATTTTTCAACTCCTTCTCCCATTGATCAAGAAACTCTCCAACATGAGGTACCCTGTCATCTAGTTCTCTATGCATAATCTCAACCTGCTTTAGCATATCTTTGGGCCTCATCTTCTCCATTCTTTGATCCTGCATATCCATTTCCTCTTGTTGTAGCCTGAGAGCTACTTGTGCATCATGTGCTTCTTGGGCCTTTTGCTGTTCAGGAGTCAGATGCTTGTATTTTCTCTTGGGCTGTTGCACCATGATTCATTTTCCTTTGTCTTTTGGATCCACTGCTGGTGCTGGTTTTGCTTTAGATGCAGGTTCTTTGATTGTTATCCCCTTCTGAGCTGGTTGCTTTCTGTTCTTCCTAACAAATGTTTGAGTAATATTCTTAGCAGGGGGTAAACTTACAGCAGTGGGATCAGCAATGGTAGGGGAAACTTTTGGAGCAGGGGCTTCTTCTTGATTGCCCATGGTGAGCAATGTTTGAGCAATATCTTTGGTTGCACTCCCCTTATCACTTCCCTTATCATCACTTTCTCTCTCCATCCCTTTCTTAGCACTTGTTATCTTTCCATGCTCCCCACCAGGATATGAATAATACTCAGTAGATCCTTCTGTGTGTGGAATTTCCTCCCCTTTGGAAGCATCCTCATCTGTGGAAAGAATCAGTCTGGGCTTTCTCCTCCCCTCAAGAGTAGCAAGTCTGGTTTCCAGTTGAGAGATAACCAGACCTTGCTTTTTGACATCTTGTACTAGTTGTGCGTTCTGCCTTTTCAGACTCATGCACATTTTCGTCAATTCCAGATTTGTCAAAGGTTTCATACTGCTCTCAATCCTAGAAGGGAATTTCTCCCCTTGTTGGATATCATGGAGTGGGGGAGAGGACTTATTGATGGTGTCACTATCCTGCTCACCCCTTGAGGATGAGACAGTAGTGGCAGCCAAACCCCCAGGTTGCTCCAAACTCTTGGAGACTCTCCTTTCTGCTGCTTGTGAAGATTCATCAGGCAAGGGAGACCTGGCAAACCTGGATTTTGAACGCCTTTCTTGTTGTGGATCAGCAGTTGGTAGGTTCTTGGCAGGGGAATCAGCAGGTTGATTTATGGCTGTTTGATTTTTGGCTTCTTCCCGTCTGATTTGGTCCATCATAATTGAAGGGAATGGAATGTTTCTGCCAGAAAACAAAGGTGATGGTGCAAGTAATGTGGTGAAGAGTTTGGTGGTGTGTTGGGTTGCTGAAAAATAGTTTCTGTGTGTAATGGGACCATGATCACTCATATTCAGCAAAATTTCTATAAACCTTGGATACATACAAAACTTTGAGGTGCTTGAAACATTTTTAACCATGCCTTTAAAAATCATTTGAGAAAAACAATACTTCCTTCCTGTTGCAAAGCAGATCAGGGCAGAAGCTATCTCACTACCAACCTCATTAAAAGCAGTGGTTTTTGGTGACAAACATTGCATTATAGTATGAATCAAATATTTCCAATGAGGGGCAAACTGGCCTTTAGCAAACTTACATTTTTTATTTTCAGAAAGTTTGTACCCCAATTTAACAAGACCTTCAAAAATTTCAGCCTCAGAAAAGTTGGTTATTCCATCCTCATCATCAAGGAGAAGATTCTCCCTGATGGAGGCAAGTGTGATTACCTTGGAATGACCATCAACTGTGCTTTGAATTATGACCTCTCCATTCACTGTTTTGGTCATGGCTTTAGACCAGAACTGTTGAATGTGTGAGGTATAAATGCGAGGATTGATGAGAAGGGCCACTCTGAAGTACGAAGACTTTAGAAAGGTCACAGCATCAGCAAACTCGGCTGGTTCATCATGAAGCAAAGCAATTTGGTTATGATTAGGAGCAATTTTAAGGGTCATGATGAATTTTGAAAATAGTTTGGAGGTTTATAAAGATGAGAGGTAAGTGGGATTAGGTCGAGAGAGATGTATGGACCTGCTGGTAAAGGGAATTAAGTTTATATAGGCAAATTGAAGGGCTGTGATTGGACCAAAATTTTCAAATTGCAAAAATATCAAGGATAAATCTTGATAAAAAATTAATATATTTGAAATAGAAGGAAAAGATTACCAATCAGCGAAGAAAGCGCCTTAAATATCTTTTAAAAATAATAAAATATTCCCTAACCAAAATTTAAGCAAGCAGGCCCAACGGCTATGAACAGGGTAACGGTATTGTCACTCAACGGTCAAACAGGGGAATGTTGTGAAAGCAGGGGAATAAAAGATAAAAGCAGGGGAAACTTTCCTAGGGGTATTGAACTAGTCATAGAGGGACTAATGCTAACTAGCTCTGCTCTAATGCACACACTTGTATACACAAGATAGATACATAGAAACTCAAGAGTCCTCTATTCAGCAATGGTCCCAATACATAAGTCCCCCTACACCAGGTTATCCCAAGAAATTATGCATACCCCAGTCACCATCCCAACCTTGTCCCTTACCTATGGTCAGTCAGTCTTGGTAGTGTGTGCCACAGGTCTATATTTGAACAGCAAGCTGTTTTAATAAAGAAATGTAAGCACACACTACAGTGCCTCAAGGTTTCAGAGTTCTGACAAGCTTTGCAGCAAGTCATCATTAACCTGAACCCTCACTCACCAGTGGATATGATCTAAGATCATATATGAGCATCCTAAGGATACCCTGAGTCCTAAAGGTGTGACCTAACCTCCCCTGAAACATAGAGTATATACCTGATCCACCAACGAGAATAGTATGCACCATATGAACCTCTGCATTGTTAGTCTAAAACCACATAAAACCACTTTTGTAAAAAGAACACACCCAGCTTAAGAGAAAAATCCTCTTGGCAGGGGAATGAACCCCAAGCAGGGGAATCAGTGTTAAAAAGCAGTGGAATGAAAGAAATGGTTAAATTGACTAACAATTATACAACAACAGCAGTGAAGTAACCCTGGTTATACATGAAAAAATAGACATCAGATTTTAAGGAGTAGCCATTCCAATACCTGCAACCAGATACTGAAACCTCCCTACATCAAAAGCTTTTGTTAAAAGATCAGAAACATTAAGTTCTGTATCAATTTTCTCAGGGACAATCAGTCCTTTTTCAAAACAATCTCTGATAAAGTGATGTCTAATTTCAATGTGTTTGGTTTTGCTATGAAAAACAGGGTTCTTTATGATGCAAATAGTGCTGTTGTTGTCAATGAATATCTTGGTTTTAAGAAAGTTATACCCATAATCAAGCAATTGATTTTGCACCCAAAGAACTTGACCACAGCATGCAGCAGCTGCTACATACTCAGATTCAGTTGTGGATGTTGCCATGATAGTCTGCTTCTTACATTGCCAAGATATAAGCCTGCTCCCCAAAAATTGGCATCCCCCTGTTGTAGACTTCCTATCATTGTTGTCACCAGCATAATCACTATCTGAATAAGCTATCAGCTCAAATGGTGACTCCTTTGGATACCAGAGTCCTAAGGTAGGATGACATTTTAGATACCTAAAAATCCTTTTCACAGCAAATAAGTGACACTCTGTTGGTGACACCTGGTATCTTGCACATAAGCAGACTGCAAACATGATGTCAGGTCTTGAAGCAGTGAGATACATAAGAGACCCAATCATATACCTGTAATTCCTGACATCTATAGGCTTTCCAGGACCATCCTTGCCCCATGGATGATCCTTGTCCATGGGAGTGGACACCTTCTTCCCATCAGACATGCCAAACTTCTTTACAATCTCAGCCACATATTTGTCTTGTGAGATAAATATCCCATCTTTCCGCTGCTGAACTTGTAACCCCAAAAAGAAGTTTAGTTCTCCCATGGCACTCATTTGGAATTTATCCTGCATCAATTTGGCAAACTCTTTGCTAAGCATGGAGTTAGTTGATCCAAAAATGATGTCATCCACATAGACTTGTACTAGCAGAAGGTCACCCTTTTGTTTCTTGGTAAAGAGGGTCTGATCAATCTTCCCCCTGCTGAATCCATTGTCTAGGAGATATTTAGAAAGAGTACCATACCAGGCTCTGGGAGCTTGGTGAAGGCCATACATGGCCTTTTTCACTTTGTATACTTTGTCAGGATGTTCTGGATCTTCAAACCCTGGTGGTTGCATGACATAGACTTCTTCATCAATGGTTCCATATAAGAAGGCACTTTTCACATCCATCTGGAAAACAGTGAAGTCCATGAATGAGGCATAAGCAAGAAATAATCTAATAGCTTCAATCCTGGCTACTGGAGCAAACACCTCTTCATAATCAATCCCTTCTTCCTGAGTATACCCTTGTGCCACTAACCTTGCTTTGTTCCTGATAACTATTCCCCTTTCATCCTTTTTGTTCCTGAGTACCCACTTGGTCCCAATAGGCCTTGCCCATTTAGGACAATCAACCAGAATCCAAACCTCTTGTATGTCGAATTGTAAGAGCTCCTCTTGCATGGCTTCAACCCAGCTTGGGTCATTTAAAGCCTGAAAAATCTTCTTTGGCTCTTCTTGTGACAAAAATGCAGTAAACAGACAACATTGCATGTTGTCATGATTGAACTTCATGGTGATATTAGCAATGAAGCTGTGCTCCTTTGCTGTGTACCTTGTATGTCTGGGGGCTTCAGGATTGCCAATGATCTGAGAGATAGGATGATCCTTATTGATTCTATAGGTAGGTTGCATGATGACTTCTGTTTCATCTTCTTCCAAATCAGAATTGATGGGGCTATTTTGATTAGGAAAGAAGTCCTCAAAGGAACTCCCAAATGAGACAGCATGACCTAGAGATGGGTGCTGGTGAGCAGAATGAAGCTCTGAATAACTAGGACCTCCACTCCTGATGATTCTGCTTCCACTGCTGGATATGATAGGACCATCATTTATAGGTGTAGATGATGAGATGAGTGGGGATTCTCTTTCTGCATCAGTAGTCTCATTAGCATCATGATCCTTTGTGAAAGAGAAATCAATTCCTCTAGCAGGGGAATCCTGGATTCCACTGCTTTCAGCCATTAAACTGCCTTCAGCCATAGTAGGGGATGAGATTGGCTGTTCTTTTCTTGGAGCAGAATTATCTTCTTGATCATCAGCTTCACTAGGAAACAATGAGGGAACATTCATGTACCTCAGAGGTGACTTCTCTGCACCAATTGTTTCTTGAGTACCTGAAATGTTAGTGTTCTGCAAGACAACAGGTACATAATTCATGGACTTGGAAAGTACATCTATATCAAAGAACCAGTCAGGACCTGTTTGAACATCTTCAGGTTTGTCTTCAAGAAAGTTCACATGAAGATTTTCTATGATTTTGCTTGTCTTCTTGTTGAAGACCCTATATCCCTTGCTGTTTAATGAGTAACCCACAAAGTATCCATCATCACCCTTTTCACTAAACTTACCTAGATTGTCAATGGTGTTCAAGATGATAACATGACACCCAAAAGGTCTGAAAAAGTCAATTAAGGGAGGTCTTCCATTAAACAGTTGATAAGGGGTCTTGTTATGTGCCTTAACAACCAAGGCCCTGTTCTGTACATAACAGGCAGTGGATACAGCTTCAGCCCAAAAGATAACCGGAAGTTTGGAATCAGACAGCATAGTTCTTGCAGCTTCAATGAGTGTCCTATTCCTTCTTTCTGCCACTCCATTCTGTTGAGGTGTTCTAGCAATGCTGAATTGCCTCTTGATGCCTTTGTTTATGCAGAAAGAATCCAGTTTTTGATTTCTGAACTCACCACCATTGTCTGATCTCATGGTAACTACCTTCATGCTTTTTGACAGTTCAATTGATTGATGAACCCAATGAGTACATCAGCAGTGTCACTCTTTTCAAATAGAAAGAATGTCCATGTAAACCTTGAAAAATCATCAGTAATCACTAAGCAGTACCATTTCTTCATTATACTTGCCACAGAAGTAGGACCAAAAAGATCCATATGTAGTAGTTCTAATGGCTTGGTGGTGGACATACTTGTTTTTTACTTGCAAGATGCTCTGTGTTGCTTCCCTTTCAGACATGCTGCACAAGTATGTTCAGTGGAAAAAGACTTGGAAGGAAGACCATGAACTAGATTATGCTTTACTAGTTTGTTCATGTTCTTGAAATTAAGATGACCAAGTCTTCTATGCCATTTCTTACATTCATCTGCTGAAGCTTTGGCAATGAAACATGTTTCATTGTCTTGGAGAGATATGTCCTTGAGATCAATTGTGTACATGTTCTTCTGTCTTCGTGTTCTGAGAACAATTGGAGTGTCTTTTGGCAAGACAAACTCCTTTCCTAATACTAAGCATTCAGTGTCAGTAAACAAGACAAAATTCTTGTTATCAGTCATCTGTGACACACTGAAGAGATTATACTTGAGTTCTTTGACCAAGTACACATTGTCAAAAGTCATCCCATTTGTGAAAATAGTTCCTTTTCATGTTATAGTTCCATGCCCATCTCTAAAAGAAACACCATCATTGTCATGCAGGGGCACAAAGTTAGACAAGTAAGCTTTTTATCCAGTCATACTTCTTGAGCATCCACTATCCCAATATGCTCTATCATCCCTTGTCTTCTTTGTCACCTGCAAAAGGAAAAACAAATTAGTTTTTCTTGGGGACCCAAGCCATTACAGACATGGATCTACCTCGTGTATCAATGTAGGATAGCTTATCAAAAACTAGAGATACACCATTAGATTGAGTACCCATTTTGGGTGCCCAAACCCAACGAGCTGAGGCTTTCACAGCTTTTCCCCATCTTCCCATGTTCCTAGAATGTACAACTTTTCTAGCAGGGGATACCCCAGTTTTAGCATGGGAATCCTTATGCTTAGCAGAGGGAACCCACCTTTTGTTTTGGCCTCTATTCATGTGTTGGTAAGGTCTAGAGCCAGATTTATATGCAGTATAAGGTGTTGGGGTGGTCACAGAAGTGTTGGGCTTTGGGTGAACATCATTTTCCTTTCTAGGGGCCGGAACAACATATTTATCAGTCACCCTATTTCTCAAGGTAGGGGCAACATACTTGGCAGGGGAAAAGGATTTTGCCCCTGCATTTAGAAGAATGGTTTTAGGTTGCATATCCTTTAAGGGATTTGCAGCCACCATCTCCATTGGTGCCTTACACTCTTGATAAGTGTGTTCAAAACTGCCACATGTGAAGCAGGGCTTGGTATTAATCACAAAGTCTTCTCCTAATTGATGAGACTTTTGGTCATTCCAATTTCTTTGATTACCTCTGACATTCCTGTACATACCAGCATATTTAATGGTAGGCCTAGGAGACTGTGGCCTAGCCTTAGATTTGGGAGAGATACTCTTAGAATTAGGATTGCTGCTAGAAATTCTTTCTTTTGAAAATCGAACAGGGTTGTCAATTTTCTTTAAGCCAACCTGTTCCTGTTTAACATCCCTAATGACACTAGTTTTAACTAGAGACTCTTCTGTATCAAGGTTATTAGGTATATAAGCACTCAAGTCAAACTCAATGTCATCCTGTTTTTCAAAACAAGGGAGACCAGTCCATGACAGGTCTTTTCTAGGAGAGGGAGCATGGATGTTAGCAGGGGGTGGTGGTATGGTAGCATTCATATTCTTAATTCCAAACCCTGTTTTGTCCTTAGGAGATTGACCAATTTCAAATGCCTTGGTTAAATCTTTTGAAGCTTTTCCAAATTTTTCAACAGTTTCCTCATCTATCTTTTGGTTAGCTTTGAAAATTTCAAGTTCAGCAGTTAAAACATTTATAGATTGGTTATTCTCCTTGGCATCTCTTTCTAGAATCACAATGTGATCCCTATAATCACTTTCTCTTTGCCTATACTCTCTTATGGTGGACTCTAGTTGTTCTAAAGCACGTTTGTAATTATCAAGATCATTATCACAATTGATATAGTCAGCTTTTACCTTTCTGATTTGATCATTCAAAGACTCAGTATTTTTCCTACAAGCTTTGGTACAGTATGAGTCATCATATACCTCATTGTCAGAACTGGAACTTGACATAGCCATAAGTGCAAAGTCTTCTTCCTTTTCCTCAGCAATCAAGGCTTGATTTCTTTCCACATTCTCTGTCATAGCACTCCAGTCCCATCCATTTGATCCATCTATTCCCTGCATGGCTACCATGGCTTTAGCACCAGAATCATAGTCTCTTGTCTCCTTTCTGTAGCTATTTCCAGACTTAGGTCCTCTGCATTCCCTGGCAAAATGACCCTTCTTGCCACAATTGTAGCATTCAACTTTTGTTTTATCAAACCCAGCCACATCAGAGGGATTAATGGTGATCTTCTTCCCATACTTCTTGTGGAACCTGTTGGCTCTCATGCTGAGCAAAGCCATATTCCACTTGATATCCAATTCTTCTAGCGCTTGCTTACTGATTTGATTTAGATCTTCATGTAATACTGTAGATCCTTGTGGCCCTTGTGATGCTATAAAAGCACATGCAGTATCAAGGCTGAATGTAGCTGGTCTTTCTTCATCATAGGAAGGTCCAGATCTGGTAGCAGTGGAATAGGTAGCAGGGGCTACTTCTATTCCACTGTTCTTGGAGATTTCACTGCTTTGTGATATGAACGCCATGTTAGCAGGGGAATCGATGATTCCACTTGAGTTGGTGGGGATTGTTCCTTTTGACTTCATTTCATTGACGATAGGTTCAAAAACCTTTAAGTTATTATATATGTCATCAATGTCTTTTTCATCCAAATCATCCTTATTCTGCCAAATTGCCTTATAGACAAACCATTCTTTCTGGAGACTGTTAAGAAACCTGGTGTTCAC
This sequence comes from Glebionis coronaria, assembly GCA_025667525.1. Lineage (NCBI taxonomy): Eukaryota > Viridiplantae > Streptophyta > Magnoliopsida > Asterales > Asteraceae > Glebionis > Glebionis coronaria. The sequence continues at coordinate 17,550,526 of CM046879.1, read as the reverse complement.
CTGCTCTTTTGATACCTCAATATCAAAGAATTCCAAGTGGGCCACCATGTCTTGAAGCCTATTGTAAATAGCTCCAATTGATTCATCACCAATTGCTTTGAAAGAAGCAAAATCATTCAGCATTTGATTTTTCTTCTTCTTCTTTGTGGCTTCATTTCCTCCAAAGGTTTTGCCTATGGCTTCCCATAGATCCTTAGCTGTTTTGTATTTCCTGAATCTGAGTTGATGTCTATCTGGTAGGGCCAACAGCAATGAGCTGTGAGCCCTGACATCATGCCTTCTAGCCAGTATTTCCTTATCACATAGAGCAACAGATTTCTTCTTGTCCTTACCTTTGGAACTTTCACCTTCATCCTTGCCCTCTTCAACTGCCACCATTTTGTTGAATTGATCACCAAACTCTATGATCTCCCAGAGAACATAGTGTTCCATTTTCAGGTATTGTTGGATTCTAAATTCCCATAATTCAAATTTTTCAGGATCCAACATGGGTAACTTGAGGTTATTGTGGTTGTTGCTGTTTGTGGATGAATCTGAAGACATGTTTGCTATGAGGATTTTGTTCTTGATTTAGACAAAGTTTCTCAACAAGCTCTGATACCACTTGTTGATCCCAAAGTCAGATCTTAAACCTTAATAGCTTGTTTAAGGGTTGTGATAGAGAGAAAGAATTCAATCTAACACTAGAGAAACTTTGCAAAGCAAAGTAACTAAACAATATGTGGAATGTAATGTTTAGCACAAGAACAAATGAGATTCAAACGTTGAACTTTAATATATCAAAGATATACGAATACCCAAAGTGGTATTAGGGTTTACAAAACCTTAAAGTAATAATAATGAAAAACGAAATGAGAAAGACACACTTTGCATGCTAACCTAGTGAGTCCTTTTATAGGCACAAGGACTCACGTACAAGATCACTACTAACAAACTATGGAAAGTATTAAGGAATAATAACTGAAACGCGTCAAAATCTATTCCATGTTTATCTTTGACGGCAGGGCCTTTGACTTTAGCAGGGGAACCAATCCCCCTGCCTTTGTTATCTAGCAGGGGGAACTTACTCTAGCAGGGGTATGAATAATCAACTAGCAGGGGAAACAAATAAGCATAGATTTATTCCCAACATAATTCCTTGATATACAAGGAGAAAACCAAGATCGTCCATGATGCTAGGATTAAGAACCGAGAGTTCCATGTTGGTGATCAAGTTTTACTCTTTAACTCTCGGTTAAAGATCTTCTCGGGCAAGCTGAACAGCCGTTGGTCTGGTCCATTCACCGTCGCCAATGTCTTCCCATATGGCACCATTGAGCTTTCTCAGCCAAATGGGCCCAATTTTAAAGTGAATGGCCAGCGCGTGAAGTTGTACTTTGGTGAGGACATCTATCATGAGATGATTCCATCCCTTACCACGTTTCCCTTGATATAGTTTTGGGTCGAGTCAGGCTCGTGACTCGGTTAACAAAAAAAAGCGCTTCTCGGGAGGCAACCCGTGATCTATCCTTTACCGTTTTCATAATAAGTGTAGGGGGAGCCCCGTATGTGTTTGGTGTCTTGTTTCTTATGATGTGCAGGGATTAAAGCTTCAAAGATCCATTCTCGGTGACTTTTGACGAACTGTGATTCCGTGTACCCGTCTTCCCGGTTCTATCCTAAATTGTCGTGATTCAATATTTCATATCTTATATGTTCACATTGAAATCACTATAGTCGTCCTTTCCTTAGCAAGATTTAAACAACGTGCACAATGTCCTAAGTGTAGGGGAGTTTACGCCCACATGCTTAAACATTGAGGACAATGTTTATATCAATTTTAGGGGGACTTCTATTGAAGTAAGTGGGCTTTTCCATGAATTTGTCCTCATTTTAACCGGAAAATCTGATTTTTCGACATTTTTCAAAATTTTTAATCAATTTTGGCCTTGTAATTTTCCTTTGCTATCGTTATTTACTTTCTTTGCTAGAATAAATATTTAATAAAGTGGTTTTAAATTTTTCAACGTCATGAATCTTTTGACTCAACTCGAGTTTACTTATCTAAGTTTACTCTAGCTAGTATCCTTAACGTGTTTAAGTCAAGTTTTGCTAGGCTTTTATATAGGTAACTTTAAAACGCGAAAGTCTTAACTCTCACGGGTTAAGAACAAGAACTTTTCGCAAGTTCCTATAATTGATCCTAGAAAGTCGTTTATCAAGGGAACTTTAAAATGCGAATTCTAAACTTGAAAAAGTCTAAGATGTTGCAAGATCCTATAGATGACTTGTAAACCCAAAACTTTGATTTAATTGGCTAAGCATCCACGAGTCTCATTCCTTGAGATTTTAAATTGTGGAGAACGAGAGATGATAGAGTCAATTATAAGTTTGGTATTCTTTCGTGAATTTATGTGAGTTGATTATAAGCTTTTTCTCCCATCGCTTGCTAATAAATTTATCTGCAATAAATAAGGTTGTACGATTTGAAAAGTTACTTAGCTTCTAGCACAAGATCGTTTAAAAGTTGCTCGGTATTAATTAGAGTTTATAGCCAAGGCATAACTTATTGAAGCGGGATGCGAAGATTGGCGAGTCTGAAAAGGTCCTAACAAGACATGAGGGCTACATTTTGTTGCTAAAGATCCAAAAGTGATGTGAAGAATCATTTATCGAAAATCAATATGAAGGATCGAGACACTCGACGAAAAGCAAATACCCCCCAAAACATCATGGAGAAGTCTATCCAAAATGGCCCTAACAAGGTATGAGGATAAATAGATCCAAGTCCTAAAAGGATGCGGATCGTTGTATATAAAAGTCCAAAATAAAGATTGGAGAAAAATGAAGAAGTCATGGTCTAAATATGAAGAATCTCTCAAAAAGTTCAAGTGAAGAAATTCATATTATGAAGAGAAGACCATTATTTCATGAACGTCTCTCAAGATTTGAAGTATGAAGTCAATGCCAAATACCGGTCCGAGAAAGGTCTCAAATCGTGAAGCGAGTTATGCCAAGATATGAACTTTAAGAGGTCCCGAGAAGCAGTTTTAAAAGATTTTGTCCTTTAGCTAACTATTTCTTAAATCGTCCCACTTTATTTTCAGCATAAATAACTATCAAAATAAGTCAAACAATGCATCCTCGTGATCATTCAAGACAAAATTAAAATATAAGAGATACACCTAGGAATAAGGGAGTCTAAGTGAATAATTGGGCCACATGAGTTCGTGTTAGTTTACTAACTTATAATAACAATGATCTCATTTTTAAGCTTGGTATGGGGAACGTGAAATTTGAGGATGATGAACATTCATGACGGCCAAAACCCCAATGTAAGTTTTTGATTTCGTTACTTGTTTTGTTCTTTTTGTTTCCTTAGTATTTAGTATTTAATAAAGGTTAAGGTGGGTTATTTATGATGGGAAATGTAATCTGTTCTTTGAAATCAATGCATTGCATGAGGGCATTGCAATGGTCAAGTGTAGGGGATTTAATAAGTGTGAAAACACTTATCCTTTTACCACTTATTTCCAATAATAACAAGACCAAAACGTGTATTTTATGTCGTAAACGTCGGAATTATGCGTGGTTTGTGTTTTTATTGTGTTTTAGGACCAAAAGATGAAAAAGGAAGAAAACATGGGCTATCACGGGCTTTTATCGAATAAAACGAGAAAAGACGAAGTCAAAAGATCAAGAGTGCAAAAAGAACGGAAGTCCAAGGCCTATTCTGAAGATTTATCGAAGAAAAAGTCTAAAGACGGAAGTTTAATGAAGTCGAAGAACTCAAGTCTAATAGAAGAAGAAAATTACAAGACAAGTTCAATTTGTATCGACACATCCCGAGATGACGTCGAGAAAGACAAAGCATTTAAATCGAGTCGAGAAGAAAGAAAGAAGAAAGCAACACATGCACCTTCCCACCTCCTATAAATACCCTCCTAATGACACATTAGGAGGGTGTGAGCTAGTTTATTTTCCTTTTGGTAGTTTTCACTTTAGAGAGAGAAAGTGTTTAACTTTATCTCACTAGAACTTCATCTTTTCTTTCATGTTTAAGCTTTAGTTTAATCTTGTATTTTGGAATCATTAATCTACAAGTTCAAGTTTAAGCTTTTCATCTTTAATCTTCTTCTACCTTTCTAGATTTTGATTTATCTTTGATTCAAAATTTTAATGCACCTTGTTTAAATTTGATGTTTATGTGATTAAAAAATTTATCTTTTTAATCCTATATAAGTCTTCATACGATTCAGCTTAATGCTTGTCATGCGTTTTGGCTTATTTAGTATCTAGCTTATTGTCTTTTAAGTTTTCTTAAAAGTTTAGTGTTTTTAAAGTTTGATTTATAAAATTTGCTTAATTCGTGTTTTGAAAGTTTTTAAGTTTATGCTTGTTTTTATTCGGTTAAGATTTGATTAAGTGCTTATTCATCTTGCTTATTTTGGCTTATTCATTTTCGGCTTATTTGCTCTTTGATTTCCATCGTATCATGCTTAAGGGTTTTACCTGTTACAATCCAGTAAGTGTGATCGCATAAACCCCTAGGGTTTCTACTTGCGATCTATTGCTGCGATCAAAGCTTAGATCACCAAGTACGATCACTTGGGTGCGATCACTCATTGCGATCCTTGGTCACGATCACTCATTGCGATCACTGACCACGATCACTTGAGTGCGATCACTCGCTGCGATCACTCGCTGCGATCACTTGGTTGCGACCGGGGCCACATTTCTAATTTTCATCGCATTGAGTGGGATTGCTTGACCACGATCTAGGCTACGATCGACTGTTACGATCGTAGGCTACGATCACTTGGTGCGATCACCAAGTACGATCCAATAGTGCGATCCCTCATTCTTGAGTGTGATCCACCACTGCGATCTGAGTTACGATCGTGTTACGATCTAACTTTTGTTTTTGTTTTTATCTTAGTTTTCGAATTTAACTTTTCCCGCATTTTTACTTAGTATTATTTTTAACCAAGTTTTATCTTAGTTTATTTTTACAAAGTTTTAAGTTTCACAAAGTTTTCATGTTTTAAATTCATTACATTTTAATTTCCAAAAATTACACGCTTCCTGAAATCTCTGTTTCTACCAAGTGTTTTTTTAGTAATTTTTAGTTTATTTTTTAAAGCTTTTATTTTTACTCAATGACATTTTTATATTTTCTTATAGTTTAAAATAGATAACCAAACCATTTTATTTGTCCACCAAGAACGACTTAGTCGCACTAATTACTTGTAATCAATTCGAAAAGACTAGAATAACGAATTTTCATAACTAAGTGAAAACCTAGTTATTAGACGCTCTAAATTCTCGAGCTCATCCCTCTCGAAAAGCATCTCAATATCACGAGCTGCATTAGCTACTTGTGACACATTAGTGAATGTGGCACTCACCAGCCTATATGCAGTCCTAGAGTGAAGAGCCCAGTGAAATCGCTTCGCTTGCTCCTCTGCGGTACCCGCAGCCTCCCCTAAGAATCCAGCCATCCTGAGGTATCAGTGCATGAACTCTATACTGTTCTTGCCATGATTCTGACGAATGACGTGGAAGTACCTCTTCAGTTTAGCTCGCTCAACATGCGGGAAAAACTGGTCATAGAACATCGTCATGAAACATGCCCAGGTCAATGCAAGCTCCCAAGCATCTCCCCCATTGGACAGTTTATGAGACCTCCACCAATGCAGAGCATGACCCTCCAATTTGTAAACTGCAAGCCTAACCTTGAAAGAATCACCACAACCCATAGCTCCAAAAATTTTCTCTACATGATAGATCCAGTCTTCCGCGTCAGTTGGAGCTACAGTGTGTTCAAAAAGTCAGGGTTTCTGTTTGTTAAACAAATCTAGCCATGTGGCTAAAGTGGTACGTGGTGGAGCAGGAGGGTTGTTATTCTGCTGAGGTCCATTTTGATATTCAGCTCAGATCTCATCACGAATTTGGGGTAACATGGCTTGTATAGCAGCCTGAACAGCAGCAGCAATAACAGCTGCGATAGGATCATTCTCGGTTTCGCGTCTGGGTGGCATCTTAAATAACAGAGGATAAGTTGATAAAACTGTCAGAACCTGGAATAATAAATCTGAATATGCATAGTGTAGTTCATGAAGGCGTAGCCAACAAAATATGACATGAATACTGGTGAACGCCTATGGTCAGTTCACAAAATGACAATTTACTGAATCATAAATTTGACATGAGTAAGGATGAACGCCTATGGTCAGTTCATCTATACAAAATTTTAAACGGGAAAGGGTGAACGCCTATGGTCAGTTCACCAAAACGAAAAGTTCGCTGAAAAGCACATGCGATTAAGTATGGCCAGTCCTGTACCAGCCGTTTACTTAATCAAAAATTTTGAAAATACGACCGACAAAATACATGAGTAACATGGAAGATAACGACGCCAAAATACAGGAAGTTCTTGGTGACTACCCACTAGTCACAGGTCAAGTTTTAGAGCCTACGGGTCGAACCTTGCTCTCTGATACCATAATTGTAACACCCCACTTGGATAAATGGACCGTTACGTGTATTTATGGCATGTCATCAAAGCATGCAAGGCAATGTATTAAACATTAACTAGCCGTACGGAAATACCGGAATCAAACATCGGTCGTCCAAACATAAGCTCAAAACATAAAGATTTAAATACTGAAAGAAAAGGACGAAACAGTGTCCAAACAACCAAAGTAATGTAATGTATGCATAAAAATAAAGGAGTCTGGATAGCTCCCATCCAATGCATGTACTCTCTTAGAAGTCCTAAGATCGTCCCTGTGTACCTGCCGTTTGGAAACATGAAAGGAAACTACGGCTAAGCATAACGCTTAGTGAACGTATATAAAGCATGATAAGAATGTACTGAAAGAAATGGAATAAATGACAAACAATGAAGCTACGAAACTGATATGAAACATGCAGTAGTGCCCTGTATAAAATCTAAGAAACCTGGTTTATAAATAATGAAACTGAATTATTAACTATTAAATCATATCTACCCTGCAAGCACGTGCACTACCGTCACATGGCTGCGAGGGTTATCTAGCTACAGTTCATGACATGGATGCTGAATCCCCATTAATTCAGGATCAACCGATAGTGGCCGAATTCCAAGATGTATTTCCAGAAGAACTTCCGGGCATACCACCTGCACGTGAAGTGGAATTCAATATCGAGCTCATCCCAGGAGCTGAGCCGATTTCTGATTGTAGTAAAAATACACCTTTTAGGAAAAAGAGCGTATATGAGCGATAAGTATTAAGTGATGATTTAGGAAAATCAAACACTAATGACCCAATGAAATGAAAGTTCGTTTCCCAAGGAGGTATATGTGTGTGACTAAAATGTAGCAAGATTTGAGATTAATATAGGTTGGAAGGGGATGAGAAAATAGAATGAAGAAGACGTGAAATTAATTATTACTACGACTAAACGTAAAACCGTAAAAATGGCTAAAATAAAAATTAATTCTAAAAATTCCCAAAAATTTACCAATAATCAAAATAAATAAACTAAGAGTTTACCAATCATCAAAACTTTTTCAAACCTTTTAATTAATTAAATATTAATTTTTAAATGCTAATTAAAGCCTTAAAAATCAAATTAATTATCAAAAAGCTCAAATAAAGATTTTTCAATTGGTAAACCTCTAAAATGACCTACAAAGATTAAAAACTATTTTTATAAATTTTTAAACTAAGAAAAACTATTTAAAATGATTTAAAAACTATTAATACTTAAAATAATTATAAAAATTAATCTAATGATGATAAAATTAATCTAAGAGTTGCAAAAATCCTATTTTAATGTATTAAAGCTAAGAAAAATATAAAGAGTATAAAAAGGTGAAATTTGAAAAATAATAATAAAATAATATTAAAAATCCAAAAATTCTAAAAAATTTTAAAAACTTGCAAACTAGTTTAATTTAACCTAAATAAACAGAAAATGAAAGTGAAATGACCAAAATACCCCTATTGGGCCCTCAAATGGGCCAAAACTCAAAACAGTCAACACAAATGGGCTTAATGGGCCCAAAAAGTCAAACTTGGCGCAATTGATTTGGAAAAGCCCTATCTGACTTAAAATTCAATTCTAAACACAGAACTCTGAAGTCCCAAAAGCTGAAAATGAGCTTATCACAGCTCAATGAACACACAACTTATTCTTATTGGGCCAATATGCCTATTAAGCAATAAGCCAATGCCATAAGCTCTAATTTGACACACAACATTCTTTTGGGATACTAAAGAGATCTGTAAAAAGAAATTTTGAAAAAGCACACTCAATAAGCCAGAAATAAGCCAAGTACAAATCCACTAAAAGACAAAATAGTCGGGTTTGAGTTCTAGGGCACCTCAAGAATTGATTCAACTTGCAAAATGTTAAAAATGACTTCAATAAGATAAATCAATCAACCAAAATCCAATAAGCAAAACCAATAAGCTGGAATTAAGCAATAATGTAAAACCCGCATGCTTTTACCATTAATAGTGCCCTTAAGATCGTACGTCCTAGATTAAAACTTACCTCATTTAGTATTGATCACATTCATGTGCTTATAATCAAGCAAGTGCATACGTGTATGACATGACAAGTATCGATTACGTACGAACTCATGATAAACAGTTAATAAATATATCACGTGAACATAATTAAATCATGATCACCATTTAAAATACAAATTAGAATACTTACGTAAATACATATAATATAATTACGAGCGTTAAGATTACGGTAACTAGGTGATAAAATAAACAGAAACGCTTCAGACACGAACACGTTTAACCACGAACGAACACGAAACATCGGGACACGAGAAAGGTACGGGTACCCCATGTGGGGCCCCCATACCCACGGCACAACCACAAGAAATGGGCTAAGCCCATGGACTTTTACAAGTAAAGGGGGGTTATGTAACTTTTTCATTTCATTTCACCTTTTCAAGAAAATAAACAAAAAAAACCCTAAAAAGAGTTTTCTCCTCCTCCTTTTCTCCTCTTTGTGCCGCCACCTTAACAACACCATAGGAGGGTGATTGGTTGATTTTGATCTCAAAAACTATTGTTATAATCAGTGTTTGTTCATCCTTTTTCCAAGCTACATAGTGGTATACCTTTCTAACCCTTCTTTTTAATTCTTTTTAATTCTTTTAATCTTTGATTATTTTCATGAACATGTTATTATTTTTTTTATTTAAACATGATAATTATCATTGATCTAACATGTTTTGGTAGTAATTAAAATCAAAGATTGATTTAAAGGGGTGTTTGTTTTTAGCCGCCTTGCAAAACAAACCCGAGGGGGGGTTTGGTTTGCTATTGCCGCCACCACCAAGACCATTTTTGGTCTTGGTTGGCTCATGTGGGACCCACGGCAGCAAGGAGGCACACGTGCCCCGAGTTTGGCTCGGGGTACGGTGTCGAATTCATTCCCGATTCATGGTTCGTTGGTTAATTCATGATTTATGCTACATGTTAATTTTATGAATTATGAACTTAGGATATAATTAATTAATAACATGAAATATTAATTAAATCATGACTTAGGTTATTTTAATTATTAGTTTAACATGACATTAATTTAACCTAAGTATTTTATGTTATAAGTTATAATTAATTAATTATTTAAAACATGCCTATAATTAATTAATTTAGACATGACTTAGGTTATGTTATTAATGCATAATAATACACATTTTAACCTAATTATTTTATTCCATTTTAATTAATACATGTTACACCTTAATTAAAATGCTTAACCTATAGTTTAATTAAAATACATGAAATAATAATTAAACTATACACTATATCATATGACTTAAGAAATAAGCTTATAAACACTTAGACTTATATGTTAGCTTATGTAACCAGCTTAATTCTAAATATGGAAACTTCTATTTATAGAAACTTAATTAAATAAGGCAACTAATCTAATTATGGAAACCTTCTATATATGGAAATCTATCTATTTCAGGCAGCTAATCTAATTATGGAAACCTTCTATATATGGAAACTTATTTAATTAAGGCAGCTGATCTATTTTTGGAAACTTTCTATTTTTAGAAACGAATCTATTTTAAGCAGTAAAATCTATTTTAGGAAACTTTCTATTTTTGGAAACTTTCTATTTTTGGTAACTTTCTATTTTTGGAAACTTTCTATTTTTGGAAACTTTCTATTTTTGGAAACTTTCTATTTTTGGAAACCTGCTATTTTTGGAAAGTTACTTATTATTACACAGTAAGTATAATAATACATGAAACACCAGTAATACTTAATCAGATTAATCAGAATACTAGATAAACACAGTTTAAGGCTTTAAACAGTGAACCATGACCTAAAACATACCAAATCAGCTAAAATGAGACACAAAACCCAATACGTAATCAGTGAATCGATACTTATACACGTGTGTATTCATGTAGCGTTAGTGATCCAGAAGTAGGAGTCTTTCTTCCGTTCATTCACTAGACTTGAGGTACGGATTCCCGTCCTTTCAGTATGGACATTCTTTCCTTATTAGGATTTCCCCGTATGCAGCCAACTGTTTTCCCCAGTATTTGTTTTATTGTTTTGAACTGCTTATGTTTAATTAGCATAATCTATAGCCATATACAAGCATGACCAGTTTCACCTAGTTATGGAGGTACCATAACCATAGCATTGGAGGCACCGATGTTATGACTTCCCCACGGCGGAGTGATTGCTCGTGGCGTCCCTTTCAGTTTTGGCCATATTATTATATCACGTGGGGCGTATGGGTGCATCCTAGTTACATGTTTTATTCAGTTTATCATGGTGAATGTGGTGTGTGCCTTGCACCCTTCACAAGGAGTTGATCCCTCCTACCCAAACCAGTATATTGATTAGAGGCATCCCCTCTAATCAGCATGATGAGGTCACCCCTCCAAGTATTCATGCACGTGACCTTTTCATGACCTATATGGGCTATGGTATATATATGTTAAAACAGTTTTCACAAGATAAACATAAGGCTTTTCAAACTATAAAACCAGTTTCTTGATAATTAACCAGTTTTCTCAGAACTTAGTCTTCCGCTGATATATGTTACATGCTTATCCTATTTCATGCTTTATTGTACATCCGTGCACTGAGCGTCTTGCTCAGCCGTTTTCCTTTTCATGTTCCCAAAACGGCAGGTACTCAGGGACGCTCGTAGATCTCAAACGTAGGTGCATATGGACTGGAAGCTTTACTGTCTTTCTTTACTTTATGCATTTCCTTTAATTTAATACAGTTGCTATGGACATTGTTTCGTCCTTTCCTTTTACAGTATTTATTTTAGTGTGTGATGAGCTTTACTTTGGGGTACCGATGTTTGATTCCGGTATTTCCCTTTTATGGTTGAATAATGCTTAGACATTTATCCTTGTATGCTTTGATGACACGCCATGATTATGCGTAATATTCCATTTCCAAAATGGGGTGTTACAATTATGGTATCAGAGCGCAAGGTTTCGACCTGTAGGCTCTCAAATATGACCTGTGATTAGTGGGTAGTCACTACGGTCTTCCTAGAACTGACAGTTGTTTTCATGCATTCATCATTTTTAAGCATACATATACATGTCATTGTTACAGGGTTTTTGACTAAGTAATGGTTGGTACAGGACTGGCCCTATTTAGTCGCATGTGTTTTATCGAAACTTTTAGATTTGGGACCGACCCATAGGCGTCCCCTCGATATGTCTTTTATTTTGAGTGAACTGACCGGAGGCGTTCACTCTCGAGCATCAAAAGTTTTCATAAAACTGCATCATGCATTCATACAAAGATTTTCTTGCATAAAATTTTTCTCGTGAAATTTTGGCATAAATTTTTTTTATATTTTATGTTTGAACTTTTAATCATATGTTTTATGTTATACTGTCAGATGGTTCTCACACGCGAGCAAGAGCAGCTCAATGCTGCAATTCAGGCTGCCATGCAAGCCTTACTTCCTCAACTGAGGAATGACATTCGTGCTGAAGTCCAAGCTGCCAACAATCAGCAGCAGCAGAATCAGGCACCTCCTCCTCCTCCTCCCCCAGTGACACTAGCGGTATGGTTGGAAAGATTTAACAAGCTCCGTCCTAGAGCTTTTGAAAAGACTGATAGCCCCAGCGATGCTGAAAGCTGGTTGACTCACATAGAGAAGATTTTCAATGCTATGGGATGTGACCCCGCATTCAAGGCAAGATTGGCATGCTACCGATTTGAAGGCGATGTACTCAACTGGTGGCTAGCTTTGACGTAGTCTGAAGGAGGTGATGAATGGGTCGCTGGTTTGACATGGGCCCAATTCAAGGAGAGAGTGATGGAGCAGTTCTTTCCTAAGGCAGAGCAGGACAAACTCAAGCGAGAATAGCATGGGATACGTCAGAGAGCGGGCGAGAATAGCAACGAATTCATGCAGCGCTTTCTTCGGTTGGCAGGTTTTCTGGGAGCAGCGGCTGGTACTCCTGAGGAGCAGGCACACCATTTTAGGTGGGCACTTCACACCTCGGTCGCGAACAATCTGGTATGTGCTACGTTTAATACAGTAGCACAAGTGGCCGATGCAGCAAGGAAGCTTGAGATGTTGCAAGAACGCGATGAGTTCGGGGAAGCTGAAAGACCCGACAAGAGGTAAAACATTTCGTGTTCTAGCGTTAACCAGACCGCATCCTATCGTTATACGTTCTTCAATCATCTCATAAACTGTATCTTCCAGGCAGAAAACTGGGGACAGGTCTCAGCCGGCTACTCAGCAGCAGCCTAATCAGCCCAAAGGAAACGGTCACAATAACGACCGTTCTGTTGTGGAAAGGCGCAACGGTAATGATAATTACCGTAACAATGCGGGACACTCCAACAACAGCAGGTCCTACTATTTACGCATCTTCTTATGATTTCATGTTATATCTCTCATGCTGACACTATATTAATCTCTACCAGGAACCACGGTAACGGAAGGGACCAGAACCACAGGGGTTCTCAGCCTAACCGTTCAGCTAACATTGGTAAACATCTTATGACGCTTACGTCCTATACTCGTGCATATACTTTATTCTTAACACGTTTTGTCATCAGCAGACCCTCAGCAAGCAAGGACTCCTGCTGGAGGATTCACTCATCCTCTTTGCAATACTTGCCATCGCAGACACCCTGGCCCATGTCGTCGTGATTCCGACGCGTGCTACAAGTGCGGCCTCCCTGGCCATCGTATGAGAGATTGCCGTAAGGGTGAAATGGAGGGTACTTCGGGTCATGCTGATACTAAACCGCCTCCTACCATTGGGCGTGTCTACACGACATCGCGGGACCAGGCAAACAAATCTACAGGTACCATTACAGGAATTTTGTATATGTACGGCCAGGCTGCATGTGTTCTTTTCGACACGGGTGCCACTCATTCAGTTATTTCCACTACTTATGCCAAGAACATCAGGACACTTCCCTTGCCATTAGAAAATAGGCTTACCATTTCCACGCCTTTGAGGGACTCTGTATTAATAACTCATGTATACAAGAGTCTTCCTCTAGAGTTTGACGATAGAGTTCGTGCAGTAGATGCACTTCCCCTGGACATGATTGAATTCGATATGATTCTCGGCATGGACTGGCTATCCAAGCACCATGCTACCATAGACTGCCACTCATATCGGGTGATCTTCGGCGACATTAATGCACCGGAGTACATTCATAACGGGTTCATACCCGGGCGGTCTGTACAAGTCATATCTACCTTGCAAGCACGTGCATTACTGTCACATGGCTGCGAGGGTTATCTCGCTACGGTTCATGACATGGATGCTGAATCCTCATCGATTCAGGACCAACCAGTAGTTTCGGAATTTCAAGACGTTTTCCCAGATGAACTTCCAGGCATACCACCTGCACGAGAAGTGGAGTTCAATATCGACCTTGTTCCGGGAGCTGAGCCAATCTCTAAGGCTCCGTATCGTATGGCTCCCATAGAGCTAAAAGAACTGAAGGACCAACTGCAGGAACTTCTTGAACGAGGGTTCATTAGACCAAGCGCATCTCCATCGGGCGCACCAGTCTTGTTCGTTAAGAAGAAGGACGGCAGCATGCGACTTTGCATTGACTACCGTGAGCTTAATAAGATTACCATCCGCAATAGATATCCACTGCCACGTATAGACGATCTGTTTGACCAACTTCAAGGAGCCAAACACTTCTCAAAGATCGATCTAAGGTCAGGCTACCATCAGCTAAGGGTTAAAGAGCAGGATATTGCCAAGACTGCTTTTCGTACCCGCTATGGCCATTATGAGTTTGTGGTCATGCCATTCGGCCTGACTAACGCTCCAGCAGTATTCATGGATCTGATGAACAGAATCTTTCATGAATTCCTTGATAAATTTGTCATTGTATTCATCGATGACATCTTGATTTTCTCAAAGTCCACGGAGGAACACGAAGATCATCTCCGTATTGTACTACAGATTCTTCGTCAGAAGCAGCTGTATGCGAAATTCTCCAAGTGTGAGTTCTGGTTAAACAAGGTGGCATTCTTAGGTCACATTGTATCAGCAGAAGGGATCACTATGGACCCAGCGAAGGTTGAGGCTATCACTAAATGGCCAAGACCAACATCAGCGACAGAAGTCCGCAGTTTCTTAGGCTTAGCTGGATATTATCGAAGATTCGTGGAGAACTTTTCCCGCCTGGCATTGCCTCTCACCAAACTGATGCGAAAAGGAGAGAAATTCGTCTGGACGGAAGAACGAGAGAAGAGCTTCGAAGACCTAAAGCAGAAGTTAGTATCTGCACCTATTCTTACTCTCCCATCTGGTACAGGTGGATTTCAGATCTATAGCGATGCATCGGGGAAGGGACTGGGCTGTGTTCTCATGCAACATGGGAAAGTGATCGCGTATGCTTCACGACAGCTTAAGCCCTATGAAGAAAACTACCCTACGCATGACCTGGAACTTGCTGCAGTGGTGTTCGCATTGAAGATATGGAGGCATTACTTATACGGAGAATCATGCGACATTTTCACGGATCACAAGAGCTTGAAGTATATCTTCACACAGCGAGAATTGAACATGAGACAAAGGAGATGGTTGGAACTGTTGAAGGATTATGATATTAACCTACAGTATCATCCCGGGAAGGCTAATGTAGTAGCAGATGCACTCAGCAGAAAGTCCGGAATGATAAACGGCATTGAGATCGAGGAACAAAACATAAGAGACTTGGAGCGACTAGACATCAAAATCATGGTACGTGGGCAGCACGGATACTGGGCGAATCTTAGAGTAGAACCTGAGTTACTGACTAGGATTAAGGAAGCGCAGAAGGATGATGGAGAGATTTGGGCGATAATTTAAAATTTGGAGAAGCAGACAGAATTCAGAATGGACGCAGACGGTATCATTTGGCAGGGCACGAGACTTTGTGTTCCTGACAATCCAAAACTCCGGGAAGCATTGTTAGCTGAAGCTCACAGCTCCCCATTTTCTATACATCCTGGGTCGACAAAAATGTACCATGACATCAGACAGCACTTTTGGTGGAGTGGTATGAAACAGGATGTAGCCACGTATGTCTCCAAATGTCTTACCTGCCAGCAGGTTAAGATTGAACATCAGCGATCGGGCGGTCTCCTTCAACCGTTGGACATTCCAGAGTGGAAGTGGGACAAAATCACCATGGATTTTGTTACCGGTCTTCCGCCTACCAAGAAGAAGCACGATGCTATCTGGGTCATTGTTGATCGACTCACCAAATCAGCTCATTTCTTACCGATACGCAAGGAAGATCCGGTAAGCAAACTCGCAGATACTTACAGAAGGGAGATCATGAGACTCCACGGTACTCCCTCCAGCATCGTCTCAGACAGAGATCCTCGTTTCACGTCGCGATTCTGGAAAGGTCTGCAAAAAGCTTGGGGTACACAACTTAAGCTGAGCACAGCCTTTCATCCTCAAACGGACGGACAATCGGAGCGAACAATTCAAACATTGGAAGATATGTTAAGGTCGTGTGCGTTGGAATGGACAGGTGATTGGGACGATTACATCTGTTTGGTCGAGTTTACATACAACAACAGCTGGCACGCAAGTATCAAATGTGCTCCGTTCGAAATGTTGTATGGCAGAAAGTGTCGCGCTCCAACTTGCTGGGATCAAGTGGGAGAGCGAACACTCGAAGGACCAGAGATTATAGAAATTACCAATGAGAAGATCGAAGTAGCTAAACAGAAGCTGCAGGAAGCACGATCACGTCAGAATAGTTACGCTGATAAGCATCGTAGGGATATACATTTTAATGTTGGAGATCACGTCTTCCTCAAGGTTTCGCCGGCACGTGGTGTTAAACGCTTCGGGATCAAAGGGAAACTCAGTCCTCGGTTCATCGGACCATTTGATATAGTTGAACGAATCGGCGAAGTATCTTACCGATTGGCGTTACCTCCTCAGCTTTCGCACGTGCATAACGTGTTCCATGTGTCCTTACTCAGAGGGTACAATTATCATCCCCTTCACATGGTTCTGTATCCACTGGAACAAATACGTGAAGATCTCACTTTTATAGAAGAACCCGAACGAGTACTCGACAGGCAAGAACGAGTCATGAGAAGGAAGACGATTCCATTCGTCAAAATTCTTTGGAGGGACCATACCGAGCGGGAGGCCACTTGGGAAACAGAGGAGTCTATCCGGGCTTCTTACCCTCACTTCATATTTTGAGTTCGGGTATGTTACTTCTTTTCAGCTTAATTTATCTATAATTCGGGGACGAATTATTCTTTTTAGGGGGGAAGAATTGTAAAACCCGCATGCTTTTACCATGAATAGTGCCCTTAAGATCGTACGTCCTAGATTAAAACTTACCTCATTTAGTATTGATCACATTCATGTGCTTATAATCAAGCAAGTGCATACGTGTATGACATGACAAGTATCGATTACGTACGAACTCATGATAAACAGTTAATAAATATATCACGTAAACATAATTAAATCATGATCACCATTTAAAATACAAATTAGAATACTTACGTAAATACATATAATATAATTACGAGCGTTAAGATTACGGTAACTACGTGATAAAATAAACAGAAACGCTTCAGACACGAACACGTTTAACCACGAACGAACACGAAACATCGGGACACGAGAAAGGTACGGGTACCCCATGTGGGGCCCCCATACCCACGGCACAACCACAAGAAATGGGCTAAGCCCATGGACTTTTACAAGTAAAGGGGGGTTATGTAACTTTTTCATTTCATTTCACCTTTTCAAGAAAATAAACAAAAAAAACCCTAAAAAGAGTTTTCTCCTCCTCCTTTTCTCCTCTTTGTGCCGCCACCTTAACATCACCATAGGAGGGTGATTGGTTGATTTTGATCTCAAAAACTATTGTTATAATCAGTGTTTGTTCATCCTTTTTCCAAGCTACATAGTGGTATACCTTTCTAACCCTTCTTTTTAATTCTTTTTAATTCTTTTAATCTTTGATTATTTTCATGAACATGTTATTATTTTTTTTATTTAAACATGATAATTATCATTGATCTAACATGTTTTGGTAGTAATTAAAATCAAAGATTGATTTAAAGGGGTGTTTGTTTTTAGCCGGCTAGCAAAACAAACCCGAGGGGGGGGTTTGGTTTGCTATTGCCGCCACCACCAAGACCATTTTTGGTCTTGGTTGGCTCATGTGGGACCCACGGCAGCAAGGAGGCACACGTGCCCCGAGTTTGGCTCGGGGTACGGTGTCGAATTCATGCCCGATTCATGGTTCGTTGGTTAAATCATGATTTATGCTACATGTTAATTTTATGAATTATGAACTTAGGATATAATTAATTAATAACATGAAATATTAATTAAATCATGACTTAGGTTATTTTAATTATTAGTTTAACATGACATTAATTTAACCTAAGTATTTTATGTTATAAGTTATAATTAATTAATTATTTAAAACATGCCTATAATTAATTAATTTAGACATGACTTAGGTTATGTTATTAATGCATAATAATACACATTTTAACCTAAGTATTTTATTCCATTTTAATTAATACATGTTACACCTTAATTAAAATGCTTAACCTATAGTTTAATTAAAATACATGAAATAATAATTAAACTATACACTATATCATATGACTTAAGAAATAAGCTTATAAACACTTAGACTTATATGTTAGCTTATGTAACCAGCTTAATTCTAAATATGGAAACTTCTATTTATAGAAACTTAATTAAATAAGGCAACTAATCTAATTATGGAAACCTTCTATATATGGAAAATTTATCTATTTCAGGCAGCTAATCTAATTATGGAAACCTTCTATATATGGAAACTTATTTAATTAAGGCAGCTGATCTATTTTTGGAAACTTTCTATTTTTAGAAACGAATCTATTTTAAGCAGTAAATTCTATTTTAGGAAACTTTCTATTTTTGGAAACTTTCTATTTTTGGTAACTTTCTATTTTTGGAAACTTTCTATTTTTGGAAACTTTCTATTTTTGGAAACTTTCTATTTTTGGAAACCTGCTATTTTTGGAAAGTTACTTATTATTACACAGTAAGTATAATAATACATGAAACACCAGTAATACTTAATCAGATTAATCAGAATACTAGATAAACACAGTTTAAGGCTTTAAACAGTGAACCATGACCTAAAACATACCAAATAAGCTAAAATGAGACACAAAACCCAGTACGTAATCAGTGAATCAATACTTATACACGTGTGTATTCATGTAGCGTTAGTGATCCAGAAGTAGGAGTCTTTCTTCCGTTCATTCACTGGACTTGAGGTACGGATTCCCGTCCTTTCAGTATGGACATTCTTTCCTTATTAGGATTTCCCCGTATGCAGCCAACTGTTTTCCCCAGTATTTGTTTTATTGTTTTGAACTGCTTATGTTTAATTAGCATAATCTATAGCCATATACAAGCATGACCAGTTTCACCTAGTTATGGAGGTACCATAACCATAGCATTGGAGGCACCGATGTTATGACTTCCCCACGGCGGAGTGATTGCTCGTGGCGTCCCTTTCAGTTTTGGCCATATTATTATATCATGTGGGGCGTATGGGTGCATCCTAGTTACATGTTTTATTCAGTTTATCATGGTGAATGTGGTGTGTGCCTTGCACCCTTCACAAGGAGTTGATCCCTCCTACCCAAACCAGTATATTGATTAGAGGCATCCCCTCTAATCAGCATGATGAGGTCACCCCTCCAAGTATTCATGCACGTGACCTTTTCATGACCTATATGGGCTATGGTATATATATGTTAAAACAGTTTTCACAAGATAAACATAAGGCTTTTCAAACTATAAAACCAGTTTCTTGATAATTAACCAGTTTACTCAGAACTTAGTCTTCCGCTGATATATGTTACATGCTTATCCTATTTCATGCTTTATTGTACATCCGTGCACTGAGCGTCTTGCTCAGCCGTTTTCCTTTTCATGTTCCCAAAACGGCAGGTACTCAGGGACGCTCGTAGATCTCAAACGTAGGTGCATATGGACTGGAAGCTTTACTGTCTTTCTTTACTTTATGCATTTCCTTTACTTTAATACAGTTGCTATGGACATTGTTTCGTCCTTTCCTTTTACAGTATTTATATTTGTGTGTGATGAGCTTTACTTTGGGGTACCGATGTTTGATTCCGGTATTTCCCTTTTATGGTTGAATAATGCTTAGACATTTATCCTTGTATGCTTTGATGACACGCCATGATTATGCGTAATATTCCATTTCCAAAATGGGGTGTTACAAATAAGCTGGCTGAAAAGGTCAATTGAGTTGGTTTTCTAGTCAAACCTAAAGGTCAACTCCCCAAATGCTCTAGAATGAACAAATGGGTCAAATAAGGAGCACCTATATCAAATTTGAAGTTGTTGCACGTTTTGATAAGCTAGAATAGCTTATTAATAAGTTGATGTCCAATTAACACTAGCAGGGGGAACTTTCAGTATGAACTGGTTCCCACTGCCTTGACTATTTGACCTTTGATTTTAGAGAGATTTTGTATGTTTTGTTGGAAGACAAGGGCACCCAAGTGATCAGTTAATAACAAGGAGTCACAATCAAGCACAATAACACACTTCAGTATCACCAATTAGCACAAAAAAATCAAAAGATGCTCAGATCTAGCACAGACATGGATATTAAGCTGTTATGAACACTTAAGCAGTTTGAGCAAGAATAAGCACACCAAATTCAACCTGATGCATACACAAGCTATATAAACTGTTATTAAGCACAAACAAACATAAATCAATCACTGAATCAAAGTATGGAACAAGATCAAAGCAGATTCAATTTCCTGATATGAACTTCAAGAACAAATGCACACTTTGCTGATATAAATGACCAAAGATCCAATTTCAACACTTCAATCCTACTTCCCTGATGTAACTAACTAGGATTTATCACTTGTTAACCCTAGTCTATGATTAGAACTAGGTGTCCTTCAAACCTCAGCCAGTTTTAACAAGTATTCAAGATTTTAGAGCCTATTGTTGATTCTAGGTGTTTATATGCACAAAGCTTGTAGATAAATGACCACTTACACTTATGAGACAGGTTCCAACACAAAGCACAAACTCAAAACAACACAAATCTAAAATAGGTTGCTATCCCAAACACACCTAAATCCACAACTTTTCAAAGCAACTTGTGATTTCTAAGCACAACCTACTGATTTTATGATTCAAACACGCTTCCTAGATGACAACTAACAGATTCAAACATAAAAATCACAACCTCAAACACAAGAACACAAAATCACAGACCAAATCATAAAACAGACAATATCATGAAATTTTTAGGGGAAACTTAAACAAGAGCTTATACCTGTCCTCCACAACATCCTAGGAGGACAAGCAATGCTCCTTGGACCTTGTTCAACAACTAGAACAAGACCAAGGTACTTCAACAAGAAAGATGGATGACTGCCTTGGTTGATGTTTCAAAGAAGAAACTCAAGGGCTTGATTTCTTCAACACAATGAACAAACAGCCCAACCAAATGCTCCAATCCCTTCACAAGCTCGGTGTCAACAAGCTTTTAAGAGCTTATAGCTTTTGGTTAAGGATTAGTACAACACAAAAAGCAAAATTAGAAACCTCTTTTCAAGCTTTTTTCAAACTTGAAAACCTTACCAAACATAAACGTCCTTGAACCAAATGATTCAAGCACACTTATAACATCAAATGGAACTCAGAATTACCCTTAAACAACACCAACTTTCAAAAACATAAAAAGTAATTACAATTTTCTCAAAATACCAACTTTTATAAATATTAAAAAGGAATTACAATGTTTAAAAGGTAAAACTGGAACAAAGGCCTCACCACAAGTTGGGGGTCCTTTTATAGAGTACAAGTGATGGTTCTAGAACTAGAAATACATGAAACCCTAGCTAAGAATTCTCAAAAATGCCCTTGAGTCGTTTGTTGTTGATGAGCTGTCCAAAATGATCTTGAGCGTTCCTTTTTTACTTTGGGACCAAGTATAAGCTGAGGGTTGTTGATTTTGCCACATAGGATTACTTGGAGGCTAAGTCGTGTGATGATTGGCTAAGAGGGAATTGGGGGTGGGGTCCATGGTGATGTGATGTGAAAGTTCAAGTGTGGGATGTGTACGTGTGAGGGTTAATCACTTTTTGGCCAAGGTAATTTGGAATAACCCTTTGTTTAGTAAAAGTAAAATCTGGGTGGGATGAACATGAATAGTGGTCCCTTTGATCCGTTTTTGGTGGAGTGGAACTTGTTTGGCGCATTTATTTTTTTTAAATGTTTCAAATGACCAACTTTGGCCCTTGTGTTTTCAGAAAAATGGTAAAACGTGTTTTCAGCCAACAAATCTTGGTTTCCTTTGTTATTCAACTTTCAGACTTTACACTTTTGGCATAAAACTTTTCCAAAAGTGTTTCAAGGGTTGTTTTTGCCATGTTTGAATATTTGAGGGACTGATTTTGGACATTCTTGATCTTCAAAGGTCTTCATAGTATCTTTGACTTCATGAGGGACCATATTTGACAAATTAGAATTGATGAGGGACTAATCTTGCCATTTCTTCAAAGTTGAAGGACCATTTTGTAATTTTGACAAACTTAAGGGACCAAACTTGTAATTATGAATAAACAAGGGTTTTAAGTGTCATTTCTTCATACATTGAGGATCAATCTTGTATATCTTCAAGTCTTCAAGGGTTAATTTTGGATAATTCATGAACTAGGGCCCGGTTCTTTGTACAGCTTCGTTTCTCGTGTCCGTTTTCCTTGTTTCTTGTGATCTTTTGTCTTTTTCACGATATCCATACCTAAAACACACATGTAAACAAATACAAGCATATATATGGTAATTTATGACATTTTTATGCATTTAAAGCCCGAAAAGAACGATGAGATCGTGTGTAAATGCCATCTCATCACTCCCCCATACTAACTCTATCACTTCTCGTTCTTCACTATTTAAAGACCTCTAATTAAAGAGACTCGTGAATACTTATCCATGCAAGTCAAAATTAATCCAAATTTGGATTAGCTTTCATTAAGACTATATCAAATCAAAGTTTTGGGTTTTCAAGTCACCTATAGGATCTTGCACTTTCTTGGACTTTTTCAAGTTTAGAGAATGCATTTTATAGTTCCCTTGATAAGTGACTTTCTAGGATCAATTATAGGAACTTGCGAAAAGTTCTTGTTCTTAACCCGAATGAGCTAAGACTTTTGCGTTTTAAAGTTCCCTATATAAAAGTCTAGCAAAACTTTAATTGAGCGGGTTAAGGAATGTAAAGGGCTCCAAATGCCCATCAAGTCAAAAATTAGCTCTTATTCTACCCATCGGAAAATATACATTCGTGTCTTAAAAACACTTATTAAAACTAAGAAATTTTTTTAAAATTTTGCCATTTTTAGCCTTATTAGCAACAAAACAAAACATTGAAAGTTGGAAAGCGTGAGGGCGTAGCAAAGAAAGTACCTATTCACCCCCCCCATACTAAAAGTAAACATTGTCCTCAATGTTTCGAGTCTAAAGGTGGAGCACCCCCCATACTAGAGACGAAGAGTCGAATGCTTAGGATCTAGCATGGAAAGGGTGATCAACAATATATCTAAAGCCGTTTATTAAGTATGCTAAAAGATAATTGTTAGAACAATAAAGGATATCATGGATTCGTGAAAAACCTCTTCAAGCAAACGATGGAGGCTCATGTAGACGAACACGAGAGTCTTCAATCGTAGATGATGATGATCTAGATAACACAATCACAAACAACCACGAGACAACGAGTTGGAAGGACACAAATCCCCTCTCATTATTTATTAGAAAGCATAAAAGGATAAGCATGGGATCTCCCCCACGAGGCACCTCGTTTTTGATTACCGAGTCATGAGCTCGACTCGATCCCCTCAATGCTAATTATCATTGGGGAAGGTGACTTGGTCGAGGTCAACCATTGAAGGAATTTCCCCACCAAAGTAGTGCTTAAGCCTATGTCCATTCACCTTGAAGTTAGGACCATCATCTTGAGCTAGCTCGTTGGTCCCATAAGGAAACACTTGTGTAACGGTGAAAGGACCCGACCAACGAGATTTCAATTTCCCGGAAAATATCTTTAGTCTAGAGTTAAAAAGTAACACTTGATCACCAACGTTAAAAACCCGGTTTTTAATCTTTGCATCATGAAACTTTTTAGTCTTTTCTTTGAAAATCAATGAATTTTCATAAGAATGGTCTCTTAGTTCATCCAATTCATTCAATTTTATTTTCCGGTGATCTCCCGCGGTCTTTAAGTCATAGTTTGCATGCTTAAGGGCCCAATATGCCTTGTGCTCCAATTCAATGGGCAAATGACAATTCTTCCCATAGACTAACTTATAAGGAGTGCAACCGATAGGTGTCTTATAAGCGGTCCTAAAGGCCCATAAAGCGTCATCGAGTTTGTCGGACCATGAAGCACGGTTTTCTCCAATCGACCTCTCTAAAATCCTCTTCAAAGCTCAGTTCGAAACCTCGACTTGCCCACTCGTTTGTGGGTGATAAGACGTAGAAAGAAGATGAGTAACTCCATATTTATTTAAGACCTTCTCGAATTGGTCATTACAAAAATGGGTTCCACGATCGCTTATAATAGCACGAGGGGTTCCGAACCGAGATAATAGTTGCTTCAAAAACTTCACTACCACACGAGCATCATTAGTAGGTAATGCCTTAGCTTCCACCCACTTAGAAAGGTAGTCAACCGCGACGAGGATATACTTGTTACCATGAGACGATGGGAACGGCCCCATAAAGTCTATGCCCCAAATGTCGAAAATCTTACACACTTGAATTATGTTCGCTACGACATTTCATCATGTTGAGATGATTTTCCTTGACGTTGGCACGAAACACTCGACTTCACAAGTGCGTGTGCATCACGATAGATAGAAGGCCAAAAGAAGCCGGCATCGAACACTTTCTTAGCCGTGAGATTAGCACCGTGGTGACCACCCGTGGGTCCCCCGTGATAAGCTCTAAGGATGTTAGAAGCTTCGGCACCAAAAACACAACGTCGAACGAGTTGATCCGCACAAACCCGAAAGAGATAAGGGTCGTCCCAAAAATAGAACTTGATGTCACGAAAGAATTTTTGCTTTTGTTGTGTCGGCATACCCTTGATTATAAAATTGCCCGCATGGTAATTTGCAATGTCGGCAAACCATGGGGTGTTGTCTTTAGAATTTACTACACCGAGAGTCTCGAGAGGAAATGTTTCGGTGATTTCCTTGTTCTTAAAAACATCTTTGTGAGGATCTTCTAGACGAGAGAGATGATCGGCTGCTAGATTCTCGGCTCCTTTTTTGTCAAGCACGGTGACATCAAATTTTTGGAGGAGGAGCATCCAACGAAGCAATCTCGGCTTAGCATCTTGCTTAGCTAAGGGATACTTGATAGCCGAATGGTCGGTACACACAATGCTTTTAGTTAAGACGAGATAAGGTCAGAACTTCTCAAAAGCATAAACCACTAATAAGTGTGAAAACACTTAACCTTTTACCACTTATTTCCAATAATAACAAGACCAAAACGTGTAATTTATGGCGTAAAAGTCGGAATTATGCGTGGTTTGTGTTTTTATTGTGTTTTAGGACCAAAAGATGAAAAAGGAAGAAAACACGGGCTTTCGCGGGCTTTTATCGAAGAAAACGGGAAAAGACAAAGTCAAAAAGATCAAGAGTGCAAAAAGAACGAA
The DNA here is from genome assembly GCA_025667525.1 of Glebionis coronaria. Lineage (NCBI taxonomy): Eukaryota > Viridiplantae > Streptophyta > Magnoliopsida > Asterales > Asteraceae > Glebionis > Glebionis coronaria. The sequence continues at coordinate 17,525,285 of CM046879.1, read as the reverse complement.
AGTCCAAGGCCTATTCTGAAGATTTATCGAAGAAAAAGTCTAAAGACGGAAGTTTAATGAAGTCGAAGAACTCAAGTCTAAATTAAAGAAGAAAATTATCAAGACAAGTTCAAAATCCCGAGACGACGTCAAGAAAAGACAAAGAATTAAATCGAGTCGAGAAGACGTGAATAAAGAAAGAAAGAAGAGGCAACACATGCACTCCTTCCATTTTTCCTATAAATACCCTCCTAATACACATTAGGAGGGGAGTTAGTCTTTAGTTTTAAGTTTTCATTTTTTCACTTTTCTTTCTAGTTTTTAGAGAGAGAAAGTTCTCCACTTTCTCTCACTAAGTTTTCATCTTTCTTTCTTTTAATCTTTCAAGATTAAACATTTGTGTATTGTTGATTTCATTAATCAAGTTCTAGTTAAGCTTTTAATCTTTCATCTCATTCTACCTTTCTTGATTTTAGTTAACTTTTGTTGCAAAATACATTTGATCCGTGTTGTTCTTAATGTTTTTGTGCTTAAAAAGTTAATCTTTTTGTTACTACATAAGCTTTCATTCGATTAAGCTTTAAGATTTGTGTGCTTATTGGCTTATTCGCTTTGTTTAGCTTATTTACTTTTTAAAAGTTTTCTTAAAAAGTTCATTTTTTATATAGTTTGATTCAAAAGATTGATTATTTTGAGTTTGGATAAGTTGTTGATTGTGCTTATTTAGTATATTTCACTTTTGATTCGTGGTAGTTTTGGGTATTAGCTTATTCATAATAGCTTATTACCTAGTTTATTTCGAATCCCATATAAATCGGAAAGGGTCTAAACCCCTTTCCGATCGCAGCTTTCCGACCAAGCACCCACACCCCTCTTTTCGATTGTCAAATCGGAAAAGGGTTTCTGATTATTCCGATTAGCACCTCCAATATTCCGATCCATCAAATTGGATTAGGGTTTGGGTATATTCCGATTGTGTGAATTTTTAGTTATTCCGATCTGGCCCTCTTCTGAACATTCCGATTATTACACTATCCCATATTCCGATTGGCATTATTTTCTGAGATATTCCGATTGAGGGTTTTGGCACATTCCGATTGAATGTTATTTTCCAAACATTTCGATTAACCTCGTTTTTAAGATATTCCGACGAGAGCGTGTCCCATATTCCGATTACAATATTCTGACCAGGGTGTTGTTGATATTCCGATCAGATTCCGAAATGTTTGTTTTCCAATTGTTTAAATTCTTGTTTTTGCAAAGTTTTCAAGTGTTAGATTTATTAAGTGTTCAAGTATTTTTCTAATCTTTTCTTTACGTTTTCAAGCATTTATTTTTAACTCGTCAATTAAGTTTAATCTTTTAAATTTCTACTTTACTCAACGACATTTACATTCTTGCTATTAGTTTAAAATAGATAACAAACCAAACCATTTTCATTTCCACCAAGAACAATTGAGTCGCACTTTGAACCAATACTCAATTCGAAGCGATTCGGACGATAATATTTTATACTTAGCAAAAAGCTTTGTATTAAATGGCGCCGCTGCCGGCTCTTTTCGTTAAGATTAAAGGTTTTTAGTGAGAGACGCATTGGATTTTGGGATCCGTTCTTCTTTGAACGTTATTTTCCTTGCTTTAAAAATTTCAAAAATCCTAAAAAATATAAAATCTACAAAAATACAAAAAAATTAAAAAACCATAAAAACCAAAAATATTTCCTTTCTATTTTTCTAACCCTTTTGTAGGTGTGCATGCGTACTCGTGCTCGTAAGAAGAGAGTAGCTCAAGCCGAAGTCATTACTCAACCAATTGTCACCATGGAAAATCCACCAATGATCGAGCTTTTGCAATCGCACGTAGAAGGCAACACCGATGCAATTGTTATCCTTGAGATTGGAGCCAACAACTTTGAACTCAAATCTGGCTTTATACAAATGGTCTCTGCTCAACCCTTCTTGGGCCGCTCACTTGATGATCCTCATGACCACATTAAAAGGTTTCTTCAGCTTAACAATACGGTTAAGTACAATGGGGTATCACAAGAAGTGATTCGCTTGCAACTTTTTCCTTTCTCCTTAGAGGCACAAGCCCGTAATTGGCTTGATAAGGAACCGCCACAAAGTATTCTTACATGGATGGATTTAGAGACCAAGTTTATCAACTACTTTTTCCCACCCTCACGTACTACCGCTTTGCGGAATTAAATTATTACCTTTGAACAAAAGTACGGTGAGTCTTTTAGTGAATCTTGGGACCGTTTTAAGGAACTTTTACGAAAGTGTCCACAAAATGGTTTAACAAAAGTACATCAAATCAATACTTTTTACAATGGTTTAAGCATGAACGACCAAGATTCACTAAACAGTGCTTCGGGGGGGGGGGGGTAATATTTTGGTTAAGTCTTCTAATGCTGCTTGGGATATTATTGAGAACAAATCTAGGGTACAAACCAAGAGTGTTAGAACTAATGTAGCAAGTGCTAGTACTAGTGATACCGACAAAAGAATAGATAAGCTTACTTCACTTGTGGAACCACTTGCTTTACAAACTGCCAACAATGCCAAACAATTCAATGCCCAAGCTAATGTTTTGAGCCATTCTTGTGATATATGCGGGGGATCTCACTCATACACCGATTGTCCTTCAACTCACGACAATTCGGAAAATGTGTATGCCGCCAACGGTACCTATGTTACAGGAGGCTATCAAGCACGTCCTCAAGGTGACCGCAACTTGATCAGCTATCGCTCAAACAACTTTCTTTCACCTCCAGGTTTTCCCCCACAAAACCCAAACAACCTCAATCGCAACAATCAAAACCAACCACGTGCTCCAACTCCAAATCAATATCAAAACCAAAGAAACCCATATCCACCTCAACGAAACAACCAAGTTTACCCACAACCTGCTTATCAACCACCCGCCTACCATGCTCCTCCTCTCAACCAACAAAAATCCTTACACCAAGATGTTGAAACCTACATGAGGACTAATGATGTAATCGTGCAAAACCTTCAGCGGGAAATGGCCAACATGAAAGCAGATATGGTTAAGCAAGGAAACGAGCTTCGAGCTGATATGCGAAACACTTTGGCAAGTCAAACGACTGACTTGAGGAATATGATGGCTAGTTTTTTCCCTAGTAATCAAGCCTCTGGATCAGGTTCTCTTCCGAGTAACACCGTTGCTAATCCAAGAGGGGAGATGAAAGCAATCACCACTCGCAGTGGAAAAGGTTTAAAGGAACCCGAGCTTCCTACACCTACACCGGTGATTGTGACAAAGGAAAACGAGTCTCCCTCTCTGAATCCTCCATCTTCTATTCCTCCAACTTCTACATCTCCTATTCCACCACCTTCTACTTCTACCCCTCCTCCACCCAAGGATGTGAGTGAGAATTCTATCCCAAAGCCTTCATCTCAACCCAATATACCTTATCCTTCGAGGTTGAGGAAAGAGAAATTGAAGAACAAGGATGATATCCAGGTTTCGAACTTCCTTAAAATGTTCAAACAACTTAATTTCAATATCTCCTTTGCTGAGGCTCTCGCTCACATGCCCAAATATGCTAAAATGTTTAAAGATCTTCTCAGTGATAAGGAGAAACTTCTAGATATTGCTCAGACCCAACTTAATGAGAACTGCTCCGCAGTGCTCTTAAGGAAATTGCCCACCAAACTTGGTGATCCGGGTCGTTTCTTGATTCCTTGCAACTTCCCGGGAGTAGAGAATTGCATGGCCCTAGCCGATCTAGGTGCCAGTATTAACTTAATGCCCTTAAGTGTTTGGAAGCAATTATCTCTCCCCGAGCTAGTCCCCACACGAATGACTTTGGAATTAGCTAACCGTACGGTTGCTTATCCAGTGGGGATAGCCGAAGACGTCTTCGTTGGTGTCGACAAATTCACCTTCCCGACGGATTCTGTTGTCGTTGACTACGAGATGGATCCCCGTGTTCCATTAATCGTTGGACGTCCATTCCTGAGGACCGGTCGTACTCTCATTGATGTAGCTGCTGGCGAATTAATCATGAGAGTTGGTGACGATAAAATCGTCTTCAACATGGGTAAACTTTCTAAGCAGCCTTCGGAAAACGAGAGTGTTAATTTCATTGATGTTCTTGATGAGGCTTGTGAAGAACATTTCAAAGACGCTTGTAAAAGTGGTTCTTCTTCTCTACCCAATGTTGAGACCGTTGCCTCAATTGCTCCGTCATTGACTCCTTTTGGAGAAAGTGACTTGGATGATTTTGAAGCTAGCTTGGGTCCTCTCGATCTTAAGTATGATGGTTCTCCCACCGATTGGGATGAAGACATTCGTACCATTGAGAAACTTCTCAATGAGGACCAAACTTCTACACCATCTCCTAAGGATATCTCTACCGATGAGCCGAAGTTGACTACGCCGTCCATTGAAAATCCTCCAGATTTAGAGCTTAAGGATCTTCAGTCTCATCTCGAGTACGTTTTCCTTGAAGACAACAAGACGTTACCGGTCATCATCGCAAAGGACCTGAAAGATGAAGAAAAATCCCGACTTATCGCCGTGCTGAAGAATCACAAGAAAGCGATTGCTTGGAAGATCTCCGATATTCATGGAATTAATCCTCACTTCTGCACACACAAAATTCTCATGGAGGACGACTTCAAACACACTATTCAAAGCCAAAGAAGGGTGAATCCTAAGATCCATCACGTAATCAAAAAAGAGGTTATCAAACTTCTTGATGCGGGAATGATCTATCCTATCTCGGATTCACCGTGGGTTAGTCCCGTCCATTGTGTGCCTAAGAAGGGCGGAATCACCATTGTTCCCAATGAAAACAACGAGTTGATTCCTACTCGTCTCGTTACAGGGTAGAGAGTTTGTATAGACTACCGCAAACTCAATGATGCTACGAGAAAGGATCATTTTCCCCTTCCTTTCATGGACCAAATGCTTGAACGTCTAGCGGGTAATGACTATTACTGCTTCTTAGACGGTTTCTCCGGGTATTTCCAAATTCCCATCGATCCCAAAGACCAAGAGAAAACCACATTCACTTGTCCCTACGGAACATTTGCTTACAAACGCATGCCTTTCGGTTTATGCAATGCTCCTGGGACATTCCAAAGGTGTATGATGGCTATCTTCCATGACATGGTTGAAGAAACTATGGAAGTCTTCATGGATGATTTCTCGGTTTATGGCGATTCTTTCTCCGCTTGCCTTGCCAATCTAGAACGTATGCTTAAGCGGTGTGAAGACACTCGCCTTGTTCTAAATTGGGAAAAATGCCATTTCATGGTAAAAGAGGGCATCGTGCTAGGACCCAAAATCTCCAAAGCCGGTCTTGAAGTGGACCGTGCTAAAGTCGATGTTATTGCTAAATTGCCTCCACCTTCAACCGTGAAGGGTGTGAGAAGTTTCCTCGGTCATGCGGGCTTCTATCGTCGATTCATCCAAGATTTTTCTAAAATCGCTCGCCCGATGACCCACCTCTTGGAAAAAGATACTCCTCTCATCTTTTCGAAAGAGTGTCTTGAATCCTTCAATCTTATTAAGGATAAGCTAACTAAGGCACCGGTCTTGGTTACCCCTAATTGGGAGCTACCTTTTGAGTTGATGTGTGATGCTAGCGACTTTTCTATTGGAACAGTTTTGGGCCAAAGAGTGAACAAACACTTCCAACCAATCCACTATGCTAGCAAGACAATGACAGGGGCTCAATTGCATTATACGACAACCGAAAAAGAGCTTTTAGCTGTTGTCTATGCTTTTGAAAAATTTCGCCCCTATCTTGTCCTTTCTACCACCATCGTGTATACCGATCATTCCGCGTTGAAGTACTTGATGACTAAGCAAGATTCTAAGCCAAGACTTCTTTGTTGGGTTTTGCTCCTTCAAGAATTCAATATTGAATTTCGTGACAAGAAGGGAGCCGAAAACCTAGTCGTGGATCATCTCAGCAGACTTGAGGATCCTTATCAAGGGGATCATTCGAACAAAGAGATCAATGACTCTTTTCCCCTTGAGGCCTTAATGTCTATCAACTCCAATCTCGATGACACCCCTTGGTTTGCAGACATTGCAAACTACTTAGCGGGTGGGATTCTCAAGGAAGGGCTCACGTCCCAACAAAAGAAAAAGTTATTTAAAGATATTGAACATTATTTCTGGGACGACCCTTACCTTTTCAAACAATGTGCGGATCTGATTATTCGTCGATGTGTTGATGGGCCGGCAGCGGTACAAATCCTTGACGCTTGCCATAAAGGACCCATCGGTGGTCACTTTGGTCCTAATTACACCGCAAAGAAAGTATTTGACTCTGGATTCTATTGGCCCACCATCTATCGTGACGCTCACGATATGGTTAAACATTGTGATGCTTGCCAAAGACAAGGCAAGATCACACATAAAGATGAGATGCCTCAAAATTTCATACAAGAATGTGAAATCTTTGATGTATGGGGCATCGACTTTATGGGGCCATTTCCATCATCTAAAGGGAACAAGTACATCCTCGTCGCAGTTGACTAAGTTTCTAAATGGGTTGAAGCTTAGGCTCTCCCAACGAACGATGCGAGGGTGGTTGTGAACTTTTTGAAGCAGCTCTTTTATCGATTCGGCGTTCCTCGTGCTATTATTAGTGACCGCGGGACTCATTTTTGCAATGATCAATTTGCAAGAGTCATGGCTAAGTACGGTGTCAATCACCGTCTTTCCACCGCTTATCATCCCCAAACCAACGGTCAAGCCGAGATTTCCATCCGCGGACTAAAGAGAATTTTGGAGCATACTGTGGGAGAGCATCCTGCCGTGTGGGCCGATAAGTTAGATGATGCTCTGTGGGCTTTCCGTACTGCTTACAAGACCCCGATCGGTTGTACACCTTATCGTCTTGTGTACGAGAAAGCATGCCACCTCCCTATCGAGCTGGAACACAAGGCGTACTGGGCCTTGACGTGGGCTAACTTCGACATCAACAAAGCCGGTGATCATCACAAGATTCAACTAAACGAGCTAAATGAACTGAGGAATGAAGCTTATGAGAACTCTCTGATCTACAAGGAGAAGACCAAAATCATCCACGATGCTAGAATTAAGAACCGAGAGTTCCACGTTGGTGATCAAGTCTTACTTTTTAACTCTCGGTTGAAGATCTTCTCGGGCAAGTTGAAGAGCCGCTGGTCTGGTCCATTCACCGTCGCCAAAGTCTTTCCATATGGGACCATTGAGCTTTCTCAGCCAAATGGGACCAGGTGAATGGCCAGCGTTTAAAGCTGTACTTTGGTGAGGACATCTCTCATGAGATGATTCCATCCCTCACCACGTTTCCCATGGACTAAATTTGGGTCGAGTCAGGCTCGTGACTCGTTAAACAAAAACAAGCGCTTCTCGGGAGGCAACCCATGCTCTATCCTTTACTGCTTTCATAATAAGTGTAGGGGGAGCCCCGTATGTGTTTGTTGTCTTGTTTCTTGTGCTTGCAGGGATTAAAAGCTTCAAAGAGCATCTTAATGACTTTTGACGAACCGTGATACCGTGTTCCCATCTTCCCGGTTCTATCCTAAACTCTTGTGATTCAATATTTCATATCTTATATGTTCACATTGAATTCAATATAGGTGTCCTTTCCTTAGCAAGATTTAAACAAAGTGCACAATGTCCTAAGTGTAGGGGAGTTTACTCCCACATGCTTCAACATTGAGGACAATGTTTATCTCAAGTGTAAGGGGGACTTCTATCGAAGTAAGTGGTCTTTTCCTTGCATTTGTCCTCATTTTAACCAGAAAATTTGATTTTTCGACATTTTTCAAAATTTTTAATCTATTTTGGCCTAGTTGTATAGTTGTATTTTCCTTTATTATGTTTAGTTTCTTTCCATTGCTAGAATAAATTTTCAATAAAGTGGTTTTAAATTTTTCTTAGTCGTGAACATTTTGACTCAACCCGAGTTTACTTATCTAAGTTTACTCTAGCTAGTATCCTTAACGTGTTTAAGTCAAGTTTTGCTAGGCTTTTATATAGGGAGCTATAAAACGCGAAAGTCTTAACTCTCACGGGTTAAGAACAAGAACTTTTCGCAAGTTCATATAATTGATCCTAGAGAGTCGTTTATCAAGGGAACTTTAAAATGCGATTTCTAAACTTGAAAAAGTCTAAGAATTTGCAGGATCCTATAGGCGACTCAAAAACCCAAAACTTTGATTTAATAGGCTAAGCATCCACGAGTCTCATTCCTTGAGATTTTAAACTGTAGAGGACGAGAGATGATAGAGTCAATTATAAGTTCGGTATTCTTTCGTGAATTTATGTGAGTTAATTATAAGCCTATTCTCCCTTCGCTTGTTAATAAATGTATCTGCAATAAATAAGGTTGTACGATTTAAAAAGTTACTTAGCTTCTAGCCCAAGATCATTTAAAAGTTGCTCGGTACGGATTAGAGTTCATAGCCAAGGCATAACTTATTGAAGCGGGATGCGAAGATTGGCGAGTCCGAAAAGGCCCTAACAAGGCATGAGGGCTACATTTTGTTGCTAAAGATCCAAAAGTGATGTGAAGAATCATTTATCGAAAATCAATATGAAGGATCGAGACACACGACGAAAAGCAAATACTCCCCTAAAGATCATGGAGAATTCTATCCAAAAAGGCCCTAACAAGGTACGAGGATAAATAGATCCAAGTCCTAAAAGGAGACGGATCGTTGTATATCAAAGTCCAAAATAAATATTGGAGAAAAATGAAGAAGTAGTGGTCCAAATATGAAGAATCTCTCAAAATTTCAAGTGAAGAAATTCCTATTATGAAGAGAAGACCATAATTTCAAGAACGTCTCTCAAGATTCGAAGTATAAAGTCGCTGCCAAATATCGGTCCAAGAAAGGTCTCAAATCGCGAAGCGAGTTATGCCAAGATATGAACTTTATGAGGTCCCGAGAAGCAGTTTTAAAAGATTTTGTCCTTTAGCTATCCATTGATTAAATCGTTCACCTTATTTTCGGCCTTAATAACTATCGAAATAAGTCAAACAATGCATCCTCGTGATCATTCAAGACAAAAATTAAATATAAGAGATACACCTAGGAATAAGGGAGTCTAAGTGAATAATTGGCCCACATGAATTCGTGTTAGTTTACTAACTTATAATAACAATGATCTCGTTTTTAAGCTTGGTATGGGGAACGTGAAACTTGAGGATGATAAACGTTCATGACTGCCAAAACCCAATGTAAGTTTTTAATTTCTTAACTTGTTTTTATCTTTTTATGTTTAGTATTTAATAAAGGCCAAGGTGGGTTATTTATGATGGAAAATGTAAACCGTGCTTTAAAATTAATGCATTGCATGAGGGCATTGCAATGGTCAAGTGTAGGGGATTTAATAAGTGTGAAAACACTTATCCTTTTACCACTTATTTCCAATAATAACAAGACCAAAATGTGTAATTTATGTCGTAAAAGTCGGAATTATGTGTGGTTTGTGTTTTTATTGTGTTTTAGGACCAAAAGATGAAAAAGGAAGAAAACATGGGCTTTCACGGGCTTTTATCGAAGAAAACGGGAAAAGACAAAGTCAAAAAGATCAAGAGTGCAAAAAGAACGAAAGTCCAAGGCCTATTCTGAAGATTTATCGAAGAAAAAGTCTAAAGACGGAAGTTTAATGAAGTCGAAGAACTCAAGTCTAAATTAAAGAAGAAAATTATCAAGACAAGTTCAAAATCCCGAGACGACGTCAAGAAAAGACAAAGAATTAAATCGAGTCGAGAAGACGTGAAGAAAGAAAGAAAGAAGAGGCAACACATGCACTCCTTGCATTTTTCCTATAAATACCCTCCTAATACACATTAGGAGGGGAGTTAGTCTTTAGTTTTAAGTTTTCATTTTTTCACTTTTCTTTCTAGTTTTTAGAGAGAGAAAGTTCTCCACTTTCTCTCACTAAGTTTTCATCTTTCTTTCTTTTAATCTTTCAAGATTAAACATTTGTGTATTGTTGATTTCATTAATCAAGTTCTAGTTAAGCTTTTAATCTTTCATCTCATTCTACCTTTCTTGCTTTTAGTTAACTTTTGGTGCAAAATACATTTGATCCGTGTTGTTCTTAATGTTTTTGTGCTTAAAAAGTTAACCTTTTTGTTACTACATAAGCTTTAATTCGATTAAGCTTTAAGATTTGTGTGCTTATTGGCTTATTCGCTTTGTTTAGCTTATTTACTTTTTAAAAGTTTTCTTAAAAAGTTCATTTTTTTATATAGTTTGATTCAAAAGATTGATTATTTTGAGTTTGGATAAGTTGTTGATTGTGCTTATTTAGTATATTTCACTTTTGATTCGTGGTAGTTTTGGGTATTAGCTTATTCATAATAGCTTATTACCTAGCTTATTTCGAGTCCCATATAAATCGGAAAGGGTCTAAACCCCTTTCCGATCGCAGCTTTCCGACCAAGCACCCACACCCCTCTTTCCGATTGTCAAATCGGAAAGGGTTTCTGATTATTCCGATTAGCACCTCCAATATTCCGATCCATCAGATCGGATTAGGGTTTGGGTATATTCCGATTGTGTGAATTTTTAGTTATTCCGATCTGGCCCTCTTCTGAACATTCCGATTATTACTCTATCCCATATTCCGATTGGCATTATTTTCTGAGATATTCCGATTGAGGGTTTTGGCACATTCTGATTGAATGTTATTTTTCAAACATTCCGATTAACCTCGTTTTTAAGATATTCCGACGTGAGCGTGTCCCATATTCCGATTACAATATTCCGACCAGGGTGTTGTTGATATTCCGATCAGATTCCGAATTGTTTGTTTTCCAATTGTTTAAATTCTTGTTTTTGCAAAGTTTTCAAGTGTTAGATTTATTAAGTGTTCAAGTATTTTTCTAATCTTTTCTTTACGTTTTCAAGCATTTATTTTTAACTCGTCAATTTAGTTTAATCTTTTAAATTTCTACTTTACTCAACGACATTTACATTCTTGCTATTAGTTTAAAATAGATAACAAACCAAACCATTTTCATTTCAACCAAGAACAATTGAGTCGCACTTTGAACCAGTAGTCAATTCGAAGGGATTCGGACGATAATATTTTATACTTAGCAAAAAGCTTTGTATTAACCACGGCGAGGAATTCCTTTTCCGTTGTGGTGTACTTTAATTGAGCCTCGGTCATCGTCTTACTAGCATAATGGATAGGACGGAAATGCTTTTCATAACGTTTCCCTAAGACGGCCCCTATATCATAATTACTTGCATCACACATGATTTCAAAGGGTAATTCCCAATTAGGAGCAACAAGAATGGGAGCTTTGGTAAGTTTCCTTTTAAGAGTTTCGAAAGCTCTAACACAATCCTCATTGAAATTAAAAGGAGCATCCTTCTCGAGAAGGTGTGTCATAGGTCGAGAGATTTTCGAAAAGTCTTTGATGAAACGACGATAATAGCCCGCGTGGCCTAGGAAACTCCTAACTCCCTTAACGGTTTTGGGATGAGGTAACTTGGCGATGACGTCTACCTTAGCTTTATCGACCTCAATCCCCGCTTTCGAGACCTTATGTCCTAAGACGATTCCTTGTTTACACATGAAATGACATTTTTCCCAATTAAGCACAAGATTGGTTTCTTCACAACGTTTTAACATTTGCTCGAGATTAGATAAACACGATGTGAACGAATTGCCAAACACCAAAAAGTCATCCATAAACACTTCCATCGACTTCTCGATCATATCGTGAAAAATGGCCATCATACACCGTTGAAACGTACCCGGTGCATTACAAAGTCCGAAAGGCATCCTACGATAAGCAAACGTTCCATAAGGACACGTAAACGTAGTCTTCTCTTGATCACGAGGGTCGATAGGGATTTGAAAGTAACCGGAAAAACCATCTAAAAAGCAATAGAATTCATTTCCCGCTAGTCGCTCCAACATTTGATCCATGAAGGGCAAAGAAAAGTGGTCTTTACTAGTGGCGTCATTTAACTTTCGGTAGTCAATACACACCCTCCAACCGGTCACAACACGAGTGGGAATTAACTCGTTGTTTTCATTAGGCACAACGGTCATTCCTCCCTTTTTAGGGACACAATGGATTGGGCTCACCTATGGACTATCGGAGATAGGATAAATCATTCCCGCGTCAAGGAGTTTAAGAACTTCCTTTTTATGACATCGTGAATTTTAGGGTTTACCCTTCTTTGACTTTGAATTGCGGGTTTGTAGTCCTCCTCCATTAAAATTTTGTGAGTACAAAATTTTCGGTCAATACCCTTAGTGTCGGAAATTTTCCACGCAATTGCCCCTTTATGAGCTTTAAGAACTTTCAAGAGCTTGGTTTTTTCATCATTAGCAAGACCTTTTGCAATAATAACCGGAAACTTGTCATGACCTTCCAAGAATGCGTATTCAAGGTGAGATGGAAGATCTTTCAATTCAAGGATAGGTGGTTCCTCGATTGAAGATTTTTGCTCAACACTCATAACTTCCATCGGCGGAAGAAATGGTGGAATAGAAGTATCATCACTAATAATCACCTCATCTTCATTATCGATTTCATTTGAAGTAAAATCGCCTCCTTGGAATGGAGTGAGATTTGGTGTAGAATTAGCAAGAATAGGATCCAAAATAGTGGGATTGCCACTTGACGAGCTATCGGAAAAACCTAACACTTCTTGTGAAAACTCATCGCAAACCACATCAACTAAGTTAATGTGATTGATGGTAGCGATTGCATAAACATGAGAAGGTTTTGAGTTTTGAGTAGCGTTTATAACAAGTTCCTCTTCGTTGAATCTCAAAGTAATAGTTCTTGCATGAACGTCGATAAGCGATCTTGAGGTGTCTAAAAATGGACGACCTAAAACTAGAGGAACTTGAGGATCCGCGGGGATGTCAACTACTATAAAATCAACGGGATAGTAGAACTTCCCCACTTTCACGAAAACATCTTTGGCTACTCCACATGCTAAAATCATAGAATGATCGGCCATCTCGATAGACATGTTCGAAGGAGTAAGAGCCGGAACCGAAAGCGATTTCCAAATGGAAAATGGCATCAAATTAATTCTCGCACCAAGATCGTCCAAGGCGAGGCATTATTTCATATCTTGTATGTCACAAGGAATGAGAAACTTTCCGGGGTCACTAATGTAGAGATTTTGTCTCAATTAAAGTTTGTTTTCTCGGTGTCTAATCGAATTGATCTCGGGTTAATTGTGTGAGATTAGTTGTTCTTGGTGAATCAAATAAAAGGGTTGTCGTTGTGTAAAACTAATTAAAAATAAAGACTTGAAACAATTAAAAAATAAAGTAAGAAAACAATGATGAAAGATAAAAACTTAACGGGAAATAAATGGCGAGAAAATTAAAAGGCAATTAAAGTAAATGACTCAAATTAAAACTTGAAATAAAAGGAAAGCGAGTAAAAGTGCAAATAAAGAAAAAGCGGGAAAAAGTAAAGTTTAAAAACTAAGACTGAAAACTCTATTCGGAATAAAATAAGACTATGCGGAATATAAGAAAAATGACTCTATGCGGAATAAATTGGTTACTCGGAATAAAAGTGCCTATGCGGAATAAAAATGGAAAAACACTCTAATCGGAAAAATTGTCCTATGCGGAAAAATAAGTCTATTCGGAAAACATTGCTCTATGCGGAAAAGAAGGGCTATTCGGAATATTAAGCTATGCTGAATAAGAAGACTATGCGGAATAAGAACCCACTCGGAATAAAAGACTCTATTCGGAATACTTGAACATTCCGAATAGAAGACTCTATGCGGAATAATCTAATATTCCGAATAGAAGACTCTATTCGGAATAATTAGATATTCCGAGTAAGGGTCTCTATTCGGAATATCCAGATATTCCGAATAGGGATTCTATCCGGAATATTCTACGATATTCCGCATAAAGAACAAAGAAACAAGACCATTCGGAATAACTGGGCAGGAAACAGTAGACATGACGAAGAACAGGGGAAAAAGAAAAGAGCACGAATTAATTCAAATTTAACCAAAACAAACCAAAAGATTAAACCAAAACAACCAATAAACATCAACTAACAATAATCAATCAACATAAATCATCAAAACTAACAAACAAAGCCAAATCAATCAAAACCCACTTGATTGAAAATAAGAAACCTCAAGAACATGAACACAAAGATTAAGAACAAATCAAGCAAGAAAGGAAGAAGGAGATTAACAATAAAGTAAAGATTAACATCAATCAAATGGAGACTTACTTGGAATTAAAAGAAAATTAAAGGTGCATTACATGGAGATTAAGATGCATAAAAGTAAAGAACAAGAAAATGAAGAATGGGGAAGAAAGGCTTGTCAGGCCTCCAACACTCTAAACATTGAAACTACCTAATCTATATATAGGGGGATTAGGGAGGAGCTTATGAAGCTTCCTCCCTCTTTCTTCTTTCTCTTAATTGCACACTTGAGTCCTTAAACTTCTTAATATTTTGTTAATCTTCTTAATACTTGGACTTTGTCTTGGGATTTCTTCAAACTCGTATTGGATTTTCTTCATAAATAAGACTCGAGTTTTTCGGCTTTTAGTAAACTTCCGTCTTTTGACTTTTTCTTTGATAAATCTTCAGAATTGGTCTTGGACTTCCGTTCTTTCTCCACTCTTGATCTTTCGACTTCATCTTTCGTCTTTTTCTTCGATAAAAGCCCGTGAATGCCGTGTTTTCTCCACTTTTCACCTTTTCGTCCTAAATTACAACAAAAACACAAACCACGCATAATTCCGACATAAATGACATAAAATACACGTTTTGGCTCGGTTATTATTGTAATTAAGTGGTAAAAAGGATGGGTGTTTTCACACCTATCAAATCCCCTACACTTAACCATTGCAATGTCCTCATGCAATGCATTAGTTACAAAGCAAGTTTACATTTTTCATCATAATCAACCTACCTTGGCCTTTATTAAACAACTAAGGAAAATCAAAAGGTAGAAAATAACAAGATGCAACAAGGGAGAAACTTGTAAAGAAATCTAAGACTTACATTAGGGCTTGTGTGTCATGAATGTTCATCATCCTCAAATTTCACGTTCCCCATGCCAAGCTTAAAAACAAGATCATTGTTAGTACAAGTTAGCATAACAAACATTTACTCATGTGGTTCAATTAATCACTTAAACTCCCTTATTCCTACGGGTATCTCTTATATTTTATTTTTGTCTTAGAATGATCATGAAGATGCATTTTTGGACTTATTTCGATAGTTTATTTAGGCTGAAAGCAAAGTAGGATAATTTGATCAATAGTTAGCTAAAGGACAAAATCTCTTAAAACTGCTTCTCGGGATATCAAAAAGTTCATATATTGGCATAACTCGGTTCACGATTTGAGACCTTTCTCGGGCCGATATTTGGCATGTACTTCATACTTCATATCTTCGAGAGACGTTCTTGAGATAATGGTATTCTCATCATAATAGAGTTTCTTCACTTGGAGACTTTTGAGAGGTTCTCCAACTTTGTTGACCACGACTTCATGATTATTTCTTCAATCTCTATTTGGGATTTTGAGATACAACGATCCGCCTCCTTTTCGGACTTGGATCTATTTATCCTCATACCTTGTTAGGGTCTTTTCGGATAGACTTCTCCATGATCTTTATGGGAGTTGATTGCTTTTCGTCGTGAGTCTTGATCCTTCATATTGATTTTAGGAATAATGCTTTTCACATCACTTTGGATCTTCAGCAATAAAATGGAATCCTCATGCCTTGTTAGGGCCTTTTCGGACTCGCCAATCTTCGCGCCCCGCTTCATAAGTTATGCCTTGGCTATGAACTCTCGTCATTACCGAGCAACTTTTAAACGATCTTGGGCTAGAAGCTAAGTAACTTTTCAAATCGTACGACCTTACTTATTGTAGATAAATTATTAGCAAGTGATGGGAGAAAAATATCATAATTAACTCACATAAGTTAATGAGAGAATACCAAACTTGTAACCAACTCTATCATTTCTCGTCCTCCACAATTTAAAATCTCAAGTAATGAGACTCGTGGATGCTTAGTCTAATAAACCAATTAAGGTCTACATGGTTAAGGATACTAGCTAGAGTGAACTTGGATAAGTAAACTCGGGTTGAGTCAAAATATTCACAACGGGCCTAATATATCTAAGATATCTAAACTTGCTAAAACCATTTTATTAAAATAGGATAAAAGTAGCAAAAATAATGGGAACTACAACTAGGCCAAAATAGATTAAAAATTTTGAAAAATGTCGAAAAATTGATTTTCCGGTTAAAATGAGGACAAATACAAGGAAAAGACCACTTAACTTCGATAGAAGTCCCCCTACACTTAATATAAACATTGTCCTCGATGTTTAAGCATGTGGGAGTAAACTCCCCTACACTTAGGACATTGTGCACTTTGTTTAAATCTCGTTAAGGAAAAGACAACTAAAGAGATTCCTATTTTAATATTGAGAAATATAAAATAGTGAATCGAAAAGAGTTTAGGATAGAACCAGGAAGAAGGGAACACGGAATCACGGTTCGTCAAAAGTCATCAAGAGTGTGTCTTTGAAGCTCTAATCCCTGCACATGATAAGAAAGAAAGCAAGAAACACCACGGGGCTCCCCCTACACTTATGGTGAAAATAGATAGATAATTGGGTTGCCTCCCAAAAAGCGCTTGTTTTTGTTGACCGAGTCACGAGCCTGACTCGCCCCTGAATTAATTAGTTCATGGGGAAGCCTCGAATGTGATACCGGGATCAAAGACCTTGTCCTCGTTCCCGGTTGACATCAACAAAGGAGAGGCGGGGGGATACGTCTTGAAAGGGAGAAAGGTCCTTTCAGCATACGTATAGTATGTGAATTCAAGATCCCCGGGAGGTGGGGTGGGTAAAGTAAGCACATTGTCCTCCCCCAAAGACAATGGATGCTGAGCAAACGGCAAAGCCGTATTGTTATCAATCATAGCATAAGCAATGTCGCCTCCCGGGTCAAAGCATTCATCCTCCGTGATAGTGGCTAAAGGGGAGGATGAAAGGTGCTCGGGAGGGGGACTTGGGACAATATTTTCTTGTAGCAAATTAGCAAAAATAATGCCCCCCTCCAAATCATCGTCATCATTACCTGGTGGTATGGAGTTAATGTCAATTTCTTCCAGCAATGGGTCATTATCTTCAACGGGAGGAATAGATGGAGGCAAAGACTCGGAAGGAGAAGGAGAAGTCAACGCTTCGATTTGATCAATAAGAAGGTGCACTTTCCGTAATCTATCGCGAAGAAGTACGTCTTCCACCTCATCCACACGATCATGATCATCGGTGAACTTCTCGTAAACCAGAGAGAATAAATCGTCATTGTCTGCATCTCCCGGTGGAGATTGAGAAATTTCAAAAGTGAAATTCTCATAGCAGAGAGAAGAATCGTCATCACTAGGATCGACTTCTTCCGTAAGAGCACTGTCGTCCTCAGGCTCCATAACAGGTAAATCCCAAACCTCATCATCAAACACTTTATCAAGACCAACATCACTAAGCTCATGCAATGTATCACACTCCTTAGACACGATTGGGATATTTAGAGGAGGGATGACAATAGCACTAGGACATTGAGCAGTAAGATCATTCCAAGAAATAGTAGGCTCGTCGTCATCATCATCGTAATAGTATGGATACACCGGAGGAGGAGTATAAGTCTCGATATTCGATATTTGCTCCTGTCGTTGATCCTCTTGATATTTTTCGATGAACTTGTTCCAAGATTCTTGAATTTGTTGAACCTGCTTAACCAGATTGTCCCGTTGTTCATTGGAGCTCAATTGTTCGAAGGAGGGTTGAGGATCGATGATGTGTTGTGGGGATTCAAAATGTTGAAAACCTGAATTATAGCATGGTTGTGGCTCATAGTAGTTCATCGGTGGAGAAGAATTAGAAACCGGGTTTGGTTCATAATAATCCATTGGTGAAGGAAATTGAGGACACGGATTTTGCTCATAATAATTCATTGGTTGACAATAAGAAGAATCATGAGGACCCCCACAAGTTTGGCAAGAAGGGTAAGGAGAAAAGTCGGGTGCGTCTTGTGGATAGTTATTTTCATTGTCATAATTGTACTCCGGTTCTTACCCGTAATCATACGAGTATTGAACCGGGCACGAAACATGCCAATGAAAATCGCTTCCACAATAGATGCACGGGGAAAGAGTAGGTGGGTTCAAAAAGGATGAATTAAGTGAGTGGCACAAAGGACAAAATCCTGGTATTAATTGTGTATCTTTGATATCGTTTCCGCACCGCTCACATGTACACCATTGACAAGAGTCGTTCCCGTACAATCGTCTCCCGCACCCGACGCAATTGACATAAAAATCCATAGATAAAGATTGATAAGCAAGAAGAATATTTTTGGTGCAAAACTTTTGAAAAAGAAATGCTTTTATGGTTTTTCAAATGTTTTTGGATTTTTGAAATTTTTTTTTTTTTTTTTTTTGACAAGAAAAATAACGTTCACAAGTGAACGGATCCCAAAAGCCAACGCTTCACTCACAAAAAACCTTCGATCTTTACGAAAAGAGCCGGCAGCGGCGCCATTTTAATGTAGAGATTTTGTCTCAATTAAAGTTCGTTTTCTCGGTGTCTAATCGAATTGATCTCGGGTTAATTGTGTGAGATTAGTTGTTCTTGGTGAATCAAATAAAAGGGTTGTCGTTGTCTAAAACTAATTAAAAATAAAGACTTGAAACAATTAAAAAATAAAGTAAGAAAACAATGATGAAAGATAAAAACTTAACGGGAAATAAATGGCGAGAAAATTAAAAGGCAATTAAAGTAAATGACTCAAATTAAAACTTGAAATAAAAGGAAAGCGAGTAAAAGTGCAAATAAAGAAAAAGCGGGAAAAAGTAAAGTTTAAAAACTAAGACTGAAAACTCTATTCGGAATAAAATAAGACTATGCGGAATATAAGAAAAATGACTCTATGCGGAATAAATTGGTTACTCGGAATAAAAGTGCCTATGCGGAATAAAAATGGAAAAACACTCTAATCGGAAAAATTGTCCTATGCGGAAAAATAAGTCTATTCGGAAAACATTGCTCTATGCGGAAAAGAAGGGCTATTCGGAATATTAAGCTATGCTGAATAAGAAGACTATGCGGAATAAGAACCCACTCGGAATAAAAGACTCTATTCGGAATACTTGAACATTCCGAATAGAAGACTCTATGCGGAATAATCTAATATTCCGAATAGAAGACTCTATTCGGAATAATTAGATATTCCGAGTAAGGGTCTCTATTTGGAATATCCAGATATTCCGAATAGGGATTCTATCCGGAATATTCTACGATATTCCGCATAAAGAACAAAGAAACAAGACCATTCGGAATAACTGGGCAGGAAACAGTAGACATGACGAAGAACAGGGGAAAAAGAAAAGAGCACGAATTAATTCAAATTTAACCAAAACAAACCAAAAGATTAAACCAAAACAACCAATAAACATCAACTAACAATAATCAATCAACATAAATCATCAAAACTAACAAACAAAGCCAAATCAATCAAAACCCACTCGATTGAAAATAAGAAAACTCAAGAACATGAACACAAAGATTAAGAACAAATCAAGCAAGAAAGGAAGAAGGAGATTAACAATAAAGTAAAGATTAACATCAATCAAATGGAGACTTACTTGGAATTAAAAGAAAATTAAAGGTGCATTACATGGAGATTAAGATGCATAAAAGTAAAGAACAAGAAAATGAAGAATGGGGAAGAAAGGCTTGTCAGGCCTCCAACACTCTAAACATTGAAACTACCTAATCTATATATAGGGGGATTAGGGAGGAGCTTAGGAAGCTTCCTCCCTCTTTCTTTTTTCTCTTAATTGCACACTTGAGTCCTTAAACTTCTTAATATTTTGTTAGTCTTCTTAATACTTGGACTTTGTCTTGGGATTTCTTCAAACTCGTCTTGGATTTTCTTCATAAATAAGACTCGAGTTTTTCGGCTTTTAGTAAACTTCCGTCTTTTGACTTTTTCTTTGATAAATCTTCAGAATTGGTCTTGGACTTCCGTTCTTTCTCCACTCTTGATCTTTCGACTTCATCTTTCGTCTTTTTCTTCGATAAAAGCCCGTGAATGCCGTGTTTTCTCCACTTTTCACCTTTTCGTCCTAAATTACAACAAAAACACAAACCACGCATAATTCCGACATAAATGACATAAAATACACGTTTTGGCTCGGTTATTATTGTAATTAAGTGGTAAAAAGGATGGGTGTTTTCACACCTATCAGTCACCAACTTTTTCCGGTATGCGGTTAAGATAAACCGAAGAACAATTAGCAAGCTTTGAAAGCTTTTCCTTATCGCTCAGCATACTTTTAAAAGTGGAAGCGAAACGAGGAATATATAACAACGCGTCGGCTAAACTTACATCAAAATGAACTTGTTGAAACATTTTTATAAAAAGCTCGATTTGTTGTTTGTTACGTTCTTGCATTTTATCTTTGTTTCGTCTCGAAGGGTAAGGTAAGGGTGGTGTGGGTTGGACATTAGGCAACGGACTTGGAATCTCGGGTTCCATGATTGGTATTGGTTCAACCGTAGGTGTGGTTTGAGCAGTACTTCGTGGGATTGTAATGTCTCCTTTTCGACCATCACCTCGGGCTCTTTCTCGATTTCCTTCTCCGTAGAAGTACTTGGACGAGAGATTGGTTCCTTGAAAGTTTTACCACTTCGTGTAGTAATAACCTTCATTGTTTGGAATGGTATCACTAGGAAGACCACCCGAGGAAGAGGGTTTACACATGATTGCTTCAAACATTTTTGCCATTCGGTCTTCAAATTTTGATTGCCTTAAATCCGCTTTTAACAATTCTTGCTTAATCTCATGTTGTCCTTGTTCCATCTTTTGTTGATTTTGTTGAAGACGTTGAACGTTTCCTTCCATTTTATTTGCATGAGTTTTAAGTTCATTAGCAAGTTCTTTTTTAAGCTCGTTTTTCAACTCGGATCTTATGCTAATCATCTCACGTTGCATGTTGTCAAATTTAGCATCATTTGCTTTAGCATAATCCAAAAATTCTCCTTGAAGATTTTTAGTGTGAGCATTTTGAAAACCTTATGTGGTGTTTTGAAAATCACGGTTTTGGTTTTGATTAGTAACTTGTCCATTCCCACTTTGATAATTCCCTTTGTTGTAGTTACGTGAATTGCCTTGATAATTACCACTTTGGTTGTTGTTTCGATAGTTATTAGCATTTTGATTTGGTGGAGCTTGATTTGGGCGGGAACCTTGGCCGTTTTGGTTATAAGTTCCCGTTGCTACGTAAGCACTCGAAGTGTTACCACCGGCGGTAATGCACTCGGAAAGATCATGAGCTCCACCACAAGACAAACAACTCTTATCAACCGCTTTAACCGAAGCGGAATTCAAAGCCTCTTGTGCTTTCCAATGAGTCATAAGATTTGAAAACCTATCGAAACACCGATTTTCCTCATTAGCTTCATCATGTAAGGCATTAATGCTACGAGACGATGACGACGATGACGAACCCATATTGGCAACACTCGGTGTGTTACGAGGGCTATAAACCTTAGATCTATTCTCGATAATCTTTAAATCCTCATCGGTCGTTTTGCACAAAAAATTACCACCCGCGCCGGCATTCAAATAATCTCGTTCATGATCATTAAGCCCATTATAAAAAGTATCAACTTGATGTAATTCCGAAAAATCATGGTGTGGACATTCATGTAACATTTCCTTAAATCGTTCCCATGCTATTGAAAAACTCTCATTATTTCGTTGTACAAATCTTGAAATCTCATTTTTCAAATGTGTTGTTTTAGATGGTGGGAAAAATTTGTTCACAAACTTAGAAACGAGATCACCCCATGTCAAAATTGAATTTGGCGGTTCTTTCTAAAGCCAAATTTTAGCGGGTCCATCTAACGAGTATGGAAACAACATCATTTTAATGGCGTCATGTGGAACATCCTTAAACTTGCTAGTTGCGGTGAGACGATTAAAATTCCTTATGTGGTAGTGCGGGTTGTCTTTCTCATGACCTCTAAACTTATTTGCTTGCAACATCGACATTAAAACCGTCTTAATCTTGAAATAATCCGCAAGGATAGTGGGAATCACAATGGCCTCTCCAAAACCCTCGGTGGGTGCTTGAAGCAACTCCATCATAGTACGATTAGCCATGAAGACTTCTTGTTCTACAATAGGTTCAACAATTGGAGTTTGTTCTTTAATCAACGTCTCTTGATTTCCTTGTTTTTGAAGACGTTTACGAGCTCGTTTTGCTTGACTACGAGTTAGCATAAACTCTCACGAAGAATGGGAGGTGAGCAAAGAAGATTCTTTTTTGGGTGTTTTGTGATTTTTTTTTGTGTTTTTGATTGTTTTTAATTGTTTTTGGATTTTGGTGTATCTTCGTAGACAACAATCTACCAAATATCTCCTCG
The DNA here is from genome assembly GCA_025667525.1 of Glebionis coronaria. Classification (NCBI taxonomy): domain Eukaryota; kingdom Viridiplantae; phylum Streptophyta; class Magnoliopsida; order Asterales; family Asteraceae; genus Glebionis; species Glebionis coronaria. Next base: position 17,502,834 of record CM046879.1, on the reverse strand, counting down.
AATCAAACTCTTGATTAAAGAAGCCTCAAAAGAATGAAAACGATCACGTGGAGTGAACGCCTTCGAATGACTTTAGAACTTTGGTGAAAACCAAATTTTTCAAGAGGGTTTTATCACAAAGAAACCAAGCAAATATATTATACGTAATAATACTTTAGGCGGCAAAACCCTCGATTAGCCTTCAATCTTAAAATACTCACAAGCAAGCTGGGAAACGAGGCGGCGCGAAGCACTTAAGAGCCTTTTTCCTTAGGGTATATTTTATAATACCCGCCTTATACCCACCTTATAGTTTGTATTTTTCAAAATCGAGCTTCACGAAAGTATTTATCTATTTTTTCCTTTTTCTTTTGTTTGAGATTCGAATACAATAATTAGGAGATCAAATCCCAATTAAGGTTGTGTTTTCACACTTTTGGAGATATTTTGAATTGATTGTGATACTTAATACAATATAGTAATAATAATTTCACAAGAAAAACCAAAAAACCGATAATACGTATTAGTAGATTTCTACTAATACAAATACTATTTATGGTTAATATTAAAAACAACAAGACAAATTAATCACGACACACCTCCCCGGCAGCGGCACCAAAATGATTGTTGGAAGACAAGGGCACCCAAGTGATCAGTTAATCACAAGGAGTCACAATCAAGCACAATAACACACTTAAGTATCACCACATATCACAGAAAAATCAAAAGATGCTTAGATCTAGCACAGACATGGATATTAAGCTGTTATGAACACTTAAGCAGTTTGAGCAAGAATAAGCACACCAAACTCAACCAGATGCATACACAAGCTATATAAACTGTTATTAAGCACAAACAAACTTAAATCAATAACTGAATCAAAGTATGGAACAAGATCAAAGCAGATTCAATTTGCTGATATGAACTTCAAGAACAAATGCACACTTTGCTAATATAAATGACCAAAGATCCAATTTCAACACTTCAATCCTACTTCCCTGATGTAACTAACTAGGATTTATCACTTGTTAACCCTAGTCCATGATTAGAACTAGGTGTCCTTCAAACCTCAGCCAGTTTCAACAAGTATTCAAGATTTTAGAGCCTATTATTGATTCTAGGTGTTTATATGCACAAAGCTTGCAGATAAATGACCACTTACACTTATGAGATAGGTTCCAACACAAAGCAACACAAAGCACAAACTCAAAACAACACAAATCCAAAACAGGTTGCTATCCCAAACACACCTAAATCCACAACTTTTCAAAGCAACTTGTGATTTCTAAGCACAACCTACTGATTTTATGATTCAAACACACTTCCTAGATGACAACTAACAGATTCAAACACAAAAATCACAACCTCAAACACAAGAACAAAAAATCACAAACCAAATCATAAAACAGACAATATCATGAAATTTTTAGGGGAAACTTAAACAAGAGCTTATACCTGTCCTTCACAACATCCTAGGAGGACCAGCAATGCTCCTTGGACCTTGTTCAACAACTAGAACAAGACCAAGGTACTTCAACAAGAAAGAAGGATGACTGCCTTGGTTGATGTTTTAAAGCAGAAAGTCAAGGGTTTGATTTCTTCAACACAATAAACAAACAACCCAACCAAAGGCTCCAATCCCTTCACAAGCTTGGTGTCAACAAGCTTGTAAGAGCTTATAGCTTTTGGTTAAGGATTAGTACAACACAAATAGAAAAATCAGAAACCTCTTTTCAAGCTTTTTCAAACTTGAAAACCTTACCAAACATAAACGTCCTTGAACCAAATGATTCAAGCACACTTATAACATCAAATGGAACTCAGAATTACCCTTAAACAACACCAACTTTCAAAAACATAAAAAGGAACTACAATTTTCTCAAAATACCAACTTTTATAAATTTTAAAAAGGAATTGCAATGTTTAAAAGGTAAAACTGGAACAAAGGCCTCACCACAAGTGGGGGGTCCTTTTATAGAGTACAAGTGATGGTTCTAGATCTAGAAATACATGAAACCCTAGCTAAGAATTCTCAAAAATGCCCGTGAGTCGTTTGTTGTTGATGAGTTGTCCAAAATGATCTTGAGCGTTCCTTTTTGCCTTTGGGACCAAGTATAAGCTGAGGGTTGTTGATTTTGCCACATAGGATTACTTGGAGGCTAAGTCGTGTGATGATTGGCTAAGAGGGAATTGGGGGTGGGGTCCATGGTGATGTGATGTAAAAGTTCAAGTGTGGGATGTGTACGTGTGAGGGTTAATCACTTTTTGGCCAAGGTAATTTGGAACAACCCTTTGTTTAGTAAAAGTAAAATCTGGGTGGGATGAACATGAATAGTGGTCCCTTTGATCCGTTTTTGGTGGAGTGGAACTTGTTTGGCGCATTTCTTTTTTTTAAATGTTTCAAATGCCCAACTTTGGCCCTTGTGTTTTCAGAATAATGGTAAAACATGTTTTCAGCCAACAAATCTTGGTTTCCTTTATTATTCAACTTTCAGACTTTACACTTTTGGCATAAAACTTTTCCAAAAGTGTTTCAAGGGTTGTTTTTGCCATGTTTGAATATTTGAGGGACTGATTTTTGACATTCTTGATCTTCAAAGGTCTTCATAGTATCTTTGACTTCATGAGGGACCATATTTGACAAATTAGAATTTACGAGGGACTAATCTTGCCATTTCTTCAAAGTTGAAGGACCATTTTGTAATTTTGACAAACTTAAGGGACCAAACTTGTAATTATGAATAAACAAGGGTTTTAAGTGTCATTTCTTCATACATTGAGGATCAATCTTGTATATCTTCAAGTCTTCAAGGGTTAATTTTGGATAATTCATGAACTAGGGCCCGGTTCTTTGTACGGCTTCGTTTCTCGTGTCCGTTTTTCCTTGTTTCTTGTGATCTTTTGTCTTTTTCACGATATCCATACCTAAAACACACAAGTAAACAAATACAAGCATATATATGGTAATTTATGACATTTTTATGCATTTAAAGCCCGAAAAGAACGGTGAGATCATGTGTAAATGCCATCTCATCACTTTCCAAGGCTCCTTATCGCATGGCTCCCATAGAGTTAAAGGAGCTGAAGGATCAACTGCAAGAACTTCTAGAACGAGGTTTCATTCGACCGAGCGCATCTCCATGGGGCGCACCGGTCTTATTTGTTAAGAAGAAGGACGGCAGCATGCGTCTTTGCATTGACTACCGTGAGCTCAACAAGATTACTATCAGGAATAGGTCTCCACTGCCACGTATAGACGATCTATTTGACCAACTCCAAGGGGCCAAACACTTTTCCAAGATTGGTCTTAGGTCAGGCTATCATCAGCTACGGGTTAAGAAGCAGGACATCGCCAAGACTGCTTTCCGTACACGCTATGGCCACTACGAATTTGTAGTCATGCCATTCGGCCTGACCAATGCTCCAGCAATGTTCATGGATTTGATGAACATAATCTTCCATGAATTTCTGGACAAGTTCGTCATTGTCTTCATCGATGACATCCTGAATTTCTCAAAGTCCAAGGAGGAACACGAAGACCATCTTCGTACAGTACTACAGATCCTTCGCCAGAAGCAGCTGTATGCTAAATTCTCCAAGTGTGAGTTCTGGTTAGACAAGGTGGCATTCTTAGGTCACACTGTATCAGCAGAAGGAATCACTATGGATCCAGTGAAGGTTGAGGGTATTACTAAGTGGCCGAGGCCGACATTAGCGACTGATGTCCGCAGTTTCCTAGGCTTAGTTGGCTATTACCGTAGGTTCGTGGAGAACTTTTCCCGCCTGGCACTACCATTGACCAAACTGATGCGAAAAGGGGATAAATTCGTCTGGACTGGAAAACGAGAGAAGAGCTTTGAAGACCTGAAACAGAAGTTAGTATCTGCACCTATTCTTACTCTCCCATCTGGTATGGGTGGATTTCAAATCTACAGTGATGCATCGGGGAAGGGACTTGACTGTGTTCTCATGCAACATGGGAAAGTGATCGCGTACGCTTCACGGCAGCTTAAGCCTTATGATTGTAGTGTTTTACTACCCTTTAGGAAAAGAGCGTAAATAGCGGTAAGTATCGAGTGATGATTTTAGGAAAAATCAACACTAATGACCCACAATCAAATAAAATGAGAGAAAGATTCGTTTCCCAAGGAGGTATGGTGTTGTGAATTAACTTGTATTTCTTTGAGATTAATATTGAGAAGATGGAATGACGGTTTCTTGGAAATATCACTATGACGTAAAAAACGTAAACGTAGAGCCGTAGAAAAACCACTAAAATTAAAAATTATTAAAACCAAAAACAAAATATCAAAAATAAAAAGACTAAGAAGAAGTCTCAAATAATATAAATAAAGATAAAAATTCAACAAAGATATTTTAAAACCTTTTATTAATTAAATAATTAATTTTAAATGCTAATTAAAGCCCTAAAATTAAATTTAATTAATTCAAATGTCAAAAATATGATTTTATTGAATAATTACTCAACTTATATTATTATAAGACTAAAAAGTAATTTTCTAAAAATTAAAACCTATTAAAACTATTTTTAAAACCCTAAAAATGATTAAAAATGATTAAAACCTAATTAAACTTAAAATAATTATAAAAATAAATCTAAAAGTGATAAAAATAATCTAAAAATGGAAATAGTCCTATTTAATGCTATAGAACTTAAGAAAAATGAAAAATAAAGAAAAAGAAAATTTTGAAAATTAAATAATAAAATAATATTAAAACACTGTCTTGCGCCGCAGTGCTTGTGTCTTGCGGCGCAACGTGTGAAACGGGAATACCAAGATCTGCAGCACCTTTAGTTGCGCCGCAGTGCTTGGGTCTTGCGGCGCAATTTGTGTTACGATAGCACCTTTGGTCTGTAGCTCCTTCAGTTGCGCCGCAACTGATAGGTCTTGCGGCGCAACGTGTGAAACGTGCCTGGTTGTAATTGCTGAACCAAACAAGTGCACACTTGTACACTTGTGATGCCAAGAGGTCTTGGCTTGATGCTTTGTTTGGCGATTATTTGGACAATTGGGCACCCTTGAGCTTATTGAAGCTCAAGGAGTCAAGTAACACACAAATAACAACAAGAATCAAAGATTAAGCATCAAAATCATGAAAAACCAAGCAAATTTCACCCTTATGCAGATTTTTTAACACCCTTTATCCTTTTTTACCACTCCAATTAACTTCTAACTTGATCAAAATTGATTTACCAACTTACTAACACCTAACTTAACCTTAATCTAGTAACCTAACATCTTTTAGCAACACAAATCAATGATTGTACCCTGCTTAAACCTGTTGCCAAACACCCTTTAAACTTTTTGAAAACCAATTTTTCCAAATCAAAACCTTATGAAACCTAACCAAATTGTTATCAAAGCTTCATAACATGTATATAACATAACATAAACACAAATCAAGTAACTTAAACACACTTAATCAATCAATCAAGCAAAATCATGTAACAAGCACTTTTATGAACTTTTCAAAGAGTAAAAGAGAGTTACCTTAGGACCCCTACATCCAAGGGTCCTAGTGGATGTTGAATCCACCTCCAAACCAACCCGGGTTGGTGCTGAACTAAATCAACAAGCCTTCAACCTATTTGAACACAAAACAAACAAACAAGGACAAAAATAATATGATATGATATGATTCTTTTTTTTTTCTTTTTAAAACTCTTCCAAAACCTTTTTAATCTTCTTAAAATGTTTCTATAACACTTAAATCACCAACAAACATGAACCATAAACACCAAAATACCTTTGAGAAGATTTTACCAAAATCTCTCAAAATCTCAAAACCTTAAACAACTTTGAAAATCAAAGTTGCTTAACCAAATAAAAGTGTGGAACTCAGAATTAAGCTTAACACAACACTCAACTTTTAAAAACAATAAAAAAGGAATTACACTTGAATATTTCAAAAACCAAACTTTTTATTTCTTTAAAAAGGTATTACATGTGCAAGCTTAAAAACTGGAACAAAGGGATCACCACAACTTGGGTCTCCTTTTATAGAGCCTATAGAACATCCTAGAAGCATAAAAACATAAAACCCTAATACATAGAAAATCCCAAATGTGTCCTTGAATGATTTTGAGTGCATTTTGTCCTCTCTTGATCTTGAACGTTTATTTTGCTTTGGGAGGAAGCAAATAATCTTGGCCATTGATTTAAGCCACGTCATGATGATTGGGGGCTAAGGAATGATGTGATTGGTGGATTGGGGAATTGGGGTTTTGGTGCACATGAGTGGGATGCAGGTTTTTAGGAGTGGGATAGGTTTTGGCATGTGTGAATTACTTGTGTGCAAGTTTAATTGGTTTTTACCCAAGGAAAAGTGAAGGTAAATTCTGGGTGGTAAGAACAATGAATAGTAACCATTTTGATCCTAAAAAGGGGGAAGCATATGTGTTAGGCGCCACTTTCATTTAAATGTTTGGGAGTTGTCACTTTTGGTCCCTGGCTTTTGTTATTTTTGGCATTCAATGTTTCCAGCCCTAAAACTTGCATCTCCTTTGTATTTAAGTTTCATCACTTGACAATTTTGGCACAAACTTTCCATAAAGATGTTTCAAAGGCAATTTTTGTCATTTGGTGATTTTTCAAGGACTAATCTTGGACAATGTTGATCTTCAAAGGTCTTCAATGAGTCTTTCACTTGTTGAGGGACCATTATTGGCAATTTGAAATTGTTGAGGGACTAATCTTGCCATTTCTTCAATCTTGAAGGACCTTTTTGCAATTTTGACAAACTTAAGGGACCAAACTTGTAATTATTAATATACAAGGGTTTTAAGTTGTCATTTCTTCATTCTTGGATGATCAATCTTGTATTGTCTTCAAGTCTTCAAGGGTATTTGATGAAAATTCCATGATTAGGGCCCGGTTCATTGCACGGCTTCGTTTCTCGTGTTCGTTTTTCCTTGTATCTTGTGATCTTTTGTCTTTTTCACGGTATCCATACCTAAAACACACAAGTAAACAAACACAAGCATATATATGGTATTTTATGACATATTTTATGCATTTAAAGCCCGAAAAGAACGATGAGATCATGTATAAATGCCATCTCATCACTCCCCCATACTAAGCCATTGCCGTGCCCTCACGCAATGCTAGAATAAAGTATCAAAGCATCACCAAAGTTCAAATTTATTAACTTTTATTGAAGAGTAAAAGACTTGCAACATACTACGATGATGTGTAAAGACATAATGTATGATTTTCATCACCAAAATGTGACTTTTAGGGTCAAAGAATAGAAACAAGTTAATGTCCCTTAGAGTAAATTTCGTCATCCTTGATTGTCATACATTCCATGCTAAGTGCAAAAACAAGATCATTGTTGGTACAAGTCACAATGCTAACACTACTCATACGTCCAAATTGTGTAATACTTTTTCTCCCCGCAATCCTAGTTATTATAAAAGGAAATGGGTTACTAGCATTTTTTATCTAATTGTCATGGATCACAAGTGATTCATATTGACTTATTTGAGTAGTTATTAGTCCGAAAGCAAAGTAGCACGATTTGATCAATAGTTAGCCGAAGGACAAAATCTTTTAAAACGGCTTCTCGTGTATCTCCTTAAGTTCATATCTTGGCATAACTCGTTTCACGATTCGAGACCTTTCTCGGACCGATATTTGGCATGTACTTCATACTTCAAATCTTGGGAAGACGTTCTCGAAATTATGGTCTTCTCTTCATATATTTGGAATTTCTTCACTTGACGTTTTTGAGAGATTCTTCATATAGGACCACGACTTCATCATTTTTCTTCAATCTTTACTTTGGATTTTGATATACAACGATCCGCCTCCTTTTCGGACTTGGATATATTTATCCTCATACCTTGTTAGGGTCTTTTTGGATAGACTTTCTCCATTCTTTAGGGGAGTAATAGCTTCTCGTCGTGTGTCTCGATCCTTCATATTGATTTTGGAACAATGATACTTCACATCATCTTTGGATCTTTAGCAAAAATAGAGCTCCTCATGCCTTGTTAGGGCCTTTTTGGATGATCACCAATCTTCGCGTCCCGCTTCAATAAGTTATGCCTTGGCTATGAACTCTATTCAACCCCGAGCAACTTTTAAACGATCTTGCGCTAGAGGCTAAGTAACTTTTCAAACCGTACGACCTTACTTATTGCAATTATGTTTTATTCATAATGCATTGATCTTATGGGAAGAAAAAGCCACAATTAAAAACATATGAGTTTTTGAAAGAACATTTTCATGTTCTACGTTTAGCATGATCACTTGTCTAACTCTATCATTTCTCGTTCTTCACTATATAAAGACCTCTAATTAAAGAGACTCGTGAATACTTAGCCATGCAAGTCAAAATTAAGCCAAATTTGGATTAGCTTTCATTAAGACTATATCAAATCAAAGTTTTGGGTTTTCAAGCCACCTATAGGATCTTGCACTTTCTTGGACTTTTTCAAGTTTAGAGAATGCGTTTTAAAGTTCCCTTGATAAGTGACTTTCTAGGATCAATTATAGGAACTTGCGAAAAGTTCTTGTTCTTAACCCGAATGAATTAAGACTTTCGCGTTTTAAAGCTCCCTATATAAAAGTCTAGCAAAACTTGAATTGAGCGGGTTAAGGAATGTAAATGGCTCCAAATGCCCATCAAGTCAAAAATTAAATCTTATTCTACCCATCGGAAAATATACATTCGTGTCTTAAAAACACTTATGAAAACTACGAAAAATTTTAAAATTTGGCCATTTTTAGCCTTATTAGCAAAACATTGAAAATTGGAAAACGTGAGGGCGTAGCAAAGCAAGTACCTATTCACCCCCCCATACTAAAAGTAAACATTGTCCTCAATGTTTCGAGACTAAAGGTGGAGCACCCCCATACTAGAGACGAAGAATCGAATGCTTAGGATCTAGCATGGAAAGGGTGATCAACAATATATCTAAAGCCGTTTATTAATTATGCTAAAAGATAATTGTTAGAACAATAAAGGATATGTCATGGAATCGTGAAAAACTTCTTCAAACGAACGATGGAGGCTCACGTAAACGAACACGAGAGTCTTCAATCGTAGACGATGATGATGATCTAGATAACACAATCACAAACAACCACGAGACAACGAGTTGGAAGGGTACAAGTCCCCTTATTAGTGAATAATAAGCATAAAGATAAGCATGGGATCTCCCCCACGAGGCACCTTGTTTTTGATAACCGAGTCAAAAGCTCGACTCGAATCCCCATAAATGTGAACATTTAGGGATATCATGGTGTGGTCAATTTTTGGTGGGGCTTACATGATAAACAAGGCCCAAAAAGCAACCGGTATAAAGGACTAAGTCCTTAATTGATGCAAAATACCGGGGTCGAAGATGGCGTTCTCGTTTTCATGGAAAAAACAATTCAACGCCACTTCAACATGTGCCATAAACTCAAAGAGTTTGAAGAAAATAGATGAGAAGTAGAAGGGTGAGACAATTGGTAAGACAAACGTTTGAGCTACTCGAGGTAGACTCGCACCAAGCAAATAGATAGAGTTTCCATTTATTGCATCGGTGGAAGACCGAGATTTCCCTTTACATGAAATTCCGGGATCGAATATCTCGTCCTCGGTGGACAAGGATGAGGGAACATAAGGGGCTTCCCCCATACTAGAACCACACAAAACATCGTCAAAAGGAGTAGACGAGTTTGTAGCACTCAAATCACGTGGTGATGACGGAGTTAGATTTGTAGAAAAATCAATTAAATCACATTTAAGATCTTTTCCTTTGTTATCTTTTAAACTCTCCTTATGAAAACCCTTTTTAATTATGTCGAAAATATTCGGTGTTTCTAAGACGATGTTAGTCACACTAAAAATTCTCACATTTTGAAACCGTTTTGGTTTTGGTGGTGGCAAGTTCTCAAAACGTTTATCGACGAAGAAAACCTCCCCATCGGGGTCCATAATTTCATCATCCGAAAGATCTTCCGTAGAAACCGGCAACTTATCAACACTTTTCAAGAACGAAGGTGAAGGATTTTTCGATTCAAGTATTGATGGTTTCTTCCTTGTAGGCTTAGCACTCATAACCTCCACCGGCGGAGGAAATGGTAAATTGTTTTTGGAGACATTCCCTAAAACTCTTGGTGAAAATTCTTTGCAAATGACATTGGTCGAGTCACCATGGTTTAAAGTTGCAATAGAATATACATGAGAAAGATTGGAGTTTTGTGTTGCATTGATGACAAGTTCTTCTTCATTGAAACGAAGGGTGATTTTTCGAGCATGAACATCGATAAGTGCTCTTGATGTATCCAAAAATGAACGACCCAAAATGAGAGGAACTTTTCGATCGATGGGAATGTCTACAACGATAAAGTCAACGGGATAGTAAAACTTTCCGACTTTAACGAAAACGTCCTCGGCTACTCCACATGCCAAAATCGTAGAATGATCGGCCATCTCGATGGACATGTTCGAAGGAGTAAGAGCCGGAAGCGAAAGCGATTTGAAAATCTCGAGAGGCATTAAATTAATACTAGCACCAAGATCGGCCAAGGCGTAGCATTCCTCCATATCTTGAATAGCACACGGAATCAAAAATTTACCGGGATCACCGACTTTTTGTGGTATGCGGCTAAGAAAAACCGATGAACAACTAGACGATTGTTGTAACTTTTCTTTGTTGTTAAGCATACTTTTGAAGTTTGCGGCGAATCGAGGCATCATGATTAAAGCATCGGCAAAACTTATGTTAAAATGTAAATCACGAAACATTTTCATAAATAGCTCAAATTGATAATTGTTCCTTTCTTGTGCTTTTTCTTTGTTTCGTCTTGAAGGGTAAGGTAAAGGTGGTGTGGGTTGGTCATTAGGCAACGGCCTTGGAATCTCGGGTTCCACAATTGGTATTGGTGTAACCGTAGGTGTGGTTTGAGCGGTACTTCGTGGGATTGTAATGTGCTCCTTTTCGACCATCACCTCGGGTTCTTTCTCGATTTCCTTCTCCGTAGAAGTACTTGGACGAGAGATTGGTTCCTTGAAAGTTTTACCACTACGAGTAGCAACAACCTTCAATTCTCCCCTCGGGTTGCTAATGGTATCACTAGGAAGACCACCCGAAGAAGAGGGCTTACACATGATTGCTTCGAACATCTTAGCCATTCGGTCCTCAAATTTTGATTGCCTAGCATCCGCTTTCAATAACTCTTGCTTAATCTCATGTTGTCCTAATTCCATCTTTTGTTGGTTTTGTTGAAGACGTTGGACATTTCCTTCCATTTTGTTAGCATGAGTTTTAAGTTCATTAGCAAGTTCATTTTTAAGCTCGTTTTTCAACTCGGATCTTAAGCTAATCATCTCACGTTGCATATTATCAAATTTAGCATCATTTGCTTTTGCATAATCTAAAAATTCTCCTTGCAAATTTTTCGTGTGAGCATTTTGAAAACCTTGTGTAGTATTTTGAAAATCACGGTTTTGGTTTTGATTAGAGATTTGTCCATTCCCACTTTGATAATTCCCTTTGTTGTAATTGCGTGTGTTGCCTTGGTAATTACCTTGGTTGTTGTTTCGATAATTGTTAGCATTTTGGTTTGGTGGAGCTTGATTTTGGCGGGAACCTTGGCCGTTTTGGTTGTAAGTTCCCGTTGCTACATAAGCACTCGAAGTGTTACCATCCGCGGTAATGCACTCGGATAAATCATGAGCTCCTCCACACGATAAACAACTCTTAGCAACCGCTTTAACCGAAGCGGAATTGGAAGCTTCTTGAGCCTTCCAATGGGACATTAGATTAGCAAATCTATCAAAAAACCGATTTTCCTCATTAGCTTCATCATGTAAGGCATTAATGCCACGAGACGATTGTGATGACGATGACGAACCCATATTGGCAACACTCGGTGTGTTACGAGGGCTATAAACCTTAGATCTATTTTCAATGATTTGTAAAGCCTCATTTGTCGTTTTGCACAAAAAATTACCACCCGCGGCGGCATTCAAATAATCTCGTTCATGATCATTAAGCCCATTATAAAAAGTATCGATTTGATGTAATTCCGAAAAATCATGATGAGGACATTCATGTAACATCTCCTTAAATCGTTCCCATGCCATAGAAAAACTTTCATTGTTACGTTGCACAAATCGTGAAATCTCATTTTTTAAGTGTGTTGTTTTCGATGGTGGAAAAAACTTGTTCACAAACTTAGAAACGAGATCGGCCCATGTCAAAATAGAATTTGGCGGTTCTTTCTCGAGCCAAATTTTAGCGGGTCCATCCAACGAATATGGAAACAACATCATCTTAATGGCGTCATGCGGAACATCTTTGAATTTGCTAGTGGCCGTGAGACGGTTGAAATTCCTAATGTGGTAATGCGGGTTGTCTTTCTCGTGACCTCGAAATTTGTTTGCTTGTAGCATCGACATTAAACCCGTCTTAATCTCGAAATTCTCCGCAAGGATGGCGGGAATAACAATGGCCTCTCCAAAACCCTCGGTGGGTGCTTGTAGCAACTCCATCATAGTACGATTAGCCATTACGACTTCTTGTTCTATAATAGGTTCAACAATTGGAGGTTCTTCAACAATCAACGATCCTTGATTTGCTTGCTTTTGAAGACGTTTACGAGCTCGTTTAGCTTGATTACGAGTGATCATAAACTTCACGAAGAATGGGAGGTGAGCAAAGAAGATTCTTTTTGGTTGTTTTGTGGATTTTCAATTTTTTTGTGTTTTTGATGATATTTAATTTTTTTGGATTTTGGTGTATCTTCGTAGACAACAATCTACAAAATCTCTCCTCGAATCAAACTCTTGATTAAAGAAGCCTCAAAGGAATGAAAACGATCACGTGGAGTGAACGCCTTCGAATGACTTTAGAACTTTGGTGAAAACCAAATTGTTCACGAGGGTTTAATCACAAAGAAAACCAAGCAAATATAGTATACGTATTAATACTTTGGGCGGCAAAACCCTCGATTAGCCTTCAATCTCAAAATACTCACAAGCAAGCGGGGAAACGAGGCGGCGCGAAGCACTTAAGAGCCTTTTTCCTTAGGGTATATTTTATAATACCCGCCTTATACCCACCTTATAGTTCGTATCTTTCAAAATCGAGCTTCTCGAAAGTATTTATCTATTTTTGCCTTTTCTTTTTGTTTGAGATTCGAATACAATGATCGAGTGATGAAATCCCGAATCAAGGTTGTGTTTTCACACTTTTGGAGATATTGTATTTTGATTGTGATACTTAATACAATATATTAATAATATTCACAAAGAAAAACCGAGAAAACCGATAATACGTGTTAAGGGAGTTCCACTTAACACAAATACTATTTTATGGATAATATCAAAAACAAAATTTTCCAAATTAAGACACGACACACCTCCCCGGCAGCGGCGCCAAAAATGATTGTAGTGTTTTACTACCCTTTAGGAAAAGAGCGTAAATAGCGGTAAGTATCGAGTGATGATTTTAGGAAAAATCAACACTAATGACCCACAATCAAATAAAATGAGAGAAAGATTCGTTTCCCAAGGAGGTATGGTGTTGTGAATTAACTTGTATTTCTTTGAGATTAATATTGAGAAGATGGAATGACGGTTTCTTGGAAATATCACTATGACGTAAAAAACGTAAACGTAGAGCCGTAGAAAAACCACTAAAATTAAAAATTATTAAAACCAAAAACAAAATATCAAAAATAAAAAGACTAAGAAGAAGTCTCAAATAATATAAATAAAGATAAAAATTCAACAAAGATATTTTAAAACCTTTTATTAATTAAATAATTAATTTTAAATGCTAATTAAAGCCCTAAAATTAAATTTAATTAATTCAAATGTCAAAAATATGATTTTATTGAATAATTACTCAACTTATATTATTATAAGACTAAAAAGTAATTTTCTAAAAATTAAAACCTATTAAAACTATTTTTAAAACCCTAAAAATGATTAAAAATGATTAAAACCTAATTAAACTTAAAATAATTATAAAAATAAATCTAAAAGTGATAAAAATAATCTAAAAATGGAAATAGTCCTATTTAATGCTATAGAACTTAAGAAAAATGAAAAATAAAGAAAAAGATGTTGATCCCAAACTTAGATCGATTAGCTTTGTGTATACGAGATTAAATCAAGTACTACACGTAGAGAAACCTTTGCTTATGAATAAAGTAACAAAGTGTTATGCGGAATTAACACTTGATCTAAAACACAATGATGTTAAACAAACTTTCACTTGTATTAGAATAATCGTGTTGATTACAATGAAAGGTTTAACTTGCGAATACTATGAAAACTGATATATGGCTTTAACCTAAAAGACCTTCTTTTATAGAACAAGAAGTCTTGTACAATAAGCTATGAATCAACTATTCTAGGTAAAGATAATAATAGAAAATACAATGTCGTGCTTATCTTCACCATACATAAATAAAGAAAAAGATATTCTATCAGTGTCAATCTTCAAGGCTGTCAGCGTTGACTTCTATCAGCGTCCAAAATCAATCTATCAGCGTTGACTTTCTTCTTATCAGCGTTTGGTGATCTGACCCATATTTTATTCCCAACAATCCTCCCCTAAACTTGATATCCATACCAATGATCAAGTTTCTGAATAAAAACTAAAGGCTTAGGAGGAATCTTTCAATAACTTCTTATGTTGGTGATAAACATATCTGATCAAGTCCTTGGCCACATCACTCGTATAATCAATCTCCAAGGGTGTCTCTAGCATCTTCTCCAATACTTCTTTGGACAAGAAATAGTCAGCATCCACAAGCAAATATTCTGAAAACTTTGTAGAGCTCATATGAAATACACCACAAGTAGAATATAGCCTCCAATGAAGATTACTGAGATCATCTTCAAGATCCTTCCAAATGGCAGGATCTGCTTCTTTTGGACCACACAAAGTCATAAATGTGTTCCAAAGTCTTATTCCATTAGCTGAAGTAGGTGCTTCAGCTGTATACTTGGCCTCTATTAACCTCCATAGATGCACCAAGTCTTCCCTGTCTATGCTTGCAAATATAGAAATAACTGAAGTGAAAGTATGTACCTCCTTTCCAAATCGTCCAACCTTCCAAAATCCACACTCATCTTCATCAAAACTGATGATTGGATTTCTGTCATCTAGAGGTACCACATTTACCAAATCTGAAGCTTCCAAGGGAGAAAGCTTGAGATGCTTCCTTATAACACCTTCAGTTGGAAAATACACATCCATATCTTTAGGAAATTGAAAAGGATCTCCTTTCTTCACTGGTCTTTGAGCAATCCTTATTTCCTTTTGAATTTGCATCTCCTCTGCAAGCTCTTGTTTTCTTTCTTCTGAAAGAAACTGGTAGACATTCTGTTCTTGCACCTTCCTCCAAATAGGATGTGCCCTATACTCTAACTCCTCAAAAGACAAGGCCAGCAACTTCTTTGATGTCCAATTAGGCTGATGACATCTAAGCAACTTATAGTACAACTGCCTTCTATCTCTTTTGAGCCAGGTCTTGACCTCTTGTGCATTAAATCTCATAATCACCTTTATGTCTTCTTGTACCCTAAGAAGAACTTCCAACCCCCAAATTTGATCTGATAAACTCATACCTGGGTTGTCCATCACCTGGTCTTCCCAAGCATGGTACATTCTGGTGATTTCTGGTAGGTCCCAATCAACCTGATTCTTCAACTCACTCAACCTTTCCTTTGCTAGCTCATCTCCATATTCAAGCCTTTCTGGATCTTCAATAATTTGAATGCTTGAATCTGAGCTATCACCTTCTTTATCATCACCACTTTCCTCCTCACTCTCAGAAACAACAAATGGTGATCTTCTACTCCTCCTCAAATCTCTTTCCACAAGTTGTGCAGCCAACTGTTCATCAAATGCTATTTGTGCTGCATCCTTCTTTGGAACATCTTCTTCAATCAAAATACCTTTACCTTTGTCTTTTGGATCAATAATTGGTAAAGTAGAAGAAGAAACCTGTGTGGACACATCTCTGATAATTGTTGATGGCTGGAATACATCAACACTACCTGCAACTTTGTCAGCGTCCAAGTTGCTCCTATCAGTGCCACGATTACCTTTATCAGCGTTGGATGTGTCAGCGTCCAAACCTGTATCAGCGCCCAATGTTTCTTTGAAAGATCCTTCCAAGTTCTTTGGTGTTATCTTGGATATATCAACAACTGGATGCTTCTTCAAGTTGGTGAGAGCTTCAGCAATCTGCAAAGATTCACTAAATTGTGAACTCTTTTCTGAACTCTTTTCACTAGCTGTGTGAATCAACTCATCCTCCTCATCCTCTTTTTCCTCCCCTTTGGAAGATTCCTCCATTAGACTCCTGCTACTTGGATTCTCCAAAACAGTTACTCTCTCCCTCAAAGCTTGGAGTTCTCTTCCCTGGTTGTTGACAGTTTGTACAAGACTGACATTTTGCTTTTGCAAGCTAATGACAGCCGCCGTCAATTCAATGATGGTCATAGGTTCCAATCTGCCCTCAGCTAGAATGGGGATTTGACCTCCCAAAATAGAATCATGGGGCATGGATGAGGTCTTAATGATGTTGGGACTGTCTTGACCAGCATCTAAGCCTGTGTCAATAGCCCCAGCCTCACCCATTTCACCAGCCACACTTGTGGAGGTGGTTCTCTCTGCTACAAGGCTAGGATCACTAGAGGAGAACACTCCAGTAACCCTTTGGCGTTTAGTCAACCTAGATGGTAATGGGGTAGAAGATGAAGTAGATTGTGTGGGTGTGGGTTGATTAAGGGGTGTTTGGGATTGTTCAGGAAGTGTATCAGTGTTGGGATTGGCTGTGTCAGCGCCCACATTTTGAGTGTCAGCGCTGGGTTGGTCAATGGCCATGTGTTCTGGTGAAGGTGATGGTTCATGAATAGGCTCAAGTTGAGGTTCAGGGCCTGGTTGTGGGTCTGGTTGTGGTTGAGCAGCCTGAATTACTTCAAGCATGGGTTGGGTAAGAGGTATGGGATCGTTTGTGGAGCTCATTTTAGCAAAAATGGTTTTCTGTTGTTTAGGGATCTCATAAAAAGTGTCATGATCCCTAGAACAATATCCTTGTAAATCAAAGACCATTTGCAAAAATCTAGGGTAAGCCAAAGTCATTTTACTTCCCTTGTTTTTACACATCCCTTCAAAAATCATCTTTGAAAAATTATACTTAAGCCCACGTGTTATACAAACCAAAGCACTTGCAATTGACCTGTTTATTTCATTAAAAGAAGTACATTTTGGACTTAAGCATTGTAAAAGGACATGTATCAAATATTTCCAGTCAGAGGGAAATTCCTGCTTATGATATTTATTTAAAGTGACATCAGCAGGAATAGGATAACCCAATTCCCTAAGACCCTGTTCTATTGTTGCAATGGCAAGAGTAGTCACACCATCAGCGTCATCAAAACGCAAGGCTTGGCGAACCAAAGCTTCAGTGACCACCCATGTTCTTCCATGAACAGTAGATGTTAATGTGGTCACTCCATTAGTTGTTGTGGAACTGACATTGTTCCAAAACTGTCTAATGTGTGCGACAGGGACTAATGGTGTATGAGAAAGTGCATACCTCAATGAAGATGCATTTAAAAATGCCACCATCTGTGAATACTGAGGAAATAAAGCATCATCAGCAGTCAAGTAAGCGATCATATTGTGTTGGCTCTTGAACTCCAATGTTAAATTCTTTGAGTTGAATTTGGGTGCCATGATTTAAAGCTGTTTAGGTTATATGATATGGGAAAAATCTAGGAGGAAAAGAGTTAGACAAGAAAATATGAATACCCAGAATAAAAAGATTAGCCAAATTTATAGGAGAGATGCATGATTTTGATTGGTCAAAAATGAGGCGGTTATATTCAAAGAGCAATCATGAAAATCTTGAATCAAATATAACTTATCTCATGCATTAATTAAAAGTAACTTCTCCCCAAAATTACGGCCAAAGATTAGTCAAAAAATAACAACTGGGTAGGGCCCACTAGGTGTCAACGGTCAAAAATAGCCCATCAGCGCCCAACGGCTATATTTCCTTGTCAGCGTTCGCCTAAAGCCTTGTCAGCGTCACGATTGAGCGTAACAGCGTTTGGAGAAAAACTTGTCAGCGTCTAAAAAGTAAAAATAAAAATATTTAAAAAAGAAAAAGACCTTAACAAAGTAATTTATCCTAAGGGAAATATCTTACAAGTTGATAATAATTACTGGGCGGCAAGCACTGTCCATTTATACACACTTGCATAAGCAAGATAGACACAAATGTCCTCTAGAGTCCCTTGCTAACCATAATACTTACCAACAAAGTTATTTCATAAAATTCTTTGTAACTCCCAGGTAAACCCATATCCAAAGTATTCCCAAGTCTCCCATCAGACCATAACCAATTCTAAGTCAAAAATGTCTTGGCAGCATGCAAAGTTGATATACTATGCATGCTACAGTGCCTCATGGTTTAGTAAAACTAACCCATACTCACCTGTGGACACAATCTAGAATTGTGATGAGAGTATTCTAAGAATACCCAAGAGTCCTAAAGGTTCCTTAAACCTCCCCTCAAACTATGATACATGAGTTCTCAACAAAAGAAAATTTTGAAAATTAAATAATAAAATAATATTAAAACACTGTCTTGCGCCGCAGTGCTTGTGTCTTGCGGCGCAACGTGTGAAACGGGAATACCAAGATCTGCAGCACCTTTAGTTGCGCCGCAGTGCTTGGGTCTTGCGGCGCAATTTGTGTTACGATAGCACCTTTGGTCTGTAGCTCCTTCAGTTGCGCCGCAACTGATAGGTCTTGCGGCGCAACGTGTGAAACGTGCCTGGTTGTAATTGCTGAACCAAACAAGTGCACACTTGTACACTTGTGATGCCAAGAGGTCTTGGCTTGATGCTTTGTTTGGCGATTATTTGGACAATTGGGCACCCTTGAGCTTATTGAAGCTCAAGGAGTCAAGTAACACACAAATAACAACAAGAATCAAAGATTAAGCATCAAAATCATGAAAAACCAAGCAAATTTCACCCTTATGCAGATTTTTTAACACCCTTAATCCTTTTTTACCACTCCAATTAACTTCTAACTTGATCAAAATTGATTTACCAACTTACTAACACCTAACTTAACCTTAATCTAGTAACCTAACATCTTTTAGCAACACAAATCAATGATTGTACCCTGCTTAAACCTGTTGCCAAACACCCTTTAAACTTTTTGAAAACCAATTTTTCCAAATCAAAACCTTATGAAACCTAACCAAATTGTTATCAAAGCTTCATAACATGTATATAACATAACATAAACACAAATCAAGTAACTTAAACACACTTAATCAATCAATCAAGCAAAATCATGTAACAAGCACTTTTATGAACTTTTCAAAGAGTAAAAGAGAGTTACCTTAGGACCCCTACATCCAAGGGTCCTAGTGGATGTTGAATCCACCTCCAAACCAACCCGGGTTGGTGCTGAACTAAATCAACAAGCCTTCAACCTATTTGAACACAAAACAAACAAACAAGGACAAAAATAATATGATATGATATGATTCTTTTTTTTTCTTTTTAAAACTCTTCCAAAACCTTTTTAATCTTCTTAAAATGTTTCTATAACACTTAAATCACCAACAAACATGAACCATAAACACCAAAATACCTTTGAGAAGATTTTACCAAAATCTCTCAAAATCTCAAAACCTTAAACAACTTTGAAAATCAAAGTTGCTTAACCAAATAAAAGTGTGGAACTCAGAATTAAGCTTAACACAACACTCAACTTTTAAAAACAATAAAAAAGGAATTACACTTGAATATTTCAAAAACCAAACTTTTTATTTCTTTAAAAAGGTATTACATGTGCAAGCTTAAAAACTGGAACAAAGGGATCACCACAACTTGGGTCTCCTTTTATAGAGCCTATAGAACATCCTAGAAGCATAAAAACATAAAACCCTAATACATAGAAAATCCCAAATGTGTCCTTGAATGATTTTGAGTGCATTTTGTCCTCTCTTGATCTTGAACGTTTATTTTGCTTTGGGAGGAAGCAAATAATCTTGGCCATTGATTTAAGCCACGTCATGATGCTTGGGGGCTAAGGAATGATGTGATTGGTGGATTGGGGAATTGGGGTTTTGGTGCACATGAGTGGGATGCAGGTTTTTAGGAGTGGGATAGGTTTTGGCATGTGTGAATTACTTGTGTGCAAGTTTAATTGGTTTTTACCCAAGGAAAAGTGAAGGTAAATTCTGGGTGGTAAGAACAATGAATAGTAACCATTTTGATCCTAAAAAGGGGGAAGCATATGTGTTAGGCGCCACTTTCATTTAAATGTTTGGGAGTTGTCACTTTTGGTCCCTGGCTTTTGTTATTTTTGGCATTCAATGTTTCCAGCCCTAAAACTTGCATCTCCTTTGTATTTAAGTTTCATCACTTGACAATTTTGGCAAAAACTTTCCATAAAGATATTTCAAAGGCAATTTTTGTCATTTGGTGATTTTTCAAGGACTAATCTTGGACAATGTTGATCTTCAAAGGTCTTCAATGAGTCTTTCACTTGTTGAGGGACCATTATTGGCAATTTGAAATTGTTGAGGGACTAATCTTGCCATTTCTTCAATCTTGAAGGACCTTTTTGCAATTTTGACAAACTTAAGGGACCAAACTTGTAATTATTAATATACAAGGGTTTTAAGTTGTCATTTCTTCATTCTTGGATGATCAATCTTGTATTGTCTTCAAGTCTTCAAGGGTATTTGATGAAAATTCCATGATTAGGGCCCGGTTCATTGCACGGCTTCGTTTCTCGTGTTCGTTTTTCCTTGTATCTTGTGATCTTTTGTCTTTTTCACGGTATCCATACCTAAAACACACAAGTAAACAAACACAAGCATATATATGGTATTTTATGACATATTTTATGCATTTAAAGCCCGAAAAGAACGATGAGATCATGTATAAATGCCATCTCATCACCTTATGAGAAAAATTACCCTACGCATGACTTGGAACTTGTTGCAGTCGTGTTTGCATTGAAGATATGGAGGCACTACTTATATGGAGAATCATGTGACATTTTCACGGACATAAGAGCTTAAAGTATATCTTCACTTAGCGTGAATTGAACATGAGACATAGGAGATGGTTAGAGCTGTTGAAGGATTATGACATTAATCTGCAGTATCATCCCGGCAAGGCAAATGTAGTAGCAGATGCACTTAGCAGGAAGTCCGAAATGATCAACGGCATTAAGATTGAGGAGGAAATCATAAGAGAATTGGAGCGACTAGACATAGAGATCATGGTACGTGGACAACACGGTTACTAGGCTAATCTTAGAGTAGAACCCGAGTTACTCTCTAAGATCAAGGAAGCTCAGAAGGATGATGGAGAAATCTGGGCGATAATTCAGAATTTGGAGAAGCAGACGGAATTCAGAGTAGATGCAGATGGTATCTTATGGCAGAGCACGAGACTTTGTGTTCCTGATGATCAAGAACTCCAGGAAGCATTGTTAGCTAAAGCTCATAGCTCC
Source organism: Glebionis coronaria (assembly GCA_025667525.1). Taxonomy (NCBI): domain Eukaryota; kingdom Viridiplantae; phylum Streptophyta; class Magnoliopsida; order Asterales; family Asteraceae; genus Glebionis; species Glebionis coronaria. The sequence goes on along the minus strand of CM046879.1, from coordinate 17,481,317 downwards.
CCATTCTCTATACATCCTGGTTCGACCAAGATGTACCTTGACATCAAGCAGTACTTTTGTTGGAGTGGTATGAAATAGGATGTTGCCACTTACGTCTCCAAATGTCTTACCTGCCAGCAGGTTAAGATCGAGCATCAGCAAACTAACGGTCTCCTTCAACCGTTAGATATTCCGGAGTGGAAGTGGGACAAAATCACCATGGATTTTGTTACTGGTCTTCCGCCAACCAAGAGGATAACAAACCTGCTGCTTATCCAGAATAAAACTTCACTCTTATCCGGAATCACCAACGGTTTCTTATCCGGAATCTTGTTCTGCCTCTTATCTGGAATAACCTGATTTCCTAATCCGGAATAACCTCTCAAACAGCTTATCCGGAATAAACTTCCGGCTTGTTATTCGGAATAAGTTTGGACCCTTATCCGAAATTCCTCAAAATGCTTATCCGGAATAATGTATTCACAGCCCTTATCCGGAATGAACACCACCACTCTATCCGGAATAACTTCTTAGCTTTATCCGGAATACCCTAGATCTTCTTATCCGGAATATTGTCACCTTATCCGGAATACGTTTCGAAGCTATATCCGGAATCCCAAAAGGAGGCTTATCCGGAATAAAATTGTCTTGTGGCTTATTCGGAATAACTAGGTTCTTGAGCTTATCCGGAATGAATTCCGGATACTTATCCGGAATGGGGTCTTCTTTCTCTTATCCGGAACTACATGCTAGATAGCTTTATCCGGAATCTTGTTCTAAACACTTATACGGAATAAGAGGGTTTTAAATAAAACCCGGATAAGAGTAAGAATCAAATAAGTTACAAACTCCAATTAAGCTAAAAATAAATAAGCACTTAACTAAATTTTTTACCAAATCAAACTTAAGAAAAAGCTATTAAACCAAAATTTAAAAACTTTTAAAAACACTAAATAATAAAAATATTTAAAAACAACTTTTTATAAAAATTAACTTAGAAGCACTTGATTAAATTTAAGTAAAACACAATAAGCAAACACAATCAAAAACATAAAAACATAACCATTAATCAAATAAGCATAACAATAAGCACATAAACATAAAGATTAAATCAAAACAAGAAAGGTAGAATGAGAGATTAATTAAAACTTGATTAAAATTAAGATTCAACAATTAAAGTAAAGACAAGAATTAAAAGCTTACAAATTTAAGGTGCAAGACAAGAAATTAAAGGTGCAATTAAGAAAAGTGCAAGTAATTAAAATGGAAGAAGGGAAGCATGTGTTGCTCCTTTCTTTCTTTTTTTCTTCTTTCTCGTCTTTTCGTCTTCTTAATTCTTCGACTTTTTCGACTTTGTCTCGGGATTATTTGAACTCGTCTTATAATTTCTTCATTTATTAGACTTGAGTTCCTCGGCTTTATTAAACTTCCTTCTTTAGACTTGTTCTTCGATAAATCTTCAGAATAGGCCTTGGACTTCCGTTCTTTTTGCACTCTTGATCTTTTGACTTTGTCTTTTGTCTTTTTCTTCGATAAAAGCCCGTGAAAGCCCGTGTTTTCTTCCCTTTTCACATTTTGGTCCTAAATCACAACAAAAACACAAACCACGCATAATTCCGACATTTACGACATAAAATACACGTTTTGGCTTGGTTATTATTATAATTAAGTGGTAAAAGGATAAGTTTTTTCACACTTATTAAATCCCCTACACTTGACCATTGCAATGTCCTCATGCAATGCATTAATTACAAAGCAAGTTTTACATTCTCCATCATAATCAATCCATCTTGGAATTTATTAAAGAGATAAAAAATTACAAAATATTAAAAGGAAGAAAACAAGTAAAAAGATCAAAAACTTACCTTCGGGTTTTGGAAATGTCATGAATGATTATCATCCTCAAGTTTCACGTTCCCCATACCAAGTTAAAAAACGAGATCATTGTTATTATAAGTTAGCAAACTAACACAAACTCCCTTATTCCTAGGTGTATCTCTTATATTTTATTGTTGTCTTGAATGATCACGAGGATGCATTGTTTGACTTATTTCGATAGTTATCTAGGCTGAAAATAAAGTAGGAAGATTTAATCAATAGTTAGCCAAAGGACAAAATCTTTTAAAACTGCTTCTCGGGACCTTATAAAGTTCATATCTTGGCATAACTCGCTTCACGATTTGAGACCTTTCTCGGACCGATATTTGGCAGTGACTTCATACTTCAAATCTTGAGAGACGTTCATGAAATAATGGTCTTCTCTTCATAATAGGAATTTCTTCACTTGAACTTTTTGAGAGATTCTTCATATTTGGACCACGACTTCTTCATTTTTCTCCAATCTTTAATTGGGATTTTGATATACAATGATCCGCCTCCTTTTAGGACTTGGATCTATTTATCCGCATACCTTGTTAGGGCCTTTTTGGATAGAATTCTCCATGATCTTTAGGGGAGTATTTGCTTTTCGTCGTGTGTATCGATCCTTCATATTGATTTTTGATAAATGATTCTTCACATCACTTGGGATCTTTAGCAACAAAATGTAGCCCTCATGCCTGGTTAGGGCCTTTTCGGACTCGCCAATCTTCGCATCCCGCTTCAATAAGTTATGCCTTGGCTATGAACTCTAGTCAATACCGAGCAACTTTTAAACGATCTTGTGCTAGAAGCTAAGTAACTTTTCAAATCGTACAACCTTATTTATTGCAGATAAATTTATTAGCAAGCGATGGGAGAAAAAGCTTATAATCAACTCACATAAATTCATGAAAGAATACCAAACTTATAATTGACTCTATCATCTCTCGTTTTCCACAATTTAAAATCTCAAGGAATGAGACTCGTGGATGCTTAGCCAATTAAATCAAAGTTTTGGGTTTTCGAGTCATCTATAGGATCTTGCAAATTCTTAGACTTTTTCAAGTTTAGAAATCGCATTTTAAAGTTTCCATGATAAACGACTCTCTACGATCAATTATAGGAACTTGCAAAAAGTTCTTGTTCTTAACCCGTAAGAGTTAAGACTTTCGCGTTTTAAAGTTCCCTATATAAAAGCCTAGAAAAACTTGACTTAAACACGTTAAGGATAGTAGCTAGAGTAAACTTAGATAAGTAAACTCGGGTTGAGTCAAAAGATTCACAACGTTTAAAATTAAAACCACTTTATTAAAAATTTATTCTAGTAAAGAAAGTAAATAAAGATAACAAAGGAAAATACTACTATACAACTAGGCCAAAATAGATCAAAAATTTTGAAAAATGTCGAAAAATCCATTTTCTGGTTAAAAAGAGGACAAATACAAGGAAAAGCCCACTTAACTTCGATAGAAGTCCCCCCTACACTTAATATAAACATTGTCCTCAATGTTTAAGCATGTGGGAGTAAACTCCCCTACACTTAGGACATTGTGCACATTGTTTAAATCTTGCTAAGGAAGAGACAACTAAAGTGATTCCTATTTTAATATTGAAAAATATAAAATAGAGAATCAAAAGAGTATAGAATAGAACCGGGAAGACGGAAACACGGGATCACAGTTCGTCAAATGTCATCAAGAATGTATATTTGAAAGCTCGAATCCCTGCACATGATAAGAAAGAAAACAACAAACACATACGAGGGTCTCCCCCTACACTTATGATGAAAACAGATAAAGATAGATAGATAATTGGGTTGCCTCCCAAAAAGCGCTTGTTTTTGTTAGCCGAGTCACGAGCCTGACTCGTCCCCGAATTAAATGGTCCATGGGGAAGCCTCAAATGTAATAACGGGATCAAAGACCTTGTCCTCGTTCCCGAAGGAAAATAATAAAGGAGAGGCCGGAGTGTAGAAACTAGAAGGGGGGGGGGGGGTTGAATAGTTTCTCTTCGATTGGTGACCAAATTAAAATTACTTTGAATTTGGTTTGTATCAAAACTATCTTTTGCTTGAAGCTAAGTTGCATAATGATTAGGTTCAATTCAAATGCACTAGCAAGGATAATAGGTAAGTGTAATGATAATGAAATAAGTAAAGAGTAAGGAAGGAGACAACCTAGTGGGAAGACACCAAGATTTATAGTGGTTCGACAACGAGGCTCTATCCTCGTTTCTACTCCACTCCTCGATACACCTACTCGAGATTTCCACTATATCCACAAGCTCCCTTCTTGGCGGAGAAAACCTTACATCGTCGCTTACATTATTTTCCGACACTAAGCTAAATGTCGAGACCTAATCTTTAGCTAGGACCAATCTACACAACGTTGCCTACTTCAGAATTTAACGACACAAGGCTAGATGTCGAGTTCTAATCTTAAGGTAGAACTAATCTTCACGACGTTGCCTACTTCACCATTTTACTACACAAGGCTAGATGTCGAGTTCTAATCCTAAGGTAGAACCAATCTTCACGACTCTTCACTTTGAAGCTAAGTGAGAACTTCACACAACACAACTACTAGTCACTTTCAAGTTTAGTGAGAACTCACAAGACACAACCACATCACTTTATAGTTTAGTGAGAACTCCTAATCAAAGCTATTACAACTCAACTAGACTTATCCAAGTACACACATGTAGCTTGGATTTACACAACACAAATCCAAGCAAAAACATATGCAATGGATGTACACAACAAATCCAAGTATCCACAAATAACTTGGATGAACACAACTAGTCCAAGTATTCATAAATACAATGGATTGACCTAAAACAAAAAGGGTATCATGATGAATATGACTAGCTCATAGATTCATCTTTATCACAACACTAGTGAGTGAGTGATCTTCTCATTGGACAAGGTAAAGGAGGGGATCAAGAGGATAATCATATGTAAACATCCTTAACACTTTAAGTGATCATTTACTAATGATTATGCTATAGAAAATAGAAAGGGGGCTGAGAAAAACGTCCAAGAGGCTTAATGGAAAATGAGATTTGACCCACTATTTAAAGGAGACAAAGTATAACGGATATATAACGGCTATCTGTGCGCGGTACCTTATCTCGCCCGGCGGTTCCATATCGCTAAGGAACCGCGTAGGTACTTAAGGTACCGCCACTATAGTACGCTCCGTTTTTTGTCTTTTAGTGGGGTAGGAATATCTGAGGTATTTGAAGCCTTTAAAGGATATTCTAACAGCATTTGGAATATGCTATTTTCAAATTTTCATTTTCCATTTTAATAAAACATTTTCTAAAAAAGAAAGTTTATTAAAAAGTCTTTTGTCATATTAACAAAAGTGAGTTTTAAGGATAATCATTTTGATGATCACTATGATTAAGAAAGGTTAGTGATATGATTATTACCTTGATGATAGTGTTAGTTAAATAATTCATTTTGTGTTTTACACTAAATGTGTTGTATGGTTTGTTGTGATCAAAACTAAATAATTCATTTTGTGTTTTACACTAATAATGGTTTTAGGCATCACTTGCATTAACAATCTCCCCCTTTTTGATTACGACAAACGATAAACTCATTTACGTAGAAACACAAAATATCGAATTATTAACTAGTTTATCACTATCATTTATCCCCCTTTGTCGTAGCAAAAAGGTTAGCACAAGTCTTTGAAGAACATCAAACTTTGCTAGTAGCTCCCCATTGGTGGTTGCTCCCCCTTGCTTGGACAAAAAAGTATATGAGCTAAGGTGACATGCTACACAAAGGTTAGTAGAAAGGAAAGAAACACCAATGTATATATGATCACTACCTACTAAGTAACTTGAGAGGGAGAGAGAGAAGAAATCTCAAATTAGAAGCAAGTATTTTTCTAAGTATGTCCAAAGAGGTAATTGACAACATCAAGCTTCAATTCAATGAAGATGATAAACTTGTCAATGAGTTAAAGTTTAGAATTGATGGAATCACCCATAAGCAATTGTAAAAATTAGCCATGATCAACTCAAAATAGAACTAAAGTAAATAACACACAAACAACACAAAGGTTACATAAAAGAAAAGACACAACAAAGTAGGTAGTCATACACAAAATATGAGTATCTAAAGCAAAAGATATGGAAAAAATAAACCACTAAGCATAAGCTAGTCTAATAGTGATTATTTTCCAAGATTGCTAAAAAAATTAAAAGACTCTAAGAAGACGACGATGCATCATTCGAAGTTTTGTCCACCGGAACGAAAACTTGAATAGGAGGTCGAGTGAGGAGGAATTCAAGAAAATTTAACTTCTCATCCACATGAGCAAGTTCAACTTGTTGAAATCGACAACAAGCACACGAGGATCCATGATGCAACACAAAATCGGTTGATGGGGGTATGGCATCAAACCTAGGGTTTGGTGGTGGAGGGGTAATGGGTTTGGGAATGTTTTCACAATGCCTTGTGAGGTTTGGGAAGGTTGAAAGGTCATTGAGTTGAGGGGTATTGAAGGATTGTGGTGGTGGTGGAACATTTTCTTTAGCTCCGGTGATGGGGTTAATGGTATAAGTCTCATTCCAATACTTGATTGGAGAGAAGGTAGGGTTTTTGGGTGATTTGTAAGAAGATGGTTCGTTCTTCTTAACCCAAATAGGTCGAACCAAGATTTTCGGTTTCTTTGAAAGCTTAGATGAGGAAGCTTTGGGTGAGTGGGGTTGTGACAAAGAAATGTCAAGGTTAGGAATGTAGGAGTTAGGCATTGTGAGAGTGTGAGAATGAAATCTCAAGGTTGTGTGAGAATGAATTCTCAAGGTTGGGAAGGTGTGAGAATGAAATCTCAAGGTTGGGGTATAAGTAAAATGTAATCAAGGTAAGAATTTGAATACAAAAAGTATAGTGTCAAGGAATGTTCAGTCAATTTGAGTAAACAAGGAATCTTGACAGGGTATAGGGTTTTAAAAGTTTTGACCAAAAAATTCGTCAAAAACTGATTTCTGCCCGCGGTACCTTAAAGGAACCGGCGGTTCCATATCGCTAGGGAACCGTGGTATTTTAAGGATCCGCGTCCAGTAGACATGAAACCAAGTTTTTACAGGTTTTTGAGAAAAACTAAGACTTTTTCAAAAAATTGCAATTCTTGGAATTTTACCTCTATTAGCACCAAATTTTGCTAGGGTTGCATAAAGCAACACATTCACTAAGAATGTCTTGACAAAGGGTGACAAAATAATTTAGATGTCATTTTGAACCAATTTTAGTCAAGTTTTTAGAGGTTGTGATAGATTTAGGTTCAATTTTAATTTCAAATTAAAGTTGATTAATGTGCACATAAGGATAGAAACACATAAGGCTAAATCAATAGATCAACATCATGAAACATTCATGAAGAAAGCAATTACAATGACAAATAAAACTAACTAATACATACCTAGCTTAACATTAAATCTAGATGAGTAGTCTTCTTTGGCTTGGTTTTGTTGAAAACACTTATTAAGAAAACTCATCATTCATCTCCTAGGAGGAGGCATTGAGAACAAGGCAAGCAAGAACTCTTGAAACCTCCTATGTAGTCCAAACATATCCATCCTAAGGTTATGGATGATGTAGTGGTTGTAAAGACAACATGGAAAACTAGGACCATGTGTTTGTTGAAACCCATAGTATGGATCACCCAAAAGGAGGGAAAGTGGAACACCCAAAATTGGAATGTTTGAGTTGGGTGGAGGTGGAGGAGGCATGTTCTCCAAGGGTTATGTAGGTGATAATGGAGGCATGTTCCCTAAAGGGGAAAAGGGTGAGTGTGGAGGTATGTTCTCCAAGGTTGGTGAAATGGGTAAGTTAGGAGGGGTAAATGGTGATGTCACCAAGGTGTCATCAAAGTCATTCACAAAAGGAATGCTTTGGATTGGTTGGGGTTGTGTAGTCACATCCAAGGGTGCACTTAGAGTGAAGGGTGAAGAGAGCTCATTCATTCTTGAGTTGAATGAAGAGGAGGTAGAACCAATGGAGTGGTTAGTACCATTGGTGGATGTTATCTTGCATGGTGCAAGGGGTGGTGAAGGTGATGAAGAAATGAGGATAGGAACCATCTCATTCTTAGGTGTGTGGAAGGGTGAGGAGTTAGGCTTGGCTACCTTAATCCTTATTTTGAGTGTTTTCCTTGGGGTGGAGGTCTTGGAAGTGTTTGAGGTTTTGGTACAAACCATGGTTGTTTAAGGGTGGTTTAAGGGTTAGGGAAGGATGTTTTGATGTGTGAAGAACATGACTAACAAGGTGGGTTTAAATGGGTGAGGGGATGATCCAAACTAGTAATAGGTTAAAATCATTTAGGTGAATAACGAATTTAGGTAAGCGAGTTTAGGAAATGTGCAGTTTATTACACAAAATCATGCAGTGTTTACACAGAATTAAGAAAACAGTGTAAAGCAAAAGATGCTGTCGTACACAGTGGCCGGCGGTTCCTTATCTAGGACCGAAGGTTCCTTATCGATAAGGATCTGCGGGTCGATATGGAACCGCGACCAGAGGTATTTCAAGAATTTCACATCCCAAAATTTTGGTTAACCCAGATTTTTACCAAAGGATTCACAAGCCAAAGTTAACTACAGATCATAATCTAATAAGCTAACTATCATAAGGCATGCACAAAGCTATGTAAATCACAAACATCATTGGATAAAAAACATTTAGGATCAAAGTAAATAATAATCCAAACATGTAACATAAGTTAATAAACAACTAAACCAAAGTGTTAATAAGCAAATGTTTAAACATCAAATGATAACAAACTTTGACACAACTCAAAGTCTTCACCTCCTTTTCTTGCCTAAACCCTTGATCATTTTCCCAAGTACTTGATTCCCTTTCTTGACTCAATCCGGTGTTCATGCAAATCACCTCGGTTCGAAGATTTTGACGGTAAAGTTCCTCTAAATTGAGATTATTAGGAACTTCACTAGAGGAATGGTGAGAAGGGGAAGCAATGTCATCTAAATCATCCACGAATGAGTTTGTGGAGTGGTGAGAAGAAATCGAAGAGTCAATGGGAGCACTTGTGCCAATGCCATCACCATCACTTGTTGGCATGTCCATGTCCTCATCATTGAACTCTTGTTGGTCGGATTTACGATCAGATCTTGTCTTTCTCTTATATACCTCTTGAATAGGTAGCATGACCCGTTTGACCGATTGAAACTAAGAAAGATTTAAGATTTGGAAAATCACGGCCAACCCTTTTAAAAAGGCGAGTGAGAAGCATTGCGTAAGGGAGGTTTGTTTTAGGCTTGTGAATAACATAATTGATCCGTTGAGCGATACAATATGCCAAATTGTAATTGGTGTTGGTAAAGATGCAATATAACATATGCACTAAACACGCCGGAACATGATCCCGGTTTCCACCAAGACAAAACACATTTTCCCTAAGGATATTGGTCCATTGAACCATATTATCATTAAGGTCGCTTAAGAGAACCTCATGACGTTTCACCGAACATACCTTAGTATGAAGGCTTCTCTTAACGGGTCGATTACGCTTTTTGGAGACAATGTCGACAATGAAGTCAAGATCAATTTCCTCATGATCATTTGGAGGACAATTGTAGGATTCAAGGAGAGCACTAAGCTTCCATTTATCCGTGAAGCGACAAGTGCCTACAAATGGGACATCAAGAATTTGACCAAACACTTCGAGAGAGTATTGAATGAGTTGATCTTTCAAGATGAACCTAACAAATATTCCATCGTTGTTTTCAATGACGGAGTATTTGCTAAAGAACTCCAATAGGAATTGAGGATAGATGTCTTCCTTAATGTTCAACAAACAATCAAATCCAATGTTTCCAAACATGGACTTGATGTAGACATAATCCTTGATATCCTTTTGGACAACTCTACCCTCATGAAAGCAACGAGATTGAAGTGAGGAAAAAGTATGGGCAAGGTGAGTTGAGTGACAAAAGTCGGATAGGTTTGGCATATATTGTTTGGTGAATTGATGATCCTTTTGGTATTGTGAAAGCATGATTAGTACCTAAATAAACACAAGAAAATATTTCTCCAATCACTCATATGAAAAATAAAATCGAAGATCAAAAAATATAAGAATGTGTTATATCAATTTCTTGACAAACAAAGGATTGAATCTGTATCATTCTCATACTCACAATGTAGCTATTCCATTATTTACCAAGAACATATGAACTATGTTGGATCAACAATGGACTAGAACATTGGTTTTTCAAAACAAAGTTTTTAGGTAAGCATTAACAATGTCATTACCTACTTGTTCATGGGTTCATCTCAAATCCATCTTTTAACCAAAATCATTTAGCCTAAATTCAGATTTGTTCTACAAGTGGGTTTTAGTGAAATCTTAATGAATATGAACCTAAGGAATCATAGTAAAATAACCATGTCAACCCACATTCCTATTAAGGTTTTAATTCAATTTCAATTTTAAAAATCCCCAATTCTGAAAGGATGAACCCTAGAACAAAATAGATTAAATTGAAAGAAAATAATTACAATTAATTGATGTTAGATGAAGGATGAGTGAAACCCACAACTTGGAATCAATTAATTTGAGTGATTGAAGGTTTTGGAAGCTTCAACAATGGTGGAAAAAGGGTAAACCGTCGGCTGTGTGTTTTTGGGAGAGAGAGGGTTTGGTTTGAAAAAGAATAAAAATAATCAAACTGGCGCTCTGACAAAAGTTACTGCCCGCGGTACCTTATCGATAAGGAACCGTGGGTTAGAGCCTCCTAGATAAAGAACCGCCTACAGAGGCTGGTTTTTATCAATGAAAAATGCCAAATTTTAAAAACCATGTTTTCTAAAATACTTAAAAATATATCATGAGCCTTTTAGAATATCATTGGATCATCATAACACTAAGCAATATGTTTTAATGAAGGATTACGAGTTGAATCAAGATCGAAAAGAACCGAAACGGACAAACGACTACTCGTAGCAAAACGGCAAAGTGGAGAGAAGTCAAGGGAAGTGAATCAAGACTAGGATCAATGCTCAAGGGATTAATGACAATCTTCAAATAGTGGTAACGAAGAGCTTGTGTCATATATAGTGGTTTAAGACGTGCCTTTCCGGCGAAACGTTAAACGGCTTTGGTAATGAATAAACACAAAGCAATTATTCAAGTATAGACTAAGATCACTTTCAATAATAGTCTTAGTCTAAACCAAAATATGAGCAAGGTATTAATTCACTTTCTCTCCCACAAAGGGCCTACTAACCGTATGGGTGCAAACCATGGAAATCATGCTTGATACTTTAAGCTACTACTAACTCACTCTACATCACCATAGTGAGTCAAGTATCCAAGCAATGAAGGTTTGAGAGAATAAAAGAAAAGAATCACAAATCACAAACAAATGTCAAGGCAAGGATGCCAAGAGCAAGCACATAGTCAAGTATTGATCAAAAGAATGATCAAAGGGCGTGTGGAAGAACGAAAGCATACCTTGGCCACAAAGAACAATCCATCAAGGAATCAATGCTATGCCGAACAATGACTATGATGAGTACTAAGTCTTCAAGGACTAACATCATTCCCAATCATCTTGGTATCATCATTCAAAGATGTTAAAGATCAATGAAGATGAGTCTTCTACAAGTGCAAGTAACTCAATCCACAACCAATTAAGTGATTGATCTTCATGAGTACCTACGCAAAGCAAGATGCAAACTAGTAGATACATTTCAAGAGTATATATAAAATGCATAAAGGCTACTAATCTTAAGTGGGATGCAATATTATCAATTAAAAGACCTATTTTTCAAAAACAAAATGGTTTTGACCAAGGAGAAACTTTAGTACAACTTGACCTTCTAATTTGAGGAGACAATGGATCGATCCAAGTTTCAAAGTACAATATACTTCAAAGATCTTGAGAGAACATCGCTCTGGTACCAATTGTAGAAACTAGAAGGGGGGGGGGGGGGGGGGTTGAATAGTTTCTCTTCGATTGGTGACCAAATTAAAATTACTTTCAATTTGGTTTGTATCAAAACTATCTTTTGCTTGAAGCTAAGTTGCATAATGATTAGGTTCAATTCAAATGCACTAGCAAGGATAATAGGTAAGTGTGATGATAATGAAATAAGTAAAGAGTAAGGAAGGATACAACCTAGTGGGAAGACACCAAGATTTATAGTGGTTTGACAACGAGGCTCTATCCTCGTTTCTACTCCACTCCTCGAGTACACCTACTCGAGATTTCCACTATATCCACAAGCTCCCTTCTTGGCAGAGAAAACCTTACATCGTCGCTTACATTATTTCCGACACTAAGCTAAATGTCGAGACCTAATCTTTAGCTAGGACCAATCTACACAACGTTGCATACTTCACAATTTAACGACACAAGGCTAGATGTCGAGTTCTAATCTTAAGGTAGAACCAATCTTCACGACGTTGCCTACTTCACCATTTTACGACACAAGGCTAGATGTCGAGTTCTAATCCTAAGGTAGAACCAATCTTCACGACTCTTCACTTTGAAGCTAAGTGAGAACTTCACACAACACAACTACTAGTCACTTTCAAGTTTAGTGAGAACTCACAAGACATAACCACATCACTTTATAGTTTAGTGAGAACTCCTAATCAAAGCTATTACAACTCAACTAGACTTATCCAAGTACACACATGTAGCTTGGATTTACACAACACAAATCCAAGCAAACACATATGCAATGGATGTACACAACAAATCCAAGTATCCACAAATAACTTGGATGAACACAACTAGTCCAAGTATTCATAAATACAATGGATTGACCTAAAACAAAAAGGGTATCATGATGAATATGACTAGCTCATAGATTCATCTTTATCACAACACTAGTGAGTGAGTGATCTTCTCATTGGACAAGGTAAAGGAGGGGATCAAGATGATAATCATATGTAAACATCCTTAACACTTTAAGTGATCATTTACTAATGATTATGCTATAGAAAATAGAAAGGGGGCTGAGAAAAATGTCCAAGAGGCTTAATGGAAAATAAGATTTGACCCACTATTTAAAGGAGACAAAGTATAACGGATATATAACGGCTATCTGTGCGCGGTACCTTATCTCGCCCGGCGGTTCCATATCGCTAAGGAACCGCGTAGGTACTTAAGGTACCGCCACTAGAGTACGCTCCTTTTTTTGTCTTTTAGTGGGGTAGGAATATCTGAGGTATTTGAAGCCTTCAAAGGATATTCTAACAACATTTGGAATATGCTATTTTCAAATTTTCATTTTCCATTTTAATAAAACATTTTCTAAAAAAGAAAGTTTATTAAAAAGTCTTTTGTGATATTAACAAAAGTGAGTTTTAAGGATAATCATTTTGATGATCACTAATTATGATTAAGAAAGGTTAGTGATATGATTATTACCTTGATGATAGTGTTAGTTCAATAATTCATTTTTTGTTTTACACTAAATGTGTTGTATGGTTTGTTGTGATCAAAACTAAGAAAGATTAGTTAACGCTAATAATGTTTTTAGGCATCACTTGCATTAACACGGAGGATAAGTCATAAAAGGTAGAAAAGTCCTCTCAACATACGAAAAGTATGTGAGATCCTGATCCACGGGAGGTGGGGTGGGTAAAGTAAGCAAATTGTCATCCTCCAAAGACAATTGATGCTCAGACAGCGACAAAGCCGTAAGGTTATCAATCATATAATAATCAATGTCACCTACCGAGTCAAAGCACTCATCATCCGTAATGGTGTCTAAAGGAGTGGATGAAAGGTGCTCGGGAGGGGGACTTGGGACAATACCTTCCTGAAGCAAATTATCAAAAATAACATCCCCCTCCGTGTCTTCATCATCAATACCCAGAGGTATTGAGTGAATGTCGATTTCTTCCAGCAATGGGTCATTATACTCAACGGGTGTAATAGACTGAGGTAAAGATTCTTTAATAGGAGGAGAATTCAACGCTTCAATTTTCGCAATCAGAAGATGAACTTTCAGTAATTTGTCGCGAAGAATAACGTCTTCCACTTCATCTACAAGACCAAGTTCAGGGGTGAACTTCTCATAAGTCGGAGAGAATAAATCAACATCGCCTTCATCGTCCAGAGGAGAAGGAGAAATTTCAAAAGTGAAATTGTCATAGCATGGAGAAGAATCATCATCATTAAGAGCAACCTCTTCCGTAAGCTCCTTAAAAGTTAGCACATCACAAACCTCATCAAAGAATTTATCAAGACCAAATTCACTAATCTCACTCGATGTATCACAATCCTTAGACGTATTAGGGATATCAAGAGTAGGAGTAGTAATCTCAGAAGATGGGTTGAGATTGTAGATATCATCATCGTCATCATTATCATAATAGACTGGACCATTCCAGTTAGGAGTGATATAGTCGCTAACTCCTCCTTGATAACCTCCACATCTTTAAGAAGCTCATGAAGCAATTTTTGTTGATCATATCCCCGAGTATGTTCAATTAAACCCATTCTATCCCACGCTGTAAGTAAACATTTTGGTGTAGAAAAGAAGGGAAAACGACCAAATTGGCTCAAAAAGGTGTAGGTAGATTTCAAAATTTGGTCACCATCAAGCAAAGGTTGTCTTTCCTGATGTAAGTCAACTCGGATTTGAGCTAAACCTTCTAGAATGTCATTCAAAGTAGTGAGTTGTTGGTCAAGACTAATTCCCTGAGAGGATTGATGATTGAGGGTGTGATGTGGGGGCTCAAAGTTATACAAACCGGAATCATAGCACGGAATTGGCTCAAAGATATTCATCGGCTGACAAGAAGAAGCATCGTGAGGGCCCCCACAATAATTGCAACACGGAAATCGAGAAAAACTCGGTGCATTTTGAGGATAAAGATTGTCATATACGGGAGAGGGTGAGAAAGTATTGTAAGAGGAGAAGTACGAATTTGTTGAATTGCAAAATGGACAAAATCCAAATTGTGTATTGTCGATATCAGAACCGCACCGCTCACGAGTACACCAATGACATGTTTGATAACCATACCATGGTCTCCCACACCGTACGCAAGACAAATCCATGAAGAATTAACAATAAGAGGGGAAGAGAAAAGAATTAAACACAATAGAGGATAAAGAGGAATATTTTTGGTTGCAAAACTTAGAAAAGAAATGCATTTTATGGTTTTTTAAATGTTTTTGGATTTTTAAAATTTTTTGTTTTTATGGATTTTTTTTGAAAATTTTTGACACGAAAAATAACGTTCACGAGTGAATGGATCCCAAAATCCAACGCGTCTCTCACAAAAAACCGTTAATCTTAACGAAAAGACCCGCCAGCGATGCCATTTGGTACAAGGTTTTGCCGAGTATAAAAATATCGTTCTTCCAGTCTTTTCGAATTGACTAATGGTTTATGTGCGACTCAGTCGTCTTTTGGTGGAAAAGAAAATGTTTGGTCGTTGTAAAAATAAATGGGCAAAACTTAAACGTGAATGACGGGTAAATAAATCTAAAACTAATTAAAACTTAAATTGGTGTAATATTAAAACTTTTAAAAGTAAATTAATTAAAAAACTTAAAATTAAAGCTTGACGAAAAATTAAATTGACAATGTAATAAAAATGTAAAGTTGAAAATTAAAATAAAGAAAGAAAATTTATAATAAAACTTAAGAAAAATGTCGGGAAAATAATTGCTTAATATAAAAACGAAGTAAACAGAACCTGAGTCGGGATCCAAAATACTGTTACTATTCGGAATCCAATCTTACTATTATCCTGAATAACAAACCTGCTGCTTATCCGGAATAAAACTGTCACTCTTATCCGGAATCACCAACGGTTTCTTATCCGGAATCACCAACGGTTTCTTATCCGGAATCTTGTTCTGCCTCTTATCCGGAATAACCTGATTTCCTTATCCGGAATAAGCTCTCAAACAGCTTATCCGGAATAAACTTCCGGCTTGTTATCCGGAATAAGTTTGGACCCTTATCCGGAATTCCTCAAAATGCTTATCCGGAATAATGTATTCGCAGCCCTTATCCAGAATGAACACCGCCACTCTATCCGGAATAACTTCTGAGCTTTATCCGGAATACCCTAGATCTTCTTATCCGGAATATTGTCACCTTATCCGGAATAAGTTTCGAAGCTATATCCAGAATCCCAAAAGGAGGCTTATCCGGAATAAAATTGTCTTGTGGCTTATTCGGAATAACTAGGTTCTTGAGCTTATCCGGAATGAATTCCGTATACTTATCCGGAATGGGGTCTTCTTTCTCTTATCCAGAATTAAAGGCTAGATAGCTTTATCCGGAATCTTGTTCTAAACACTTATACGGAATAAGAGGGCTTTAAATAAAACCCGAATAAGAGTAAGAATCAAATAAGTTACAAACTCCAATTAAGCTAAAAACAAATAAGCACTTAACTAAAACTTTTACCAAATCAAACTTAAGAAAAAGCTATTAAACCAAAATTTTAAAACTTTTAAAAACACTAAATAATAAAATATTTAAAAACAACTTTTTATAAAAATTAACTAAAAAGCACTTGATTAAATTTAAGTAAAACACAATAAGCAAACACAATCAATAACATAAAAACATAACCATTAATCAAATAAGCATAACAATAAGCACATAAACATAAAGATTAAATCAAAACAAGAAAGGTAGAATGAGAGATTAATTAAAACTTGATTAAAATTAAGATTCAACAATTAAAGTAAAGACAAGAATTAAAAGCTTACAAATTTAAGGTGCAAGACAAGAAATTAAAGGTGCAAGTAATTAAAATGGAAGAAATAGATTGTCAAGCTAGCCAACAAGTGAAATGTGGTGAAATGAAGTCTATATATAGGGAGAAGGGAAGCATGTGTTGCTCCTTTCTTTCTTTTTTTCTTCTTTCTCGTCTTTTCGTCTTCTTAATTCTTCGACTTTGTCTCGGGATTATTTGAACTCGTCTTATAATTTCTTCATTTATTAGACTTGAGTTCCTCGGCTTTATTAAACTTCCGTCTTTAGACTTGTTCTTTGATAAATCTTCAGAATAGGCCTTGGACTTCCGCTCTTTTTGCACTCTTGATCTTTTGACTTTGTCTTTTGTCTTTTTCTTCGATAAAAGCCCGTGAAAGCCCGTGTTTTCTTCCCTTTTCACAGTTTGGTCCTAAATCAAAACAAAAACACAAACCATGCATAATTCCGACATTTACGACATAAAATACACGTTTTGGCTTGGTTATTATTATAATTAAGTGGTAAAAGGATAATTGTTTTCACACTTATTAGTGATCGTTGATCGACTTACCAAATCAGCTCATTTATTGCCGATCCGCAAGGAAGATTCGGTCAGTAAACTCGCCGATATGTATAGAAGAGAGATCATGAGACTCCACGGTGCTTAATAACTAGGTTTTAATTATTTAAATTGTTCGTTGTGTCATATGTCTAATCGAATTGACTATTGGTTTAAGTGCGACTCAGTCGTCTTTTGGTGGAAGCAATAGATTGGTCGTTGTAGTAAAGTAAATGTGCAAGACTTAAAAGTAAATGACGGGTAATTAAAACTAAAACTAATTAAAATGGAAATGGTGCAATATTAAAAACTTTAAAAGTAAATGACGAGAAAGTAAAATTCGACGAAAAGTAAATTTGACAATTAAATAAAAATGCAAAACGTAATTAAAATGGGCTAAAAGCAAAACAAGAAAAACTGTCACTTTTTCTCTAAAAATAAAAACTAGAAAAACACTTGGTAAAAACAGACATTTCGGGAAGAGTGAAAAATTTGAAAAACTAAAAACTTTGTAAAATTAAAATAAGACAAAACTAGTTTAAAATAATACTAAATAAAATGCGGGAAAAATTAAATTTGAAATAAAAATAAAATATAAAAACGAAAAATGAAATAGGATCGCAGTCAATGCGATCGTGGTCTCTGATCGTATCCTAGATCGCAATCAATGCGATCGTACTGGTGATCGTACACCACCATGATCCGACTTTAGATCGTACTCTAGATCGCACTCAATGCGATCGTAAACAAAGGATCGTACTCCACCACGATCGCAACAAGTGGATCGCAGTGGATGATCTTGACCAAGTGATCGTACCCTGGATCACACTCTATTATCGTACCCACAGATCGCAACTAGTGATCATGGTGAGGATTAAAGAGTGTGATCGTAGTATGATCTTAGTCCTTGATCGCAAGTAGAAACCCTAGGGGTTTATGCGATCACACTTGTTGGATCGTACTGGTAAAACCCTTAAGCAATACGATGGAATCTAAAAAGCAAATAAGCAAATACTAAATAAGCATTTAGACAATATGCAATTAATAAAAACTAAATGAAATCAATAATAAGACGAGACAATAAGCAACAAATTTCAAAACTTTTCAAGACACAAAATACTAAAACTTTATAAAATGGACTTCAAAAAGATAAAACTTTTAAGAAAACTTAAAAACAAATAAGCTAAACAAAAAATAAGCCAATAAGATTGTCAAACTTATAGCTTAATTCGTATAAAGGCTTAGATGGAAATGGAAAGACAAACTTTTTAATCATATAAGCAAAAAGATTAAGCAAAAGCTTGCTTAATCCGAATTAATAAAATCAAAGACAAGAAAAGTAGAAGAAGATGATGAAAAACAAGAACTTGATTAAAAAGAAAGGATTCAATAACAAAATTAAAACACTTACTTGAATTAAAGGAAAGGAATTTAAGGTGCAAGACAAGTAATTAAATTGACAATTAAAATAAATGACATGAATTAAAGGTGCAAGTAATTAAAGGTGGAGAGCTAATTTGTCAAGTTAGCTAACAAAATGAAAAGTGGTGAAATGGGTGTTATATATAGGGCGGAGGGAAGGATGCATGTGTTGCTCCTTTTTTCTTTCTTTCTTCACGTCTTTTTGTCTTCTAAACTCTTCGACTTTTTCGACGTTGTCTCGGGATTGATTAAACTCGTCTTGAAAATTCTTTGTTAATTAGACTTGAGTTCCTCGGCTTTATTAAACTTCCGTCTTCAGACTTGTTCTTCGATTAATCTTCAGAATAGGTCTTGGACTTCCGTTCTTTTTGCACTCTTGATCTCTTGACTTCGTCTTTTGTCTTTTTCTTCGATAAAAGCCCGTGAAAGCCCGTGTTTTCTTCCTTTTTCACATTTTAGTCCTAAATCACAACAAAAACACAAACCACGCATAATTCTGACATTTACGACATAAAATACACGTTTAGGCTTGGTTATTATTATTATAATTTAGTGGTAAAAGGATAAGTGTTTTCACACTTATTAAATCCCCTACACTTGACCATTGCAATGTCCTCATTCAATGCATAAATTACAAAGCAAGTTTTACATTTTCCATCACAATCAATCCACCTTGGCCTTCATTAAAGAGATAGAAAAATATTACAAAGATCAAAAACTTACCTTGGGGGTTTTGGAATGTCATGAATGTTCATCATCCTCAAGTTTCACTTTCCCCAAACCAAGCTTAAAAACGAGATCATTGTTATTATAAGTTAGCAAACTAACACAAAATCATGTGGGCTAATTATTCACTTAGACTCCCTTATTCCTAGGTGTATCTCTTATGTCTTATTGTTGTCTTAAAATGATCGCGAGGATGCATTGTTGACTTATTTAGATAGTTATTAAGGTTGAAAATAAAGTGGGACGATTTAATCAATAGTTAGCTAAAGGACAAAATCTTTTAAAACTGCTTCTCGGGACCTCATA
This sequence comes from Glebionis coronaria, assembly GCA_025667525.1. Taxonomy (NCBI): domain Eukaryota; kingdom Viridiplantae; phylum Streptophyta; class Magnoliopsida; order Asterales; family Asteraceae; genus Glebionis; species Glebionis coronaria. The sequence goes on along the minus strand of CM046879.1, from coordinate 17,461,749 downwards.
AAGTTCATATCTTGGCATAACTCGCTTCACGATTTGAGACCTTTCTCGGACCGATATTTGGCAGCGACTTCATACTTCAAATCTTGAGAGTCGTTCATGAAATAATGGTCTTCTCTTCATAATAGGAATTTCTTCACTTGAACTTTTTGAGAGATTCTTCATACTTGGACCACGACTTCTTCATTTTTCTCCAATCTTTATTTGGGATTTTGATATACAACGATCCGTCTCCTTTTAGGACTTGGATCTATTTATCCTCATACCTTGTTAGGGTCTTTTCGGATAGACTTCTCCATGATCTTTAGGGGAGTATTTGCTTTTCGTCGTGTGTCTTGATCCTTCATATTGATTTTTGATTAATAATTCTTCACATCACTTTGGATCTTTAGCAACAAAATGTAGCCCTCATGCCTTGTTAGGGCCTTTTCGGACTCGCCAATCTTCGCATCCCGCTTCAATAAGTTATGCCTTGGCTATGAACTCTAATTAATACCGAGCAACTTTTAAACGATCTTGTGCTAGAAGCTAAGTAACTTTTCAAATCGTACAACCTTACTTATTGCAATTAAATTTATTAGCAAGCGATGGGAGAAGAAGCTTATAATCAACTCTCATAAATTTACGAAAGAATACCAAACTTATAGTTGACTCTATCATCTCTCGTTCTCCACAATTTAAAATCTCAAGGAATGAGACTCGTGGATGCTTAGCCTATTAAGTCAAAGTTTTGGGTTTTCGAGTCATCTATAGGATCTTGCAACTTCTTAGACTTTTTCAAGTTTAGAGATCGCATTTTAAAGTTCCCTTGATAAACAACTCTCTAGGATCAATTATAGGAACTTGCGAAAAGTTCTTGTTCTTAACCCGTAAGAGTTAAGACTTTCGCGTTTTAAAATTCCCTATATAAAAGCCTAGCAAAACTTGACTTAAACACGTTAAGGATACTAGCTAGAGTAAACTTAGATAAGTAAACTCGGGTTGAGTCAAAAGATTCACAACGTTAAAAAATTTAAACCACTTTATTAAAAATTTATTCTAACAAAGAAAGTAATAAAAATAACAAAAGAAAAACTAATAGGCCAAAATAGATTAAAAATCTTGAAAAATGTCGAAAAATTGATTTTCCGGTTAAAATAAGGACAAATGCAAGGAAAAGCACACTTAACTTCGATAGAAGTCCCCCTACACTTAATATAAACATTGTCCTCAATGTTTAAGCATGTGAGAGTAACCTCCCCTACACTTAGGACATTGTGCACTTTGTTTAAATCCTTCTAAAGGAGAGATAACTAAAGTGATTCCTATTTCAATGATAAAATTATAGGTGATTATCCATATAAACATGATATGAATAAATAATAAACGCAGCGGAAAGATCACCTATTAACGGATCCATAGAGTCATATGATTAATCAATAAAAATAGAGATAAAAGTATACATTTGTAGCATGATTCGGTAGGATCGAACGAAGACCATCACCAACATATGATCTAACAAAGAAACCCAAGTGAGCAAAGTAGACCACCTCTATGTAGAAACACACTACACATCACCGTATACCAAATCGATGCTAGTCGTTATACCCGTAGATCGTAACTAACACTTGCACTACAATAGATGCAAGATATTAATAAAGAAATATAACATCTATATGTTATACTTGATTTGTCGTACATCATGGGGCTGCCCAAGATGAAACCACCAATCACACTTTATTATGTCAAAATGATGATATCTTACAAGATCAAATCTTGTCATTTTTTGATAATTAAACGACCTAATCACAAATGAGGAAAAGAACAATTATAATAATATGTAACTTCCTTTTTAATTAGTAGATAGTCATAATCATTAATTAGCTTTTTATGACTAATTATATTACACTAATTACTACATAAGTTACACATGACCACCTTGGTCTATTCTCATTTGTTCTCAAGTTACGTCGATTATATATATACCGTAAATACAATAGATACGATATATTAAGTGGTACCTCTGTGTATATGTGTGTGACCCCATAGGCTCACATGTGTCTAGCCGTATAATTATTTATTATGACACGAGCATACTCCAACAGCTCCCACTTGCGCACGTCATAATGATCATGTAGTTATACAAGCAAAGGTTAGCGTCTAGCAACCCGCCAATGCCCCCAGAAACATATGAGGATAGTTTCTTAAACATCTCATTCAAATGGTTTATAAATCAGTCATCCTTTTGTTTCAGACACTCTGTTAAACTTTAGACATGGATCAAAAGTCATTCTAAAGATTAACTATTCTGTTTCTCGATATAGATATTGCACTAGATTACCAAATTAATCAAGTATCATCTTAATTACATTTGAGTGTGGCCACACATACATCTGTACAATTCATCGAGGGGCCCAGTAGTATCTAACTCCAATACAAGTGGAGGAACAAATCCTATTTGACTGCACGTGTCGTTCATGTGTTTCACATCGCACCTGAAAATGGTCTTTATAGCAGCCTTGTTCAGGACAACATTGAACCATATCAAAGATTGACATTCCACACATACAAAACCTACTTGCATCTCAAGTATTAAGATGAGAGATTCAACCACTTGCGAGATTCACTATTGACGACGATCCATGTAGTGAATTCTCGTAGGTTGGGTCAATCCAGTGTTCATCCAATGAACACATATGAGTTTGGCGGCATCATCAATTAATATTCGTTCCAAATGCATATGACCAAAACACTCATATTTGTCTTAATTCATCGATATTCCCGTATCAACAACTAACAATGGATGATTTAGAATAAATAAATTATGCATGGATTAAACATGCTAATATACAACATAGTAGTACAATTGAACATGATCATACCAAGTATATCAATTCATTATTTAGTAAAACTGCTTAACGTTCCATTATCCAAATACTTAAAAACAGATATACATGAGACTACTCTAAGGTCAAAGTCTAATGTTCCTAGCATGATTAACATGTTTGGTTACAAGACATTGACTTTACACACAGACCTGTTGAGTTGTCATCTGAGTGAACTTTGAGAATACTTATTATTTTTAATACTCACAAATAGTGAAGATTTTAAATAATACAATGATTGTCATTTTGTATATGTGCGCTCAAGTGCTAATACAATAATACTAGCATCGCCATAGTACTTTATGTAGGTGGTTTGATGCAAGAAGAACACCTATTTAAGACAATCTTCTTAACAGCTTCCCAAACAACAAAGTATTCTTATTTTACTAATGAGTAATGCAATAGTGCTTTTCGTCAAGCATGTCTAGATAGTAGTATTGTCATTTAAAATGAAATTCTACAATGACTAGAATTGAGTATCATCTCAATCAATGTAAGCATTAATGTATAAACTCGACACTAATCTCCTTACCTAAAATCTGTAAACGATGAACAAGTCTATACTAATCTAATGACTTTCACTTAGATACTTTGTGATCAGTTCATCTTGCATTCATGCAAGTATCAACATTAGTCTTAATACATCACATATCATATATAATGAATCCACTAGGTAAACTAAAGGTTTCCATGTACATAATCAATCTTATCACGTCAGATTGAACTTTGAGATTTTCTCAATGATGTGTCATATTTAGACTTATTAACCGCCTATGTCTTATTATAATAAGCATATGTCCCAAGGTTATATGTTTTAGTTCTTATATCTCTCAATAGAAAAATATTCCAAGTCAAGGATTAAAAACTAGCTTTGATGAAATAATATTTCCAATATGTTAACAACATATGAGATTTAAAACAAACAAAATAATATGCTCCTACTAGCTTTAAGGGTACTCGAGAGTTATCTTTGTTTTAATCATGATCATATCCTTGATTCAAACTTAAGATTCCAGCTCCTAGATGCATGCTCTAAATCACACTTGGATTTCTAGAGTTTGTACACCAATTACCATATATCATATTCATGAAATCAAGTATGGTAATTAATATCTTTATTAATTTAACACTCGTAAAGAAAAGAAAGCCTTAAATCATGATCAATTGCTTGAGCATGCCTTAAACTCTATTCAAAGAGAGTGTCGATAAATGTGTACAATTGTGTCCATATCTATCTTCTCATAGAAGACCTTTTATAACCTATTAGTCTTACTAATTAGTGAAAGCTAATCAATTTCCAAAATTGATTTTCTTTTATGGACTACATCTAACCATTCATAGTTTAAGTCATTCATTAGATTCTAAATTTAAAAATGAGTCTCGATAGTTATGAGCTTCAATATGATCCTCTAACTCATATTCCTCAACATTGACATGACATTCATATCTTCAGGTGCTTGAGGTATCCTTGCGGATATGCGAATGGGAGTTACAACAATTTGTGGCTTTTGCATTTACATGCTCAACCTCATTATGTCGTTCACTAGTGTATTTAGAAGGTTGTATTTTATTTCTTACTTTCTACAAAGATGCACAAAGGCTCCCACTTGCTTCTTGTAAGAGGATACATTCTCCAAGTACACAGCATGTCGAGCAACAATAAATTGTTCTCGTTTGGGATGTATAAAATACACTGAAATTTCTTGATTCAAGTTTTGTTAATAACACGTCTAACATGATTTTAACAAATTCAAGACTTCAACTAAGACTTACTGGGAGTCATCCCATTCCATAAATTGATGGTTTCTTAGTTACCTTCTTGTTTGGAACCATATTGAATAAGCACGGGCTTATCCAAATTTTTGTTAACCTTAATTAGATACAAGAGAGAGAGTAGTTTATGTTATCAAGGATCAAATAATAAGAATAGTATTTGATTTTACACATGAGACATAGTGTTGCAATTATGAGACAGTATCACAATTCCTTTGATAACATAATACTCTTTATCTCACATATTTTATAATTTGGTCAAACCAAATTGTATAAACAATATATTCAAGCCGATTGCATGCTATAAAGTATGATTATTTTAGTAGTTCAAGAACATTATGTTCATGTTTTAACAAGAAAACATAACATGTTGGTCGCTAAATATACTTTATAAGATATTGAACAATTCAATAACTTCATTGTATATGCCCTAACAGGAAGACATAACAAGTGAAGTACTTACTTTATTTTATAAGTCTTTGAACAATTCAAGGAAGTTCATATTTATGTCTTTACTTGAAAACATAAACATATTAAAAATAAACTATTATTGAATGCCTACTTTTGGCTTCAATAGTATTTTCAAGTTAATTTACATACTTCATATTTATGTCTTTACAAGAAAACATATGCTTATTAGCTAAAACATATAGGTAATGTGATGAAGTAGTTTTTATTATTTCTTGACATTAGTTCTCTATTAGACAACATACATCAATATGTATAAGTCCTAATAGAATATTATAAGTCATATTGTGTTGTACCTTGCACACTCTAATATTTCTCCCACTTGAGCATGGCACAACATCATATATGAATAATATTAAAATATCACAGACATAATAAGATTTAAGTCATACTCAAATCAAGCTTGTATAGAAGGGTTATGTAGAACTTCATGTTTAATAAGCAATCATGCATAATTATTTTTAGATAACATTTCGGGAAGCGACATCAGAAAAGCGACTAGTTATCTTTTAAAATAATATGCAATAAGGCTTAGAAAACTATGACGTTATTTCGAGACAATCAAGAAATTAAGTGGATCACTTACAAGGTGATAAGCTCGTAGCTCCCACTGAATAAGACAACATTACAAGTGTGTCATATGGTTAAAAACTGCATTGCTCCCATTAGTTAAGACAACATTTTTAATGTATCTATACTAGTGAAAAAGCAAGTAGCAATTTGTATACTTTCTAGTTCTTTGAATGTCTACACATTATAGCCAATGTGAGTCTCGTAGACTAGTAAACAAGTACATAGATATTCAAAGAAAAGTATCAAGCCCTACTATATTTGTGATGAGATTTTCATCAATGCCATTAATTTGAAAGTATTGCATGCAATTCCTCTTTCTACTTTACCTCAAAGGTGTGTAGATTCTTATGGAACTTTTTTGAGTAAGAAAATATATTAGAAAAACATGCTAGTAATTTCCTTTCCCCTGGAGGTTTATTGAGACTTCATATTCTAATCAAGACTCTTACAATATCTTAACACTTTAAGATGTGCAATCGTACTTAATCGTTTTTACTTACAAGACAATACGATTTCTTGAGTAGGTGTGTATTAAGATTGATTAGAATTGAGAAGATTCAAGTGTTCCTATTACAGCTTTCTCATACAAGGAGAAAGGATGGGAACGAGTCTTATTCTTACAAGGAAAGAAGACTTAGTTTGTTTTCCTCTAGCACAAAAGGAAACAAACTTTGTTTATGGTTTGTGTTGCACAAAATCATTAATAGAAATACAAATATCATATTTAGTATTTTCGATAATTATCCTTTTAAAATTAACTACCCAAGTTTATAAAAACAATTAATTTTACGAAAAGGCTAAGATCCTCATTGAGGTTTCACCACCACATCAGTTGATCTGCTAGCAATGATAGATTCAACAGGTAGATGACGTTCATCAATTGTAAATCTTGTGCAATTCTTAGATCCTTATGGGACTCATGACACAAGCAAACATTTCATTAAATGTCAATCTGGCATGTTTAGTCCCATCCTTGCCTCGGTCAAGGTCTCACCGTTGTACCAATTAAGTCATCCAATTTGAGAACATGCGAGTATAAGTCTAGGTCTCACGCATATATAATAATCACCTTGGGTTACAATTCACATCCGTCTCACAAGATGCAAAAAGTAAATGCAAGTGATCTCAAACGATTGGACGACATGACTTAAGTTTGAGACGGGTATAAAAGTTTGATTTACAAATCAAAAGTGTGTACGAGGAAGCATGCATTCATCCATCGTAGCACAAGTTAAAAACATTTCTTAACTTAAGTCTAATCTTGTTTTAATTTATGCGTGTCAAGTTGTCCAAGTTAAAGACTAATATAAAATCTAAGTGGATGTATTATTAGTTTAGACAATGCAGAAAATAAATAACCTTCATAACATGTTATGAATTATTATGAAAACAAGATTTTTGTTTTAAATCGTATTTAAACTTTAAACTAAATCAAAGATTTAGTTTTATAAATGGTTTAAGATTGGTATCAAGTTTTATAAAAACATTTGCAAGTTATAGCAAGATATCAAGCAAATAAGCAACCACATAACCACAAGTATGCAAAGCCTCAAACCGATGAAAAACCTATGCTTGATCTCGTGAGCCATCACGAGGACCAAGAAGTCAACTAAGGGTAAGTCAACATAACCACAAAGTGGGCTCCCACTTGCTCCAAGACCATCAAGAGCAAGTAGAACCCAAAATGAACATGAGGCCCAAATCTGCCTAAATATTTCAGTCAACTTCTAGGGCCCAAAACCCATAGAAGGAGTCTTCCCTAGCCTGAGCTACAGTTGAGACTTTTTAAGGCCTATGAGTTGTGAATTAGCACACAAAATTTGGGCTTCTATCTCCTTATAGAACTCCGGGAAATCATATTTTAGTGCAGGTCACTCAACAACTCCGAATTTCATAATATGTCTTTAATTCTTTAGCCATTCCCATCCAAGCATCAGTTACAAATGATTTATGACTAAAAACATTTAACCTATCATTAACCTACTGTAAAATTCCCAAACAATGGCTATAACCAACATCAAAAACATATTAATGAAGCCGAAACAATGGCAAATCCCCAAAACTGAAATTAAATGCAAATCAACACACAACATGTCACATTTGGTCTAGGTTTTCATCGGCTTTGCATACGAAACATAATAATACCATAATATTATGAATATAACAAGGTGTTGGCTAATTCCATGGCCAAACATGCATGTATTTGCCATGGAAATAAAATTAAACAATAAGAAACACTTGTTAGCTAACGAAATCGAAGAAATAATCAACAATTTATTAAACCCCCGATTGGTACGTGTAACCAATGACCTTAGGATATTAAAACCACATTTTAAAAACCTTATAATTATCATATAATTACAAAAATCATGTCCATGGGGATGTTCTAAACAGTTTCACAAATCGTGCCAAAACATGCGTTTTTAGGTCATTTTACACGTACCGGTAACAATACCAGTTAAGATATGCGTAACCCGTGGCCACGGAATAAAAAAATCACAGATCATAATACCATCTTAGGTATGTTTTATCACGAAAATTAAGCCCTATGGGCTGTTTTAATTTTATCTTTATTAATCCATCAAAAACACGCATTTTAGCCACTTTTACGCATACCCGATAATCATATGACATCATATGATGGCTCGTGATACCACTATAGGTGATTATTCATATAAACATGATATGAATAAATAATAAACGTAGCGGAAAGATCACCTATTAACGGATCCATAGAGTCATATGATTAATCAATAAAAATAGAGATAAAAGTATACCTTTGTAGCATGATTCGGTAGGATCGAACGAAGACCATCACCAACATATGATCTAACAAAGAAACCCAAGTGAGCAAAGTAGATCACCTCTATGTAGAAACACACTACACATCACCTTATACCAAATCGATGCTAGTCGTTATACCTGTAGATCGTAACTAACACTTGCACTACAATAGATGCAAGATACTAATAAAGAAATATAACATCTATATGTTATACTTGATTTGTCGTACATCATGGGGATGCCCAATATGAAACCACCAATCACACTTTATTATGTCAAAATGATGATATCTTACAAGATCAAATCTTGTCATTTTTTTGATAATTAAACGACCTAATCACAAATGAGGAAAAGAACAATTATAATAATATGTAACTTCCTTTTTAATTACTAGATAGTCATAATCATTAATTAGCTTTTTATGACTAATTATATTACACTAATTACTACATAAGTTACACATGACCACCTTGGTCTATTCTCATTTGTTCTCAAGTTACGTCGGTTATATATATACCGTAAATACAATAGATACGATATATTAAGTGGTACCTCTGTGTATATGTGTGTGACCCCATAGGCTCACATGTGTCTAGCCGTATAATTATTTATTATGACACGAGCATACTCCAACAAAAATAATGAATCAAAAGAGTTTAGGATAGAACTGGGAAGACGGGAACACGGAATCACGGGTCGTCAAAAGTCATCAAGAATGTATCTTTGAAAGCTCGAATCCCTGCACATGATAAGAAAGAAAACAACAAACACATACTAGGGTCTCCCCCTACACTTATTATAAAAACAAGAGAAAAAGGATAGATACTGCGGGTTGCCTCCCGAGAAGCGCTTGTTTTTGTTAACCGAGTCGTGAGCCTGACTCGACCTTGATTAGCATCGGAAGAAGCTTGAAACACATCCACCAGGATCAAATACATGGTTTTCGTCCATCAAATAGCACAAGCTTACGGCGAAAAAGGCAAGCCAAAGAAGAGTAGGCAAGGTTCCCTTAAGCAAAGATGGAGCATGGTGGTAGCAAGGGTGAAGAGGTGCAAGCATATCTCCTTGGTTTTCAAAAATCTTTCCTTTTATTTCATCAGATGGATACTGAGATGGCTTAGAAATTGCAATACCGGGATCGAACACCTTTTCCTTTAGGGGAAAATAACACTCAGGCTCAGCAGAATTTGAAGAGGATCCGCTCATAAATCTCACAATCTCATCCGACGAAGGTGGATAGAGAGGTGTCACAACATAAGAACTGCGGATGTTGGTGTCGTTCGGTTTCTTCTCCTTTGAAGCGGGTTTATTCATATCCAAAGAAGGATAAAGACCATAATCATCAAAGTCCAAAGGAGGAGCATCACTCTCATTTGGGAAGTAAGTGTTGAGAAAAGTAGCAAAGTCTTCCTCAAATGGGTAGTCATCCAAAGTAGGATCAAGTTTTGTTGGCGGAGGATCTTCATCATGTGAAGAATCACACGAGAGAGTATCGGCCTCATCAAAATCATCATAAGTGGGCATGTTTGGATACTCAGAAGTAAAATCATCATAATCATATCCATTGGAACTAGAATCGTCATCGTAAGCATCAAAGATCGGTGGAGAATCATAAATTGGTGGAGGATCAGAATTGGATAGAGAATCATCCACCTCATCTTCGAATAGTGGATTATCATAGCAAGAATCGAATAGAGGATTGTTGTAGACGACAAAATCATCAAGAACATTAATCATATTTGCTAATTCTCTTCTATTAGATTTGGTTGTGATCTTCCCCATTTTGAACATTTGTGCATCATTCCCGACCCTTAAGATTAACTCACCTTCGGCAACATCGACTAGAACTTTTCTGGTTCTCAAGAATGGCCGTCCAAGTATTAAAGGAATACGAGGGTCCATTTCATAATCAACAACAAAAAATTCGACTGGAAAAGTGAAGGTGCCAACTTTAATGAACACATCTTCGGCAATACCAAGATGGTAAGAGAGAGTGCGATTTGCAAGCTCAAGAGTCATCTTCTTTGGAGTAAGGTCGGGTAATGATAAGTTTTTCCAAACACTTAAAGGCATAAGATTAATACTTGCCCCGAGATCGGCTAAGGCAGTTAATTCTTCGGTTTGGTGAAAAGTACATGATAACACAAAACGACTGGGATCTCCAAGTTTCTCCGGAAGTTCTTTAAGAAGGACGGCAGAACAATTTTCATTCAATCGAGTATTAACAAACTCGGCCATCTTCTCCTTCTTATTAAGCAATTCCTTAAACATCTTGACAAATTTTGGCATTTGGGCTAGAGCTTCAACAAGGGTGAAGGTGATGTTTATGCCGGCAATCTTGTTCAAAAGGTTGGAGACTTGAACGTCATCCTTAGTAAGAATTCTACCTTCGTCCAGCCGGGAAGGGTAAGGAATGTTGGGTTTAGGTGGTGTGTGTAGGTTAAGATGGTGAAGGTTTAAAGGTGGAAGGTGGGGTTGGTGGAGGATTCTTCTTGGGTACTTCTTCATGACGAGGCGGAGACGGTAATGGTGAACTAATACTAGGTGTGGGAGTAGTAGGGATAAATGGTGGTGGAGGAGGTGTAGATGGTGTAACTGGGGGGGGGGGGGGATAGATGGTCCTACTAAAGTTGCTCCACTGCGTGTAGTAATAGCACTCACATTCGCTCTCGGATTGGTGACTGTATTTGAAGGTAGAGAGCCCGAAGTAGAGGGTTGAGTAGTTGGTAAGAAACTAGCCAGCATATTCTTTAAATCATTTGTTTGAGTGCTAAAAGAGGTTTTTATATCATGTCGAAGCTTAGATCTAATGTCATTACCTTGCTTAGTGATATCCCCTTTCAAATTGATAATTTGGCTTTGCAGATTCTTAATTTGCTCTCCGTGGGTTCTCATTAAGGTTTCAACATCTTGATTAATTGGTGGGGCTTGTTGAGCGGGTAGGTGATAAGGATTAGAAGCTCGAGGTGGGATTTGGTTTCTTCTATTGTAGTTTTTGTTGGGGTTGTGGTTTTGAGGAGAAAAACCGGGTGAAAGATAGTTGTTACTACGGTAACTTAGCAAATTCCGATCACCTTGAGGTCGGGCTTGGTAATTTTCCGGTGAATAGTTACCATAAGCCGCATACACGTTTTCCGGATTGCCTTGAGTAGAAGGAAAATCGGTGTATGAATGAGGACCGTCGCAAGTCTCGCAAGAAATTGCTACAGCTTTAACTTGTTGTTGTTGGTTTGTAGCGATGAGCAAGATATTTTTGTTCATTTCGTCCATCATGCGAGTGAATTCGGTCATATCGGGGTTTGCTGAAGTAGAAGAAACATTGACTCTCGGATTGTTTCTTGAAGATGCGGAGGAATCCTAATTTTTGTGATGAGTAGTCACGTTCTCAATAAACTCTCTACACTCCTCGGGTCTTCTTTTCATAAATGTGCCACCGGCGGCTGCATTAATCGTATCATGATCACGAAAAGTTAAACCATTGTAGAAAGTATCAATCAATGTAACGGGGAGCATGTTGTGGTTTGGACATCGATAAATCAAAACATTATATCTTTCCCAAGCATCAAAGAGATATTCATCGGGTTCTTGCATGAAACCGCTGATTTGATTTCGAAGGCTCGTGACCATGGATGGTGGAAAGTAGCGCGACAAAAATCGTTGAGTCACGTCGTCCCAAGTATGAATGGAATTCTTCGGGAGACGATCAAACCATTTTTCGGCATGGTGGGATAAAGTATGTGGAAAGAGCTGAAGGCGAAGGACATCCATAGTAACACCGGGCAACTTCATGCTTTGAGTAATAGTAATGAATTTGTCGAGGTGCTTGTTGGCATCATCATCCGGCAATCCGCGAAATGGATTAGTTTGCACTTGTTGGATCATGTGATGCTTCAACGAAAACTCCGGAGCCGTGATTTGCATCGGCGCAATCGGTCCTCCTCGTCCATACATTGTTGGTTGACAAAGCTCCTCCATTGTCCGAAGATCGGGTGGTGGAACATTGTTGTTGTTATTGTTGAGGTGCGGTGGGTTATTGTTGTTGTTCACACCTGCCATAGCTAAATCTTCACGAGTCTCGGGCTCTGGATAAGTTGAAGATCTAGTACGCATACACCTGCGAAAGCAAAAGAAAAAGATACCAAAGCAATAGACAATATATATACACTAGAAAAATAAAAATAAAATCTTTTTGGGTTTTTGATTTTTTTTTAATTTTTATGGATTTTTAACAATTTTTAAACAAGAAAAATAACGTTCACGAGTGAACGGATCCCAAAATTCAACGCGTCTCTCACAGAAAACCGTTAATCTTCACGAAAAGAGCCGGCAGCGGCGCCATTTAATAACTAGGTTTTAATTATTAAAATTGTTCGTTGTGTCGTATGTCTAATCGAATTGACTATTGGTTTAATTGCGACTCAGTCGTCTTTTGGTGGAAACAATAGATTGGTCGTTGTAGTAAAGTAAATGTGCAAGACTTAAAAGTAAATGAAGGGTAATTAAAACTAAAACTAATTAAAATGGAAATGGTGCAATATTAAAAACTTTAAAAGTAAATGACGAGAAAGTAAAATTCGACGAAAAGTAAATTTGACAATTAAATAAAAATGCAAAACGTAATTAAAATGGGCTAAAAGCAAAACGAGAAAAACTGTCACTTTTTCTCTAAAAATAAAAACTAGAAAAACACTTGGTAAAAACAGACATTTCGGGAAGCGTGAAAATTTGCAAAACTAAAAACTTTGTAAAATTAAAATAAGACAAAACTAGTTTAAAATAATACTAAATAAAATGCGGGAAAAATTAAATTTGAAATAAAAATAAAATATAAAAACGAAAAATAAAATAGGATCGCAGTCAATGCGATCGTGGTCTCTGATCGTATCCTAGATCGCAATCGATGCGATCGTACTGATGATCGTAATCCACCACGATCTGACTTTAGATCGTACTCCAGATCACACTCAATGCGATCGTAACCAAAGGATCGTACTCCACCACGATCGCAACAAGTGGATCGCAGTGGATGATCTTGACCAAGTGATCGTACCCTGGAACGCACTCTATGATCGTACCCACAGATCGCAACTAGTGATCGTGGTGAGGATTAAAGAGTGTGATTGTAGTATGATCTTAGTCCTTGATCGCAACACTGGATCGCAAGTAGAAACCCTAGGGGTTTATGCGATCACACTTGTTGGATCATACTGGTAAAACCCTTAAGCAATACGATGGAATCTAAAAAGCAAATAAGCAAATACTAAATAAGCATTTAGACAATAAGAAATTAATAAAAACTAAATGAAATCAATAATAAGACGAGACAATAAGCAACAAATTTCAAAACTTTTCAAGACACAAAATACTAAAACTTTATAAAATGGACTTCAAAAAGATAAAACTTTTAAGAAAACTTAAAAACAAATAAGCTAAACACAAAATAAGCCAATAAGATTGTCAAACTTATAGCTTAATTCGTATAAAGCCTTAGATGGAAATGGAAAGACAAACTTTTTAATCAAATAAGCAAAAAGATTAAGCAAAAGCTTGCTTAATCCGAATTAATAAAATCAAAGACAAGAAAAGTAGAAGAAGATGATGAAAAACAAGAACTTGATTAAAAAGAAAGGATTCAATAACAAAATTAAAACACTTACTTGAATTAAAGGCAAGGAATTCAAGGTGCAAGACAAGTAATTAAATTGACAATTAAAATAAATGACATGAAAATTAATGGTGCAAGTAATTAAAGGTGGAGAGCTAATTTCTAAAGTTAGCTAACAAAATGAAAAGTGGTGAAATGGGTGTTATATATAGGGAGGAGGGAAGGATGCATGTGTTAATCCTTCTTTCTTTTTTCTTCACGTCTTTTCGTCTTCTAAACTCTTCGACTTTTTCGACGTTGTCTCGGGATTGATTAAACTCGTCTTGAAAATTCTTCATTAATTAGACTTGAGTTCCTCGGCTTTATTAAACTTCCTTCTTCAGACTTGTTCTTCGATTAATCTTCAGAATAGGTCTTGGACTTCCGTTCTTTTTGCACTCTTGATCTCTTGACTTCGTCTTTTGTCTTTTTCTTTGATAAAATCCCGTGAAAGCCCGTGTTTTCTTCCCTTTTCACATTTTAGTCCTAAATCACAACAAAAACACAAACCACACATAATTTTGACATTTACGACATAAAATACACGTTTAGGCTTGGTTATTATTATAATTTAGTGGTAAAAGGATAAGTGTTTTCACACTTATTAGTGCTCCATCCAGCATCGTCTCAGATAGAGATCCTCGATTCACTTCGCGATTTTGGAAGAGTCTGCAGAAAGCTTGGGGTACATAACTTAAGCTTAGCACGGCTTTTCATCCTCAAACAGACGGGCAGTCGGAGCGAACGATTCAGACATTAGAAGACATGTTGAGATCATGTGAGTTGGAATGGACGGGTGATTCGGACGATTATATCTGTTTGGTGGAGTTTGAATACAACAACAGTTGGCACGCAAGTATCAAGTGTGCTCCTTTCGAGATGTTGTATGGCATGAAGTGTCGCGCCCCAATCTGCTGGGATCAGGTTGGTGAACGAACACTTGAAGGACCAGAGATCATAGAGATGACTAATGAGAGGGTCGCAGTAGCTAAGCAGAAACTTCAAGAAGCACGGTCACGTCAGAAGAGCTACGCAGACAAGCATCATAGGGACATACATTTTAACGTAGGAGATCACGTTTTCCTTAAGGTTTCGCCGGCACGTGGTGTTAGATGTTTTGGAGTTAAAGGGAAGCTCAGTCCTCGTTTCATCGGACCGTTTGATATCATTGAACGAGTCGGTGAAGTATCTTACCGTTTAGCGTTACCTCCGCAGCTTTCGCATGTACACAATGTGTTTCATGTGTCCTTACTCAGAGGGTACCAATATCATCCCCTTCACATGGTTCATTATCCACTGGAACAGATTTGTGAAGATCTCACATTCATAGAAGAACCCGAACGAGTTCTTGACAGATAAGAACGAGTCATGAGAAGGAAGACGATTCCATTCGTCGAAATCCTTTGGAGGGATCATACCGAGCGGGAAGCCACTTGGGAAACAAAGGAGTCTATCCGGGCTTCTTACCCTCATTTCATATTTTGAATTCGGGTATGTTCTTTTTTTCCAGTTTACTTTATCTATAATTCGGGGACGAATTATTCTTTTTAGGGGGGCAGAGTTGTAAAACCGATATGCTTTTACCATGAATAGTACCCTTTAGACCGTACGTACATGATTAGAACTTTTCTTTTATAGCACGTTTGTGTTTCACGTATAAGAATTACAAGTATTACGTACGTGTTATAGCACGATAAGTATTTATTACGTATGAACACACGATAATTATTCCAATAATAATTATAATCACGAACATGCGATTATGAAATCATGAACGTAAACTAATCACGAGCTAATATTAATCACGTATATATATTTATTACGAACACGAATAACTAAGTCACGATCGTAAACTAATTAGAACACGTAATTTACGAACACGATAAAACACGAGAACACACTATTATATTTAGACACGGAAAAAGGTACGGGTGACCCCAAGTGGGGCCCCCATGCCGCGGCTACACAAGGAAAACATGGGCTTAGCCCATGTAAAATTTTACTAAACATGAATTAAGGAAAAACTTGTGTCATTATTTACAAAATCAAGAAAATAACAAAAACCCTAGTTTTTTTCCTCTCCTTCTTGGCCGCCGGGTTTTGATCACCAAAAGGGGTGTTCGGGTTGATTTTGATCTTGGAAATTTTGCAACGATTCGTGTGTGTTCGTCATCATTTGATTCACGTATTCGGTATAACTTTTAAACCTTTTCTTTTATGTTTTGATTTATAGAATCACATAAAATCATGATGTTTTTAATTAACTAATTAAAAACAAGTATTTTTAAACATGTTAATGATTATCGAGTAAATCAATCAAGGGTTTTAAGGGTGTTTGTGGTCTAGCCGACGCCTAACCGAGCCCCATAGGGGTCTCGGCTTGGCTTATCTCACACCACCGAGACCATATGGTCTCGGTATGGTGGTGGTGGTCCCACGGCTGCAGCAAAAACAAGGGGAACCCCGACCTTGGTCGGGGTATGGTGATGGTTACGGGTTCGGTTCATAGTTTTTAGTCACGGGTCTGGTTCATGAATCATTTTTTTAAGGTTTATTATTTTTTACAAGTATGTTATTTTTGTTAGACTTAAATTAAATTAATTAAAAACATGACATGATTAATTTAATTTACATGAATTAGGTTATTAATTTAATTATTAGTTCATGAATTTTAACCTAATTATTTATCTTTAATTAGACCTTATAATTAATTAATTATTTAAAAACCATGACTATAATTAATTAATTAACATGACTTAGGTTATATTATTAATAGTTAATAATACATGTTTTAACCTAAGTATTTTACCTTTATTTAATTATAATCATGTTATATTTAATTAAATACTTTTAACTTATTGTTTATTTAATTTACATGTAATAATTAATAAACTATACTATATAATCACATGACTTAGAATATTAATCAGAAAATACTTAAGCTTATAGAATTAGCTTAATTAACCAACTTATATCTATTTATGGAAACTTTCTATTTTTAGAAACTTATCTATTTTAAGCAGTAATCCTATTTTTGGAAACTTTCTATTTTTGGAAACTTTCTATTTTTGGAAACTTCCTATTTTTGGAAACTTTCTATTTTTGGAAACTTTCTATTTTTGGAAACTTTCTATTTTTGGTAACTTTCTATTTTTGGAAACTTTCTATTTTAGGAAACCTGCTATTTTTTGAAAGTTACTTATTATTACACAACAAGTATAATAATACATGAAATACAAGTAATACTTAATCAGAATAGACAGAATATACGATAAACACAGTATAAAGCTTAAAATAGTAAAACATGACATGAACATATAAAACAAGCTAAGACATGATATAAAACCAGTTACGTATTCAGTAATCAGATACTTATTCACGTATGTATTTATGTAGCATGTAACACCCCCAAATTTGTACAACTCAATACAGCGGAAGACTCGTTGGTGTTACGGGATAGCACATTACTCACATCATAGACAACGCATAAAAATCGCGTCGTTTATTAATAAAGCATTTCCATTCATAAATATCAAAGTTACATAGGTCCCAAGTCATTGTATTTAATACAGGTTTTACAAACATTTGAATGGAAATTATAATTTAAGTGCGGGCCATGAATTCTTGTCGTCTTCCCGAGAATTACCTTCAAGTACCTGAGATAAAACATGTTAAAAGAAAAGGTCAGCGATAACGCCGAGTGAATTCATAGAGTTTAATAAATTCCATCAATATAATATCAGTATAAAATTGTTACTGAAAATCATTTTTGTACAAATCATTTTAATAGGCCATAAAATAGCCAAAGTTATTTTATACAAATCCTTATCGAAAATCATAATATAGGCATTTGCCGTAAAAATCATTATACGAGCCAATGTCGTAAAAACATCATACAATACGTCTTATGACGTTGTATAAAATCAAATAAAAACCGTTATATGAATATGGTTATGAAAACCAAAACACGAACATAATATTAATAGTAAGACCCAGTATTGCTAGTCAGGCAATACATCGTAATTCGGAGCGTCTAGTAGTATTTTGGTGATTGGATTATTACAAGCCGCATGACATTGTTACCTTACTAAACCAAAACGGGTAGCTAACCCGATACCAATTTTGCCCATATAAAGTAGCGTGTCGTCACAAAGGTCACGCTATGGAAATCTTCTCATACATAAATTCGCTTACCAATCAATGTGGCACGACGAGGATCAACCGTCAAGGCGCGAGCTGGGGTGATCGTCCCCAAATAGTACTATTAAATGCATAAGCGTCTACCAACTCCCGGTAGTTCACAATTCATGCTAATGGGACTTTTTTGTGACATAACCTAACTTTAATAATCCATTTAATTTCATCTATCGGGTCCATTAATCATTTATCAGGTCATACAATCGGGTGATTCAATCATTCGGGTCCAAAATCAATAAACAAACAATCGGGACAAATGGTGTCCAAACTTTTATAAAAACTACCATGTTATCTCCCTCGCGGGTTTATAAAGCATTTATAAAACATTTAAAAGAGTGCGAGGCTATGAACTCACGTTGATGTGGGAAGGCGGGTTATCGGCAATTCGGACGTACGGTACGTGCTTCAATCACGGAAACCTAGACAAATAATAATCGGTCTTAGACGTTTGTCCAATGACTTTATAAAAATACCAATTATGTATACGTATGATGATTATATATATATGATGATCAAGTGGGTTTACATATTCTCATTTACTCATTTTTGTGCTATGTGTCGATAACTTTTATACTAGTTTTCTCGTTTTACCTATTTACGTGTTTTAGGTCCAATAGGCCTATTATAAGTACTTTAACTTGTTTTAATCCCTTTTATACCTATATTATCAGTACTTAAACTTTACAAGTTGGGCCCAAATGGGTTAAGCCCAATAATAAGTTTATAAGTGTTTTAGTCCATTTTTGTTGTATTGTTAGTCAAATAAAGTTAATTTAGTCCGTTAACGTCCGTATGTCCTATAGTTCGGGTTTTATCGGTTTTTAATTGTTATACATGTTTATATATCAGTATATAAGTTTTGTAAAGTTTTCATTAGACGGGTCCAACCATCAAAGTTTTATTTAACAAAAACGTTAATTTTACGGCAATAGCCGAAAAAGTCGTAAAAATCATGTTTATAGTTTTATATCTTATAAAACGTAACAAGTTACAATTTTTATAAAATGTCCACTTATTTATCATTGTACATATTTTTATAAATAAAATCCATAAGTTAGTGGGTTTTCTTTTATATTTTATACTATTAAATTTTGAGTGCTTATATAATAGTATTATTCTTTAATTTCCAAAAATCTGATTTTTATCTTCACTTTCACCAAAACTGCCATATCTTGAGTTCTATATGGAGATAGAAGCTCAAATTTTTATCACATAAACTACATGATATTTTCTACATTTAACTCCCCTATAGCTACTGTTGAATCATCTTCTAAATATTTTCTAAAAATCGTCCAAAACAGTAACCTCAGATTTATACCTTAAACTTGATTTGATCATATCTCACTCATTATTTTGATTCCATTGCATGGCCAACTCTCACATGTGTACAAGACCCATAGCTTACTGTAAATCCATTCTACTTCATCATTTTATCAGTTTACCATATGGTTCTTTACTGTTTTTGTACAGCCTATCATTTAAACAAGATTTACCTATTTTTACTTATAGTTTTTCATCTTTTTATCCATGATTATCAACACCAAATCCCCACATAACATTTTTATGATCATATAATCATCATATACATATACAATAGGAAATAAAATACATGTTTACATAATCAAAATAACAAGAAGTTGAGGAGGACAATCTTTATACCACCATGATGATGTAGGTTGTGACCAAAACATGGATTTTTGATGGAGAAACTTGTGGATATCCATGACCATCTTCAAGACCACCATGCTCCATGAACTCCTTGTGGAAAATCAGCCCTACTACTCCATGAAAACTCCTCCTTGGATGTTATAAGCACCACCAATCAATAGGGTTTCAAAGTGGCTTCAACATATGTGTAAATAACACATGATTTTGTGGTGGAATCAAGATCAAATTGGGTGTTGGATGATGAATATGGGACGGCCAAAAATGGAGTCCAAGAGAGAGAGAAAAAGTTTGTAGCTTGTTTGCATGAGTGTGTGTGAGAAGAGTGGTTTGTGTTGGTGGTTTTGTGAAGTGGAAAGCTTACATTGTAAGCTTACTTGACAAGTGTTAAGTAACTAGCTAACTAAATGACACCTTATGGTGTGTTAGTTAACTTAGGCCGGTTTTGGGAGTGGGGTGGGACAAGTGTCCCACTTGTCTCATCCCATTTATTTACGGGTACTCCTCGATTCTAGTTTCCTCGATTTGCGTGCCCTCGGGTCGTTTTACGAAAAACGTTTTTATAAATTATGAATCGACGTCACAAAACGAATCCAATAAAAATTGTCTCATCAAAAACGGAGTTCGAAAACGTAAATACGTAATCCTAAGGTTTCCGGTTTAGTCGTAAAGGATGTTAAAATAAAATCGTAAGTCCTAATCTCTTCTCGTAAATTTGTGAGTTTATGAACCAACACAAATTTAAAACTCCAAAATAATATTCATGGACAAATTTATTTTCTAAAATGTCGGACTGTCACCAAAGACGGTGTACGTAAACGTAAGCACGTAACGTTGAATCCTCCGGTTTAGACGTAGTCGATGCTACTCCAAGACGTAAATCCAAATTTCTTCCCAAAAATATGTGAGTTCATATTGTAATATTAAAATAATGTTTTTAAATAATATTCAAGAATAAAATATCAACCATAAATTGACGGATTGTCACAACATTTACCCCTAAACAGGATCTTTGTCCTCAAAGATCATCTTACCTTACTACTCGCTTCTTATAGAGTTAAAGCCATGTGGGTATTTCCTCCACACTCGGTCTTTTCTCACAAGTGTAATCCATTACAATACGCGAGTTTCATCAAACATAACTACGGGAATAAGATCAGGCTTAATGTTGACTTACTTTCTCTATCCATGATGTTCACGGGTTTTTGATGAATGCAACTTTTCGCCGATCTAAGATTTACTAAGAACAATCATATTTTTACTTGATAGATATTCCATCAAGTTCGATTTACGAAACATAATTCACGCAGTCTTTGAAGTCCTAGGGTAGATCCAGCTTATATGCCTTTGAAACCAATCTTTTATACCATCTCAATGGTCCCATACAACGGGGACTTATATCCCATGATTTGTCAGATCATGAATTCATTTTTCCAAGTTTAAAGATTGTGGCATAACTTTGCTACCCATTTGGTACTTCAAGATCTACATTTCATATTCACATAACCTCTTGCCCACTACTGGCAGCCAATAACCAGATCCTAATTTCAACAATCATTTCAGATTTCGCGGGTCGGGTATTTTGTAAGGTTCGGTTCGCCATCATAGGAAACCTTAAACCTAAAAGACATGTCCAACTCACAATGGGTGTATGTCGGGTTTCTTTATCTCAACTCCTGCTTACAGATGCTCTAATATTTAGATCCTAACAAGATTCGACCTCAATCCTAATACGATGATTATCAATGATAATCCTTCCAAAGGAAAACGATTATACGGTTTATTGCCAAAGGTCAATCATTCAAACATAAAACAGCACTTATATTACTTTGCATCGTTACTTTACCTCGTCCCTTCGATTTGGGGTGGTAAAAAGTACTCTCATCAAGGTTCGTTCTCAATGATTTCTGAGCAAATCCCTAGAAATTCAATGCGAAGCGAGGATCTTGATAAAGATGTTCGATACAGGCACACTATGTTTACATAACTCTTTTGCATTTATCATTAACGGGAATGATATTAGCAGATTTGGTCAGTCTGTCGACGATGACCCAAATCGAATCAAATTCAGATGATGACCTTTGCAATAGCTAGACGTTTACTAATGTATGAGGCGATGTCTGCCTTTATAATTGCCATTAGTACAACTTCTTCAGACAAAGATACTTTTAGTCAAAAATGACATACATAGAATACTTATACTTAAAAATTCCAACATAACTATATCTCACAATCTCCATATTTATACAACCACAAGTGGCCTTTAAAATATTTAATGCTATCGGCTTCTTAATTTTAATGGTTCACATTAGCCGCAAACACCTTTTATTATCTATATTATCCTTTTTACGAACATTGTTTACTTTTATATCGTTCGGCAATTTATTTTGCACCTTCATTATTAAGGAACATGTCCTAATTGGTTCTTTATAGTTTATACATAATGTGTCAGTATCTACATTCACTTTTCCAGATAAATAATTATCATGTCCAATTATATAAAAATGTTCCAAATAAATTTGAATTTAATTAACAAGATTTTTGTTGATTTATCCAAAATATTTAATAAGATCCGTAATTGTTCGAAAAATCTTTGGTTTATACTTTGGTCAAAATTTTCTTAGTTGAAAAGCAAAAAGTGTCGTTTCAAATTTCAAGTTATGGTTTAAATGATTTCCTCAATCCTTCTTAAGTTATCTGGAGGTATACACAAACATTTACCCCTAAACAGAAGTTTAGTTAAATGGTTTGTGTATAAGGGAATAATCCCTTTAAAAATATTTTGTTAAAACATTTATCAAAACATATTTCCATTTCTTTTTTTTTGGTAAAATCCAAAGTCTTAAAAGGGCTCTTAATTTTTGAAGAGTCTATATGCATACATCTTACCATTATTAATCCAATGGTCATTTTATGTAAAGGATTAAGTTTTTAATCCCTAAGCGTTAATGGTTATAATATTTGAGAAGTCAATATAGCTTCCATTATCTATTAATTACACGGTTAATTCATATAAAGGGTTAAGTCCTTAATCACATGTTAAATATTTAAGGTATAGGTTTTCATGATTCAGCCAATTCAGGTCAATTTATAAATAATTATTAACTCATTCTTATAAACAAACAAATAAATGGTCCTTAATGATCACGAGCTTGAATTTATCAAATTACAGCCTACACACGTGATTCACCAAATTTATGAATGCTACATGTGTATTAGTCAATCCAAACGTCACCATGTGAAACTCATAATGTTCATTACAAGTACCGGATGTAATGATTGGAATACATAATCTTTTTCGCGGACGCGACGTTGATGATAACCATGCCGTGAGTCAAATCTTTAAAACATACGCTAGAACCTTGCAAATGATCGAACAAATCTTCCATTTCGAGTTATGGATTTCGTTTTCGATTTTCAATTTACTCAGTCACAGTAATCTATAACTATAAGGAATGATAACACCATAGCTCTTCAGGATGACAGGCTTGGTATAATAAAATCTTTCTCCGACAACTCTCTCAGTTGTACGGTAATTCCTTTAATTCAGATGGTGCTGACGTACAGTGCACAAGCCACAGGTGCAGCACCGAGAATATAATCAATACCAAATTCAACTTGCCTTAATGGCGAAAGTCTAGGTAATTCACCAACCAATACCTCCTAAAGTTTCAGATATCATAAAACATCTTTTAACAAATTCATATTAGGTTCTTCTAGATTACAATATCTATAACTAGTTCACAACCATTCACGGTATAATTTCAAGTCTAGATGCAGGATACGGTCATCCATCACGAATTATTTAGATCACTTTTGATAATCAACATCTTAACATTTAGGGAATTCTTCTCGAGTTCCCATCAATTAAGACAATGTCGTCATGTCATAATCAATCAATCCATTCTACTGTCACTATCAACCTTCCAGTTTTATTGCCGTTGACAAGATGTGAACTTCTCAAAAGTATAGTAATAATTCATAATCCTTCACAAGTTCAGGGATATCAGGAGACACAACTACTATTAAAAGAGTAAGGTCAACGCATGATCTATGCGAGAGAATTTCAAATCAGATACAGACGAAAACATTTAATTAATATGAATATATCTCATGTTTTCATAATTTGAGTACGCATTCGAAAGCTCCTCAGATCGTTACCCAGGTCATTCAAATGAAATCAAATCATAAGAAATGATAAGAACGTCAATACATCCAGTCGGGTATCAACACTCGGTAATCAGATACTTTTCCTAAGAATCTCACTACGAGAGAATTGGACAAGAAAGAATTGTCAATTGTCAAATGAGACAATTTCCCACAGATGAATGAATTCGACTCAGAAGAATAGGTGTTACAGGCACATATGTAGGTGTCCCTAACATTATGTCCTTATTTTTCACTTCTTGCAGATCTCATTAAAATTTAATCTTCCACAACCTTTAAAGAGAATGTAGTGTTTATTAATCAGTTTTATGGTGACTACTAATCAGTCTTGCATAGTCCATTCCAAATTGTATGTAGGCGCGCAACTATATACAATTTCAAGACTAACGATGCAATACTCCGTTCGTCAAAATTTTATCATCATGTTTATAATAAAAACATTTTCATGCTTAATTCTTAAATAAGAATCAAGAATAAATTTACAAAGATTTTCTTTGTTATGAAAATAATTAAGTTTTCCAAAACTTTTCATAAACAACTTCATTTTGATATCAATCACTTATAATTCTCACTTTGAATAATCCTTATTGTGATGATAATTAAATTTTCTCAAAGGATACCGTTTTATCTTATAAAAACAATGAGTGATCTGCAAAAGAGTGATGAAAGCTTGTTCACCAAGAATTAACTACAATATGATAGGAATGAGCTTAGCCAAATAATCACGAGGTTCATGATCTCGATGGCACTCTAAAAGAATGATTCACAACGTAACTCAAATCAAGATGAGTACTTGTCAATGGTTGCATCACTAATGCGAACATTAGGATGAAGCAAGAAAAGATAGATAACATCGATACATGTAGAATTTAGCAATCAAAGGTACTCTTTTTCATTAATCACAAACAAGTCAAAATTGTACCGTAACACATTACGTGTCACTATGTCATACAATTCTCAGAACTCATCCTACCAACTGATATCTCAGTTAAGTTAGGGATTTTTAAAAGATACCACAATGAATACTAATCTACAAGAGTCATTAGGTGTTCCATATGTCCCGGAAGATCCATCGGTCCCAATTCAGAAGAAGATTTCTTCAATTTATTTATTGGACACTGGGCATCCTCGTTAGTGGACAATGGCCTAGGAACAACCCTTAACACGAATCAACAATCAATTAAAACCTTATAATTCAATCACAAAACTTAACGACTTCTATTAACAATCTCATATTCCATATGGGTTAAATTTTTACTTTATTCAAGTTTCAATCAACTTATACTCAATGCGATATTCTACATTCTCCAATACTTTCAATCTTATTTTTAGACCTTAATAGGGCAATAAAAGCTCGATATGATCAATACTTAATTTCCAATCCTATTAGCTCTTACAACAACAATTATCAAATGAGTCATTAATATGAAATGACTTGATCATTCAACTAGACTTCTCGGAAAGGTATTAGTGGCATGAGGCTTTTGGGTAATGGTTCCAATAACAGCCTCAAGTGCAACATTCACCCTTTTGATTTCAACTTAAGAATTGGGTGACAACGAATCAGATGACATCTTTCTAGGTGGTAACGTTTTGTCAAACTCCACTCTATACGAAAAGATCGTCATGACATCGATATCAGATTTAATCTCGCCAATTCTTTTTCAATATCACGATCAACTAATATCTACATTTCTACGAATATCAACCATTTGTCGGGATCATAATTATCCACAACTTGGTTTAGATCTAGGATAGCTAGAATTCCTACGAGAATAGCTTCGATTAATTTACTAGGGGATTTAGGGTTACTTGTGACAATCTACGTCGTATAAATACCTCGTATAATTATCAAAATAATCATCAAATAATCATGTAATAAAATTACATCATATATATATATATAATCCAAGTTATATATATATTAAAATAACACTTCTCAGTCTTGGCCTTGTCGGTAACTCGGGAATTCTTCGGCACCGTTATAGTCAAAAGATTTTTAGACATTTTTAGAAAAATGTTTATAGTTAAAAGATTTTGAAATGTTTTATTCAAAACCTTGGTTTTAAAAATCTTTCATTCTCTATAACGAGAGCTCTGATACCAAACTGTAACACCCCCAAATTTGTACAACTCAATACAGCGGAAGACTCGTTGGTGTTACGGGATAGCACATTACTCACATCATAGACAACGCATAAAAATCGCGTCGTTTATTAATAAAGCATTTCCATTCATAAATTTCAAAGTTACATAGGTCCCAAGTCATTGTATTTAATACAGGTTTTACAAACATTTGAATGGAAATTATAATTTAAGTGCGGGCCATGAATTCTTGTCGTCTTCCCGAGAATTACCTTCAAGTACCTGAGATAAAACATGTTAAAAGAAAAAGGTCAGCGATAACGCCGAGTGAATTCATAGAGTTTAATAAATTCCATCAATATAATATCAATATAAAATTGTTACTGAAAATCATTTTTGTACAAATCATTTTAATAGGCCATAAAATAGCCAAAGTTATTCTATACAAATCCTTATCGAAAATCATAATATAGGCATTTGCCGTAAAAATCATTATACGAGCCAATGTCGTAAAAACATCATACAATACGTCTTATGACGTTGTATAAAATCAAATAAAAACCGTTATATGAATATGGTTATGAAAACCAAAACACGAACATAATATTAATAGTATGACCCAGTATTGCTAGTCAGGCAATACATCGTAATTCGGAGCATCTAGTAGTATTTTGGTGATTGGATTATTACAAGCCGCATGACATTGTTACCTTACTAAACCAAAACGGGTAGCTAACCCGATACCAATTTTGCCCATCTAAAGTAGCGTGTCGTCACAAAGGTCACGCTATGGAAATCTTCTCATACATAAATTCGCTTACCAATCAATGTGGCACGACGGGGATCAACCGTCAAGGCGCGAACTGGGGTGATCGTCCCCAAATAGTACTATTAAATGCATAAGCGTCTACCAACTCCCGGTAGTTCACAATTCATGCTAATGGGACTTTTTAGTGACATAACCTAACTTTAATAATCCATTTAATTTCATCTATCGGGTCCATTAATCATTTATCGGGTCATACAATCGGGTCATTCAAACATTCGGGTCCAAAATCAATAAATAAACAATCGGGACAAATGGTGTCCAAACTTTTATAAAAACTAACATGTTATCTCCCTCGCGGGTTTATAAAGCATTTATAAAACATTTAAAAGAGTGCGAGGCTATGAACTCACGTTGATGTGGGAAGGCGGGTTATCGGCAATTCGGACGTACGGTACGTGCTTCAATCACGGAAACCTAGACAAATAATAATCGGTCTTAGACGTTTGTCCAATGACTTTATAAAAATACCAATTATGTATACGTATGATGATTATATATATATGATGATCAAGTGGGTTTACATATTCTCATTTACTCATTTTTGTGCTATCTGTCGATAACTTTTATACTAGTTTTCTCGTTTTACCTATTTACGTGTTTTAGGTCCAATAGGCCTATTATAAGTACTTTAAATTGTTTTAATCCTTTTTATACCTATATTATCAGTACTTAAACTTTACAAGTTGGGCCCAAATTGGTTAAGCCCAATAATAAGTTTATATGTGTTTTAGTCCATTTTTGTTGTATTGTTAGTCCAATAAAGTTAATTTAGTCCGTTAACGTCCGTATGTCCTATAGTTCGGGTTTTATCGGTTTTTACTTGTTATACATGTTTATATATCAGTATATAAGTTTTGTAAAGTTTTCATTAGACGGGTCCAACCATCTAAGTTTTATTTAACAAAAACGTTAATTTTACGGCAATAGCCGAAAAAGTCGTAAAAATCATATTTATAGTTTTATATCTTATAAAACATAACAAGTTACCATTTTTATAAAATGTCCACTTATTTATCATTGTACATATTTTTATAAATAAAATCCATAAGTTAGTGGGTTTTCTTTTATATTTTATACTATTAAATTTTGAGTGCTTATATAATAGTATTATTCTTTAATTTCCAAAAATCTGATTTTTATCTTCACTTTCACCAAAACTGCCATATCTTGAGTTATATATGGAGATAGAAGCTCAAATTTTTATCACATAAACTACATGATATGTGCTACATTTAACTCTCCTATAGCTACTGTTGAATCATCTTCTAAATATTTTCTAAAAATCGTCCAAAACAGTAACCTCAGATTTATACCTTAAACTTGTTTTGATCATATCTCACTCATTATTTTGATTCCATTGCATGGCCAACTCTCACATGTGTACAAGACCCATAGCTTACTGTAAATCCATTCTACTTCATCATTTTATCAGTTTACCATATGGTTCTTTACTGTTTTTGTACAGCCTATCATTTAAACAAGATTTACCCATTTTTACTTATAGTTTTTCATCTTTTTATCCATGATTATCAACACCAAATCCCCACATAACATTTTTATCATCATATAATCATCATATACATATACAATAGGAAATAAAATACATGTTTACATAATCAAAATAACAAGAAGTTGAGGAGGACAATCTTTATACCACCATGATGATGTAGGTTGTGATCAAAACATGGATTTTTAATGGAGAAACTTGTGGATATCCATGACCATCTTCAAGACCACCATGCTCCATGAACTCCTTGTGGAAAATCAGCCCTACTACTCCATGAAAACTCCTCCTTGGATGTTATAAGCACCACCAATCAATAGGGTTTCAAAGTGGCTTCAACATATGTGTAAATAACACATGATTTTGTGGTGGAATCAAGATCAAATTGGGTGTTGGATGATGAATATGGGACGGCCAAAAATGGAGTCCAAGAGAGAGACAAAAAGTTTGTAGCTTGTTTGCATGAGTGTGTGTGAGAAGAGTGGTTTGTGTTGGTGGTTTTGTGAAGTGGAAAGCTTACATTGTAAGCTTACTTGACAAGTGTTAAGTAACTAGCTAACTAAATGACACCTTATGGTGTGTTAGTTAACTTAGGCCGGTTTTGGGAGTGGGGTGGGACAAGTGTCCCACTTGTCTCATCCCATTTATTTACGGGTACTCCTCGATTCTAGTTTCCTCGATTTGCGTGCCCTCGGGTCGTTATACGAAAAACGTTTTTATAAATTATGAATCGACGTCACAAAACGAATCCAATAAAAATTATCTCATCAAAAACGGAGTTCGAAAACGTAAATACGTAATCCTAAGGTTTCCGGTTTAGTCGTAAAGGACGTTAAAATAAAATCGTAAGTCCTAATCTCTTCTCGTAAATTTGTGAGTTTATGAACCAACACAAATTTAAAACTCCAAAATAATATTCATGGACAAATTTATTTTCTAAAATGTCGGACTGTCACCAAAGACGGTGTACGTAAACGTAAGCACGTAACGTTGAATCCTCCGGTTTAGACGTAGTCGATGCTACTCCAAGACGTAAATCCAAATTTCTTCCCAAAAATATGTGAGTTCGTATTGTAATATTAAAATAATGTTTTTAAATAATATTCAAGAATAAAATATCAACCATAAATTGACGGATTGTCACATAGCATTAGTGATACCGAAGTAGGACTCTCTTCCGTTCGTCTTCTTCGTTCACTGGACATAAGGTACGGATTCTCCGTCCTTTTAGTATGGACATTCTTTCCTTATTAGGATTCCCCGTATGCAGCCAACTGTTTTCCATAGTATATGTTTTATATGTTTTGATTGCTTATGTTTAATTAGAATACCTAAAGCCATATACATGCATGACCAGTTTCACCTAGTTATGGAGGTACCATAACCATAACACTAGAGGCACTGGTGTTATGACTTCCCCACGGCAGAGTGATAGCTCGTGGCGTCCCTTCAGCTTTTGGCCATATTATTATATTTATCATGTGGGGCGTATGGGTGCATCCTAGTTACATGTTTTCAGCAGATTACTCAGTGTGAATGTGGTGTGTGCCTTGCATCCTTCACAAGGAGCTGATCCCTCCTACCCAAAAACCAGTATATTAAATTAGAGGCAGCCCCTCTAATTTGCATGACGAGGTCACCCCTCTAAGTATTCATGCACGTTGATATTTTCATGACCTATATTGGCTAATGGTAAACTATGTTAAACAGTTTTTACAAGATAAACATAAGGGTTTTCAAACTACAAAACCAATTTTACTAAGACTTAACCGTGTTATCCAGGACTTAGTTTCTTCCACTGTTTCATGCTTGTATTCTTATATTATTCATGCTTTATTTGTACATCCGTGAACTGAGCGTATTGCTCAGCCATTGTCCTTTTCATGTTCCCAAAACGGCAGGTACTCATGGGCGCTCGTAGACTTTAAGCGTATGTGCATATGGACTGGAAGCCTTCTAGCCCTTCTTTACTTCATGCATTATCTATACTTTGATACTCTCTCCATGGACATTGTTTAGTCCTTTCATTTACAGTACTTATGTTTGTGTGTGATGAGCTTTACTTTTGGACTACCGATGTTTGATTCTGGTATTTCCTTTTATGGTCATGTAATGTTTAGACATTTATCCTTGTATGCTTTGATGACACGCCATAATCACGCGTGACATTCCATTTATCAAAAAGGGGTGTTACAAAGGAAAAGAGTGCAACGCGTATTATCTCCCTCTAATGACTACATCACTTGAGATCTTTAAGTTGACGCATTCAAATGTTGTGAGTAACTTTCCTGAATGTTGAAGTAGGAAGTGGTTTGGTAAATAGATCCGCCAAATTGTCGCTTGAACGAACTTGTTGAACTAGAATATGACCGCTCTTTTGTAAGTCACGAGTGAAAAGAACTTCGATATCGCCTTTGATGTAACCTCCTTTAAGTTGAGTGATGCATGCTGCGCTATCTTCATACAAAACTATTGGTACCTTTTCCTCCGAACGCCATGAATTTGTTGTTCCTCCACTTGTAAAAACATATCCATTTTGCGAACGATCATTGTGAGGGTCAGACATATATCTTGCATCTCCAAAACCAACTAAACTCGTATTTGATGGGTTAGAGTATAAACCCATATCTGTTATACTCTAAAAATATCAAAATATGTCTCGTTAAAATCCTTCTTAGATAAAACCCACTAGGACAAAAATCTAATGAAGGAAAAAGGGTCACAACTCCTTTATGCACTCAGGAATGTTGCCTCATTAAAAACCTTGACGGAAAACCTTGTGGGGACAAAACAATGGTCAAGAGAAAAAGAGTACAACGCGTATATTCTCTACCCATGATGATCACATTAGTTAAGCTTATTGAGTCACTGGAATGCACATTAAAGTGTCTTGATAAAATCACATGAACAAACATTATTTACACACGTTGTTTGCATTAATATACATTATGCGTATCATTTAAGTTTATCAACAAACTTTGAAAGTTAATTATTTCCAACACTAAGTATGACCCTTAGCAATAGTTCATACACATTTTAGTATGACATATCTAAATCGATATTCTGAT
Source organism: Glebionis coronaria (assembly GCA_025667525.1). NCBI lineage: Eukaryota > Viridiplantae > Streptophyta > Magnoliopsida > Asterales > Asteraceae > Glebionis > Glebionis coronaria. The sequence continues at coordinate 17,430,131 of CM046879.1, read as the reverse complement.
CATTATCTCTATAAATCAAGGGGTTATTTCTAACATCATGTGACCTCATAAACATGAGAGTCGTTTGTCCATATAAAGATATAACTTTGTCTTTAGCTTTCATGACGCGCACATATTTCATCATTAAGATGTTCAATTCTGGAAATAAGACCCACTTGTCTTTTGTTTCAAATTTTATTTATATGCATTCATTCGCCTTTATAACCGTAATTCTATATTTGACACAATACTACACTATAAGGCGATTATAACATGCTCAAATCATGATTAACACAATGAATATTGTTCTCGAGAACCTTTCTTATATGCTTTAAGCATTAATAATGCCTAACATGCTCCATGCAAAATAAAGAAATCTTAATATCACACGAGCTCTAATCATATATATCTTTTAGACGCATTTTAATTATTTGTCACATTGCCAGACTTATAAAATATTTATTGGATCGACCACCAGTTTCAAGTCTTTGAGAAAATAGACGTGTGCCATTACTTGTAACTTATAAATCAATTTCGCTTTCTCATAAAGACCGATGCATATCTAATAAGCTTTACACATTTATGTATATGGACGCTTTGTCTCAAACACTTGTCTCATCACAAGAGACCTCAAATATTCATTATTTTCTTGCGTCATTTTATTTTGGCCATTCATCTATCCATGATCCTCACATTCACTTTAGTGGTATATTATTTATTAACATTATCATGCACATTATCATATATATTCATCGAATTCGATTCATTTATTTTCGATTCCACACTCTACTAGACATTGCATTTTATCATTTATTAAGATCTCATAATATTTCATGTACCCAAGGTTTTCTCAATTACCTTAATGTCTAGTATCTCTTTAGAAGACTATCATGGGGTCTTTATTACCTCGATAATACCATCTTAATTTTCTTGCTCTATATTATCTTTTCAATCGAGGATTTTTATTTGGAATCGATTAGTCTATCACATTGCAGACGTGTCATAGACTTACTATTAATCATTGGTGTCGGGACACACTATAATTAGAGCACACACATCGGATATGATCTAGTCACTTTGTTTAGGTCACTAACCTTGTCTGACAATTACTAGATATGGAATATAAATTGTCCCATGAACTTTATGTTCATATTCATTACCTGTGAGTATCAACTTTTCATTATCATAATTCATTCCAAATTTCTTGTTGCTCATTCCCCCTGAATGAATTACCATTCTCAACATCCCATTTTGTGCGTTATGGTGGATTTGTATCATATATATCACACATTTAATATCTCATATGGGGAACTATATGGCTTATGACGAAAAACCATTATAACGGGGAGGATTCATTATTAATTTTTGGCAAGATGTGAATCCATATGTTACAAATTTCCCCATAAATCAAAACTTTTGTTCTCATAATTATTGGCTTTGCAATCAACTAAAGACGTTTTCCAGACGTTTCAACAAAAGCAATTCATATATAAACATGATCTATATTTAAGTTAAACACTTATTACAATAATTGCTCAATAATTGCAAGTATTTATCACCATTCTCAATAATATACTTTGAAACATCATGCTCACATCTAGCGACTAATCACGCCAACTTGAAGTTGCGTATTTGAGGATCATTTTGACGATGCATCGATTTTATAACTCAAAATGATCCACATGAGAAATGTATACATGCTCTTTTTATCCTTTCCAAAATGTCAAGGAATAAGTCCTTATTTATATATATTAGTGATAAGTAATGAACTTTCATTGAGAATAATAGAAATAATGAACATCATCTTTGAAGAAACTCATGGTTCTGCTATAACTTTCCCATCATCTTTGACCCGATATGGTCCAACCAGGCATGCCAATTACTACAATAATATTGGCTCATAACTTTTACTTTATGGCCACATGTGCTTCAATTGCACATTCTTTATCAAATAACATGAAAAGCTCGTATTTTTCTTATTTTTCGATTAGATTTTCTATGTTTTTCACACAATTTATATAATATTCACATTAGCCTATAACATCGTCAAATAAAAAAATACAGTCTACACTATAAATGTTTGACAATTGTTATATTATCGAATGTTTTATATCCAAACAAATAAAGCCACATAATAATGCTCATATTTCACTTTCGTAGCATGTCAAGCAATTATCATCTTACACGTATGATGGTCATGTCTAAAAACAAAATAAACAATATGTTCGCACTTTATGCATGGTAATATATACTTACTCAACTTGGTTATTTAACCATTAAAACAAATCTATATTACAGTATCATACCATCATACATAAATGAGGTCGTAAAGAAGAAAAACATGTACGTGAAAATAACAACCAGTATTATGCTATGTATTATTATTATTTTGAAACATGTTAACTTACCTCAAGCATTAATAGTATTTACATAAGTCTCGATGCACATGAGCAGGCCAATTAAAGATGTAAGAGATAAATATATCTCGTAATTCACAAAACCAGTTAATTTGACAATCAAAATAACAATTTTAGAAAGAGATTCAAATTTAGTATCATCATAAAGGAAATATATATAACAAAACAAACTCTAATAATCAAATAAGCACATGACTATATAAGTGCATTATGGACCAAGGAGTAAAATCATGCAACCTATTTATATATCTCATGTCACAAAATTTGGCAAGCAAAACCTTAGCAATGTGTGACATATCTAAACTCATAACCAAATGCAAAGCAATATCTAATATTTTATTTTTAATCTTTTAACCTTTAAATTAGAAGCATGATGGAAAATTCGAAACAGTGACTAATATATCGATACAAACAATGTAACACCCCCAAAATAGGCCCAGTGGAAGCACACAAGTTTTGGGGCATGTTACGTCATGATTATCCGAATCTTGATCCGAGAGAATGACCTCTATGCCAAATACCACAATGCAGACTCCAAATAATCATACAGTCGAGTACCTGAGAATACATGCTTAAAACGGTCAATATAAAGTTGGTGAGTTCATAAGTTTTATTAAAAAAATAATTATGACACTCCAAAAGTTTATAAATCGCACTACCAAAAGTAGTATCGTAAAAGCGTTTAGAAATCCAGAGTTTCGCAACAAAGAAACACTTACCACAAAGTTCAGTCATATATCAATATTTAGCCACAAGTATTACAGCCAACACAAAATAATTCAGTTCATATACACGATTCATATCAACATCATATGCAAGATTCATATTAAGATCACATGCCAAGTTCATGTCAAAATCACACATAAGAAGCATACCAAGATTATAGCAAGATTCACATTCAAGATTAATTGGACCGCAAAAAAAAATGTTTTAAAACATATGAATCCCATTATAGGAGGGAAAGCATATAATGTTTAGAAACATATGAATCCATTAAATAATGTCAAGCATAAAAAAAGTTTAGCAGCATATGAATCCATTAAATAATGGCGAGCATATAAAGTTCAGCAACATATAAATCCACTGAATAATCGCAAGCAAATAAATTTTAGCAGCATATGAATCCATTAAATAATGGCAAGCATATAGGGTACCCAGTTACGATAGCAATAAGCTCATGACAAAACTTCCGCGGAGTGATTCTAGACAAAACACATATTGCGTCAATTAGCAAGCTGTAAGTTTATGGACTTAATTTAATAGTCGTGTGATAGGATCGAACTCGAGATTACGGGATTGCACACAATAGGTAAAGAGTTAAATTATTTAATAAATATATTTATTGTATTTATTAATTTATTTAATAAATATATATTTATGTATCTATTAAATTAAACCGAGACATAACTTTAACGATCGTTAAGTAATTAAGAGTTAATTATTAAAGAGCGTTGTGGAATAAATAAAATGTGGAATTAATAGAAAGAAGAATGGAAGGTTCTGGAACACCCCAAAGGGGTGTTTGGGCCGTCGACCATAGGGGAGACAAAAGGGAGGGGAAAACTTTCTTTTTATTTGTTCATGAATACAAGTCTATGCCTATATAAACAACCCCTCACCTCCATAGTTATTCACCCCGTTATTCTCTTTCTCTCTTCTCTTGCGATCAACAAACCAAATGCAACCTTAGGGTTGTTTGGTTTGTTTTGTTTCTTTCTTGCAAACAACAACAAAGGAAAAACAAATTTTTTAGGGTTCCTTTTATCCTTTGGTTTTCGTTTAGCAATAATCTAGTCCTAGCCCCTCTCTAGGGTTGTTGGGTAGATTTTCCATTTGATGTTGATGCTCGGTTTACACGTTGTATTACGTGTGTACAAGAACATAATATAGTCTTACTTTAGACTATATCTTGGTGATATTTGTTCTAAACCCTAATTGGTGATTCGTTGGTGATCTTGTGGATCTTCGCTAGGATAAAGGTATGTAACCCTAATTCGATTAATTATAATTATATTATTATGATCTTGTTAAATCGCTCCCGCTATATGTGTTTTGATCTCGTTTAGGGTTTTATATAATTGTTATGATAGTAATAAACCTTCAGTGGCATCGAGAGCCGTTTTAACATGTTATAATTATCGAAAATCTAAAGTTTTTAACTAATATTTATTTTGAGTTAAAACTACATGTTTTTTTAGGTTTTCTTAAAATTAGGGTTTTGTTTTTTAAAAATTAGGGTTTTTTGCCGAATTTTTAATGATAAAAAAGTGATATGTTTTGAAACCCTAAGTTACATATGGGATAATTTTAGATTAAATTGCATGATTAATTGTTATGTCATGTATGTTTACGATCCGTAGAGATTTAATTGTTAAGATTTGTGGGGAATCCATGATTACGTGCATGTTTTCATGGATCATAAAATTATATGTTTATATGATTTTATGTGCTACGTGATTATTTGATTCAATAAATCTAGAATTAGGGAAGACTTTTATATGAATATAAAGACCTAGATTTGAAGATTGTTGAATAAATCGTATGCATGTGGCTATTTGATTTATTTGTTGCACATATAAATTGTTATTATGTGTTTATGATTTAGTTTTTTTACTTGTTTATATTAAAATTGTTGAATTGTTGTAAACAAGGGTTTTTTATGAAAAGAAATAATATGGACTAAATCATATTATAATAATGATTTTTTAGAGATTTAAATTACATAAGATTACGTTGATTGGTGAATTGCAATAATAATCTAACGGCCTACTCCTTTTGACAAACTATAAAGTGGGTATAACGCACCGCTGGTCATGTACCCGGTTAAGGAAGGATGTGTTATGCCATTAGTCGCTGACCAAATTCCCGGCTCGCCTGTGCGTCAAATTGAAATTACCTACGATTATTAATTGAATTATACCTTAAGGGTGATTTATCACAAATTCACATCTGAAACACAATGAATAATGGTATTGCTTTGTGCGTAGCCGAGTTCTAGCAAAAGTACGTTGTGAATATTTGTGGATAAATTCTTTAATTGGTTTAACCGATACCGCAACATAATTTATGAAGACATTTAATCTCATGAAAAAGTTTACTAAATGTTTTATTAAACTTATGCTATGGAGATTGTATGCATGCTTCTTCATACATTGATTTTGACATCAAAATTTATACCCTTAAAATTTATGTCGAATGCTCCTAATTGACGAACACTTGAAATTACTTAGTCATCAAATGATATTTTTGGATGATGTTGTGATGGAGAGAAAACCGTTTGTAGAATGAGAATTCGTATGATGGTTTTACGTTACTCAGATTAGGCGACTTAATTAAGTTACTCAGTGAGATCTGGAAACTTAATGCATTCAGAAGGGATAAAACATGTTTACAATGCAAAACGTTCTTTTGGCAATGTAAATCCCTTAAATATCTAGAAACCGAAAATTGTTTGTCAATTGAATTGTTCGACAAGTCGCTACATTGAGTACATTCATTACTAGCAGATCAACTGATGTAATGGATTTATGTCAGTATAGTTCTAGGATTCAAGGAAAATACTATGGTTATTATTACTAGGGTAATTTTATTTTCTTGAAAGTATTTTGTTATAAAAAATACTAAAATTGAATTTTGTAAATTCTTTTACAATGTATTAATGCAACGTTACACCGTAAACGTGGTTTAGTTTCCATATATTTTACTTAAACAATTATTGAAAATTGATTATTGGGGATACAAAAAATTTCAAATTATATGCTTAAATTAACAAGAATAAGTTAAAAGAGATGTAAACGATCAATCCATATGTTTTCTTTAATTGTTACAGTATATATTTAATGTTACATGGTAATAGAATAATTTTTAAAATAATAAAGGCAAGTCAATAATGCTCGTATAATTGCATCAAGTTAAAATCATTTAAGAATTTCTTCAAATTTTTTTAATCATTAAGGAAGAATATAGCAATATATATTTTACTTATATAAAAGAACAACCCATTCATAAAGGATTTTTAATTGTGTAAAACTTATATTCGAAAGATACTATGTACGATGTTTAAATTAATTGTTATTTATGTCATGATATCTCAGGTAATTATGTTTTAAAATATATGTATAAAAATATCTTGTAACCAAACAAATAGGGCCAAACATATTTAAATTTATAACAAAACCTACATTTAACATGTATAGATCACGACGAATATATAACAACCCTCAAATACATCAAATGATTACCGAGTAATATCAACTTATCGTTTAAATTTACACGATAAGCATCTCTGTTACATAAAGAAAAATTATACATATCTTACAAACTGAAACTAGATTTCTAAGCTTAATTTCCCATTTTGATCTCTTCAGTTCTGTCCAAAATATATCCGGAGTCAAATTGTTGAGTTGTTTTAAGATCGTCGATGAGTAATTCTAAACTAAGCCCAGTCCTCGTAAGTCCTTCTTTCAGTTCAGTATTCTCTTTCTCTAGTCTTGTCATAATTATTTCATGAGCATGCATCCTTCATCTCAGTCTGATATTATGGCATCGAGTAACGTCCACTTTATATTCTAACTGACTAATATCCTCTTCTATCTCCTTTCTTCCTCTTATCAGATTCCTAATATTCATCTCCACTATTCTAAAAGCTTCAAGGGATATTTCATCAAGATGACTAGCAATTACGGACAATTGCTTGTCGTGCTTTTCCATAATCCGTACTCTAGAGTCTTCCTTAGTTTCATAAGGCTCTTCAAGAATTCGACTGGGAGACGAATAAAGATCCTCATGTAACAGAAAACGAGACGTAGCTGAAGGTACAATATTCATCACTTCAGTTTGATGTGAGAAATATTATTGTACTTCAGGAGCATCGTAAAAAGACAAACTCGGAACACGCACATCTGTGGGAAATGGAGTGAACATCGGGATTTCTCTTTCATCATCGTCGGAAATGAGAATATAGGTGGAAGTATACATCCTTGTAGTTTATATAATATAATAACATAAGATATTCTATTTAAAGGGATAAAAATCTTACACTGGCGCTGATGATGGCTGATGGTTTGAATTTAAATTTTTTAATTATAGTTAAAAAAAAACTTATTCTCTATAACCATGAGCTCTGATACCAATCTTAACACCCCCATTTTACCTTATAGCAGCGGAAGCTAATTTTTAGGGTATTACTATCAAAGTACCATAGTCATAATAATAGAAAATGCTCAAAAATATTTTTATAAATATTAACGACATCATTCGTTTATTCAGAGTTAAATAAAAACAACTGTACAATAATGTACATAACAAGTTTTTCCCAAAGATCTAGTTTTATTTTCTAAAATGATAACTTTATTTAAGACACCACCATCCGCAGCCCGCCAGTCCTTGTTCACCTGAAATATATGCCTTAAAGTCAACACAATGGTTGAGTGAATCCATAGGTTTTAAACAATATTTTAATACAAGTACGACACTAGCTCATGACCCCGCATCTAGACATTATCAGAAAAACCCTACAAATTTGCCTTTAAGTAGGAAGTTTGTCGGACTATCCTAAATATCAAAATAAAGCATATATGTTTAGCCTAGGTAGGAACCATTAGCTGCTAGCAAGTACGACTTGCCCATATAGGAGATGTCAGTCTCTAATAGTACTATTCACAATATTATCGCTCATTAAATGATTAGTGGTCCACGATTAAAAAGGGACTTAACGACAACAAGTAACGTAGTGTCAATAATCATATATGCAACATACAAAAACACTTGTATTCTAGTTTTAGCATATATCCCCCTCACGGGTTTTCAGATCATTTATAAAACTTTAAAAGTGGGGCTATGAACTCACCTTAACCTAAAGAGTCTTGATTAAATAAGCTATACCCAATCACAACCTTCTCACAATATCTGAATTATCACACAATATATAGATATACCAAGTCATACTCTCTGAGTTCAATCTTCTATTATTTCATGTATTTATTCTTTGATTCTTATATTTTGTTATTATAGTATCATTGTTCGGGACATTATACTTAGAAGCCATTCTATAAACGTTTGAGGAGTGAGGACACTTTAAATCGTCAACCCCACCACTCAGTCAGAACGTAATATCAAGATGAAACATTTTTGTACAAAGCTCCCTACTAACATGACACATTTTATTTAAGTTCTTTAGTTTCAATATTGGCAAGAATAGTCCTTATAGTTATATTTTTGGCATAATTACACTTTTAACCCTGTAAGTATATAGTTTTATTATATTACAATTTAATCCTTCAATATTTAACCTTAGGGTCTCAAACTTTCCAACCTTTATTATTATAGCTTTAGCTTTCATAAAATGACACCGTTGGCCAGAAATGTCAAATAGTTTCAAAAATGACAGTTTCGGTCATAACTTCTTCAAAAATGTACCAAATGATCTAGGATTTAAAAAAAAAAGTTTCAAAACATATTTATAATCATAATAAAAACATTTTAACAGAATTATAGCTCTTGAAATGGATTTGAAGTCATTGTTTCATGTAAATACGAAATTAGTGTTTTAAGATATCTTTAGCTTATAAGATATCTTTAGCTTATAACTTTCATTTAAATTAATGAAATGAGTTAGTTCTGTGGATCCCTTTGGTTGGATCTATATTCTGTTAAGAACTAGTATAGTAGTTTGTAATCAAACTAAAACACTCTGAGAACTCTTACTCAAACTAAATAAGTTATGCGGAATCTAAATTATAAAGCACAAAAGAACAGAATTACAATTAACTATTCGATTCACTTATTAATCGACTTGAATGAGGTACATGAATGACATCGTACCTATGTTCCTTTTATAGTGTTGTTAGGACCATTGTTATAGTTAAATGTAATAGGTAGACTAGGAGGTATGTAGTTCCTCCTGGTCCTAGTAGTAGTAGGAGCAAGTCGTGCTCCTGGTCCTGGTCAAAGTCAAACTTTAGTATTTATTTATTATTCTGTTAGGATATGCATGAGATATGTTAGGAAAGGATATGCATATCAGTTTTACACGTTTTGTTTAATGTTGTATTAGGGTTTCCTTGTAGTATAAAAGGAACCTTAGGCAGAAGGGTTATACACACCTTCATCAAACGTAGTTCTAGTGATTATCAATATTATAAATCCTTAGAAAGGATCAAGTCTTTATAGTTATTCTGTTCTTCTTTATTAAATTTGTGTTCTGCATTCATATTGTGTATAGAGTCTCTCTGTGGATTGACTTGTGATTACAGAAGTCATTCACCGTTCCTGACAGGCTGCAAGATCTACATCTAGTAGACCCAACAAGTGGTATCAGATCCTGGGAGGGTCTCTATACAAGAAGAATCAAGTTTTCTTATTATTGACATTTTTGTTTTATCATGTCTGCCTCAACTTCTACTCAAACAGGAGAAGACAACACTCCTAAAATTGTGCAACCTCAACAGATCGTTGCTACGGTTTCCAACACGAATGGTAAATTCCCTCTTCTGAAAAAGGATGAATATGATAGTTGGGCAATGAAGATGGAATGGTGGATCACCAATACTGATCAAGACCTTTGGAAGATTATTCTGAATGGGAACAGCAGGAAGCTAACTGGAAGAGACAAGAATGGTAATATTACTCTTCTTGACCCTAAATCTCATGAAGAAATCATAGCTATTCAGAAGGAGTTCAAAGGAAAAATGATTTTGCTTCAATCGCTTCCTGATGATCACATGGGTGACTTCTACCATTTGGATGATGCCAGAGAAATCTGAAATGGTATAAAAGCAAGGTTTGGTGGGAATTAGGAGTCAAAGAAAATGCGAAGATCCATGCTGAGAGATGAATTCACAGAATTCAAAATGTCAGAAACTGAAGTTTTACATCAAGGGTATGACAAGTTTCAAAAGATATTGAGCCAATTGAATCAACTTCGTTCAAAGCCTGATGATGGTGATATTAATGCAAGGTTTCTTAAAGCCTTACCCTACTCATGGAATCAGGTGGTGATCTCTCACAAAGCCAAAGGTGGGCTTGACTATCTCAACTTTGATGATTTATTTCATAAGCTCAGAACTTTTGAACCCCATGTGAGAGGATATTCAAGTGACTCTTTTCCTACTCCTGCTAATTTTGCCTTTATTAGTTTTATGGCATCCAGTCCCATGTCATATGCTAGTAGCCCAAGCAATACTGTGTCCTCTCAACATACTTTTCAGCATACTTCTGCTCCTGATCCTACTGCCAAGTCTGGTAGTATGGTAGAAGCCGTTCTTCATTCTTTTGTGGCTGATGTTGATGCTCAACAACAACTTGCTTTTGATGACTTCAAACAGGTCGATAAACTTCACTTGGATGAAATGGATCTTAAATGGCAAATGGCAATGCTCACTCTTAGGGTTCACAAGTTTGAGAAGAAAGCAGGTCGAAAATTCAATTACAACCCTCGGGAGCCAGCAAGATTCGACAGAAGCAAGGTTCGATGCTATAACTGCCAGCAACAAGGTCACTTCGCAAGGGAATGCCCTAGCAAGAATGATCAGGAGAAGAGCAGGTACTCAGCTTTTAAGGTTCAGGAGGTAAAAGATGACAAGAAGGCACTGGTATCTGTTGACTCTATGGTCAACTGGAATGATCATCAGGCTACAACTTTGGAATCTGCTGATTCCTCGACTGACGTATTTGCAATGATTGCTGGGAATCTCTCTGATGTAGAAGAAGAAGACGAGTTTGCTGGGAATCTCTCTGATGTAGAAGAAGCAGACGAGTTTGTCCTCTTGGTTGTCATGATAAATACTCAGAATTGTTGTCCCAATTTAATGAAGTAAATGATCAAAATGATAAGTATTTTTTTGAAGTTCAAGCCTATAAGGCTTCTTTAAACACATTGGAACAACAAAAGAGGTGGCTACAAAATACTCAACGTGAGTATGAGGATAAAATTCGGATACTAAGCATCGATTTAGAAAACACAACTAATATGCTTAAATATACAGAAAAGGTAAGAGATGCCAGTATCAAAGAAAAACAGGAGATGCAAGAAAAATTAGATGCTACAATGTTGAGATTTGAAAAATGGCAAAAGGCACCTAAAAATCTTTCAAAATTAATTGATAGTAGCATGTCTGGTAGGACTAAAAGAGGGTTAGGATTTGATAAGTATATTGATTCAGAAGATGTGTTTGATTTATCTTTTTCGAGTGTCTTTGATGCTGACAAAGAGGAAGCGGGAAAACCTAGTTACAATAGGTTTAAACCAGCAGCAGAAATGCATGTTGTCCCTCCTCCTCTTACTGGAACTTTTATGCCCACTTCTTGGCATAATGACTTGGATGGATCACAGATGCATGAGTCCCCAAAAAGTTCTACTAATTCTAATGACTTTGTCTCGTGTACTTTCAGTGACAAAGCCAGTGACTCTGCATCAAGTGATTCAAGTGAAGGGTCAAGACCTATGAGTTCAAGTCGAATGATCATGCTGTTACTGGTGCTAGGATGTGTGATGAAAGAGTTGCTGTTAAGTCAAGTGTGTCTGGTCCTGGTTTATTGAGTCCTAGGAAGTTTTATACTCCTAGAATTGTGTGTAATAATGTTAGCAGTATGAAACAATATCATTCTAATAAAAGGTCTATTAAAACATGTTTTGTTTGTGGAAGAGCATTTCATTTGATTAAAGATTGTGATTTTTATGACACACATGCTTCTGTTAATCAAGCATTTCCTGCTCCTGGTCCACCAGGAGCTCCCTCATATACTTCTAGAAGACTCAATCCTAGTGCTCAATCGTTTTCTTCTTCTAGACGGCCCTCTCCATTACCTTCTGATCATTGGAGAAACATTGGATTAACAACAAATAGATCCACCAGTAACTATTTTCAAAATTTTAATCCAATTTATCCACAAAATTTTGACCATATGTATTTTGGTTTGGGAGGTTTGGGAACTGTTGTTAAGCCCTCAGCAGGTTGTTCTTGGTCAAACAATAATACCCATATGATGCATAGGCAACCAAGGAACAACGGTGGATCTCATCAATCTTCTTGGCACTCTACTAAAGATCCACAAGGCAGGCTCAAACCTGAAAAGGTTTGGGTCCCCTTAAGACACTAACTTTTGCATTTTTATTATCTTGTTGTTGTAGGTTACTCCATACCAAGATCCTAGTTTAGGCATTGTTGATAGTGGTTGCTCTAGGAGCATGACAGGAAATAAAAGTCTTCTCTCTAACTTTGTACCATTTCATGGCGGCAAGGTCTATTTTGGTGGAGGTGAAGGCAGGATCACTGGCAAAGGAACAATTAAGACGCCTAATCTAAATTTTGAGCAGGTCTACTATGTGGAAGCACTTCAGCACTTCAAATTGATATCTGTCTCTCAGATTTGTGACAAGAAGCAGTTTGTTCTCTTCACCGATACTGATGCACTTGTGCTCTCCAAAGACTTTCAGCTTCCGGATGACTCACAAGTTCTGCTTAGAATCCCTAGAAGACATAATCACTATAGCATCAAGCTGAATGAAGTCAACCCTACTGGTCAACTAGCATGTCTGGTTGCTAAAGCCTCAGAAGATGAAGCTACTCAATGGCCCAGAAGGATGGGGCATGTGAACTTCAAGACCATTCACAAACTAGCAAATATGAATCTGGTCTCTGGTTTACCTCCCAAGTCATTTAGGAATGATATAAATTGTATTGCTTGCAGCAAAGGCAAACAACATAAAGCATCCTTCAAGGCCATTACTGCTCTTAGTCTTATTACTGAGCCATTGCAGCTACTACACATGGATTTATTTGGTCCTACTTCCATTAGGAGCATTGACCACAAACAATTCTGTCTGGTGGTAACTGATGGTTATAGCAGGTTCACATGGGTATTCTTCATGGCTGCCAAGAGTGAGAGCTACTCAATTCTTAGAGATTTTCTTACCCTTATAGAGAACCAGTTGTCCAAGAAAGTTAAAGGTATTCGTTGTGATAATGGAACCGAGTTCAAAAATAAATACCTCATAGCACTTTGTAATGCTAAGGGCATCAAAAGAGATTATAGTGCAGCAAGAACTCCTCAACAGAATGGCGTGGCAGAGAGAAAGAACAGGACACTAATAGAAGCAGAAAGAACAATGCTTGCCGATTCCAAGCTTCCAACCATGTTCTGGACAGAAGCCGTTAATACTGCAAGTTATGTTTTGAATAGGGTTTCTATTACCAATCCTCACAAGAAGACTCCTTATGATCTTCTAACGGGCAAAGTTCCGAATATTGCTCATTTGAAGCCTTTTGGGTGTCCAGTAACCATTCTGAATACTAGTGACTATTTGGGGAAGTTTGATGGCAAGGCAGATGAAGGATACATTGTGGGATATTCAGCTCACTCTCGGGCTTATCATGTCTACAATCTCCAAGCCAAGCGAATCATTGAAACTATAAATCTCAGGTATTTTGAAGAGAAGTCAAACATCCAAGGGAAGGGTCCTGAATGGTATTTTGATCTTGATTATCTTAGTGATTCGTTAGGATATTTTCATTTCAAAACTAACCATGATGCAGGTCCACAAGTGTTTGCAACTTCTAGTAAAGGTGTTCCTTCTAGTCTTTCTGATTCAGATGACGAGGATGACATTTTTGTGGTTCCATCCTACTCCACCACCGTCTCTCCTACTCCTCCTAGTGATGCAACTCCATTGGATGTACCGGATTCCCAAGTAGCTCTTGACACTCTACTCAAACAACAACAAGAAGCTACTACAGCAGCTGCTCAAGGTGGTTTTGAGTTTCCCTTGAATACGCCTACTGAAAAAGCTGCTCCTGGTACCTCAGCTTCTGCTCCTAGTGCCATCTTATCACCTATTGGTACTCCAGCTAGTGAGTCTGCTTCAAATACTCGTTTCTACAGTCCTTCTGATTTGGGGAACCATCAAAAGAAGTCTTCTACCAAGCTGGATGATATTCATAAACAACCAGTAGATGGGATTTTCAACACTGCTTCATATGATGCTAACTTTGTTGGTGATCTCAATAACTTGGCACCAGAAGTGGAGGTAGCTTCCAATCCAGTCTTGCAATCACACAAAGATCACCCTACCACTCAAATCATTGGAGATCCTGGTTCTACTGTCAAGACACGCAGAATGCAGAAGAAGGCCTCGTCCGATCATCATGCTCTTGTGAGCTATATTGAAGATCAAAAGCGTAATAATCATACGGACTTTCAATACTGTTTGTTTGCTTGTTTTCTTTCACAGGTGGAACCTAGGTCAGTCTCTCATGCTCTTGAGGATCAAAGTTGGGTGGAGGCTATGCAGGAGGAAATGCAGCAATTCTTGTTTCAAAATGTTTGGGTTCTGGTTGACTTACCAGATGGAAAGACAGCTATCAATACCAAATGTATTCTCAAGAACAAGAAGGATGCACGGGGAATTGTCGTAAGGAATAAAGCTAGTCTTGTCACACAGGGCCACACTCAAATTGAGGGCATTGACTACACTGAAGTTTTTGCTCCGGTTGCAAGGATTGAGGCCATTCGTCTGTTTTTGGCTTTTGCTTCTTATGTGGGCTTTACGGTGTTTCAGATGGATGTCAAGAGTGCATTTATCTATGACAAAATTGATGAGGAGGTGTATGTCACTCAACCTAAGGGCTTTGTAGATCCACTTCATCCCAAGAAAGTTTACAAGGTGGTCAAGGCTCTTTATGGATTACATCAGGCTCCTAGAGCTTGGTATGAGCGTCTTTCAACTTTCTTGTTAAAGAATGGCTATAGAAGAGGTACTATTGACAAAAAACTATTTCTTAGGAGGAATACCAAGGACATTATCCTTGTTCAGGTTTATGTGGACGAAATTATCTTTGGTTCTACTAGGAAGGAATGGTGTGATGAGTTTAAACACTTGATGAAAGGCGAATTTCAGATGAGTGCGATGGGAGATCTTTCTTTCTTCCTTGGTCTTCAAGTCAAGCAACAGTCGGATGGGATCTTCATCAGTCAAGATAAATATGTACATGAGATCCTTCAGAAGTTTGACATGGATCCTCTTAGACCAGCGGCAACTCCTTATGAAGTTGCTAAAGTCAAACTCAAGAATGAGCCAGACCCCCCGGTCAATGTTCACATGTACAGGTCTATGATTGGCTCACTCATGAATTTGACTGCATCACGTCCAGATATCATGTTTGCAGTAAGTGCTTGTTCTAGACATCAGGTGACTCCAACGGCTTCGAACTTGAATGCAGTGAAGAAGATTTTCAAGTATATCAAGGCTCAACCTAAACTGGGCTTATGGTATCCTAGAGAATCACCTTTTGTTCTAGAAGCATATAGTGATAGTGACTATGCAGGTGCTAATAATGACAGAAAGTCTACTACTGGTGGTTGTCAATTTTTGGGTCGTCGACTTGTTTCATGGCAATGCAAGAAACAGACAATAGTAGCTACTTCTTTAACAGAAGCTGAATACGTTGTGTTGGGTCTACCAGATGTAGATCTTGCAGCCTGTCAGGACCGGTGAATGACTTCTGTAATCACAAGTCAAATCACAAAGAGACTCAATACACAATGTGAATGTAGAATATAAATATAATTAAGAAGAACAGAATAACTATAAAGACTTGATCCTTTCTAAGGATTTCTAATGTTGATAATGACTAGAACTACGTTTTGAGAAGGTGTGTCTAACCCTTCTACCTAAGGTTCCTTTTATACTACAAGGAAACCCTAATACATCATTAAAGAAAACGTGTAAAACTGATATGCATATCCTTTCCTAACATATCTCATGCATATCCTAACAGAATATTAAGTAAATAATAAAGTTTGACTTCGACTAGGACCAGGAGCAGGACTTGCCCCTACTACTACTAGGACCAGGAGGAACTACATACCTCCTAGTCTACCTATTACATATAACTATTACAATGGTCCTAAAAATCCTCCCCTAAACTTGAATTTGACCTGTTGAGTTCAAGTTTCCTGGAAAACGTGCAAAGAAAGCCCGAGGATTGTATCAGCAAAACAAATAGCAGCATCAACAAGATAAGAATCAGAGTAACAGCCGCAACATGAAACACTAGAAGCTTCTCCAAAGCTTGTAACAAATCAGCATCGTGTTGAATCTTTGCAACAACATGAGCAGATTTGATAAGCCTTTACCAAGTAGCTGCTCGCTCTTGGGCTAGCTAGTCATTCTGGTGGAATAAGCATCACCCTGGGAGACTAGACCCCAGCCCAACTCTTAGAACGTGAATCAATGGTGAGTGGGAGTACCCTGATGATTTTAGGCAAAGCATCACAACCGTCAACGGATTTGATGCGTCTTTACCAGAAGCCGTACCCCTCTGGACTCGCCAACTCTTAGCAATGAAGCATCGGTGAGTTGAACACCCTATAGCTTTAAGCAAGCTATTAAAGCTATCAACGGATTTGATAAGATCTTTACCAAGAGCCGTACCCCCTTGGATTAGCCACTTTTCAGTCCAAGACTATGGCAAGTGAAAACCATCCAGTTTTGGGTAACCTGGCAACCATCAACGGATTTGAGAATCACACCAGGAGCCGTACCCTCAAGGTGAATCAACCTTTTCTTGTCGATTAGACATGGTAAGTTGAGAACCATTTGTTGTGTGGACCACGTCCAACACCAAGTGATGCCAAGTACCAGGATAAGCTCAAATCAGTAACCAGAACCCACAAAGTGAAGCAGCCAAGGGATATTATTCACAAGTATAAAAGCTAAACTGTGTTAAAAGTATAAGCAGATATTATATAAAAAGGATATATTTTTTATTTTTTTTATTGTTTTTTTTTTACTATAAAGAATTAAGTTCACCAAGCACTGTACATACTGGCGAAAAGTATGAAAATAAGAACAAATAATCAAAAAGACAAAGCATAAACACTTACAACCTAATCACCTTACATACCAGAAGCAGCCTTCTTATCTGCTAGAAACCGTGCTTGAATACCCTCTACCAATGCCGTAGCCATACTTGACTCATTCCCAGAAGGAGCAGTAGAAATTTGCAAGTGACTCGCCAACATCGCCTCCATGGAAGAAATAGTCAAAGGATACTCCACATCCGTCAGCATAAACACCATATGACCAGATTCTAGTTCCAACATATGAACTCCACATCCAGCATATAGCTTCCAGCGCAGAATCTCCCATTGCATTTGATCCTTCCATATGCCCGAAACAGGAGCATTTGGAGGAGGATCCAACATCAGCTTGAGATCAGCCCAGATACGGAGACCAGGCCATGAAGACACAACCATTGGGTTAAACGGCAGACTAGAATCAACAAGTCCATACAACGCCATAAGATCCATACGGTCAGCCCAAGACAACACACCCGGCAAACCCGTTGCCAATCCCACAGACCCATCACTCAAAGTGATCCGATGGGATACGCCACCAGGAAGTGTGGTAGAACGCTCAACCGTATAACCAGTAATGCTTCCATTGCCCAAGGGTAAGTCAGAATCGCTGTCAGAAGCTGCATCAATTAAATTCTCAGGATCACGCTTCTCAAAAGGAACTGTCTTACCACGGCGAATACGACGAGCCTGTTTCTGGCGAAGAGAGCGTCTCGGTGTGGGATCAGTAGGTGTTGATTCAACCTTTACCTTAACCTCAGCAGCAGCAGGGGAAGCAGAAGAAGTAGACTCATGAATGTGTCCACCCAATGGACCACTAGGAGCTGCATCAAAAGTAGGATTAGGTTGTGTTCCAGGAACTGGTGGTGATGGAGATGGCACAGCAGATGTAGTAGTGGTAGGAATGGTGGTATCAACAAAGGTGCGTGCATGAACATGTGTGGTGGTGGTAGTAACAGGTGTGGTGGTAGAAGCATGAGTGGTGGTGGTAGTAGCAAAGATTGTAGTAGCAAGACCAGCAGTAGAACCCAACGGTGCAACCAAAGGTGTAGTAGAAGGACCAACGGAAGTAGCAACAAAACCAGATGGACTAGCAGCAAAAGCAGGAGTGGGTGCAGACGAAAGACCAGTAGAATCAGCAGGCGTAGAAGAAGTCATACCACGAGGATGGTAAATAAATCTTTCCGGAATAGGTTGACTCTGACGCTTAACCATCTTTTCATAAAGGGCCTTTAGCTCAACAAAAGTCAAAGCCCGCACCCGAGCCCAAGTCCACGGAGCATTGAAATGAGCAGCAGATTGATATTTCACATAACGTTGCATCTGTTGGCGCTCCTCAGCCCGAGATAAAGGTCTGTTCCTTCGCTGTTTCTTAAGTTCTGCAGCAAGAGCCAACTGGTGCTTACGCATCATTACCATAGCCCGCGGAATACAATTATGTTCATCAACATCATCACCCAAAAGATCTTTAAACTGAGCATAATCCCGAGTGAGAACAGTCAACACTTGCATCCATTCACTATCACTCCAATGCATGGCATCATGCTGAATTTGTGCACGCCTGTGCTCTCGAAGCTCTTCCTCAGCAGCCCTATCAGCTTCATCAATCTCAGCTTGAACCCGACGAGCAGCCTCCTCACCAAGTCTTTCCTCTTCAATCTGGCGACGGGTACGCTTGCGAGATGGGGATGGAGCATCAGTCATTGGGGCCTTGCCCTTCAAATCAGGAGAGGGACCAGCATGAGGACCATCAGCAGGATCAGAATCACCACCCATAGAAGGGGGAATAGCACCAGGAGAAGGAACATTTGAGGACGTTGGAGGAACCGGAAAATCATCATAAATTTTATCAGCAAAGGCAACCTTTGCCAACAATGTCAAGCCATCTTCAACATTCTCCGCACCCTCATCCTCAGATTCTGACTGGACCACATGTTTCTTGTGACGACGTTGTTGAGTTTCCAACGCCTTGATGCGATCAGCCAGAGGAAGAACAAACTCCCTTGTAAGCTTCCGATGTTGGTTTAAATCAGCTTCCAAACAGACCATCCGCTCATGATACATGCGCATAAGATCAAGCAAAGATATCAGTGTAGTAGGCTCCTCCGCCTGCCCACCAAGAGAACTTGGATCAGAGAAAGCATCATTGGAGCCCGAAGCAACATGTGGGTTAACCTACGGAGTACTAGCATCAAACGGGGTATCAGTCGAGTGTGGGGCAGGACTAGGAGGTGGAGTGTCCACAAATGGAGACCTTTGTGAGACTGAGGAAGGACCAGCCTTGGTAGGAGATGGCTTTTCAACCACCACCTCCTCAACCAGCTCCTCCTCTACCACAGGAGTGGCACCAACAGTAGGAGCCTCCTCCTCCATTGGGTCATCATCAGTCACCACAAACTCAGGAGCCTCCTCCTCCTCACCCATAGGACCCTGAGCCAATCCCAACATGGCTTCAGTCAGGGGCCTCCATTCCCCAGTAAACCCATTCATCATATTGTAATATACTTTAGCTGTAAGTTTAGACGGCACATGCTCAGTCCTATCACGAGGAATACAAACAAGGATTTGCTGAAGAAACCTAGGGAACATTAGGAACTTCTTTCTCGAACCAGCAGTAGACAAATTACTAACCATCCCCTCAAATAGATAATGAGAAAAATTAAACACTCTACCCTGGGCTAAGCAAATAAGACCAGTAGCCAAAGGAGTAGGGAAAGCAACCCAACTCCCAGACTTGGGACTCATACAATGGATTAAAAAGTGAACCAGAAGCTTCCATTGAGGGGAAAACCTATTTTTCTGGAAGTTAAACTTCCCCCCATGTTCATAACCTATAGCAGCCATCCCCTCCAATACTTCCGAATTGGGGATTGATTCAACACCCCCTCATCCTGAAGATGAAGAGAAGAGCGAATAGAAGCCTCATTCACCACATATGCACGTCCATCTATGGTAGCATGGAGTGCACGTGGACGTCCAGCCACATTCACAAGTTGAGCAGACGCCCAAAATTGACGTATCACACTATCATATATGGTGGGACAGACAGTAAATGCAAACCTTAAGTTAGAAGCTTCAATGAAATCCAAGATGTCAGCAAAATGTTCACGATTTGGACCATCACCCAGATAAGTAACACGGTTGTGAGCAGGTTGGTAAGCAAGAGCAGCCATGGATCTTGATGAATGGATGGAAGAAGGATGGAGATTAGGGTGTAAAGAGTAGAAGCGGTTTTGTGTGTGTGTTAATTGGAATGAGTGAGTCAAGGGTGTATGTTGACCATATATAAAGAAAGTGGTAACTGTTCATTGACCCCTATTAATGAGGGGTTGCCCTTTCAAATTAAACCATAATTGCATAGTAACCACTTGCCCTTTTTAACATAATAACCAATTCCCAATTCACATGCTGAATTCAAACTTGTAAATACCAGGAATGGGAGCGTTGACCAAAAGTCAAAGCACACAATAGTCAGACCAGGAGCAAAACGTGATTAACAAAGGACAAAATGAATGAACAGTATGCCAGACCAGTACCAGGAGCCAAACACCACTTGACATGGAAGGATTTTAAACCACCAGAAGCCAACCAATTATAACTAGAAGCTGACCAAAGAGGACCAGAAGCTAGTCATGTAAGGCCATATCCACCAGAAAAGAGCAAAAATCCTCCATCATAAGCACCACACACCTTCAGAACCAAGAAACTATGTTGTTAAATACTATCAATACATTAGTCTGACCTAATATGTACACAAAGCCTCCCCTTAGGCTATGCCTCCCCTCAATCCTAGACCTCAAGGATTGACCATCCCAATATGAACCACCAAGTGGTTAAACCGAGGACCATCAAAAGCTTTAGTCAGCAAATCAGCAACATTGTCATCCATATGAACTTTAAGAACCTGTATCAGCTTCTTCTCATTGGCATCCCGTATAAAATGATGCCGAATCTCAATATGCTTCGTCCGCTGATGAAGAATAGGATTCTTCACAATGCAAATAGTGCTTTGATTGTCAATAAAAAATTTGGTATTCATAAAATTGAAACCATAATCCAACATCTGAGTTTGGATCCACAAAACTTGTCCACAACAACTAGCAGCCGCAACGTATTCAGCTTCTGTTGAAGAAGTAGCTACGATTGTCTATTTCTTGCATTGCCATGAAATAAGTCGACGACCCCAAAATTGACAACCACCAGTAGTAGACTTCCTATCATTATTAGCACCAGCATAGTCACTATCACTATAGGCTTCTAGAACAAAAGGAGATTCTCTAGGATATCATAAACCCAATTTAGGTTGAGCCTTGATATACTTGAAAATCTTCTTCACGGCATTTAAGTTTGAAACCGTTGGAGTCACCTGGTGTCTAGAACAAGCACTTACTGCAAACATAATGTCTGGACGTGATGCAGTCAAATACATGAGAGAGCCAATCATAGACCTGTACATGTGAACATTTACCGGGGGGTCTGGCTCATTCTTAAGTTTGATTTTAGCAACTTCATAAGGAGTTGCTGCTGGTCTTAGAGGATCCATGTCAAACTTCTGTAGAATCTCATGGACATATTTATCTTGACTGATGAAAATCCCATCCGATTGTTGCTTGACCTGAAGACCAAGGAAGAATGACAGTTCTCCCATTGCACTCATCTGAAATTCGCCTTTCATCAAGTGTTCAAACTCATCACACCACTCCTTCCTTGTAGAACCAAAGATAATGTCGTCCACATAAACCTGAACAAGGATAATATCCTTGGAATTCCGCCGAAGAAATTGTGTTTTGTCAATAGTACCTCTTCTATAGCCATTCTTTAACAAGAAAGTTGAAAGACGCTCATACCAAGCTATAGGAGCCTGATGTAACCCATAAAGATCCTTGACCACCTTGTAGACTTTCTTGGGATGAAGTGGATCTACAAACCCCTTAGGTTGAGTAACATACACTTCCTCGTCAATTTTGCCATAGAGAAATGCACTATTGACATCCATCTGGAACACCGTAAAGCCAACATAAGAAGCAAAGGCCAAGAACAGACGAATGGCCTCGATCCGTGCAAACGGTGCAAAGACTTCAGTATAGTCAATGCCCTCAATTTGAGTGTGTCCTTGTGCGACAAGCCTAGCTTTATTCCTTACGACAATTCCCCGTGCATCCTTCTTGTTCTTGAGAATCCATTTGGTATTGATAGCTGTCTTTCCATCTGGTAAGTCAACCAGAACCCAAACATTCTGAAACAAGAATTGCTGCATTTCCTCCTGCATGGCCTCCACCCAACTTTGATCCTCAAGTGCATGAGAAACAGACCTAGGTTCCACCTGTGAAAGAAAACAAGCAAACAAACAGTGCTGAAAGTCCGTATGATTATTACGCTTTTGATCCTCAATATAGCCCACAAGAGCATGATGATCAGACGAGGCCTTCTGCTGCATTCTGCGTGTCTTAACAGTAGAACCAGGATCTCCAATAATTTGAGTGGTAGGATGATCTTTATGTGATTGCAAAACTGGATTGGAAGAAACCTCCACTTCTGGTGCCAAGTTATTGCGATCACCAACAAAGTTAGCATCATATGAAGCATTTTGGAAAATCCCATCTACCGGTTGTTTATGAATATCATCCAGCTTGGTAGAAGACTTCTTTTCATGGTTCCCCAAATCAAAAGGACTGGAGAAACGTGTATTGGAAGCAGACTCACTAGCCGGAGTACCAGTAGGTGTTAAGCTAGCACTAGGAGCAGAAGCTGGAGTACCAGGAGCAACTTTGGCAGTAGGCTCAACCAAGGGAAACTCAAAGCTACCTTGAGCACCTGCTTTAGTAGCTTCTTGTTGTTTGAGAAGAGTGTCAAGAGCTGCTTGGGAATCCTGTACATCCAATGGAGTTGCATCACCAGGAGGAGTAGGAGAAACCGTGGTGGAATAGGATGGAACCACAAAAATGTCATCCTCATCATCTGAATCAGAAAGACTAGAAGGAACACCAGTACTAGAAGTTGCAAACACTTGTGGTCCTGCATCATGGTTAGTTTTGAAACGAAAATATCCTAACGAATCACTAAGATAATCAAGATCAAAATACCATTCTGGACCTGTGCCTTGGATGTTTGACTTCTCTTCAAAATACCTGAGATTAATAGTTTCAATGATCCGTTTGGCTTGAAGGTTGTAGACACGATACGCCCGAGAATGAGCTGAATATCCCACAATGTATCCTTCATCTGCCTTGCCATCAAACTTCCCCAAATAGTCACTAGTATTCAGAATGGTGACTGGACACCCAAAAGGCTTTAAATGAGCAATATTTGGAACTTTGCCCGTGAGCAGCTCATAAGGAGTCTTCTTGTGAGGATTGGTAATAGAAACCCTATTCAAAACATAACTTGCAGTATTAACAGCTTCTGTCCAGAACATGGTTGGAAGCTTGGAATCGGCAAGCATAGTTCTTGCTGCTTCTATTAGTGTCCTGTTTTTTCTTTCTGCCACACCATTCTGTTGAGGAGTCCTAGCAGCACTATAATCTCTTTTGATGCCCTTAGCATTGCAAAGTGCGATGAGTTCTTTATTTTTAAACTCGGTTCCATTGTCGCAATGAATACCTTTAACTTTCTTGGACAGTTGATTCTCTATCAAGGTAAGAAAATCTATAAGAATTGAGTAGGTCTCACTTTTGTTAGCCATGAAGAACACCCACGTAAACCTGCTATAACCATCAGTTACCACCAAACAGAATTGCTTGTGGTCAATACTCCTGATGGAAGTAGGACCAAATAAGTCCATGTGTAGAAGCTGCAATGGTTCAGTAATAAGACTTAGAGCAGTAATGGCCTTGAAGGATGCTTTGTGCTGTTTGCCTTTGCTGCATGCAATACAATTTATATCATTTCGAAACGTCTTGGGAGGTAAACCAGAGACCAGATTCAGATTTGCAAGTTTGTGAATGGTCTTGAAGTTCACATGCCCCATCCTTCGGTGCCATTTAGTGGCTTCATCTTCTGAGGCTTTTGCAACCAGACATGCTAGTTGACCAGGAGGGTTGACTTCATTCAACTTGATGCAATAGAGATTGTGTCTTCTAGGGATTCTGAGTAAAACTTGTGAGTCATCCGGAAGCTGAAAATCTTTGGAAAGCACAAGTGCATCAGTATCGGTTAAGAGTACAAACTGATTCTTGTCACAAATCTGAGAGACCGATATCAAGTTGAAGTGTTGAAGTGCTTCCACATAGTAGACCTGCTCAAAATTTAGATTTGGAGTCTTTATCGTTCCTTTGCCTGTGATTCTGCCTTCACCCCCACCAAAATAAACCTTGCCTCCTTGAAATGGTACAAAGTTAGAGAGAAGACTTTTATTTCCAGTCATGCTCCTGGAGCAACCACTATCAACAATGCCTAGACTAGGATCCTGGTATGGAGTAACCTATAACAAAAAGATAATAAAAAATGCAAAAGTTAGTGTCTTAAGGGGACCCAAACCTTTTCAGGTTTGAGCCTGCCTTGTGGATCATTAGAAGAATGCCAAGAAGATTGATGAGATCCACCGTTGTTCCTTGGTTGCCTATGCATCATATGGGTATTATTATTTGACCAAGAACAACCTGCTGAGGGCTTAACAGCAGTTCCCAAATTTCCCAAACCAAAATACGTGTGGTCTAAATTATGTGGATAGATTGGATTAAAATTTTGAAAATAATTACTGGTTGTTTGGAATCCACTATCTCTCCAATAATCAGACGCGAAAGAAGAGGATACTCTAGAAGTATTAAACGTTGGAGCACTAGGATTAAGTCTTCTAGAAGCATATGAAGCAGCTCCTGGTGAACCAGGAGCAGGAAAAGCATGATTAACAGATGCATGTGTGTCATAATAATCACAATCTTTAATTAAATGAAAGGTACTGCCACAAACAAAACATGTTTTGAAAGACCTTTTATTAGAATGAGATTGTTTCATACTGCCTACTTTATTACACACATTTCTAGGAAAAACATTCTTCCTAGGACTCAATAAACAAGGACCAGACACACTTGACTTGACAACAACTTTTTCTTCATACTTCCTAGCACCAGTAGTAGCATGTTCATTCAACTTGGAACTTGTAGGTCTTGACTCTTCACTTGAACCATTAGATGCAGAGTCACCGGCTTTGTCACTGAAAGTACATGAGACTAAGTCATTAGTATTAGTAGAACTTGTTGGGGACTCAAGCATCTGTGATCCATCCGAGTCATTATGCCATGTGGTGGGCATAAAAGTTCCAGTAAGAGGAGGAGGGACAACATGCATTTCTGCAGTTGGTTTAAACCTATTGTAACTAGGTTTGCCCTCATCCTCTTTGTCGGCATCAAAGACACTTGAGAAAGATAAATCAAATACATCTTCTGAATCAATATATTTTTCAAATCCTAAGCCTCTTTTAGTTCTGCCAGACATGCTACTATCAATTAATTTTGAAAGATTTTTAGGTGCCTTTTGCCATTTGTCAAATCTTAGCATTGTAGCATCTAATTTAGCTTGCATCTCCTCTTTTTCTTTGATACTAGCATCTCTTTCAGTTTCTGTATATTTAAGCATATTTGTAGTGTTTTCTAAATCAATGCTTAGTATCCTGATTTTATCCTCATACACACGTTGTGTATCTTGTAACCACCTCTTTTGTTGTTCCAATGTGTTTAATGAAGCCTTATAGGCTTGAACCTCTAAAAAATACTTATCATTTTGATCATTTACTTCATTAAATTGGGAAAACAATTCTGAGTATTTATCATGACAACCAAGAGGACAATGTTGTACCTGAGGTGAGATGCCCATAAGAGCAAACTCCTCTGCTTCTTCTGCATCAGAGAGATTCCCAGCAATCATTGCAAACACGTCAGTCGAGGATTCAGCTGTTTCCAGTGTAGAAGCCTGATGATCATTCCAGTTGACCATAGAGTCAACAGATACCAATGCCTTCCTATCATCTTTTACCTCCTGAACCTTGAAAGCGGAGTACCTGCTCTTCTCCTGATCATTCTTACTAGGGCACTCCCTTGCAAAGTGACCCTGTTGCTGGCAGTTATAGCATCGTACCTTGCTTCTTGCTGGCTCCCGAGGGTTGTAATTAAATTTCCTTCCTGCTTTCTTCTCAAACTTGTGAACCCTAAGAGTAAGCATGGCCATCTGCCATTTAAGATCCATCTCATCCAGGTCAAGTTTATCGACCTGTTTGAAGTCATCAAAAGCAAGTTGTTGTTCAGTATTAACATCAACCACAAAAGAATGAAGAACAGCTTCTACCATACTACCAGACTTGGCAGTAGGATCAGGAGCAGAAGTATGCTGAACAGTATGCTGAGAGGAGACAGTATTGCTTGAGCTACTTGCATATGACATGGGACTAGATGCCATAGAACTCACAAAGGCTGAATTAGCAGGGGTGGGAAAAGAGTCACTAGGAAATCCTCTCACATGGGGTTCGAATGTTCTGAGCCTATGAAACAGATCATCAAAGGTGAGATAGTCAAGCCCACCTTTGGCTTTGAGAGAGATCACCACCTGATTCCATGAGTAGGGTAAGGCTTTAAGAAACCTTGCATTAATGTCACCATCATCAGGTTTTGACCGAAGTTGATTCAACTGGCTCAATATCTTCTAGAACCTATCATACCCTTGATTTAGACCTTCAGTTTCTGAGATTTTGAATTCGGTAAATTCATCTCTCAGCATGGACCTTTGCATTTTCTTTGACTCCTCATTCCCGCCGAACCTTGCTTTTATGCCATTCCAGATCTCTCTGGCATCATCCGAACGGTAGAAGTCACCCATGTGATCTTTAGGAAGAGATTGAAGCAAAATCGTTTTTGCTTTTACCTCCTTCTGAATAGCTATGATTTCCTCATGAGATTTAGGGTCAAGATGAGTAATATTACCGTTCTTGTCTCGTCCAGTAAGTTTCCTGCTGTTCCCATTCAGAATGATCTTCCAAAGATCTTGATCAGTGTTGGTTATCCACCATTCCATCTTCATTGCCTAGTTATCATATTCACCCTTCTTCAGAAGAGGGAATTTACCATTCGTGTTAGAGACTGTAGCCAAGATCTGCTGAGGTTGCACAATTTTAGGAGTGCTGTCTTCTCCTGTTTAAGTAGAAGTTGAGGCAGACATGATAAACAAAATGTCAGAAATAAGAAAACTTGATTCTTCTTGTATAGAGACCCTCCTAGGCTCTGATACCACTTGTTGGGTCTACCAGATGTAGATCTTGCAGCCTGTCAGGACCGGTGAATGAATTCTGTAATCACAAGTCAAATCACAAAGAGACTCTATACACAATGTGAATGTAGAATATAAATATAATTAAGAAGAACAGAATAACTATAAAGACTTGATCCTTTCTAAGGATTTCTAATATTGATAATGACTAGAACTACGTTTTGAGAAGGTGTGTCTAACCCTTCTACCTAAGGTTCCTTTTATACTACAAGGAAACCCTAATACATCATTAAAGAAAACGTGTAAAACTGATATGCATATCCTTTCCTAACATATCTCATGCATATCCTAACAGAATATTAAGTAAATAATAAAGTTTGACTTCGACTAGGACCAGGAGCAAGACTTGCCCCTACTACTACTAGGACCAGGAGGAACTACATACCTCATAGTCTACCTATTACATATAACTATTACAATGGTCCTAACACGTTGCTGCTGCTAGTTGTTGTGGACAGGTTTTGTGGATCCAAAATCAAATGTTGGATTATGGCTTCAATTTTATGAACACCAAAATTTTTATTAACAATCAAAGCACTATCTGCATTGTGAAGAATCCTGTTTTTCATCAGCGAACAAAGCATATTGAAATTCGGCACCATTTTATACGGGATGCCAATGAGAAGAAGCTGATACAGGTTCTTAAAGTTCATACGGGTGATAATGTTGCTGATTTGCTG
This sequence comes from Glebionis coronaria, assembly GCA_025667525.1. Taxonomy (NCBI): domain Eukaryota; kingdom Viridiplantae; phylum Streptophyta; class Magnoliopsida; order Asterales; family Asteraceae; genus Glebionis; species Glebionis coronaria. The sequence continues at coordinate 17,401,945 of CM046879.1, read as the reverse complement.
ACTAAAGCATTTGATGGTCCTCGTTTCAACCACTTGGTGGTTCATATTGGGATGGTCAATCCTTGAGGTCTAGGATTGAGGGGAGGCTAAGCCTAAGGGGAGGCTTAGTGTACATATTACTTTGCGCAAACTAACATATTGGTAGATTTTAACAGCTTATTGCATTGGTTCTGGTGGTGTGTGTTACTCCTGGTGGAGGATTTTGCTCACTTCTGGTGGTTATATTCTTTCATGACTGGCTTCTAGTCCTCTTTGGTTAGCTTCTAGTCATTATTGGTTAGCTTCTGGTGGTTAAAAATCCTTCTTTGTCAAGTGATGATTGGCTTCTGGTGTTGGTCTGGGACACTGTTCATTCTTATTCACTTTTGTTGACCACATTTTGCATTTGGTCTGACCATTGTGTGCTTTGACTTTTAGTCAACGCTTCCAATTCTGGTATTTACACTATTATTTAACTTTGGTAAATTGGAATTTGGAAATTATGTTAAAAGGGGCAAGTGGTTACTATGTAATAATGTGTAATTTGAAAGGGCAACCACCCATTAATGGGGGTCAATGAACAGTTACTACCTTCCTTATTTATGGTCAAATTAACCCCCTTGACTCAATCATTCCACTCATCACACACACAAAAACGATCCTACTCTCTCAACCCTAACCAAAATCATCCTCCATTCAATTAATCAAGATCCATGACTGCCCTAGTATACCAACCTGCTCACAACAAGGTCGCCTATCTAGGCGATGGTCCACATCGTGATGGTTTTACTGACATTCTGGACTTCATTGAGGCTTCAAACCTAAGGTATGCTTTTACTGTATGTCCCACGATTTATGATAGTGTCATTCGTCAGTTTTGGGCATCTGCTCGTCTTGTGGTTGTGGTTGGTCGTCCACGTGAACTCCATGCTACCATAGATGGACGTTCATACGTGGTGTCTGAGGCTTCTATTCGATCTTCCCTTCATCTTCAAGATGAGGGTGGTGTTGAGTCCATCCCCAATTCGGAGGTATTGGAGGGGATGGCTTCTATAGGGTACAATCATGGGGGGAAGTTTAACTTCAAGAAAAATCGGTTTTCCCCCCAATGGAAGCTTCTAGTGCATTTTCTGATTCATTGTTTAAGTCCCAAGTCTGGGAGTTGGGATGCTTTCCCTACTCCCTTGGCTACTGGTCTCATATGCTTAGCCCAGGGTAGGGTCTTTAATTTCTCTCATTATCTGTTTGAGGGGATGGGTAATAATCTATCTAGTGTTGGTTCTCGGAAGAAGTTTCTGATGTATCCTAGGTTTTTACAACAAATACTGGTTTGCATTCCTCATGATAGGACTGAACATGTGCCGTCTAAGCTTACTGCAAAAGTGTATTATAATATGGTCCATGGGTTTACCGGGGAGTGGAGGCCCCTTGCTGAGGCCATGTTGGGGCTGGCTCAGGGTCCTCCTGATGTTGTTGAACTTGATGATGACCCTATAGAGGAGGAGGCTCCTACTGGTGGTGCTTCTCATGTGGTTGAGGAGGAGCTGGTTGAGGAGGTGGTGGTTGAAAGACAATCCCCTTCCAAGGCTGGTCCTTCTTCAGTACCACATAAGTCTCCATCTGTGGAGACTCCACCTCCTAGTCCTGCTCCACACTCTTCTGATAAGCCTTTTGGTGCTAGTACTCCTAATGTTGACCCATCTGTTGCTTCGGGCTCCAATGACGCCTTCCCTGACCCAAGTCCTCTTGGTGGGCAGGCGGAGGAGCCTATTACACTTACTTCTCTACTTGATCTTATGCACATGTATCATGCACGGATTCTTTCCTTGGAAGCAGATTTGAATCAACACCGGAAACTTACTAGGGAGTTTGTTCTTCCCATGGCTGATCGCATTAAAGGTTTGGAGACTCAGCAAAGACGAAGAAAGAAGCATGTGATCCACTCTGATTCTGATGAGGAGGTTAAGGAGCGTGTTGAGGATGGTTTGACTTTGTTGGCAAAGGCTTCCTTTGCTGATAAATTGTATGATGATTTGCTGGTTCCTCCGACATCCTCTAGTGTTCCTTCTCCTGCTGCTATTCCCACTCCTATGGATGGTGCTTCTGGTCCTACTGCTGGGTCCAATGCTGGTCCCTCCCATGATTTAAAGGGGAAGGCCCCAATGACTGATCCTCCCTCACCACCTCGCAAGCGTACACGCAGACAGCTTGAGGAGGATAGGCTAGGTGAGGAGGCTGCTCAACGGATGCAAGCCGAAATTGATGCAGCTGCTCGGGCTGAGGAGGAAGCGTTTCAACAGAAGAGATGTGAAAAAGTCCAGCATAATGCAATGCATTGGAATGAGAGTGATTGGATGCAGGTATTGACTATTCTTACCAGGGATTATGCCCAGTTCACTGATCTTTTAGGTGCGGATGTGGATGAGCATAACTGTATTCCTAGAGCTATGGTGTTGATGCGCAAGCATCAGTTGGCGCTTGCTGCACAGCTTCGTGAGAAGCGTAAGAACGGACCTTTATCGAGAACTGAGGAGCGAAAGCAGATGCAGCGATATGTGAAGTATCAGTCCGCTGCTTATTTCCAAGCTGGTTGGAAGTGGGACATGGTTCGGTCTTTGTCTTTTGATGAGCTCAAGGCACTATATGAACGTATGGTCAAGCATCAGAGTCAACCAATTCCGGAACGATTTATCTACCGTCCCTCTCCTCGTGTAGTGACCACTTCTTCACCTGCTATTACTACTGGTCCTCCATCTGATCCTACTCCTGGTTCTACTGCTATTCCCTTGGTTTTTGTTGCTTCTACAGTTGGTACCACCACTACTCCTTTGGTTGCTCCTATGGGTTCTTCTTCAGGTCCTGCTACCACCACCACACATGCTACAACCACCACAACTGCTACACCTGATATGGCATCACCATCACCACCAGTTCCTGGTTCTCCACCTATTCCTTCTTCTAGTGCAGCTCCTATTGATCCCTTGGGTGGGCAAACTAATGAGTCTACTTCTCCTGCTCCCACTGCTGCTGCTGAGGTAAAGGTAAAGGTTGAACCCTCTCCTAGTGATTCCACACCTTGACGTTCGCTTCGCCAGAAATCGGCTCGACGTGTTAGACGTGGCAAGACGGTCCCCTATGAGAAGCGTGATCCTGAAAATTTGATTGATGCAGCTTCTGACAGTGATTCTGATTTGCCTTTGGGAAATGGACATATTACTGGTTGGACGGTTGAGCGTTCTACGACTCTTCCTGGTATGGTATCTCATAGAATTACTCTTAGTGATGGGTCTGTGCGGTTAGCTTCGGGTCTGCAGGGTATTTTGTCTTGGGCTGATCGTAAGGATCTTATGGCTTTATATGGGTTTGTGGATACTGGCATGCCTGTTGATCCTATGGCTGTGTCTTCCTGGCCTGGTCTGCGAGTATGGGCTGATCTTAAGATGATGCTTGATGCACCTCCTCATGCTCCTTTTTCTGGTATATGGAAGGATCAGATGCAATGGGTTATTCAGCGATGGAAGTTATATGCGGGATGTGGTGTGCATATGTTGGAGTTGGAATCTGGTCATATGGTCTTCATGCTCACAGACGTGGATTATCCGTTGACGATTGCTTCCATGGAGGCTATGTTGGCTAGTCACTTGCAGATTTCAAATGCTCCCTCAGGGAATGAGTCCTCTATGGCAACTGCGTTGGTGGAAGGAATCCAGGCTCGTTTGAAAGCAGATAAGAAGGCTGCTTCTGGTCTCTGATTTGGTTGGTTTGTAAGTGTTTATGTTTTGTGTTTTTGTTCATTTGTTCATATTATCCTTCTTTTCACCAATGTGTAAAGTGATTGGTGAATTTCCTTCTTTATAGTTAAAAAATAAAAAAAAAAATTTAAAAAAAAAAATATACTTTTTATATAATATCTGCTTATACTTTAACCACGTCATGGATTTTATACTTGTGAATATCATACCATCTGCTGCTTCACACTTTGGGTTCTGGTTGTTGCCTTGTGCTTGTGCTGGTTACTGGTTTCATCTGGTGTTGGACTTGGTCCTCACAACAAATGGTTCTCAACTCACCATGTCTAATCGACAAGAAAGAGTTGATTCACCTTGAGGGTACGGCTCCTGGTGCGATTCTCAAATCCGTTGATGGTTGCCAGGTTACCCAAAACCGGATGGTTTTCACTTGCCATGGTCCTAGACTGAAAAGTGGCTAATCCAAGGGGGTACGGCTCTTGGTAAAGATTTTATCAAATCCGTTGATAGCTGTAATAGCTTGCTTAAAGCTATAGGGTTTTCATCTCACTGATGCTTCATTGCTGAGAGTTAGCGAGTCCAGAGGGGTACGGCTTCTGGTAAAGACATATCAAATCCGTTGACGGCTGTGATGGTTTGCCTACAATCATCAGGGTACCCCCACTCACCATTGATTCACGTTCTAAGAGTTGGGCTGGGTTCTAGTCTCCCAGGGTGATGCTTATTCCACCAGAAAGACTGGCTAGCCCAAGAGCGAGCATCTACTTGGTAAAGGCTCCTCAAATCTGCTCATGTTGCTGAAAAGATTCAACACGATGCTGATTTGTTCCAAGCTTTGAAGAAGATTCTAGTGTTTCATGTTGCGGCGATTCTTCTGACTCTTATCTTGCTGATGCTGCTATTAGTTTTGCTGATTCAATCCTCGCGCTTTATTGCATGTTTACCAGGAAACTTGAACTCAACAGGTCAAATTCAAGTTTAGGGGAGGATTGTTAGGACCATTGTAATAGTTAAATGTAATAGGTAGACTAGGAGGTATGTAGTTCCTCCTGGTCCTAGTAGTAGTAGGAGCAAGTCGTGCTTCTGGTCCTGGTCAAAGTCAAACTTTAGTATTTATTTATTATTCTGTTAGGATATGCATGAGATATGTTAGGAAAGGATATGCATATCAGTTTTACACGTTTTGTTTAATGCTGTATTAGGGTTTCCTTGTAGTATAAAAGGAACCTTAGGCAGAAGGGTTATACACACCTTCATCAAACGTAGTTCTAGTGATTATCAATATTAGAAATCCTTAGAAAGGATCAAGTCTTTATAGTTATTCTGTTCTTCTTTATTATATTTGTGTTCTGCATTCATATTGTGTATAGAGTCTCTCTGTGGATTGACTTGTGATTACAGAAGTCATTCACCGTTCCTGACAGGCTGCAAGATCTACATCTAGTAGACCCAACAAGTGTAAGGAACCCCAAAATCCTTAGAATAATCTATAAAGATAACTATATCACAGACTATATATTATCAATATTCTAACTATTTAAGTATATCACATAAGATATACTCTAACTATAACGATGACATATCTTATACAAAGATATATTCGTCCTAAATAATATAGCAGTACTTACTTTATAAGTAATAGTACTTACTATGTACAACATTATTACTAACGGTACTTGAAAGATACTAACAGTACTAACATTACACTAACGGTACTTGATACTTGATAATAATTCCCAACAATCCTCCCCTAAACAAGAATGATAACTAGTTGTCTTCTTGTTTCTCTTTGTATTGAATGTATTTAGAATACATGTCATCAGTCTTCTCTTTAATCTTGGATTGAACTTGGAATTGTTACTTGTATCCAACTGAATGTAGCCAATCACTTCAATGTAGATCTTCTTCTGATAAGATAACCTTCAAGTCTCATGAACATCATCTTTGTCTTCAAACTATGATCTTCTTGTGTCTTGTAAACATTCATTTGATTTTGCAGCAACAGTAATTGTCTTCTTGAGTTAAATCTAAGAACTATGAATCATGAACTTCTGTCTTGATTTGATGAGACAAAACCCTTCTAAGTATTCTTTCCTTCAATACTTCTTTGCTTGCAACTTCATACCTGAAATAAAGCAATTAACAACAAAAACCAATCTGTATTGGCTTCATGATTGTTAACAAATCATCAGCTATCAAAGGATTTCATTATTCTTTTCCAGTTAGCCGTACACTCTGGAATAGCCAATACTTTATTCATAAAGAATAAGGTGTACTGATAACCCTATAATTTTTGGTAAACTGTCAACCATCAACGGATTTGATAATGTCTTTACCTAGTACCGTTTGTCTAGGACTAGCCAACTCTTTGTGTTGAAACAAGGTGAGTTAGAACCCTATAGTTTTTAGCAAACTACCAGCTTTCAACAGATTTGAGAAGTCTTTACCAAAAACCGTTTGCTTATGGACTAGCTAGTTCTTATGTGTATTAGAAATGGTGAACTGAGAACCATTTATGAAGTGTGACTAAAAGTCAAACACTTAAGGCTCTTTCTCAGCTTCTTCCTCTTGCTCCAAATCCTTGATTTGTTGTTTAACCATTCTGATCAACTCCAAAGCACCAACAGATTCCTCTAAAACTTCCAATTGTTGTTATAACATTCTTTTCAACAATCTTCTTTCAAATGGATACCTTTTCTTTTGTAGAATATAGTAAGTAACATCATCTATATCCAAAATATGCAATCCACATGACCTATAATATATCTAGTAACTAGGAACCTGATTCTCTAATTCCTTCAATATTTTCTGATCACAGTTGTGTGGTTCATGCATAAATAGAAATTCTCCATATAATAGCGATACCTCAGTTTTACCTTCACTGAGTTCTTGAACTAATCTGTAAAGATCTTGAATATCTTGCCTGTCAAGAATATTAAGAATATCTTCTAACAGTCTAAATATTCTTGTTGTGCCATCTGGTCTTTGTATTCCATGAGCTTCCAGTCCTTGATCCGTAGTATATATCCACCTAGTAATGGACGACTTCTTTACAATAAATCTCTGTGTCTACACATTGATCTTCAAAGTTTACTATCTTCAAGACTTTCTTAAGCTCTCATCATCATCACTATCTTGTGGTGTAGGTTTAGCCTTTTTCGTGGCTTCTAGCTCGTTCTTAGTTGATCTCTTCCTTTTACCTACTTTGAAAACGTCATCTTGATCTGACACATCAGAATCCTTTTCAAAGTCATTATGTTATGTTTCTTCAGTATGTACTGTTGACTGTGTATTTACTGCTTGTACATTTTCAATCTCTTCAAAACTTTGAGATTTTTCCTCCTCATTCATTCTTTGAGCAGTCTTTGTCTCTTTTGAACTTACCTTCTCCTTTCTACTTTTTCTAACATGTGTATCCTTGATAGGTGGAGATGTTCTTGGGAGTTCTTCCAAATTGTCTTTGTTGTTGAAGATGTCTCTTTTTTTCTTCAATAGCTATCCTATCTGCTTTAGATCCAATCTCAACAAAATTCAATTCAAGTCTTTTGTGTTGTTCATACAAAGCCCTGATTTCCTCAAAATTCTTCTTGACCAATTGAGCATGAGTGAAACGCTTAACTTTCTTGAGAAAAGTTATCATTTGATTCCTGATTTGCATGGTAGTTGCATGCTTAATCTTTTCTTGTTGATCCCAAACTTAGATCGATTAGCTTTGTGTATACGATATTAGATCAAGTAATACACGTAGAGAAACCTTTGTATATGCTTATAAATCTAAGTGTTATGCGGAATTTAACACTTAAACAAGAACACACAATGATATAAACAAACTTTCACTTTGATTATCAATATCAAACTTGCTTACAATGAAAGTAGTTTACGAATGAAAACTTATATGAAACTTTAACCTAAAGGTCTTCTTTTATAGACATAAGAAGCCTTGTACAATAAGCTACGTATCAGCTATTCTAGGTAAAGATAAATATAGAAAATACAATGTTGTTCATATCTTTACTAGAACTATTCTAGAATACAATAAACGCGTAGAGTATATCTTCCTATCAGTGCTTGTCTTCAATGTATCAACGCTTGACTTTATCTTGTCAACGCTTGAGCTATCAGCACTTGTTTTGTTCTTGTCAACGCTTGTAGTACTCTTGTCAGCGCCCAAGTGATCTGGCCTTAATTTATTCCCAACAATCCTCCCCTAAACTTGATATCCACTCTTATGATCAAGTTTCTGAATAAGCATTAAGGACTAGGAGGAATCTTACAAACCTTCTCATATTGATAGTGAATAAATCTGATCAAATCTTTTGCCACGTCACTTGAATAATCTATTTCCAGCTGAGTGTCCTTCATCTTTTCCAAAATAGCCTTGGATATGAAATACTGACCATCCACAAGTAGATACTCAGCCAACTGTGTAGAACTCAAATGGTAAACACCAGTAGCTGAATATAACCTCCATTGAAGACCACTGAGGTCATCTTCAAGATCCTTCCAAATTGCAGGATCCTCATCTTTTGGTCCACACATTCTTTTGAATGTGGTCCAAAGTTTTATTCCATTAGCTGAAGTTGGTGCTTCAGCCTCATACTTGGTCTCCAGCAACCTCCAAAGGTCCACCAAGTCTTCTCTATCACAACTTGCAAACAAAGATATGAGAGTGGTAAAAGTGTGTACCTCCTTGCCAAATCTGCCAATCTTCCAAAACCCACATTCATCTTCTTCATAGCTCACAATTGGGTTCCTGGAATCTAATGGTAACACTTGCACCATATCTGAAGCTTCTAAAGGTGAGAGCTTGAGGCTCTTTCTGATGACAGCTTCACTTGGATATAGTGGATCCATATCTTTGGGAAACTCTAATGAAATTCCCTTCTTCACTGGCCTGGGAACAATCATAGCTTTCTTGATTTCCATTTCTTCTGCAAGTTCCTCCTTTCTTTCATCTGAAAGAAGTCTGAGAGTGTTTGCTTCCTACACTCTCACCCAAATGGGATAAGCCCTGTTTTCCAACTCATCAAATGTCAAAGCCTTCAACTTCTGATATGTCCATCCAACTCCATGACATCTGAGCAATATAAAGTAGAGCTCCCTTCGATCCCTTTTCAACTCTGAGAGAATATTACTTGCCTTGTGTTTCAAAATTACCTGGCAATCCTTCTGAACTCTAAGTAGAATCTTCAAACCCCATATTTGATATGAAATGGTCAAGTCTAGATTCTCCATGCATCTTTCTTCCCAAGCATTGTACATTTGAACCACCTCTGGCATGTCAAAGTCAACCTGCAATTTCAATTCTCTCAGCTTCTCCTTAGCCAACTCATCCCCATACTCAAGTCTTTCTTGTTCTATTATCATCACACTTGAGTCTGAGCTAGCTCCATCACTTTCTTCTTCTGAAGTCACAACGAATGGTGACTTTTCCTTTTCATCTTGTTCCATGATTTGTGCATCCAATCTTCTATCAAATTCAACTTGAGCTGCATCCTTTGGAACAATCTCCTCTACCATTATACCCTTACCCTTATCTGATGGTGCAATGGTTGGTAAGGTAGATGATTATACCTGAGTAGAAACCTCCTTGATGATAGATGATGACTGGGATACATCACCTTCATGTGCAGGTCTGTCAACGCCCAAATTTGTCCTATCAGCGCTCAAAATATTTCTGTCAGCGTCCAAATTTTCCTTGTCAACGCCCAAATATCTTCCCTCAGCGCCTTGTGTAACCTCTCTCAACATAGCTGTAAATGATAAATTTAAGTTGGTAGGGGAGACTAAGGACGTATCAAAACCTGTTTGTTTCTTCAAAGTTGTAAGGGCCTCAACAACATCCATTGATTGACCATCATGACTTCCCTTATCACTTAGATTTATTGGATCTTCCTCCCCTTTGGAAGATTCCTCCATACCCCTCCTTGCACCAGCACTCTCCAAAACAACAATCCTCTCCCTCAATTGCTTGAGTTCAAGGCCTTGTGAGCTGACAACTTGTACTAAGTCTGCATTTTGCTTTTGCAAGCTAATGCAGACTACCGTCAATTCCATAAGAGTCATTGGTTCCAGTCTGCCCTCTTCTAAAATGGGGATTTGACCTCCCAAGTCAGATTCATTGGGCATGGATGACGACTTAATGATGGTGGGACTGCCTTGGCCAACATCTAAGCCAGAACCAATAGTCCCAGCCTCATCCAGTTCACCAGCCACACTTATGGTGGTGGTTCTCTCTGCTACATGGCTAGGACCACCAGAGGAGAACACTCCAGCAGTCCTTTGGCATTTCATCAACCTATATTCAGGGGGTATGGAAGATGGTGTGGAAGAATGGGGGTTGGTTAAGGGGTGTTTGGGTTTGTGAAGGTTGTGTGTCAGCATTGGAAATAGGCACATCAACGCCAACATTTAAAGTATCAGCGTTGAAGGATTCAGAGTCAATTTGCATGTGTTCAGGTGAAGGTAAAGGTTCAGGGATTGGTTGAAGTTGTGGTTGGGGGTCAATTTGTTGTTGGGGGTCTGGTTGGGGTTGTGCTGCTGCAATAACAGCAAGCATAGCTTGGGTTAAATGTAGGTCACGATGGGGTGGGGAGTTCATCTTCATAAAGATAGCTTTCTTTTGCTCAGGGATCTTATAAAAATCATTGTGATCCCTTGAGCAGTAACCTTGGTCATCAAAAACCATTTGTAGAAAACGGGGATAAGCTAAAGTCATTTTGGTCCCCTTGTTTTTACACATGCCCTCAAAAATCATTTTAGAATAATTAAATTTTTGCCCTGTTGCAATGCACACAATAGCACTGGCAATGGATCTATTGATCTCATTGTGTGCAGTTTGGGACTCAAACATTGAAGGAGGACATGTATGAGGTACTTCCAGGCTGGGGGAAATTCCTGCTTATGATACTTGTTTAGAGTACCTTCATCAAGAAAAGGATATCCCAAAGCCCTAAGCCCTTGTTCTATTTCATTTATGGGAAGGGTGGCTATACCATCAGCATGATCAAGATGCAAGGCTTGGCGTACCAAAGCCTCAGTAACCACCCAATGTCTCCCATGAACAATAGAAGTCAATGTGGTCACTCTATTAACTGTTGAGGAACTAACGGTGTTCCAAAACTGCTTAATATGTGTGACTGGAATGAGTGGTGCATGAGAAAGAGCATACCTTAATGGGGATGCGTTCAAATACGCCACCATTTGTGTGTATTGGGGAAAAAGAGTATCATCAGCTTCAAGATACGCAATCATGTTGTGTTGAGATCTGAACCCCAATTCTAATTCTGACGGTTTAAACTTTGGTGCCATTGATGAAAGCTGTTAATTTTAAGTGTAGAAGATGAAGTTGATAAGAGAAAAATGCGTTAGACAAGAATTATAGATACCCTGTTTAAAATAGGAGCCAAATTTATAGGAGAAGAAAATGCATGTGATAGGTCCAAAAATAGGCAAGTATTTTCAAAAATCAATCATGAAAATATTGAAAAAGTTATAAGTTATCTCATGCATTAAATGTGTAGTAACAACTCCCAAAATTACGGCCTAAAAATATGTAAAAAAGTAACAACTGGGTAGGTCCCATTGAGTGTCAACGGTCAAAAATAACCTATCAACGCCCAACGGCTATAATCTTGTCAACGTTTGCCTATAGCCATGTCAGCGTCTAATTTGGTCACAACAACGCTTGGAAAATTCTTGTCAGCGTCCAAAAATAAAAATGTTTTTAAAAATGAAAAATGACCTTAACAAGTAATTTATCCTAGAGAAGATAACCAAAAGCTGATAATTATTATAGGGCGGCAAGCACTGTCCAGTTATGCACACTTGCATAAGCAAGATAGACATAACAGTCCTCTAGTGTCCCTTGCTAACCAAAACTCTTAACAACCAAGTTACCTTATAAAATCCTTGTTACTCCCAGGTAAATCCCATAACAAAATCATTCCCAAGTCTCCCAACAGACCACAACCAATTCTAGGCCAAAAATGTCTTGGCAGCATGCATAGTATATCAACTTTGCATGCTACAGTGCCTCATGATTTAGTAGAAACTAACTCATACTCACCTGTGGACACAATCTAGAATTGTGATAAGAGTATCATATGGATACCCAAACATCCTAAAGGTTCCTAAAACCTCCCCTTAAACTATGATACAATAGTTTGCTAAAATCATGCTTGAACATAAAAAAAATTATGTCAAGATAGGAATGAAACATTCCAACCATCATCCATAAATAAAAACTTGTCCAAATGCTTCTCCATTGATCCATAAGCAACTCTGTATCCAATGGTATACTACTAACACCATCTGCACATTTAGATTGAAAACCACAAAACTAACATTGTTGTTGACAACGCCCCGATAACACATGACAGCGTTGAGGGAAGCTTTGCCAGCGTTAGACAATTATATTGCTGACAACGTTGCAAAAACACTTATCAGCGTTCAAGCAACCTTTGTCAGTGTTAGAAAAATATAGTGGAAAATCTAAATCATCAATAAGACCAATAACAATGCATCATCCTGTACATACTTTTACAAAAAGACTCCAAAACACATATTATGTGAGATTGACCATTCCAATACTTGTTACCAAGTATTGAAATCTCCCAGCATCAAAAGGTTTAGTTAATAAATCTGACATGTTTTCCTCAGTGTCAACCCTATCTGGTTGTATTAAACCTTTCTCAAAGCAATCTCTTATAAAATGGTGTCTAATTTCTATGTGTTTAGTTTTAGAATGATGTACAGGATTCTTAATGATGCATAAAGTGCTATTATTGTCAACAAATATCTTGGTATGCATGAAATTATACCCATAGTCCAACAGCTGGTTCTGAATCCACAAAACTTGGCCACAACATGCAGCTGCAGCCACATACTCTGCTTCAGTTGTAGAATTAGCCACCACTGTTTGTTTCTTGCATTGCCAAGATATCAACCTGCTCCCAAGAAACTAACATCCACCAGTTGTGGATTTCCTATCAAATTTATCACCTCCATAATCACTATCTGAATAAGCAATCAGCTCCAATGGTGAATCCTTTGGGTACCACAAACCAAGACCAGGATAGCATCTTAGGTACCTAAAGATCCTCTTCACAGCATAAAGGTGACATTCTTTAGGAGTCACTTGATGGCGTGCACAAGCACACACAACAAACATGATGTTAGGTCTGGAGGTAGTAAGATACATCAAGGATCCAATCATGGATCTATAGTGCCTGACATCAACATCTTTCCCATCTCCAATCTTTCCCCAAGGGTGTTCTCTATCCATAGGAGTAGTAGCCCTCTTTTCATGTGGAGAAAAGCCAAACTTCTTCAAGATTTTAGCCACATATTTGTCCTGGGAGATGAAGATACCATCTTCTTTCTGCTGAACTTGTAAACCAAGAAAGAAGTTCATCTCCCCCATAGCACTCATCTTGAATTTGTCTGTCATAAGCTTGGAGAAATCCTCACTCATCTTTGGATCAGTAGACCCAAAAATGATATCATCAACATAGACATGCACAAGCAACACATCCTTGCCCTTCTTGTTTGTAAAGAGTGTCTGATCTATGGTGCCCCTCTTGAATCCATTGTCCACCAAATAGGTAGACAGAGTACCATACCATGCTCTAGGGGCTTGATGAAGGCCATACATAGCCTTTTTGACTCTATACACTTTATCCGGATGCTCTGGATCCTCAAAACCAGGAGGTTGCATTACATATACTTCCTCAACAATGGTGCCATAGAGAAAGACACTCTTGACATCCATTTGATTGATTGTGAAGCCCATGCAGGAGGCATAGGCTAGAAAAATCCTAATAGCTTCAATCCTTGCAACTGGTGCAAAGACCTCCTCATAGTCTATCCCCTCCTCTTGTGTATAACCTTGAGCCACTAACCTTGCCTTGTTTCTAACCACAATGCCTATTTCATCTCTTTTGTTCCTTAGAACCCATCTTGTCCCTATAGGTTTGACATATCTAGGACAATCAACCAGCTCCCAAACATCCTGGATTGCAAATTGGTGAAGCTCATCCTGCATTGCTTCCACCCAACTTGGTTCTTTGAGAGCATCAAATATTTTCTTGGGTTCTTCTTGTGACAGAAAACATGCAAACAAACATGCTTGCACAAGAGGGGTATCAATCTTCTTGTGTATATTGGCAATAAACCCACTATGACCTTGATGAGATCTTCTAGTCTGAACTGGAGTCATAACATCACCAATGATCTGGGAAGGGGGGTGATTCTTCATTGTAGAAGTGAGAACTCCTCCTTCAAAAAGTCTGGAACCTTTAGTCATGCATGATTTTAGCAAACTTTTTGTATCATCGTTTAAGGGGAGGTTTTAGGAACCTTTAAGATGTTTGGGTATCCATATGATACTCTTATCACAATTCTAGATTGTGTCCACAGGTGAGTATGGGTTAGTTTTACTAAACCATGAGGCACTGTATCATGCATAGTATATCAACTTTGCATGCTGCCAAGACATTTTTGGCCTAGAATTGGTTGTGGTCTGTTGGGAGACTTGGGTATGATTTTGATATGGGATTTACCTGGGAGTAACAAGGATTTTATAAGGTAACTTTGTTGTTAAGAATTTTGGTTAGCAAGGGACACTAGAGGACTGTTATGTCTATCTTGCTTATGCAAGTGTGCATAACTGGACAGTGCTTGCCGCCCTATAATAATTATCATCTTTTGGTTATCTTCTCTAGGATAAATTACTTGTTAAGGTCATTTTTCACTTTTTAAAACAATTTTATTTTTGGACGCTGACAAGATTTTTCCAAGCGTTGTTGTGACCAAATTGGACGCTGACATGGCTTTAGGCGAACGTTGACAAGATTATAGCCGTTGGGCGTTGATAGGTTATTTTTTACCGTTGACAATCAATGGGACCTACCGATTTGTTACTTTTTGACATATTTTCAAGCCGTAATTTTAGGAGTTGTTACTTTCATTTAATGCATGAGATAACTTATAACTTTTTCAATATTTTCATGATTAGTTTTTGAAAATCTTTGCCTATTTTTGGGTCAATCACATGCATTCTTTATCTCCTATAAATTTGGCTCCTATTTTTAAACAGGGTATCTATAATTCTTGTCTAACACTTTTCTCTTATCAACTTCATCTTTTACACTTTCAAATTACCAGCTTTCATCAATGGCACCAAAGTTTAACTCAGCAGAATTGGAATTGGGGTTCAAGTCTCAAGACAACATGATTGCTTATCTTGTTGCTGATAATGTTTTGTTTCCTCAATACACACAAATGGTGGCGTATTTGAACGCGTCCCCTCTAAGGTATGCTCTTTCTCATGCACCACTTATTCCAGTCACACACATTAAGCAGTTTTGGAACACTGTCAGTTCCTCAACAGTTAATGGAGTGACCACATTAACTTCTATTGTTCATGGGAGGTCTTGGGTGGTTACTGAGGCCTTGGTACGCCAAGCCTTGCATCTTGATGATGTTGATGGTGTAGCCATTCTTCCCATAAATGAAATAGAACAAGGGCTTAGGGCTTTGGGATATCCTTTTCCTGATGAAGGTACTCTAAACAAGTATCATAAGCAGGAATTTCCCCCAGCCTGGAAGTACCTCATCCACATTCTCCTTCAATGTTTGAGTCCCAAATGTACTGCACACAATGAGATCAATAGATCCATTGCCATTGCTATTGTGTGCATTACAACAGGGCAAAAATATAACTATTCTAAAATGATTTTTGAAGGGATGTGTAAAAACAAGGGGACAAAAATGACTTTAGCTTATCCCCGTTTTCTGCAAATGAATTTTGATGATCAAGGTTATTGTTCAAGGAATCACAATGATTTTTATAAGATCCCTGAACAAAAGAAAGCTATTTTTACAAAGATGAATTCACCACCCCATAGAGACTTACCTTTAACCCCAGCCATGCTTGCTGTTATTGCAGCAGCACAACCCCAACCAGACCCCCAACCTCAAATTGAACCTCAACCAGAACTTGAACCCATTCCTGAACCTTTACCCTCATCTGACCAAATGCACATTGACCAAGAACCCTTTGACGCTGACACATCAAATGTTGGCGTTGATGTGCCTATTTCCAACGCTGACACACAACCTTCACAATCCCAAACACCCCTTAACCAACCCACATCTACCCATTCTTCCACACCATCTTCCACACCACCTGAATATAGGTTGATAAAACGCCAAAGGACTACTGGAGTGTTCTCCTTTGGTGGTCCTAGCCATGAAACAGAGAGAACCACCATCACAAGTGTGGTTGGTGACCTGGATGAGGCTGGGACTATTGGTTCTGGCTTAGATGCTGGCCAAGGCAGTCCCACCATAATTAAGTCCTCATCTTTGCCCAATGAACCTGACTTGGGAGGTCAAATCCCCATTTCAGAAGAGGGCAGACTGGAACCAATGACTCTTTTGGAATTGACGGCAGTCTGCATTAGCTTGCAAAAGCAAAATGCAGACTTAGTACAAATTGTCAGCTCTCAAGGCCTTGAACTCAAGCAATTGAGGGAGAGGATTGTTGTTTTGGAGAGTGATCATGCTAGGAGGGGTATGGAGGAGTCTACCAAAGGGGAGGAAGATCAAAGAAATCTGAGTGATAAGGGCAGCCAAGATGGTCAATCAATGGATGTCGCTGAAGCCCTTACAACTTTGAAGGAACAAACAGGTTTTGAAACGTCCTTAATCTCTCCAACCAATCTAAATTTATCATTTACAGCTATGTTGAGAGAGGTTACACAAGGCGCTGAGGGAAAATATTTGAGCATTGACAAGGCCAATTTGGACGCTGATAGAAGTATTTTGGGCGCTGATAGAGGAAATTTGGGCGTTGACAGACCTGTACATGAAGGTGATGTATTTCAGTCATCATCTATCATCAAGGAAGTTTCTACTCAGGTATTACCATCTACCTTACCAACCATTGCACCATCAGATAAGGGTAAGGGTAAATTGGTAGAAGAAATTGTTCCAAAGGATGCAGCCCAAGTTGAATTTGATAGAAGATTGGCTGAACAAATGATGGAACAAGGTGAAAAGGAAAAGTCACCATTTGTTGTGACTTCTGAAGAAGAAAGTGAAGGAGCTAGCTCAGACTCAAGTGTGATGATTATAGAACCTGAAAGGCTTGAGTATGGTGATGAGCTTGCTAGGGAAAAGTTGAGAGACTTAAAATTGCTGGTTGACTTTGACATGCCAGAGGTGGTTCAAATGTACAATTCTTGGGAAGAAAGCTGCATGGATAATCCAGACTTGACCATTTCAGATCAAATATGGGGTTTGGAGCTTCTTCTTAGAGTTCAGAAGGATTGTAAGGTGATTTTGAAGCACAAGGCAAGCAATATTCTCTCAGAATTGAAAAGGGATAGAAGAGAGCTCTACTTTATGTTGCTCAGATGTCATCGAGTTGGATGGACACATCAGAAGTTGAAGGCTTTGACATTTGATGAGTTGGAACATAGGGCTTATCCTATTTGGGTGAGAGTGCAGGAAGCAAACACTCTCAGACTCCTTTCAGATGAAAGAAAGGAGCAACTTGCAGAAGAAATGGAAATCAAGAAAGCTATGATAGTTCCCAGGCCAGTGAAGAAGGGATTTAAACTTGAGTTTCCAAAAGATATGAATCCACTATATCCAAGTGAAGCAGTTATCAGAAAGAGCCTCAAGCTCTCCCCATTAGAAGCTTCAAATATGGTGCAAGTGTTACCATTAGATTCCAGGAATCCAATTGTGAGTTATGATGAGGATGAATGTGGATTCTGGAAGATTGGCAGATTTGGCAAGGAGGTACACACTTTTACCACTCTCATATCTTTATTTGCAAGTTGTGATAGAGAAGACTTGGTGGACCTTTGGAGGTTACTAGAGACCAAGTATGAGGCTGAAGCACCAACTTCAGCTAATGGAATAAAACTTTGGACCACATTCAAAAGAATGTGTGGGACAAATTAGGAAGATCCTGAAATATGGAAGGATCTTGAAGATGACCTCAGTGGTCTTCAATGGAGGTTATATTCAGCTGCTGGTGTATACCATTTGAGTTCTACAAAGTTTGCTGAGTATCTACTTGTGGATGCTCAGTATTTCATATCCAAGGCTGTTTTGGAAAAGATGAAGGACACTCAGCTGGAGATAGATTATTCAAGTGACGTGGCAAAGAATTTGATCAGATTTATTCATTACCAATATGAGAAGGTTTGTCATACTCCTCCAAGTTCTTAATGCTTATTCAGAAACTTGATCATAAGAGTGGATATCAAGTTTAGGGGAGGATTGTTGGGAATAAATTAAGGCCAGATCACTTGAGCGCTGACAAGAACAAAACAAGCGTTGACAGGAACAAAGCAAGCGCTGACAGCTCAAGCGTTGACAAGTTAAAGTCAAGCGTTGACAGATTGAAGACAAGCACTGATGAAAGATATAAGCTACACGTTTATTATATTCTAGAATACTTCTAGTAAGGATAGAAACGACAATGTATTTTCTATGTTTATCTTTACCTAGAATAGTTGATACGTAGCTTATTGTACAAGGCTTCTTAGTCTATAAAAGAAGGCCTTTAGGTTAATGTTCAATATCAAGTTTTACATAAGTATTCGTTTATAAACATCTTTCATTGTAAGCAAGTTCGACATTGATAATCAAAGTGAAAGTTTGTTTATATCTTGTGTGTTCTTGTTTAAGTGTTAAATTCCGCATAACACTTAGATTCACAAAGCATATACAAAGGTTTCTCTACGTGTTATACTTGATCTAATCTCGTATACACAAAGCTAATCGATCTATGTTTGGGATCAACAGATAACTCCATGATAGAGCTAGTTAACATGTATTTCATGGCTAGAAAAGATCAAAAGGAGTGTTTGTAGCTCAAAAGTGGACGGCAAGGGGTGATGTGGTTGAGAGGATTTGAGGTTGTTTACATGTATGGAAATGGTGGTGTGTGTAGTAGCTAATGGTTTTGACTAGGAAGTGGAAAGTGTAAGCTTAAGGTGTAAGCTAAGTTACACTTGTAACTAGTTAGCTTAACATGATGCCACATCCTTAGATGTGGTGTCATGTGCCGTACCATTCAAGCTAGTGGGGTGGGACAATGTATTTTGTCCCATCTCACTAGTTTACGGGTATTCCTCGATTCTAGTTTTCTCGATTTGCATGCCCTCGGGTCGTTTTACGAAAAACGTTTTTATAAATTATGAATCAACGTCACAAAACGAATCCAATAAAAATTGTCTCATCAAAAACGGAGTTCGAAAACGTAAATACGTAATCCTAAGGTTTCCGGTTTAGTCGTAAAGGATGTTAAAATAAAATTGTAAGTCCTAATCTTTTCTCGTAAATTTGTGAGTTTATGAACCAACACAAATTTAAAGCTCCAAAATAATATTCACAAATAAATTTATTTTCTGAAATGTCGGACTGTCACCAAAGACGGTGTATGTAAACGTAAGCACGCAACGTAGAATCCTCCGGTTTAGACGTAGTCGACGCTACTTCAAGACGTAAATCCAATTTACTTCCGAAAAATAAGTGAGTTCATATTGTAACATTAAAATAATGTTTTCTTATAAATATTGAGAATAAAATATCAACCATAAATTGACGGATTGTCACAAATACTATATAATATAAAAAGCCCACTTGGAATAAAATACTATAAATTAAGTATATAAAACTTAATAAAAGATAATACTATCATAAAATGTGTTTATATACTATAATGAATAAGTACCACATTTTATAAAAGTACAAATCAACTAGTTTCCAAACTACAAACTATGTATATAGATTTTTACGTCTTTTCGGTTAAAACCGAAAGATTAATTTTTTTACCTAATAAAACATAGATGATCGGACCCGTCTAATGTAACACTTTAATAGAACATATATTGATATGTAAACACACTTGAAAAGTACAAATCGACAAAACCGAGCTTTGTAACATATGGACCATAATGAGCCAAATTAGCCTTGTTGGACCACTAGGTCCAACTAATTTGGCTTAACACTAAATGAATTACTCATGGGCTTAACCCACTTGGGCCCAAAATATGAGTATAGTCCTGGCCTTAAAAAGTATAAATGGGCTAATATAATTTATTGGACTCTTAATGGGCTTATTGGGCCTTAATATGTGAATGGGCAAAAACTAATATAACTAGCCTAAGTTAACTAACACATGACAACTAATAAAGTTGTATAAGGTGTTAAAATCCACTTGATCATCATGTTATGACATCATCACATATACATAACAACTTTTATAAAGTTATTTGGCATGATCTAAGGCCAAGTATTATTTGTTTAGGTTTCCCATGATGGAGTTACGCGTCGTACGCTCTAGTTGCCGAAACCCGCCTTTCCCAACCAATGTGATTTCATAGCCTCGCACTCTTTTAAATGTTTTATAAAATGTTTTATAAACCCGCGAGGGAGATAATATGTTAGTTTTAATAAAAATAGGACACAAGTTATCCTGATTGTATGTTTATTGATATGGACTCGAATGATTTGATGACTTAATGAATGCAATGAAATGGATTATTATTAGTTAGGTTATGTCACTAAAAGTCCCATTAGCATGAATTATTAACTACCGGGATTTGGTAGACGCTTATGCATATAATAGTACTATTTGGGGAAGATCACCCCAGTTCGCGCCTTGACGGTTGATCCCCGTCGTGCCACATTGATTGGTAAGCGAATTTATGTATGAGAGGATTTATATAGCGTGATTATTGTGACGACACGCTGCTTTAGATGGGGAAAGGAATTATGGGTTAGCTACCCGATATATGTTAAAGAAAGGCAACAATGTCATGCGGCTTATAATAATCTGATAATAAAAATACAGAATTATAGTATATTGCCTGACTAGCAATATGGGTCTTATTAGTGATATTATGTTTGTGTTTTGGTTTTACATAACTGTTTTATATAACAGTATTTATTAAACTCTATACAACATTATAAAACGTATTGTATGATGTTTTTACGACAATGGTTAGTATAATGATTTTGAAGGCAAAAGCCTATGCTATGATTTACGACAAAGATTCGTTTAAAATGTTTTTCGGTAATGATTATATACCGGTGATATATTAATGGTTTTTATTAAACTCTATGGTTTCACTCGGTGTTTCGCTGACTTTTAACATGTTTTATCTCAGGTACTTGAAGGTAATTCTCAGGAAGACGACAAAAATATATGGCCCGCATTTAATTAAAATTTTCTATTCAAATGTTTTGTAAATTTGTAAGATATACATTGACCTGAGAACCTATGTAATTTGATATTTATGAATGGAAAATGCTTTATTATTAAACGGCGCGATTTTTAAGCATTGTCTATGATTTGAGTAATGTGTTGTCCCATAACACCAACGACTCTTCCGCTGAATTGATATATGAAAATTTGGGGGTGTTACAGACTGGAATATCTACATCCAAATTATTGAAATACGTTACTGCACCCTGCTCATCATAGGAAGCTTTGGAGAAGATTACTTCAGCTGGATATGCATAAATGTCTTCATCGTCCATAGCTTGTAAATTATCTTCTAATGAGTCAACAGACTTTGCAGATTTTGACTTAGCAGTACTTGTAGATGAGGTACCGCTTGGTATAGTATGTACTGTTGAGTGTTTTGACTCCAAAGATTCTTCTCCTGAATGCTCATTACCAGATGTAGCATTATTTTCTTGATCTTAAAGCCTCTGAAGCTCTTGGGAGGCATGATCATCAACTGATGGCATTGTTTGCTTCTTAGGAGTAGCAGTTATAGGAGTAACAGTAGGCATACTGGGTGCATAGATGTAAACATCACCATCCTGAGAGTCTATTGAAGAAGGTTCTCCTTGAGTACCTGTCTTAGTTGTACCAATCTCATCACATGCATTGTTAGTTTGACAATCCTTTTGCACAAAATAGTAATCCATGGAATTAGGTAGATAATCTAAATCAAACATCCAAGCACAACGTATTCCTGGGACATTGGGTTTATTTTCTAAGAAATTAACATGGGCATTTTCTTCAACCTTTTTAGATGCCAAATTATAAACCCTATATGCTTTACTTTGCAATGAATATCCTACAAGATATCCTGGCTCAGATCATCAAACTTCCCCAAATGATCAAGAGTATTTAGTATAGACACATGAAACCCAAAAGGTCTTAAATGACTTATGGTTTGCTTAATACCAGTCAAAAGTTCATATGGTGTTCTGTTTTGAGGCTTGGTCACTAAGACTCAATTTAACACATAACATGCAGTATTGATTGCTTCTGCCTAAAAACTATTTGGCAAAAGAGAATCAGCTAGCATAGTTCTAGCATCCTCAATTAGTGTCATATTCTTCCTTTCAGCTACTCCATTTTGTTGTAGAGTCCTAGGATTACTAAATTGTCTCTTGATGCCTTTAGACCTACAAAATTCATCAAATTCAACATTCTTGAATTATGTCCCATTATCTGTCCTAATGATTAAGACTTGTTTAATGAACTGCTTTTCAATTAAAGTGACAAAATCCTTAAGTAATTCATTGGTTTCACTTTTAAGAGCTAAAAAGAAAACCTATAATCATAAGTTATAACTGGACAAAAGGTCTTATGACTAATGCTCCTAATAGAAATTGGACCAAACAAATCCATATGCCAAAGTTGCAAAGGCTTTGTCACAGTATTTATAGTCTTGGTCTTATAAGAGGTTCTATGTTGTTTACCTTTCTGACAAGCAGTACATGTGAAATCATTTTGAAAAGATTTGTTAGGTAACCCTCTAACTAAATTCTTATTCACTAACCTGTTAAGATTCTTGAAATTCACATGACCTAACCTCCTATGCCATAAATTAGACTCATCATTAGAAGCCTTAGCTAGCAAACATGTAATACCACCTGTTGGAGTAATAGTATGAAGATTAAAGGTGTACATGTTTTATTGTTTGGGTACTTTAAGAAGTATTTGAGATTCTTTAGTCATCTCAAAGTCTTTGGAGAGTACCAAGTAGTCTGTATCTGTAAACAACACCTTGTTCTTCTTATCACACATTTTGACACAAAAAAGAGATTGAATTCATTCAATTCTTTCACAAAGAACACATCTTCAAATTCCAACTTCCCTGTATTAATTTTTCCTTTGCCATTGATTCTACCTTTGCTATCTCCAAAGGCTACTGGTCCACCTCTGAATTCTTCAAATTCAGCAAGGAAATCTTTATTTCCTGTCATGTGTCTTGAGCATCCATTATACACTATGCATTTATCTTTTAATTCATCAATTAGATGCCCCTCAGTATCTTCATGTGAGAGATCCATCAAACCAAGTTATTCTTCTTCCTCATCTTCAGCCCAATTCACCACCCTATCTACAGTTACTAATGCTTTGGCTCCTTTGGGACTCCTGCTGTTTCCGTTTGGAAAGCTTTCAGTAATTCTTGGACTGGTTTTATAGCTGTTTTTGGACTTATGACTGCTACTTTTAGCCTTGTCTCTAGTGCATTGCCTTGCAAAATGTCCATTCCTTCCATAATTATAGCATTCAACTTTAGACTTTTCATATCCTAATGGTTCATTAGGATCAACAGTCATATTCCTTCCAGTCTTCTTAAAGAACCTATTAGATCACTATTAGATCTTACAAAAATCATAGCAGCTTGCCATTTGAGATCCATCTCTTCAACATCAACATCATCCATTTGGAACAAGTCATTGAGAGTTAGTCTTGGCCTGTTGTCTTGTCCAGCAAAGAATGAGAAGGCATCACTGTCACTAAACAATGGTGAAGATCTTCCTTGTGGATTTTGGGAGACTATAGGACTGCCTGTAGTACTTTGTGAGTAAGTACCGCTTGTATGTCCTCCAACGGTATTTTGGAAGTAAGTACCACTGCTTGATCCACTGGCGGCATTTTTAAAGTAAGTACCGCCGTTACCTTCTGACACGAAAGACAAGTTAGACTTTGTTTTTGCTGCTGCTTTGGTCACCTCAATGCTTTTAACATCTATCTCATAAGATCTAAGATTGTTGTAGAGATGATCAAAAGGAATTGTATCCAGATCATCCCTTGTGATGAAGTGCATAGCCATTGCTTTCCACTTTTGTGGAACACTTCTTAAGAATTTCAGATTAGCTTCTTCATTAGGAATTACTTGTCTATAAACTGCCAATTGAATTAGTAACTTACTGAACCTTCCATAGCCACCATAGATTCCTTCTATACTAGAAATTGAGAAGTTATCAAATTCTTGTTTCAGAACAATCTTATTTATCTTCTTAGATTTGTCATTACCTCCAAATCTAAGTTTGGTCGCATCCCACATAGACTTTGCATCTTTGTAATGATGAAAGCTAGGTAAGATGTCCTCTGAAAGTGACATAGCTAAAGCAGTTCTGGCCTTTCTTTCTTTGATCTCTGCTTGTACCTCCTCAGCAGTCACAACAGGTAAAGCATAGCATGTACCATCACGCAACCAATATAGCTTCTTAGGTGTATTCCCATTCCTAATAAAATGCCACAGAGTATAATCTGTGTGATTCAAGTAATGTTTTATCTGTAAAGCCCATGTCTTATAGTTATCACCCTTAAGAACTGGGAGTTTGATAGTAGAAAGAGTATGGGAAGGTGTTGTAGTTGAAGAAGTAACTACAACATCTACGGCTTGAACACCTTGTGGTGGTGTAGGATGCACAACTTGAGGCTGTCCCTGTGGTATTGGATCAGGTTCTGGAATATCTTCCAAGTAAGGGTCATCACCAGGTTGAGACATTGAGTTTTTGGTGTGAGTGGAGTGTTTAGGGTTGTGTTCTTCTTTTTCAGAGTTTCTCAACAAGCTCTAATACCACTTGTTGATCCCTTTGGTTGGATCTATATTCTGTTAAGAACTAGTATAGTAGTTTTTAATCAAACTAAAACACTCTAAGAACTCTTACTCAAACTAAATAAGTTATGCAGAATCTAACTTATAAAGCACAGAAGAACATAATTACTATTAACTATTTGATTCTCTTATTAATCGACTTGAATGAGGTACATGAATGATATCGTACCTATGTTTGTTTTATAGAGTAAGGAACCCTAGAATCCTTAGAATATTCTATAAAGATAACTATATCACAGACGATATATTATCAATATTCTAACTATTTAAGTATATCACATAAGATATACTCTAACTATAACTATGACATGTCTTATACAAAGATATATTCGTCCTAAACAATATAGCAGTACTTAATTTATAAGTAACTGTAACACCCCCAAATTTTTATCTTTAGTTCAGCGGAAGAGTCGTTGGTGTTACGGGATAACACATTACTCAAATCATAGACAATGCTTAAAATCGCGTCGTTTAATAATAAAGCATTTTCCATTCATGAATATCAAATTTACATAGGTCCCAAGTCATAGTATTTCATACAATTTTTACAAAACATTTGAATGGAAATTGTTATTAAAGTGCGGGCCATAAATTCTTGTCGTCTTCCCGAGAATTACCTTCAAGTACCTGAGATAAAACATGTTAAAAGAAAAGGTCAGCGAAAACGCCGAGTGAATTCATAGAGTTTAATAAAAACCATTAATATATCATCGGTATAAAATTATTATCGAAAATCATTTTGTATAATTCCTTGTTGTAGGCCATAAAATAAGCCAAAAACATTTTATAAAAATCTTTGTTGTAAATCATACTATAGGCTTTTGCCATCAAAACCATTATACGAACCAATGTCGTAAAAACATCATACAATACGTTTTATAACGTTGTATAGAGTTAAATAAAAACCGTTATATGAATATAGTTATGTAAAACCAAAACACGAACATAATATCAATAATAAGACCCCGTACTGCTAGTCAGGCAATATATTGTAATTCAATGCGTATAGCAGTGTTTTCGTTATTGGATTATTATAAGCCGCATGATATTGCTACCTTACTATAACAAACAACGGGTAGCTAACCCGAAACTAATTTTCCCATATAAAACAGCGTGTCGTCACAATAATCACGCTTATATAAATCTTCTCATACATAAATTCGCTTACCAATAAATGTGGCACGACGGGGATCAACCGTCAAGGCGCGAACTGGGGTGATCTTCCCCAAATAGTACTATTATATGCATAAGCGTCTACCAAATCCCGGTAGTTCACAAATCATGCTAATGGGACTTTTAGTGACATAACCTAACCTTAATAATCCATTTCATTTCATACATCGGGTCATCTAATCATTCATCGAGTCGTACAATCATTCGGGTCCAAATCAATAAACAAACAATCAGGACAACTGGTGTCCTATTTTATTAAAACTAACATGTTATCTCCCTCGCGGGTTTATAAAACATTTCATAAAAAATTTAAAAGAGTGCGAGGCTATGAACTCACGTTGATTGGGAAAGGCGGTTATCGACGATTTAGATGTACGGTACGTGCTTCAATCAAGGAAACCTAGACAAATAATACTCGTCTTAGACTTTTGTCCAATGACTTTATAAAAATAATAGCTATGTATATATATGATGATTTTATAAATATGATGATGATCAAGTGGGATTGTACATCATTATTCACTCGTTATAGTGTTATGTGTTGGTAAATTTTTATACTAGTTTTACTAGTTTAACTTCTTTACATGTCAATGCCCAATAAGCCCATGAGAAGCCCATTACATTTTATTAGTCCAATTAAACTTTTAACATCTGCCCTATACTCACATGTTGGACCCAAGTGAGTTAAGCCCAATGAATAAGTCCATTAGTGTTTAGCCAAATTAGTTGGGTTAATAGTCCAATAAGGCTAATTTGGCCCGTTAATGTCCATATGTTATAAAGCTCAGGTTTTATCGGTTTTTACTTGTTATATAAGTTTATACATCAGTATGTGAGTTTAAAAAAAGTTTACATTAGACAGATCCGAACGTCTACGTTTTATTTAACAAAAACGTTAATCTTTCGGTTTTAGCCGAAAAGACGTAAAACTTATGTATATAGTTTTAATAACTTGTAAAATGTTTGTACTTGTAAATTATATAAAATGTCTCATTTTAATATCATAATACATAACTCTCATTTATAATTATTATTAGTAACTAGTGGGTTTTTATATATGTATATTTTATAAGTACATAATTTGAGTGCTTATATTATATACTTTTTATTTTACAAAATCTGATCCTAAATATTCAGTCCACTAAAACATCCATATCTAGAGTTCTATAAGGAGATAGAACCCCAAATTTTTATATCAAAAACTACATGATATGTGCTTCATTTAAATCTTTTATAGCTAATGATGAATCAGCTTCTAAGTATTTTAATAAATTCGTCCAAATCAGTCTATGCAGATTTGTACTCCAATATTGTTTTGATCATATCTCACTCATTTTAAGGATTCCATTGTATGGCAAACTCTCACATGTGTATAAGCCATATACCTTACTGTATATTAAATAATCTATGCCATTTTAAAAAGTTATCATATGGTTATTCTCTGTTTTATACAGCCTACACTTTTAATCATGATTTTATCATTCTTTCATATAGCTCTTAATCATTTTAATCAAGTTTATCAACACATGATCCTCACACAATATTTTTATCATCATTCATCATCATATAAATATACATAAATGAAGAAAAATACAAGATTACATATTCAAACTAACAAGAGGATAGGAATAAACAATCTCTATACCACCAATAGTGATGAAAAGATGAGTTTTTGGATGAACAAGACTTGGTTTTGGGTAACCAATCTTATGAGATATCCACACCACTTCTAGGATCACAAAGTATTTGTAGACTCCTTCAAAAATCAGCCCTTGATCTTCATGGAAACTCCTTGCTAGTTGTTAAAATCACCTCCAATCTTCAAGTCTTCTATAGGTTTCCATCTTTTGCAAGATTAACATAAGATTTCATGGGTAAAATTGATCAAATGGGGGTATTTTAGAGAGAGAGTGGATGGCAAGATGGAGTATAGGGAGAGAATTATGTGTTTTTGCATGTAAAAATATAGGTGCTTGTTTAGTGTTTAGTGGTTTTGAGGAAAATGGTTTTGGTGTGTAAACTAGGACAAGTGTCCTAGTTTATGTTTATAAACTTGCCACATCTTTGATGTGGTGGTGGTATGTTGGTCGTCCCATAGTGGGGTGAGGAAAGTATAAACTTGTCTCACCCACTAATCTACGGGTACTTGATGAGACTATAATTATACATAGTCTCATCGTCCAAATCGGGCTAAAAACGCTTAAAATATCATCAAAAATACCCAAATATATGCTTGTGTTTGTTCATTGTGTATTTTAGGTACGGATATCGTGAAATCAACAAAAGATGACAAGAATGAAGCAAAAACGAACACGGGAAACGAAGCTGCACAAAGAACCGGGCCTAAGTATGGAATTTCCTAAAAACCCTTGAAGTTTGAAGATTTGTCAACTTTGGTCCCTCATTTTTGAAGAATTACAAGAAAGGTGCCTCAACTTTAGCACTCATGTACTTTATACCCGTGAAGAATCACATTTTACATCAGAGGTCCCTAAAGTATGAAGAAAGTGCAAGTATAGTCCCTCTAGAATGAAGATATTGCAAATCAAGTCCTTTTCCAAGATAAATCAACCACAAGGGCTGAAACTGCCAAAATACGAAACTTCAACAAAGGAAATGGAGCAGCTTGGTTTTTATATAAGTGAGGGACTGGAATTATAATTTTCAAAAGTTTAAATAACTATTGTTAATTAAACAGGGGGAAACATCATTAACACCCCTAAAAACGGATCAAATTGCCTTGTTCATCAGTGTTCATAATCCCCCTCTCACCCAGATTTAACTTTCAGCAATTAAAGGGTTTTCAAAAATTACTTTGGTCAAAACGTAATTAAACCCACACCCAATACATCCCATGTGCAAGAATAGGTTGAGTCAGCACAAGAAGCCAAGGAGTTCCAGCTATCATTCACATGTTACCATAGGAAGACTGATTAATGGTTGTGATCACATTCCTTGGTCCCCAATATTCATCAAACGGCCAAAAAAAGATAGTGTCGACATATCACATCTCACTTTAGCAAAAAGTTAAATTTATGAAGATTCAAGAATGAAACTGAAGGGCATTTGTGGAATTTGTAATGAAAGGATGTTGTCATCTGAGTTTCTAGGGTTTCTTCATGAATTTTTATAAATAGACTAGCTTAGTTATTGTTTAGGTCGTTCCAATTTTTCACCATTTGTAAAAACGAATTGTGTTTGAATTGAGTTCCATCTTTTTTTACTATTGCAATTTTAATTACATGCACCTTTACATTACATGTTCTTTAAATACTTTGCATCCCAAGTTCTTTTTACACAAGAAAACAGTTTTGTCTTTGGGAAGTTACTGTAGTGCAGCTTATTTGTGGCTTATTTGACACATAAGCCACAAGTTAAGTTTTTTTAGTTGGTTCATCCTGCTGGTTACGAGGAGGCAGTTGGGTTTTTCCTTGGTGTTTCATTCTGTATCAAGAAAGATTGGTTTCGGTTGAAAAGTTTCCGAGATAAGCTGATAAGAAGGGGTATAAGCTGATAACTGAGTGTTGATAAGCTTGAAAAGGGGTGCTAGAAGCTCATAGTAAGATTGGTCAGTAGTGATAGACTATTGACCCAATGTGAGTCTCCATTTTATCATATTTTCGAGCTTAGTTTACAATATTCTATGATTTGCTTGTCAACTCGCTTCTTGAGCTTATTTTTGTATCTTTCTTATTTGTTTTTCTGCCTATTTAAATTTTATGTCATTTATTTTGGTGCTTGTTCTTAAATTATGCTTTACGTTTCTCTTTAATTTCACTAGTATGTCTGGAAATAGTGTTTGGCACAAGGTTTAAATTTTTTTCATAGCTTAGATTAAGAAGTAAGTTTGAATTGCATCATCATTTGAGAGGTTAGAAGTAACTGATTCAAGCTTTGTTTCATTCCAAAGTAGTTAAAATAAAAAAATAAGTCGTTTCTTAAGTTAATGTAGTTATAGAAAAAAGAGACCTTAGATTTTTGAGTTAAAGTGTTTTGTTGCGTGTTCATGCTTGTTTTTACTTAAATTATGGTCATTTAAGGTTTGGTGGTGATAATTCTAAGTGTGGTAGTACTCTAGCTCAGAATAGTGGTCATAAGTAGTCACTCTTAGTTTACATTTGTTCATTATCTGAGATACTTAG
Organism: Glebionis coronaria; assembly: GCA_025667525.1. Lineage (NCBI taxonomy): Eukaryota > Viridiplantae > Streptophyta > Magnoliopsida > Asterales > Asteraceae > Glebionis > Glebionis coronaria. The sequence goes on along the minus strand of CM046879.1, from coordinate 17,371,999 downwards.
ACGCTAGTAGCTTTAATTCACTCAGTATATTGAATTAGGTTTTGAAATCTAGTAATCTATTAGTTGAGATATAGGTTGTCATCTGTTTTGGTTTAAATCAGATTATAGAGCTTAATAAGTACCTTGTTCTTATGCCATAAGTTCACTTTTGTGCACCTACAGGTTAAGAGCTGTTCATGTTTTAGTACCTCATATGCATTTGTTCTAAACTTTGATTTCTGCTTGTGATCTGTAATTCTTTTTGTTGTTGTTGTTGTGTGTTATTGTGTTCTTATTGTCCAATTCTCATAAGAAAATGGAATTTGATTTAAAAGATAAGATAAATATCTTAAAACATGAGCTAGAGGGTAGTATGGATATTAGAAATATCATGACAAAGGTCAATAGAGACCTACAGGCTAAGTTAGATGAGGCCATTAAGAACAAAGATAATGTTGACCTCAAGATTCAAAGATTTGATAGAGCCACCCAAAACCTAGGAGACTGTGTAGCTAAACAAAGGGATCCTAAGGACATGACTGGGATTGGGATGAATGATTACTCTTTGGTTCCACCACTAGCTGGTGACTTCTATGGTGTCCTTAGAAAGGATTTATCTTGGACTAATATACCAGAATGCCAAGAAGAGGAATTCATTCCTCCACCAAGAGTTGTCACTCCAGTGGAAGAGTATCAACAAAAACTGACTGACCTAAATGAGTGGAAGAAAGCTAACCCTACTTTATTTGTTAAGGGAGGTTTGCTATGTGAAAGTCCCAATGAATCACCACCCATTAAGGTTACTCACCCAATCACTGGTAAAGCTGTTGACCTAGGCTCCAACACTGTTAGAAGACCTACCATTAAATATGCAGAGATGTATAGGAATATTAGGTCACCCAAGAGCCAAGTTAGCAGTCATGGAACAGGTTTCTTCTCTTCTAGACCTAAAGTTATGTCTAAGAAAGCCTGTTATACTTGTGGTAGCTTTTCACATTTGGCATACAAATGTGTCAACGCTCCCAAAGCCAGCGCTGATAGGAACAATTTCAGCGCTGATAGGAAGAAAGTCAACGTTGTTCGGAAGTCAAACGTTGTCTGACCCAAACCTTGTGTGCAGAAAAGTCCACAAGTGATTAGACCTGCCCCATTCTTTACTAGAAGGTCTAAAACTCATGGACAAAGACCTTTTCAAAAGACAAACACCTGGTCAAATAGGCAATGGGTTCCTGTAGCAAACCCTAGGTTCAACGCTGACAAGGGTAATTTCAGCGTTGACAGGACAAAATCCAACGCTGACAGAAACGTGACCAGACCTAAATATTTGCAGCCACAAGGTAAGAGGTCTAAAGCTTCTTCAAGCTTAACATGGAGACCCAAGAAAGATCAAAACCTTAATGATAATGGGATTTCAATGACTTGCAATAGATTTAATTACATTTCAAAGTTCATTACAAAACCTATTGGGGTTAACTGGGTATTTCATCCTAAAAAGGATGAGAATGGGGTTGTTGTGAGAACTAAGTCTATTATTATTGAACAACCAGATGAATCCAAGTCTTCTGAGACTTGGGTTCCTAAAGAAAACTAATTTGTTTTCTTTATGTGCAGGGCATTCAAAGACAGATCAATGATTATGGATATTGGGATAGTGGATGCTAAAGGCACATGACAGGAAAGGAAGACTATCTGACGAACTTCACTCCTATTAAAGATGGTGATAAGGTATACTTTGGAGGTGGCTACGGCACCATTACAGGCAAAGGAACCCTTCTCACCAATAATCTGCGTTTTGAAAACGTCTTCCTGGTAAAAGAACTTGATTATAATCTGTTTAGTGTATCACAAGTTTGTGATAACAAAAATAAGGTTCTTTTCACTGATACTGAGTGCTTGGTGTTAAGCAAGGATTTTAAGATCCCTGATGAGAAATATATTGAGTATAGAACACCTAGGCATAAGGACATATATAATGTGAATTTAAATGGGATTAAAATGAATGCAAATATGTCTTGTTTTTATGCTAAGGCCTCAGTAGATGAAAGTAATTTGTGGCACAGGATACTAGGGCACATAAACTTTAAAAATATAAATAGACTTGTGAGGCTTCGTTTAGTTGATGGTTTGCCTGAGAAGGCCTTCCACAATGACCACTCTTGTGTTGCATGTCATAAAGGCAAGCAGCACAAGGTCTCATTCAAGTCCAAACAAGTGCATACTAGTTCCAGACCTCTTCATATGCTTCACATGGACCTCTTTGGTCCAACAAATATAGAGAGTTTGAATGGCAAGTCATATTGTTTTGTTGTCACAGATGACTTTTCTAGGTTTACTTGGACATTCTTTCTAGCTATGAAGAGTGACACAGCTGATGTTCTTATTGATTTTATCACTCAGATTGAGAAAAGGTCTGGCAATGAGGTTAAAATGCTTAGGAGTGATAATGGTGGAGAATTTAGGAACAAGAAGCTAGATGACTTTTGTGCCAGGAAAGGAATTACTAGGCAATTTAGCATTGCTAGAACCCCACAACAAAATGGGGTTGCTGAAAGGAAAAATAGAACCCTAATTGAAGCAGCCAGAACAATGTTGGCTGATGCTCACTTTCCAATAGCCTTTTGGGCTGAGGCTGTTAATACAGCATGCTATGTGCAAAATAGAGCATTGGTTAACAAAATTCAGAACAAAACACCTTATGAGTTACTGTGGGGAAGAAAACCTAATATTAGTTTTCTCAGACCTTTTGGATGTCATGTAGTAGTCTTGAACACTAGTGATGCCTTAGGGAAATTTAGTGCAAAAGGTGATGAAGGTTACTTCATGGGGTATTCAGTCCAGAGCAAGGGTTATAGGGTTTATCTTAAGGAGGACAAACGGATAGTTGAGAGAGTACATGTTAGGTTCTTAGAGAATAAACCTAGTGATCCTGAAAGTGGTCCTAATTGGTTGTTTGATCTGGAACCCTTATCTAGAACTTTAAATTATATGCTTGTCACTAATCCATACATTGTGAAGGTAACTTCAAATGTTGTGGAGGAACAAGTTGTTGATGTTTCAGGTACACAGGTTAATGAGAGGGTTGGATCACAAGCAGAAAAGGCATCTCCTACATTTGAATATGTCATAATTCCCATTTGGACAGATGCTTTTGCTGCTGCTGCTGCTGCTGGACAAGATAATGGTGGTTTCCAAATACCACCAGATACAAATATGCATGGTTCTTCAGGCGCTGACAAAGGCAAATATAGCGCTGACAAGACCAATTCAGACGTTGACAACAACATTTCAAGTGCTGTTAGCCCAGACGCTGACAACCAAGATTCAAACGTTGACAACACTTATGGGCATCTTTTATCTTCCAGTTTTGAACAAGGTGGACCTTCCAATGTTCATGAAGAGATTCATGTTGCTCAAAGAGAGTCTGATGAAGAAGATATTGGAAACATGGAGCATGAGGTTGAGGACACCAGACTTTTTGAAGGAGGGGTTCTCACCTCTACAATGAAGAATCACCCCACATCTCAGATCATTGGTGATATTAAGACTCCAGTTCAGACAAGAAGATCCCATCAAGGTCTTGGTGGATTTATTGCCAATATACACAAGAAGGTTGATACCCCTCTTGTACAAGCATGTTTGTTTGCATGTTTTCTGTCACAAGAAGAACCCAAGAAAATATTTGATGCTCTCAAAGAACCAAGTTGGGTGGAAGCAATGCAGGATGAGCTTCACCAATTTGCAATTCAGGATGTTTGGGAGCTGGTTGACTGTCCTAGACATGTCAGACCTATTGTGACAAGATGGGTTCTCAGGAACAAAAGAGATGAAAGAGGTATTGTGGTCAGAAACAAGGCAAGGTTAGTGGCTCAAGGTTATACACAAGAGGAAGGGATAGACTATGAGGAGTTCTTTGCACCAGTTGCAAGGATTGAAGCTATTAGGATTTTTCTAGCCTATGCTTCCTGCATGGGCTTCACAGTCTATCAAATGGATGTCAAGAGTGCTTTCTTGTATGGCACCATTGTTGAGGAAGTATATGTCATGCAACCTCCTGGTTTTGAGGATCCAGAGCATCCAGATAAAGTGTATAGAGTCAAAAAGGCTATGTATGGCCTTCATCAAGCCCCTAGAGCATGGTATGGTACTTTGTCTACCTATTTGGTGGACAATGGATTCAAGAGGGGCACCATAGATCAGATATTATTTACAAAGAAGAAAGGCAAGGATGTGTTGATTGTGCAGGTCTATGTTGATGATATCATTTTTGGATCTACTGATCCAAAGATGAGTGAGGATTTCTCCAAGATTATGACAGACAAATTCAAGATGAGTGCTATGGGGGAGATGAACTTCTTTCTTGGTTTACAAGTTCAGCAGAAAGAAGATGGTATCTTCATCTCCCAGGACAAATATGTTGCTGAGATCTTGAAGAAGTTTGGCTTTTCTCCACATGAAAAGAGGGCTACTACTCCTATGGATAGAGAACACCCTTGGGGAAAGATTGGAGATGGGAAAGATGTTGATGTCAGGCATTATAGATCCATGATTGGATCCTTGATGTATCTTACTGCCTCCAGACCTGACATTATGTTTGCTGTGTGTGCTTGTGCACGCCATCAAGTGACTCCCAAAGAATGTCATCTTTATGCTGTGAAGAGGATCTTTAGGTACCTAATATGCTTTCCCAGTCTTGGTTTGTGGTACCCAAAGGATTCACCATTGGAGCTGATTGCATATTCAGATAGTGATTATGGAGGTGATAAGTTTGATAGGAAATCCACAACTGGTGGATGTCAGTTTCTTGGGAGCAGGTTAATATCTTGGCAATGCAAGAAACAAACAGTGGTGGCTAATTCTACAACTGAAGCAGAGTATGTGGCTGCAGCAGCATGTTGTGGTCAAGTGTTGTGGATTCAGAACCAGCTGTTGGATTATGGGTATAATTTCATGCATACTAAGATATTTGTTGACAATAATAGTACTTTATGCATCATTAAGAATCCTGTACATCATTCTAAAACTAAACACATAAAAATTAGACACCATTTTATAAGAGATTGCTTTGAGAAAGGTTTAATACAACCAGATAAGGTTGACACTGAGGAAAATGTGTCAGATTTATTAACTAAACCTTTTGATACTGGAAGATTTCAATACTTGCTAACAAGTATTGGAATGGTTAATCTCACTTAATATGTGTTTTGGATTCTTTCTGTAAAAGTATGTACAGGATGATGCATTATTATTATTGGTCTTATTGATGATTTAGATTTTCCACTATATTTTTCTAACACTGACAAAGGTTGCTTGAACACTGATAAGTGTTTTTGTAACGTTGTCAGCAATATAATTGTCTAACACTGACAAAGCTTCCTTCAACGTTGTCATGTGTTATCGGGGCGTTGTCAACAACAATGTTAGTTTTGTGGTTTTCAATCTAAATGTGCAGATGGTGTTAGCAGTATACCATTGGATACAGAGTTGCTTATGGATCAATGGAGAAGCATTTGGACAAGTTTTTATTTATGGATGATGGTTGGAATGTTTCATTCCTATCTTGACATTAATTTTTTATGTTCATGCATGATTTTAGCAAACTTTTTGTATCATCGTTTAAGGTGAGGTTTTAGGAACCTTTAGGATGTTTGGGTATCCATATGATACTCTTATCACAATTCTAGATTGTGTCCACAGGTGAGTATGGGTTAGTTTTACTAAACCATGAGGCACTGTATCATGCATAGTATATCAACTTTGCATGCTGCCAAGACATTTTTGGCCTAGAATTGGTTGTGGTCTGTTGGGAGACTTGGGAATGATTTTGATATGGGATTTACCTGGGAGTAACAAGGATTTTATAAGGTAACTTTGTTGTTAAGAATTTTGGTTAGCAAGGGACACTAGAGGACTGTTATGTCTATCTTGCTTATGCAAGTGTGCATAACTGGACAGTGCTTGCCGCCCTATAATAATTATCAGCTTTTGGTTATCTTCTCTAGGATAAATTACTTGTTAAGATCATTTTTCACTTTTTAAAACAATTTTATTTTTGGACGCTGACAAGATTTTTCCAAGCGTTGTTGTGACCAAATTGGACGCTGACATGGCTTTAGGCGAACGTTGACAAGATTATAGCCGTTGGGCGTTGATAGGTTATTTTTTACCGTTGACAATCAATGGGACCTACCTATTTGTTACTTTTTGACATATTTTCAAGCCGTAATTTTAGGAGTTGTTACTTTCATTTAATGCATGAGATAACTTATAACTTTTTCAATATTTTCATGATTAGTTTTTGAAAATCTTTGCCTATTTTTGGGTCAATCACACGCATTCTTTATCTCCTATAAATTTGGCTCCTATTTTTAAACAGGGTATCTATTGTTCATGGGAGGTCTTGGGTGGTTACTGAGGCCTTGGTACGCCAAGCCTTGCATCTTGATGATGCTGATGGTGTAGCCATTCTTCCCATAAATGAAATAGAACAAGGGCTTAGGGCTTTGGGATATCCTTTTCCTGATGAAGGTACTCTAAACAAGTATCATAAGCAGGAATTTCCCCCATCCTGGAAGTACCTCATCCACATTCTCCTTCAATGTTTGAGTCCCAAATGTACTGCACACAATGAGATCAATAGATCCATTGCCAGTGCTATTGTGTGCATTGCAACAGGGCAAAAATATAACTATTCTAAAATGATTTTTGAAGGGATGTGTAAAAACAAGGGGACAAAAATGACTTTAGCTTATCCCCGTTTTCTGCAAATGAATTTTGATGATCAAGGTTATTGTTCAAGGAATCACAATGATTTTTATAAGATCCCTGAACAAAAGAAAGCTATTTTTACAAAGATGAATTCACCACCCCATAGAGACTTACCTTTAACCCCAGCCATGCTTGCTGTTATTGCAGCAGCACAACCCCAACCAGACCCCCAACCTCAAATTGAACCTCAACCAGAACTTGAACCCATTCCTGAACCTTTACCCTCATCTGACCAAATGCTCATTGACCAAGAACCCTTTGACGCTGACACATCAAATGTTGGCGTTGATGTGCCTATTTCCAACGCTGACACACAACCTTCACAATCCCAAACACCCCTTAACCAACCCACATCTACCCATTCTTCCACACCATCTTCCACACCACCTGAATATAGGTTGATAAAACGCCAAAGGACTACTGGAGTGTTCTCCTCTGGTGGTCCTAGCCATGAAGCAGAGAGAACCACCATCACAAGTGTGGCTGGTGACCTGGATGAGGCTGGGACTATTGGTTCTGGCTTAGATGCTGGCCAAGGCAGTCCCACCATAATTAAGTCCTCATCTTTGCCCAATGAACCTGACTTGGGAGGTCAAATCCCCATTTCAGAAGAGGGCAGACTGGAACCAATGACTCTTTTGGAATTGACGGCAGTCTGCATTAGCTTGCAAAAGCAAAATGCAGACTTAGTACAAATTGTCAGCTCTCAAGGCCTTGAACTCAAGCAATTGAGGGAGAGGATTGTTGTTTTTGAGAGTGATCATGCTAGGAGGGGTATGGAGGAGTCTACCAAAGGGGAGGAAGATCAAAGAAATCTGAGTGATAAGGGCAGCCAAGATGGTCAATCAATGGATGTTGCTGAAGCCCTTACAACTTTGAAGGAACAAACAGGTTTTGAAACGTCCTTAATCTCTCCAACCAATCTAAATTTATCATTTACAGCTATGTTGAGATAGGTTACACAAGGCGCTGAGGGAAAATATTTGAGCATTGACAAGGCCAATTTGGACGCTGATAGAAGTATTTTGGGCGCTGATAGAGGAAATTTGGGCGTTGACAGACCTGTACATGAAGGTGATGTATTCCAGTCATCATCTATCATCAAGGAAGTTTCTACTCAGGTATTACCATCTACCTTACCAACCATTGCACCATCAGATAAGGGTAAGGGTAAATTGGTAGAAGAAATTGTTCCAAAGGATGCAGCCCAAGTTGAATTTGATAGAAGATTGGCTGAACAAATGATGGAACAAGGTGAAAAGGAAAAGTCACCATTTGTTGTGACTTCTGAAGAAGAAAGTGAAGGAGCTAGCTCAGACTCAAGTGTGATGATTATAGAACCTGAAAGGCTTGAGTATGGTGATGAGCTTGCTAGGGAAAAGTTGAGAGACTTAAAATTGTAGGTTGACTTTGACATGCCAGAGGTGGTTCAAATGTACAATTCTTGGGAAGAAAGCTGCATGGATAATCCAGACTTGACCATTTCAGATCAAATATGGGGTTTGGAGCTTCTTCTTAGAGTTCAGAAGGATTGTAAGGTGATTTTGAAGCACAAGGCAAGCAATATTCTCTCAGAATTGAAAAGGGATAGAAGAGAGCTCTACTTTATGTTGCTCAGATGTCATGGAGTTGGATGGACACATCAGAAGTTGAAGGCTTTGACATTTGATGAGTTGGAACATAGGGCTTATCCTATTTGGGTGAGAGTGCAGGAAGCAAACACTCTCAGACTCCTTTCAGACGAAAGAAAGGAGCAACTTGCAGAAGAAATGGAAATCAAGAAAGCTATGATAGTTCCCAGGCCAGTGAAGAAGGGATTTAAACTTGAGTTTCCAAAAGATATGAATCCACTATATCCAAGTGAAGCAGTTATCAGAAAGAGCCTCAAGCTCTCCCCATTAGAAGCTTCAAATATGGTGCAAGTGTTACCATTAGATTTCAGGAATCCAATTGTGAGTTATGATGAGGATGAATGTGGATTCTGGAAGATTGGCAGATTTGGCAAGGAGGTACACACTTTTACCACTCTCATATCTTTATTTGCAAGTTGTGATAGAGAAGACTTGGTGGACCTTTGGATGTTACTAGAGACCAAGTATGAGGCTGAAGCACCAACTTCAGCTAATGGAATAAAACTTTGGACCACATTCAAAAGAATGTGTAGGACAAATTAGGAAGATCCTGAAATATGGAAGGATCTTGAAGATGACCTCAGTGGTCTTCAATGGAGGTTATATTCAGCTGCTGGTGTATACCATTTGAGTTCTACAAAGTTTGTTGAGTATCTACTTGTGGATGCTCAGTATTTCATATCCAAGGCTGTTTTGGAAAAGATGAAGGACACTCAGCTGGAGATAGATTATTCAAGTGACGTGGCAAAGAATTTGATCAGATTTATTCATTACCAATATGAGAAGGTTTGTCAGACTCCTCCAAGTTCTTAATGCTTATTCAGAAACTTGATCATAAGAGTGGATATCAAGTTTAGGGGAGGATTGTTGGGAATAAATTAAGGCCAGATCACTTGAGCGCTGACAAGAACAAAACAAGCGTTGACAGGAACAAAGCAAGCGCTGACAGCTCAAGCGTTGACAAGTTAAAGTCAAGCGTTGACAGATTGAAGACAAGCACTGATGAAAGATATAAGCTACACGTTTATTATATTCTAGAATACTTCTAGTAAGGATAGAAACGACAATGTATTTTCTATGTTTATCTTTACCTAGAATAGTTGATACGTAGCTTATTGTACAAGGCTTCTTAGTCTATAAAAGAAGGCCTTTAGGTTAATGTTCAATATCAAGTTTTACATAAGTATTCGTTTATAAACATCTTTCATTGTAAGCAAGTTCGACATTGATAATCAAAGTGAAAGTTTGTTTATATCTTGTGTGTTCTTGTTTAAGTGTTAAATTCCGCATAACACTTAGATTCACAAAGCATATACAAAGGTTTCTCTACGTGCTATACTTGATCTAATCTCGTATACACAAAGCTAATCGATCTATGTTTGGGATCAACAGATAACTCCATGATAGAGCTAGTTAACATGTATTTCATGGCTAGAAAAGATCAAAAGGAGTGTTTGTAGCTCAAAAGTGGACGGCAAGGGGTGATGTGGTTGAGAGGATTTGAGGTTGTTTGCATGTATGGAAATGGTGGTGTGTGTAGTAGCTAATGGTTTTGACTAGGAAGTGGAAAGTGTAAGCTTAAGGTGTAAGCTAAGTTACACTTGTAACTAGTTAGCTTAACATGATTCCACATCCTTAGATGTGGTGTCATGTGCCGTCCCATTCAAGCTAGTGGGGTGGGACAATGTATTTTGTCCCATCTCACTAGTTTACGGGTATTCCTCGATTCTAGTTTTCTCGATTTGCGTGCCCTCGGGTCGTTTTACGAAAAACGTTTTTATAAATTATGAATCAACGTCACAAAACGAATCCAATAAAAATTGTCTCATCAAAAACGGAGTTCGAAAACGTAAATACGTAATCCTAAGGTTTCCGGTTTAGTCGTAAAGGACGTTAAAATAAAATTGTAAGTCCTAATCTTTTCTCGTAAATTTGTGAGTTTATGAACCAACACAAATTTAAAGCTCCAAAATAATATTCACAAATAAATTTATTTTCTGAAATGTCGGACTGTCACCAAAGACGGTGTATGTAAACGTAACCACGCAACGTAGAATCCTCTGGTTTAGACGTAGTCGACGCTACTTCAAGACGTAAATCCAATTTACTTCCGAAAAATAAGTGAGTTCATATTGTAACATTAAAATAATGTTTTCTTATAAATAGTGAGAATAAAATATCAACCATAAATTGACGGATTGTCACAAATACTATATAATATAAAAAGCCCACTTGGAATAAAATACTATAAATTAAGTATATAAAACTTAATAAAAGATAATACTATCATAAAATGTGTTTATATACTATAATGAATAAGTACCACATTTTATAAAAGTACAAATCAACTAGTTTCCAAACTACAAACTATGTATATAGATTTTTACGTCTTTTCGGCTAAAACCGAAAGATTAATTTTTTTACCTAATAAAACTTAGATGATCGGACCCGTCTAATGTAACACTTTAATAGAACATATATTGATATGTAAACACACTTGAAAAGTAAAAATCGACAAAACCGAGCTTTGTAACATATGGACCATAATGAGCCAAATTAGCCTTGTTGGACCACTAGGTCCAACTAATTTGGCTTAACACTAATTGAATTACTCATGGGCTTAACCCACTTGGGCCCAAAATATGAGTATAGTCCTGGCCTTAAAAAGTATAAATGGGCTAATATAATTTATTGGACTCTTAATGGGCTTATTGGGCCTTAATATGTGAATGGGCAAAAACTAATATAACTAGCCTAAGTTAACTAACACATGACAACTAATAAAGTTGTATAAGGTGTTAAAATCCCACTTGATCATCATGTTATGAAATCATCACATATACATAACAACTTTTATAAAGTTATTTGGCATGATCTAAGGCCAAGTATTATTTGTTTAGGTTTCCCATGATGGAGTTACGCGTCGTACGCTCTAGTTGCCGAAACCCGCCTTTCCCAACCAATGTGATTTCATAGCCTCGCACTCTTTTAAATGTTTTATAAAATGTTTTATAAACCCGCGAAGTAGATAATATGTTAGTTTTAATAAAAATAGGACACAAGTTATCCTGATTGTATGTTTATTGATATGGACCCGAATGATTTGATGACTCAATGAATGCAATGAAATGGATTATTATTAGTTAGGTTATGTCACTAAAAGTCCCATTAGCATGAATTATTAACTACCGGGATTTGGTAGACGCTTATGCATATAATAGTACTATTTGGGGAAGATCACCCCAGTTCGCGCCTTGACGGTTGATCCCCGTCGTGCCACATTGATTGGTAAGCGAATTTATGTATGAGAGGATTTATATAGCGTGATTATTGTGACGACACGCTGCTTTAGATGGGGAAAGGAATTATGGGTTAGCTACCCGATATATGTTAAAGAAAGGCAACAATGTCATGCGGCTTATAATAATCTGATAATAAAAATACAGAATTATAGTATATTGCCTGACTAGCAATATGGGTCTTATTAGTGATATTATGTTTGTGTTTTGGTTTTACATAACTGTTTTTATATAACAGTATTTATTAAACTATATACAATGTTATAAAACGTATTGTATGATGTTTTTACGACAATGGTTAGTATAATGATTTTGAAGGCAAAAGCCTATGCTATGATTTACGACAAAGATTCGTTTAAAATGTTTTTCGGTAATGATTATATACCGGTGATATATTAATGGTTTTTATTAAACTCTATGGTTTCACTCGGTGTTTCGCTGACTTTTAACATGTTTTATCTCAGGTACTTGAAGGTAATTCTCGGGAAGACGACAAAAATATATGGCCCGCATTTAATTAAAATTTTCTATTCAAATGTTTTGTAAATTTGTAAGATATACATTGACCTGAGAACCTATGTAATTTGATATTTATGAATGGAAAATGCTTTATTATTAAACGGCGCGATTTTTAAGCGTTGTCTATGATTTGAGTAATGTGCTGTCCCATAACACCAACGACTCTTCCGCTGAATTGATATATGAAAATTTGGGGGTGTTACAGACTGGAATATCTACATCCAAATTATTGAAATACGTTACTGCACCCTGCTCATCATAGGAAGCTTTGGAGAAGATTCCTTCAGCTGGATATGCATAAATGTCTTCATCGTCCATAGCTTGTAAATTATCTTCTAATGAGTCAACAGACTTTGCAGATTTTGACTTAGTAGTACTTGTAGATGAGGTACCGCTTGGTATAGTATGTACTGTTGAGTGTTTTGACTCCAAAGATTCTTCTCCTGAATGCTCATTACCAGATGTAGCATTATTTTCTTGATCTTAAAGCCTCTGAAGCTCTTGGGAGGCATGATCATCAACTGATGGCATTGTTTGCTTCTTAGGAGTAGCAGTTATAGGAGTAACAGTAGGCATACTGGGTGCATAGATGTAAGCATCACCATCCTGAGAGTCTGTTGAAGAAGGTTCTCCTTGAGTACCTGTCTTAGTTGTACCAATCTCATCACATGCATTGTTAGTTTGACAATCCTTTTGCACAAAATAGTAATCCATGGAATTAGGTAGATAATCTAAATCAAACATCCAAGCACAACGTATTCCTGGGACATTGGGTTTATTTTCTAAGAAATTAACATGGGCATTTCTTCAACCTTTTTAGATGCCAAATTATAAACCCTATATGCTTTACTTTGCAATGAATATCCTACAAGATATCCTGGCTCAGATTTTCCATCAAACTTCCCCAAATGATCAAGAGTATTTAGTATAGGCACATGAAACCCAAAAGGTCTTAAATGACTTATGGTTTGCTTAATACCAGTCAAAAGTTCATATGGTGTTCTGTTTTGAGGCTTGGTCACTAAGACTCAGTTTAACACATAACATGCAGTATTGATTGCTTCTGCCTAAAAACTATTTGGCAAAAGAGAATCAGCTAGCATAGTTCTAGCATCCTCAATTAGTGTCATATTCTTCCTTTCAGCTACTTCATTTTGTTGTAGAGTCCTAGGATTACTAAATTGTCTCTTGATGCCTTTAGACCTACAAAATTCATCAAATTCAACATTCTTGAATTATGTCCCATTATCTGTCCTAATGATTAAGACTTGTTTAATGAACTGCTTTTCAACTAAAGTGACAAAATCCTTAAGTAATTCATTGGTTTCACTTTTAAGAGATAAAAAGAAAACCTATAATCATCAGTTATAACTGGACAAAAGGTCTTATGACTAATGCTCCTAATAGAAATTGGACCAAACAAATCCATATGCCAAAGTTGCAAAGGCTTTGTCACAGTATTTATAGTCTTGGTCTTATAAGAGGTTCTATGTTGTTTACCTTTCTGACAAGCAGTACATGTGAAATCATTTTGAAAAGATTTGTTAGGTAACCCTCTAACTAAATTCTTATTCACTAACCTGTTAAGATTCTTGAAATTCACATGACCTAACCTCCTATGCCATAAATTAGACTCATCATTAGAAGCCTTAGCTAGCAAACATGTAATACCACCTGTTGGAGTAATAGTATGAAGATTAAAGGTGTACATGTTTTATTGTTTGGATACTTTAAGCAGTATTTGAGATTCTTTAGTCATCTCAAAGTCTTTGGAGAGTACCAAGTAGTCTGTATCTTTAAACAACACCTTGTTCTTCTTATCACACATTTGTGACACAAAAAAGAGATTGAATTCATTCAATTCTTTCACAAAGAACACATCTTCAAATTCCAACTTCCCTGTATTAATTTTTCCTTTGCCATTGATTCTACCTTTGCTATCTCCAAAGGCTACTGGTCCACCTATGAATTCTTCAAATTCAGCAAGGAAATCTTTATTTCCTGTCATGTGTCTTGAGCATCCACTATACACTATGCATTTATCTTTTAATTCATCAATTAGATGCCCCTCAGTATCTTCATGTGAGAGATCCATCAAACCAAGTTATTCTTCTTCCTCATCTTCAGCCCAATTCACCACCCTATCTACAGTTACTAATGCTTTGGCTCCTTTGGGACTCCTGCTGTTTCCGTTTGGAAAACTTTCAGTAATTCTTGGACTGGTTTTATAGCTGTTTTTGGACTTATGACTGCTACTTTTAGCCTTGTCTCTAGTGCACTCCCTTGCAAAATGTCCATTCCTTCCACAATTATAGCATTCAACTTTAGACTTTTCATATCCTAATGGTTCATTAGGATCAACAGTCATCTTCCTTCCAGTCTTCTTAAAGAACCTATTAGATCACTATTAGATCTTACAAAAATCATAGCAGCTTGCCATTTGAGATCCATCTCTTCAACATCAACATCATCCATTTGGAACAAGTCATTGAGAGTTAGTCTTGGCCTGTTGTCTTGTCCAGCAAAGAATGAGAAGGCATCACTGTCACTAAACAATGGTGAAGATCTTCCTTGTGGATTTTGGGAGACTATAGGACTGCCTGTAGTACTTTGTGAGTAAGTACCGCTTGTATGTCCTCCAACGGTATTTTGGAAGTAAGTACCACTGCTTGATCCACTGGCGGTATTTTTAAAGTAAGTACCGCCGTTACCTTCTGACACGAAAGACAAGTTAGACTTTGTTTTTGCTGCTGCTTTGGTCACCTCAATGCTTTTAACATCTATCTCATAAGATCTAAGATTGTTGTAGAGATGATCAAAAGGAATTGTATCCAGATCATCCCTTGTGATGAAGTGCATAGCCATTGCTTTCCACTTTTGTGGAACACTTCTTAAGAATTTCAGATTAGCTTCTTCATTAGGAATTACTTGTCTATAAACTGCCAATTGAATTAGCAACTTACTGAACCTTCCATAGCCACCATAGATTCCTTCTATACTAGAAATTGAGAAGTTATCAAATTCTTGTTTCAGAACAATCTTATTTATCTTCTTAGATTTGTCATTACCTCCAAATCTAAGTTTGGTCACATCCCACATAGACTTTGCATCTTTGTAATGATGAAAGCTAGGTAAGATGTCCTCTGAAAGTAACATAGCTAAAGCAGTTCTGGCCTTTCTTTCTTTGATCTCTGCTTGTACCTCCTCAGCAGTCACAACAGGTAAAGCATAGCATTTACCATCACGCAACCAATATAGCTTCTTAGGTGTATTCCCATTCCTAATAAAATGCCACAGAGTATAATCTGTGTGATTCAAGTAATGTTTTATCTGTAAAGCCCATGTCTTATAGTTATCACCCTTAAGAACTGGGAGTTTGATAGTAGAAAGAGTATGGGAAGGTGTTGTAGTTGAAGAAGTAACTACAACATCTACGGCTTGAACACCTTGTGGTGGTGTAGGATGCACAACTTGAGGCTGTCCTTGTGGTATTGGATCAGGTTCTGGAATATCTTCCAAGTAAGGGTCATCACCAGGTTGAGACATTGAGTTTTTGGTGTGAGTGGAGTGTTTAGGGTTGTGTTCTTCTTTTTCAGAGTTTCTCAACAAGCTCTAATACCACTTGTTGATCCCTTTGGTTGGATCTATATTCTGTTAAGAACTAGTATAGTAGTTTTTAATCAAACTAAAACACTCTAAGAACTCTTACTCAAACTAAATAAGTTATGCAGAATCTAACTTATAAAGCACAGAAGAACATAATTACTATTAACTATTTGATTCTCTTATTAATCGACTTGAATGAGGTACATGAATGATATCGTACCTATGTTTGTTTTATAGAGTAAGGAACCCTAGAATCCTTAGAATATTCTATAAAGATAACTATATCACAGACGATATATTATCAATATTCTAACTATTTAAGTATATCACATAAGATATACTCTAACTATAACTATGACATGTCTTATACAAAGATATATTCGTCCTAAACAATATAGCAGTACTTAATTTATAAGTAACTGTAACACCCCCAAATTTTTATCTTTAGTTCAGCGGAAGAGTCGTTGGTGTTACGGGATAGCAAATTACTCAAATCATAGACAATGCTTAAAATCGCGTCGTTTAATAATAAAGCATTTTCCATTCATGAATATCAAATTTACATAGGTCCCAAGTCATAGTATTTCATACAATTTTTACAAAACATTTGAATGGAAATTGTTATTAAAGTGCGGGCCATATATTCTTGTCGTCTTCCCGAGAATTACCTTCAAGTACCTGAGATAAAACATGTTAAAAGAAAAGGTCAGCGAAAACGCCGAGTGAATTCATAGAGTTTAATAAAAACCATTAATATATCATCGGTATAAAATTATTATCAAAAATCATTTTGTATAATTCATTGTTGTAGGCCATAAAATAAGCCAAAAACATTTTATAAAAATCTTTGTTGTAAATCATACTATAGGCTTTTGCCATCAAAACCATTATACGAACCAATGTCATAAAAACATCATACAATACGTTTTATAACGTTGTATAGAGTTAAATAAAAACCGTTATATGAATATGGTTATGTAAAACCAAAACACGAACATAATATCAATAATAAGACCCCGTACTGCTACTCAGGCAATATATTGTAATTCAATGCGTATACCAGTGTTTTCGTTATTGGATTATTATAAGCCGCATGATATTGCTACCTTACTATAACAAACAACGGGTAGCTAACCCGAAACTAATTTTCCCATATAAAACAGCGTGTCGTCACAATAATCACGCTTATATAAATCTTCTCATACATAAATTCGCTTACCAATAAATGTGGCACGACGGGGATCAACCGTCAAGGCGCGAACTGGGGTGATCTTCCCCAAATAGTACTATTATATGCATAAGCGTCTACCAAATCCCGGTAGTTCACAAATCATGCTAATGGGACTTTTAGTGACATAACCTAACCTTAATAATCCATTTCATTTCATACATCGGGTCATCTAATCATTCATCGAGTCGTACAATCATTCGGGTCCAAATCAATAAACAAACAATCGGGACAACTGGTGTCCTATTTTATTAAAACTAACATGTTATCTCCCTCGCGGGTTTATAAAACATTTCATAAAAAATTTAAAAGAGTGCGAGGCTATGAACTCACGTTGATTGGGAAAGGCGGTTATCAACGATTTAGATGTACGGTACGTGCTTCAATCAAGGAAACCTAGACAAATAATACTCGTCTTAGACTTTTGTCCAATGACTTTATAAAAATAATAGCTATGTATATATATGATGATTTTATAAATATGATGATGCTCAAGTGGGATTGTACATCATTATTCACTCGTTATAGTGTTATGTGTTGGTAAATTTTTATACTAGTTTTACTAGTTTAACTTCTTTACATGTCAATGCCCAATAAGCCCATGAGAAGCCCATTACATTTTATTAGTCCAATTAAACTTTTAACATCTGCCCTATACTCACATGTTGGACCCAAGTGAGTTAAGCCCAATGAATAAGTCCATTAGTGTTTAGCCAAATTAGTTGGGTTAATAGTCCAATAAGGCTAATTTGGCCCGTTAATGTCCATATGTTATAAAGCTCGGGTTTTATCGGTTTTTACTTGTTATATAAGTTTATACATCAGTATGTGAGTTTATAAAAAGTTTACATTAGACAGATCCGAACGTCTACGTTTTACTTAACAAAAACGTTAATCTTTCGGTTTTAGCCGAAAAGACGTAAAACTTATGTATATAGTTTTAATAACTTGTAAAATGTTTGTACTTGTAAATTATATAAAATGTCTCATTTTAATATCATAATACATAACTCTCATTTATAATTATTATTAGTAACTAGTGGGTTTTTATATATGTATATTTTATAAGTACATAATTTGAGTGCTTATATTATATACTTTTTATTTTACAAAATCTGATCCTAAATATTCAGTCCACTAAAACATCCATATCTAGAGTTCTATAACGAGATAGAACCCCAAATTTTTATATCAAAAACTACATGATATGTGCTTCATTTAAATCTTTTATAGCTAATGATGAATCAGCTTCTAAGTATTTTAATAAATTCGTCCAAATCAGTCTATGCAGATTTGTACTCCAATATTGTTTTGATCATATCTCACTCATTTTAAGGATTCCATTGTATGGCAAACTCTCACATGTGTATAAGCCATATACCTTACTGTATATTAAATAATCTATGCCATTTTAACAAGTTATCATATGGTTATTCTCTGTTTTATACAGCCTACACTTTTAATCATGATTTTATCATTCTTTCATATAGCTCTTAATCATTTTAATCAAGTTTATCAACACATGATCCTCACACAATATTTTTATCATCATTCATCATCATATAAATATACATAAATGAAGAAAAATACAAGATTACATATTCAAACTAACAAGAGGATAGGAATAAACAATCTCTATACCACCAATAGTGATGAAAAGATGAGTTTTTGGATGAACAAGACTTGGTTTTGGGTAACCAATCTTATGAGATATCCACACCACTTCTAGGATCACAAAGTATTTGTAGACTCCTCCAAAAATCATCCCTTGATCTTCATGGAAACTCCTTGCTAGTTGTTAAAATCACCTCCAATCTTCAAGTCTTTTATAGGTTTCCATCTTTTGCAAGATTAACATAAGATTTCATGGGTAAAATTGATCAAATGGGGGTATTTTAGAGAGAGAGTGGATGGCAAGATGGAGTATAGGGAGAGAATTATGTGTTTTTGCATGTAAAAATATATGTGCTTGTTTAGTGTTTAGTGGTTTTGAGGAAAATGGTTTTGGTGTGTAAACTAGGACAAGTGTCCTAGTTTATGTTTATAAACTTGCCACATCTTTGATGTGGTTGTGGTATGTTGGTCGTCCCATAGTGGGGTGAGGAAAGTATAAACTTGTCTCACCCACTAATCTACGGGTACTTGATGAGACTATAATTATACATAGTCTCATCGTCCAAATCGGGCTAAAAACGCTTAAAATATCATCAAAAATACCCAAATATATGCTTGTGTTTGTTCATTGTGTATTTTAGGTACGGATATCGTGAAATCAACAAAAGATGACAAGAATGAAGCAAAAACGAACACGGGAAACGAAGCTGCACAAAGAACCGGGCCTAAGTATGGAATTTCCTAAAAACCCTTGAAGTTTGAAGATTTGTCAACTTTGGTCCCTCATTTTTGAAGAATTACAAGAAAGGTGCCTCAACTTTAGCACTCATGCACTTTATACCTGTGAAGAATCACATTTTACATCAGAGGTCCCTAAAGTATGAAGAAAGTGCAAGTATAGTCCCTCTAGAATGAAGATATTGCAAATCAAGTCCTTTTCCAAGATAAATCAACCACAAGGGCTGAAACTGCCAAAATCCGAAACTTCAACAAAGGAAATGGAGCAGCTTGGTTTTTATATAAGTGAGGGACTGGAATTATAATTTTCAAAAGTTTAAATAACTATTGTTAATTAAACAGGGGGAAACATCATTAACACCCCTAAAAACGGATCAAATTGCCTTGTTCATCAGTGTTCATAATCCCCCTCTCACCCAGATTTAACTTTCAGCAATTAAAGGGTTTTCAAAAATTACTTTGGTCAAAACATAATTAAACCCACACCCAATACATCCCATGTGCAAGAATAGGCTGAGTCAGCACAAGAAGCCAAGGAGTTCCAGCTATCATTCACATGTTACCATAGGAAGACTGATTAATGGTTGGGATCACATTCCTTGGTCCCCAATATTCATCAAACGGCCAAAAAAAGATAGTGTCGGCATATCACATCTCACTTTAGCAAAAAGTTAAATTTATGAAGATTCGAGAATGAAACTGAAGGGCATTTGTGGAATTTGTAATGAAAGGATGTTGTCATCTGAGTTTCTAGGGTTTCTTCATGAATTTTTATAAATAGACTAGCCTAGTTATTGTTTAGGTCGTTCCAATTTTTCACCATTTGTAAAAATGAATTGTGTTTGAATTGAGTTCCATCTTTTTTTACTATTGCAATTTTAATTACATGCACCTTTACATTACATGTTCTTTAAATACTTTGCATCCCAAGTTCTTTTTACACAAGAAAACAGTTTTGTCTTTGGGAAGTTACTATAGTGCAGCTTATTTGTGGCTTATTTGACACATAAGCCACAAGTTAAGTTTTTTTAGTTGGTTCATCCTGCTGGTTACGAGGAGGCAGTTGGTTTTTTCCTTGGTGTTTCATTCTGTATCAAGAAAGATTGGTTTCGGTTGAAAAGTTTCCGAGATAAGCTGATAAGAAGGGGTATAAGCTGATAACTGAGTGTTGATAAGCTTTAAAAGGGGTGCTAGAAGCTCATAGTAAGATTGGTCAGCAGTAATAGACTATTGACCCAATGTGAGTCTCCATTTTATCATATTTTCGAGCTTAGTTTTCAATATTCTATGATTTGCTTGTCAACTCGCTTCTTGAGCTTATTTTTGTATCTTTCTTATTTGTTTTTCTGCCTATTTAAATTTTATGTCATTTATTTTGGTGCTTGTTCTTAAATTATGCTTTACGTTTCTCTTTAATTTCACTAGTATGTCTGGAAATAGTGTTTGGCACAAGGTTTAAATTTTTTTCATAGCTTAGATTAAGAAGTAAGTTTGAATTGCATCATCATTTGAGAGGTTAGAAGTAACTGATTCAAGCTTTGTTTCATTCCAAAGTAGTTAAAATAAAAAAATAAGTCGTTTCTTAAGTTAATGTAGTTATAGAAAAAAGAGACCTTAGATTTTTGAGTTAAAGTGTTTTGTTGCGTGTTCATGCTTGTTTTTACTTAAATTATGGTCATTTAAGGTTTGGTGGTGATAATTCTAAGTGTGGTAGTACTCTAGCTCAGAATAGTGGTCATAAGTAGTCACTCTTAGTTTACATTTGTTCATTATCTGAGGTACTTAGACGCTAGTAGCTTTAATTCACTCAGTATATTGAATTAGGTTTTGAAATCAAGTAATCTATTAGTTGAGATATAGGTTGTCATCTGTTTTGGTTTAAATCAGATTATAGAGCTTAATAAGTACCTTGTTCTTATGCCATAAGTTCACTTTTGTGCACCTAAAGGTTAAGAGCTGTTCATGTTTTAGTACCTCATATGCATTTGTTCTAAACTTTGATTTCTGCTTGTGATCTGTAATTCTTTTTGTTGTTGTTGTTGTGTGTTATTGTGTTCTTATTGTCCAATTCTCATAAGCCCATGCTTATGAGAGCTTATTGTCCAAAAAAAAAGAGAGCACAAAGCTGCAGCGAACA
The DNA here is from genome assembly GCA_025667525.1 of Glebionis coronaria. Taxonomy (NCBI): domain Eukaryota; kingdom Viridiplantae; phylum Streptophyta; class Magnoliopsida; order Asterales; family Asteraceae; genus Glebionis; species Glebionis coronaria. The sequence goes on along the minus strand of CM046879.1, from coordinate 17,350,483 downwards.
CAACACTACCAAATACTGAAAGCTATCCACAACAATATTCTGTCAAAAAAAGGGAGGAGAAGGGTTTGAACTCGTGACCTCTACCCTCCACGCCTGACATAGCAGTCACCCAAATTACCATCTGCTCTTGCTGATCTTTGTATTACCCTTCTGATTATAAACAGTTGGGTTAACTTCTTTAATCCAGAGAAAGAAGCTGAAAAATAACATTACAAAAAGTGTCACAGGTGGGTCTTAAACACCAGACATGGACACAAGATAAGACGCAGAAACCCATCCTCATACCATCTGCTCTAAATCGATGTTGTGTTAGAACATCATTCTTTTTGCTTTGTATTTACTGTTTTTTGAACGCCTGTACACAAAAGGAAAAGAAAAAGAAGAAAAGGGGAGCAGCAAGGCTCGAACCCCTGGCCTCAGTAAAACAGCAGACACAACATGCCTCCAGCTAACCATCTGGTCTATGGGAGTCTTTTGTTAAGAATCCCACACATTTATTATTTAATGAGTGATTTGTTTTGAGCTTATTATAGAATTCGAATGATAATAAGCTGTTTATAGCTTATTGGTTTTGAGTTTTTGTCTTTCCACAATTTTCCCTAGTTTCTTATTCAGTTTAAGTTTTTTTAGAAGTGAAATCGTTTTTTTTTCTTTTACTTTATTATTTAATTTATTATCATTTTTTTAATTTTAAGTCTTTAGAAATTAATTTAAAAATAGCAAAAAGCATTTTAAATTTTTGAAAAATTAGTTTTTAGACTTTAATTAGTTTAAATTAGGTTGAAAAAAATAAAATTTTCAATTTGACTTTTATTTAATTTTATTTAATTTTTGTTTTTTTTAACTTTAAAAATTAATATAAATTAATTTAAAAATTTTTGGAAATTTTGGTTTTCATTTTCGTTTTAATTAGATTTTTCTTAACTTAAGTTTAATTTTTGGTAATTTTTAGAAGCTTTTCATTTTTCGTCACGTTTTACGATTTCAATCGTTTTACGTCGTAGGGTAATTTTTAGCGTAATTTATCTTAATTTTCCTTATTTTCTCATCAAAAAGCGACACTAATCCAAACTTGACTTTTATTTTGGCACCTAATACACAAACCTCCTTTGAGAACGAACTTGGAATTTATTCGACTTGTCGGTTTTCCTAAATCGTCGGGTTTAATACTTGCCCACTATACGTTGTTTTCCTAAACGCGTATTTCTACACCTATCATTTTGGCGCCGCTGCCGGGGAGGTTTTTAGTGTGCCATTATTAGTATCGTGTTTGTGTGAGTAGTGCGTTTTTGCTTTTCAATTTTTGGAAAGCGTAAATAACGTACATACTCATTTTTGTTATTTTTACTTATTATATTATATTATCCAAATAAATCGTGTTTAATTTTCCTAAATTAAACACACAACAATCTTTACTATATTATAGATATATTGGTTTTCGTTTTTCTTGTGAATATATTATTACTATATTGTACTTACGTAGAACAATAAATATACAAGTACTCCAAAAGCGTGAAAACGCAACCTTGATTCGGGATTTCATCACTCGATCATTGTATTCGAATCCAAAGCAAAAGTTTAAAGGCAAAATAGATAAATACTTTCGTGAGGCTTAATTTCAATTAACACAAACTATAAGGTGGGTATAAGGCGGTTGTATTTCACGACCTAAGGGAAAAAGGCTCTTAAGTGCTTAGCGCCGCCTCGTTTCCCCCGCTTACTTGTGTGTGTTTTGAGAAAGAAGGCTAATCGAGGGTTTGCCGCCCAAGTATTATCTACGTATATTATATTTGCTTGTTTTCAAGATTAAACCCTCTTGAACGTTTTGGTGTTCCACCAACGTTCTAAAGTCATCGAGAACGTTCACTCCACGTGATCGTTTTCATTCTTTGAGGCTCCTTTAATCGAGAAGATCGATTCGAGGGGAGATTTGTAGATTTGTGTCTACGTAATAAACTCAAAAATCCAAAAAAATTAAAAAACAATCAAAAACCAAAAAAAAATTGAAAAATCAAAAAAACCGCAAAAAGAATCTTCTTTGCTACCACCCATTCTACGCTTAGTGCATGCGCACTCGATCGAAGGATTATTCTAATTCTAGCGACGCTTCGAATCGACACAATCGTAATCGAAGGAATCGACGACGTAGACAAGAGTTAGAAACCGACGTTCCTAATATCGTTGTTGAAGAGACCTTAGATGAGATGGCCGACAATCGTTCGATGATGGAATTGCTCCAAGCACACACCGAGGGTTATGGAGACGCGATCGTAATTCCCGCTATCGAAGCGGAGAATTTTGAGATTAAGAGCTGAATGCTTTCGTTGATCCAAGCTACAAAGTTTCGAGGTCGTGAAGCCGATAATCCTCACGACCATATTCGGAATTTTGATCGTCTTTTGGCCACGAGCAAGTTTAGGAACGTCGACACCGATGTCGTCAAGCTTATGCTTTTTCCGTACTCGCTCGATGGTGCCACCAAGGATTGGTACGAGAAAGAGCCACCTAATTCCATAACTACGTGGAAGGATCTCGTCTCCAAGTTCGTTAATTATTTTTTCCCACCGTCTAAGACGACGTTTTTCAAAAATGAAATTACGAAATTTGAGCAAAAACCGAATGAATCTTTTAGAGACGCGTGGGATCGTTTTAAGGAACTGCTTAGGCAATGTCCTCACCATGGTTTTTCCGAGTTGCACCAAATCGATACGTTTTACAACGGTCTTAATTTTCAAGAACAAGATTCGTTGAATTCCGCCGCCGGTGGCAACTTTTTGTGTAAGACTCCGAAAGATGCATTGATAATTATCGAAAACCGATCCAAGGTTTACCAACTCCGGAACGCACCGAGTGTTGCCAATGTCGCCAATGTTAGTAGTTCTAATCGCGACATTGAGAGAGTTGATGCTAAAGTTGACAAGTTGACGAATGTGTTCACGTCTTTTCTCGTTGAAATGCAAAAGAAAGACGCTCCTGCTACGGTGAAAGCGGTTGAGGTTTCGTGTACGTTTTATGGTGGACCTCATAATTATTACGAGTGTGCGGCTACGGATGGCCAAACTTCGAATGTGAGTGCGTTAAATGGAAACAACAATTTTTCTAATCAAAATAACGCGGGTCCATCACAACAAGGAAATTATAATCAAGGCAACAATTTTCAAAATCGTAACAATTTTCAAGGAAACAATCAACAAGGAAATTTTTCGAATCAAAATCAAGGTTATAATCAAGGTCGGAATTTAAATTGGCAAAATCGAGACAATAATCAAAACTCGAATTTTTCAAACAACAATCAAGGTAACAATTTTTCAAGTGGGAATCAAGGAAATTTTCAAAGAAGTAATCAAAACCAAGGGAACTTTAATTCAAATCAAAATAGTTCGTCAAACGATTTTCAAAATTACATGAAAACGAATGAGGCTAATATGAGACGATTAGAGGGAGAAATTGGTACTTTGAAAAACGACTTTTCTAATACATTAAAATTGCAAAACACGAAGATTGAGCAAGGACAAATTGACATTAAAAAGATGTTTTCGGCCATAATGAACAAAGCCTCGGGTGCGTCATCGAGTTCGTTACCTAGTGACACCGTTGCAAATCCGAAGGAACAATGTAAAGCCGCCTCGTCTCGTGAGAAAGGTCGCGTGATTACCCCTAACCTTGATGGATTTAGAGTTGTTCCTTCTTCTCAACCCTCGACTTCTAAGACGTCTTATTGTTCTAAAGTCGATGGGGTAAACGTGGCGACCAAGGAAAGGAGTGCACACCCTCGTGTACTTAAAATTCCATCCACGGTTCAAAAAGAGAGTTTTATCGACCTTACCAAAGTAACCCTTGAAGAAACTTGTGCATCGATCCTTCTTAAAAAACCTAAAAGGCGTATGCCAAGAAAGGAAGAGGATCCGGGCCAATTTCTATTACCTTGTGATTTTTCCGAGATTCAGGGATGTTTAGCCCTTGCCGATTTAGGTGCTAGCATCAATCTCATGCCTCATTCTCTATGGAAGTTGATGAGATTGCCTTCACTTACCCCCACGAACATGACAATCGAGCTTGCAAATTGTACTCCACTTATACCAATTGGAATAGCCGAGGATTTCTATGTCAAAGTTGGAAAGTTTGTTTTTCCCGTGGATTTCGTTATATCCGATTACGAGTGTGACCCTAAATGTCCCATTTTTTAGGCCGACCATTCTTATCGACGGCTCGAACCGTAATCGACGTTCACGAGGGGAGACTTACTATGAGATATGGGGATGACAAAATGGACTTTTTCGCTAGAAAATCCCATGTTTTTAATGATCATGAAAAAACCGAGGTTTCAAAACCTAATGATTCAAATCCTAATGATTTCAAAATGTTCACTTTAGCGGAAAGAATGAGGCTTAATGCATGTTTTGAAAGAATTAAGAAAAATGGTTTTTAAAGATGATGATTTTAATGATAAAGATTACGTGTACCTAATTCAAAAGGGTATGTGTAAATTTATGGATGAAAACTCACTTTGGGATGTTTTTAGCGAAACAAGTGAAACACCAATTCCGAAGGGCGACGTTAATGCCATCACGACAATGACCAAAATGGGCTCGTCTTCACCACCTTTGAAGGACCACGTCTTTGAGGCTTCAACTTCTAACTCCATCGAAGTGCCTCCTTTGCCTAGCCCAACACCCGTTGAGGCTAAAGGGTTTATCGACATCGATCCTCTCTTCTTAGAAATGTCACCTAAGCATAGTCATTCGACTTCTAAGACCATGGTTGTGAGTGCTCACATCGACTCTTTCTTTGACGATGACGATGGCGATTTTGCCGAGATTGATCACGTACTTCGAAATCCACATGCAATTTTTGATTCTCCTAAAAAGAAACATGTGAAGTACAATGATTACGAGTTTGATCCCGAGATTGAGGAAATCATTGAACGAGAGCTAGCTCTTATGCCTTCACTTCCACCTACGAGTGGGGTCGATCTTTCCAAAATCGAGGATGAACTTAATGAGTTGGAACGTCTTATTTTCGATGACGAACCAACTCATGTGACCACCAAAAATCCAATTCTCGAGGAGTTACCTAATCAACACTCCTCAAATGAGAATTACGTTTACCACATTCGTGAGGATTTAACTTATCAACAATCCCCACAAAAGAATGATGGTTTCGTGCTTGATCGTGATCTTTTCGAGAGAGTTTCTAAGATACTCAAGGAGGGGAATGACAAACCGTGGTTTGAAAAGCCTATCTTTGATGAAGAAATCGATGAGATTGACGTTCATGAGGATGACGAGTATGTTGACCCCGAGGGGGCGGTGTTCTTTATCTATAAACGTTTTGAGAACTTATACAATCTGCCACCCCCTCCCACCAATGACTTAAATGTGAGGGTTTTTAGCGCGACTGATTTTGAATTTGACACGCCAAATCTTTTCGACATTATCAAATTGGGTTTTCATAAAGAGTTTTTAAACGATGAAAAAGGAAAGGATTTTAAAAATGTTTTAAAAGATTTTTCTACATGTTTAACTCCGTCATCACCGCGTTTTATGAGTGCTACCACCTCGTCTACTCCTTTTGACGATGGTGTGTGTGGTTTTAGTGTGGGGGAAGCCCCTTATGTTCCCACACATTTCTTCAGCGAGGACGAGATTTACGATCCCGGAATTGCTTGTAAAGGGAAATCTCGGTCTTCCACCGATGCAATAAATGGAAAATCTTTCCGTTTGCTTGGTGTGAGTCTACCTCGAGTAGCTCATTATGTTGACTTACCCATTGCCCCACCTTTCTACTTCTCATCTCTTTTCTTCTACCCCATTGAGGTTCTAGTTGGAGTGGCGTTGTTTCGTCTTTCATCCGAAAACGAGGACGCTATCTTTGACCCCGGTATAACTTTTATCGGGTTTTTAAAGTACTCCGTGTACTTTTGGGCCTTGTTCATCATGTAAGCCCCACCAAAAATGACCAAACCAAGATTATCTCTAAATGATCACATTTATGGGGATTCAAGTCGAGCTTTTGACTCGGTTAACAAAAACAAGGTGCCTCATGGGGGATTCTCATGCTTATCCTTGTAAATATTATTTCTTTCTTAGTTAATGTAACAAGGGGACTTGTGCTCTTCCAACCTTTGTTTCGTGGTTGTTTGTGATTGTGATTTATTAGGTTCATCGTCATCATTGAAGCCTCTCGTGTTCATTTATTGGATCACTCGAGCTTCGATCGTTTCCTTTGGAGATTCCGATATCCGATGATATCCTTTTATGTTCTAACGTTTATCTTATTAGCATAATTCATGAACGGCTTTTAGGTTATTCATTTTACCCTTTCCATGCTCGAGATTAAGCATTCGACTTCGTCTCTAGTATGGGAGTGTTTTCACCCCTAGACTCGAAACATTGAGGACAATGTTTAGTTTTAGTATGGGGGGTGAGTAGATACTTCACCTTGCTTACGTCACCACGCATTCCAATATTCATCTTTTTGTTATCGTTTTATGCAAAATAAGGCTAAAAATGGCCAAATTTTAAAAATTTTCATATATTCATAAGTGTTTAAGACACGAATGTAGGTTTTCCGATGGTGAGAATAAGAGTAATTTTTGACTCGACCGTGCGTGTTGAGCACTTAGCTTCGATTCCTTAACTTTTTAGGCTAAGTCTCTTAAATGAGGACGAGAAATGATAGAGTTATTTATAAGTCTCGTAATCGTCACGATCTCATGTGTAGTAATTATTAGCTTTTTCTCCCAACGCTTTTGCATAATAAATTGTTAATAAATATTGATTTAGCGGTTTAGTCACTATTGTTTGTTTCTAATTTGTTTTAGTAGCTTCCATGTAATTAAATTGGGAAAACATTAAGGTATCGCCAGCGTCACGGTTTTGAAGTATTGGCACCCGAATAATCGAAAGCTTCACCTAATAATAAGATTTCAAGTGCTCACCTAAATTAAGAAAAAATTTGAAGCTCACAAGGCCGAAAAATCTATGCCCAAATTGAAAGTGAATCAATCCTTAATCTTTGAAGCTTTTAAGATCCAAAATTTGCTTTAGCGTGAGGATATACGTCTTTGGCTAATAAAACCACCGATGAGGCTGATAATAAAAAGGCAAGGCAAGACCGAAGTCATAATAAAAGCTTCATGGCGAAGTTGAATAAAAGATGGAGGTAAACCAAAGATAATAAGGCCCTTCTGTTAGGGGGCGTATAAAAGTCTTGGTAATAAGTCTCATGTTCAAAACCGTTATAAAATTGTGTTTATCGATCGTTCTTGTTGACTTAATTTTTTGACATCGTTGTCTATTAGGATGAATTATTAATTTAATGATTTTGGTTACACCGTTAAAACTCTATTTTTAGACTTAATCTCTATTCACGTATAAGTCAATAATGTATCCTTGTGATCATTAAGACAAAATAAAATATAAGAGATACCAAGTAGGAATAAGGGAGTTTAGGGTCGTAATTAACACTCATGAGAAGTGATCGTGTTGCTAACTTATAATAACAATGATCTCGGCAGGTGCTTAGCATGGAATTGGGTGAAAATCGAGGACGATGAAATTATTTCTAACGAAGCATTCACGTGTTCTTGTTCTATGATCCCAAAAGTCACTTTATCGTGATGAAAACAATACATTATGTATAAAACGCGTGTAGTAGTTTATTTAAATTTATGTCTTCAATAAATGTCATCATAAAATGAATTTTGGAAGTGCTAAGATACTTAATTCTAGCATTGCGTGGGGACACGGCAATGATTTAGTATGGGGGAGTGATGAGACTGTAATTATACATAGTCTCATCGTCCAAATCGGGCTAAACACGCTTAAAATATCATCAAAAATACCCAAATATATGCTTGTGTTTGTTCATTGTGTATTTTAGGTACGGATATCGTGAAATCAACAAAAGATGACAAGAATGAAGCAAAAACGAACACGGGAAACGAAGCTGCACAAAGAACCGGGCCCAAGTATGGAATTTCCTAAAAACCCTTGAAGTTTGAAGATTTGTCAACTTTGGTCCCTCATTTTTGAAGAATTACAAGAAAGGCCCCTCAACTTTATCACTCATTCACTTTATACCCTTGAAGAATCACATTTTACATCAGAGGTCCCGAAAGTATGAAGAAAGTGCAAGTATAGTCCCTCTAGAATGAAGATATTGCAAATCAAGTCCTTTTCCAAGATAAATCAACCACAAGGGCTGAAACTGCCAAAATCTGAAACTTCAACGAAGGAAATGGAGCAGCTTGGTTTTTATATAAGTGAGGGACTGGAATTATAATTTTCAAAAGTTTAAATAACTATTGTTAATTAAACAGGGGGAAACATCATTAACACCCCTAAAAACGGATCAAATTGCCTTGTTCATCAGTGTTCATAATCCCCCTCTCATCCAGATTTAACTTTCAGCAATTAAAGGGTTTTCGAAAATTACTTTGGTCAAAACATAATTAAACCCACACCCAATACATCCCATGTGCAAGAATAGGCTGAGTCAGCACAAGAAGCCAAGGAGTTCCAGCTATCATTCAATGTTACCATAGGAAGACTGATTAATGGTTGGGATCACATTCCTTTGTCCCCAATACTCATCAAACGGCCAAAAAAGATAGTGTCGACATATCACATCTCACTTCAGCAAAAAGTTAAATTTATGAAGATTCGAGAATGAAACTGAAGGGCATTTGTGGAATTTGTAATGAAAGGATGTTGTCATCTGAGTTTCTAGGGTTTCTTCATGAATTTGTATAAATAGACTAGCCTAGTTATTGCTTAGGTCGTTCCAATTTTTCACCATTTGTAAAAACGAATTGTGTTTGAATTGAGTTCCATCTTTTTTTCTATTGCAATTTTAATTACCTGCACCTTTACATTACATGTTCTTTAAATACTTTGCATCCCAAGTTCTTTTTACACAAGAAAACAATTTTGTCTTTGGGAAGTTACTGTAGTGTAGCTTATTTGTGGCTCATTTGACACATAAGCCACAAGTTAAGTTTTTTTAGTTGGTTCATCCTGCTGGTTACGAGGAGGCAGTTGGGTTTTTCCTTGGTGTTTCATTCTGCATCAAGAAAGATTGGTTTCGGTTGAAAAGTTTCTGAGATAAGCTGATAAGAAGGGGTATAAGCTGATAACTGAGTGTTGATAAGCTTGAAAAGGGGTGCTAGAAGCTCATAGTAAGATTGGTCAGCAGTGATAGACTATTGACCCAATGTGAGTCTCCATTTTATCATATTTTCGAGCTTAGTTTACAATATTCTATGACTTGCTTGTCAACTCGCTTATTGAGCTTATTTGTTTATCTTTCTTATTTGTTTTTCTGCCTATTTAAATTTTATGTCATTTATTTTGGTACTTGTTCTCAAATTCTGCTTTACGTTTCTCTTTAATTTCACTAGTATGTCTGGAAATAGTGTTTGGCACAAGGTTTAAATTTTTTTCATAGCTTAGATTAAGAAGTAAGTTTGAATTGCATCATCATTTGAGAGGTTAGAAGTAACTGATTCAAGCTTTGTTTCATTCCAAAGTAGTTAAAATAAAAAAATAAGTCGTTTCTTAAGTTACTGTAGTTATAGAAAAAAGAGACCTTAGATTTCTGAGTTAAAGTGTTTTGTTGCGTGTTCATGCTTGTTTTTACTTTAATTATGGTCATTTAAGGTTTGGTGGTAATAATTCTAAGTGTGGTAGTACTCTAGCTCAGAATAGTGGTCATAAGTAGTCACTCTTAGTTTACATTTGTTCATTATCTGAGGTACTTAGACGCTAGCAGCTTTAATTCACTCAGTATATTGAATTAGGTTTTAAAATCTAGTAATCTATTAGTTGAGATATAGGCTGTAATCTGTTTTGGTTTAAATCAGATTATAGAGCTTAATAAGTACCTTGTTCTTATGCCATAAGTTCACTTTTGTGCACCTAAAGGTTAAGAGCTGTTCATGTTTTAGTACCTCATATGCATTTGTTCTAAACTTTGATTTCTGCTTGTGATCTGTAATTCTTTTTGTTGTTGTTGTTTTGTATTATTGTGTTCTTATTGTCCAACTCTCATAAGCCCATGCTTATGAGAGCTTATTGTCCAAAAAAAGAGCACAAAGCTGCAGCGAACACAACACTCCCAAATACTGAAAGCTGTCCACAACAATATTCTGTCAAAAAAAGGAGAAGAAGGGTTTGAACTCGTGACCTCTACCCTCCACGCCTGACATAGCAGTCACCCAAATTACCATCTGCTCTTGCTGATCTTTGTATTACCCTTCTGATTATAAACTGTTGGGTTAACTTCTTTAATCCAGAGAAAGAAGCTGAAAAATAACATTACAATAAGTGTCACAGGTGGGTCTTGAACACCAGACCTGGACACAAGATAAGACGCAGAAACCCATCCTCATACCATCTGCTCTAAATCGATGTTGTGTTAGAACATCATTCTTTTTGCTTTGTATTTACTGTTTTTGAACGCCTGTACACAAAAGGAAAAGAAAAAGAAGAAATGGGGAGCAGCAAGGCTCGAACCCCTGACCTCAGTGAAACAGCAGACACAACATGCCTCCAGCCAACCATCTGGTCTTTGGGAGTCTTTTGTTAAGAATCCCACACATTTATTATTTAATGAGTGATTTGTTTTGAGCTTATTATATAATTTGAATGATAATAAGCTGTTTATAGCTTATTGGTTTTGAGTTTTTGTCTTTCCACAATTTTCCCTAGTTTCTTATTCATGTTTTTTATAAGTGAAATCGTTTTTTTTACTTTATTATTTAATTTATTATCATTTTTTTAATTTTAAGTCTTTAGAAATTAATTTAAAAATAGCAAAAAGCATTTTAAATTTTTGAAAAATTATTTTTTAGACTTTAATTAGTTTAAATTAGGTTGAAAAAAAATAAAATTTTCAATTTGACTTTTATTTAATTTTATTTATTTTTTGTTTTTTTTTAAACTTTAAAATTAATATAAATTAATTTAAAAACTTTTGGAAATTTTGGTTTTCATTTTCGTTTTAATTAGATTTTTCTTAACTTAAGTTTAATTTTTGGTAATTTTTAGAAGCTTTTCGTTTTTCGTCACGCTTTACGATTTCAATCGTTTTACGTCGTAGGGTAATTTTTAGCGTAATTCATCTTAATTTTCCTTTTTTTCTCATCAAAAAACGCCACTAATCCAAACTTGACTTTTATTTTGGCACCTAATACACACACCTCCTTCGAGAACGAACTTGGAATTTATTCGACTTGTCGGTTTTCCTAAATCGTCGAGTTTAATACTTGCCCATTATACGTTGTTTTCCTAAACGCGTATTTCTACACCTATCAGTGCTCCTTGATTCTAATTTTCTCGATTCGCGTGCCCTCGGGTCATTTTACGAAAAATGTTTTTATAAATTATAAATCAACGGCACAAAACGAATCTAATAAAAATTGTCTCATCAAAAACGGAGTTCAAAAACATAAATACGTAAACCTAGGGTTTCCGGTTTAGTCGTAAAGGACGCTAAATTATTCACGTAAGCTCTAATTTCTTCTCGTAAATTTGTGAGTTTATGAACCAACACAAATTTAAAATCCCAAAATAATATTCACGGATAAATTTATTTCCTGAAATGTCAGACTGTCACAAAAAACGGTGTATGTAAACGTAAGCACGTAACGTAGAATCCTCCGGTTTAGACGTAGTCGATGCTACTTCAAGACGTAAACCCAAATTTCTTCCCAAAAATGAGTGAGTTCATATTATAACATTAAAATAATGTTTTTGAATAAAACTTGAGAATAAAATATCGACCATAAATTGACGGATTGTCACAGCATTTACCCCTAAACAGGATCTTTGTCCTCAAAGATCAATTTATCTTACTACTCGCTTCTTATAGAGTTAAAGCCATGTGGGTATTTCCTCCACATTCGGTCTTTTATCACAAGTGTAATTCATTACAATACGCGAGTTTCATCAAACATAACTACGGGAATACGATCAAGCTTAATGTTGACTTACTTTCTCTATCCATGATGTTCACGGGTTTTTGATGAATGCAACTTTTCGCCGATCTAAATTTCATCAAGAAGTAATCAGATTTTCACTTGATAGACATTTCATCAAGTTAGATATACGAAACATAATTCATGCAGCCCTTGAAGTCCTAGGGTAGATCCAACTTATATGCCTTTCAAACCAACTTTTTACATTACCTCAATGGTCCCATACAACGGGGACTTATTTCCCATGATCCTTCAGATCATCAATTCATTTTTCCAAGGTGAAAATTTTTGGCATAACTTCGCTACCCATCCTGCACTTCAAGATCTACATTTCATATTCACATAACCTCCTGCCCACTACCGGCAGTCAATAATCAGATCCTAATTTCAACAATCATTTCAGGTCTCGCGGGTCGGGTATTTCGTAAGGTTAGGTTTGTCATCATAGGCAACCTTAAACCTAAAGGACATGTCCAACTCACAATGGGTGTATGTCGGGTGTCTTCATCCAAACTCCTGCTTACAGATGCTGTCATATTTAGATCCTCACAAGATTCGATCTCAATCCTAATACGATAATTATCAGTGATGATTTTGTTGATCCCAAAGTCAGATCTTAAACCTTAATAGCCTGTTTAAGGGTTGTGATAGAGAGAAAGAATTCAATCCAACACTAGAGAAACTTTGCAAAGCAAAGTAACTAAACAAGATGCGGAATATAATGTTTAGCACAAGAACAAATGAGATTCAAACGTTGAACTTTAATATATCAAAGATATACGAATACCCAAAGTGGTATTAGGGTTTACAAAACCTTAAAGTAATAATAATGAAAAACGAAATGAGAAAGACACACTTTGCATGCTAACCTAGTGAGTCCTTTTATAGATACAAGGACCCACGTACAAGATCACTACTAACAAACTATGGAAAGTATTAAGGAATAATAACTGAAACGCGTAAAAATCTATTCCATGTTTATCTTGACGGCAGGGCCTTTGACTCCAGCAGGGGAACGGATCCCCCTGCCTTTGTTATTTAGCAGGGGGAACTTACTCTAGCAGGGGTATGAATAATCAACTAGCAGGGGAAACAAGTAAGCATAGATTTATTCCCAACAATCCTCCCCTAAACTTGTGCTTTCCCCTAAAAAACAAGTTTCTGAATAAATGCTAGTTGATGAGGATGCTTACAAACTCTCTGGCCAAATCTGACTATGAACCATTCTTACTAGATCATAAGCAACAGGCTTTTTGGCATCAACAATTAACTTAGCCTGTGCTAGCTTCTTCAAAGTTTCCTGAGAGAAGGGATAATACCTATGATTGAGTAAATAAACACTCACACCTTCCATTACTACCTCATAAACCCCAGAATTTGTAAATAGCTTCCAATACACCAAATCTCCTTTATTCACTGCATCAAATAGAGGATCAAATAATTCATGTTCATACATTCTATGCATGCACTCCCAGATTACCCAATCCTTCTCCACACCATCCATGGTAGGAGGTTTTGCAGCAAACGTTTTCTTCAATATTTTACACAGATCTTCTTAGTCTTCACTATCCAAAATTTGAAACATGACATCTAGGCTTAGAAATGTCTGTGCTGTATTGTCAGCCCTTGTAAGCTTCCACCAAGTTCTCCCTTTGTGTTCATAAACAGCATACTCTATAATAGCAAACTTCTTTCCAAGTTCACTAGGTGAGATTTCATCCTTTTCCTGCAAAATCAGCTATTTATCAATTTCATCATTTGATGGCCCTTGAGACTCTTTAGTAATTATGCCCACTAGCTCCATTCTCTTGAGTCTCTTTGCTACTCTTTGTACATTAAGTATAGACTTCTCAAGTACTTCTGGAAAACTTTCACCTGCTTGGTGTGATGCCCCTGCTTGGGATAATGCACCTGCTTGTGTAGTCTCTCCAGCTTTTCTTTTCTTTGTTGCTCTAGCTTTCTGTAGCACTTCACTTTGTCTCCTAAGATACTCAGCTTCCTCAGGAGTGTTGATGGTCATCCAATCCTCCACATCATACAACTTCAGAACTGGTCTGACTGCTCTCTTTATGGCTTCAAAGCTCATATCTCTGAAGTCACCATCCTTCCACTTTCTATGCCTTTTAAGTAGAACTTTGTAGTGATCAAGTTGCCCTTTCTCTGACGTTCGATACTTCTCACTCTGAATTTGCATTGTCCTTCTTTCCAGATATTCAGTTTGATATTTGTAAACAAGGCAAGTCAACTCATACCTGTCTTCCAAAGGAGCATTTTTCAACTCCTTCTCCCATTGATCAAGAAACTCTCCAACATGATGTACCCTGTCATCTAGTTCCCTATGCATAATCTCAACCTGTTTTAGCATATCTTTGGGCCTCATCTTCTCCATCCTTTGATCCTGCATATCCATTTCCTCTTGTTGTAGCCTGAGAGCTACTTGTGCATCATGTGCTTCTTGGACCTTCTGCTGTTCAGGAGTCAGATGCTTGTATTTTCTCTTGGGCTGTTGCACCATGATTCCTTTTCCTTTGTCTTTTGGATCCACTGCTGGTGCTGGTTTTGCTTTAGATGTAGGTTCTTTGATTGCTATCCCCTTCTGAGCTGGTTGCTTTCTGTTCTTCCTAACAAATGTTTGAGTAATGTTCTTAGCAGGGGATAAACTTACAGCAGTGAGATCAGCAATGGCAGGGGAAACTTTTGAAGCAGGGGCTTCTTCTTGATTGCCCATGGTGAGCAATGTTTGAGCAATATCTTTGGTTGCACTCCCCTTGTCACTTCCCTTATAAGCACTTTCTCTCTCCATTCCTTTCTTAGTACTTGTTATCTTTCCATGCTCCCCACCAGGATATGGATAATACTCAGTAGATCCTTCTGTGTGTGGAATTTCCTCCCCTTTGGAAGCATCCTCATCTGTGGAAAGAATCAGTCTGGGCTTTCTCCTCCCCTCATGAGTAGCAAGTCTGGTTTCCAGGTGAGAGATAACTAGACCTTGCTTTTTGACATCTTGTACTAGTTGTGCATTCTGCCTTTTCAGACTCATGCACATTTTCGTTAATTCCAGATTTGTCAAAGGTTTCATACTGCTCTCAATCCTAGAAGGGAATTTCTCCCCTTGTTGGATATCATGGAGTGGGGGAGAGGACTTATTGATGGTGTCACTATCCTGCTCACCCCTTGAGGATGAGACAGTAGTGGCAGCCAAACTCCCAGGTTGCTCCAAACTCTTGGAGACTCTCCTTTCTGCTGCTTGTGAAGATTCACCAGGCAAGGGAGACCTGGCAAACCTGGATTTCGAACGCCTTTCTTGTTGTGGATCAGCAGGTGGTAGGTTCTTGGCAGGGGATTCAGCAGGTTGATTTATGGCTGTTTGATTTTTGGCTTCTTCCCGTCTGATTTGGTCTAGCATAATTGAAGTGAATGGAATGTTTCTGCCAGAAAACAAAGGTGATGGTGCAAGTAATGTGGTGAAAAGTTTGGTTGTGTGTTTGGTTGCTGAAAAATAGTTTCTGTGTGTAATGGGACCATGATCACTCATATTCAGCAAAACTTCTATAAACCTTGGATACATACAAAACTTTGAGGTGCTTGAAACATTTTTAACCATGCCTTTAAAAATCATTTGAGAAAAACAATACTTCCTTCCTGTTGCAAAGCAGATCAGGGCAGAAGCTATCTCACTACCAACCTCATTAAAAGCAGTGGTTTTGGGTGACAAACATTGCATAATAGTATGAATCAAAAATTTCCAATGAGGGGCAAACTGGCCTTTAGCAAACGTTAATTTTTGATTTTCAGAAAGTTTATACCCCAATTTATCAAGACCTTCAAAAATTTCAGCCTCAGAAAAGTTGGTTATTCCATGCTCATCATCAAGGAGGAGATTCTCCCTGATGGAGGCAAGTGTGATTACCTTGGAATGACCATCAACTGTGCTTTGAATTATGACCTCTCCATTCACTGTTTTGGTCATGGCTTTAGACCAGAACTGTTGAATGTGTGAGGTATAAATGCGAGGATTGATGAGAAGGGCCACTCTAAAGTACAAAGACTTTAGAAAGGCCACAGCCTCAGCAAACTCGGCTGGTTCATCATGAAGCAAAGGTTCTTCATCCATCTAAGAAGGCACTTTTCACATCCATCTGGAAAACAGTGAAGTCCATGAATGAGGCATAAGCAAGAAATAATCTAATAGCTTCAATCCTGGCTACTGGAGCAAACACCTCTTCATAATCAATCCCTTCTTCCTGAGTATACCCTTGTGCTACTAACCTTGCTTTGTTCCTGACAACTATTCCCCTTTCATCCTTTTTGTTCCTGAGTACCCACTTGGTCCCAATAGGCCTTGCCCATTTGGGACAATCAACCAGAATCCAAACCTCTTGTATGTCGAATTGTAAGAGCTCCTCTTGCATAGCTTCAACCCAGCTTGGGTCATTTAAAGCCTGAAAAATCTTCTTTGGCTCTTCTTGTGACAAAAATGCAGTAAACAGACAACATTGCATGTTGTCATGATTGAACTTCATGGTGATGTTAGCAATGAAGCTGTGCTCCTTTGCTGTATACCTTGTATGTCTGGGGGCTTCAGGATCGCCAATGATCTGAGAGATAGGATGATCCTTATTGATTCTATAGGTAGGCTGCATGATGACTTCTGTTTCATCTTCTTCCAAATCAGAATTGATGGGGCTATTTTGATTAGGAAAGAAGTCCTCAAAGGAACTTCCAAATGAGACAGCATGACCTAAAGATGGGTGCTTGTGAGCAGAATGAAGCTCTGAATAACTAGGGCCTCCACTCCTGATGATTCTGCTTCCACTGCTGGATATGATAGGACCATCATTTATGGGTGTAGATGATGAGATGAGTGGGGATTCTCTTTCTGCATCAGTAGTCTCATTAGCATCATGATCCTTTGTGAAAGAGGAATCAATTCCTCTAGCAGGGGAATCCAGGATTCCACTGCTTTCAGCCATTCCACTGCCTTCAGTCATAGCAGGGGATGAGATTGGCTGTTCTTTTCCTGAAGCAGAATTATCTTCTTGTTTATCAGCTTCACTAGGAAACAATGAGGGTACATTCATGTACCTCAGAGGTGACTTCTTAGCATCAATTGTTTCTTGAGTACCTGAAATGTTAGTGTTCTGCAAGACAACAGGTACATATTTCATGGACTTGGAAAGTACATCTATATCAAAGAACCAGTCCGGACCTGTTTGAACATCTTCAGGTTTGTCTTCAAGAAAATTCACATGAAGATTTTCTGTGATTTTGCTTGTCTTCTTGTTGAAGACCCTATATCCCTTGATGTTTAAGGAATAACCCACAAAGTATCCATCATCACCCTTTTCACTAAACTTACCAAGATTGTCAATGGTGTTCAAGATGATAACATGACACCCAAAAGGTCTGAAAAAGTCAATTAAGGGAGGTCTTCCATTGAACAGCTGATAAGGGGTCTTGTTGTGTGCCTTGACAACCAAGGCCCTGTTTTGTACATAGCAAGCAGTGGATACAGCTTCAGCCCAAAAGATAACTGGAAGTTTGGAATCAGACAGCATAGTTCTTGCAGCTTCAATGAGTGTCCTATTCCTTCTTTCTGCCATTCCATTCTGTTGAGGCGTTCTAGCAATGCTGAATTGCCTCTTGATGCCTTTGTTTATGCAGAAAGAATCCAGTTTCTGATTTCTGAACTCACCACCATTGTCTGATCTTATGGTAACTACCTTCATGCTTTTTGACAGTTCAATTTGATTGATGAACCCAATGAGTACATCAGCAGTGTCACTCTTTTCAAATAGAAAGAATGTCCATGTAAATCTTGAAAAATCATCAGTAATCACTAAGCAGTACCATTTCTTCATTATACTTGCCACAGAAGTAGGACCAAAAAGATCCATATGTAGTAGTTCCAATGGCTTGGTGGTGGACATACTTGTTTTTGACTTGCAAGATGCTCTGTGTTGCTTCCCTTTCAGACATGCTGCACAAGTATGTTCAGTGGCAAAAGACTTGGAAGGAAGACCATGAACCAGATTATGCTTCACTAGTTTGTTCATGTTCTTGAAATTAAGATGACCAAGTCTTCTATGCCATTTCTTACATTCATCTGCTGAAGCTTTGGCAATGAAACATGTTTCATTGTCTTGGAGAGATATGTCCTTGAGATCAATTGTGTACATGTTCTTCTGTCTTGGTGTTCTGAGAACAATTGGAGTGTCTTTTGGCAAGACAAACTCCTTTCCTAATACCAAGCATTCAGTGTCAGTAAACAAGACAAAATTCTTGTTATCAGTCATCTGTGACACACTGAAGAGATTATACTTGAGTTCTTTCACCAAGTACACATTGTCAAAAGTCATCCCATTTGTGACAATAGTTCCTTTTCCTGTTATAGTTCCATGCCCATCTCCAAAAGAAACACCATCATTGTCATGCAGGGGTACAAAGTTAGACAAGTAAGCTTTGTGTCCAGTCATACTTCTTGAGCATCCACTATCCCAATATGCTCTATCATCCCTTGTCTTCTTTGTCACCTGCAAAAGGAAAAACAAATTAGTTTTTCTTGGGGACCCAAGCCATTACAGACTTGGATCTACCTCGTGTATCAATGTAGGATAGCTTATCGAAAACTAGAGATACACCATTAGATTGAGTACCCCTTTTGGGTGCCCAAACCCAACGAGCTGAGGCTTTCACAGCTTTTGTCCATCTTCCAATGTTCCTAGAATGTACAACTTTTCTAGTAGGGGATACCCCAGTTTTAGCGGGAGAATCCTTATGCTTAGCAGAGGGAACCCACCTTTTGTTTTGGCCTCTATTCATGTGTTGGTAAGGTCTTGGGCCAGATCTATATGCAGTATAAGGTGTTGGGGTGGTCACAGAAGTGTTGGGCTTTGAGTGAACATCATTTTCCTTTCTAAGGGGTGGAACAACATATTTCTCAGTTACTCTATTTCTCAAGGCAGGGGCAACATACTTGGTAGGGGAAAAGGATTTTGCCCCTGCATTTAGAAGAATGGCTTTAGGTTGCATATCGTTTAAGGGATTTGCAGCCACCATCTCCATTGGTGCCTTACATTCTTGATAAGTGTGTTCAAAACTGCCACATGTGAAGCAGGGCTTGGTATTAATCACAAAGTCTTTTCCTAATTGATGAGACTTTTGGTCATTCCAATTTCTTTGATTACCTCTGACATTCCTGTACATACCAGCATATTTAATGGTAGGCTTAGGAGACTGTGGCCTAGCCTTAGATTTGGGAGAGATACTCTTAGAGTTTGGATTGCTGCTAGAAAATCCTTCTTTTGAAAATCTAACAGGGTTGTCAATTTGATTTGAGCCAACCTGTTCCTGTTTAACATCCCTAATGACACTAGTTTTAACTAGAGACTCTTCTGTATCAAGGTTATTAGGTATATAAGCACTCAAATCAAACTCAATGTCATCCTGTTTTTCAAAACAAGGGAGACCAGTCCATGACAAGTCTTTTCTAGGATAGGCAGCATGGATGTTAGCAGGGGGTGGTGGTATAGTAGCATTCATATTCTTAATTCCAAACCCTGTTTTGTCCTTAGGAGATTGACCAATTTCAAATGCCTTGGTTAAATCTTTTGAAGCTTTTCCAAATTTTTCAACAGTTTCCTCATCTATCTTTTGGTTAGCTTTGAAAATTTCAAGTTTAGCTGTTAAAACATTTATAGATTGGTTATTCTCCTTGGCATCTCTTTCTAGAATCACAATGTGATCCCTATACTCACTTTCTCTTTGCCTATACTCTCTTATGGTGGACTCTAGTTGTTCTAAAGCACGTTTGTAATTATCAAGATCATTATCACAATTGATATAGTCAGCTTTTACCTTTCTGATTTGATCATTTAAAGATTCAGTATTTTTCCTACAAGCTTTAGTACAGTATGAGTCATCATATACCTCATTGTCAGAGCTGGAACTTGACATGGCCATAAGTGCAAAGTCTTCTTCCTTTTCCTCAGCCATCAAAGCTTGATTTCTTTCCACACTTTCTGTCATAGCACTCCAGTCCCATCCATTTGCTCCATCTATCCCCTGCATAGCTACCATGGCTTTAGCACCAGAATCCTCATCTCTTGTTTCCTTTCTATGGCTATTTCCAGACTTAGGTCCTCTGCATTCCCTGGCAAAATGACCCTTCTTGCCACAATTGTAGCATTCAACTTTTGCTTTATCAAACCCAGCCACATCAGATGGATTAATTGTGATCTTCTTCCCATACTTCTTGTGGAACCTGTTGGCTCTCATGCTTAGCAAAGCCATATTCCACTTGATATCCAATTCTTCTAGCGCTTGCTTACTGATTTGACTCAGATCTTCATGTAACACTGTAGATCCTTGTGGCCCTTGAGATGCTATAAAGGCACATGCAGTATCAAGGCTGAATGTAGCTGGTCTTTCTTCATCATAGGAAGATCCAGACCTGGTAGCAGGGGAATAAGTAGCAGGGGCTACTTCTATTCCACTGTTCTTGGAGATTCCACTGCTTTGTGATATGAATGCCATGTTAGCAGGGGAATCAATGACTCCACTTGAGTTGGTGGGAATTGTCCCTTTTGACTTCATTTCATTGACAATAGGTTCAAAAACTTTTAAGTTATTGTATATATCATCAATATCTTTTTCATCCAAATCATCCTTATTCTGCCAAATTGCCTTATAGACAAACCACTCTTTCTGAAGGCTGTTAAGAAACCTGGTGTTCACCTGCTCTTTTGACACCTCAATATCAAAGAATTCTAAGTGGGCCACCATGTCTTGAAGCCTATTGTAAATAGCTCCAATTGATTCATCACCAATTGCTTTGAAAGAAGCAAAATCATCCAGCATTTGGTTCTTCTTCTTCTTTGTGGCTTCATTTCCTCCAAAGGTTGTGCCTATGGCTTCCCATAGTTCCTTAGCTGTTTTGTATTTCCTGAATCTGAGTTGATGTCTATCTGGTAGGGCCAACAGCAATGAGCTGTGAGCCCTGACATCATGCCTTCTAGCCAGTATTTCCTTATCACATAGAGCAGCAGATTTCTTCTTGTCCTTACCTTTGGAACTTTCACCTTCATCCTTGCCTTCTTCAACTGCCACCATTTTGTTGAATTGATCACCAAACTCTATGATCTCCCAGAGAACATAGTGTTCCATTTTCAGGTATTGTTGGATTCTGAATTCCCATAATTCAAAGTTTTCAGGATCTAACATGGGTAACTTGAGGTTATTGTGGTTGTTGCTGTTTGTGGATGAATCTGAAGACATGTTTGCTATGAGGATTTTGTTCTTGATTTAGACAAAGTTTCTCAACAAGCTCTAATACCACTTGTTGATCCCAAAGTCAGATCTTAAACCTTAATAGCTTGTTTAAGGGTTGTGATAGAGAGAAAGAATTCAATCTAACACTAGAGAAACTTTGCAAAGCAAAGTAACTAAACAAGATGCGGAATATAATGTTTAGCACAAGAACAAATGAGATTCAAACGTTGAACTTTAATATATCAAAGATATACGAATACCCAAAGTGGTATTAGGGTTTACAAAATCTTAAAGTAATAATAATGAAAAACGAAATGAGAAAGACACACTTTGCATGCTAACCTAGTGAGTCCTTTTATAGATACAAGGACCCACGTACAAGATCACTACTAACAAACTATGGAAAGTATTAAGGAATAATAACTGAAACGCGTAAAAATCTATTCCATGTTTATCTTGACGGCAGGGCCTTTGACTCCAGCAGGGGAACGGATCCCCCTGCCTTTGTTATTTAGCAGGGGGAACTTACTCTAGCAGGGGTATGAATAATCAACTAGCAGGGGAAACAAGTAAGCATAGATTTATTCCCAACAATCCTCCCCTAAACTTGTGCTTTCCCCTAAAAAACAAGTTTCTGAATAAATGCTAGTTGATGAGGATGCTTACAAACTCTCTGGCCAAATCTGACTATGAACCATTCTTACTAGATCATAAGCAACAGGCTTTTTGGCATCAACAATTAACTTAGCCTGTGCTAGCTTCTTCAAAGTTTCCTGAGAGAAGGGATAATACCTATGATTGAGTAAATAAACACTCACACCTTCCATTACTACCTCATAAACCCCAGAATTTGTAAATAGCTTCCAATACACCAAATCTCCTTTATTCACTGTATCAAATAGAGGATCAAATAATTCATGTTCATACATTCTATGCATGCACTCCCAGATTACCCAATCCTTCTCCACACCATCCATGGTAGGAGGTTTTGCAGCAAACGTTTTCTTCAATATTTTACACAGATCTTCTTAGTCTTCACTATCCAAAATTTGAAACATGACATCTAGGCTTAGAAATGTCTGTGCTGTATTGTCAGCCCTTGTAAGCTTCCACCAAGTTCTCCCTTTGTGTTCATAAACAGCATACTCTATAATAGCAAACTTCTTTCCAAGTTCACTAGGTGAGATTTCATCCTTTTCCTGCAAAATCAGCTGTTTATCAATTTCATCATTTGATGGCCCTTGAGACTCTTTAGTAATTATGCCCACTAGCTCCATTCTCTTGAGTCTCTTTGCTACTCTTTGTACATTAAGTATAGACTTCTCAAGTACTTCTGGAAAACTTTCACCTGCTTGGTGTGATGCCCCTGCTTGGGATAATGCACCTGCTTGTGTAGTCTCTCCAGCTTTTCTTTTCTTTGTTGCTCTAGCTTTCTGTAGCACTTCACTTTGTCTCCTAAGATACTCAGCTTCCTCAGGAGTGTTGATGGTCATCCAATCCTCCACATCATACAACTTCAGAACTGGTCTGACTGCTCTCTTTATGGCTTCAAAGCTCATATCTCTGAAGTCACCATCCTTCCACTTTCTATGCCTTTTAAGTAGAACTTTGTAGTGATCAAGTTGCCCTTTCTCTGACGTTCGATACTTCTCACTCTGAATTTGCATTGTCCTTCTTTCCAGATATTCAGTTTGATATTTGTAAACAAGGCAAGTCAACTCATACCTGTCTTCCAAAGGAGCATTTTTCAACTCCTTCTCCCATTGATCAAGAAACTCTCCAACATGATGTACCCTGTCATCTAGTTCCCTATGCATAATCTCAACCTGTTTTAGCATATCTTTGGGCCTCATCTTCTCCATCCTTTGATCCTGCATATCCATTTCCTCTTGTTGTAGCCTGAGAGCTACTTGTGCATCATGTGCTTCTTGGACCTTCTGCTGTTCAGGAGTCAGATGCTTGTATTTTCTCTTGGGCTGTTGCACCATGATTCCTTTTCCTTTGTCTTTTGGATCCACTGCTGGTGCTGGTTTTGCTTTAGATGTAGGTTCTTTGATTGCTATCCCCTTCTGAGCTGGTTGCTTTCTGTTCTTCCTAACAAATGTTTGAGTAATGTTCTTAGCAGGGGATAAACTTACAGCAGTGAGATCAGCAATGGCAGGGGAAACTTTTGAAGCAGGGGCTTCTTCTTGATTGCCCATGGTGAGCAATGTTTGAGCAATATCTTTGGTTGCACTCCCCTTGTCACTTCCCTTATAAGCACTTTCTCTCTCCATTCCTTTCTTAGTACTTGTTATCTTTCCATGCTCCCCACCAGGATATGGATAATACTCAGTAGATCCTTCTGTGTGTGGAATTTCCTCCCCTTTGGAAGCATCCTCATCTGTGGAAAGAATCAGTCTGGGCTTTCTCCTCCCCTCATGAGTAGCAAGTCTGGTTTCCAGGTGAGAGATAACTAGACCTTGCTTTTTGACATCTTGTACTAGTTGTGCATTCTGCCTTTTCAGACTCATGCACATTTTCGTCAATTCCAGATTTGTCAAAGGTTTCATACTGCTCTCAATCCTAGAAGGGAATTTCTCCCCTTGTTGGATATCATGGAGTGGGGGAGAGGACTTATTGATGGTGTCACTATCCTGCTCACCCCTTGAGGATGAGACAGTAGTGGCAGCCAAACTCCCAGGTTGCTCCAAACTCTTGGAGACTCTCCTTTCTGCTGCTTGTGAAGATTCACCAGGCAAGGGAGACCTGGCAAACCTGGATTTCGAACGCCTTTCTTGTTGTGGATCAGCAGGTGGTAGGTTCTTGGCAGGGGATTCAGCAGGTTGATTTATGGCTGTTTGATTTTTGGCTTCTTCCCGTCTGATTTGGTCTAGCATAATTGAAGTGAATGGAATGTTTCTGCCAGAAAACAAAGGTGATGGTGCAAGTAATGTGGTGAAAAGTTTGGTTGTGTGTTTGGTTGCTGAAAAATAGTTTCTGTGTGTAATGGGACCATGATCACTCATATTCAGCAAAACTTCTATAAACCTTGGATACATACAAAACTTTGAGGTGCTTGAAACATTTTTAACCATGCCTTTAAAAATCATTTGAGAAAAACAATACTTCCTTCCTGTTGCAAAGCAGATCAGGGCAGAAGCTATCTCACTACCAACCTCATTAAAAGCAGTGGTTTTGGGTGACAAACATTGCATAATAGTATGAATCAAAAATTTCCAATGAGGGGCAAACTGGCCTTTAGCAAACGTTAATTTTTGATTTTCAGAAAGTTTATACCCCAATTTATCAAGACCTTCAAAAATTTCAGCCTCAGAAAAGTTGGTTATTCCATGCTCATCATCAAGGAGGAGATTCTCCCTGATGGAGGCAAGTGTGATTACCTTGGAATGACCATCAACTGTGCTTTGAATTATGACCTCTCCATTCACTGTTTTGGTCATGGCTTTAGACCAGAACTGTTGAATGTGTGAGGTATAAATGCGAGGATTGATGAGAAGGGCCACTCTAAAGTACAAAGACTTTAGAAAGGCCACAGCCTCAGCAAACTCGGCTGGTTCATCATGAAGCAAAGGTTCTTCATCCATCTAAGAAGGCACTTTTCACATCCATCTGGAAAACAGTGAAGTCCATGAATGAGGCATAAGCAAGAAATAATCTAATAGCTTCAATCCTGGCTACTGGAGCAAACACCTCTTCATAATCAATCCCTTCTTCCTGAGTATACCCTTGTGCTACTAACCTTGCTTTGTTCCTGACAACTATTCCCCTTTCATCCTTTTTGTTCCTGAGTACCCACTTGGTCCCAATAGGCCTTGCCCATTTGGGACAATCAACCAGAATCCAAACCTCTTGTATGTCGAATTGTAAGAGCTCCTCTTGCATATCTTCAACCCAGCTTGGGTCATTTAAAGCCTGAAAAATCTTCTTTGGCTCTTCTTGTGACAAAAATGCAGTAAACAGACAACATTGCATGTTGTCATGATTGAACTTCATGGTGATGTTAGCAATGAAGCTGTGCTCCTTTGCTGTATACCTTGTATGTCTGGGGGCTTCAGGATCGCCAATGATCTGAGAGATAGGATGATCCTTATTGATTCTATAGGTAGGCTGCATGATGACTTCTGTTTCATCTTCTTCCAAATCAGAATTGATGGGGCTATTTTGATTAGGAAAGAAGTCCTCAAAGGAACTTCCAAATGAGACAGCATGACCTAAAGATGGGTGCTTGTGAGCAGAATGAAGCTCTGAATAACTAGGGCCTCCACTCCTGATGATTCTGCTTCCACTGCTGGATATGATAGGACCATCATTTATGGGTGTAGATGATGAGATGAGTGGGGATTCTCTTTCTGCATCAGTAGTCTCATTAGCATCATGATCCTTTGTGAAAGAGGAATCAATTCCTCTAGCAGGGGAATCCAGGATTCCACTGCTTTCAGCCATTCCACTGCCTTCAGTCATAGCAGGGGATGAGATTGGCTGTTCTTTTCCTGAAGCAGAATTATCTTCTTGTTTATCAGCTTCACTAGGAAACAATGAGGGTACATTCATGTACCTCAGAGGTGACTTCTTAGCATCAATTGTTTCTTGAGTACCTGAAATGTTAGTGTTCTGCAAGACAACAGGTACATATTTCATGGACTTGGAAAGTACATCTATATCAAAGAACCAGTCCGGACCTGTTTGAACATCTTCAGGTTTGTCTTCAAGAAAATTCACATGAAGATTTTCTGTGATTTTGCTTGTCTTCTTGTTGAAGACCCTATATCCCTTGATGTTTAAGGAATAACCCACAAAGTATCCATCATCACCCTTTTCACTAAACTTACCAAGATTGTCAATGGTGTTCAAGATGATAACATGACACCCAAAAGGTCTGAAAAAGTCAATTAAGGGAGGTCTTCCATTGAACAGCTGATAAGGGGTCTTGTTGTGTGCCTTGACAACCAAGGCCCTGTTTTGTACATAGCAAGCAGTGGATACAGCTTCAGCCCAAAAGATAACTGGAAGTTTGGAATCAGACAGCATAGTTCTTGCAGCTTCAATGAGTGTCCTATTCCTTCTTTCTGCCACTCCATTCTGTTGAGGCGTTCTAGCAATGCTGAATTGCCTCTTGATGCCTTTGTTTATGCAGAAAGAATCCAGTTTCTGATTTCTGAACTCACCACCATTGTCTGATCTTATGGTAACTACCTTCATGCTTTTTGACAGTTCAATTTGATTGATGAACCCAATGAGTACATCAGCAGTGTCACTCTTTTCAAATAGAAAGAATGTCCATGTAAATCTTGAAAAATCATCAGTAATCACTAAGCAGTACCATTTCTTCATTATACTTGCCACAGAAGTAGGACCAAAAAGATCCATATGTAGTAGTTCCAATGGCTTGGTGGTGGACATACTTGTTTTTGACTTGCAAGATGCTCTGTGTTGCTTCCCTTTCAGACATGCTGCACAAGTATGTTCAGTGGCAAAAGACTTGGAAGGAAGACCATGAACCAGATTATGCTTCACTAGTTTGTTCATGTTCTTGAAATTAAGATGACCAAGTCTTCTATGCCATTTCTTACATTCATCTGCTGAAGCTTTGGCAATGAAACATGTTTCATTGTCTTGGAGAGATATGTCCTTGAGATCAATTGTGTACATGTTCTTCTGTCTTGGTGTTCTGAGAACAATTGGAGTGTCTTTTGGCAAGACAAACTCCTTTCCTAATACCAAGCATTCAGTGTCAGTAAACAAGACAAAATTCTTGTTATCAGTCATCTGTGACACACTGAAGAGATTATACTTGAGTTCTTTCACCAAGTACACATTGTCAAAAGTCATCCCATTTGTGACAATAGTTCCTTTTCCTGTTATAGTTCCATGCCCATCTCCAAAAGAAACACCATCATTGTCATGCAGGGGTACAAAGTTAGACAAGTAAGCTTTGTGTCCAGTCATACTTCTTGAGCATCCACTATCCCAATATGCTCTATCATCCCTTGTCTTCTTTGTCACCTGCAAAAGGAAAAACAAATTAGTTTTTCTTGGGGACCCAAGCCATTACAGACTTGGATCTACCTCGTGTATCAATGTAGGATAGCTTATCGAAAACTAGAGATACACCATTAGATTGAGTACCCCTTTTGGGTGCCCAAACCCAACGAGCTGAGGCTTTCACAGCTTTTGTCCATCTTCCAATGTTCCTAGAATGTACAACTTTTCTAGCAGGGGATACCCCAGTTTTAGAAGGAGAATCCTTATGCTTAGCAGAGGGAACCCACCTTTTGTTTTGGCCTCTATTCATGTGTTGGTAAGGTCTTGGGCCAGATCTATATGCAGTATAAGGTGTTGGGGTGGTCACAGAAGTGTTGGGCTTTGAGTGAACATCATTTTCCTTTCTAAGGGGTGGAACAACATATTTCTCAGTTACTCTATTTCTCAAGGCAGGGGCAACATACTTGGTAGGGGAAAAGGATTTTGCCCCTGCATTTAGAAGAATGGCTTTAGGTTGCATATCGTTTAAGGGATTTGCAGCCACCATCTCCATTGGTGCCTTACATTCTTGATAAGTGTGTTCAAAACTGCCACATGTGAAGCAGGGCTTGGTATTAATCACAAAGTCTTTTCCTAATTGATGAGACTTTTGGTCATTCCAATTTCTTTGATTACCTCTGACATTCCTGTACATACCAGCATATTTAATGGTAGGCTTAGGAGACTGTGGCCTAGCCTTAGATTTGGGAGAGATACTCTTAGAGTTTGGATTGCTGCTAGAAAATCCTTCTTTTGAAAATCTAACAGGGTTGTCAATTTGATTTGAGCCAACCTGTTCCTGTTTAACATCCCTAATGACACTAGTTTTAACTAGAGACTCTTCTGTATCAAGGTTATTAGGTATATAAGCACTCAAATCAAACTCAATGTCATCCTGTTTTTCAAAACAAGGGAGACCAGTCCATGACAAGTCTTTTCTAGGATAGGCAGCATGGATGTTAGCAGGGGGTGGTGGTATAGTAGCATTCATATTCTTAATTCCAAACCCTGTTTTGTCCTTAGGAGATTGACCAATTTCAAATGCCTTGGTTAAATCTTTTGAAGCTTTTCCAAATTTTTCAACAGTTTCCTCATCTATCTTTTGGTTAGCTTTGAAAATTTCAAGTTCAGCTGTTAAAACATTTATAGATTGGTTATTCTCCTTGGCATCTCTTTCTAGAATCACAATGTGATCCCTATACTCACTTTCTCTTTGCCTATACTCTCTTATGGTGGACTCTAGTTGTTCTAAAGCACGTTTGTAATTATCAAGATCATTATCACAATTGATATAGTCAGCTTTTACCTTTCTGATTTGATCATTTAAAGATTCAGTATTTTTCCTACAAGCTTTAGTACAGTATGAGTCATCATATACCTCATTGTCAGAGCTGGAACTTGACATGGCCATAAGTGCAAAGTCTTCTTCCTTTTCCTCAGCCATCAAAGCTTGATTTCTTTCCACACTTTCTGTCATAGCACTCCAGTCCCATCCATTTGCTCCATCTATCCCCTGCATAGCTACCATGGCTTTAGCACCAGAATCCTCATCTCTTGTTTCCTTTCTATGGCTATTTCCAGACTTAGGTCCTCTGCATTCCCTGGCAAAATGACCCTTCTTGCCACAATTGTAGCATTCAACTTTTGCTTTATCAAACCCAGCCACATCAGATGGATTAATTGTGATCTTCTTCCCATACTTCTTGTGGAACCTGTTGGCTCTCATGCTTAGCAAAGCCATATTCCACTTGATATCCAATTCTTCTAGCGCTTGCTTACTGATTTGACTCAGATCTTCATGTAACACTGTAGATCCTTGTGGCCCTTGAGATGCTATAAAGGCACATGCAGTATCAAGGCTGAATGTAGCTGGTCTTTCTTCATCATAGGAAGATCCAGACCTGGTAGCAGGGGAATAAGTAGCAGGGGCTACTTCTATTCCACTGTTCTTGGAGATTCCACTGCTTTGTGATATGAATGCCATGTTAGCAGGGGAATCAATGACTCCACTTGAGTTGGTGGGAATTGTCCCTTTTGACTTCATTTCATTGACAATAGGTTCAAAAACTTTTAAGTTATTGTATATATCATCAATATCTTTTTCATCCAAATCATCCTTATTCTGCCAAATTGCCTTATAGACAAACCACTCTTTCTGAAGGCTGTTAAGAAACCTGGTGTTCACCTGCTCTTTTGACACCTCAATATCAAAGAATTCTAAGTGGGCCACCATGTCTTGAAGCCTATTGTAAATAGCTCCAATTGATTCATCACCAATTGCTTTGAAAGAAGCAAAATCATCCAGCATTTGGTTCTTCTTCTTCTTTGTGGCTTCATTTCCTCCAAAGGTTGTGCCTATGGCTTCCCATAGTTCCTTAGCTGTTTTGTATTTCCTGAATCTGAGTTGATGTCTATCTGGTAGGGCCAACAGCAATGAGCTGTGAGCCCTGACATCATGCCTTCTAGCCAGTATTTCCTTATCACATAGAGCAGCAGATTTCTTCTTGTCCTTACCTTTGGAACTTTCACCTTCATCCTTGCCTTCTTCAACTGCCACCATTTCGTTGAATTGATCACCAAACTCTATGATCTCCCAGAGAACATAGTGTTCCATTTTCAGGTATTGTTGGATTCTGAATTCCCATAATTCAAAGTTTTCAGGATCTAACATGGGTAACTTGAGGTTATTGTGGTTGTTGCTGTTTGTGGATGAATCTGAAGACATGTTTGCTATGAGGATTTTGTTCTTGATTTAGACAAAGTTTCTCAACAAGCTCTAATACCACTTGTTGATCCCAAAGTCAGATCTTAAACCTTAATAGCTTGTTTAAGGGTTGTGATAGAGAGAAAGAATTCAATCTAACACTAGAGAAACTTTGCAAAGCAAAGTAACTAAACAAGATGCGGAATATAATGTTTAGCACAAGAACAAATGAGATTCAAACGTTGAACTTTAATATATCAAAGATATACGAATACCCAAAGTGGTATTAGGGTTTACAAAACCTTAAAGTAATAATAATGAAAAACGAAATGAGAAAGACACACTTTGCATGCTAACCTAGTGAGTCCTTTTATAGATACAAGGACCCACGTACAAGATCACTACTAACAAACTATGGAAAGTATTAAGGAATAATAACTGAAACGCGTAAAAATCTATTCCATGTTTATCTTGACGGCAGGGCCTTTGACTCCAGCAGGGGAACGGATCCCCCTGTCTTTGTTATTTAGCAGGGGGAACTTACTCTAGCAGGGGTATGAATAATCAACTAGCAAGGGAAACAAGTAAGCATAGATTTATTCCCAACAGATTTCTCCAAAGGAAAGTGATTTTCCTATTTATTACCAAAGGTCAATTATTCAAACATAAAACAAGACTTCTAGTGTTTTGTATCATTACTTTACCTCATCCCTTCGATTGGGGTGGTAAACAGTACTCTCATCAAGGTTCGTTCCCAATGACTTCTGAGTAAATCTCTAGAAATTCGATGCGAAGCGAAGATCTTGATAGAGATGATCGATACAGGCACACTATGTTTACACAACTCTTTTAAATACAAAGAGTCAATTTCTTCATCGAGAATTTATCATTAACGGAAATGATATTAGCAGATTTGGTTAGTCTATCGACGATGACCCAAATCGAATCAAATTCAGATGATGACCTTTGCAATAGTTAGACGTTTACTAATGTATGAGGCGATGTCTGCCTTCATAATTTGCCATCAGTACAACTTCTTCAGAAAAGATACATTAAATCAGAAATGGCATGAATAGAATACTTAATTTTATGAGATTCCAACGTGACTAAATCTCAAAATCTCCATATTTAGGCAACCGCAGGTGCTCTTTAAAACATTTAATGCCATCGGCTTCTCAATTCTAATGGTTCACTAATAACTAGGTTTTCACTTAGTTATGAAAGTTCGTTGTTCCAGTCTTTTCGAATTGATTACAAGTTGAAAGTGCGACTCAGTTGTTCTTGGTGGAAAATAAAAAGGTTTGATTATCTATTTTAAGCTAAAAGTGAAAATGTCGTTGAGTAAATAAGTATAAATGAAAGCTTGAAAATTTAAACTAAAAATAAAGACTTTTAAAAATTGAAAAGTAAATGATTAAAACTTATAAAAATGTAAACTTAAAAGATTTTACTAAAATAAGACAAGTTAAAATAATACTAAGTAAAAAGGCGGAAAGAATAAAGTTTGAAATTAAAAACAGGAAATAACAAAACCTTATACGGAATCCACTTCCATTCCCTTATCCGGAATACCTATAAATCAAACTACCCGGAATCCTTGCTCAAATCCTTATCCACAAAACGTAATAAAGGGCTTATCTGAAATACGTGCTACTAATGCTTATCCGGAAAATGGGTTACAAGGCTTATCCGGAATTCGTCTTCAAAAGCTTATCCGGAAAAGGTGAAAAGGTTGCTATCCGGAATGTGTTTTTCTAACCCTTATCCGCAAAATGAAGCTTAATATACTTATTTGGAAAACGTAAATAAAGGTTTATCCGAAAAATGGTTTTATGGCTCATATCCGGAAAAGGGTTTCTGGAGGTTATCCGCAATCCGTCTTCTAACTCTTATCCGGAAAATGAAGTGAGAAAGCTTATCCGGAATGTTGTTTTGGGAAGCTATCCGGAATGGGTTTCTAATCTTTATCCAGAAAATGAACTTCTAATGCTTATCCGCAATGTTGCTTTCTACTGCTTATCTGGAAAGTGGTGTTATGGAGCTTATCCGCAAAGTGGCTTCCAGTAGCTTATCCGAAAAAAGGACTTAAGATTCTTATCCGGAATGAGGGTTTTTTGAGGTCTTATCCGGAAAATGGTATTGTGATGCTTATCCGGAAAAGGGAGTTTGTCACCCTTATCCGGAATGTTGTACTTAGAAGGCTTATCCGCAAAAATGGTTATAACTGTTATCCGGAAAAAGAGGGATATGTTCCTCTTATCCAGAATGGAGGACTTAGAAGGATTTCGGAACAAGAAAAGCTTAAGCACAAAGAAAATAAGCTAAAAACCAATAAGCACTTTACCAAAAGTTAAACCAAAATGATTTTAGGAAAAAGTAAAAAAAAGCTAGAATTTGAAAACTTTTAAAACATTAAAATAAGCTAGATATCAAAAAGCACTTTTTATAAAAACTTAAACTTATTAAAAACAACTTATTTTCAATAAGCCAAACACACCAAAATCAACAAAATCACATCCACTACATGATTATCAAAACAAAATCATAGATTATTAAGAAAGGTAGAATGAGAATTAAGGAAATAAGCTTGATTTGATTAAATATTAAGATCAAAAGATTACAAGATTAATGTTTGATAAGCTTGAAAATCTAGAGAGAAGGAAATTAAAAACACACTTAAAATAAAAACTAAAAATTAACTAAAAACTAACTACAAACTAACACCCTCCTAATGACATATTAGGAGGGTATTTATAGGAAGTGGGGAGGTTAAGTGTTTATGCTTCCTTCATTCTTTCTTCTCGTCTCGACTCGATTTAATTTCTTTGTCTTTCTCGACGTCGTCTCGAGATTTGTCGATATAAGTTGAACTTGTCTTATAATTTTCTTCTATAATTAGACTTGAGTTCTTCGACTTCATTAAACTTTTGTCTTTAGACTTTTTCTTCGATAAATCTTCAGAATAGGCCTTGGACTTCCATTCTTTATGCACTCTCAATCTTTTGACTTCGTCTTTTGTCTTTTTCTTCGATAAAAGCCCGTGATAGCCCGTGTTTTCTTCCTTTTTCATATTTTTATCCTGAAACACAATAAAAACACAAACCATGCATAATTCCGACTTTTACGACATAAAATACACGTTTTGGTCTTGTTATTATTGGAAATAAGTTGTAAAAGGATAAGTGTTTTCACACTTATTAAATCCCCTACACTTGACCATTGCAATGCCCTCATGCAATGCATTAATTTCAAAGCACCATTTACATTTTTCATCATAAATAACCCACCTTGGCCTTTATTAAATACTAAACACTAAGGAAACTAAAAGAACAAAACAAGTAAGAAATCAAAGACTTTCATTAGGGTTTTGGCTTTCATGAATACTTATCATCCTCAAGTTTCATGTTCCATATACCAAGCTTAGAAATGAGATCATTAGTATTATAAGTTAGCAAACTAACACGAACTCATGTGGCCCAATTATTTACTTAGACTCCCTTATTCCTAGGTGTATCTCTTATATTTTATTGATGTCTTGAATGATCACGAGGATGCATTTTTAACTTATTTCGATAGTTTATTAAGGCCGAAAATAAAGTGGGACGATTTAATCAATAGTTAGATAAAGGACAAAATCTTTTAAAACTGCTTCTCGGGACCTCATAAAGTTCATATCTTGGCATAACTCGCTTCACGATTTGAGACCTTTCTCGGACCGATATTTGGCAGCGACTTCATACTTCGAATCTTGAGAGACGTTTGTGAATTAATGGTCTTATCTTCATAATAGGAATTTCTTCCCTTGAACTTTTTGAGAGATTCTTCATATTTGGACCACGACGTCTTCATTTTTCTCCAATCTTTATTTGGGATTTTGATATACAACGGTCCACCTCCTTTTAGGACTTGGATCTATTTATCCTCATACCTCATTAGGGCCTTTTTGGATAGACTTCTCCATGAACTTTAGGGGAGTATTTGCTTTTCGTCGTGTGTCTCGATCCTTCATATTGATTTTTGATAAATGATTCTTCACATCACTTTTGGATCTTTAGCAACAAAATGTAGCCCTCATGTCTTGTTAGGACCTTTTCGGACTCGCCAATTTTCGCATCCCGCTTCAATAAGTTATGCCTTGGCTATGAACTCTAATTAATACCGAGCAACTTTTAAACGATCTTGGGCTAGAAGCTAAGTAACTTTTCAAATCGTACAACCTTATTTATTGCAATTAAATTTATTAGCAAGCGATGGGAGAAAAAGCTTATAATCAACTCACATAAATTCACGAAAGAATACCAATTTATAATTGACTCTATCATCTCTTGTTCTCCATAATTTAAAATCTCAAGGAATGAGACTCATGGATGCTTAGCCAATTAAATCAAAGTTTTGGGTTTTCAAGTCATCTATAGGATCTTGCAAACTCTTAGACTTTTTCAAGTTTAGAATTCGCATTTTAAAGTTCCCTTGATAAACGACTTTCTAGGATCAATTATAGGAACTTGTGAAAATTTCTTGTTCTTAACCCGTGAGAGTTAAGACTTTCGCATTTTAAAGTTCCCTATATAAAAGCCTAGCAAAACTTGACTTAAACACGTTAAGGATACTAGCTAGAGTAAACTTGGATAAGTAAACTCGGGTTGAGTCAAAATATTCACAAATTTGAAAAATTTGAAACCACTTTATTGAAAATTTATTCTAGCAAAGAAAGTAAATAACGATAGCAAATGTAAATTACAAGGCCAAAATAGATTAAAATTTTTGAAATATGTCGAAAAATCAGATTTTCCGGTTAAAATGAGGGCAAATTCATGGAAAAGCCCACTTACTTCGATAGAAGTCCCCCCTACACTTGATATAAACATTGTCCTCAATGTTTAAGCATGTGGGAGTAAACTCCCCTACACTTATGACATTGTGCATGTTGTTTAAATCTTCCTAAGGAAAGGACAACTATTGTGATTTCAATGTGAACATATGAGATATGAAATATTGAATCACGATAGTTTAGGATAGAACCGGGAAGACGGGAACACTGGATCACGGTTCGTCAAATGTCATTGAGAATGGATCTTTGAAGCATTAATCCCTGATCATGATAAGAAACAAGACAACAAACACATACGGGACTCCCCCTACACTTATTATGAAAACAGTAAAGGATGGATCAACGGGTTGCCTCCCGAAAAGCGCTTGTTTTTGTTAACCGAGTCACGAGCCTGACTCGACCCAGAACTAATTCAAGGGAAACGTGGTGAGGGATGGAATCATCTCATGAGAGATGTCCTCACCAAAGTACAACTTCACGCGCTGGCCATTCACTTTAAAATTAGGCCCATTTGGCTGAGAAAGCTCAATGGTGCCATATGGGAAGACTTTGGCGACGGTGAATGGACCAGACCAACGGCTCTTCAGCTTGCCCGAGAAGATCTTCAACCGAGAGTTAAAGAGTAAAACTTGATCACCAACGTGGAACTCTCGGTTCTTAATCCTAGCATCATGGATGATCTTGGTCTTATCCTTGTAGATCAATGAGTTCTCATAAGCTTGATTCCTTAGTTCATTTAGCTCATTGAGTTGAATCTTCCAAAGATCGCCGACTTTGTTGATGTCGAAATTGTCCCACTTCAAGGCCCAGTACGCCTTATGTTCCAGCTCAATAGGGAGGTGGCATGCCTTCCCGTACACAAGACGATATGGAGTGCAACCAATCGGAGTATTATATGCAGTACGAAAAGCCCACAAAGCATCATCTAACTTATCGGCCCACGCGGCACGATGCTCTCCCACAGTACGCTCAAGAATTCGCTTCAATCCACGGTTAGATATCTTTGCTTGACCATTTGTTTGAGGATGATAAGCGGTGGAAAGACGGTGATTGACACCGTACTTAGCCATGACTCGAGCAAATTGATCATTGCAAAAATGAGTCCCGCGGTCACTGATTATAGCACGAGGAACACCGAATCGAGCAAAATGTTGCTTCAAAAAGTTCACAACCACCCTCGCATCGTTCGTAGGGAGAGCCTTTGCTTCAACCCATTTAGAAACGTAGTCAACGGCTACGAGGATGTACTTGTTCCCTTTGGATGATGGAAATGGCCCAATAAAGTCGATGCCCCATACGTCAAAGATTTCACATTCTTGTATGAAATTTTGAGGCATCTCATCTTTATGTGTGATCTTGCCTTGGCGTTGGCAAGCATCACAATTTTTAACCATCTCGTGAGCGTCACGATAAATGGTGGGCCAATAGAATCTTGAGTCGAATACTTTCTTCGCGGTGTAATTTGGACCAAAATGACCACCGGTGGGTCCTTTATGGCAAGCTTCGAGAATGTCTAAAGCTACGGGTCCATCAACACACCGACGAATAATCAGATCAACACATTGTTTGAAGAGATAAGGGTCATCCCAAAAGTAAGTCTTAACATCTTTAAAGAACTTTGTCTTTTGTTAGGATGTTTAACCCTTCGATGAGAATACCACCCGCTAAGTAGTTTGCAATGTCCACAAACCACGGGGTGTCATCAAGATTGGAATTGATAGACATTAAGGCCTCAAGGGGAAAAGAGTCATTGATCTCTTGAGTCGAATGATCCCCTTGATAAGGATCCTCAAGTCTACTTAGATGATCCGCGGCTAGGTTTTCCGCTCCCTTCTTGTCATGAATTTCGATTTTAAATTCTTGAAGGAGAAAAATCCAACGAAGAAGTCTTGGCTTAGAATCTTGCTTAGTCAACAAGTACTTCAACGCGGAATGGTCGGTATAGACAATGGTGGTGGATAGAACAAGATAGGGGCGGAACTTCTCAAAAGCATACACTACAGCTAAAAGCTCTTTTTCGGTAGTGGTATAATGCAATTGAGCCCCCGTCATTGTCTTGCTAGCATAATGGATTGGTTGGAAGTGTTTGTTCACTCTTTGGCCCAAAACCACTCCAATAGCAAAGTCGCTAACATCACACATCAATTCAAAAGGTAGCTCCCAATTAGGGGTAACCAAGACCGGTGCCTTAGTTAGCTTATCCTTAAGAAGATTGAAGGAGGCAATACACTCTTTAGAAAAGATAAAAGGAGTATCTTTTTCTAAGAGGTGGGTCAGCGGGCGAGCGATTTTAAAAAAATCTTGAGTGAATCGACGGTAGAAGCCCGCATGACCAAGGAAACTTCTCACACCCTTCACGGTTGAAGGTAGAGGTAATTTGGCTATGACATCAACTTTAGCACGGTCCACTTCAAGACCGGCTTTTGAGATTTTATGTCCAAGCACAATGCCTTCTTTTACCATGAAATGGAATTTTTCCCAATTTTGAACAAGGCGAGTGTCTTCACACCGCTTAAGCATGCGTTCCAAATTGACAAGGCAAGATGAGAAAGAATCAACATAGACCGACAAATCATCCATGAAGACTTCCATAGTTTCTTCAACCATGTCATGGAAGATAGCCATCATACACCTTTGGAAAGTCCCAGGAGCATTGCATAAGCCGAAAGGCATTCTTTTGTAAGAAAATGTTCCATAAGGACAAGTGAATATGGTTTTCTCTTGGTCTTTAGGATCGATGGGAATTTGAAAATACCCGGAGAAACCGTCTAAGAAGCCGTAATAATCATTACCCGCTAGACGTTCAAGCATTTGGTCCATAAAAGGAAGGGGAAAATGATCCTTTCTCGTAGCATCATTGAGTTTGCGATAGTCTATACAAACTCTCCACCCTATAACGAGAAGAGTAGGAATCAACTCGTTGTTTTCATTGGGAACATCGGTGATTCTGCCTTTCTTAGGCACACAATGGACCGGACTAACCCATGGTGAATCTGAGATAGGGTAGATCATTCCCGCATCAAGAAGTTTAATAAACTCATTTTTTATAATGTCATGGATCTTGGGATTCACCCTTCTTTGGCTTTGAATAGTGGGTTTAAAGTCGTCCTCCATGAGAATTTTATGTGTGCAAAAGTGAGGATCAAATCCATGAATATCGGAGATTTTCTAAGCAATCGCTTTCTTATGATTTTTCAGCACGGCGATAAGTCGAGATTTTTCATCTTCTATCAAATCCTTAGCGATGATGACGGGTGACTTCTTGTTGTCTTCAAGGAAAACGTACTCGAGATGAAACGGCAGATCCTTAAGCTCTAAATCCGGAGGATTTTCGATGGAAGGCGTAGTCAAATTCAGATCATCGATAGAGATTTCCTTAGGAGACTGTGGAGAAATATGGTCCTCATTGAGAAGTTGCTCAATGGTACGAATGTCTTCATCCCAATTGGAGGGAGAATCGTCATATTGCAAGTCCACATCTCCCAAAGTTGCTTCAAATTCTTTTAAAAGGAGATCACTTTCTCCAAATGGAGTTAGTGATGGAGCAATAGAGGCAACAGTCTCAACAATAGGAGGAGAAGAAGAACCACTTTTACAAGCGTCTTTGAAATGTTCTTCACAAGCCTCATCAAGAACGTCAATGAAATTAACACTCTCGTTTTCAGAAGGCTGCTTAGAAACTTTACCCATGTTGAAGACGATTTTATCGTCACCAACTCTCATGATTAATTCGCCCGCGGCTACATCAATTAGAGTGCGAACGATCCTCAAGAATGGACGTCCAACGATTAATGGAACACGGGGGTCCATCTCGTAGTCAACGACAACAAAATCCGCTGGAAAGGTGAATTTGTCGACACCAACGAAGACGTCTTCGGCTATCCTCACCGGATAAGCAACCGTACGGTTGGCTAATTCCCAAGTCATTCGTGTGGGGACTAGCTCGGGTAGAGACAATTGTTTCCAAACGCTTAGAGGCATTAAGTTGATACTAGAACCTAGATCGACTAGGTCCATACAATCCTCTACCCCAGGGAAGTTGCAAGGAATGAGAAAACGACCCGGATCACCAAGTTTGGTGGGTAATTTCCTTAAGAGCACTACGGAGCAATTCTTGTTAAGTTGGGTCTGAGCGATGTCAAGAAGTTTCTCCTTATCAATGAGAAGATCTTTAAACATTTTAGCATATTTGGGCATGTGAGCGAGAGCCTCAGGAAAGGAGATATTGAAATTCAGTTGTTTAAACATTTTGAGAAAGTTAGAAACCTGAATATCGTCCTTGTTCTTCAACTTCTCTTTCCTCAACCTTGAAGGATAAGGTATATTGGGTTGAGATGAAGGCTATGGAATGGAATTCACATTCACATCCTTCGGTGGTGGAGGGGTGGAAGTAGAAGGTGGAGGAATTGGAGAAATAGAAGGTGGAGGAATTGGAGAAGGGGACTCATTTTCCTTTGTCACAATCACCGTTGTAGGTGTAGGAAGATCGGGTTCCTTTAAACCTTTTCCACTTCGAGTGGTGATTGCTTTCATCTCCCCTCTTGGATTAGCAACGGTGTTACTCGGAAGAGAACCCGAACCAGAGGTTTGATTACTTTGGAAGAAACTAGCCATCATTTCCCTTAAGTCATTCGTTTGACTGCTCAAAGAGTTTCGCATATTGGCTCGAAGATCATTCCCTTGTTTCACCATATCTCCTTTCAAGTTGGCCATTTGCTGCTGAAGATTCTGCACTATCGCGTCATTAGTCCTCATGTAAGTTTCAACCTCGTGATTAAATGCGGTGTGTTGGTTGGGAGGAAGAGCATGGTTGGCAGGTTGTTGATAAGTGGGTTGTTGGTAAACTTGGTTGTTTCCTTGAGGTGGATATGGGTTTCTTTGGGTTTGATATTGATTTGGAGCTCGAGGTTGGTTTTGATTGTTGCGATTGAGGTTTTTTGGGTTTTGTGGTGGAAAACCGGGTGGTGAAAGGAAGTTGTTTGAACGATAACTGAGAAATTGCGGTCACCTTGAGGACGTGTGATTGTAGAGTTTTACTACTCTTTTGGAAAAGAGCGTAAATAGGGAAAGTATTAAGTGATGATTTAGGAAAATCAACACTAATGACCCAATGAAGTTCGTTTCCCAAGGAGGTATATGTGTGTGTGTTGGGAATAAAATATGGGTCAGTTCACTAGACGCTGATAAGAAGAATGTCAACGCTGATAGGATGACATTGGACGCTGACAGCCAAGCGTTGACATTGAAGAAGTCAACGCTGACAGCCTTGAAGATTGACACTGATGGAATATCTTCATACGAATCTTTTGTTTATTTGTTTCTTTATTGTGTATGGTAAAGATAAGCTCGACATTGTATTTTCCATTATTATCTTTACCTAGAATAGTTGATTCGTAGCTTATTGTACAAGACTTCTTGTTCTATAAAAGAAGATCTTTTAGGTTAAAGTTAAATATCAGTTTTCATAAGTATTCGCAAGTTAAACCTCTTTCATTGTAATCAAGTACGATCATTCTAATACAAGTGAAAGTTTGTTTAACATCTTTGTGTTTTAGATCAAGTGTTAATTCCGCATAACACTTTGTTACTTTATTCATAAGCAAAGGTTTCTCTACGTGTAGTACTTGATCTAATCTCGTATACACAAAGCTTAATCGATCTAAGTTTGGGATCAACAAGTGGTATCAGAGCTTGTTGAGAAACTTTTGATCTTTAAGTAACGCAAGAACCCTAAAACACCAAAAACCCTAAAAACCCTAAAATTCTCAAAACCCTAAAAACACCATGTCTGGCACAGATCAACCTGCTGCTTTTCTACAAAACAACTCCTCAAATCCTAGTATCAAAATTCCCATGTTTGATGCCAGGAACTTTGAGCTTTGGAAGTCAAATTTTGAGCAATATATAGCTATTCATGACTACACTCTTTGGGAGATTGTCGAATATGGGAACACATTCGACAAAGCAGCAAAGATTGCTGCTGCAATTGCCACAAGGACAGCTGTTCCTAATTGTCCTGAAGCTGATAAGAAGGAAAAGCCTGGAGATGGGAGAGCTGTAGCTGTTGAAGATATAGCCAAGAAGAGGGTGGACATGAAAATCTTGAACATCATGAAACACGCCCTAGGTCATGAGAATCAGCACAAGTACAAACGCTTTGAGTCTGCAAAAGAGCTTTGGGAAGCTCTTGAAGTAGCACATGGTGGCAATGCTGACACAAAAGAAGAAAATAAGAAGCAACTCTTGCATGAGTATGCTGTCTTTAAAGCTCAACCCAATGAAAATCTCAGCAGTGTGAGAAGTAGACTTCTTGACATCACAAGTCAACTTTCCTTCATGGGAACACAGATTGATGACCCTGAATTGAATGCTACTTTTCTCAAAAGCCTTGGTGATGTATGGAAGATTGAGACAAGATCCATTCTTGTCAATAATACCCACAAGACCTCCAGGTTTGATGACATCTTCAACAAACTAAGACTGTTGGAGAATGAATGGCAATTGGATAGTGATAATAAATCTTCCAGTAGTAACATGGCCTTCTTCTCACAAAGTGAAGGCCAATTTGATTCCATGAACTTCTATGGACATCCAGCCACTGGATCTCAAGGTGTCAGCGCTGGATGTCAGTCTGTCAGCGCTGGATCATATCCTGTCAACGCTTTATACTCAAGCGCTGACACACACAACTTTGGCGCTGATAGACTTAAACCTGCTGGTTTAGATCTAGATACTGTGTGTGCATTCATTGCTTCTTTGCCCAGTGATTCAAGGATTACATATGAAGATCTTGAGCAGATAAGTGATGAACAATTGGAAGAGATGGACATCAGGTGGACTATGGCTCTTGTAAGCTTAAGAGCAAACAGGTTTAATAAAAGGTTCAAGAAGAAGATGACCTTTAATGCTAAGGATGTTGCTGGCTTTGACAAGTCCAAGGTTGAGTGCTACAACTGTCATAGGATGGGGCACTTCATGAGGGAATGTAGATCTCCAAGAAGATCTGATGCTGGTAAGCCCTCAAGCCAAATGGTTAAGAGTCAAGATCCCAAGGCCATGGTTGCTGTTCATCAAATTGATGGCGTTGGAGAATGGGACTGGAGCTGGATGGCCAAGAATGAGGAAGAGGATAGAGCTTTGGTTGCTGAAGTTAAAGAAGAGCATGTTGAATATGCTCTCATGGCACACTCCTCCTCTTCATCAGATAATGAGGTATATGATGATGCTTTCTGTTCTAAGGGTTGTCGTTTAAATACTGAAAAACTAAATCAAGAGATAGTAAAATTATTAGATGAGGCAAGTACTGAAAGATGCAAAGTATCTAATTATCAAATTGCTCTTACCCAAACAGAAAAGACAGTAGCTGAGTATAAGAAAATGGAGTTTGATTTAAAGGATCAAATAAATATCTTAAAACATGAGTTACATCAGAGTAAAGATGTTCAAGATATAGTAAATAGGGTTAATCTTGATTTGATAGCTCAGTTAGAGGAGGCTAACAAAAATAAAGATAATGTGAGTCTTAAAATCCAGAGATTTGATAAGGCCACACAATCCCTAGGAGAGTGTGTTAGTAAACAAAGAGACTCTAAGGATATGAGTGGGATTGGGATGAATAATTATACTGGTGTTCCACCACCAGCTGGGGATTTCTATGGTGTCCAATCAAAGGATTTATCTTGGACTGGCTTGCCAGAATGCCAAGAGGAGGAATTCATTCCTCCACCTAGAGTGACTTCCCCAGTTGAGGAATACAAGCAAAAACTGACTGACCTAGATGAGTGGAAGAAAGCTAACCACACCTTGTTTGTTAAGGGAGGGTTGTTGTGTGAAAGTCCAAATGAGCCCACACCAAACATGATACCAATTGTGGAGTCCAATGATCCTAAACCTATTAAGATCACACACCCTACCACTGGCAAAGCTGTTGACCTTGGCCCACAAACTGTTAGAAAACCTAGTGTTAAGTATGCAGAGATGTATAGGAATACTAGGTCACCAAAAAGCCAAGTTAGTAATCATGGAACAGGCTTCTTTGCTTCTAGACCTAAGACTATGTCTAGAAAAGCTTGTTACACATGTGGTAGCTTCTCACATTTGGCTTACAAATGTGTCAACGCTGATAGGAACCATTTCAGCGCTAACAAAAGTCAACATAGGTCAAACACTGTCAGACCCAATACCTTTGTGAACAAAAGTTCACAAGTTGTTAGACCAGCCCCATTCTTTTCTAGAGGGTCTAACACACAAGGCCTAAGACCTTTTCAAAAGTCAAACACTTGGTCCAATAGGCAATGGGTTCCTGTAGCAAACCCTAGGTTCAACGCTGATAAAGGCAATCGGGGCGCTGACAAGAACAATTTCTGCGCTGACAGACACACTGCCAAACCTAGGTATTTGCAACCACAGGGAAATAGGTCTAAAGCTTCTACTAGCTTAACATGGAGGCCAAAACAAGACCAAAACCCTAATTCTACTGGTATTTCTATGACATGCAACAGGTTTCATTATATTTCAAAAGCATTGTCAACACCAATTGGGGTTAACTGGGAATTTCATTCAAACAGGGATGAAAATGGGGTTGTTATGAGAACCAAGTCTGTTCTTGTTGAACAACCAGATGAATCCAAGTCTTCCAAGGCTTGGGTTCCCAAAGAAAACTAATGTGTTTTCTTTATGTGCAGGGCATTTAGAAGAAGATCAATGATTATGGATATTGGGATAGTGGATGCTCAAGGCACATGACAGGGAAGGAAGACTATCTGACAAATTTTACTCCTATTCAAGATGGTGATAAGGTATACTTTGGAGGGGGCTACGGCACCATCACTGGAAAAGGAACCCTTGTCACCAACAATCTACGGTTTGAGAATGTCTTCTTGGTAAAAGAACTGGATTATAATTTGTTTAGTGTATCACAAGTGTGTGATAACAAAAATAAGGTTCTTTTCAC
Source organism: Glebionis coronaria (assembly GCA_025667525.1). NCBI lineage: Eukaryota > Viridiplantae > Streptophyta > Magnoliopsida > Asterales > Asteraceae > Glebionis > Glebionis coronaria. The sequence goes on along the minus strand of CM046879.1, from coordinate 17,306,721 downwards.
AAATACTGAGTGCTTGGTGTTAAGCAAAGATTATAAGCTCCCTGAGGAAAAATACATAGATTTTAGAACACCAAGGCATAAAGACATATATAATGTGAATCTTAATGGAATTAAGGTAAATAATAAAATGATGTCATGTCTTTATGCTAAAGCCTCAGTAGATGAAAGTAATCTTTGGCACAGGAGATTAGGGCACATAAACTTTAAGAATATCAATAGACTTGTGAGGCTTGGTTTAGTTGATGGTTTGCCTGAAAAGGATTTCCACAATGACCACACTTGTGTTGCATGTCTTAAGGGCAAGCAGCACAAGGTCTCATTCAGGTCTAAACAGGTGCACTCTAGTTCTAAACCACTTCACTTATTGCATATGGATCTCTTTGGTCCAACTAATATAGAAAGTTTGAAAGGTAAATCATATTGTTTTGTTATCACTGATGATTTTTCCAGGTTTACATGGACTTTCTTTTTAGCCAAGAAAAGTGAAACTGCCCAAAGTCTGATTAATTTCATTACCCAAAATGAAAAGAAAAATGGTAATGAGGTCAAAATTATTAGAAGTGACAATGGGGGTGAGTTTAGAAATCAGTTGTTAGATGATTTTTGTGCCAAGAAAGGGATTACTAGGCAATTTAGCATAGCTAGAACCCCACAGCAAAATAGGGTTGCTGAAAGGAAGAATAGAACCCTTATTGAAGCTGCCAGAACCATGTTAGCTGATGCCCACTTTCCTATAGCCTTTTGGGCTGAAGCTGTTAACACAGCTTGTTATGTTCAAAATAGGGCATTGGTCAACAAGATACATAATAAGACACCTTATGAGTTACTTTGGGGAAGGAAGCCAAATATTGGCTTTCTCAAGCCTTTTGGTTGTCATGTAGTTGTTTTAGAAACTAGTGATGCCCTAGGTAAGTTTGATTCAAAAGGTGATGAAGGCTACTTCATGGGTTATTCAGTGCAGAGAAAAGGATATAGGGTTTACATTAAAAAGGAAAAACGTATACTTGAAAAAGTACATGTTAGGTTTTTAGAGAGTAAACCTAGTGATCCTGAAAGTGGTCCAAATTGGTTGTTTGACTTAGAACCTTTATCTAGAGCTTTAAATTATATGCCTGTTACTGATCCAGATATTGTGAAGGTAACTTCAAGTGTTTTGGAAAAGAGAATTGGTAATGTTTCAGGTATACAGGTTGCTAAGGAGGATGGACCACCAGCAGTTAAATCATCTCCCACACAAGAATATGTTACACTTCCTATATGGACAGATGAGTATTATGCTGCTGCTGCTGCTGCTAGGAAAGATAATGGTGGTTTTCAAATACCACCAAATACAAACATGCATGGTTCTTCAGGCGCTGACAAAGGGAAATCAAGCGCTGACAAGACCAATTCAGACGCTGATGGCTTAGACGCTGACAACAACAGTTCAAGCGCTGTTAGCCCAAGTGCTGACAAACAAGGATCAGACTTTGGTGACACCTTTACACAGCTTTTCTCTTCCCATTTTGAACAAGGTGGACCTTCCAATGTCCATGAAGAGATTCATGTTGATCAAAGAGAGTCTGATGAAGAAGATATTGGCAACATGGAGCGTGAAGTTGAGGACACCAGACTTTTTGAAGGAGGAGTTCTCACTTCCACAGCAAAGGATCACCCCTCATCTCAGATCATTGGTGATGTTATGGTTCCAGTTCAGACAAGAAGATCCCATCAAAGTCTTGGTGGATTTATTGCCAATATACACAAGAAGGTTGATACCCCTCTTGTACAAGCATGTTTGTTTGCATGTTTTCTGTCACAAGAAGAACCCAAGAAGATTTTTGATGCTCTCAAAGAACCTAGTTGGGTGGAAGCAATGCAGGATGAGCTTCACCAATTTGCTATACAAGATGTTTGGGAGCTGGTTGACTGTCCTAGATATGTGAGACCAATTGGGACAAGATGGGTTCTAAGAAACAAGAAAGATGAAAGAGGCATTGTGGTCAGAAACAAGGCACGTTTGGTAGCTCAGGGATATACACAAGAGGAAGGCATAGATTATGAAGAAGTTTTTGCTCCTGTTGCAAGAATTGAAGCTATCAGAATTTTCTTAGCTTATGCCTCTTGCATGAACTTCACTGTTTATCAAATGGATGTGAAGAGTGCTTTCCTCTATGGGACAATTGTTGAGGAAGTATATGTCATGCAACCTCCTGGTTTTGAAGATCCTGAGAATCCAGACAAGGTTTATAGAGTGAAGAAAGCTATGTATGGACTTCATCAAGCCCCAAGAGCATGGTATGGTACCTTGTCTACATATTTGGTGGACAATGGATTCAAGAGGGGCACCATAGATCAGACACTATTTACAAAGAAGAAAGGAAAACATGTGTTGCTTGTGCAGGTCTATGTTGATGACATCATTTTTGGGTCTACTGATCCAAAAATGAGTGAGGACTTTTCCAAGCTCATGACAGATAAATTCAAGATGAGTGCAATGGGTGAGATGAACTTCTTTCTAGGATTGCAAGTTCAGCAGAAAGAAGATGGTATCTTCATCTCCCAAGACAAGTATGTAGCTGAAATCTTGAAGAAATATGGTTTTTCTCCACATGAAAAGGATGCTTCCACTCCTATGGATAGGGAACACCCTTGGGGAAAGATTGGAGCTGGAAAGGATGTGGATGTTAGGCACTATAGATCAATGATTGGTTCATTGATGTATCTTACAGCTTCAAGACCTGACATCATGTTTGTTGTGTGTGCATGTGCACGCCATCAAGTGACTCCCAAAGAATGTCACCTTTTTGCTGTGAAGAGAATTTTTAGGTACCTAAGATGTTATCCAGATCTTGGCTTGTGGTACCCAAAAGATTCTCCATTGGATCTTATTGCATATTCAGACAGTGACTATGGTGGTGACAAGTTTGATAGGAAATCCACAACTGGTGGATGTCAATTTCTTGGGAGCAGATTAATATCTTGGCAATGCAAGAAACAAACAGTGGTAGCAAACTCTACAACTGAAGCAGAATATGTTGCTGCAGCTGCTTGTTGTGGACAAGTCTTATGGATTCAGAACCAGCTGTTGGATTATGGGTATAATTTTATGCATACCAAGATTTTTGTAGACAATAACAGTACTTTATGCATTATTAAAAATCCTGTACATCATTCTAAAACCAAACACATAGAAATTAGACATCATTTTATAAGAGATTGCTTTGAGAAAGGTTTAATACAACCAGATAGGGTAGCCACAGAGGATAATGTGGCTGATTTATTAACTAAACCTTTTGATGCTGGAAGATTTCAATATTTGGTAACAAATATTGGAATGGTTAATCTCACTTAATATGTGTTTTGGAACATTTTTGTAAAAGTATGTACAGGATAATGCATTGTTATTGGTCTTTGTGATGATTTAGATTTTTCCACTTTATTTTTCTAACACTGACAAGGGTAAATGTAACGCTGTCAAGTGTTATTTTGCCGTTGTTAGAGATATTATTGTCTAACGCTGACAAGAGTTCCTTCAACGCTGACAAGTGTTGTCGGGACGCTGTCAGCAACAAATGTTAGTTTTGTGGTTTTCATCTAAAAGTGTAGGTGGTGGTAGCTTTATGCTATTGGATACAGAGTTGCTTATGGATCTTTGAAGAGCTATTTGGACATGTTTTTGTTTATGGATGATGGTTGAAATATTTATATTCCTATCTTGATAAGGTATACTTTGGAGGGGGCTATGGCACCATCACAGGAAAAGGAACCCTTGTCACCAACAACCTACGGTTTGAGAATGTCTTCTTGGTAAAAGAACTGGATTATAATTTGTTTAGTGTATCACAAGTGTGTGATAACAAAAATAAGGTTCTTTTCACAGATACTGAGTGCTTGGTGTTAAGCAAAGATTATAAGCTCCCTAAGGAAAAATACATAGATTTTAGAACACCAAGGCATAAAGACATATATAATGTGAATCTTAATGGAATTAAGATAAATAATAAAATGTCATGTCTGTATGCTAAAGCCTCAGTAGATGAAAGTTATCTTTGGCACAGGAGATTAGGGCACATAAACTTTAAGAATATCAATAGACTTGTGAGGTTTGGTTTAGTTGATGGTTTGCCTGAAAAGGCTTTCCACAATGACCACACTTGTGTTGCATGTCTTAAGGGCAAGCAGCACAAGGTCTCATTCAGGTCTAAACAGGTGCACTCTAGTTCTAAACCACTTCACTTATTGCATATGGACCTCTTTGGTCCAACTAATATAGAAAGTTTGAAGGGTAAATCATATTGTTTTGTTATCACTGATGATTATTCCAGGTTTACATGGACTTTCTTTTTAGCCAAGAAAAGTGAAACTGCCCAAAGTCTGATTAATTTCATTACCCAGATTGAAAAGAAGAATGGTAATGAGGCCAAAATTATTAGAAGTGACAATAGGGGTGAGTTTAGAAATCAGTTGTTAGATGATTTTTGTGCCAAGAAAGGGATTACTAGGCAGTTTAGCATAGCTAGAACCCCACAGCAAAATGGGGTTGCTGAAAGGAAGAATAGGACCCTTATTGAAGCAGCCAGAACCATGTTGGCTGATGCCCACTTTCCTATAGCCTTTTGGGCTGAAGCTGTTAACACAGCTTGTTATGTTCAAAATAGGGCATTGGTCAACAAAATACATAATAAGACACCTTATGAGTTACTTTGGGGAAGGAAGCCAAATATTGGCTTTCTCAAGCCTTTTGGTTGTCATGTAGTTGTTTTAGAAACTAGTGAGGCCCTAGGTAAATTTGACTCAAAAGGTGATGAAGGCTACTTCATGGGTTATTCAGTGCAGAGCAAAGGATATAGGGTTTACATTAAAAAGGAAAAACGTATACTTGAAAAAGTACATGTTAGGTTTTTAGAGAGTAAACCTAGAGATCCTGAAAGTGGTCCAAATTGGTTGTTTGACTTAGAACCTTGATCTAGAGCTTTAAATTATATGCCTGTTACTGATCCAGACATTGTGAAGGTAACTTCAAGTGTTTTGGAAAAGAGAATTGGTAATGTTTCAGGTATACAGGTTGCTAAGGAGGATGGACCACCAGCAGTTGAATCATCTCCCACACCAGAATATGTTACACTTCCTATATGGACAGATGAGTATTATGCTGCCGCTGCTGCTGCTAGAAAAGATAATGGTGGTTTTCAAATACCACCAAATACAAACATGCATACTTCTTCAGGCGCTGACAAAGGGAAATCAAGCGCTGACAAGACAAATTCAGACGCTGATGGCTTAGACGCTGACAACAACAGTTCAAGCGCTGTTAGCCCAAGCGCTGACAAACAAGGATCAGACTTTGGTGACACCTTTACACAGCTTTTCTCTTCCCATTTTGAACAAGGTGGACCTTCCAATGTCCATGAAGAAATTCATGTTGATCAAAGAGAGTCTGATGAAGAAGATATTGGCAACATGGAGCGTGAAGTTGAGGACACCAGACTTTTTGAAGGAGGAGTTCTCACTTCCACAGCTAAGGATCACCCCACATCTCAGATCATTGGTGATGTTATGGCTCCAGTTCAGACAAGAAGATCCCATCAAAGTCTTGGTGGATTTATTGCCAATATACACAAGAAGGTTGATACCCCTCTTGTACAAGCATGTTTGTTTGCCTGTTTTCTGTCACAGGAAGAACCCAAGAAAATTTTTTATGCTCTCAAAGAACCTAGTTGGGTGGAAGCAATGCAGGATGAGCTTCAACAATTTGCTATACAAGATGTTTGGGAGCTGGTTGATTGTCCTAGATATGTGAGACCAATTGGGACAAGATGGGTTCTAAGGAACAAGAAAGATGAAAGGGGCATTGTGGTCAGAAACAAGGCACGTTTGGTAGCTCAGGGATATACACAAGAGGAAGGCATAGATTATGAAGAAGTTTTTGCACCAGTTGCAAGAATTGAAGCTATCAGAATTTTCTTAGCTTATGCCTCTTGCATGAACTTCACTGTTTATCAAATGGATGTGAACAGTGCTTTCCTCTATGGGACAATTGTTGAGGAAGTATATGTCATGCAACCTCCTGGTTTTGAAGATCCTGAGAATCCAGACAAGGTTTATAGAGTGAAGAAAGCTATGTATGGACTTCATCAAGCCCCAAGAGCATGGTATGGTACCTTGTCTACATATTTAGTGGACAATGGATTCAAGAGGGGCACCATAGATCAGACACTATTTACAAAGAAGAAAGTAAAACATGTGTTGCTTGTGCAGGTCTATGTTGATGACATCATTTTTGGGTCTACTGATCCAAAAATGAGTGAGGACTTTTCCAAGCTCATGACAGATAAATTCAAGATGAGTGCAATGGGTGAGATGAACTTCTTTCTAGGTTTACAAGTTCAGCAGAAAGAAGATGGTATCTTCATCTCCCAAGACAAGTATGTAGCTGAAATCTTGAAGAAATATGGTTTTGTTCCACATGAAAAGGATGCTTCCACTCCTATGGATAGGGAACACCCCTGGGGAAAGATTGGAGCTGGAAAGGATGTGGATGTTAGGCACTATAGATCAATGATTGGTTCATTGATGTATCTTACAGCCTCAAGACCTGACATCATGTTTGCTGTGTGTGCATGTGCACGACATCAAGTAACTCCCAAAGAATGTCACCTTTTTGCTGTGAAGAGAATTTTTAGGTACCTAAGTGTTATCCAGATCTTGGCTTGTGGTACCCAAAAGATTCTCCATTGGACCTTATTGCATATTCAGACAGTGACTATGGTGGTGACAAGTTTGATAGAAAATCCACAACTGGTGGATGCCAATTTCTTGGGAGCAGATTAATATCTTGGCAATGCAAGAAACAAACAGTGGTGGCAAACTCTACAACTGAAGCAGAATATGTTGCTGCAGCTGCTTGTTGTGGACAAGTCTTATGGATTCAGAACCAGCTGTTGGATTATGGGTATAATTTTATGCATACCAAGATTTTTGTAGACAATAACAGTACTTTATGCATTATTAAAAATCCTGTACATCATTCTAAAACCAAACACATAGAAATTAGACATCATTTTATAAGAGATTGCTTTGAGAAAGGTTTAATACAACCAGATAGGGTAGCCACAGAGGATAATGTGGCTGATTTATTAACTAAACCTTTTGATGCTGGAAGATTTCAATATTTGGTAACAAATATTGGAATGGTTAATCTCACTTAATATGTGTTTTGGAACATTTTTGTAAAAGTATGTACAGGATAATGCATTGTTATTGGTCTTTGTGATGATTTAGATTTTTCCACTTTATTTTTCTAACACTGACAAAGGTAAATGTAACGCTGTCAAGTGTTATTTTGCCGTTGTTAGAGATATTATTGTCTAACGCTGACAAGAGTTCCTTCAACACTGACACGTGTTGTCGGGACGCTGTCAGCAACACATGTTAGTTTTGTGGTTTTCATCTAAATGTGTAGGTAGGTGGTAGCTTTATGCCATTGGATACAGAGTTGCTTATGGATCTTTGAAGAGCTATTTGGACATGTTTTTGTTTATGGATGATGGTTGGAATATTTATATTCCTATCTTGACATAAATTTTTAATGTTCATATATATTTTGAGAACTCATGTATCATAGTTTGAGGGGAGGTTTAAGGAACCTTTAGGACTCTTGGGTATTCTTACAATACTCTCATCACAATTCTAGATTGTGTCCACAGGTGAGTATGGGTTAGTTTTACTAAACCATGAGGCACTGTAGCATGCAAAGTTGATAAACTATTCATGATGCCAAGACATTTTTGGCCTAGAATTGGTTGTGGTCTGATGGGAGACTTGGGAATAGTTTTGTTATGGGTTTACCTGGGAGTTACAAAGAATTTTATGAAATAACTTTGTTGGTAAGTATTTTGGTTAGCAAGGGACTCTAGAGGACATTTGTGTCTATCTTGCTTAAGCAAGTGTGCATAAATGGACAGTGCTTGCCGCCCAGTAATTATTATCAACTTGTAAGATATTTCCCTTAGGATAAATTACTTTGTTAAGGTCTTTTTCTTTTTAAATATTTTTTATTTTTAGACGCTGACAAGTTTTTCTCCAAACGCTGTTACGTCCATTCGTGACGCTGACAAGGCTTTAGGCAAACGCTGACAAGAAAATATAGCCGTTGGGCGCTGATGGGCTACTTTTGACCGTTGACACCTAGTGGGCCCTACCCAGTTGTTATTTTTGACTAATCTTTGGCCGTAATTTTGGGGAGTTGTTACTTTTAATTAATGCATGAGATAAGTTATATTTGATTCAATATTTTCATCATTATTCTTTGAATATAACTGCCTCATTTTTTACCAATCAAAATCATGCATCTCTCCTATAAATTTGGCTAATCTTTTTATTCTGGGTATTCATATTTTCTTGTCTAACATTTTTCTCCTAGATTTTTCCATATCACATAACCTAAACAGCTTTCACCATGGCACCCAAATTCAACTCAAAGAATTTAACATTGGAGTTCAAGAGCCAACATAATATGGTAGCTTACTTGACTGCTGATCATGATTTGTTCCCTCAGTATTCACAGATGGTGGCATTTTTAAATGCATCCTCATTAAGGTATGCACTTTCTCATACACCATTAGTCCATGTCGCACACATTAGACAGTTTTGGAACACTGCTAGTTCCACAACAACTAATGGAGTGACCACATTAACATCTACTGTTCATGGAAGAACATGGGTGGTCACTGAAGCCTTGGTTCGCCAAGCTTTGCGTCTTGATGACGCTGATGGTGTGACTACTCTTGCCATTGCAACAATAGAACAAGGTCTTAGGGAATTGGGTTATCCTATTCCTGCTGATGTCACTTTAAATAAATATCATAAGCAGGAATTTCCCTCTGACTGGAAATATTTGATACATGTCCTTTTACAATGCTTAAGTCCAAAATGTACTTCTTTTAATGAAATAAACAGGTCCATTGCAAGTGCTTTGGTTTGTATCACACGTGGGCTTAAGTATAATTTTTCAAAAATGATTTTTGAAGGGATGTGTAAAAATAAGGGAAGTAAAATGACTTTGGCTTACCCTAGATTTTTGCAAATGGTCTTTGATTTACAAGAATATTGTTCTAGGGATCATGACACTTTTTATGAGATCCCTAAACAATAGAAAACCATTTTTGCTAAAATGAGCTCCACAAACAGATCCATACCTCTTACCCAACCCATGCTTAAAGTAATTCAGGCTGCTCAACCACAACCACAACCAGACCCTGCACCCCAACTTGAGCCTATTCATGAACCATTACCTTCACCAGATCACATGGACATTGACCAACCCAGCGCTGACACTCAAAACGTTGGCGCTGACACAGCCAATCCCAACGCTGATACCATTCCTGAACAATCCCAAACACCCCTTGACCATCCCACACCCACACAATCTACTTCATCTTCCACCCCATTACAATCTAGGTTGCATAAACGCCAAAGGGTTGCTGGAGTGTTCTCCTCTAGTGATCCTAGCCTTGTAGCAGAGAGAACCACCTCCACAAGTGTGGCTGGTGACATGGGTGAGGCTGGGGCTATTGATACAGGCTTAGATGCTGGTCAAGACAGTCCCAACATCATTAAGACCTCATCCATGCCCTATGATTCTATTTTGGGAGGTCAAATCCCCATTCTAGCTGAGGGCAGATTGGACACTATGACATTGACTGAATTGACGGCTGCTGTCATTAGCTTGCAAAAGCAAAATGTCAGCCTTGTACAAACTGTCAACAACTAGGGCCGTGAACTCCAAGCATTGAGGGAGCGGGTAACTGTTTTGGAGAATCCAAGTAGCAGGAGTCTAATGGAGGAATCTTCCAAAGGGGAGGATGAAGAGGATGAAGAGGATGAGCTGATTCATACAGCTAGTGAGAAGAGTTCAGAGAAGAGTTCACAATTTAGTGAATCTTTACAGGTTGCTGAAGCTCTCACCAACTTGAAGAAGCACCCAGTTATTGATACATCCAAGGTGACACCATTAAAATTGGAAGGATCTTTCAAAGAAACAATGGGCGCTGATACAGGTTTGAACGCTGACACATCCAGCGCTGACAAAGGTAATCGTGGCGCTGATAGAGGTAACTTGAACGCTGATAAAGTTGCAGGTGGTGTTGATGTATTCCAGCCATCAACAATCATCAAAGATGTGTCCACACAGGTTTCTTCTTCTACTTTACCTATTATTGATCCAAAAGACAAAGGTAAAGGCAAATTGGTTGAAGAAGATGTTCCAAAGAAAGATGCAGCACAAATTGCATTTGATGAACAGTTGGCTGCACAACTTTTGGAAAGAGATTTGAAGAGGAGTGGTAGATCACCATTTGTTGTTTCTGAGAGTGAGGAAGAAAGTGGTGATGGAAAAGAAGATGATAGCTCCGATTCAAGTGTTCAAATTATTGAAGATCCAGAAAGACTTGAGTATGGGGATGAGCTAGCAAAGGAAAGGTTGAATGATTTGAAGAATCAGATTGATTGGGACCTTCCTGAAATCACCAGAATGTACCATGCTTGGGAAGACAAGGTTATGGACAACCCAGGGATGAGTTTGTCAGATCAAATTTGGGGGTTGGAAGTTCTTCTCAGGGTACAAGATGACATAAAGGTGATTTTGAAGTATAATGCACAGGAGGTCAAGACTTGGCTCAAAAGAGATAGAAGGCAGTTGTACTACAAGTTGCTTAGATGTCATCAACCTAACTGGACATCCAAGAAGTTGCTGGCTTTATCTTTTGAGGAGTTAGAGTATAGGGCACATCCTATTTAAAGGAGTGTGCAAGAAAATAATGTCTACAAGTTTCTTTCAGAAGAAAGGAAACAAGAGCTTGCTGAGGAAATGCAGATTCAAAAGGAAATGAGGAGTGCTCAAAGACCAGTAAAGAAAGGAGATCCTTTTCAATTTCCAAAAGATATGGATGTGTATTTTCCAACTGAAGGTGTTATAAGGAAGCATCTCAAGCTTTCTCCATTGGAAGCTTCAGATTTGGTTAATGTAGTACCTCTAGATGACAGAAATCCAATCATCAGTTTTGATGAAGATGAGTGTGGATTTTGGAAGATTGGCAGGTTTGGAAAAGAGGTACATACTTTCACTTCAGTTATTTCTATATTTGCAAGCTTAGACAGAGAAGACTTGGTGCATCTATGGAGATTAATAGAGGCCAAGTATACAGATGAAGCACCTACTTCAGCAAATGGAATAAGACTTTGGAACACATTTTTGACTTTGTGTGGTCCAAGAGAAGCAGATCCTACCATATGGAAGGATCTTGAAGATGATCTCAGTAATCTTCATTGGAGGCTTTATTCTACTTGTGGTGTATTTCATTTGAGTTCTACAAAGTTTTCAGAGTATTTACTTGTGGATGCTGACTATTTTTTATCCAAAGAAGTGTTGGAGAAGATGCTAGAGACACCCTTGGAGATTGATTATACTAGTGACGTGGCCAAGGACTTGATTAGATATGTTTATCACCAACATAAGAAGTTTTTGCAAGATTCCTCCTAAGCCTTAAGTATTTATTCAGAAACTTGATCATTGGAATGGATATCAAGTTTAGGGGAGGATTGTTGGGAATAAAATATGGGTCAGTTCACTAGACGCTGATAAGAAGAATGTCAACGCTGATAGGATGACATTGGACGCTGACAGCCAAGCGTTGACATTGAAGAAGTCAACGCTGACAGCCTTGAAGATTGACACTGATGGAATATCTTCATACGAATCTTTTGTTTATTTGTTTCTTTATTGTGTATGGTAAAGATAAGCTCGACATTGTATTTTCCATTATTATCTTTACCTAGAATAGTTGATTCGTAGCTTATTGTACAAGACTTCTTGTTCTATAAAAGAAGATCTTTTAGGTTAAAGTTAAATATCAGTTTTCATAAGTATTCGCAAGTTAAACCTCTTTCATTGTAATCAAGTACGATCATTCTAATACAAGTGAAAGTTTGTTTAACATCTTTGTGTTTTAGATCAAGTGTTAATTCCGCATAACACTTTGTTACTTTATTCATAAGCAAAGGTTTCTCTACGTGTAGTACTTGATCTAATCTCGTATACACAAAGCTTAATCGATCTAAGTTTGGGATCAACAGTGTGAATAATTCGTAATTGGTTTGAGATTAATATTGATTAGAAGGGGATGAGAAAAGAGGATGACGAAGACGTGAAATTAATTACCGCTACGACTTAACGTAAAACCGTAAAAAGAGCAAAAATAAAAGTTTAATTCTAATAATTACCAAAAATTCACCAAAAATCAAAATAAATAAACTAAGAGTTTACCAATGATAAAAACTTTCTCAAACCTTTTAATTAATTAAATATTTAATTTTTAAATGCTAATTAAAGCCCTAAAAATCAAATTAATTATCAAAAAGCCCAAATAAAGATTTTTCAATTGGTAAACCTCTAAAACGACCTAAAAAGATTAAAAACTATTTTAATAAATTTTTAAACTAAGAAAAACTATTTAAAATGATTTAAAAACTATTAAAACTTCAAATAATTATAACAATTAATCTAAAGAGGATAAAATTAATCTAAAAGTTGCAAAATTCCTATTTTAATGTATTTAAGCTAAGAAAAATATAAAAAGTGCAAAAATGTGAAATTTGAAAAATAATAATAAAATAATATTAAAATAATATTAAAAATCCAAAAATTATAAAAAATTCTAAAAACTTACAAACTAGTTTATTTTAACCTAAATAATCAGAAAATGAATGTGAAATTACCAAAATACCCATATTGGGCCCTCAAATGGGCCAAAACCAATATCAGTCAACACAAATGGGCTTTTTAGCCCATAAAGTCAAACTTGGCCCAATTAACTTGGAAAAGCCCTATCAGACTCAAAATTTATTTCTAAATACAAAACTCTGAAGGCCCAAAAGCTGAAAGTGAGCTTATCATAGTTTATTAAGCAAACAGCTTATCCTTATTGGGCCAATAAGCCCATTAAGCAATAAGCTAATGCCATAAGCTCTAATTTGACACACAACCTTCCTTTGGGATACTAAAGAGATCTGTAAAAAGAAACTTTGAAAAAGCACACTCAATAAGCCAGAAATAAGCAAAGTACAAATCCACAAAACGACAAAATAGTCGGGTTTGAGATCTAGGGCACCTCAGGACTTGATTCAACTTGCAAAATGTCACAAATGACTTCAATAAGCCAAATCAATCAACAAAAGTCCAATAAGCAAAACCAATAAGCCAGAATAAGCCAATAAGCACTTATGAAAAAGTCAATTAAGTTGGTTTTCTAGTCAAACCCTAAAGTCAACCCACCAATTGCTCCAGTATGAACAAATGGGTCAAATAATGAGCACCTATTACAAAATCCAAGTTGTTGCTGGTTAAAATAAGCTAGAATAGCTTATTGATAAGCTGATGACCAATTAACACTAGCAGGGGGAAATTTCAGTAGGAACTGGTTCCCACTGCCTTGACTATTTGACATGGCTTTTTAGAGAGATTCTTTATGTTTTATTGGAAGACAAGGGCACCCAAGTGATCAGTTAATCACAAGGAGTCACAATCAAGCACAAAAACATACTTTGGTTCACTCAATAAGAACAGAAAAATCAAACAATGCTCAGATATTGCACATACATGGAATATAAGTTTTTATGAACACTTACGCAGTGTAAGCAAGAATAAGCACTCCAAAATCAACCAAATGCATACATAAGCTATATAAACTGTGATTAAGCACAAACAAACTTAATCAATCACTGAAACAAGGTATTGAACAAGATCAAAGCAGATTATACTTGCTGTTATGAACTTCAAGAACACATGCACACTTTGCTGATATAATTGACCAAAAATCCAATTTCAACACTCAAATCCTACTTTCCTGGTGTAACTAACTAGGTTTAATCACTTGTTATCCCTAGTCTATGATTAGATCTAGGTGTCCCTTAAACCGCAGCCAATTTCAACAAGTATCCAAGATTTTAGAGCCTAATTTTGATTCTAGGTGTTTATACAAGCTTGCTGATAAATAACACTTAGCACTTATGGGATATGTTCCAACACAATGCACCACAAAGCATCAACTCAAAACAACACAAATCCAAATCAAGCTGTTATCCCAAACAACCCTTAATCTACCATTTTTCAAAGCAACTTGTGATTTTAACTAATAACCTACTGATTTTATGAATCAAAAACACTTACTAGGTGACAACTAACAGATTCAAACACTAAAATCAAAACCTCAAACACAGAAACATAAAATCACATACCAAAATAAAAAACAGGCAATAACATGAAATTTTTAGGGGAAACTTAAACAAGGGAATATACCTGTCCTCCACAACATCCTAGGAGGACCAGCTATGCTCCTTGGACCCTGTTCAACAACTAGAACAAGACCAAGGTTCTTCAAAAAGGAAGATCAAAACCTTCTGATGTTCAAAGTAGAACAGGTTTTGATTATGATATATCTTCAACACAAATGAGCAAACAACTCAACCAAGAGCTTAAATCTCTTCTCATGCTTAGTTTCAACAAGCTTGAAGGAGCTTAAGGCTTTTGGCTAAGGGTTAGTACACAATAATAACCAAAACAGAACCTAGGATTTCAAGGTTTTTGAACCTTTGAAAACCTTCAAACAAAGACGTACCTTAACCACAAGATTAAGGAAGGTCTTAATGATCAAATTGAACTAAGGTTTTAGCTATTCCAACACCAACTTTTAATAAACACAAAAGAGATTTCACAAATTTTTCAGAAAATCAAATTTTATTTAACTAAAAAGGAATTACAAAGATTGATAGCCAAAATCTGGAACAAAGGGACTCTCACAGGTTGAGGTCTCCTTTTATAGGCAAATGCTAGCCTAACACTATTCATAAACCCTAGAACTGAAATTCCTAAATTATCCTTGCAGAATCTTCTAGGCTTGTTGCCAGCTTGCTTGGGTGAATCAGGGACGTTTATTTAGTACTTGGTGAGTAAGGAAAAGCTTTAGTTCGTTGATCTTGCCATGTCATGATCTTATGACATGTGTCGTCTTGTGAGTAGGAGCGGGGGAATCTTTCTGGTAGTGGATTTTGAGGTTTTTGGTGTGGGATGTGATTGACATGATGTGAATTACACGTGGGAATAATCAATTTCACTTTCCCCTTTGTTTTCTTCTTTTTAATCCTAGGTAAAAAGAGGTGTTCTTCATGGTAAAATCGCTACATTAAGTGTTGCCCGCGTTTTTAGGAGTTTGAACTTTCAGCTTGGCAATTTTGGTCCTTTATTTTTGGGAAAAGTTGTATAACAAGTCTTTCAGCCAAAATAAACGTGTCCCTTTATTTTAGAAGTTATGGATTTCACACTTTTGCCCCAAAACTTTGGCAAAAGTGTTTCAAGGGTTGTTTTTGATATTTTTCCATAATTGAGGGACTGATTTTGGACTTTCTTGATCTTCAAAGGTCTTTATTGTATTTTTGGCTTTATGAGGGACCATAATTGACAAATTATAATTGATGAGGGACTAATATTGCCAATTCTTCAAAGTTGAAGGACCATTTGTATAATTTTGACAAACTTAAGGGACCAAACTTGTAATTATGATTTCACAAGGGCTTTAAGTGTCATTTCTTCATTCATTGAGGATCAATCTTGTATTTCTTCAAGTCTTTAAGGATTAATCTTGGATACATCATGAACTAGGGCCCGGTTCTTTGTACGGCTTCGTTTCTCGTGTCCGTTTTTCCTTGTTTCTTGTGATCTTTTGTCTTTTTCACGATATCCATACCTAAAAAACACAAGTAAACAAACACAAGCATATATATGGTATTTTTTGACATTTTAATGTATTTAACGCCCAAAAAGAACGATGAGATCATGTATAAATGCCATCTCATCACTCCCCTATACTAAGCCATTGTCGTGCCCTCACACAATGCTAGAATAAAGTATCTAAGCATCACCAAAATTCAATTTTATTATCCTTTATTGAAAAGTAAAAGACATGTAACAATACTACAAAGATGAGTAAAGATATAATGTATAATTTTCATCACGTGTGTGACTTTTAGGGTTAAAGAATAGAAACAACTAAATGTCCCTTAGAGTAAATTTCGTCATCCTTGATTGTCGTACATTCCATGCTAAGTTCAAAAACGAGATCATTGTTGGTACAAGTCACAATGCTAACACTACTCATACGTCCAAATTGTGAAATACTTTTTCTTCCCGCAATCCTAGTTATTATAAAAGGAAATGGGTTACTAGCATTTTTTAACTATTTGTCATGGATCACAAGTGATTCATATTGACTTATTTGAGTAGTTATTAGTCCAAAATCAAAGTAGCACGATTTAATCGATAGTTAGTCGAAGGACAAAATCTTTTAAAACGGCTTCTCGTGTATCTCCTTAAGTTCATATCTTGGCATAACTCGTTTCACGATTTGAGACCTTTCTCGGACCGATATTTGGCATGTACTTCATACTTCAAATCTTGGGAAGACGTTCTTGAAGTTATGGTCTTCTCTTCATATTTTTGGAATTTCTTCACTTGACGTTTTTGAGAGATTCTTCATAATTAGACCACGACTTCATCATTTTTCTTCAATCTTTATTTTGGACTTTGATATACAACGATCCGCCTCCTTTTCGGACTTGGATATATTTATCCTCATACCTTGTTAGGGTCTTTTTGGATCGACTTTCTCCATGATCTTTGGGGGAGTAATTGCATTTCGTCTTGTGTCTCGATCCTTCATATTGATTTTGGAATAATGATACTTCACATCATCTTGGAACTTTAGCAAAAAATAGAGCTCCTCATGCCTTGTTAGGGCCTTTTTGGATCTTCACCAATCTTCGCGTCCCGCTTCAATAATTTATGCCTAGGCTATGAACTCTATTCAACCCCGAGCAACTTTTAAATGATCTTGCTCTAGAGGCTAAGTAACCTTTCAAATCGTACAACCTTACTTATTGCAATTATTATTTATTCCTAATGCATTGATCTTATGGGAAGAAAAAGCCACAATTAAAAACATATGAGTTTTTGAAAGAACATTTTTATGTTCTACGTTTAGCATGATCACTTGTCTAACTCTATCACTTCTCGTTCTTCACTATTTAAAGACCTCTTATTAAAGAGACTCGTGAATACTTAGCCATGCAAGTCAAAATTAAGCCAAATTTGGATTAGCTTTCATCAAGACTATATCAAATAAAAGTTTTGGGTTTTCAAGCCACCTATAGGATCTTGCACTTTCTTGGACTTTTTCAAGTTTAGAGAATGCATTTTATAGTTCCCTTGATAAGTGACTTTCTAGGATCAATTATAGGAACTTGCAAAAAGTTCTTGTTCTTAACCCGAATGAGCTAAGACTTTAGCGTTTTAAAGTTCCCTATATAAAAGTCTAGCAAAACTTGAATTGAGCGGGTAAAGGAATGTAAAGGGCTCCAAATTCCCATCAACTCAAAAATTAGCTCGTATTCTACCCATCGGAAAATATACATTCGTGTCTTAAAACACTTTATGAAAACTAAGAAATTTTTTAAAATTTAGCCATTTTTAGCCTTATTAGCAACAAAACAAAACATTGAAAGTTGGAAAACGTGAGGGCGTAGCAAAGCAAGTATCTATTCACCCCCCCCCCCCCCCCCCTCATACTAAAAGTAAACATTTTCCACAATGTTTCGAGTCTAAAGGTGGAGCACCCCCATACTAGAGACGAAGAATCAAATGCTTAGGATCTAGCATGGAAAGGGTGATCAACAATATATCTAAAGTCGTTTATGAGTTATGCTAAAAGATAATTGTTAGAACAATAAAGGATATGTCGTGGATTCGTGACAAACTTCTTCAAGCAAACGATGGAGGCTCACGTAAACGAAGACGAGAGTCTTCAATCGTAAATGATGATGATGATCTAGATAACACAATCACAAACAACCACGAGACAACGAGTTGGAAGGGCACAAATCCCCTCTAATTAGTTATTTAGAAAGCATAAAAGGATAAGCATGGGATCTCCCCCACGAGGCACCTCGTTTTTGATTACCGAGTCATGAGCTCGACTCGATCCCCTCAATATGAACATTTAGGGAAAATCGTGGTATGGTCAATTTTTTGGTGGGGCTTACATGATGAAAAAAGCCCAAAAAGCAACCGGTATTAAGGACTAAGTCCTTTAATGATGCAAAATACCGGGATCGAAGATGGCGTCTTCGTTCTCATTGGATAAACAAATCAACGCCACTTCAACACGTGCCAAAAACTCAAAGAAAAGAGATGAGAAGTAGAAAGGTGGGACAATTGGTAAGACAAACTTTTGAGCTACTCGAGGTAGACTCGCACCAATCAAATAGATATAGTTTCCATTTATTGCATCGGTGGAAGACCGAGATTTCCCTTTATAATAGATTCCGGGATCGAATATCTCGTCCTCGGTGGACAGGGATGAGGGAACATAAGGGGCTTCCCCCATACTAAAACCACACGAAGCATCGTCAAAAGGAGTAGACGAGCTTGTAGCACTCAAAACACGTGGTGATGACGGAGTTAGATTTGTAGAAAAATCAATTAAATCACATTTAAAATCTTTTCCTTTTTTACCTTTTAAACTCTCCTTATGAAAACCCTTTTTGATTATGTCGAAAATATTTGGTGTTTCTAAGACGATGTTAGTCACACTAAAAATTCTCACATTTGAAAACCGTTTTGGTTTTGGTGGTGGTAGGTTTTCAAAACGTTTGTCGACAAAGAAAACCTCCCCATCGGGGTCAACATATTCGTCATCCGAAAGATCTTCCGTAGAAACCGGCAACTTATCAACACTTTTCAATAATGAATGTTCGAGGTGAGGCGAAGGATTTTTCGATTCATGTATTGACGGTTTCTTCTTTGTAGGCTTTACACTCATAACCTCCACCGGCGGAGGAAATGGTAAATTGTTTTTGGCGACATTTCCTAAAACTCTTGGTGAAAATTCTTTGCAAACGACATTGGTTGAATCACCATGGTTTAAAGTTGCAATATAATAAACATGAGAAAGATTGGAGTTTTGTGTTGCAGTGATGACAAGTTCTTCCTCATTGAAACGAAGGGTGATTTTTCGAGCATGAACATCAATAAGTGCTCTTGATGTATCCAAAAATGAACGACCCAAAATAAGAGGAACTTTTCGATCGATAGGAATGTCTACAACGATAAAGTCAATGGGATAGTAAAACTTTCCGACTTTAACGAAAACATCCTCGGCTACTCCACATGCTAAAATCGTAGAATGATCGGCCATCTCGATATACATGTTCGAAGGAGTAAGATCCGGAAGCGAAAGCGATTTGAAAATCTCAAGAGGCATTAAATTAATACTAGCACCAAGATCAGCCAAGGCGTAGCATTCCTCCATATCTTGAATTGCACATGGGATTAAAAATTTACCGGGATCACCGATTTTTTGAGGTATGCGGCTAAGAAAAACCGAAGAACAACTAGACGACTTTTGCAATTTCTATTTGTTATTCAACATACTTTTAAAGTTTGCGGCGAATCGAGGCATCATGATAAGAGCTTCGGCAAAACTTATGTTAAAATGTATGTCACGAAACATTTTCATAAAAAGCTCAAATTGATAATTATTTCGTTCTTGTGCTTTTTCCTTGTCATGTCTCGAAGGGTAAGGTAAGGGTGGTGTGGGTTGGACATTAGGCAACGGCCTTGGAATCTCGGGTTCCATAACTGGTATTGGTTCAACCGTAGGTGTGGTATGAGCGGTACTTCGTGGGATTGTAATGTGCTCCTTTTCGACCATCACCTCGGGCTCTTTCTCGATTTCCTTCTCCGTAGAAATACTTGGATGAGAGATTGGTTCTTTGAAAGTTTTACCACTTCGTGTAGTAATAACCTTCATTTCTCCCTTCGGGTTTGCAATGGTATCACTAGGAAGACCACCCGAGGAAGAGGGTTTACACATGATTGCTTCAAACATTTTTGCCATTCGGTCCTCAAATTTTGATTGCCTTAAATCCGCTTTTAACAATTCTTGCTTAATCTCATGTTGTCCTTGTTCCATCTTTTGTTGATTTTGTTAAAGACGTTGAACATTTCCTTCCATTTTATTAGCATGAGTATTAAGTTCATTTGCAAGTTCGTTTTTAAGCTCGTTTTTCAACTCGGATCTTAAGGTAATCATCTCACGTTGCATGTTATCAAATTTAGCATCATTTGCTTTAGCATAATCCAAAAATTCTCCTTGAAGATTTTTAGTGTGAGCATTTTGAAAACCTTATGTAGTGTTTAAAAAATCACGGTTTTGGTTTTGATTTGTGACTTGTCCATTCCCACTTTGATAATTCCCCTTGTTGTAGTTACGTGAATTTCATTGATAATTACCACCTTGATTGTTGTTTTGATAGTTATTAGCATTTTGATTTGGTGGAGCTTGATTTGGGCGGGAACCTTGGTCGTTTTGGTTATAAGTTCCCGTTGCTACGTAAGCACTCGAAGTGTTACCATCCGCGGTAATGCACTCGGAAAGATCATGAGCTCCACCACAAGACAAACAACTCTTAGCAACCGCTTTAACCGAAGCGGAACTCAAAGCCTCTTGTGCTTTCCAATGAGTCATAAGATTAGCAAATCTATCGAAAAACCGATTTTCCTCATTAGCTTCATCATGTAAGGCATTAATGCTACGAGACGATGACGGCGATGACGAAACCATATTGGCAACACTCGGTGTGTTACGAGGGCTATAAAGCTTAGATCTATTCTCGATAATCTTTAAAGCTTCATCGGTCGTTTTGGACAAAAAATTACCACCCGCGGCGGCATTCAAGTAATCTCGTTCATGATCATTAAGCCCATTGTAAAAATTATCAACTTGATGTAATTCTAAAAAATCATGGTGTGGACATTCATGTAACATCTCTTTAAATCGTTCCCATGCCATTGAAAAACTTTCATTATTTCGTTGCACAAATCGTGAAATCTCATTTTTCAAATGTGTTGTTTTAGAAGGTGGAAAAAATTTGTTCACAAACTTAGAAACGAGATCACCCCATGTCAAAATCGAATTTGGCGGTTCTTTCTCAAGCCAAATTTTAGCGGGTCCATCTAACGAGTATGGAAATAACATCATCTTAATGGCGTCATGTGGAACATCCTTAAATTTGCTAGTTGCGGTGAGACGATTAAAATTCCTTATGTGGTAATGCGGGTTGCCTTTCTCATGACCTCTAAACTTGTTAGCTTGCAACATTGACATTAAACCCGTCTTAATCTCGAAATTCTCCGCAAGGATAGGGGGAATCACAATGGCCTCTCCAAAACCCTCGGTGGGTGCTTGTAGCAACTCCATCATAGTACGATTAGCCATGACGACTTCTTGTTCTACAATAGGTTCAACAATTGGAGTTTGTTCTTCAATCAACGTTTCTTGATTGGCTTGCTTTTGAAGACGTTTACGAGCTCGTTTTGCTTGATTACGAGTGATCATAAACTTCACGAAGAATGGGAGGTCAGCAAAGAAGATTCTTTTTGGGTGTTTTGTGGATTTTCAATTTTTTTTTTGTTTTTGATTGTTTTTTAATTTTTTGGATTTTGGTGTATCTTCGTAGACAACAATCTACCAAATCTCTCCTCGAATCAAACTCTTGATTAAAGAAGCCTCCAAGGAATGAAAACGATCACGTGGAGTGAACGCCTTCGAATGACTTTAGAACTTTGGTGAAAACCAAATTGTTCAAGAGGGTTTAATCACAAAGAAACCAAGCAAATATATTATACGTAATAATACTTTGGGCGGCAAAACCCTCGATTAGCCTTCAATCTCAAAATACTCATAAGCAAGCGGGGAAACGAGGCGGCGCGAAGCACTTAAGAGCCTTTTTTCTTAGGGTATATTTTATAATATCCGCCTTATACCCACCTTATAGTTTGTATTTTTCAAAATCGAGATTCACGAAAGTATTTATCTATTTTTGCCTTTTTCTTTTTGTTTGAGATTCGAATACAATAATTAGGAGATCAAATCCCAATTAAGGTTGTGTTTTCACAATTTTGGAGATATTTTGTATTGATTGTGATACTTAATACAATATAGTAATAAGAATTTCACAAGAAAAACCAAAAAAAACGATAATACGTATTAGTAGATTTCTACTAATACAAATACTATTTATGGTTAATATTAATAACAACAAGACAAATTAATCACAACACACCTCCCCGGCAGCGGCGCCAAAATGATTGTAGAGTTTTACTACTCTTTAGGAAAAGAGCGTAAATAGGGAAAGTATTAAGTGATGATTAGGAAAATCAACACTAATGACCCAATGAAGTTCGTTTCCCAAGGAGGTATATGTGTGTGAATAATTCGTAATTGGTTTGAGATTAATATTGATTAGAAGGGGATGAGAAAAGAGGATGACGAAGACGTGAAATTAATTACCGCTACGACTTAACGTAAAACCGTAAAAAGAGCAAAAATAAAAATTTAATTCTAAAAACTACCGAAAATTCAACAAAAATCAAAATAAATAAACTAAGAGTTTAGCAATGATCAAAACTTTCTCAAACCTTTTAATTAATTAAATATTTAATTTTTAAATGCTAATTAAAGCCCTAAAAATCAAATTAATTATCAAAAATCCTAAATAAAGATTTTTCAATTGGTAAACCTCTAAAATGACCTAAAAAGATTAAAAACTATTTTTATAAATTTTTAAACTAAGAAAAACTATTTAAAATGATTTAAAAACTATTAAAACTTCAAATAATTATAAAAATTAATCTAAAGAGGATAAAATTAATCTAAAAGTTGCAAAATTCCTATTTTAATGTATTTAAGTTAAGAAAAATATAAAAGTGCAAAAATGTGAAATTTGAAAAATAATAATAAAATAATATTAAAATAATATTAAAAATCCAAAAATTATAAAAAATTCTAAAAACTTGCAAACTAGTTTATTTTAACCTAAATAATCAGAAAATGAAAGTGAAATTACCAAAATACCCCTATTGGGCCCTCAAATGGGCAAAACCAATATCAGTCAACACAAATGGGCTTTTTAGCCCATAAAGTCAAACTTGGCCCAATTAACTTGGAAAAGCCCTATCTGACTCAAAATTTAATTCTAAACACAAAACTCCGAAGGCCCAAAAGCTGAAAGTGAGCTTATCACAGCTTATTAAGCAAAAAGCTTATCCTTATTGGGCCAATAAGCCCATTAAGTAATAAGCTAATGCCATATGCTCTAATTTGATACACAACCTTCTTTTGGGATACTAAAGAGATCTGTAAAAAGAAATTTTGAAAAATCACACTCAATAAGCCAGAAATAAGCAAAGTACAAATCCACAAAACGACAAAATAGTCGGGTTTGAGATCTAGGGCACCTCAGGACTTGATTCAACATGCAAAATGTCACAAATGACTTCAATAAGGCAAATCAATCAACAAAAGTCCAATAAGCAAAACCAATAAGCCAGAATAAGCCAATAAGCACTTATGAAAAAGTCAATTAAGTTGGTTTTCTAGTCAAACCATAAAGTCAACCCACCAATTGCTCCAGCATGAACAAATGGGTCACATAATGAGCACCTATTACAAAATCTAAGTTGTTGCTGGTTAAAATAAGCTAGAATATCTTATTGATAAGCTGATGACCAATTAACACTAGCAGGGGGAACTTTCAGTAGAACTGGTTCCCACTGCCTTGACTATTTGACCTGGCTTTTTAGAGAGATTTTGTATGTTTTATTGGAAGACAAGGGCACCCAAGTGATCAGTTAATCACAAGGAGTCACAATCAAGCACAAAAACACACTTTGGTTCACCCAATAAGCACAGAAAAATCAAACAATGCTCAGATATTGCACAGACATGGAATATAAGCTGTTATGTACACTTAAGCAGTTTAAGCAAGAATAAGCACTCCAAAATCAACCAGATGCATACACAAGCTATATAAACTGTGATTAAGGACAAACAAACTTAAATCAATCACTGAAACAAGGTATTGAACAAGATCAAAGCATATTATACTTGCTGTTATGAACTTCAAGAACACATGCACACTTTGTTGATATAATTGACCAAAAATCCAATTTCAACACTCAAATCCTACTTCCCTGGTGTAACTAACTAGGTTTAATCACTTGTTATCCCTAGTCTATGATTAGATCTAGGTGTCCCTTAAACCACAACCAATTTCAACAAGTATCCAAGATTTTAGAGCCTAATTTTGATTCTAGGTGTTTATATGCACCAAGCTTGCAGATAAATAACACTTAGCACTTATGAGATATGTTCCAACACAATGCACCACAAAGCATCAACTCAAAACAACACAAATCCAAATCAAGCTGTTATCCCAAACAACCCTTAATCTACCATTTTTCAAAGCAACTTGTGATTTTAACTAATAACCTACTGATTTTATGAATCAAAAACACTTACTAGGTGACAACTAACAGATTCAAACACTAAAATCACAACCTCAAACACAGAAACACAAAATCACAGTCCAAAATCAAAAACAGGCAATAACATGAAATTTTTAGGGGAAACTTAAACAAGGGATTATACTTGTCCTCCACAACATCCTAGGAGGACCAGCTATGCTCCTTGGACCTTGTTCAACAACTAGAACAAGACCAAGGCTCTTCAAAAAGGAAGATCAAAACCTTCTGATGTTCAAAGTAGAACAGGTTTGGATTATGATATATCTTCAACACAAATGAGCAAACAACTCAACCAAGCGCTTAAATCTCTTCTCAGGCTTGGTGTCAACAAGCTTGAAGGAGCTTAAGGCTTTTGGCTAAGGGTTAGTACACAATAATAACCAAAATAGAACCTAGGATTTCAAGGTTTTTGAACCTTTGAAAACCTTCAAACAAAGACGTGCCTTAACCACAAGATTAAGGAAGGTCTTAATGATCAAATGGAACTCAGATTTTAGCTATTCCAACACCAACTTTTAATAAACACAAAAGAGATTTCAAAATTTTTTCAGAAAATCAAATTTTATTTAACTAAAAAGGAATTACAAAGATTGATAGCCAAAATCTGGAACAAAGGGACTCTCACAGGTTGAGGTCTCCTTTCATAGGCAAATGCTAGCCTAACACTATTCATAAACCCTAGAACTGAAATTCCTAAATTATCCTTGCAGAATCTTCTAGGCTTGTTGCCAGCTTGCTTGGGTGAATCAGGGACGTTTATTTAGTACTTGGCGAGTAAGGAAAAGCTTTAGTTCGTTGATCTTGCCATGTCATGATCTTATGCCAGGTGTCGTCTTGTGAGTAGGAGTGGGGGAATCTTTCTGGTAGTGGATTTTGAGGTTTTTGGTGTGGGATGTGATTGACATGATGTGAATTACATGTGGGAACAATCAATTTCACTTTCCCCTTTGTTTTCTTCTTTTTAATCTTGGGTAAAAAGAGGTGTTCTTCATGGTAAAATCGCTACAGTAAGTGTTGCCCGCGTTTTTAGGAGTTTGAACTTTCAGCTTGGCAATTTTGGTCCTTTGTTTTTGGGAAAAGTTCTATTACAAGTCTTTCAACCAAAATAAACGTGTCCCTTTGTTTTAGAAGTTATGGATTTCACACTTTTGCCCCAAAACATTGGCAAAAGTGTTTCAAGGGTTGTTTTTGATATTTTCCATAATTGAGGGACTGATTTTGGACTTTCTTGATCTTCAAAGGTCTTTATCGTTTCTTTGGCTTTATGAGGGACCATAATTGACAAATTAGAATTGATGAGGGACTAATCTTGCCAATTCTTCAAAGTTGAAGGACCATTTGTGTAATTTTGACAAACTTAAGGGACCAAACTTGTAATTATGATTTCACAAGGGTTTTAAGTGTCATTTCTTCATTCATTGAGGATCAATCTTGTATTTCTTCATGTCTTCAAGGATTAATCTTGGATAATTCATGAACTAGGGCCCGGTTCTTTGTACGACATCGTTTCTCGTGTCCGTTTTTCCTTGTTTCTTGTGATCTTTTGTCTTTTTCACGATATCCATACCTAAAATACACAAGTAAACAAACACAAGCATATATATGGTATTTTATGACATTTTAATGCATTTAAAGCCCGAAAAGAACGATGAGATCATGTATAAATGCCATCTCATATACGTGATTGATAGCCTCCCGTAGAAAATTTACCATTGGTGGCATACACATTTTCCGGATTGTCATGAGTCGAAGGACAATCGGTGTATGAATGAGATCCCTCGCATATTTCACATGACTGACTCATAGCATTAACTTGTGCATTGATAGCTTTGGTATTGTTAGCGGTTTGGAGAGCAAGTGTTTCAACAAGCGAAGTAAGCTTATCAATTCTCTTGTCGCTCTCATTAGTGCTAGCACTAGCCACATTAGTCCGAACACTCTTGGTTTGCACTCTAGACTTATTCTCAATAATGTCCCATGCGGCATTAGAAGACTTAACCAAAATATTACCCCCCGAGGCACTATTTAGTGAATCTTGGTCATTCATGCTTAAACCATTGTAAAAAGTATTAATTTGATGTACTTTTGTGAAACCATGTTGTGGACACTTTCTTAAAAGTCCCTTAAAACGGTCCCAAGATTCACTAAATGTCTCATCGTACTTTTGTTCAAAGGTAATGATTTCATTCCGCAAGGCGGTAGTACGTGAGTGTGGGAAAAAGTAGTTGATGAATTTAGTCTCTAAATCCATCCACGTAAGAATACTTTGTGGCGGTTCCTTATCAAGCCAATACCGGGCTTGTCCCTCTAAGGAGAAAGGAAAAATAAGCGAATTACCTTTTGTGAAACCCCATTATACTTGACGGTATTAGTGAGTTGAAGAAACCTTTTTATATGGTCATGAGGATCATCAAGTGTACGTCCCAAGAAAGGTTGAGCAGAGACCATTTGAATGAAGCCGGATTTGAGCTCAAAGTTGTTGGCTCCAATCTCGGGTATGACAAATAGCATCGGTGTTGCCCTCTACTTGCGATTGCAAAAGCTCGATCATTGGTTGATTGTCCATGGTGACAATAGGTGGAGTAATGACTTCGGCTTGAGATGCTTTCTTCTTACGAGCACGAGTACGCATACACACCTACAAAAGGAAGAGAAAAATAGACAAGAAATATTTTTGGTTTTCTGTGTTTTTCTATTTTTTTGAATTTTTGAAAATTTTATATTTTTTAGGATTTCTGAAAATTTTAAAGCAAGAAAAATAACTTTCAAAAATGAACGGATCCCAAAATCCAACACGTCTCTCACTTAAAACCATTAATATTAACGAAAAGAGCCGGCAGCGGCGCCATTTAATAACTAGGTTTTCACTTAGTTATGAAAGTTCGTTGTTCCAGTCTTTTCGAATTGATTACAAGTTGAAAGTGCGACTCAGTCGTTCTTGGTGGAAAATAAAAAGGTTTGATTATCTATTTTAAGCTAAAAGTGAAAATGTCGTTGAGTAAATAAGTAAAAATGAAAGCTTGAAAATTTAAACTAAAAATAAAGACTTTTAAAAATTGAAAAGTAAATGATTAAAACTTATAAAAATGTAAACTTAAAAGATTAAACTAAAATAAGACAAGTTAAAATAATACTAAGTAAAAAGGCGGGAAAAATAAAGTTTGAAATTAAAAACAGGAAATAAAAAAACCTTATACAAAATCCACTTCCATTCCCTTATCCGGAATACCTATAAATGAAACTATCCCGAATCCTTGCTCAAATCCTTATCCGCAAAACGTAATAAAGGGCTTATCCGGAATACGTGCTGAAGGTCTACGTAAATCTTGGCTTATTCTACATGTTGGATTGGATTGATTAGATGGATTAATGATGAATAAAATATAAAAGAGATGAGAAGGAGATGAGGGTGTAGAGAGAGAAAGGAGAGAAAAGAGAGGAAGAGAGAGAAAGTGAAATGGAATTGTGAGAAATGTGAATCACCAACCCCTCCTAACATGCTAGGAGGGGTATATATAGCCCACCCTACATGTGGGCTATATGGACTATATATTTACTAAATAGTTCACGAGCCCTACATTAATATATCGTTGGAGCGACCGATCCTTCATAAATACGTAAAACGTATTTCCAACAATCTCCCCCTAAGGGAGGTCGCTCCAAGAGACAAAGTTCTAAATATTCTATATCTCGTGATCTATACTAACTAAGATGTGACCGAGACTTTATTGGAAAAACATATTTCCAACAATCTCCCCCTAAGGGAGATCACATCTTTTTACAAAATCTTAAACCTAGCATCTATGCTTGAGTCTTCGATCTTGTTCTTGTGAATATGCTTGATGAGATATTTGACTTAAGTCTTGAGCATGTTTCCTTGCCTTGAACTTGTGCATTCATCACTTGTGATATTCGCCTCTTCGTGACTTCATGTTCCACATACTTATACCTTTATAATTCTTGAAAGCTTCAAAGTTTGATACAGCGGAAGACTTGACCTTCAGAATTTCTTGAATTTGTTGAAGTACTAAGTGTATGTAGTATAAGCATGTGGTGACGATTTCTTCTGGATTATACACCGCAATGCCACTTTCTTGTTACGCTGCATAAGACAGTTAGCAACAAACCATATACACGGATGAAATGGCCTTGAACATTTCATTCTAATTCGGTAGCATTTTACCTCCGGTCGGTGAAGACCGTTGGATGATATTAAATATCGTACTTGTGGCAGGTAGTTTCAATAAAGAACCTCCTTGACAAGATTTCGCGGGTAAACCCTTTCTCTTTACTCGACCGTCCAAAGCTGACTGCGAACGTAAAGAGTGAATCATTTGGATAATATTATCCGCATGATTTGAAGCCGTCAATTCATGTTCCTGGAACAAGTGAAGTTCAATTAAGAACCGCACCATCGTTGCTTTCCAGTTGTCACTATCTTGATTCATATAGAATCTTGCAAGTTACCTACCAAGTGCTGTTTGATGTTAACACTAGAAGGATTTCCATTCGTCACTGTAAATACTTAATAGTATTACTCTGAATGTTCTGGCAAGATCACTAAGATATTGCGTACAGGCCTGGAACATGTTTAAATTCATTTAAGAATTAAACCACTGTTGCTTTCCAGTTATCACAAGTTTGATTCATAAAGAATCACACAAGTCACCTACCATGAGCTTTTTGATATTCTCTCAAGAAGGATTTCCATCTTCATTGTAAATACTTTCGCATTACTCGGATGTTCAGGCAAGATCATGAAGATTTTGCGTAGGACTCTTAAGATCTTTCTTACTTTTCACAGTGTGTGAAGAATCAAGGAAATATGAAAGTGTGTCCTAATGAGATATTTGATGATCTCAAATTGCTCTAGACTCGATCGTGCATTTTGGATTTTAAGTGATCGGAGGCTGGAGAGGAGTGCCACCATTTCAATACCAATTTATTCGGAGGGAATAAATCAATAGATAATGTGTTGTCTCCGTGTGATTAAAACAAATATCTTTTAAGAGATATCCGAGTTAGCTGAGATGGGTTATGCCTTGCATCACTGGGTCCATGATGTCTGTCTTCAATATCAAGAATCATTAAACAATGATCTTAATAGCATATGTATTGACCCGATTTCTGCCTATGTTGTAAGGAGGGCTTCTTTCTTTACACCCTTTATCTTTACAATTCTTTTTCATTCTTCAACCCCTTCAATGGTTACCAATACGTCATCACTAGAACCTTGTTGTGATTGTTCCAGTGCTAACTTAAGTACTTGTTCAGCATTCAGCTACGTTTACAATCTTTCTCCATCTTTCCTAAGGACTACTATTTCTAGCTATGAAATGTCCTTGGGAAGATTCCTCCGGTTCTAGAGGAATCATTGGACTTTAACCTATCCTAGCATCCTTATTTCACCACAATCTTCACCGTCGTGAATAGAGATGTTTTGGGTAAGTGTATGTCACCATGAAATCCATTTTAAAGTGCAAATCTATTTTGCTCCCCCTTAACATATGCCACGATATCCGAAAACATTTCGCACATGTCGGGATGAGCTATCATGTTAAGTCAAACCATTTATGATTAATCATTTCCCATATTAAATCACATTTTCTCCCCCATATTAAAAATATTAACCCAATCGATGTTTTTAATATCAATTGATTTAATAGTATTTTAAGAAAATTTGGGAAGAAAGATGCAAATCCAATTATCTTCATGACTTACACAAGCTCCCCCTCAAATTAATGAGGGTGTACTTGAAACGTAAATAAAATACCTTTTAAACAAAGATGTATGGTACTTATCACGTGCAAAGATCATATATGATAATGTATTCACAAAATTAGCAATTTATGAGGTTGGACCTGAATGATGGAGAACATCATATGAAAGAAGCACATGGTTCTTGTTCACGAATGTTGGTCGCCTCATCACGTCTGAAGTTATCTCTTGACTCCATGTGTGACAATCTAACATTTTCAGGTAGTGAATTATTTTCTCGTATAATATTTTGAAACTTATTTTTGTGTTGGTTGATGAACTCACAATTTACGGATTTAAATTTGGGCTTACGTGCATAATTTAGCGTCCTTTACGATTAAACTGGGAACCTTAGGATTACGTATTTACGTTTTTGAACTACGTTTTTGATGAGACAATTTTTATTGGATTCGTTTTGTAACGTTGATTCATAATTTATAAAAACGTTTTTCATGAAACGACCCGAGGGCACGCAAATTGAGAAAACTAGAATCGAGGAATACCTGTAAATTAGTGAGGTGGGACAAAATACATTATCCCACCCCACTAATATACATGGGACGGCACACATGACACCACATCTAAGGATGTGGCATCATGTTAACTAAGTAGCAACAAGTGTAAGCATTAGCTTAACACTTAAGCTTACTTCCTTCCACTCAAACCAACAAAACCACTAACTTCTCATTACCACCATTTCATACATGCAAAACTACTTCAAACTCTCTCAAAACCAACACCCTTGCCGTCCACCTTGAAGAACAAAACACCCCTTCTTGATCTTTTCTAGCCACAAAATACTTGTTATCTAGCTCTATCATGGAGTTACCTTGAAGCCTTGATCATTTGGTGGCCATTTTAACAACAAAGGAGGTGATTTGCTTGTGTCCTAGGGCTGATTTCTCAACTTATGTTCTTGGTGTTTGATGATCTTGGAGTTACTTTTGGTGTTCATCAAGTTCTTGTCTTTCAAAAACAAGATATACTCTTGGTTGGTAAAGAAGATCATCCTCTCAATTTTCTCTTGTTATTTTTGTAAAGAACAAATTTATTTTCTTTCTTGTTTTATATGTATATGATGAATATATGATGATAAAAATGTTGTGTGGGGATCAAGTGTTGATAAATATGCTTAAAAAGGTTAATAACCATGAGAAACAAGGCTAAAATCATGATTAATTTGTTGGTTGTATAAAAACAGTATGTAACTAAAACTTGAACTGATAAACTTGCATGGTAGAATCCATTTACAGTAAGTACAAGATGTTATACACATGTGAGAGTTGGCCATGTAATGAAATCATTATAATGAGTGAGATATGATCAAAACAAGATGAGTGTACTAATCATTATAATGAGTGAGATATGATCAAAACAAGATGAGTGTACTAATCATTCTAGTATTAAGGCTGCACCATTTAAAGCTTTGTATGGTAGGAAGTGTAGATCTCCTGTATGTTGAAGTGAAGTTGGGGATACCCAGCTCACGGGACCGGAATTGATCCGGGAGACTACGGAGATGATAGTTTAGATTGAGAATAGGTTGTTGACTGCCCGTAGTAGACAGAAAAGTTACGCGGATGTGCGGCGGAAGCCAATGGAGTTTAAAGTGGGTGACCGAGTAATGTTGAAAGTATCGCCATGGAAAGGCGTTATCAGATTTGGAAAGCGAGGGAAATTGAATCCCCGTTATATTGGACCCTTTAAGATTTTATCTAGAGTAGGTTCGGTGGTTTACAAACTAGAGTTACCCCCAGAACTTCATGGTGTTCACAAGTCATTCCATGTATCTAATCTGAAGAAATGTCTAGCAGTGAGTGATGAGAAAATTCCGTTAGGTAAGGTTCGAATAGATGGGAAGTTGCATTTTATCGAAGAGCCCGTAGAGGTTATGGATCGTGAGGTAAAGCAACTGAAACAAAGTCGGATACCTATTGTCAAGATCCGATGGAATTCAAAACATGGACCGGAGTATACTTGGGAACGAGAGGATGAAATGTGGAAGAAATATCCGCACCTCTTCGATTTCAATAAGAAATGGACATCCAAATGAAATGGATCACGAGGACG
Source organism: Glebionis coronaria (assembly GCA_025667525.1). NCBI lineage: Eukaryota > Viridiplantae > Streptophyta > Magnoliopsida > Asterales > Asteraceae > Glebionis > Glebionis coronaria. The sequence continues at coordinate 17,274,440 of CM046879.1, read as the reverse complement.
TTGATCCCTTTTAGGAGGAAAAGCTGTGACAATCTTTCATTTTCAGGTAGTGAATTATTTTCTCGTATAATATTTTGAAACTTATTTTTGTGTTGGTTGATGAACTCACAATTTACGGATTTAAATTTGGGCTTACGTGCATAATTTAGCGTCCTTTACGATTAAACCGGAAACCTTAGGATTACGTATCTACGTTTTTGAACTCCGTTTTTGATGAGACAATTTTTATTGGATTCGTTTTGTGACGTTGATTCATAATTTATAAAAACGTTTTTCATGAAACGACCCGAGGGCACACAAATCGAGAAAACTAGAATCGAGGAATACCCGTAAATTAGTGAGGTGGGACAAAATACATTATCCCACCCCACTAATATTCATGGGACGACACACATGACACCACATCTAAGGATGTGGCATCATGTTAACTAAGTAGCTACAAGTGTAAGCATTAGCTTAACACTTAAGCTTACTTCCTTCCACTCAAACCAACAAAACCACTAGCTTCTCATTACCACCATTTCATACATGCAAAACTACTTCAAACTCTCTCAAAACCACCACCCTTGCCGTCCACTTTGAAGAACAAAACACCCCTTCTTGATCTTTTCTAGCCACAAAATACTTGTTATGTAGCTCTATCATGGAGTTACCTTGAAGCCTTGATCATTTGGTGGCAATTTTAACAACAAAGGAGGTGATTTTCTTGTGTCCTAGGGCTGATTTCTCAACTTATGTTCTTGGTGTTTGATGATCTTGGAGTTACTTTTGGTGTTCATCAAGTTCTTGTCTTCCAAAAACAAGATATACTCTTGGTTGGTAAAGAAGATCCTCCTCTCCATTTTCTCTTGTTATTTTTGTAAAGAACAAATGTATTTTCTTTTCTTGTTGTATATGTATATGATGAATATATGATGATAAAAATGTTGTGTGGGGATCAAGTGTTGATAAATATGCTTAAAAAGGTTAATAACCATGAGAAACAAGGCTAAAATCATGATTAATTTGTTGGCTGTATAAAAACAGTATGTAACTAAAACTTGAACTGATAAACTTGCATGGTATATTCCATTTACAGTAAGTACAAGATTTTATACACATGTGAGAGTTGGCCATGCAATGGAATCATTATAATGAGTGAGATATGATCAAAACAAGATGAGTGTGCTAATCTGAATAAGCTGTTTTGTAAGGACTGTTAACCATAGATAAACTTAAAATGAGCAGTAGCTATAGCTAAGTTAAATGTATAACATAATATGAAGATCATGCCATCCAAAAATGAGCTTCTATATCATTATAGAACTCTAGATATGATAAAAATGGTGAAGATGAAAATAAAAATCAGATTTTGAGAATTAATGTTTATTATTATTATATAAGCACTCAAAATTTTATTATATAAAATGTAAAATAAAAACCCACTAACTTATGAAATTTATTTATATAAATATGTAAAAGGTTAAATAAATAGATAAATTATATAAATGGTAGTGGAATAATACTTATAAGTAATAAAAACTATAAACTTGATTTTTACGACTTTTTCGGCTATTACCGTAAAATTAACGTTTTTCGCCAATTAAAACTTAGACGCTCAAACCCGTCTAATGTAATGTTTTTAAAAGTGATATACTGATATATAAGTAACTAATACAAGTAAAAACCGATAAAACCGGAACTATAGGAGATACGGACATTAACGAGCTAACTAAGCATATTGGACTATAATTGGACTAAATAAGATAAACACTTATAAAAAGAACTTATTGGGCTTAACCCATTTGGGCCCAACATGGAAAGTATAGATAATGATAATATAAGTATAAAATGGATTAAAACAAGTTAAAGAACTTATAATAAGCTTATTGGACATAAAATAGGTAAATAGGTAAAACTAGTAAACTAGTAAAAAGTTACCAAAACGTAAACACTAAAATGAGTAAACAAGGATATATAAACCCACTTGATCATCATCATATGTACAAAATCATCATATGTATATTGTTATTTTGATAAAAGTCATTGGACAAGAGTCTAAGACCGATTATTATTTATATAGGTTTCCGTAACCGAAGCACGCTCGTAGCCGATAATCCGCCTTTCATTATCAACGTGAGTTCATAGCCTCGCACTCTTTTAAATGTTTTATAAAATGATTTGTAAACCCGCGAGGGAGATAACATGATAGATTTTTATAAAAATAGAACACAAGTAGTCCCGATGGTATGCTTACTGATATGGACCCGAATGATGCTATGACCCTATAAACGAGACAAAAAGGATTATTAGTAGTTAGGTTATGTAACTTAAAGTCCCATTAGCATGAATTGTGAACTACCGGGATTTGGTAGACGCTTATGCATTTGATAGTACTATGTGGGGACGATCACCCCAGTTCGCACCTTGACGGTTGATCCCCGTCGTACCACATTGATTGGTAAGCGAATTTATGTATGAGAATATTCCATAGCGTGATTTTTGTGACGACAAGCTAACTTAGATGGGCAAATTGTTTGTCGGGTTCGCGGCCCGCTGTTTTCATAGTAAGGTAACAATGTCATGCGGCTAATAATAATCCTATATAATACATAATGTAATCCAATAACGACGCTAATAAAGATGAATATATTACCTATTATGGTAATATTGAGGCTACGGTCTCATGGACGGTTTAAGATGTATGCTTGATTTATATATTGCCTTACTAGAAATACGTGGACTTACTTCCGATATTATACTTGTGTTCTGATTTTAACGATTGTTTTATATAACGGTTTTTATTAAACTCTATGAATTCACTCGGCATTCGCTGATATGATTTTTGCATGTTTTTATCTCAGGTGCTTGAAGGTAATCCAGATGGAGATCGACTCTGATGGCCCACATAATATTAAAAATGTTCATTCGATCTATGTTTTGTAAACTTAATGACCTGTATAATTTGGGACCTGTTGTACACTTTAAAACCTTTTTATCGAATGAATGAATGTTAAACCTTGAACAACCATTTTTATGTGTTGTCTATGATTGGAGTTATTGTGCTATCCCGTAACACTCTGAAAGACCCTTCCGCTATACCGATACGAAAATTGAGATTGTTACACCATGTGTACGATTGATATTGTTGTCTTGACACCAACATGTGAACTTGGCACTTTCGGCGTCAAAGATTCTGAACGCTTGACAATTGCTCCCCCTCAATTGTTGACCCGTGTTCTACTTAAAGAGCTGTAGTCGTCGTTTGAGTAGTTGCATCGTCTAGTCTGTAGATATCAATTGCAACGAACTTTGGATTGTGGAGTTGATAACTTTGGATTCGGAAGTCAAAGCTTTCCGGTGAAATGCTTGACTTCAATGTGAAAATCGGGTTACTATCGGAAATAATAGCAAACCATATGGAGCATGTTTTAAATCTTTTAAACTTCTGCTCGAACTTTATTTACAACCCCGTGTCATTATTGAATGACATTTCTAGGTTCGTAAATATAACCGATTCCAGAAGACATGCTCTTTTTATCAAAACGTTTTTGAACACACAATTTTGAAAGATTTAGAAAAACCTTTCGAGAAATTCTTGAAAAGTTGTGTTCAAAGTTTTTGAAAACCAATTACTTGAGCTTAAGATTTGGAATATTTTAGGAAAGCTCAAGTCCGAGAAGTTGTAAACTTCTCGTTGTAAGGATAAGTTACCATCAGCGATAAACTTTCCTTTTATCTGAAGGACGAGTCCTAAGCTGACATTTACTTAGAAGTCGTTTTCATGAGCTTGAAAACTTTGACTGTTTTAACGGAAAGCTCATGACCGAGAAAGGTTAATTTCTCGTTATGAGGAAAAGTTCTCTTATTTAAAAGATACACTTTCCTTTCTGAGCTTAAAACTTCGAATGTTTTAATACAAGCTCATAACCGAGAAAGGTTAATTTCTCGTTATGAGGATAAGTTATCATAAAAGATAAACTTTCATTTATTTGAAGTTCGAGTTACAGTCTGACATTTAACTGTAAGTCATTGTGCATGAGCTTAAAAACTTCGAATGTTTTTAATATTAGCTCATGCCCGAGAAAAATTAATTTCTCGTTGTAAGGATAAGTTTATCATCGGCGATAAACTTTCCTTTCTTTGAAGCACGGGTTACCATCTGATATTTAATAATAAACCATATACACGAGCTTAAAACCTTTGAATGGTTTTAGAATAAGCTCGTGTCCGAGAAAACTTAATTTCTCGTTTTGAGGGTAAGTTATCGTTGCGTAGATAAACTTCCCCTTTCTCTGAAGTCTGGGTCATCGTCTGTCATTTAACGAGGAGCCATTATGCACGAGCTTAAAAACTTGGAATGTTTTTGATATAAGCTCATGCCCGAGAAAAATGAATTTCTCGTTTTTAGGATAAGTTTATCATCGGCGATAAACTTTCCTTTCTTTGAAGCACGGGGCACAGACTGTGATCTGAATTTGAGCCTTTTACACGAGCTTAAAATCTTTGAATAATTTTAATAATAGCTCGTGCCCGAGAAAATTTAATTTCTCGTTATAAGGATAAGTCATCATCGGGATGAACTTTCCTGTCTTTTGAGAGCGAGTTACAGTCTGTTATGTGACTGTAAGTCCTTTGAGGTAAGCTTAACCATGAATCCCCTGAGACACTTGTTTCTCCGATATCTGCTTCTTCAGCAACCAAACTCTAAGAGTGTCCTTAGTTGAACGGTATACAACGATTGGACCGCTTCGTTCTTTTTGAACATCAACTTTGGTACCTGCATTCTCATTAGGAATTTGCATGCTTTGACATGGGTTAGCGATATCTATCTTAGAAGCATGTGGGGGTTCACAATTGGTTTTACTTGTGTCAGAGGCGACTTGAGTAGATGATTCACTTATCTTAGCTGGCAAACGTTTCCTTTTATAGAAAACCTTAAGTTTAGGCTTAAGTGATGTATCATTTTTATCAATTTCCTCCCTAGGAGTCTTAGTAGAATCGGAGACTATCCTAGTTAAAGGGCACTCGTTTCCTACAAGAGTGAAAGTTCTACCAGTGGGGTGCCAAACTTTACCAAAGGGTTTGATTTTAGCTATCCACTGGGACTTAATTCTAGCACGGGAGTTCACCTCAGCAAGTAATTTCTTGACACAAGAATCATGATTTGCCGTAAAGACACATTTTCTACATGTTTTACAAGTAGCATATTTAATGTCCGATTATTTCCTAGATGATTGATCGATGCTCCTAGGAGATGACATGCTACGTTTAGCATTGTTGGGTTATCTAGAAGGCATTAGACAAGGTTGGACATTGCTATCTCTTACATGTGTCTTTTGAATAGCTTCCCTTTGACCGGATTTATGGCAAACGTCATTTGAACTAGTTCTAGACGTGGTCTTGGTATATTTAGGTAAACTAGAGGCAATCATGTGATTAGGTATTGCTAAAGCTGTTTTGATCACAGTGGGCCTAGTTGCTGGAGTGACTGGTCTAGGAAAATGAACCAAATCAACTTGGGAAGCAAACCGCGGTTGTCTGACGAACTGATTTGTAGGCGGTTTCCCCAAGATTGATGGTTTTTCAAGCTTAGTGTCCACACTAGGTCCTCTAGTTTTTCTTAACTCATGTTTCAACGCAGCTATAGAAAAAACCTTTTCCTGAACTTGAGCTTTTAACGTTTCATTTTCTTTGAGAAATCTATCTTGGGATGCCAATTTAGACTCTAGTAACTGAATTTGTTTCAAAAGATTATCCTTTTCAGCTTTCAAATCTAAAACTTTTTGATCCAATTTTCTTTCAAGAACAACGTTTGACTTTTCAAGTTTTTCAAAGTATGTTTCAAATTTGTCCGTTTTCTTAAAAAATTCAAGTTTGGCATCCTAAATATCTTTTGATTGTTGAGCTACAATCGTTTCGAGCTCTCTAATCTTGGAATCAGAAGCAGTCAATGAAGCAGTTATAAGACAATTATCATGATGTATAGCATTTTGAACACTTTCTCCCCCATTATGACTCACATCGGATGAATCAGAAGTGTTATTTCTATCACTCTTTTCCATCCCATGTTTGTCATAATTAGGTTCATAATGCTCAATATGCAGCATGTCATCAGCATATACATCATAAACAACATTACATTGTACCATGTTTGCAGGCTCTTCGTCGTAAACGGGTAAGGTGTCATCAAAAGAGATCTCGTGAACATTCCCTGACGTTCCACTAGTATCATGTTGTCCTCCTGATTTCGTGCTCTTGCCATCGTTAGGCTCCAAGTTGTCAACCGTATGACCATTCTCCTCTTGCATCTGTATCATAGATTCTTTCACTCCATTATCATACGCTTGCTGAATTCGAGATCTTTCATAAATCGAAGACGAGACCAATGTCATGAGTTTCAATATTGTACCACGGAAATCTCGAAGCTCGGTATGTGTATCTCGAAGAAATGATTGGCAAATCACTGAACTTTCAGACTTGATGATATCGTATTGGAGGAAAGGCGTGAGTTGTTCGATCCCTCCTTGAATCCATGAAAGAGTGACAAGATGAGACTGAAGCATTCGGAATGAAGTGATGCCACTTTCTCTAACTTTGTCTTGCAAAAGATGCAATTCTCCCCTCGTTCGATGTCGAATTCAAAAAATCCATGGAAAGTTAGATGACAAATTCATGGATCTTCGATTGGAAAAATATCTTTTGCTCGGCTCAATAAATTTTATCTGCTCAAATGTTGATAAAATAAACCGGAGCTTGAAATCCTCTAAATTTGTCTAAAGTCCAACTTCTTATTAGACCAAAGCAATAAAAATTTCTTTGTCGTATAACCACTTTCAATTCAAAAGATAAAAATAACCTGAGTCTTTCCAATAACAATACCCGTAAATCAATTCAGCCCCAATTTAAATTTATATTCTTGGCCCAACAAAAATATAGCAAACCGTTTTTGAAATAAAACCCAATATCGATGAACGTGTCTAACACGTGGATACCGACGATTAAAAATCAAGAAATAGTAAACCTATATCTTATAACGATGTACACTAGCAATTAGCCAATTACTATGTAACAAACTAAAAAAATAAAAGAATAGAGGGATCACCAACTAGAAAATACTAGCGATACAGAGATTAACTTTTGTTCCTATAATTGACAAAAATAACACGTCATTGAAACAAGACGTGGCCAATTATATGAGCCACTAACTCGGTCCAAAATAAATCTTCTCACTTATCCTAACACACTCACATATAAAAGCCACCAACCCTAATTTTTCTCACATAAGTTACTCAAAGTCGCTCTCTTCTTTCTCCCAACTACCAAACCCCATGTATCTCAAAACCTCCGTCCCACTCAAATAATCAGATCAACACCAATTTCTGCCACCAAACAACACTCCTCAATCATACATCAACCAAACCATTATCAATCTCCCGTCAATCAAACCCAACAGCAGCAAGAAAAACAATAAGCCCGATTTAAGATCTTTTAAGATCTCAGGTAGGTATCTCCTTTTTTTCAGTGCATGTGGGTGTTAATATTGAGATTTTTCAAGACTTTCTATCATCTGTCGAGTCTTTCTGTCTAGTGTCTAGATTGAGTCTTTGGTGATTGTGGTGATTGTGAGTCTGAGTGAGGGTGTTGTGAGTGAGGGTCGAGTCTGGCTGAATCGAGTGGTGGTTGGTTAATGTGACGAGAGTTGTGTCTGTGAGAATGAGGTCTCGATGAGTCGTGAGGGTGTTGGTTGTTTGAAAAGAGTTTGTGGGTGTGGTTGGTTTGGAGTCCTGTTTGAGTTCAAATTTCGAAGGTGAGTATGGTTTAGTTTTGTGTTTGTGGGTCGAGTGTGAAAGGTTGAGGGTGTTGTGTGAGTCTGTGGAGTCTAGGTTGGTGTTTAGTTTTTGTTTTGTTGAGATGTGTCGAGGGTGGTTGATTTGACCGAGGGATGCTGGTCGAAGGTGTGAGGTGAGACGAGGGTCGAGGGTGAGTGTGATTGTGCGAGGGTCGAGTCTAAAGGTTTTTAAAATGTGTCGAGTCGTGTGTGAGTGTTGTGTGAGGTCGAGAGTGAGGTCAGTATGGTTCTTGCGTAGAGTCTTGGATTACCGTTGTGTTTGAATACTTTGAGTTTATTTATCCGGAATACATGTTCAGTCAACCGTTCATGCGGAATAATCCGTTCGTGCGGAATAATCCGTTCGTGCGGAATAATCCGTTCGTGCGGAATAATCCGTTCGTGCGGAATAATCCGTTCGTGCGAAATAATCCGCTCGTGCGGAATAATCCGTTCGTTCGGAATAATCCGTTCGTTCGGAATAATCCGTTCGTACGGAATAACTGTGGTTCTGAAAGACTGATTGGTGTTGAAAAATTGTTGGGATCGAGATTGTTCGTTCTTAAATGGACAAAAAAAACTGTTGGTACGGATTGGACAAAAATAGATAATACGAAAAACTGATTGGACAAATTGATACGGATTGGACAATGAATATATAAAAAAACTAATTGGACACAATAAATAATAAAAAATAAAAATAAAAATAACAAAAATAAAATTGATTATCAATTAAAAATAAAAGTAAAATTAAAAGTGTAATTAAAAATCAAAGATAAGATAAGATTTGTAAAAATAAGATTTGTAAAAATAAAAACTTTTTCAAGATATGATTATAAAAATATAAAATTTTTCAAGATTTGATTATAAAAATATAAGATTTTTGTATAAAAAATTGTGATTTTTATATAAAATAAGTAAATCCAAAGATTTGACTATGATTTAAAGCATAAAAATACAAACTTTTTAAGATTTGAGAATGAAAAAAAATCAAAACCCACCAAAATCAATTAAAATAAAAGCAAGAATAAACCAATCTAACCTTGGCTCTTGATACCAATTGAAGGTCTACGTAAATCTTGGCTTATTCTACATGTTGGATTGGTTTGATTAGATGGATTAATGATGAATAAAATATAAAAGAGATGAGAAGGAGATGAGGGTGTAGAGAGAGAAAGGAGAGAAAAGAGAGGAAGAGAGAGAAAGTGAAATGGAATTGTGAGAAATGTGAATCACCAACCCCTCCTAACATGCTAGGAGGGGTATATATAGCCCACCCTACGTGTGGGCTATATGGACTATATCTTTACTAAATAGATCACGAGTCCATTACATTAATATATCGTTGGAGCGACCGATCCTTCATAAATACGTAAAACGTATTTCCAACACGTGCTACTAATGCTTATCCGGAAAATGGGTTACAAGTCTTATCAGGAATTCGTCTTCAAAAGCTTATACGGAAAAGGTGAAAAGGTTGCTATCCGGAATGTGTTTTTCTAACCCTTATCCGCAAAATGAAGCTTAATATGCTTATCTGGAAAACGTAAATAACGGTTTATCCAGAAAATGGTTTTATGGCTCTTATCCGGAAAAGGGTTTCAGGAGGTTATCCGCAATCCGTCTTCTAACTTTTATCCGGAAATTGAAGTGAGAAAGCTTATCCGGAATGTTGTTTTGGGAAGCTATCCGGAATGGGTTTCTAATCTTTATCCGGAAAATGAACTTCTAATGCTTATCCGCAATGTTGCTTTCTACTGCTTATCCGGAAAGTGGTGTTATGGAGCTTATCCGCAAAGTGGCTTCCAGTAGCTTATCCGGAAAAAGGACTTATGATTCTTATCCGGAATGAGGGTTTTTTGAGGTCTTATCCAGAAAATGGTATTGTGATGCTTATCCAGAAAAGGGAGTTTGTCACCCTTATCCGAAATGTTGTACTTAGAAGGCTTATCCGCAAAAATGGTTATAACTGTTATCCGGAAAAAGAGGGATATGTTGCTCTTATCCGGAATGGAGGACTTAGAAGGATTTCGGAACAAGAAAAGCTTAAGCACAAAGAAAATAAGCTAAAAACCAATAAGCACTTTACCAAAAGTTAAACTAAAATGATTTTAGGAAAAAGTAAAAAAAGCTAGAATTTGAAAACTTTTAAAACGTTGAATAAGCTAGATATCAAAAAGCACTTTTTATAAAAACTTAAAATTATTAAAAACAACTTATTTTCAATAAGCCAAACACACCAAAATCAACAAAATCACATCCACTACATGATTATCAAAACAAAACCATAGATTATTAAGAAAGGTAGAATGATAATTAAGGAAATAAGCTTGATTTGATTAAATATTAAGATCAAAAGATTACAAGATTAATGTTTGATAAGCTTGAAAATCTAGAGAGAAGGAAACTAAAAACACACTTAAAATAAAAACTAAAAATTAACTAAAAACTAACTACAAACTAACACCCTCCTAATGACATATTAGGAGGGTATTTATAGGAAGTGGGGAGGTTAAGTGTTTATGCTTCCTTCTTTCTTTCTTCTCGTCTCGACTCGATTTAATTCTTTGTCTTTGTCGACGTCGTCTCTGGATTTGTCGATATAAGTTGAACTTGTCTTATAATTTTCTTCTATAATTAGACTTGAGTTCTTCGAATTCATTAAACTTCCGTCTTTAGACTTTTTCTTCAATAAATATTCAGAATAGGCCTTGGACTTCTGTTCTTTATGCACTCTCGATCTTTTGACTTCGTCTTTTGTCTTTTTCTTCGATAAAAGCCCGTGATAGCCCGTGTTTTCTTCCTTTTTCATATTTTATCCTGAAACACAATAAAAACACAAACCACGCATAATTCCGACTTTTACGACATAAAATACACGTTTTGGTCTTGTTATTATTGGAAATAGGTGGTAAAAGGATAAGTGTTTTCACACTTATTATTCACATTAGCCGCGAACCCCTTTTTTTATCTATATTATCCTTTTTACAAGCACTGGCTATATTTTTAAATTGCTCGGCAATTTATTTTGCACAGTCCTTACTAAGGAACACATCCTAATATATTCTTTATCCTTTCTACATAATGTGTCAGTATCTACATTCACCTTTCCTGATGAAGTAATTATCATGACCATATTCATTCAAAAATTCTTTCTTCATATTTTCTAAGTTTTAGTTTCGCCTCAACTATTATTTTTATCAGTTTTGCTCAATCCGACGTTTAAAGCGTCGATAAATATTACAAGTAATTAAATAATAAATATTCAAATTTATGAAACGTAAACGTAAAAAATTTAAATTTCTTAGTTCGACCAATTATATAAAAATGTTCAAAATAAATTTGAATTTAATTAACACGATTTTTGTTGATTTATCAAAAATAATTAATAAGATTCGTAAATGTTCGAAAAATCTTTGGTTATACTTTGGTCAAAAATTTCTTAATTGAAAAGCAAAAATTGTCGTTTAAATTCCAAGTCATGGTTTAAACGGTATACAGAAACATTTACCCCTAAAGGAGTTTAGTTACATGATCTGGGTATAAGAGAATGATTCCTTAAAAATCATTTGATAAATATTTGTCAAAACATTTTTGCATTTTCTTTTTGGTATAACTCAAAGCCTTAAATGGCTCTAATTTTTGAAGAGTCAATATAGATTCCATTATATTACTAATCACATGGTCAAATAATGTAAGGGATTAAGCCTTAAATCACATGTTAATTATTCAAGGTACAAGTTCTTATTGCTCGGACAACTCCGGGCAGTTTATAAATAATTATTAACTCCTTCCTATTCTTATAAACAAACAGATGGTCCTTAATGATCACGAGCATGAATATATCAAATTACAGCCTACACACGCGATTCACCAAATTTATGGATGCTACATGTGCATTGGTCAATCCAAACCACATCACGTGAAGCTCATAATGTTCATTACAAGTTCTGGATGTAGTGATTGGAATAGATAATCTTTTTTGCGGACACGAAGTTGATGATAACCATGTTGTGGATCAAATCTTTAGAACATACGCTAGAACCTTGAAAATGATCGAACAAATCTATCATCTTGGGTAGTGGATATAGATTTTGATCATCAATTCACCTAGTTCACGGTAATTCAACAAATATAAGGAATGATAATACTATAGCTCTTTATAATGACGAGCTTGGTAGAATAAAAGTTTTCCCCGACAATTCTCTCTGTTTCACGGTAATTCTTTTAATTCAAATGGTGCTGCCGTACAGTGCACATGCCAAAGGTGCAGCACCGAGAATATAATCAATACTAAATTCAACCTACCTTAATGGCGAAAGTCTAGGTAATTCACCAACAAATACCTCTTAAAGTTTCAGATAACAGAAACATCTTTTAATACATTTACTTTAAGTTCTTTCTAGATTACAAGATCTATGACTAGTTCATAACCATTCACGGTAAAGTTCGAGTCTAAATGCAGGATATAGTCATCCATTAAGAATTATTTAGATCACTTTTGATAATCAACATCTTATCTTTTAGGGGAATTCTACTCGAGTTCCCATCAATTAAGACAATGTCGTCATGTCATAATCAATCAATCCATTCTACTGGCACTATCAACTTTCAAGTTTCATTACCGTTGATAAGATGTGAACTTCTCAAAAGACTAATAATAACTCATAATCTTTCACACATTCAAGGATATCTGGATACATAACTAACCTTAAAAAGAGTAAGGTTAACGCATGATCTATGTGAGAGAATTTCAAATCAGATATAGACGAAACATTAACAAATATGGGTCTATCCCATGTTTTCATGAATTGAGTACGTATTCGAAAGCTCCTCGGATCGTTACCCAGGTTATTCAAATGGAATCTAATGAAAAGAAATGATAGGAACATCGATACACCCAGTCGGGTATTAATACTCGATAATCAGATACTTTTCTGAAGAATCTCACCACGGGAGAATTGGATAAGATGGGGATATCAATTGTCAAATAATACAATTTCTACAGATGAGTAAATTCGATTCAGAAAATAAATGGTACGGGCACATATGTAGGTGTCTCTAACAATATGTCCCTATTTTTGCACTTCTTGCAGATCTCATAAAGTTTAATCTTTCACAACTTCAAATAAAATTTAGTGTTTATTAATAATTTCATGGTGACTACTAGTCAGCCTTGCATGGTCCCTTCCAAATTGTATGTAGGGGCGCAACTATATACAATTTTAGGATTAATGATGCAATACTCAGTTCGTCAAAACTTTGTCATCATGTTTAAAATATATACATTCATGCTTAATCATGAAATAAAACTCAATGATTTTACAGAGATGTTCTTTGTTATGAAAACAATTAAGTTTTCCTAGGTGTTTGATAAACAACTTTATTTTGATAACAATTATTTATAAGTCTCACTTTAAATAGTCCATATGGTGATGAAAGTTAAATTTTTCTCAAGGAATACTGTTTTAACTTATAAAAACAATGAGTTATCTGCAAAAGAGGGATGACAAGTTGTTCACCAAGAACTAACTACAAAATGATAGGAAATGAGCTTAGCCAATTAATCATGAGTTTCATGACCTCGATGGCACTCAAAAAGAATAACCCACAACGTATTTCAAATCGAGATGAGTACTTGTTCAATGGTTTCATCACTAATGCGAACATTAGGATGAAGCAATAAAAGATAGATAACTTCGGAACATGTAGAATTTAGCAATCAAATGTAGTCTTTTCATTAATCACAAACAAGTCAAAATTGTACCGTAACACATTACGTGTCGCCATGTCATACAATTCCAAGAACTCATCCTACCAACTGATGTCTCAGTTAAGTTAGGGATTTTAAAAGATACCACAATGAATACTAATCTACAAGAGTCATTAGGTGTACCACATGTCCCGAAATATCCATCGGTTCCAAATTCTGAAGAAGATTTCTTCAATTTATTTATTGGACACTAGGCATCCTTGTCAGTGGACAATGGCCTAGGAACAACCCTTAACACGAATCAAAAATTACTTAAAACCTTATAAATCAATCACACAACTTAACGACTTCCTCTTAACAATCTCATATTCCATACGAGTTAAATTTTACTTTATCCAAGTTTCAACCAACTTATACTTAGTGCGACATCCTACCTCATTTTCCAATACATCAACCTTATTCATAGGCCTTGAAAGGGCCATAAAAGTTCGATATGAATCAACACTTAATTTCCAATCCTATAGCTCTTACAACAATGGTTATCAAATGATTCAATTAGACTTCTCGGAAAGGTACTAGTGGCATGAGGTGTTTAGGTAATGCTTCCAATGACAGCCTCAAGTGAAACATTCACCCTTTCGATTTCAAATTAAGAATTGGGTGACAACGAATCAGATGACACCTTTCTAGGTTATAAGGTTTTGTCAAACTCCACTCTATAAGGAAAGATCATCATGACATCGATATCAGATTTAATCTCGCCAATTCTTCTTTAATATTACAATCAACTAACATCAACATTTCTACGAATATCAACCATTTTGTTGGGATTATAAATATCCACTACTTGGTTTAGATCTGGAATAGCTAGAATTCCTACGGGAATAGCTTCGATTGATTTACTAGGGGAGTTAGGGTTTCTTGTGACAATATACGTCGTATAAATACCTCGTATAAGTATTAAAATAATCATCAAACAATCATGTAATCAAATTACAACATATATATATATATATATATATATATATATATATATATATATATATATATATATATATATATATATATATATATATATATATATATATATATATATATATATATATATATATATATATATATATATATATATATATATATATATATATATATATATATATATATATATATATATATATATATATATATATATATATATATATATATATATATATATATATATATATATATATATATATATATATATATATATATATATATATATATATATATATATATATATATATATATATATATATATATATATATATATATAAAATCCAAGTTATATATATATATATATATATATATATATATATATTAAAATAACACTTCTCAGTCTGGCCTTGTCGGTAACTCGGGAATTCTTCGGCACTGTTATAGTCAAAAGATTTTTAGGCATTTTGAGAAAAATGTTTATAGTTAAAAGATTTTGAAATGTTTTATTCAAAACCTTGGTTTTAAAAATCTTTCGTTCTCTATAACGATAGCTCTGGTACTAAACTGTAACACCCCCAAATTTTTATACTTTAGTTCAGCGGAAGAGTCGTTGGTGTTACGGGATAGCACATTACTCAAATTATAGACAACGCTTAAAATCGCGTCGTTTAATAATAAAGCATTTTCCATTCAAGAATATCAAATTTACATAGGTCGCAAGTCATAGTATTTCATACGATTTTTACAAAACATTTGAATGAAAATTGTTATTAAAGTGCGGGCCATAAATTCTTGTCGTCTTCCCGAGAATTACCTTCAAGTAATTGAGATAAAGCGTGTTAAAAGAAAAGTTCAGCGAAAACGCTGAGTGAATTTATAGAGTTTAATAAAAACCATTAATATATCATCGGTATAAAATTATTACCGAAAATCATTTTGTACAATTCCTTGTTGTAGGCCATAAAATAAGCCATAATATTTTCTACAAATATTTGTTGTAAATCATACTATAGGCTTTTGCCTTCAAAACCATTATACGAACCAATGTCGTAAAATATCATACAATACGTTTTATAACATTGTATAGAGTTAAATAAAAACCGTTATATGAATATGGTTATGTAAAACCAAAACAGAACATAATTTCAATAATAAGACCCCGTATTGCTAGTCAGGCAATATATTGTAATTCAATGCGCATAGCAGTGTTTTCGTTATTGGATTATTATAAGCCACATGACATTGCTACCTTACTATAACAAACAACGGTTAGCTAACCCGAAACTCATTTGCCCATCTAAAACAGCGTGTCGTCACAATAATCACGCTTATATAAATCTTCTCATTCATAAATTTGCTTACTAATCAATGTGACACGATGGGGATCAACCGTCAAGGCGCGAACCGGGTTGATCTTACCCAAATAGTACTATTATATGCATAAGCGTCTACCAAATCCCAGTAGTTCACAATTCATGCTAATGGGACTTTTAGTGACATAACCTAACCTTAATAATCCATTTCATTTCATACATCGGGTCATATAATCATTCATCGGGCCATACAATCATTCGGGTCCAAATTAATAAACAAACAATCGGGACAACTGGTGTCCTATTTTATTAAAACTAACATGTTATCTCCCTTGCGGGTTTAAAAAGCATTTCATAAAACATTTAAAGGAGTGCGAGGCTATGAACTCACGTTGATTGGTGATGAGACTGCTTTTATACATAGTCTCATCTTCCAAATAGGGCTTAAAATGCATTAAATATCATCAAAATACCCAAATATATGCTTGTGTTTGTTGCTTGTGTATTTTAGGTACGGATATTGAGATAATGACAAAAGATCACAAGAATCATGCAAAAACGAACACGGGAAACGAAGCCGCACAATGAACCAAGCCCTAGTGAAGACTTTCCCAAGATCAACCCTGGAAGATTTGAAGAATTATGAAGAAGGGTCCTCCAATTATGAAGAATTGACACTTTATACCCTTGTATCCTCATAATTACAAGTTTGGTCCCTAAAGTTTGTCAAAATTACCGAAAGGGCCCTTAACTTTGAAGAATTGGCAAGTTTAGCCCCTCAACAAAGCTAAATTGTCAACCAATATCATCCACAAAGTCAAATATATCATGAAGTCCTTCAAAGTACAAGAAATGACAAGTTTGGTCCTTTGAAAAATCCAAAATTACAAAAAGGACCCTCAACTTTCAACAATTGGTAAAAATGGTCCCTCATTTATCAAGACTTGGCAAATTCAGTCCTCCAAAATGACAATTATACAAGTCTAGACCATTATCATTGAAGAAAATACCAAACCAGCCCTTGAAGAATTCAAATATGGCAAGAAATACCCCTGAATTCATGTTACAAAAGTTTATGGGCCAAAAATGTAAAAAGTCCAAAGTTGACAAAGGCTTAATTGGGCGCTGACAGAGTTTTGATTGCAAGTGACAAGAAGAAAGGAAATAAGGGACCAAAAGGGGCCAGACAGGAAACTTACCTAGACCAACCAGCTGGTGACACGTGCCCCATTACCACCTCTCCACCAATCACATTTCTCCCTGCTTCCACATCATCATCCACTCACAACTAACTTAATTTATTAAGTTAATTATGGCACCTAACACCTGGTTTAAAAACTTAAACGGATTAAAACATGCACTATTCATGTTCTTGATCCAAATTGGGTTTTTATTTATGGCTTGTAATTAGACACTAATCTGCTCCAGATTTATGATTAAGCTAATCATAAACACAACCCAACCTTAAAACTTGACACCTCACCACCCCATTTGTCTCTTTGTGTCTCCCCTGCTCCACACCCATGCATACTGCCAAAAAGATGGCAGCAATCCAACGTATGAGAAACATGCTTACTTTCTAAGCTTCATCTACACCCTTGGATGCTATTTCAACAGCTCACACCTCAACTACAGTCCAAATTCAGTCACATGATTCAAGATGAAGACAAAGACCTCAAGGGCATTTTTGGA
This sequence comes from Glebionis coronaria, assembly GCA_025667525.1. NCBI lineage: Eukaryota > Viridiplantae > Streptophyta > Magnoliopsida > Asterales > Asteraceae > Glebionis > Glebionis coronaria. Next base: position 17,256,934 of record CM046879.1, on the reverse strand, counting down.
AGATCAAGCACTAGGGTTTTAAGTTTTTAGCTGTTCCTTAGTCATTTGTATGCCTATATAAAGGCCTTAGGGTGCTTCATTAGACGTTTGCTTTTGGTTTTTCCTTTGTTCAAACACTTGTAAATCCTTTTTCAGTTTAATGAATTTGAGTTAAGTGATTTGAAGAAAGACCAAGTGCCACCTTTATTCTGTTGTTTATGTTCTTAGTTTACTGCTTTTGAATTTAAAAACCTGTTTTCAAAAGAGGAGTGTGCACAAGTTTGCATATTTTCCTCATTTTCTTGATATTTTGCTAAGTCTTGTTCCAATCTTGGAATTCTTGGGCTATAGGGCTGATCATAGCATCCTAACTGAGTTGGTTAAGGTGTGGTGAGGCTTATAACTTGGGGATAATCAAGTGTGGGGTAACAAGTTTGCATCAATCAAGATTTTTCCAAGTTTCTGATTTTTCATGTTATTGTGCTTAACCCTTGTTGAATCTTAGCAGGCTTTTGTGGAAGCTTGTGCTTGTTCTTGCTAGCACATAAGCTCAAAATTCGTGGGTGTGGATGTACATCCATGAGGTTTGCTTACTTAATCTCCAAATCTACATAAATTGTGATTTTTGGTGATATTTGTATGAAACTGTTGTTCTTGTGAATTTTGTGGCTTGTTCTTGCTTGAATCTGTTATTTAGACTTGTTAGAGTGTTAATTGATGCTTGGTTGGCCTGAAATCTTGTTTTGCTTTTGAAAATCTTGATTTGAAAAAGTTAAAGGGGTGTTTGGGTCTACTGATTTATGCTTGTAATCTGATTTTGTGTTAAGGGAAAGTGTTGTTTATGCTTTGTATCTGATATAACTTTGTTTGAGAGTGTTTTGCTGCAAGTTATTGGGTTTGAACACTTGAATTGATCAATCTGCTATTAAGACCTTGTTTCTGCTTGTTTTGACCTAGGATTTTGGGAACACTTAGTGTGTATGCATGCTTAGGGATAAAAGTGGTTTAAACAAAGTTAACTTAACCTGTTTGAAAGATTTGAGGTGTTGAAATTGGCTTGTGTGTCAAATACATCAGCAAAAGTATAAATCTGCTTGTGTAGTGTTCATCAGTAACTCTGATAGCTTGGATCTTGCTTAATTCTTTGAACAAGTGCATGAAACCTGTTTAGACTTGCTTATTGGAGTTTATTAAAGCTTGTGTATGCATTTGGTTGAATTTGGTTGGCTGATTTGTGCTAAAACTGCTCTTGAATGCTAAACTGCTCATTGTTCATGTCTGTGCTATATCTGGTGATAAATTGATTAAACTGTATCAATTGGCTGTTTGTGATTGTGTTATTTTGCTTGTTATTGACTCCTTTTGATCCAAAGATCAATTGGGTGCCTTTGTGAAAACTGAATCCAAGAAAAAGTCACTAAAGACAACAAGTCAAAATAGTCAAGCAGTGGGAAAAGTTCCCACTGCTCAACATCCAAAACTAGCCCCTGTTAGTGCAATTTTATCATCAGCTTATCAATAAGCTATTCTAGCTTATTCTGACTTGCAACAACTTATTTTTTGTAATAGATCTTCATTATTTGACCCATTTAAGTGAACTGGAGCTTATCAGACTTTGACTTTGACTTTTCACTAGAAAACCAACTTGTTTGACTTTTAAGATAAGTGCTTATTTGATTTTCCAGCTTATTGAGTGTGCTTATTTGAAAGTTCTTTGGTTTTTAAGCTTAGTTTTGTCAAAAGAAAGATTTTGCAACTTGAATCAGCTTCTGAGGTGGTCTAGATCATAAAAACGACTATTTTGTCGTTTTGTGAATAAGTTGTTGACTTGTTTCTGGCTTATTGAGTGGTCTTATTTGAAATTTCTTTTTACAGAAGTCTTTGTTAGGTCAAAAGAAGGTTGTGTGTTAAATTTTAGCTTATGGCATCAGCTTATAGCTTAATGGGCCAAAAAGCCCATTAAGAATAAGCTGCTTATTATAAGTTAGCTTATTTCACATTTTCAGCTTTTGGGCCTTTGGAAAAAGTTGTTTAAAATCAAATTTTGAGTCAACTTGTGCTTTTTGAGCTTATTTTGAGCACTTTTTCTTATTGGGCCTAAATTAAGCCCAATAAGGGACTGTTTAGGGTTTGGCCCATTTTCTAGGCCCAATAGGGGTATTTAGGTAATTTCACTTTCATTTCTGAGTTATTTAGGTTAAATTAAGCTAGTTTGCAAGTTTTTAGAATTTTTTATAATTTTGGATTTTTAATATTATTTTAATATTATTTTATTATTAAAAATTAAAAGTCTGATTTTCTAGGTTTTTATATTTTTCCTAGGTTCTAAATACTTAATTAGGATTTTTGCAACTTTCCAAATATTTTTTAGGTCTTTTAATTATTTGTTATAATTAATTTAAGATTTAATTGATTTTAGGAGTTTCTAATTATTTAAAAATAGTTTAAATTGGTTTTAAAATTTTGAAAAATAGTTTTTAGCTTAATTAGAGTATTTTTGAGGTTTACAAATTTGAAAATCTTGTTTAGGGCTTTTTAATAATTAATTTTGATTTTTAGGGCTATAATTAGCATTAAAAAGTCATTATCTAATTAATTAAAAGGTTTTTGCAAGTTTTGATTTTTTGTAAACTCTTAGAATATTATTAAGGATTTTTGGTGATTTTTAGGAATTTTTAGGGTTAAATTTTAATTTTGGTGGTTTTTACGACTTTACGTGTACGCCTTTTTAGACTTAGTTTAATCCGTCTTCATAACCGTCATTCTTTTCTAATCCCTTTTCTATTTTTCTTTTCTCAAATATAATCACAAATTAATCCAAGTCATTACACACATAACACACTAGCCTCCTTGAGAACGAACTTAATTGGGTCATTCACACACGGTTTTCCTAAATCGTCGTGCTCACTTGCCCTATTTATTGCATCCTTTTCCTAAAGGGTTGCAAAACTTCAACATCATTTTGGCGCCGCTGCCGGGGAGGCGTGTTGTGTTTTGATTTGGCATTGTTGTTTTTATACTAACCATAATTAGTATTTGTATTAGTAGCACTCTACTAATACGTATTATCGTTTTTCGCTTTTTGTGTGAATATTATTACTATATTGTATACGTAGAACAATAAATACACAAGTACTCCAAATACGTGAGCAATCACAACCTTGACTTGGGAGGTCATTACCCAATCATTGTATTCGAATCTCAAACCAAAGAAAAAGGCAAAAATAGATAAATACTTTCGTGAAGCTTAATCTTGAAAATACAAACTATAAGGTGGGTATAAGGCGGATATTATAAAATATATCCTAAGGAAAAAGGCTCTTAAGTGCTTCGCGCCGCCTCGTTTCCCCGCTTGCTTGTGAGTATTTGATTGTGAGAGTGAATCGAGGGTTTTGCCGCCCAAAGTATTACTAAGTATCATATATATTTTCTTGGTTTCAATTTGATTAAACCCTCTTGAACGATTTGGTGTTCCACCATCGTTCTAAAGTCATCGAAGGCGTTCACTCCACGTGTTCGTTTTCATTCCTTGAGGCTTCGTTAATCAAGAGATTTGATTAGTGAGGAGATTTGTGGACTCATTGTCTACCTAATACATTTCACCAAGTTCCAAAAAAGGTTAATACAATCAAAAACCACAAAAAAATTGAAAAAATACAAAACACCAAAAAGAATCTTCTTTGCTCATCCCCTCGTTGTACGTGACGTTTATGCTAACTCGAAATCAAGCAAGACGTGCTCGTAAACGAAAAAACAAATCCATTACTCCAAACAATTCTAGTGAGGAGTCTCCTATTGACGAACCCATTGTAAGAGAAGCACCAACCATGGCGAATCGAACTATGATGGAGTTACTTCAAGCACCCACCGAGGGTTATGGAGAGGCTATTGTAATTCCCGCTATCCTTGCGGAGAATTTTGAGGTTAAGACGGGTTTGTTGTCCATGATTCAAAACAACAAATTCCGTGGTGATGAGAAGGACAATCCTCACAACCATATCCGCCAATTCAATCGTCTTACCGCTACTTGCAAGTTTAAGGATGTGTCTAACGACTCGATTAAGATGATGCTTTTTCCGTATTCCTTAGCGGGGCCCGCAAAAATTTGGTTAGAGAAAGAGCCACCCAATTCTATATTGACGTGGAAGGATCTCGTGTCTAAGTTTGTGAACCAATTTTTTCCGCCCTCTAAGACTACGCACTTGAAAAACGAGATTTCAAAGTTTTCACAAGAGTTTAATGAAAGTTTTTCAACGGCTTGGAATAGGTTTAAGGAAATGTTACATGAATGTCCTCATCACGGTTTTTCCGATTTGCATCAAATTGACACGTTTTACAATGGACTTAATGATCATGAAAGGGATTATTTGAATGCCGCCGCGGGTGGTAATTTTTTGTGTAAAACGGTTGAGGAAGCTTTGGTGATAATTGAAAATAGATCAAAGGTGTATAGTCCTCGTAGCACGTCTAGTGTTCGTAAGGCTTCGTCTTCGGCTTCACCTTCTTTGTCTAACACCATCGATGCTTGCCAAATTGAGGCGAACTTGGAAAACAAGATATTTGATAAGTTGAAAGGACTTTTGATTGAGTTTAAAGTTGGTGAACCAAGTGCTCCCGCTACGGTTAAAGCGGTTGAGGTTTCTTGCATGTATTGTGGTGGAGGTCATGATTTCTCCGAGTGCATTACCAACGGTGGTAACACTTCGAGTGCCTTTGCGGCCACGGGAAATTACAACCAAAACGGTCAAGTTTCCCGCTCTAATCAAATGACTCCACCGGGTTTTGGATCAAATCAAAATGCTAACAACTATCGCAACAATCAAGTTGGTTTTAAGAACAATTATAACAAGGGAAATTATGGGAATCAAGGGGCTAATAATCAAGTTTCAAACAAAAATGATTTTCAAAATAACAACAAGAGTTTGCAAACATTGAAAGATCTTCCAAGTGAGTTTGTTGAATATGCTAGTGGTAATGATGCTAGGTTTGACAACATTCAAAGAGAGATAATTAGCCTAAGATCCGAGTTCAAAAACGACTTGAAGAAAGAGTTGAAAAATGAGTTAGCTAATGAACTTAAAATCCACACCAACAAGATGGAAGGAAATGTCACTAGGTTACAACAAAACCAACAAAAGATGGAACAAGGGCAACATGAGATTAAACAAGAGATGCTTAAGGCCGAGAAAAGGCAAACCGAAGCCGTATTGAGGCAATCTAATTTTGAAGATAAAATCTCGTCTATGTTTGAGGCAATAATGTGTAAACCGTCATCAAGTGGTCTTCCTAGTAACACCATATCCAACCCTAAGGGTGAGATGAAAGTGATTACCACACGTAGTGGTAAGACACTTAAGGAGCCGATTCCTCAACCAATTGCTCCTACGGAGGAAGCAATTGAGGAAGAACCCGAGGTGGTGGTCGAAAAGGAGCATATTTCAAGCCCACAAAGTACCGCTCATACCACACCTACGGTTGACCCATTACCATCATTGGAACCCGAGATTCCAAAGGCTATGCCTACTATGCCTCAACCCACACCACCTTTGCCCTACCCATCGAGACTTAGGAAGGAGAAACGACAAGAGCGCGACAACTATCAATTTGAGCTTTTTATGAAAATGTTTCGTGATTTGCACTTTAATGTGAGTTTCGCCGATGCCTTGGTCATGATGCCTCGATTTACCGCTAACTTTAAGAATATGTTGAACAACAAGGAAAAATTACACCAAAAGTCTAGTTGTTCGTCGGTTTATCTTAATCGCATACCTCAAAAAGTCGGTGATCCCGGTAAATTTTTGATCCCTTGTGCAATCCAAGACATGGAAGAATGCTTCGCCTTGGCCGATCTTGGTGCTAGCATTAACTTAATGCCACTTTCAATCTACAAGTCGCTCAATCTTCCTAATCTTACTCCTTCACGAATGTCTATTGAGTTGGCCGATCATTCCACGATTCTTGCATGTGGTTTGGCGGAAGACGTTTTTGAGAAAGTGGGGAAGTTCTACTATCCCGTAGATTTCATTGTTGTTGACATCCCCATGGATCCTCAAGTTCCTCTCATTTTAGGTCGTTCATTTTTAGATACGTCTATGGCTTTGATCGATGTGCATGCTAGAAAGATCACCTTACGTTTCAACGACGAGGAACTTGTTATAAACGCAACTCAAAATTCTCAACTTTCTCATGTTTATTCCGTTGCTACCATAAACCTCGTTGATATGATCGACGTGGTTTGCGAGGAATTTTCACAAGAAGTTTTAGGGTTTGGTGATGAAGAAACTAGTGGCAATCCCACTATGTTAGATCCAATTCTTGATAATTCGACACCAACCTTCACTCCTTTCGAAGGTGGTGGTTTTACGTTGGAAGAATTCGATGTTCCACGTACTTGTGACGAAGACCTCGACAACTATGAGGACTTCTCGATTATCAAGGATTTTCTCAACGATTTCCCATTTCCTCCACCCGAGGAGGTTATGAGTATCGAGCCCAAATCTTCACTTGAGGAACCACCTATCCTCGAGTTGAAAGATTTACCTCCTCACCTCGAGTATGTCTATTTGGAGGAGGACGACAAGTTGCCGGTTATTATTGCGAAGGAACTTTCGAATGATGAAAAAACCGCACTTGTCGATGTTCTTAAGGACCACAAAGGGGCGATTGCGTGGAAGTTATCCGACATTAAGGGAATCGATCCCAAATTTTGTACACACAAAATCTTAATGGAGGAGGATTTCAAGCCAACAATCCAAAGTCAAAGAAGGGTGAACCCCAAAATTCACGACGTCATCAAAAAGGAGGTCCTTAAACTCCTTGACGCGGGAATGATTTACCCTATTTCCGATAGCCCTTGGGTGAGTCCTATTCATTGTGTCCCTAAAAAGGGAGGGATGACCGTTGTGCCAAACGATGCCAACGAGTTGATTCCCACGAGACTCGTGACCGGATGGAGAGTGTGCATTGACTATCGAAAGTTAAATGAAGCCACTCGAAAAGACCATTTTCCCTTGCCCTTCATGGACCAAATGTTGGAGCGTCTTGCGGGAAACGATTTCTATTGCTTTTTAGATGGTTTTTCCGGTTACTTCCAAATTCCCATCGATCCTCGTGATCAAGAAAAAACTACGTTTACGTGTCCATATGGAACGTTTGCCTATCATAGAATGCCATTCGGACTTTGCAATGCACCGGGAACTTTTCAACGATGCATGATGGCTATTTTTCATGATATGATCGAGAAGACGATGGAAGTCTTCATGGATGACTTTTCCGTGTTTGGTGATTCCTTTACTTCGTGTTTGTCGAACCTTGAGAGAATGTTAAAACGTTGTGAGGAAACCAACCTTGTGCTCAATTGGGAGAAATGTCATTTTATGGTTAAGAGTGGAATCGTCTTAGGGCACAAGGTCTCGAAAGCGGGGATTGAGGTAGATCAAGCTAAGGTAGACGTCATCGCCAAATTACCTCATCCCAAAACCGTCAAGGGAGTTAGGAGTTTCCTAGGCCATGCGGGCTTTTATCGACGATTCATCAAGGATTTCTCGAAGATTTCTCGACCCATTACACATCTTCTTGAAAAAGAGGCACGTTTTGTCTTTGATGAAGATTGTGTACGAGCCTTTGAGATCCTTAAGAGGAAACTTACCGAAGCTCCCATTCTTGTTGCTCCCAATTGGAACCTCCCCTTTGAGCTTATGTGTGATGCTAGTGATTACGCTATTGGGGCCGTTTTGGGGCAACGTCATGATAAGCATTTCTTGCCTATACACTATGCTAGCAAGACGATGACCGAGGCTCAACTTAAATACACTACAACGGAAAAGGAGTTCCTTGCCGTGGTGTATGCATTTGAGAAATTCCGACCTTACCTCGTCTTGACAAAATGCATAGTGTATACGGACCATTCGGCTATCAAGTATCTCATGGCTAAACAAGATGCAAAGCCGAGATTACTTCGTTGGATTCTCCTCCTTCAAGAATTTGATCACAAAATCGTTGACAAAAAAGGAGCCGAGAATCTAGCGGCCGATCATCTCTCTCGTTTGGAAGATCCTCACCAAAGTGTTTACGAGCCTAAGGAAATCACCGAAACATTTCCGCTCGAGACACTTGGTGTAGTGAATTCCAAACTTGATTCTTCTACCCCATGGTTTGCGGATTTTGCAAATTACCATGCGGGTAACTTCATCATTAAGGGTATGACAACTCAAGAAAAACGAAAATTCTTTCGTGATGTCAAGTTCTATTTTTGGAACGACCCTTACTTGTTTCGAACTTGTGCGGATCAAATCATCCGCCGTTGTGTATTTGGCACCGAAGCTTCTAACATTCTTAAAGCTTGCCATGAGGGACCCACGGGTGGTCACCACGGTGCTAATCTCACGGCTAAAAAGGTGTTTGATGCCGGCTTCTTTTGGCCTACTATTTACCGAGATGCACAAGATCTTGTGAAGTCTTGTGATTCATGCCAACGACAAGGAAAAGCCTCACAAAAAGATGAAATGCCACAAAATATCATTCAAGTATGTGAGATCTTTGACGTTTGGGGCATAGACTTTATGGGGCCGTTCCCATCATCTCGTGGTAATAAGTACATTCTCGTTGCGGTTGACTACCTTTCTAAGTGGGTGGAGGCGAAGGCCTTGCCCACTAATGATGCTCGTGTGGTAGTTAAGTTCTTGAAAAGTTTGTTTGCTAGGTTTGGAACCCCTCGTGCGATCATAAGCGATCGTGGAACCCATTTTTGTAATGACCAATTTGAAAGGGTTCTAAGGAAATATGGGGTTACACATCGTCTTTCTACGGCTTATCACCCACAAACGAGTGGGCAAGTCGAGGTTTCAAACCGAGCATTGAAGAGGATCTTGGAGAGATCCGTGGGGGAAAACCGACAATCTTGTTCGGATAAGTTAGACGATGCTTTATGGGCCTTTAGGACAGCTCATAAGACACCCATTGGGTGCACTCCCTATAAGCTTGTGTATGGAAAGAATTGTCATTTGCCTATCGAGTTAGAACACAAGGCTTATTGGGCCCTAAAGCATTGTAATGATGATATGGAGACCGCGGGAAAACACCGGAAAATGCAATTAAATGAATTGGATGAATTAAGAGACATTGCTTATGAAAATTCATTGATTTACAAAGAGAAAACTAAAAAGTTGCATGATTCAAAAATTAAAAACCGGGTTTTTAACATTGGGGATCAAGTTTTACTTTTTAATTCAAGATTGAAAATATTTTCCGGTAAATTGAAATCCCGTTGGTCCGGTCCATTCACCGTGACTCAAGTGTTTCCATATGGGACCATCGAGCTAGCTCAAGATGATGGTCCTAACTTCAAGGTGAATGGACATAGGTTGAAGCACTACTTTGGTGGGGAAGTTCCATCCTTGAACTACCTCGACCAAGTCACCTTCCCCAATGATAATTAGTATTGAGGGGATCGAGTCGAGCTCATAACTCGGTAATCAAAAACGAGGTGCCTCGTGGGGGAGTCCCATGCTTATCCTATGTACATATTATCGCTTTCTTAGTCTAATGTAGCTTACGTGTGGGGATTCGTGCCCTTCCAACCTTTGTTCCTTGGTTGTTTGTGATATGTGGCTTTTAGATCATGATCTTCACGATTGGAGCCTCTCGTGTTCGTTTATGGGAGCACTCGATCGTTTGCTTTGGAGACATTTCTCAATATCCATGATATATCCTTTATTGTTCTAACCTTAGGTTTTTAGCACACTTCATAAACGGCTATTAATTTAACGGTTACACCCTTTCCATGCTAGATTAGGCATTCGACTACGTCTCTAGTATGGGGGTGTTTGCACCCCTAGACTCGAAACATTGAGGACAATGTTTAACTTTAGTATGGGGGGGGGTGAATAGATACTTGCCTTGCCAAACCTTCACGCTTTTCAAAGTTTATCGTTTTGTTTATCGTTTTGTTGCAAAATAAGGCTAAAAATGGCCAAATTTTAAATTTTTTCTCATGTTTCATAAGTGTTTGAAGACACGAATGTAGATTTTCCGATGGCGAGAATAAGAGTAATTTTTGACTCGACCGTGCGTGTTGAGCACTTAGCTTCGATTCCTTAACTACACATTAGGCTAAGTCTCTTAAATGAGGACGAGAAATGATAGAGTTAATTATAAGTTACTATGCTAAACGTAGAGTACTCGTATTCTTTCAAAAACTCATGTGTTCTCGTTGTTTGCTTATTCTCCCTTCGCATGTAAATATTTTTTGCTTAATAAATATTGACTTAGCGGTTTAGTTAGGATTGTTGGGTTTCTAGTCTTTTCTAGTAGCTTCCGTGTAATTAAATTGGGAAGACATTAAGGTATCGCCAGCGTCACGGTTTTGAAGTATTGGCAACCCGAATAATCGAAAGCTTCACCCAATAATAAGATTTCAAGTGCTCACCTAAATCAAGCAAACAATTTGAAGCCCCACAAGGCCTAAAATCTATGCAAAATTGAAAGTGAATCAAGCCTTAATCTTCGAAGCTTTAAAGATCCAAAATTCGCCTTAGCGTGAGGATATACGTCTTTGGCTAATAAAACCACCGATGAGGCGGATAATAAAAGGCAAGGCAAGACCGAAGTCATAATAAAGGCTTCATGGCAAAGTTGAATAAAAGATGGAGGTAAACCAAAGATAATAAGGCCCTTCCGTTAGGGGGCGTATAAAAGTCTTGGTAATAAGTCTCATGTTCAAAACCGTTATAAAACCGTGTTTATCGATTCTTCTTGTCAACTTAATTTTTTAACATCGTCGTCTATTAGGAGGGGTTATTGATTTGATGGTCTTAGTTACACCGTTAGGACTCTATTTTTAGACCTAAATCTCTATTATCGCATAAGTCAAACAATGTATCCTCGTGAAACATTTAAGACATCATAAAATATAAGAGATACAACTTAGGAATAATGGGAGGATAAGTACGTGATTAGGGCATATGAGTAGTGTTAGCATTACTAACTTATAATGACAATGATCTCGTTGCACGCTTAGCATGGAATTAGAGTGAAAATCGAGGATGACGAAATTATATCTAACGAAGCATTCACGTGTTCTTATTCTATGAACCTAAACGTCCCATTTTGCGATGAAAATCATACATTATGTCTATAACACAAGTAGTAGTAATAGTAGTAGTGTAGCTAGTTTATCATTCCAATAAAAGTGAATAAAATGAATTTTGGAGATGCTTTGATACTTTATTCTAGCATTGCGTGAGGGCACGACAATGGTTTAGTATGGGGGAGTGATGAGACTGCTTTTATACATAGTCTCATCTTCCAAATAGGGCTTAAAATGCATTAAATATCATCAAAATACCCAAATATATGCTTGTGTTTGTTGCTTGTGTATTTTAGGTACGGATATTGAGATAATGACAAAAGATCACAAGAATCATGCAAAAACGAACACGGGAAACGAAGCCGCACAATGAACCAAGCCCTAGTGAAGACTTTCCCAAGATCAACCCTTGAAGATTTGAAGAATTATGAAGAAGGGTCCTCCAATTATGAAGAATTGACACTTTATACCCTTGTATCCTCATAATTACAAGTTTGGTCCCTAAAGTTTGTCAAAATTACCAAAAGGGCCCTTAACTTTGAAGAATTGGCAAGTTTAGCCCCTCAACAAAGCTAAATTGTCAACCAATATCATCCACAAAGTCAAATATATCATGAAGTCCTTCAAAGTACAAGAAATGACAAGTTTGGTCCTTTGAAAAATCCAAAATTACAAAAAGGACCCTCAACTTTCAACAATTGGCAAAAATGGTCCCTCATTTATCAAGACTTGGCAAATTCAGTCCTCCAAAATGACAATTATACAAGTCTAGACCATTATCATTGAAGAAAATACCAAACCAGCCCTTGAAGAATTCAAATATGGCAAGAAATACCCCTGAATTCATGTTACAAAAGTTTATGGGCCAAAAATGTAAAAAGTCCAAAGTTGACAAAGGCTTAATTGGGCGCTGACAGAGTTTTGATTGCAAGTGACAAGAAGAAAGGAAATAAGGGACCAAAAGGGGCCAGACAGGAAACTTACCTAGACCAACCAGCTGGTGACACGTGCCACATTACCACCTCTCCACCAATCACATTTCTCCCTGCTTCCACATCATCATCCACTCACAACTAACTTAATTTATTAAGTTAATTATGGCGCCTAACACCTGGTTTAAAAACTTAAACGGATTAAAACATGCACTATTCATGTTCTTGATCCAAATTGGGTTTTTATTTATGGCTTGTAATTAGACACTAATCTGCTCCAGATTTATGATTAAGCTAATCATAAACACAACCCAACCTTAAAACTTGACACCTCACCACCCCATTTGTCTCTTTGTGTCTCCCCTGCTCCACACCCATGCATACTGCCAAAAAGATGGCAGCAATCCAACGTATGAGAAACATGCTTACTTTCTAAGCTTCATCTACACCCTTGGATGCTATTTCAACAGCTCACACCTCAACTACAGTCCAAATTCAGTCACATGATTCAAGATGAAGACAAAGACCTCAAGGGCATTTTTGGAAGATCAAGCACTAGGGTTTTAAGTTTTTAGCTGTTCCTTAGTCATTTGTATGCCTATATAAAGGCCTTAGGGTGCTTCATTAGACGTTTGCTTTTGGTTTTTCCTTTGTTCAAACACTTGTAAATCCTTTTTCAGTTTAATGAATTTGAGTTAAGTGATTTGAAGAAAGACCAAGTGCCACCTTTATTCTGTTGTTTATGTTCTTAGTTTACTGCTTTTGAATTTAAAAACCTGTTTTCAAAAGAGGAGTGTGCACAAGTTTGCATATTTTCCTCATTTTCTTGATATTTTGCTAAGTCTTGTTCCAATCTTGGAATTCTTGGGCTATAGGGCTGATCATAGCATCCTAACTGAGTTGGTTAAGGTGTGGTGAGGCTTATAACTTGGGGATAATCAAGTGTGGGGTAACAAGTTTGCATCAATCAAGATTTTTCCAAGTTTCTGATTTTTCATGTTATTGTGCTTAACCCTTGTTGAATCTTAGCAGGCTTTTGTGGAAGCTTGTGCTTGTTCTTGCTAGCACATAAGCTCAAAATTCGTGGGTGTGGATGTACATCCATGAGGTTTGCTTACTTAATCTCCAAATCTACATAAATTGTGATTTTTGGTGATATTTGTATGAAACTGTTGTTCTTGTGAATTTTGTGGCTTGTTCTTGCTTGAATCTGTTATTTAGACTTGTTAGAGTGTTAATTGATGCTTGGTTGGCCTGAAATCTTGTTTTGCTTTTGAAAATCTTGATTTGAAAAAGTTAAAGGGGTGTTTGGGTCTACTGATTTATGCTTGTAATCTGATTTTGTGTTAAGGGAAAGTGTTGTTTATGCTTTGTATCTGATATAACTTTGTTTGAGAGTGTTTTGCTGCAAGTTATTGGGTTTGAACACTTGAATTGATCAATCTGCTATTAAGACCTTGTTTCTGCTTGTTTTGACCTAGGATTTTGGGAACACTTAGTGTGTATGCATGCTTAGGGATAAAAGTGGTTTAAACAAAGTTAACTTAACCTGTTTGAAAGATTTGAGGTGTTGAAATTGGCTTGTGTGTCAAATACATCAGCAAAAGTATAAATCTGCTTGTGTAGTGTTCATCAGTAACTCTGATAGCTTGGATCTTGCTTAATTCTTTGAACCAGTGCATGAAACCTGTTTAGACTTGCTTATTGGAGTTTATTAAAGCTTGTGTATGCATTTGGTTGAATTTGGTTGGCTGATTTGTGCTAAAACTGCTCTTGAATGCTAAACTGCTCATTGTTCATGTCTGTGCTATATCTGGTGATAAATTGATTAAACTGTATCAATTGGCTGTTTGTGATTGTGTTATTTTGCTTGTTATTGACTCCTTTTGATCCAAAGATCAATTGGGTGCCTTTGTGAAAACTGAATCCAAGAAAAAGTCACTAAAGACAACAAGTCAAAATAGTCAAGCAGTGGGAAAAGTTCCCACTGCTCAACATCCAAAACTAGCCCCTGCTAGTGCAATTTTATCATCAGCTTATCAATAAGCTATTCTAGCTTATTCTGACTTGCAACAACTTATTTTTTGTAATAGATCTTCATTATTTGACCCATTTAAGTGAACTAGAGCTTATCAGACTTTGACTTTGACTTTTCACTAGAAAACCAACTTGTTTGACTTTTAAGATAAGTGCTTATTTGATTTTCCAGCTTATTGAGTGTGCTTATTTGAAAGTTCTTTGGTTTTTAAGCTTAGTTTTGTCAAAAGAAAGATTTTGCAACTTGAATTAGCTTCTGAGGTGGTCTAGATCATAAAAACGACTATTTTGTCGTTTTGTGAATAAGTTGTTGACTTGTTTCTGGCTTATTGAGTGGTCTTATTTGAAATTTCTTTTTATAGAAGTCTTTGTTAGGTCAAAAGAAGGTTGTGTGTTAAATTTTAGCTTATGGCATCAGCTTATAGCTTAATGGGCCAAAAAGCCCATTAAGAATAAGCTGCTTATTATAAGTTAGCTTATTTCACATTTTCAGCTTTTGGGCCTTTGGAAAAAGTTGTTTAAAATCAAATTTTGAGTCAACCTGTGCTTTTTGAGCTTATTTTGAGCACTTTTTCTTAATGGGCCTAAATTAAGCCCAATAAGGGACTGTTTAGGGTTTGGCCCATTTTCTAGGCCCAATAGGGGTATTTAGGTAATTTCACTTTCATTTCTGAGTTATTTAGGTTAAATTAAGCTAGTTTGCAAGTTTTTAGAATTTTTTATAATTTTGGATTTTTAATATTATTTTAATATTATTTTATTATTAAAAATTAAAAGTCTGATTTTCTAGGTTTTTATATTTTTCCTAGGTTCTAAATACTTAATTAGGATTTTTGCAACTTTCCAAATATTTTTTAGGTCTTTTAATTATTTGTTATAATTAATTTAAGATTTAATTGATTTTAGGAGTTTCTAATTATTTAAAAATAGTTTAAATTGGTTTTAAAATTTTGAAAAATAGTTTTTAGCTTAATTAGAGTATTTTTGAGGTTTACAAATTTGAAAATCTTGTTTAGGGCTTTTTAATAATTAATTTTGATTTTTAGGGCTTTAATTAGCATTAAAAAGTCATTATCTAATTAATTAAAAGGTTTTTGCAAGTTTTGATTTTTTGTAAACTCTTAGAATATTATTAAGGATTTTTGGTGATTTTTAGGAATTTTTAGGGTTAAATTTTAATTTTGGTGGTTTTTACGACTTTACGTGTACGCCTTTTTAGACTTAGTTTAATCCGTCTTCATAACCGTCATTCTTTTCTAATCCCTTTTCTATTTTTCTTTTCTCAAATATAATCACAAATTAATCCAAGTCATTACACACATAACACACTAGCCTCCTTGAGAACGAACTTAATTGGGTCATTCACACACGGTTTTCCTAAATCGTCGTGCTCACTTGCCCTATTTATTGCATCCTTTTCCTAAAGGGTTGCAAAACTTCAACATCATTTGGGAAAGGCGGTTATCGGTGATTTGGATGTACGGTACGTGCTTCAATCATGGAAACCTAGAAAAATAATACTCGTCTTAGTCTTTTGTCCAATGACTTTATAAAAATAATAGCTATGTATATATATGATGATTTTATAAATATGATGATGATCATGTGGGATTGTACATCATGATTCACTCGTTATAGTGTTATGCGTTGGTAAATTTTTATACTAGTTTTACTAGTTTAACTTCTTTACATGTCAAGGCCCAATAAGCCCATGATAAGCCCATTACATTTTATTAGTCCAATTACACTTTTAACATCAGCCCTATACTCACATGTTGGGCCCAAGTGGGTTAAGCCCAATGAATAAGTCCATTAGTGTTTAGCCAAATTAGTTGGGTTAATAGTCCAATATGGCTAACTTGACCTGTTAATGTCCATATGTTATAAAAAGTTTACATTAGACGGGTCCGACCGTCTAAGTTTTATTTAACAAAAACGTTAATCTTTCGGTTTTAGCCGAAAAGACGTAAAACTTATGTATATAGTTTTTATAACTTGTAAAATGTTTGTACTTGTAAATTATATAAAATTTCTCATTTTAGTATCATAATATATAACTCTCATTCATAATTATTATTAGTAACTAGTGGGTTTTTATATATGTATATTTTATAAGTACATAATTTGAGTGCTTATATTATATACTTTTTATTTTACAAAATCTGATCCTAAATATTCAGTCCACTAAAACATCCATATCTAGAGTTCTATAAGGAGATATAACCCCAAATTTTTATATCAGAAACTACATGATATGTGCTTCCTTTAACTCTCGTATAGCTACTGATGAATCAGCTTCTAAGTATTTTAATAAATTCGTCCAAAACAGTCTATGCAGATTTGTACTCCAATATTGTTTTGATCATATTTCACTCATTTTAAGGATTTCATTGTATGGCAAACTCTCACATGTGTATAATACATAAACCTTAATGTATATTAAATAATTTATGCCATTTTTACAAGTTATCATATGGTTATTCTCTGTTTTATACAGACTACACTTTTAATCATGATTTATCATTCTTTCATATAGCTCTTAATCATTTTAATCAAGTCTATCAACACATGATCCCCACACAATATTTTTATCATCATTCATCATCATATACATATACATAAATAAAGAAAAGTACAAGATTACATATTCAAAATAACAAGAGGATAGGGAGAAACAATCTCTATACCACCAATAGTGATGAAAAGATGAGTTTTTAGATGAACAAGACTTGGTTTTGGGTAACAAATCTTATGAGATATCCACACCACTTCTAGGATCACCAAGTATTTGTATACTCCTCCAAAAATAAGCCTTTGATCTCCATGGAAACTCCTAGCTAGTTGTTAGAATCTCCTCTAATCTTCAAGTCTTCTATAGGTTTCCATCTTATGCAAGATTAACATAAGATTTCATGGGTAAAATTGATCAAATGGGGGTATTTTAGAGAGAGAGTGGACGGCAAGATGGAGTATAGAGAGAGAATTATGTGTTTTTGCATGTAAAAATGTAGGTGCTTGTTTAGTGTTTAGTGGTTTTGAGGAAAATGGTTTTGGTGTGTAAACTAGGACAAGTGTCCTAGTTTATGTTTATAAACTTGCCACATCTTTGATGTGGTGGTGGTATGTTGGTCGTCCCATAGTGGGGTGAGGCAAGAGTAAACTTGTCTCATCCCACTAATTTACGGGTACTCCTTGATTCTAGTTTTCTCGATTCACGTGCCCTCGGGTCGTTTTACGAAAAATGTTTTATAAATTATGAATCAACGGCATAAAACGAATCTAATAAAAGTTGTCTCATCAAAAACGGATTTCAAAAACGTAAATACGTAAACCTAGGGTTTCCGGTTTAGTCGTAAATGACGCTAATTTATTCACGTATGCTCTAATTTCTTCCCGTAAATTTGTGAGTTTATGAACCAACACAAATTTAAAATCCCAGAATAATATTCACGGATAAATTTATTTCCTAAAATGTCGGACTGTCACCAAAAACGGTGTATGTAAACGTAAGAACGTAACGTAGAATCCTCCGGTTTAGACGTAGTCGATGCTACTTCAAGACGTAAACCCAAATTTCTTCCCAAAAATGAGTGAGTTCATATTATAACATTAAAATAATGTTTTTGAATAAAATTTGAGAATAAAATATCAACCATAAATTGACGGATTGTCACAGTAACAGTACTTACTATGTACCGCGTTATTACTAACGGTACTTGAAAGATACTAACAATACTAACGTTACACTAACGGTACTTGATACATGATAATAATTCCCAAAAAGTTCTTTTTAGATTGTCTTTCTACCATAATTTTGGCATTATAAAAAGTCTTAGAATTAATTATAACAAGATCAAAGCTTGTTTAATATAGAAATTACCTAGGTAGCTCCAAAATGGCTCCTTATGGCTTCCTATGAACACTACTTGCTATCAAAGCTTCAAAAGATTCAATGGCTTCCTTCTAGACCTGGTTTCTGGTCTTGGTGGATTTCTTAGGACGTATATAGAAATGAATATGAAGAATGGGTAGGAGGTTTAAGGAAAACGGGGTGCAAGTATACATGTTGTGTATACGGCCCTATATATAGTACTAGCAACACTTAGGCTCCAAGTTTGGCATCTAAACGTGTAACATAGATATAGGGATGACTAATTATATCTAGTGAACCTCTACATAAATTCTTAGACCCTAGCTTCAATCCAATCCTCTCTTGTGGCTAGACATAAGTCACGACAACATTTGGATGTGAATGGTGATGTGTAGCACCCTAGTAGGTGATACACCTACTTGTCACCACTCCTAAAATATCTTATAATATGTAAATATCTGATTTCAAACCTTAGAATTGGAGGGAAAGTGTTTGAACTAGGTTTTGGAGGAAAAATACAAAACCGGGTCCTAAATCTAAGGCTTGTAACTTATGGTTTGTGTTTTTTGTGATTAGGGACCTAGGAAAGTGATTAGTAAATTATTAAGACTTAATTAGGGTTTAGACATTTGATTTAAGAGATCTGGGTCCTTGGTTTGAAGTTTAACAAGGGTTTGATGTGAAAATGGGAAGTATACTTTTGTAGATTAAGGTTTTCTAATGATCTAGGGTTTTATCTTAGTAAATGTGATTATCCTCCTCTTAGTTACTGATGTAAACTTAATTTAGTTCCTAGAAATTGTGTCTTAAGTGTCCAAAGAGTTCTTAGACTTGGTTTAATAGTTTAGTTTAGGTAAACATGTCTAAAGAGTGAAAATACCTATTTTGACCTAATTTACAATTCATGCCTTGAAATATTGTACCTTGTGCATTAGGGTACTTTTACATTGTCTTAACATAATCTTATAATCTTAATGAAGTCCTATGAATATTTGTATACTCTTCCTTAAAGAACTGGGTAATGATTCCCGGTAGATTTCTTAATATAAGGGTTTCTATATCATTAAGCCTAATGACTTTCTTATTTTGGGTAATTAGGGTTTGTATCTTAATGTAAGCTTATTCTAAGTCTTATATGGTATGTTTATGACTTCTATGGGTTCTACATTCTTAGTTTAAGGCTTTATATAGGTTAATCATATTCTAGGGTTATTTAAGTAAGCTTAAGGTCATATGCTTTAAAAACTTGTACTTTATGCTTTAATAATTTGTACCTTCGTTTAAGAAAAATGTATGATTATATTATGATACTTAGTTGAGTTTTATTATTTTTGGAAAAATATTAGAGTCTAATTCATTATAGTTTGGATTTTATATGCTAATCTTGATTTTAGGTCATTTTCTTGTAATTAGCTTGTGATTAGTGAATATTAGTGTTTTGTGATTATTTATCTTTTCTTTATATGGTAGATTATAATTACAATAAGGTGTTTAATAATAGTACATAGTTATTTTGCAGTTATATTTCTTGGAATATTAGTTTACAAGGGATTTCTATGATTTCTATGGCTATTTAAGGTATCCTTGTTGTATTTGAGTTGTTCTTATTCATTATTTGTACATATAGTTATCTTTAGAACTCAGACTTGATATAAACATAGTGCATGTAACATATATACATATGTGGATGTGATAATTGAGATAGTGAGTATCTATATATAATAATTTAGTCACATATCATAATAAAAAGCAAAGATTTCTTAGTAAAATCACCTCTTTATTTATAAACATAGATATTACATTAGTCAAAGCTAATGGATTTTGTAAGTGTCATGGTCATAACTTTCACATATGTTACAAACAGGGTAGTAGTGACAGTCATTTGAATGATGATTGCCCATACCACAATGAATGCATGGTGGGAAAGGCTGTTGATCCTAAACTTAGATCGATTTAGCTTTGTGTTATCGAGATCGAATCAAGTATAACACGTAGACAAACTTTTTGTTTATGACAATCTAAGGTTTATGCAGAATTAACACTTAGAACAAAGAACAAAACAAAACACAATGTATACCAAACTTTCACTTCTATTGATAATCGATTGCGTACACTGAAAGTGTAAAAACGTATATCAATATCAAACCCTAAGATCTCCATTTATATCATAAGGAGTCTTGAACAATAATATACTTATCAACTATTCTAGGAAAAGATAAATATAGAAAATACAATGTTGATCATATCTTTCCTAAATATACAAAATGTGTTGATTAAGTAGTTGTCTTGTGATTGGGATTTCCTTTGACAACGCCTTGATAATTCTTGTCAACGTCCAATCTGTCAGCGCTTCATTTACTCTTGTCAGCGTCCCAAGTCCCTTTTGTCAGCGACAGAGTGACCTATCTAATTTTATTCCCAACAATCCTCCCCTAAACTTGATACTTACTCTAATGATCAACTTTCTGAATAAAAATAAAATACAAAGAGGACTCTTACAAATAAAACCTACTCCTGAATCTGAGAATATATAAACCTCATATAGTCCATGCTGACGTCACTGGTGTAATCAACTTCAAGCTTGGTGCTGACCAACTTCTTCAATGATTCTTGTGACAGTGGATACTTCTCATCTATCAACAAGTATTCTGCAAAATTTGTAGTATTAAGATGGAACACACCAGCATCTGAATACAAATGCCACTTCAAACTACTCAAATCATCCAGATCCAACCATACTAGATTAGCAACATCATGGGAAAACATTCTACTAAATGTTGTCCATATTTTTATTCCATTCACTGATGAAGGAGCTTCTACCTCATACATCTCCTTCATTAAACTCCAAAGAGTTTCCACATCCTCTTTATCCAAGCTATCAACCAATAAAATCAAGGAAGTAAAAGTATGTACCTTATTACCAACCCTAGTGATCACCCAAAATCCGATAGAATCTTCTTCATACTTGATGATTGGATTCTTGAAATCAAGAGGCACAACAAAAGCTAAATCAGATGCCATGAAAGGAGAAAGCATCATGTTCATATTCAAAACTACTTCATGTGGATTAGATTGATCAAGTATTGGAAATCTTAGCTTGAATCCCTTCTTCACTGATTTTGGCATAATAGATGCCTTCTTCAATTTCAACTCCTCCTCAATTTCTTCTTGTCTCTTAATAAGTGTGTAAACACTTATCCTTTTTGCCACTAAAATCAAGGAAAAACAAGACCTAATCATGTGTTTTACATCTTTAAAGTCGGAATTACGCGTGGTTTTGTGTTTTTGTGTTAAAATAGGTACAAATGATCAAAAGAAGAGAAAACACGGGATTTCACGGTCTAATGTTGAAGAAAAGTCCAAAAATAGACGAAGACAAAGTCAAAAGACCAAAAGTGTGCCAAGATCACGAAAACCGACACGGTTTTAAAGAAATGATCAAAGAAAGCCGAAATCGAGTTCGTTTTGAGTGGACTTAATCTTGTTGAAGATATTCGAGCTTTGCGGGTCCCACATTGGACTATTGGGCCCAAAAGCCCAATAGGATGCAAGTATTATCTACTTTTGGTCCAAGCCCAAAACAAAGCCCAATATTAAGTGTACAAAGGGACGGATGGTTTGCTTTAAAGTAATTGGGCTCAAGCCCATATCAATTGAATTTATATAACAAGGAGGAGTAATACAGACTGGATCAAAGCCCATAATGAAACAAACGGTGGTGGAAAGTTGTTAATAACTTTGGGAGTCAAGATTTCAGTCAAAACAAAACACAAAGAATAAACGAGATATGAAGAAAAAAAAAAAGACGCCAGTAAACCCTAGCCTCAATTGGGGGTTTTCAATCTAAAAGGAGTTGAACCACACGCGCCTTAATTAAATGGCCAGTTTTTTCGGAGGTAGAAGATGGAGCTGTCAATTACACGTGGCTCCCAAGTTTTTGTCATCCCTTGAATTTGATTGGTGGATTTGGCTACCACCAATCATTGAACCAATTAAATCAAGCCATATCAGCATACAACAAACACAACTAGCACAAGTGCCTACCACGCTGGCGATCCAAGGAGAGAGGCATCATCTCAGCCGTATGATCAAGTGAGAAGAAGAGAATAAAGATTGGACGGCCATGATGTTTCTCCGTGCTCAACAAGTATCACCTCAACACTTCTCGGGTTCCCTTTATAAACCCCCTTATTTTTCATATAGAGGGGTAGATTTTTATTAAGCTTTTCTTTAATTTTTTCAGTTTTCTTTAATTAGGAGTAGGGTAGTTTAGAAATCATTTTCAGAAATTAGATTTAGGATTTTAATATTGTATTTTCTTATTTTAGTCGGATGTAATCTCTCTTTATTAAATTAATGAAAAGTTGGATTTAATTTTAATCTCGTCTCTATTTTATATTTGCAGTCAAGTTTTAATTCATTTTTTTTATCTTGTTCATGTTACTGTTTCGTCGCAAGTTATTACTATAAAAAAAAAAAAATAATAAAAAAATAAATATATATAAATAAATATAAGAAAGAAAGTAAATCTTCCCCCACTGGGAAGAATTAAATGCTACTGTTCATGTTCCTGTTTCGGTTCGGGTAGCTTTGATGCGTTTAGTTCGAGTTTTGTTCCGAGATGATGATGATGTTTGACGGTTAAGGAGGAGTGTTTGAATCGGTGACAAAGGGGGTTCAGCGCCCACCTTCGACCCAACGGATTTCGTCATCAAGGTTTGAAACCCCTTTTAGTTTTTATTGTTATGTTTTTATTTAGGTTGATAGTTTGAATTTGTTTTAGTTGTTTATTAATTGTTTGGTTTAGGCTGAAATTATTGAATCTGCTTATGTTTTGATTCTGTTTAGTTAAATCTGCTTAAGTGGTATATTTCAGTTTAGTTTTAAAACTGCTTTTGATTTCAGTAGAGCTGATTTAGGGAGTAGTTTTTTATCTGTTTGATTTTTGCTTTCGATTTGTCTTAATAACTGTATCTTGTTTGTTTTCAGCTTATCTATTTCGGTTTATTCAGTTTTTTTTAACATCGGCTTATGTGAATTCAGCTTAAGTAGAGTATCAGCTTATCTGTAGTTAGTCTTGCTATTTAGTTTATTATCAGCTTATTTATTTCTGCTTACCTAGTTAGTATTTCGGTTATTGTTGATTTAGCTTATTGAATTTTGCGCAGCTTGTTTGGTTTCCGTTTTTGTTTAGTTATAAGTTAGTTTTTGCTTATTTCATTGTTTATTTAGTGCTTATCTTTAGCTTATTCGTTTTAGGTTTTATAGCTCATCTGTTTCAGCTTATTTTTTTTAGACTGCTTATTTGGCGTTGATTTTTGCTGCTTATTAGTCTCGCAAGGTATTTGGATCTGCTTATTAGGTTTTAGTTTTATCCCTTTTAGCTTATTTTATTTTTGATTATATTGGACTACTTATTTACTGCTTATTTGGTTGAATTTGTTTTCAGCTTGTTTGTTTCAACTTATTTGATTTACTTGCTTATTTAGTAAAATGCTTATTTGCCTTATTTTAATTTTCTTATAGCTTTGTAAATTGCTGATTTTGTATTTTGGTTTTTACTGTTTGAAAACTACTGAGAGAACAAACAGACATGTCTGATTGTTTAAATCCCAAATATTAAAATTCCAAAAAAAAATATATAAGTATAATCAAAATTGTTGTATGGGGTGAGAATCGAACCCCAGACCCCTCGCATAGCTACCCAGCGCCCCAGCCAACTCATCTAGGATCTTTTTGTGTTTTACTTCGCAACATTAGATTAATATAGGTTAATTTCATCTGTCAGATTTTAATTAAATAGAGTTTAATATAGTTTAGGTTTAATTAATTTTAATTAAAAAGTTTTTTTTTTATAAAGTTTCTTTAAATTCAGTTTTGTTTAAGAAAATATAAAAGAAAAAAAAAAATATTTCATTACTTTTATAAATTTAAATTAGTTTCAAATTTTAGTTTAGATTTTAAAATAGTTTTCTTTTAAAATAGTATAATTAAGTTTTATTTTAAAATATATTTTCTTTTAAAGTTTTTAAAGTTTTGAGTTTATTTTATAAAATTAGTTCAAGTTTTAAAATTAGTTTTTATTAGCTTAATTTTTAAATTAGATTAGTTTTATTTAAATTGTTTTATTAGTTTTCAATATTAAATAGATAAAACACCAAAAAAATATTATTTACCAAAAACAAAGTTAAGTCATAACGATTAATTGGAAATCAATTCGGGTGAGTCGAGGAACGATAATAGATATAAAAAAGGGTAACAAAATCTCTCTTTCAAAATGGCGCCGTTGCCGCTTCGCTCGTACGATTGACGATTTTTCGTGAAGACGTTTGGATTTTGGGATCCGTTCATTTTGAACGTTACGTTTTTTGTTAACAAAATCAAAAACACAAAAAATCAAAAATTTAAAAATACAAAAAAATTAAAAAATCACAAAAGCAATTTCTTTCCTAAGAAATGCACCAAAAAAATTTAAAAAAAAAAAAAAAAAATCCAAAAGTAATACTTTTTCCTAAAAGTATTACACCAAAAATATTACGTATTAGTGTTAATTTTTAGTTCGATTTCTTTCGATTTTTCTTGTATATATATATTTTTTCTAAAAAATACAAAAATATTCTTCTTTATCCTCTATTGTGTTTAATTCTTTTTCTCAACCCCTCTTATTTATAATTCTTCATGGATTTGTCTTGCGTTCGGTGTGGGAGACCATGGCTTGGTTTTCCAATTTGTCCATGTTGTACTTGTGCGAAGTGTGGTTCCGATATCGACAATACACAATTTGGATTTTGTCCATTGTGCAATTCTAGAAATTCGTACTTCTCCTCTTACACAAATTTCTCCCCTCCTCCCGACTATGACAATCCCTATCCACAACATGCACCGGGTTTTTCTCAATACCCGTGTTGCAATCATTGTGGGGGCCCTCACGATACTTCTTATTGTCAACCGATGAATTATGAGCCACATCCGTGCTATAACTCCGGTTTTCAAAATTTTGAACCCCCACAAAACTCCGTCGTTGATCAACCTTCTTTTATGGAACAAAGCACTAGTTTGGATGAAATTTTAGAACGCTTAAAACAACTCGAAATTAGCTTGCATGACAAAAGACAACAAGAGCAAGTTTCTACTCTTAGTACTTCTACTCCTCCTCTTGTGCGTTTTTACTTTTATGATGATGACGATGAGACTACTATTTCTTGGAGTGATCTTTGTGCTCAATGTCCTAGTGCAATTGTAATTCCTTCTCTCAATATCCCAAATGCATCTAAGGATCTTGATACATCGAGTGAGATTAGCGATTTTGGGCTCGACAAATTCTTTGATGAAGTTTGTGATGTGCCGACTTTTGCTGAGCTTACGGACACGGTCGTTCCGCTAGTCCATGATCACATACTCACAAATCCGATAATTGATTCTTCCAATAAGAGTTCTATATGTGTTGAGTATGATGATTTCGTCTTCGAGCCCGAGATTAAGGAAATTATCGACCGAGAGCTAGCTCTTTTACCTCCACTTCCACCTACAAGTGAGGTCGATTTTTCCAAAATCGAGGCCGAACTTGATGAGTTGGAACGTCTTATTTATAATAATAATGACGAACCAACTCACATGACCACGCATCCCATTCTCGAGGAGTTACCTAATAAACACTCCTCTAATGAGAATTACGTTTACCACATTCGTGAGGATTTAACTTATCAACAAATCCCACAAATGAATGATGGTTTCGTACTTGATCGTGATCTCTTCGAGAGAATTTCTAAAATCCTAAATGAGGGGAACGACAAACCTTTGTTTGACGAGCCTATCTATGATGAAGAAATCGAAGAGATTCACGTTCATGAGGATGATTACTTTGACCCGGGAGGTGACATTGACCATTCTTTGATTAATACCTTTACGGCTTTGCCGAATAGTGACCATCTTATGTCTTTGGGGGATGACAATGTGTCTCCTTTACCCATCCCACCTCCCGTGGATCACGACCTCACATACTTCTCGTATGTTGAGCGGACTTTTCTCCCTTCTATGACTTATCCTCCTGCCTCTCATTTATTATGTTCATCCGGGACCGAGGATAAGATTTTTGATCCCGGTATCACATTCGAGGCTTCCCCATGGACCATTTAATTCGGGGTCGAGTCAGGCTCGTGACTCGGTTATCAAAAACAAGCGCTTCTCGGGAGGCAACCCGATGATATATCTTTTTATCTTTTATCTATTTTCTACAATAAGTGTAGGGGGAGCCGTGTAGGTTGTTTGTTTGTGTGTTGTGTTGTGATTGTGTAGGTACATGTGCTTTGATGATCCACTTTTGGTACTTTTGACGTGACTCGTGTTCCCGTGTTACACATGTACCCGGTTCCTTCGATAAGTTTTTGCTATTGTGATTCAATATTGTATATAAATAAATGTGATCACTTTAGTTGTCCCTTCCTTAGCTCGATTTTAAACAACGTACTCAATGTCCTAAGTGTAGGGGAGTGATTGTGGTAAATTTAGATAACTTGCTTTAGGAAAAACAAGCAACTAAATATGAGCGGTAAGTATTAACGAGTGATTTAGGAAAACCACAAGTAATGACCCTTAATCACTTAAAAAGATAGAAAGAGTTCGTTTCCCAAGGAGGTATATGTGTTGTGAGTTAACTTGTAGTTGTTTGAGATTAATATTGAGAAGAATGGGGATGAGAAGACGAAAAGACGGATACGTTAAAATTAAACTACGATGAAAAAGACGTAAAGCCGTGAAAAACTACCTAAATTGAAAATTTTATACTAAGACCAAAAACAAAATCAATAATTAAAAAGACTAAAAACAAGTCTAAAATAATATAAATAGAGACAAAAATCCAACAAAGATATTTTAAGACCTTTTATTAATTAAATATTTAATTTTAAATGCTAATTAAAGCCCTAAAATTAAATATAACTAATTCAAATGTCTAAAATATGATTTTATTGAATAATCACTTAACTTATATTATTAGAAGACTAAAAAGTAATTTTCTAAAAATTAAAAGCTATTAAAACTATTTTTAAAACTCTAAAAATGATTTAAAATGATTAAAAATAAATTAAACTTAAAATAACTATAAAAATAAATCTAAAAGCTATAAAAATATTCTAAAAATGGAAATAGTCCTAATTAATGATAAAGAACTTAAGAAAAATGAAAAAGAAAGAAAAATAAAATTTTGATTTTTTTATAATAAAATAATAATAAAATAATGCTAAAAATAAAAAGTTACTAAAATTAATTCTAAAAATTTTATAAAAATCCTAAATAATATAACTAAGAGAAAAACACAAATTATAGCTCCTAAACCTTTTTTAATAATTTTATAAAAATGTTTAAAGTTTATGAAAAACCTTAAAATAATATAAAATTAAAAATTAAAGTTTTTAAAACCAAAAATAAATGTAAACCTCAAATTATATATTAAAAAGCTAAAAACTATTTTTCCTCAAGATTAAAACTATTTTTACTATTTTTTATTGAATTATTAAAATACAGGTAATAAATAAATCCTAGAAAATAAACTAATAAATGGAAAAATATAAAACTTGGCTAGAAAAATCAATAACACCAATACTTTCCTAAGAAAAATAAGAGAAACCAGATTTGCTTAATGAATAAGCTCAAAACCCATGAAAAAGCTACGGCTTATTTGTTTAAGCAAGAAATGAAAACGGGTTAAAAGATTAACCAATCCACCCTTGGTCAGTAAAAGACCCAAGGGCAGGATGGTTATGTTGTTGGTGTGTTGAACGGCACGTCAGGGGTTCGAGGCGCGCTAACCCCCCTTTTTGGCTATTTTTTATTTTTTACTTTTTAACTTTTTACCAAGCAACTGACAACTTATATCACTAGTGAACAATCCAACTTGCCTTTTTTAAACACAAGATTTAAGCACTATGATCAATCAAAACGTGACAGACTCAATGTTAAGCACAAGCAGGTTTGCTTTGTGTTTGCTTGAGGATTTTAGCCAAGAGGGCTTGGCCAATGCTTATTTGGTGGTTGATTGTGGACAAGAGGGACACTCTTGTGCTCTTTGGAGCACAAGAAGTCAAAAACTAGCAACAAGCTAACAATTAGCACACCAAAAGATCAAATCAAAAGCACACACAGCCTAATCCAGTTTCTGTGATCTTTCAACAAGGTCTGGGGACTTAGATGCCTATAACTAGCATACTAGTGACTTTTAATGGCCAAAATTTTGAACATACACTCACCAAATGATGCACAACCAGTAACAATAACTCACTTAGCCTAAACCTTAACAGAAATCAAAAGATCATGCACAAAAACTCTATAAAATGGGCAGATAATGAACATGCAGTTTTTTAACACACTTTATCCTTTTTTACTCACAATTTAGCTTTCAAATCTGTTCTTAACTAGTTACCAACTAACTATAAACTTAACACAATCCTTTTATCCCTTGCTAACACCTTTTAAAATCACTAATTAAGACTTGTGCCCTGCTAAACCTTGTAGCCAAACACCCTGTTAAATTTCTTAAACCAAAATTTAACAAACCAAAATACTTTAAAACCTAACCAATCTGTTTCCCTTAGCATCTAATATGCAAATAACATCACAAAAACACAAATCAAGCAGCTTAATCACACTTAAAACACCAAATCAAATCAATCACTTAAGCTTCTATTTTCTGAAATTTTAAAAAGGTAAAAGAGATTTACCTTAGGACCCTTACATCCAAGGGTCCTTGTGGATGCTAAATCCACCTCCCTACCAGCTGGGGCTGGTGCAGAACTAAATCAACAACCTTCAAATCCTGTTTAAATCAAAAGAAAAACAGTAACAATAACAAGCAAATATGAATTATCTTTTTAACTTTTTCTTTCTTTCTTAAATCTTCCAAAAACTTCTCCAAAACTTCTTAACACGTTTTCTTAACTCTATTAATCCTAACAAATCCAAATTCTAACTTACCAAAACCTTGTGACAGATTTTCAAAAATTTTCAAATTTTCAAAACCTTGAAACAAATTTTGAAACACAAACTTCTTTCTCCAAAACAAAAGTGGAACTCAGTTCTTCTTCAATAGTAATTACCAACTTAAATAAACATAAAAAGGGATTATATTGCCTCAAAACAAATACCAAACTTTTATTTTAATTAAAAGGATTACAAAATTTTTTTGAAGAAAAACTGGAACAAAGGATCACCCACAGGTTGGGGTCTCTTTTATAGTGCTCTAAGAACCTACTAGAACCAAAAAATTACAAACCCTAATGCATAAAAATCTCTAAATTGCCCTTAAAGCTTCTAGACGATTTTTGTCCAAATTTGATCTTCACCGTTCCTTTTTGCTTTGGGAGGAAGGAATAAAGCTTAGTGGTTGATTTGGGACACGTCAGTGTGCTTGGAGCCCAAGGATTGATGTGATTGGTGGATTGGGGAATTGGGGGTGGGGACCACACGCGTGGGATTGGGGTGTTTGTGTGTGGGAAGGGTTTTCACATGTGTGAATCAAACGTGGGAGAGTTTAATTGGGTTTTACCCAAGGTTAAGTCGGGGTAAAATCTGGGTTGTAAAAAGATGAACAGTAAGTCCTTCAATCCGTTTTTAGGGGAAAGCTGAGTGTTAGGCGCCCTTTTCTTTTTAAATGTTTCAAAGCTGACACATTTGGTCCTTGTGTTTTGGGTTTTGTGGTATAAAAGGTTTTCCAGCCCTAAAAACTCATTTCTTTTGTAAATAACTTTCCCCACTTGTCATATTTGGCTCAAAACTTTGGAATAAAGTTATCAAGGAGTATTTTTGACATTTTTGAATATTTCAAGGGTTGTTCTTGGACAATTCTGATCTTTAAAGGTCTTCTTTGTGTCTTTCACTTTATGAGGGACCATAATTGGCAATTTGAAATTGTTGAGGGACTAATCTTGCCATTTCTTCAAAGTTGAAGGACCTTTTTGCAATTTTGACAAACTTAAGGGACCAAACTTGTAATTATCAATATACAAGGGTTTTAAGTGTCATTTCTTCATTCTTGGAGGATCAATCTTGTTTGTCTTCAAGTCTTCAAGGGTATTTGATGAGAATTTCATGATTAGGGCCCGGTTCTTTGTACGGCTTCGTTTCTCGTGTTCATTTTTCCTTGTATCTTGTGATCTTTTGTCTTTTTCACGATATCCATACCTAAAATACACAAGTAAACAAACACAAGCATATATATGGTATTTTATGACATTTTAGTGCATTTAAAGCCCGAAAAGAACGATGAGATCATGTATAAATGCCATCTCATCACTCCCCCATACTAAGCCATTGCCGTGCCCTCACGCAATGCTAGAATAAAGTATCTAAGCATCACCAAAGTTCAATTTTATTAACCTTTATTGAAGAGTAAAAGACTTGCAACATACTACGAGAATGTGTAAAGACATAATGTATGATTTTCATCACCAAAAGGTGACTTTTAGGGTCAAAGAATAGAAACAAGTTAATGTCCCTTAGAGTAAATTTCGTCATCCTTGATTGTCATACATTCCATGCTAAGTGCAAAAACAAGATCATTGTAGGTACAAGTCACAATGCTAACACTACTCATACGTCCAAATTGTGTAATACTTTTTCTCCCCGCAATCCTAGTTATTATAAAAGGAAATGGGTTACTAGCATTTTTTTATCTATTTGTCATGGATCACAAGTGATTCATATTGGCTTATTTGAGTAGTTATTAGTCCGAAAGCAAAGTAGCACGATTTGATCAATAGTTAGCCGAAGGACAAAATCTTTTAAAACGGCTTCTCGTGTATCTCCTTAAGTTCATATCTTGGCATAACTCGTTTCACGATTTGAGACCTTTCTCGGACCGATATTTGGCATGTACTTCATACTTCAAATCTTGGGAAGACGTTCTTGAAATTATGGTCTTCTCTTCAAATTTTGGAATTTCTTCACTTGACGTTTTTGAGAGATTCTTCATATAGGACCACGACTTCATCATTTTTCTTCAATCTTTACTTTGGATTTTGATATACAACGATCCGCCTCCTTTTCGGACTTGGATATATTTATCCTCATACCTTGTTAGGGTCTTTTTGGATAGACTTTCTCCATTCTTTAGGGGAGTAATAGCTTCTCGTCGTGTGTCTCGATCCTTCATATTGATTTTGGAACAATGATACTTCACATCATCTTTGGATCTTTAGCAAAAATAGAGCTCCTCATGCCTTGTTAGGGCCTTTTTGGATGATCGCCAATCTTCGCGTCCCGCTTCAATAAGTTATGCCTTGGCTATGAACTCTATTCAACCCCGAGCAACTTTTAAACGATCTTGTGCTAGAGGCTAAGTAACCTTTCAAATCGTACGACCTTACTTATTGCAATTATGATTTATTCCTAATGCATTGATCTTATGGGAAGAAAAAGCCACAATTAAAAACATATGAGTTTTTGAAAGAACACTTTCATGTTCTACGTTTAGCATGATCACTTGTCTAACTCTATCATTTCTCGTTCTTCACTATTTAAAGACCTCTAATTAAAGAGACTCGTGAATACTTAGCCATGAAAGTCAAAATTAAGCCAAATTTGGATT
Organism: Glebionis coronaria; assembly: GCA_025667525.1. Classification (NCBI taxonomy): domain Eukaryota; kingdom Viridiplantae; phylum Streptophyta; class Magnoliopsida; order Asterales; family Asteraceae; genus Glebionis; species Glebionis coronaria. Next base: position 17,225,450 of record CM046879.1, on the reverse strand, counting down.
AGCTTTCATTAAGACTATATCAAATCAAAGTTTTGGGTTTTCAAGCCACTTATAGGATCTTGCACTTTCTTGGACTTTTTCAAGTTTAGAGAATGCGTTTTAAAGTTCCCTTGATAAGTGACTTTCTAGAATCAATTATAGGAACTTGCGAAAAGTTCTTGTTCTTAACCCGAATGAATTAAGACTTTCGCGTTTTAAAGCTCCCTATATAAAAGTCTAGCAAAACTTGAATTGAGCGGGTTAAGGAATGTAAATGGCTCCAAATGCCCATCAAGTCAAAAATTAACTCTCATTCTACCCATCGGAAAATATACATTCGTGTCTTAAAAACACTTATGAAAACTAAGAAAAATTTTAAAATTTGGCTATTTTTAGCCTTATTAGCAAAACAAAACATTGAAAGTTGGAAAACGTGAGGGTGTAGCAAAGCAAGTATCTATTCACCCCCCCATACTAAAAGTAAACATTATCCTCAATGTTTCGAGTCTAAAGGTGGAGCACCCCCATACTAGAGACGAAGAGTCGAATGCTTAGGATCTAGCATGGAAAGGGTGATCAACAATATATCTAAAGCCGTTTATTAATTATGCTAAAAGATAATTGTTAGAGCAATAAAGGATATGTCATGGAATCGTGAAAAACTTCTTCAAACGAACGATGGAGGCTCACGTAAACGAACACGAGAGTCTTCAATCGTAGATGATGATGATCTAGATAACAGAATCACAAACAACCACGAGACAACGAGTTGGAAGGGTACAAGTCCCCTTATTAGTGAATATAAAAGATAAGCATGGGATCTCCCCCACGAGGCACCTCGTTTTTGATTACCGAGTCATGAGCTCGACTCGATCCCCTCAAAATGTGAACATTTAGGGAAATCATGGTGTGGTCAATTTTTGGTGGGGCTTACATGATTAACAAGGCCCAAAAAGCAACCGGTAAAAAGGACTATGTCCTTAGATGATGAAAGATACCGGGGTCGAAGATGGCGTTCTCGTTTCCATTGGAAAAACAATTCAACGCCACTTCAACATGTGCCATAAACTCAAAGAGTTTGAAGAAAAGAGATGAGAAGTAGAAGGGTGAGACAATTGGTAAGACAAACGTTTGAGCTACTCGAGGTAGACTCGTACCAAGCAAATAGATATAGTTTCCATTTATTGCATCGGTGGAAGACCGAGATTTCCCTTTACATGAAATTCCGGGATCGAATATCTCGTCCTCGGTGGACAAGGATGAGGGAACATAAGGGGCTTCCCCCATACTAGAACCACACAAAACATCGTCAAAAGGAGTAGACGAGTTTGTAGCACTCAAATCACGTGGTGATGACGGAGTTAGATTTGTAGAAAAATCAATTAAATCACATTTAAGATCTTTTCCTTTGTTATCTTTTAAAATCTCCTTATGAAAACCCTTTTTGATTATGTCGAAAATATTCGGTGTTTCTAAGACGATGTTAGTTACACTAAAAATTCTCACATTTTGAAACCGTTTTGGTTTTGGTGGTGGCAAGTTCTCAAAACGTTTATCGACGAAGAAAACCTCCCCATTGGGGTCAACATATTCATCATCCAAAAGATCTTCCGTAGAAACCGGCAACTTATCAACACTTTTCAAGAATGAATGTTCGAGATGAGGTGAAGGATTTTTCGATTCAAGTATTGATGGTTTCTTCTTTGTAGGCTTAGCACTCATAACCTCCACCGGCGGAGGAAATGGTAAATTGTTTTTGGAGACATTCCCTAAAACTCTTGGTGAAAATTCTTTGCAAACGACATTGGTCAAGTCACCATGGTTTAAAGTTGCAATAGAATATACATGAGAAAGATTGGAGTTTTGTGTTGCATTGATGACAAGTTCTTCTTCATTGAAACGAAGGGTGATTTTTCGAGCATGAACATCGATAAGTGCTCGTGATGTATCCAAAAATGAACGACCCAAAATGAGAGGAACTTTTCGATCGATGGGAATGTCTACAACGATAAAGTCAACGGGATAGTAAAACTTTCCGACTTTAACGAAAACGTCCTCGGCTACTCCACATGCCATGATCGTAGAATGATCGGCCATCTCGATGGACATGTTCGAAGGAGTAAGAGCCGGAAGCGAAAGCGATTTGAAAATCTCGAGAGGCATTAAATTAATACTAGCACCAAGATCGGCCAAGGCGTAGCATTCCTCCATATCTTGAATAGCACACGGAATCAAAAATTTACCGGGATCACCGACTTTTTGTGGTATGCGGCTTAGAAAAACCGATGAACAACTAGACGATTGTTGTAACTTCTCTTCGTTGTTAAGCATACTTTTGAAGTTTGCGGCAAATCGAGGCATCATGATTAAAGCATCGGCAAAACTTATGTTAAAATGCAAATCACGAAACATTTTCATAAATAGCTCAAATTGATAATTGTTCCGTTCTTGTGCTTTCTCTTTGTTTCGTCTCGAAGGGTAAGGTAAGGGTGGTGTGGGTTGGTCATTAGGCAACGGCCTTGGAAACTCGGGTTCCACAATTGGTATTGGTTCAACCGTAGGTGTGGTTTGAGCGGTACTTCGTGGGATTGTAATATGCTCCTTTTCGACCATCACCTCGGGTTCTTTCTCGATTTCCTTCTCCGTAGAAGTACTTGGACGAGAGATTGGTTCCTTGAAAGTTTTACCACTTCGTGTAGCAACAACCTTCAATTCTCCCCTCGGGTTGTTAATGGTATCACTAGGAAGACCACCCGAAGAAGAGGGCTTACACATGATTGCTTCAAACATCTTAGCCATTCGGTCCTCAAATTTTGATTGCCTAGCATCCGCTTTCAATAACTCTTGCTTAATCTCATGTTGTCCTAATTCCATCTTTTGTTGGTTTTGTTGAAGACGTTGGACATTTCCTTCCATTTTATTTGCATGAGTTTTAAGTTCATTAGCAAGTTCATTTTTAAGCTCGTTTTTCAACTCGGATCTTAAGCTAATCATCTCACGTTGCATATTATCAAATTTAGCATCGTTTGCTTTTGCATAATCCAAAAATTCTCCTTGCAAATTTTTCGTGTGAGCATTTTGAAAACCTTGTGTAGTGTTTTGAAAATCACGGTTTTGATTTTGATTAGAGATTTGTCCATTCCCACTTTGATAATTCCCTTTGTTGTAATTGCGTGTGTTGACTTGGTAATTACCTTGGTTGTTGTTTCGATAATTGTTAATATTTTGGTTTGGTGGAGCTTGATTTTGGCGGGAACCTTGGCCGTTTTGGTTGTAAGTTCCCGTTGCTACATAAGCACTCGAAGTGTTACCATCCGCGGTAATGCACTCGGAAAGATCATGAGCTCCCCCACAAGATAAACAACTCTTAGCAACCGCTTTAACCGAAGCGGAATTGGAAGCTTCTTGAGCCTTCCAATGGGACATTAGATTAGCAAATCTATCAAAAAACCGATTTTCCTCATTAGCTTCATCATGTAAGGCATTAATGCTACGAGACGATTGTGATGACGATGACGAACCCATATTGGCAACACTCGGTGTGTTACGAGGGCTATAAACCTTAGATCTATTTTCAATGATTTGTAAAGCCTCATTTGTCGTCTTGCACAAAAAATTACCACCCGCGGCGGCATTCAAATAATCTCGTTCATGATCATTAAGCCCATTATAAAAGGTATCAATTTGATGCAATTCCGAAAAATCATGGTGAGGACATTCATGTAACATCTCTTTAAATCGTTCCCATGCCATTGAAAAACTTTCATTGTTACGTTGCACAAATCGTGAAATCTCATTTTTTAAGTGTGTTGTTTTAGATGGTGGAAAAAACTTGTTCACAAACTTAGAAACGAGATCGGCCCATGTCAAAATCGAATTTGGCGGTTCTTTCTCGAGCCAAATTTTTGCGGGTCCATCCAACGAATATGGAAACAACATCATCTTAATGGCGTCATGCGGAACATCTTTGAATTTGCTAGTAGCGGTGAGACGGTTGAAATTCCTAATGTGGTAATGCGGGTTGTCTTTCTCGTGACCTCTAAACTTGTTTGCTTGCAACATTGACATTAAACCCGTCTTAATCTCGAAATTCTCCGCAAGGATGGCGGGAATAACAATGGCCTCTCCAAAACCCTCGGTGGGTGCTTGTAGCAACTCCATCATAGTACGATTAGCCATGACGACTTCTTGTTCTACAATAGGTTCAACAATTGGAGGTTCTTCAACAATCAACGATCCTTGATTTGCTTGCTTTTGAAGACGTTTACGAGCTCGTTTTGCTTGATTACGAGTGATCATAAACTTCACGAAGAATGGGAGGTGGGCAAAGAAGATTCCTTTTGGTTATTTTGTGAATTTTCAATTTTTTTGTGTTTTTGATGATATTTAATTTTTTTTGGATTTTGGTGTATCTTCGTAGACAACAATCTACAAAATCTCTCCTCGAATCAAACTCTTGATTAAAGAAGCCTCAAAGGAATGAAAACGATCACGTGGAGTGAACGCCTTCGAATGACTTTAGAACTTTGGTGAAAACCAAATTGTTCACGAGGGTTTAATCACAAAGAAAACCAAGCAAATATAGTATACGTATTAATACTTTGGGCGGCAAAACCCTCGATTAGCCTTCAATCTCAAAATACTCACAAGCAAGCGGGGAAACGAGGCGGCGCGAAGCACTTAAGAGCCTTTTTCCTTAGGGTATATTTTATAATACCCGCCTTATACCCACCTTATAGTTTGTATCTTTCAAAATCGAGCTTCACGAAAGTATTTATCTATTTTTGCCTTTTCTTTTTGTTTGAGATTCGAATACAATAATTAGGAGATTAAATCCCAATTAAGGTTGTGTTTTCACACTTTTGGAGATATTGTATTTTGATTGTGATACTTAATACAATATATTAATAATATTTCTACAAGAAAAACCAAGAAAACCGATAATACGTGTTAAGGGAGTTCCACTTAACACAAATACTATTTATGGATAATATCAAAACAAAAGCTTCCAAATTAAAGCACAACACACCTCCCCGGCAGCGGCGCCAAAATGATTGTGGTAAATTTAGATAACTTGCTTTAGGAAAAACAAGCAACTAAATATGAGCGGTAAGTATTAACGAGTGATTTAGGAAAACCACAAGTAATGACCCTTAATCACTTAAAAAGATAGAAAGAGTTCGTTTCCCAAGGAGGTATATGTGTTGTGAGTTAACTTGTAGTTGTTTGAGATTAATATTGAGAAGAATGGGGATGAGAAGACGAAAAGACGGATACGTTAAAATTAAACTACGATGAAAAAGACGTAAAGCCGTGAAAAACTACCTAAATTGAAAATTTTATACTAAGACCAAAAACAAAATCAATAATTAAAAAGACTAAAAACAAGTCTAAAATAATATAAATAGAGACAAAAATCCAACAAAGATATTTTAAGACCTTTTATTAATTAAATATTTAATTTTAAATGCTAATTAAAGCCCTAAAATTAAATATAACTAATTCAAATGTCTAAAATATGATTTTATTGAATAATCACTTAAATTATATTATTAGAAGACTAAAAAGTAATTTTCTAAAAATTAAAAGCTATTAAAACTATTTTTAAAACTCTAAAAATGATTTAAAATGATTAAAAATAAATTAAACTTAAAATAACTATAAAAATAAATCTAAAAGCTATAAAAATATTCTAAAAATGGAAATAGTCCTAATTAATGATAAAGAACTTAAGAAAAATGAAAAAGAAAGAAAAATAAAATTTTGATTTTTTTATAATAAAATAATAATAAAATAATGCTAAAAATAAAAAGTTACTAAAATTAATTCTAAAAATTTTATAAAAATCCTAAATAATATAACTAAGAGAAAAACACAAATTATAGCTCCTAAACCTTTTTTAATAATTTTATAAAAATGTTTAAAGTTTATGAAAAACCTTAAAATAATATAAAATTAAAAATTAAAGTTTTTAAAACCAAAAATAAATGTAAACCTCAAATTATATATTAAAAAGCTAAAAACTATTTTTCCTCAAGATTAAAAATATTTTTACTATTTTTTATTGAATTATTAAAATACGGGTAATAAATAAATCCTAGAAAATAAACTAATAAATGGAAAAATATAAAACTTGGCTAGAAAAATCAATAACACCAATACTTTCCTAAGAAAAATAAGAGAAACCAGATTTGCTTAATGAATAAGCTCAAAACCCATGAAAAAGCTACGGCTTATTTGTTTAAGCAAGAATTGAAAACGGGTTAAAAGATTAACCAATCCACCCTTGGTCAGTAAAAGACCCAAGGGCAGGATGGTTATGTTGTTGGTGTGTTGAACGGCACGTCAGGGGTTCGAGGCGCGCTAACCCCCCTTTTTGGCTATTTTTTATTTTTTACTTTTTAACTTTTTACCAACCAACTGACAACTTATATCACTAGTGAACAATCCAACTTGCCTTTTTTAAACACAAGATTTAAGCACTATGATCAATCAAAACGTGACAGACTCAATGTTAAGCACAAGCAGGTTTGCTTTGTGTTTGCTTGAGGATTTTAGCCAAGAGGGCTTGGCCAATGCTTATTTGGTGGTTGATTGTGGACAAGAGGGACACTCTTGTGCTCTTTGGAGCACAAGAAGTCAAAAACTAGCAACAAGCTAACAAATTAGCACACCAAAAGATCAAATAAAAAGCACACACAGCCTAATCCAGTTTCTGTGATCTTTCAACAAGGTCTGGGGACTTAGATGCCTATAACTAGCATACTAGTGACTTTTAATGGCCAAAATTTTGAACATACACTCACCAAATGATGCACAACCAGTAACAATAACTCACTTAGCCTAAACCTTAACAGAAATCAAAAGATCATGCACAAAAACTCTATAAAATGGGCAGATAATGAACATGCATATTTTTAACACACTTTATCCTTTTTTACTCACAATTTAGCTTTCAAATCTGTTCTTAACTAGTTACCAACTAACTATAAACTTAACACAATCCTTTTATCCCTTGCTAACACCTTTTAAAATCACTAATTAAGACTTGTGCCCTGCTAAACCTTGTAGCCAAACACCCTGTTAAATTTCTTAAACCAAAATTTAACAAACCAAAATACTTTAAAACCTAACCAATCTGTTTCCCTTAGCATCTAATATGCAAATAACATCACAAAAACACAAATCAAGCAGCTTAATCACACTTAAAACACCAAATCAAATCAATCACTTAAGCTTCTATTTTCTGAAATTTTAAAAAGGTAAAAGAGATTTACCTTAGGACCCTTACATCCAAGGGTCCTTGTGGATGCTAAATCCACCTCCCTACCAGCTGGGGCTGGTGCAGAACTAAATCAACAACCTTTAAATCCTGTTTAAATCAAAAGAAAAACAGTAACAATAACAAGCAAATATGAATTATCTTTTTAACTTTTTCTTTCTTTCTTAAATCTTCCAAAAACTTCTCCAAAACTTCTTAACACGTTTTCTTAACTCTATTAATCCTAACAAATCCAAATTCTAACTTACCAAAACCTTGTGACAGATTTTCAAAATTTTTCAAATTTTCAAAACCTTGAAACAAATTTTGAAACACAAACTTCTTCCTCCAAAACAAAAGTGGAACTCAGTTCTTCTTCAATAGTAATTACCAACTTAAATAAACATAAAAAGGGATTATATTGCCTGAAAACAAATACCAAACTTTTATTTTAATTAAAAGGATTACAAAATTTTTTTGAAGAAAAACTGGAACAAAGGATCACCGACAGGTTGGGGTCTCTTTTATAGTGCTCTAAGAACCTACTAGAACCAAAAAATTACAAACCCTAATGCATAAAAATCTCTAAATTGCCCTTAAAGCTTCTAGACGATTTTTGTCCAAATTTGATCTTCACCGTTCCTTTTTGCTTTGGGAGGAAGGAATAAAGCTTAGTGGTTGATTTGGGACACGTCAGTGTGCTTGGAGCCCAAGGATTGATGTGATTGGTGGATTGGGGAATTGGGGGTGGGGACCACACGCGTGGGATTGGGGTGTTTGTGTGTGGGAAGGGTTTTCACATGTGTGAATCAAACGTGGGAGAGTTTAATTGGGTTTTACCCAAGGTTAAGTCGGGGTAAAATCTGGGTTGTAAAAAGATGAACAGTAAGTCCTTCAATCCGTTTTTAGGGGAAAGCTGAGTGTTAGGCGCCCTTTTCTTTTTAAATGTTTCAAAGCTGACACATTTGGTCCTTGTGTTTTGGGTTTTGTGGTATAAAAGGTTTTCCAGCCCTAAAAACTCATTTCTTTTGTAAATAACTTTCCCCACTTGTCATATTTGGCTCAAAACTTTGGAATAAAGTTATCAAGGAGTATTTTTGACATTTTTGAATATTTCAAGGGCTGTTCTTGGACAATTCTGATCTTCAAAGGTCTTCTTTGTGTCTTTCACTTTATGAGGGACCATAATTGGCAATTTGAAATTGTTGAGGGACTAATCTTGCCATTTCTTCAAAGTTGAAGGACCTTTTTGCAATTTTGACAAACTTAAGGGACCAAACTTGTAATTATCAATATACAAGGGTTTTAAGTGTCATTTCTTCATTCTTGGAGGATCAATCTTGTTTGTCTTCAAGTCTTCAAGGGTATTTGATGAGAATTTCATGATTAGGGCCCGGTTCTTTGTACGGCTTCGTTTCTCGTGTTCGTTATTCCTTGTATCTTGTGATCTTTTGTCTTTTTCACGATATCCATACCTAAAATACACAAGTAAACAAACACAAGCATATATATGGTATTTTATGACATTTTAGTGCATTTAAAGCCCGAAAAGAACGATGAGATCATGTATAAATGCCATCTCATCAGGGAGTTTATTCTCCCACATGCTTAAACATTGAGGACAATGTTTATATTAAGTGTAGGGGGGATTTCTATCGAAATTTTAGTGGCCTTTTCCATGAATTTGACCCCATTTTAACCGGAAAATTTTTAAAATTTTCAACGTTTTTCAAATTTTTGATCTATTTTGGCCTTGTAGTATTTTTCTTTTATTTTATTTTCTTTGCATCGTATTTATATTTTCAAAAATAAAATAAATAAATAAAATGGTTTTAACAAGTTTAGATGTCTTTGATATATTAGGCCCGTCGTGAATATTTTGACTCAACCCGAGTTTACTTATCTAAGTTTACTCTAGCTAGTATCCTTAACCATATGGACCTTAATTGGTTTATTAGGCTAAGCATCCACGAGTCTCATTACTTGAGATTTTAAATTGTGGAGAACGAGAAATGATAGAGTTAATTACAAGTTCGGTATTCTTTCATTAACTTATGTGAGTTAGTTATGAGCTTTTTCTCCCATCACTTGTTAATAAATATATTTGCAATAAATAAGGTTGTACGATTTAAAAGGTTACTTAGCTTCTAGCACAAGATCGTTTAAAAGTTGCTCGGTATTAATTAGAGTTCATAGCCAAGGCATAACTTATTGAAACGGGACGCGAAGATTGGCTTATCCAAAAAGGCCCTAACAAGGCATGAGGATACTCGAGTCCAAAAAGGCCCTAACAAGGCATGAGGATTCACTTTTTTTGCTAAAGATCCAAAGATGACGTGAAGATCATTAATCCAAATCAATATGATGGATCAAGACACACGACGAGAAGCAATTACTCCCCTAAAGATCATGGAGAAGTCTATCCAAAAAGACCCTAACAAGGTATGAGGATAAATAAATCCAAGTCCGAAAAGGAGGCAGATCATTGTATATCAAAATCCTAAATAAAGAAGAGGATAAATGAAGAAGTCGTGGTCAACGTTTGAAGCATCTTTCACTCCTTATGAAGATGTATACCAAAATGAAGAGAAGACCATAATTTCAAGAACGTCTCTCAAGATTTGAAGTTTCAAGTACATGCCAAATATCGGTCCGAGAAAGGTCTCAAATCGCGAAACGAGTTATGCCAAGATATGAACTTTTTGAGGTTTCGAGAAGCCGTTTTAAAAGATTTTGTCCTTTAGCTAAATATTGATTAAATCGTCCTACTTTATTTTCGGCCTAAATAAATTATCGAAATAAGTCAAAAACGCATCCTCGTGATCATTCAAGACAAAAATAAAATATAAGAGATACACCATAGGAATAAGGGGGTCTAAGTGAATAATTAAACCGCATGAGTAAGTGTTAGTTGTGCTAACTTATATTAACAATGATCTCGTTTTTAAGCTTGGTATGGGGAACGTGAAACTTGAGGGTGATTTATATTCATGACACCAAAGCCCTAATCCAAGTCTTAGATTTCTTAACGAGTTTCTTCCATCGAATAATTTCCAAGTTATCATTTTAATTTTTGTTTCCTTTTAAGTTTTTATCTTTCCGTAATAGTAATAATAAATAAAGGCCGGGATGGATTGATTATGAGAAAAATGTAACTTATGCTTTAAAATAATGCATTGCATGGGGTCATTGGAATGGTCAAGTGTAGGGGATTTAATAAGTGTGTAAACACTTATCCTTTTTGCCACTAAAATCAAGGAAAAACAAGACCTAATCATGTGTTTTACATCTTTAAAGTCGGAATTACGCGTGGTTTTGTGTTTTTGTGTTAAAATAGGTACAAATGATCAAAAGAAGAGAAAACACGGGATTTCACGGTCTAATGTTGAAGAAAAGTCCAAAAATAGACGAAGACAAAGTCAAAAGACCAAAAGTGTGCCAAGATCACGAAAACCGACACGGTTTTAAAGAAATGATCAAAGAAAGCCGAAATCGAGTTCGTTTTGAGTGGACTTAATCTTGTTGAAGATATTCGAGCTTTGCGGGTCCCACATTGGACTATTGGGCCCAAAAGCCCAATAAGGATGCAAGTATTATCTACTTTTGGTCCAAGCCCAAAACAAAGCCCAATATTAAGTGTACAAAGGGACGGATGGTTTGCTTTAAAGTAATTGGGCTCAAGCCCATATCAATTGAATTTATATAACAAGGAGGAGTAATACAGACTGGATCAAAGCCCATAATGAAACAAACGGTGGTGGAAAGTTGTTAATAACTTTGGGAGTCAAGATTTCAGTCAAAACAAAACACAAAGAATAAACGAGATATGAAGAAAAAAAAAGACGCCAGTAAACCCTAGCCTCAATTGGGGGTTTTCAATCTAAAAGGAGTTGAACCACACGCGCCTTAATTAAATGGCCAGTTTTTTCGGAGGTAGAAGATGGAGCTGTCAATTACACGTGGCTCCCAAGTTTTTGTCATCCCTTGAATTTGATTGGTGGATTTGGCTACCACCAATCATTAAACCAATTAAATCAAGCCATATCAGCATACAACAAACACAACTAGCACAAGTGCCTACCACGCTGGCGATCCAAGGAGAGAGGCATCATCTCAGCTGTATGATCAAGTGAGAAGAAGAGAATAAAGATTGGACGGCCATGATGTTTCTCCGTGCTCAACAAGTATCACCTCAACACTTCTCGGGTTCCCTTTATAAACCCCCTTATTTTTCATATAGAGGGGTAGATTTTTATTAAGCTTTTCTTTAATTTTTTCAGTTTTCTTTAATTAGGAGTAGGGTAGTTTAGAAATCATTTTCAGAAATTAGATTTAGGATTTTAATATTGTATTTTCTTATTTCAGTCGGATGTAATCTCTCTTTATTAAATTAATGAAAAGTTGGATTTAATTTTAATCTCGTCTCTATTTTATATTTGCAGTCAAGTTTTAATTCATTTTTTTTATCTTGTTCATGTTACTGTTTCGTCGCAAGTTATTACTATAAAAAAAATAAAAAATAAATAAATAAATATATATAAATAAATATAAGAAAGAAAGTAAATCTTCCCCCACTGGGAAGAATTAAATGCTACTGTTCATGTTCCTGTTTCGGTTCGGGTAGCTTTGATGCGTTTAGTTCGAGTTTTGTTCCGAGATGATGATGATGTTTGACGGTTAAGGAGGAGTTTTGAATCGGTGACAAAGGGGGTTCAGCGCCCACCTTCGACCCAACGGATTTCGTCATCAAGGTTTGAAACCCCTTTTAGTTTTTATTGTTATGTTTTTATTTAGGTTGATAGTTTGAATTTGTTTTAGTTGTTTATTAATTGTTTGGTTTAGGCTGAAATTATTGAATCTGCTTATGTTTTGATTCTGTTTAGTTAAATCTGCTTAAGTGGTATATTTCGGTTTAGTTTTAAAACTGCTTTTGATTTCAGTAGAGCTGATTTAGGGAGTAGTTTTTTATCTGTTTGATTTTTGCTTTCGATTTGTCTTAATAACTGTATCTTGTTTGTTTTCAGCTTATCTATTTCGGTTTATTCAGTTTTTTTTAACATCGGCTTATGTGAATTCAGCTTAAGTAGAGTATCAGCTTATCTGTAGTTAGTCTTGCTATTTAGTTTATTATCAGCTTATTTATTTCTGCTTACCTAGTTAGTATTTCGGTTATTGTTGATTTAGCTTATTGAATTTTGCGCAGCTTGTTTGGTTTCCGTTTTTGTTTAGTTATAAGTTAGTTTTTGCTTATTTCATTGTTTATTTGGTGCTTATCTTTAGCTTATTCGTTTTAGGTTTTATAGCTCATCTGTTTCAGCTTATTTTTTTTAGACTGCTTATTTGGCGTTGATTTTTGCTGCTTATTAGTCTCGCAAGGTATTTGGATCTGCTTATTAGGTTTTAGTTTTATCCCTTTTAGCTTATTTTATTTTTGATTATATTGGACTGCTTATTTACTGCTTATTTGGTTGAATTTGTTTTCAGCTTGTTTGTTTCAACTTATTTGATTTACTTGCTTATTTAGTAAAATGCTTATTTGCCTTATTTTAATTTTCTTATAGCTTTGTAAATTGCTGATTTTGTATTTTGGTTTTTACTGTTTGAAAACTACTGAGAGAACAAACAGACATGTCTGATTGTTTAAATCCCAAATATTAAAATTCCAAAAAAAAAATATATAAGTATAATCAAAATTGTTGTCTGGGGTGAGAATCGAACCCCAGACCCCTCGCATAGCTACCCAGCGCCCCATCCAACTCATCTAGGATCTTTTTGTGTTGTACTTCGCAACATTAGATTAATATAGGTTAATTTCATCTGTCAGATTTTAATTAAATAGAGTTTAATATAGTTTAGGTTTAATTAATTTTAATTAAAAAGTTTTTTTTTATAAAGTTTCTTTAAATTCAGTTTTGTTTAAGAAAATATAAAAGAAAAAAAAAATTATTTCATTACTTTTATAAATTTAAATTAGTTTCAAATTTTAGTTCAGATTTTAAAATAGTTTTCTTTTAAAATAGTATAATTAAGTTTTATTTTAAAATATATTTTCTTTTAAAGTTTTTAAAGTTTTGAGTTTATTTTATAAAATTAGTTCAAGTTTTAAAATTAGTTTTTATTAGCTTAATTTTTAAATTAGATTAGTTTTATTTAAATTGTTTTATTAGTTTTTAATATTAAATAGATAAAACACCAAAAAAATATTATTTACCAAAAACAAAGTTAAGTCATAACGATTAATTGGAAATCAATTCGGGTGAGTCGAGGAACGATAATAGATATAAAAAAGGGTAACAAAATCTCTCTTTCATCTCTCAGCAAACAACAACCTGTATGTATTCTCATCACACACACAGAATCCCATATTGGATAAGCAAAACACTCCAACTGCTCAAATGATAGCTTCCCTAACTTTGGATATGTCCATCCTGTTTGGTGATATCTAAGAAGCATATAGTACAGTTCTCTCCTTGTAGTCTTGTTTTCCCTTAAAACCATATCTGCCCTATTCTTCAAAATAAAAAATTTTACAATCACTTTGAACCCTCATCAGTACTTCCATCCCCCAAACCTTGTCTGTTGGAGAGACATCAGGGTTTTCCAATACTTCACTCTCATACCTAAAATATAAATTAGAAATAGTAGGTATGTCAAAATCAACCTTCATATTAAGTAACCTTATCCTTTCCAAAGCTATATCATTCTCTCCATACTCCAACTTCTCTGGTTCTTCTTCCAAAACAATATTAGAACCATGATCACTATCCTCTTCTTCATCACCAGAACCATCAATTTCATCACTCTTAGATTCAGATGAAAGAATATGAGCTTCAATAGCTCCTTTCCCAAGACCTTTCTTCTCTTGCTCATGAATCTATTGAGCAAGCATAGCATCAACCTTTTGCTGGGCTGCATCCTTGGGAATATCTTATTCTACCAAAACAGCTTTACCTTTATCCAATGGATCAATAATAGGCAAAGTAGTTGTTACTTGAGTGTAGATCTCCTTGATCAAGATATGTGGTTGAGATACACAAATCAAACTAGAAGTTTTGTCAGCGGCTGAAATAGATGTGTCAGCGTGTGAAGTACCTTTGTCGGCGGTTGAAAGTCCACTTGCTTGCAGCATCATTTCTGTGAAAAACTTCTTCATAGGAGTAACCTCAAAAGGATTCAAAGGAGTAGAAGCTTGTTCCTTCAAACTTATAAGTGCCTCATGTACCTCCTTTGCCCCATATGAACCTTCTTGGGACCCCTTATCACTCACATTAAATGGCTCAGTAGGTGCATCCTCCCTTTTGTAAGATTCATCTCCTAAGGACAACACCATAGCTTTCCTTTTCCTTGAACCAGTAGTCTCCAAAGTAACCAACCTCTCCCTCAACTGAATGATTTCAAGGCCTTGGCAGTGTCCTTTTGTACAAGTTTTGAATTAGACCTTTGCAAGCCTATGCAAATAGCCATCAATTCTAAATTTGTAAGTGGCAGCATACTACCCTCCTCTATATGTCAGATTTGACTCCCAAAGATGGACTCATCAGACAAAGTTATCTTTGTTGCATGGATGAGACCACTAGAGGAGAAGACTCTAGTAGTCCTTTGGAGTTTCTCTAATCTAAAATCAATAGGGTCAGAATATGAGGTGGAATGGTGAGTATGTGTTTGTGGTGGTAAGGTGGCAGCGGGTGAAATAGCTGTGTCAGTGGCTAAAACAGGAGTGTTAGCGGCTGACGGCTGGGGGTCAAGATGCATTTTTTCAACATGGTGAGGAGAAGTTAGTGGTTGTTCTTGTTTATGTTCAGGCTATAGTTGAGGGGTTTCAGCTGCTTCAATGAAAACCAACATAGGAGGGGTTAAAGGTAAGGGTCTAAAAGGTTGAGTGTTCATGGACAGAAAAATCTTTGATTTTTGAGTAGGAATCTTATAAAAGTTGTCATGATCCCTACTATAATACTTTTGTTGCTCAAACCCATTTTTAAATACCTAGGGTAAGCAAGTGTAATCTTTCTACCCTTGTTGTGCAACATGCCCTCAAAAATCATACCTGAAAAATTATATTTTTGCCCAATAACCATACAAACAAGAGCACTCCCGAATGAACGGTTGATTTCAATGAATGATGTACACTTGGTACTAAGACATTGAAGAAGGATATGTATTAAGAACTTCCAGGCTGGGGGGGGGGGGGAATTGTTGTTTTGAATACTTGTTTATTTTCCCTTCAGGGGGAAAATCATACCCCATGCCTCGAAGTCCCTCTTCTAGCTGATAAATGGGAAGGGTAATCACACCATCAGTATCATCAATCTATAAATCTTGACGAATAAGTTCTTTAGTGACCACCCATTCAGTCCGGTGATCAGTCCCAACTAATGTTGGGAATAAATTAAGGCCAGATCACTTGAGCGCTGACAGGAACAATTTCAGCGCTGACAGGAAGAAAGTCAACGTTGTTAGAAAGTCAAACGTTGTCAGACCCAAACCTTGTGTGCAGCAAAGTTCACAAGTGATTAGACCTGCCCCATTCTTTTCTAGAAGGTCTAACACTCATGGACAAAGACCATTTCAAAAAACAAACACCTAGTCAAATAGGCAATGGGTTCCTGTAGCAAACCCTAGGTTCAACGCTGA
This sequence comes from Glebionis coronaria, assembly GCA_025667525.1. NCBI lineage: Eukaryota > Viridiplantae > Streptophyta > Magnoliopsida > Asterales > Asteraceae > Glebionis > Glebionis coronaria. The sequence goes on along the minus strand of CM046879.1, from coordinate 17,209,579 downwards.
CAAGGGTAATTTCAGCGTTGACAGGACAAATTCTAACGCTGACAGAAACGTGACCAGGCCTAAATATTTGCAGCCACAAGGTAAGGGGTCTAAAGCTTCTTCAAGCTTAACATGGAGACCCAAGAAAGATCAAAACCCTAATGATAATGGGATTTCAATGACTTGCAATAGATTTAATTACATTTCAAAGGTCATTACAAAACCTATTGGGGTTAACTGGGTATTTCATCCTAAAAATGATGAGAATGGGGTTGTTGTGAGAACTAAGTCTATTATTATTGAACAACCAGATGAATCCAAGTCTTTTGAGACTTGGGTTCCCAAAGAAAACTAATTTGTTTTCTTTATGTGCAGGGCATTCAAAGACAGATCAATGATTATGGATATTGGGATAGTGGATGCTCAAGGCATATGACAGGGAAGGAAGACTATCTGACGAATTTCACTCCTATTAAAGATGGTGATAAGGTATACTTTGGAGGTGGTTATGGCATCATTACAGGCAAAGGAACCCTTCTTACCAATAATCTGCGTTTTGAGAACGTCTTCCTGGTAAAAGAACTTGATTATAATCTATTTAGTGTATCACAAGTATGTGATAACAAAAATAAAGTTCTTTTTACTGATACTGAGTGTTTGGTGTTAAGCAAGGATTTTAAGATCCCTGATGAGAAATATATTGAGTATAGAACACCTAGGCATAAGGACATATATAATGTGAATTTAAATGGGATTAAAATGAATACAAATATGTCTTGTTTTTATGCTAAGGCCTCAGTAGATGAGAGTAATTTGTTGCACATGAGACTAGGGCACATAAATTTTAAAAATATAATTGTCTAACGCTGACAAAGCTTCCCTCAACGCTGTCATGTGTTATCGGGGCGTTGTCAGCAACAATGTTAGTTTTGTGGTTTTCAATCTAAATGTGCAGATGGTGTTAGCAGTATACCATTGGATACAGAGTTGCTTATGGATCAATGGAGAAGCATTTGGACAAGTTTTTGTTTATGGATGATGGTTGGAATGTTTCATTCCTATCTTGACATAAATTTTTATGTTCATGCATGATTTTAGCAAACTTTTTGTATCATAGTTTAAGGGTAGGTTTTAGGAACCTTTAGGATGTTTGGGTATGCATATGATACTCTTATCACAATTCTAGATTGTGTCCACAGGTGAGTATGAGTTAGTTTTACTAAATCATGAGGCACTGTAGCATGCATAGTATATCAACTTTGCATGCTGCCAAGACATTTTTGGCCTAGAATTGGTTGTGGTCTGTTGGGAGACTTGGGAATGCTTTTGATATGGGATTTACCTGGGAGTAACAAGGATTTTATAAGGTAACTTTGTTGTTAAGAGTTTTGGTTAGCAAGGGACACTAGAGGACTGTTATGTCTATCTTGCTTATGCAAGTGTGCATAACTGGACAGTGCTTGCCGCCCTATGATAATTATCAACTTGTGGTTATCTTCTCTAGGATAAATTACTTGTTAAGGTCATTTTTCTCTTTTTAAAATAATTTTATTTTTGGACGCTGACAAGAATTTTCCAAGCGTTGTTGTGACCAAATTGGACGCTGACATGGCTTTAGGCAAACGTTGACAAGATTATAGCCGTTGGGCGTTGATAGGTTATTTTTGACCGTTGACACTCAATGGGACCTACCGAGTTGTTACTTTTTGACATATTTTCAAGCCGTAATTTTAGGAGTTGTTACTTTCATTTAATGCATGAGATAACTTATAACTTTTTCAATATTTTCATGATTGATTTTTGAAAATCTTTGCCTATTTTTGGGCCAATCACATGCATTCTTTCTCTCCTATAAATTTGGCTCCTATTTTAAACAGGGTATCTATAATTCTTGTCTAACAATTTTCTTTTATCAACTTCATCTTCTACACTTAAACTTAACAGCTTTCATCCATGGCACCAAAGTTTAACTCAGCAGAATTGGCATTGGGGTTCAGATCACAACACAACATGATTGCTTATCTTGAAGCTGATGATGCTCTGTTTCCCCAATACACACAAATGGTGGCGTATTTAAACGCATCCCCCCTAAGGTATGCTCTTTCTCATGCACCACTCATTCCAGTCACACACATTAAGCAGTTTTGGAACACTGTCAGTTCCTCAACAGTTAATGGAGTGACCACATTGACTTCTATTGTTCATGGGAGATTTTGGGTGGTTACTGAGGCTTTGGTACGCCAAGCCTTGCATCTTGATGATGCTGATGGTATAGCCACCCTTCCCATAAATGAAATAGAACAAGGACTTAGGGCTTTGGGATATCCCTTTCCTGATGAAGGTACTCTAAACAAGTATCATAAGCAGGAATTTCCCCCAGCCTGGAAGTACCTCATACACGTCCTCCTTCAATGTTTGAGTCCCAAATGTACTGCACACAATGAGATCAATAGATCCATTGCAAGTGCTATTGTGTGCATTACAACAGGGCAAAAATATAACTATTCTAAAATGATTTTTGAGGGGATGTGTAAAAACAAGGTGACAAAAATGACTTTAGCTTATCCCAGTTTTCTGCAAATGGTTTTTGATGATCAAGGTTACTGCTCAAGGGATCACAATGATTTTTATAAGATCCCTGAGAAAAAGAAAGCTATTTTTATGAAGATGGATTCACCACCCCATAGAGACTTACCTTTAACCCAAGCCATGCTTGTTGTTATTGCAGCAGCACAACCCCAACCAGACCCCCAACCTCAAATTATCCCTCAACCACAACTTGAACCTATTCCTGAACCTTTACCCTCACCTGAACAAATGCAAATTGACCAACAACCCTTTGACGCTGACACATCAAATGTTGGCGTTGATGTGCCTATTTCCAACGCTGACACACAACCTTCACAATCCCAAACAACCCTTAACCAACCCACATCTACCCATTCTTCTACACCATCTTCCACACCTCCTGAATATAGGTTGATGAAACGCCAAAGGACTACTGGAGTGTTCTCCTCTGGTGGTCCTAGCCATGAAGCAGAGAGAACCACCACCACAAGTGTGGCTGGTGACCTGGATGAGGCTGGGACTATTGGTTCTGGCTTAGAAGTTGGCCAAGGCAGTCCCACCATCATTAAGTCCTCATCCTTGCCCAATGAATCTGATTTGGGAGGTCAAATCCCCATTTTAGAATAGGGCAGACTGGAACCAATGACTCTTATGGAATTGACGGCAGTCTGCATTAGCTTGCAAAAGCAAAATGCAGACTTAGTACAAATTTTCAGCTCCCAAGGCCTTGAACTCAAGCAATTGAGGGAGAGGATTGTTGTTTTGGAAAGTGATCGTGCTAGAAGAGGTATGGAGGAGTCTTCCAAATGGGAGGAAGATCAAATAAATCTGAGTGATAAGGGCAGCCAGGATGGTCAATCAATGGATGTTGCTGAAGCCCTTACAACTTTGAAGAAACAACCAGGTTTTGATACGTCCTTAGTCTCTCCCACCAATTTAAATTTATCATTTACAGCTATGTTGAGAGAGGTTACACAAGGCGCTGAGGGAAAATATTTGAGCATTGACAAGGCAAATTTGGACGCTGATAGAAGTATTTTGGGTGCTGATAGGATAAATTTGGGCGTTGACAGACCTGCACATGAAGGTGATGTATCCCAGTCATCATCTATCATCAAGGAGGTTTCTACTCAGGTATTACCATCTACCTTACCAACCATTGCACCATCAGATAAGGGTAAGGGTAAATTGGTAGAAGAGATTGTTCCAAAGGATGCAGCCCAGGTTGAATTTGATAGAAGATTAGCTGCACAAATCATGGAACAAGATGAAAAGGAAAAGTCACCATTTGTTGTGACTTCAGAAGAAGAAAGTGATGGAGCTAGCTCAGACTCAAGTGTGATGATTATAGAACCTGAAAGGCTTGAGTATGGAGATGAGTTGGCTAAAGAGAAGCTGAGAGAATTGAAATTGCAGGTTGACTTTGACATGTCAGAGGTGGTTCAAATGTACAATGCTTGGGAAGAAAGCTGCATGGATAATCCAGACTTGACCATTTCAGATCAAATATGGGGTTTGGAGCTTCTTCTTAGAGTTCAGAAGGATTGTAAGGTAATTTTGAAACACAAGGCAAGCAATATTCTCTCAGAGTTAAAAAGGGATAGAAGGGAGCTTTACTTTATGTTGCTCAGAAGTCATGGAGTTGGATGGACATATCAGAAGTTGAAGGCTTTGACATTTGATGAGTTGGAAAACAGGGCTTATCCCATTTGGGTGAGAGTGCAGGAAGCAAACACTCTCAGACTTCTTTCAGATGAAAGAAAGGAGCAACTTGCAGAAGAAATGGAAATCAAGAAAGCTATGATGGTTCACAGGCCAGTGAAGAAGGGAATTAAAATTAAGTTTCCAAAAGATATGGATTCACTATATCCAAGTGAAGCAGTTATAAGAAAGAGCCTCAAGCTCTCCCCATTAGAAGCTTCACATATGGTGCAAGTGTTACCATTAGATTCCAGGAACCCAATTGTGAGCTATGAAGAAGATGAATGTGGGTTCTGGAAGATTGGCAGATTTGGCAAGGAGGTACACTTTTACCACTCTTATATCTTTGTTTGCAAGTTGTGATAGAGAAGACTTGGTGGACCTTTGGAGGTTACTGGGGACCAAGTATGAGGCTGAAGCACCAACTTCAGCTAATGGAATAAAACTTTGGACCACATTCAAAAGAATGTGTGGGCCAAAAGATGAAGATCCTGCAATTTGGAAGGATCTTGAAGATGACCTCAGTGGTCTTCAATGGAGGTTATATTCAGCTGCTGGTGTATACCATTTGAGTTCTACAAAGTTTGCTGAGTATCTACTTGTGAATGCTCATTATTTCATATCCAAGGCTGTTTTGGAAAAGATGAAGGATACTCAGCTAGAAATAGATTATTCAAGTGACGTGGCAAAAGATTTGATCAGATTTATTCATTACCAATATGAGAAGGTTTGTCAGACTCCTCCAAGTTCTTAATGCTTATTCAGAAACTTGATCATAAGAGTGGATATCAAGTTTAGGGGAGGATTGTTGGGAATAAATTAAGGCCAGATCACTTGAGCGCTGACAAGAACAATTCAGGCGTTGACAAGAACAAAACAAGCGCTGACAGCTTAAGTGTTGACAAGTTAAAGTCAAGCGTTGACACATTGAAGACAAGCACTGATGGAAGATATAATCTACACGTTTATTATATTCTATAATACTTCTAGTAAAGATAAGAATGACAATGTATTTTCTATATTTATCTTTACCTAGAATAGTTGATACGTAGATTATTGTACAAGGCTTCTTGTATCTATAAAAGAAGGCCTTTAGGTTAATGTTTGATATAAGTTTTCATTCGTAAACATCTTTCATTGTAAGCAAGTTCAATATTCATAATCAAAGTGAAAGTTTGTTTACATCTTTTGTGTTCTTGTTTAAGTGTCAAATTCCGCATAACACATAAATTCACAAAGCATATACAAAGGTTTCTCTACGTGTATTACTTGATCCAATCTCGTATACACAAAGCTAATTGATCTAAGTTTGGGATCAAAAACTAATGTAACCACTCCATCAATCGTTTTAGAATATGTAGTATTCCAAAACTGCTTGATGTGTGTGGTAGGAATGAGAGGAGCATGAGTCAAAGCATACCTTAAGTTGGATGCCTAGAGATACTCAATCATTCGTGGGTATTGGGGATGATTATCAACATCATCCTTAAGATAAGCAATCATGTTGTGTTGATCTCTGAATCCTAAAGTAACACCAGTAGGTTTAAACAATGGAGCCATCAAAACTGTGTGAAAGCTTTAGAACAAATGAAAATGAAAGATTATGGTTATGGAGAAAATATGAGACAAATATGCAAGTTTCCCTATGAGAAAAAATTGAACCGTTTTTATAGGATGAAAACTAGGCAACGATTGGTTGAAAAAGAGGTAAGAAAATTTCAAATATTAATAATTGCAATCGTTAAAAAAGATAACTTATCTCTTAACTTTAAAGAAATTTTACCAAATCCCATAAAATTACGGCCCAAAATATCGCAAAAGAAATTGCTAGGTGGGACCCAGTGTTCTTCAACGGTCAAAATATGAGTGTCAGCGGGTAACGACTATATTTGTCAGCGTGTAAATTGTGCCATGTCAGCGTCTAAAAATTTTCTTGTCAGCAGATGAACCACTTATGTGTCAATGGCCAAAAATAAAAAGTAATAAAATAAAAAGACCTTAACATAGAAGCTTACCCTAATGAAGATAACTCTTCCCCTGACACAGACTGAAATTAGCATTCTTTGTCTAATTATACACACTTGCATAAGCAAGATAGACATAACTGTCCTCAAATGAACCTTGCTAAAGTAAGTCCTTTAGAGTGAAGTTACCTCATATAAACTCTTTGTAACTCCCAGGTAAGCCCAATTTTTATTTACACCAAGTCTCCCAACCAACCAATCCCAAAACTAGGTCAAATGTCTTAGCATCATGCATGCTTAAATAAAACGTGCATGCTATAGTGCCTCAAGGTTTAGAAATTCCAACAATTCTTAAAAAGAAAAGCCTTCACTATTTCTAACCCCTACTCACCGGTGGACACAATCTAGAGTTGTGATAAGAGAACTCTAAGAGTACCCAAAGTCCTAAAGGTTTCCTAAACCTCCCCTTAAACTAGGCTTACAAAGTTTCAAAATATATATGTGACAAATTTTTATTTCAAGATAGGAATGTAAACATTTCAACCATCATAAATAAATACTTGACAGATCCTTAAAGTCTATAAGCAACTTTGTATCTAATGGTATAATGGTCAACCTGCCTGCATGATTAGATGAAAAACCACAAAAACTAACATATTTTGTCAACGGTTTCTTTCCACGTGTCAACAGATAGAATGCCTTTGTGAGCGGTTAGAAAATATAGTGGAAAATCAAACACTTGTACATGAAATAATAACAGTGCACATCCTGTACATACTATACATTTAGCTCAAAAACACAGATTTTATGGATTGATCATTCCAATACTTGTTACCAAGTACTAAAATCTCCCAACATCAAAAGATTTAGTTAAAAGATCAGCCACATTATTCTGTGTGTCTATTTTATTTGGATGAATTAAAACTTTTTCAAAACAATCCCTTATAAAATGATGCCTGATTTCGATGTGTTTAGTTTTAGAATGATGTACATGATTCTTAATTATGCACAATGTACTATTATTATCTACAAATATCTTAGTATGCATAAAATTGTACCCATAATCCAATTGCTGATTTTGAATCCATAGCACTCGCCCACAACATGCAGAAACTGCTACATACTTAGCTTCAGTTGTTGAATTGGCTACCACAATCTGCTTCTTGCATTTCCAAGATATCAATCTACTCCCCAAGAATTGACATCCATCAGTTATGGATTTCCTATCTCCATTATCACCTCCATAATCACTGTCTGAATAGCCAATTGTAAAACCCGCAAAAATAAGGTCATTACTTAATTCTATCTTTCAAGTATTTTTGGAAAAAAAAACACATTTAATGGCGTTAAATACCATTATGTTTAGCGGTTTAAGTTGAAACCTATATTGAACATTTGAATTTTATGTTTTGACGAGTAACGAGGATTATTAGTGATCGCGATACCGACGGATGCTCAAAATTTTACATTTTATTATCGATAGTTTCAATATTTAATATTTTCTATTGTTGTCGTTTAATTTTTATTTTTTAAAGTAATTTTCGTAACTTATGTTAAATTTTTATGTGTCATTCATTCATTCGAGACATTAACTATTTTAAGTCATTTATATATCAAAATATAAATGTTGTCCGAATGTCGATGTTTTATTTTATATTGAGTATTTATTTTTCGTGTTTTATGCTTAACTTTCAAATCGCGTAACTTTTAAAATATCAACCATAAATAATACCACCTTATCAAAAATTTAACAAGACAAAATAAAATAAACAAACTATACATTTTGACTAAAGCTATAATGACCGTTTGAAATTTCTTCAAATAATAATGATATGTATTCATTAGTAGAATTAGTAGAAGTCTTAATTATATATGTGGTTTTTGAAAAGTCTTAATGTTTTGTAAATTAGTCAATGTATGTACGTACATGTTTATTCACTAGTGAGTACACATGTTTCCACATGCAACACTTACAATTCGGTGTCATTTGAATAAAGGCTATGCAATGCTAGTTTTTTTTAATATAGAGAGTATGACTAACCAATTCTCTCTACGTGTCATCTTTCTAGCATGAATTTGGAAGCGAGTCATACATGCTAGTAACTTGAAGATATGTATGAATAAGTTTTTCATAGATTGTTTATAAGTCACTTATGCGTAATAGATAAGATTGGCTCAACCACTATATTAAGAGAATGAGAATTTGGTATAAAGGTTATTACCGAAAAGATGTTGTAGTCTTCTTGAATTATATAGCAGAAAGCTAAAGAAAACACATAAACGCAAGATATGCCACGGGTTTATGTAGTTAAGGCATGGATTTTCAGTCGTGTTTAAAGGGTTCACTAGAGAGTTTTTTTTATCCTTCTTTAGAGCGATATTCGTGAGGCTTGCTTCTTGTACGTATCGTTATCGCCAAGGTGAGTCTATAGCCTCGCTTTATACTAGTTATTAAATGATTTTAAACTTGCGAGGGGGAATACATGTTTTATAAACTTAGAACACAAGTCTTTTATGGTATGCTTGTCCCTCTATGAATGGACCCGTGGTTGCCTTTAAATTGCATTAAGTGATTTCCATTGTTAAATCCTCAATTATAGACCGTTAATTAACCTATGATGGGTTAACCGCTAGTACAATTAATAGATCTATGGGGGAAGCTGCCCCGGTTCTGTTTGTGTGTACTTGTCATAAAAGCTTAGGCCGACCTCCACACTGTTTGAACATATTGTATTGAGAAGTCAGGTATACGGCAATGTACCAATAATCTAGAGGTAACCGACAATTAATAAATCTCTCGTCTTATTAGACTGATATGGGAGTGTCTAAGGGCTCGGTTCCATGAGCTTGATGCAATTTATGCTATATACAATTATTATTGTTGATGCAAATTATTATTCGATGCTTGTTGCCTTCAAGTATGCCACCCAATTATAACTTTTGCTTGTGTTCAAAATGATTACATAAACCTATAGATTTCACTCAACATTTTCGTTGATGATTTTACTCACATGTATTTCAGGTAATCAAGGAGTGTGAAGCTTGGGAGTCATGGGAGTCATGGGAATGAAGTTGTGTACTGCTTTTGTAATTTAAACTCTTTGAATGTTTATCGTTCCTTTGCTTAAAACAATATAAATCTTTTGTTTTAGTTGTACTTCGGTTACGATGTCTTGGGACTACGCTACTCTGACAAATGTTTTAGGAATGATAAATTTGAAACGTCTCATTTAGAGTCGTTCTTTATATATTATGTGTTATTGTACCATTTTTTAGCACCCAAAGATATGTTCCGCTGCGTGTAAATTTGGGGGTGTTAAAGATTGGTATCAGAGCCATGAGTTATAGAGAACTAGGTCGTTTTTTTTTTAAACCCTAAACTATAACTGTTAGTTTTTATTTTTCAAAGAGTCGGTGCACATGACTTCGCGTGACTTCAGGTTCAAGCTTACAAATTTAGTATGCGTTATTATGTATCCCTTATTGCCAAATATTTATAAATAAATATTATAATCCCTGATCGATATATATTAATATCGTTAAACTTTTCGATAAAAGTTTATCATTTACTAATGATTTATTTAAATAAATTTATGAAATTTTCTTGTCCTTATTTTGAAGGATTTTATATATTTATTTAAATTTTTAAAAATTATTCCATTTCATTTTATTATGACCTTATACCTATTTTAAGAATTTATCACCGCTTAATTACGTCTTCAACGAGGAAAAAGCAGGTTCCACTGCTGCAAGTGAGTCACAGTGAACTAAGCCATATGGATCCACACGTGATTAGTGTCTATTATTTTGCGTCATTGTACTTCATGTATCTTTAAGATCATCCCTTGTTGATCTATGAAAGATGGACCTAAGGAGAAGTAAGCCCCGGGACGGTGCTCTCCTAAGGTGGTGAGGATGTAAAACCCGCAAAATTAAGGTCATTACTTAATTCTATCTTTCAAGTATTTTTGGAAAAAAAACACATTTAATGGCGTTAAATACCATTATGTTTAACGGTTTAAGTTGAAACCTATATTGAACATTTGATTTTTATGTTTTGACGAGTAACGAGGATTATTAGTGATCGCGATACCGACGGATGCTCAAAATTTTACATTTTATTATCGATAGTTTCGATATTTAATATTTTCTATTGTTGTCGTTTAATTTTTATTTTAAAAGTAATTTTCGTAACTTATGTTAAAGTTTTATGTGTCATTCGTTCATTCGAGACATTAACTATTTTAAGTCATTTATATATCAAAATATAAATGTTGTCCGAATGTCGATGTTTTATTTTATATTGAGTATTTATTTTTCGTGTTTTATGCTTAACTTTCAAATCGCGTAACTTTTAAAATATCAACCATAAATAATACCACCTTATCAAAAATTTAACAAGACAAAATAAAATAAACAAACTATACATTTTGACTAAAGCTATAATGACCGTTTGAAATTTCTTCAAATAATAATGATATGTATTCATTAGTAGAATTAGTAGAAGTCTTAATTATATATGTGGTTTTTGAAATGTCTTAATGTTTTGTAAATTAGTCAATGTATGTACGTACATGTTTATTCACTAGTGAGTACACATGTTTCCACATGCAACACTTACAATTCGGTGTCATTTGAATAAAGGCTATGCAATGCTAGTTTTTTTTAATATAGAGAGTATGACTAACCAATTCTCTCTACGTGTCATCTTTCTATCATGAATTTGGAAGCGAGTCATACATGCTAGTAACTTGAAGATATGTATGAATAAGTTTTTCATAGATTGTTTATAAGTCACTTATGCGTAATAGATAAGATTGGCTCAACCACTATATTAAGAGAATGAGAATTTGGTATAAAGGTTATTACCGAAAAGATGTTGTAGTCTTCTTGAATTATATAGCAGAAAGCTAAAGAAAACACATAAACGCAAGATATGCCACGGGTTTATGTAGTTAAGGCATGGATTTTCAGTCGTGTTTAAAGGGTTCACTAGAGAGTTTTTTTTTATCCTTCTTTCGAGCGATATTCGTGAGGCTTGCTTCTTGTATGTATCGTTATCGCCAAGGTGAGTCTATAGCCTCGCTTTATACTAGTTATTAAATGATTTTAAACCTGCGAGGGGGAATACATGTTTTATAAACTTAGAACACAAGTCTTTTATGGTATGCTTGTCCCTCTATGAATGGACCCGTGGTTGCCTTTAAATTGCATTAAGTGATTGCCATTGTTAAATCCTCAATTATGGACCGTTAATTAACCTATGATGGGTTAACCGCTAGTACAATTAATAGATCTATGGGGGAAGCCGCCCCGGTTCAGTTTGTGTGGACTTGTCATAAAAGCTTAGGCCGACCTCCACACTGTTTGAACATATTGTATTGAGAAGTCAGGTATACGGCAATGTACCAATAATCTGGAGGTAACCGACAATTAATAAATCTCTCGTCTTATTAGACTGATATGGGAGTGTCTAAGGGCTTGGTTCCATGAGCTTGATGCAATTTATGCTATATACAATTATTATTGTTGATGCAAATTATTATTCGATGCTTGTTGCCTTCAAGTATGCCACCAAATTATAACTTTTGCTTGTGTTCAAAATGATTACATAAACCTATAGATTTCACTCAACATTTTTGTTGATGATTTTACTCACATGTATTTCAGGTAATCAAGGAGTGTGAAGCTTGGGAGTCATGGGAGTCATGGGAATGAAGTTGTGCACTGCTTTTGTAATTTAAACTCTTTGAATGTTTATCGTTCCTTTGCTTAAAACAATATAAATCTTTTGTTTTAGTTGTACTTCGGTTACGATGTCTTGGGACTACGCTACTCTGACAAATGTTTTAGGAACGATAAATTTGAAACGTCTCATTTAGAGTCGTTCTTTATAAATTATGTGTTATTGTACCATTTTTTAGCACCCAAAGATATGTTCCGCTGCGTGTAAATTTGGGGGTGTTAAACCAATAAGCTCCAATGGAGAATCCTTAGGATACCATAAACCTAAGCTTGGACATGCACACACAACAAACATGATGTCAGGCCTTGAAGTTGTGAGATACATCAATTAACCAATCATTGATCTATAACTCCTAACATCAACTTCTTTACCATCTACAACCTTTCCCCATGGATGTTCCCTATCAATTGGTGTGCTAGACCATTTCTCATGAGGTGAAAAGCCAAATTTCTTCAAAATTTCAGCTACATATTTGTCATGGGAGATAAAGATACCACCTTCTTTCTATTGCACATGTAAACCAAGAAAGAAGTTCATCTCCCCCATAGCACTCATTTGAAACTTGCCTGTCATAAGCTTGGAGAAATCATCACTCATATGTTGTCCCAGAATTTGTGATGATTATATAAAAGTAAAGATAGAAAATAGATGAAAAAAAGATGAATTCTAGAGAGAGAAAGTAGAGAGAGGTTGGAGAAACTTTGGGAGGATTAGATTAAGAGAGAGAAAGTAAAAGTTACGAATGAATCCACCAACCCTTATAACATGCTAGAAGGGTATTTATATAGTCCGCCTACATGTGGGCTTTTAATGGACTATATTGCTTGGGCCGGGCTTGTCTTTTTGGCTTTAAATAGCTTAAATTCAAGCCTATGAACCACGCCTATTTAACTAACTATTACAACGTTCTAATAAATATTACAATAGAAACATATGACCGAACATTCTTGTTTGACTCATTATTTTGAGGCTAACAATCTCCCCTAGTGTGAGGTCATTCCTCATTGTCATTTGGAGATTTATGGAGATTACTAATCTCGTCATAAATGAGTCTTGAACGTGTAATAGTAGTCTTGTTCCTTCATGCTATGATCTTTGAGCCTATGTCGTTGTCTTTCGACTTTGTCTTTTATCTTGAGATCTTCAAATAAATCTTGACTTGTCTTTGTCATCTTGCGATCTTGTGTTTTTATCCACATGCTCATACATTGCATCATCTTGAAAGCTTGCTAACAATATCCTTTGAAGAGAGGTCATTCCTCTACATTAATTGATAAGGAAGATTTTGATCATCAGAGTTGCAGAGGTCTTTAGCTTTCTTGATTGTTGAATGTCTTTGGGCATGAGTATGTGGTTTTGAACCTTTGACTTTGCTGAGTACACCGTAACGCCACCTTCTCGAGACAAAACATATACACGGACTGAATGGCTTTGACATTCGTCCTAAATCCGTAGCGTTTTACCTCTGGTCGGTGAAGACCGTCATACGATATTAAATACCGTACCTGTGATTAGGTAGATTCAATTAAGAACCTCCTTGACAGGGTTTCGCGGTTGTACTAGTCGTTCTCTTTACTCGACCGTCTCAAAGCAAGACTGCGAACATAAAGAGTGAATCAATTGGATAAATATCTGCTTGATTAAATTCGTCAATTCAAATTCCTGGAACAAGTTTGATTCATAAAGAATCTTACCATTGTTGCTTTCCAGTTGACACATGCTTGATCCATAAAGAAGCTTGCAAGTCACCTACCGTAGCGCTGTTAGAGGTTGACGCTAGAAGGATTTCCATTCGTCACTATGAATATTAATGAATATCACTCTAAATGTTCTGGCAAGACCATAAAGATATTGCGTAGAAACCTGAAACGAGTTTGAATCGATAAAGAAACAAACCACTGTTGCTTTTCAGTTTTACATATGTTCAATTCATAAGAATCTTACACATGACCTACCGCAGTGCTGTTTGATATTAACACTGGAAGGATTTCCACTCATCATTGTGAATAGTAAGTAGTATCACTCTGAGTGTTCTAGCAACTCTTGTTCGTCATCCGTGTGTCCTAACAAGATTTGATTGATCTCTAGGCTCCAGATTCGATTTGTGCACTTTTAGTGGTCGGAGGCTGGAGCATATGCCACCTATTCAATATCAACTATCTCAGAGTGAGTAAGCCAATATAAGTCATGTTGTTCTCTGTGATAATAAAACAAACTTCTTTTGAGAGAAGCCTAAGTCAGCTAGGGAAGGTTAGTGCATTACATTATTGGGTCCATGATGTGTTGTCTTCATGATGTGTTGACTTGGTTTCTGCCTAAGTTGTATGGAGGGCTTCTTTCTTTACACCCTTTATCCTTACATTTATTTTTCATTTTCAACCCCTTCAATGCTTACCAAGACATCATTACTAGCACCTTGTTGTGATTGTTCCAGTGCTAGATTCAGTACTTAGTCGGCATTCAGCTACATTCACATTCTACTCCATCTTTCCTAAGGACTTCTAATAATCTATTGGATTGTCCCTGGGAAGATCCCTCCGGTTCTGGTTGGATCATAGGACTTAAACCTAACCACCCTTTTGACACCAATAAGGTCGTGAATTAACGATGTTGTGGGTATGAGATCGTAACCATAAAACCACTTGAAAAGTATAACACAATGTTTGAAAAACTCTTAACACCTTGCTATTTTTTGTCGTTTTAGAAATTCTCCCCTTTTACATGTGCATCGATAATCGAAAGTGTTTTGCACATGTGGGTAAGGTTACAGTGCTTGAGTCTTTAGATCACATTTTAATCACATTTTCTCCCCTATCTCTAATATATATAATCGTGTGATATTAGAGATACTAAATTTGATTAAAATATATAGCGAAACTAGTCTTGAAATCTTTCGGGATAAGAATATGTCTTACGAGCATGAATTATTGGAACATTTTATGTCGTGTCGAGCACACAATTTTTGAAAGATTTTGAAAAATCATTGAAAAACTCTTGAAAAAATTGTACTCGAACACTACATGTTCATGAACACATAAAAGATCGTCGTTGAAGAATGTGCTCACGAACATCAAAACTTTTTATGTGAATAATACCAAATGATACTTACACACAATGTGTTGGATACATAAAACATGGTCTTGACTTAATATATCCAACAACATTAAAACTTTGATTTTGGAAAGCTCCCCCTCAAAAATTGATCCAATTGAATTATCATTGTGAGGATGTGATCCACATATCGCTTTTTGAGGATAGGATTTTTTGAACACACAACTTTTGAAAGATTTTGAATAATCATTGAAAAATTCTTGAAAAAATTATGTTCAACGCTTTTTGAAAAATCACAAAATTCCAAATTAATGAAGAAATGGTTTTTCAAAAGCATAAACTTGAGTTCATAGACTTTGAATGTCTTGACGAATCCACTCAAGTGTAAGAAGAATTCTCTTCTTTTGCTGAGGGTAAGAGCACTAAATCGTACACTCCCTTATGAATATAGAACCGGGTTACAATCTGAAAGTGATTACAAGCCATTGTGTTGAGCTCAAAACGTTGAATGTTTTGTGACAAGCTCAACCCAAGATAGATTGTTCTACCCGTTGTTAGGATAAGTTATCATTAAAGATACACTTTCCTTTATATGAAGTTCGAGTTACAGTCTAACATTTAACTGTAAGTCGTTTACATGAGCTTAAAAACTTTGAATGTTTTTATCAATAGCTCATGACCAAGAAAATATTATTTTCCCGTTGTTAAGGATAAGTTATCATCCATGATGAACTTTCCTTTCTTTGAGGCACGAGTCACAATCTGAAGTAATTGTAAATCATTGAAATGACATGTTTTAAAAAATATTTACAACTCTCATTCGAGCTTTATGTGCACACCCGTGTCGTTATTGAGCGACATTTCTAGGTACGTCCATATTATCGATACTGAAAGACATGTCGAGAAGAATATTTTCGGTATTTTGAAAGATTTTTCATTTTTCAATTTTTTTTTATATTGATATTTACATTTTATTTTAATTTTGTGTTTTCTAAAATTTTGCGAAAATAATCCAAAATAGATTTTTGTACAACAGAAAAAGGTGATATAGAATGTACAGAATTGGAATCCTTTAGAGAAGAAGAAGTGGGTTCATAATCCGCTGTTGTACCTACAATGACAGAAGAAGAGTTTGCACAAATACTAGTGTTAGGATCAACAAATTATTTTTCTACATTCAAAACATTCGCATTCGTGCTAGCGCAGGTTTCACCACTCTTTTCTATTGGAATCCACTTAAGACCAACTTCCTTGAAGATCCTACCCGTTGGTTTCCACTGAAGACTAGATTTGGAAGTAGTTTTCTCATGCACAGCGGAAGACTTCTTTGGAGAGCAACTATGTCCTTTTTTAATCCACATTTCAGATTTGGTGTTATTGCTTTTCTTTGCTACGGTTTTGTATCTCCTTGTTGTCTTATTGGATTCTTCACTATTTCTATGTCCAAAGGCACGAGATTTAACCTCATAGAGGTATTGCAGAATGCAATGACCATGATTTCAATTGTGAATGCCCTTTTTGAAAGTTTACGGACATAAAATTAATAGTCGTGTGATAAGATCGAACTCGGGATTACAGGATTGCACACATTACGTAAAGGGTTAATTTTATTTATTAAATATATTTTATATATTTATTAAATCAAACCAAAGCTTAACTAACGATCGTTAATAATTAAGAGTTAAGTATAAACGACCGTTATGGAATTAAATAGAAGGAAGAAGAAGAAGACAAAAATTACGGAAACACCCCCTGGGGGTGTGTCGACCGTCGGCTACAAGGGGGGGCAAAAGGAAAGATTTTCTTTCCTAATTCGTTTATTACTTGGAGACCAAGGATTCCCAAGGCTATATAAACAACCCCAAGGCCTTCATAATTTTTATCCCTCTCTCTCTCTCTTTCTGTTGCTTTAATCGTAGACCACAACCCCACAAGGGTTTTCTTTTGTTTTTGTTTTAGCTATTTTATCTAGTCCTAGCCTTTCTCTAGGGTTGTTGGGTAGATATTCCACAAGCGTAGAAGCTCGGTTTGATCGTGCTAGAATCACGGTTAGCTCGTTGTATTACGTGTATACAAGAACGTAATATAGTCTTACTTAAACTATATCTTGGTGGTGTTCGTCATAAACCCTAATTGGTGATTGTTCCGTTATCTTGTGGATATTATCTAGGATAAAGGTATGTAACCCTAATTAGATTAATTATAATTGTGTTATTTTTATGATCTGGTTAAATCGCTTTCTCTATGTGTGCTTTGCTCTTATTTACGGTTTTAAATAATTGTTATGAACTATATAAACCTTCAATGGCATCGAGAGTCGTTTTAACATGTTATAATTATCGAGATCTAAAGGTTTTTTAACTAATAATAATTTGTGTAAAAAATTACATGTTGTTTTTTATGTTTTATCAAAAATAAGGGGTTTTGTTTTTTATTGTTTTTTAAAATTAGCTTTGGCTGAATTTTTTATTAAAATTTTTTTTTGTAAACCCTAAAATTACATTGTAATTATCTTTAGATGTTTGCATTAATTAATTGTTATGTCATTTGTGGTTACGATCCGTAGTATTTAATTGTTAAGAGAATGTGGGAGATCCGTGATGAACGTGCATGTTTTTTCATGGATCATATATTTTTGTATGCTATTTGCTTTATTTGAATCAAAGTTTTAAAACTAAGGACTTTTTATGTTTATAAAAACCCTAGATTTGATGTTCTTTGAATAAACTGTTATGCATGTGGCTATTTGATTTAGTTTTTTTGTACTACTTGTTTTCTTGCATTTTATATATTCTATGTTGTAAACAAGGGTAATTTTTTCCAAGCAAAATAATATTGACTAAATCTTATCAAAATTAATGAATTGTTTTGAGATCTAAATTACATATGATTTGCGTTGATTGGAATAGAAATAATAACTTAACGGCCTACTCAATTTTGACAAACTATAAAGTGGGTATAACGCACCGCTGGTCATGTACCCGGTTAAGGAAGGAGGTGTTATGCTTCAGCGCTGACCAAATTCCCGGCTCGCCTGTGCGTCAAAGTTGGAATTACCTACGGTTGTTATTTGCATAATTCCTTAAGGATGATTTAACCGCATTAATTCACATACGAAACACAATGATTAAGGTTATTGCTTTGTGCTTTAGCCAAGTTCTAGGAACGTAATGTGTGAATTTAGTTGTGGGTAAAATCTTTAATTGGTTTAACCAATCCTCAACTTGTGGATATGTGGCGAAATCTTTTAGTCTCACCAAAAAGTTTACTAAGTGTTTTATTAAACTTATGTGATGAGACTGCAATTATACATAGTCTCATCGTCCAAATCGGGCTTAAAAGGCTTAAAATATCATCAAAATACCCCTATATATGCTTGTATTTGTGTCTTGTGTATTTTAGGTACGGATATCGTGAAATCAACAAAAGATCACAAGAATGAAGCAAAAACGAACACGAGAAACGAAGCCGCACAAAGAACCGGGCCCAAATATGGAATTTCCAAAATTACCCTTGAAGAATTGAAGATTGACAAGAATGGTCCCTCAACTTTGGAAGACTTGGTAATTTATACCCTTGTAAAACTCATAAATTACATTAGGGTCCCTAAATTACCAAGAGTATACAAGAAAAGCCCTTGAAGATTGCATTTATTGCACCTTTGGTCCTTATTCAAAGTTTGAAAGTATATTGGGCCATTTTTAGCAAGTTGATAAAAGTTGTTAAGAAGAAATGGGGCGTTGACAAAGTTTAATTACAAAGTGAACACAATTTTGTTGGGTCAAAAAGTTGATGTGGCAGAAACTCAAAAACGAAGAAAACATGAAGAAATTGTCCAAGCGTTGTCAAGAGTTAATCAAGCGTTGACAAGAGTTAATTAGGCGTTGATGGCTCAAGCATTGTCGTGTGCAATCCAAGCATTGTCACATGCAATTCAAGCATTGACAAAACGTAGACAAAGAAGCTTATGGAAGCTTCTATTTAGATAAACATGCAAAAGATATTTTGCATAAGTTTATTTAAATAGAAGATTTACTTGTTTATTCATTCGTATCTCTTGTAAACCCTAATCCTTACACTATAAAAGGAACAAGGGTCTTAGGTTTTATTCATAACGTTAATTCACAATGTAAACCTAAAGCGTGTGTCGACTAGACGTGGGATTCAATGTATAAACGTCTAGTGATTGTTAATTATTAATATAGTTAGCATTCCAATTGTGTTTTAATTCATGTTTTGTGCCTAAACACCTTGTTAATGGTTGTTGTTCTAATTCCGCTTTGATTATGTTAATCATATGAACAATGATCATTCCTAGTATCTTCAAAGATCCGGAAACCAAGGTTTCCACAATTGGTATCAG
This sequence comes from Glebionis coronaria, assembly GCA_025667525.1. NCBI lineage: Eukaryota > Viridiplantae > Streptophyta > Magnoliopsida > Asterales > Asteraceae > Glebionis > Glebionis coronaria. Next base: position 17,190,207 of record CM046879.1, on the reverse strand, counting down.
AGCCTCGTGGCTCGTGATACTAGGACCAACAAGGTGTTCGTGTTTCGAGAAGAAAAGAAAAATTCGTCTAGGGTTTTTCTGGACGTTTTTGTGTGCGCAGCAGTATTCCGAAGGCCATACCTTTTTATTGAACCGTTAGATCGCCACGAAATATTATATGTGTGTTCTACATACATATATCTAGATATCCACCGGAGGGATTGTCGAGATCTATCCCCAAGAAAAAGTTATTAAGCGTCAAAGTCAGCAGGGGTCATATGTTGTTTTCTGTGAACAGTAATAGTAAAAACGCGATTTCTCCTTCATTAACCGTTGGATCGTCGTGAAATTTGATCCGTAGGTTCTTGACACATATGTCTAGGATCTGACCGAAGGGATCTTCGATCTGAGCGTTTATGAAGAAGTTATTCGCTTTCGAAGTTCACTGCAGTTTATGGATTTTCACATGAAATAATGATTTAGGGTTTATAAAACCCTAGATCAATTAGCCACTGATGGGAGTTATTTAGACGCTGATAGATGTTGGTGTGACGCTGATAGATGTTGGTGTGACGCTGACAAGCCATGGATGAGACGCTGATGGCCAGGCGCTGACAGGTACAAAGTTGGCGCTGACAGGAATAAGTTAAGCGCTGTTGGGAAGCGCTGACACTTGTTGTCCGATATATACATTTTTCAACGCTGATAAGTGTTGTCCGATATTGGACAACACACAGTGTTGATATCTTGGACAGTGAAGGATATTGGACAACAAAAGGAATAGTTGCTGTTTGCGAAAATTGGTACGTTTTAAGCACACAAAAAGGTGGTATTTACACACGAAGGTACATAGAATCTCCGTTTTAATCTAGAATATCATGTTGATATTTATGGCTCGGATATTTTTAAAAGGAACTAATGATCTTAAAGCGAGTTAGCAACTATTTGTGAAAATTTGATGGATATTTTAAACTATGTAATCGGGATAGCCTTGTGAAAAGAGTTATCCATCAGGATCTTTTACATATGGTATGAAGATGTTATTCCATTAAAATCGTCATGAAGAGGTGTTAGCTTAAGGGGAAGAATTCTTATGGTAAGTTTGATGATTGAAGAAGATTTTCGCGAGTTTGTGTTCTATCATATCTTAAAGTCATGCACTTCCAGCCACTGACTTTTAAAGGTAACTAGTTCGTGCTTTACATGGTTGGTGATGAAGACTTGTCATAACACTTGAAGGAGTTACATTATCGTGCTCAGTGTCTCACAAAGGATGAGAATATTGACAAGGGATTGAGGTCTACTTATACTTTGTGCCATGAGTATAAGTTCTTAGTCACGTGGATAGTACAAGACATGGAACACAAGGTTGGGTTATTCTACTTCTACATCAAAAATATTATATTTATTGTTCTTCAAGATCATTACATAGAGCTACATATGGAGAATCTTCAACATTGCAATATTGTTTACTTCCTTGTTGATGTGACAAAAAGGGGAAGAAATACGTGCTACACTTGAGGGGAAGCAACTTGAAGATCATGTACAACTTACAAGAGATACACATAGAGTTTTGCCACTATCAACTAGGGGAAGATTGTTGGGTCAAAAAGTTGATGTGGCAGAAACTCAAAAACGAAGAAAACATGAAGAAATTGTCCAAGCGTTGTCAAGAGTTAATCAAGCGTTGACAAGAGTTAATTAGGCGTTGATGGCTCAAGCATTGTTGTGTGCAATCCAAGCATTGTCACATGCAATTCAAGCATTGACAAAACGTAGACAAAGAAGCTTATGGAAGCTTCTATTTAGATAAACATGCAAAAGATATTCTGCATAAGTTTATTTAAATAGAAGATTTACTTGTTTATTCATTCTTATCTCTTGTAAACCCTAATCCTTACACTATAAAAGGAACAAGGGTCTTAGGTTTTATTCATAACTTTCATTCACAATGTAAACCTAAAGCGTGTGTCGACTAGACGTGGGATTCAATGTATACACGTCTAGTAATTGTTAATTATTAATATAGTTAGCAGTCCAATTGTGTTTTAATTCATGTTTTGTGCCTAAACACCTTGTTAATGGTTGTTGTTCTAATTACGCTTTGATTATGTTAATCATATGAACAATGATCATTCCTAGTAGCTTCAAAGATCCGGAAACCAAGGTTTCCACTAATTTGGAATCATGGGGACTATACTTGTCAAACAGCCAAACCAACCTCCACCAATCACTCCACCACATCATCACCACTAGCCTATCACAATCCTACACATCACCACCTCACCCACGTCACACCCCACTATCCCTAAAACCTGTTATATTAAGTTTAAATTAATATAATTAAACCCATTTCCCTCCTAAACACTTACTGTTACCACTACCACCCCTAATCCACCCCTAATTCGCCCACAAAAACCCTAATCTTATAAACCCTTAAACCAAAGGGGTTTATCCCATGATTTTCCAGATCATTAATTCACACTAACCTAATCCTATCCCAACTCCCAAAACCCATCACCCTCAACTGTGGCCCCCTCCCACATGGTGCCCTGCACCAAAAATGCTTGAAGACAAAGTGATCACAGAAAATCAACGTTCCACATCAATTTCGTGTTCCTAAAGATATAATGGACGCATCAGATTGGTCTTCATACAGCTTGCATCAACAAAGTTCCAAGAAAAGTTCACATGGGCATTTTTGACCAGCAATCTCAAGGGCATTTTCGGATTTTTGATGTATTAGGGTTTCATGTAGCTAGTTATTCTAGAATTTTCTTCTAGTTAGTATAAATATGGGTGCTTGTACCCATTTGTTCTTGTTCCAGAATTTTTGTAAGATTTTAACTTTATTAATGAAAATGAACAATTTAACATTTTGCAAGATTCTGAGTTCCAAGTTTATTATTTGTTAAGTTTATCTTATTCAGTTTGAAAATCAGTTTAAGAGAAAAAGGTTTTCACTTATATCAAAAAGTTTTCAAAGAATCTGTTTTTTTGAAGTTTTTTTTATAAGCCAAGAGATAGGCTAGCTTAAGCCATAAGCTAGGCTTATACTCTTATAAGCTTTATATCCAGGTCATTTTTGCTCTCCTTGTCTTATCTTGACAGGTACAAATCTAGTATATTGTTTGTGGTGGTGGCCTTTTCTTTTGAAGTCCATCATCATCAACATCTTGTCATACCAAACAGCATCCTTCCTTGAAGTGATCAGCTCAAGCCCGATCTTGATGGAAAAGGCAAAAGCTGCCTTAGTGATCCCTGGATGTAGGGTCACAAGGTAATACCTTTTTCTTACTTTCTATACTTGCTTGATTTGCTTTGTGTTCTTGATGATTTTTGGAATTAGGTTGTTAGGATGATAAACAAATGCTAGATATTGCTCTCTTGTTAGTTTAAAACAGGTTAGAGTAGGTTTGTATGGATTTGGTGCATGATAGGATAGTTTTTCTTTGCTAAATTTCAAGTTCCTGTTTTTAAAGGGGTGTTTGGATTTAGGTTTTAAATTCAGTTTGTGTGATGAATTTGATTTGAAAGCTGTTTAAATTCACACACTTGAGTGGTTTTGTGTATATTCAGTTTATTGTGTTGGATTTGGTACCATTTGGTAGGTTTTGCATGAACAAATCTTGATAAACATAGTCCAAAAATCAGTAACACCCTTGCTACCTTGATTTTTGGTGAATTTGCTTTATCAATCTTTTGACTTGATAGGATATAGGGTAGGTTAGGATTTGTATGTGCTTTGAGGAAGTTTGTGAGTGGATTGAGTGAGTTTTGGCCAACCAAAACTCACCCAATTGCCAAACACATCAGCAAACAAGCCAACAGCCCCCATTCCTAAATCAGTAACTGAGATTAGGGTTTTTCTTCTTGATTTTGTTAAGTAACTTGGTGTTTTTAGCTTTTATTTGACTCCGCACAACCCAACTGGTTGTGAGGGTGCCTTTGTTTGCCCACAAAATCAAGTAATACTCAAGATACAAGCCATAAGGCTCCCAGGCCTTGTTTTTATAACTGGAAGTGGAAACTCAGTTCCCACTGTTAGTGTAAGCAGTTGCCACTGCTTTGCTAGAAAACAAAAGGGTCACATGTCACTTTCAGTTTTCTAACTTTTTTGTCTTTAGTGGTGAAAAATAGGATTTAGCATTTCATTTTTGTTTCATTATTTATCTTATTTATTTTCTGATTTTTCCATTAAATTAGTTTTCAGTTACTGTTCATTTTCCATTTTTAGATTAAATTGCATTTTAAATACTTTTTTATTAACTGTTTTTTGTCTTTTAGTGTAAAATTTTAATATTTTTTAGTTTTAAAAATTTTCTTATATTTAGAAAAATATTTTAAGACTTGTTGTTCAAAAACATTTTACTGTTCACTTTTAATTAATTTTTAGATTTTATTTAGTTTAATTAGGTTTTTAATTGTATACTGTTTTGTCTTTTAGTGAAAAATATTTAATTTTTCAAACTTTTTCATTTTTATACTGTTCATTAGTATAATTTAGGATTTTTAAAATTGTCAAATAATTTTTAGCATTATTTTATTATTTTTAATCATTATTTTAGTTTAAAAATAGTTTTTAGAGTTTTAAAAATAGAAAAATAGTATTTAAAATTTAGGAAAAATACTTTTTAGTTTTTAAATAATATAGGTGAGTTATTTGTTCAATTAAATAATATTTTGGGCTTCTTCTTAATTATATTTAATTTTTGGGCTTTAATTAGCATTAAAAATTGAATATTTAATTAATAAAAGGTTTTAAAATTTGTTTATTGGATTTTTATCCTTATTTATATTATTTTAAACTTATTTTTCATTTTTAATTTGTTTTTAGCTTAAAATTTTTAAACTTTCACGTTTTACGTACTTACGTTCGCGTTTTACGTCATTCGTCGTAGTTCAGTTGTAATCGTAGCTCGTCTTTGTTTTTCTTTCTTTTCTCATCCAAAAACGACACTACCCCAAACTTTTGATTATATCTATTGGCACATTGATACACACACCTCCTCGAGAACGAACCCGCATTTATTCGGTTTTACGTTTTTCCTTAAACGTGCAACTTAATACTTGCCCGCATTATACGCTTTGTTTTTCCTAAAACAAAGGTGTACAAATACTCAATATCAAAATGGCGCCGCTGCCGGGGAGGTGTTTTTAGTGTGCCGTTATTAGTATCATGTTTGTGTGAGTGGTGCGTTTTTGCTTTTCAAATTTTGGAAAGGGTGAATATCGTACATACTCATTTTTGTTATTTTTCTTTGTTATATTATAGTATCCAAATAAATTGTGTTTAGTTTTCCTAAACTAAACACACAACAATCATTTTACTATATTGTAGATATATTGGTTTTCGTTTTTCTTGTGAATATATTATTACTATATTGTATTTACGTAAGAACAATAAATATACAAGTACTCCAAAAGCGTGAAAACGTAACCTTGATTCGGGATTTCATCACTCGATCATTGTATTCGAATCCAAAGCAGAAGTAAAAGGCAAAATAGATAAATACTTTCGTGAGGCTTAATTTCAATTAACACAAACTATAAGGTGGGTAATAGATTGACCTTGAAGCAACAACGATTAATTACGATTGCTATAAAACAAGCTCGTATTTTATCTTTGTTACCCTTTCTTAATAATGAGAAACAACTTGAAAGAACCGAGCCGGCTCATTCTTCAACAGGAAAGCAGTCAGATCCTTGCTAGGGAGCTCGCAGTTTCATGTTCCTAAGGGAAAACGGCTCTTAAGTGCTTAGCGCCGTCTCGTTTCCCCCGCTAGCTTGTGCGTGTTTTGAGAAAAAGGGCTAATCGAGGATTTGCCAACCAAAGTATTATCTACGTATATATATTTGCTTGTTTTCAAGATTAAACCCTCTTGAACGTTTTGGTGTTCCACCAACGTTCTAAAGTCATCGAAGGCGTTCACTTCACCTGATCGTTTTCATTCCTTGAGGCTCCTTCAATCGAGAAAGTCGATTCGAGGAGAGATTTATAGATTTGAGTCTACGTAATACAACAAAAATCCAAAAAAATTAAAAACAATCAAAAATAAAAAATATTCCTCTTACCCATATCCATTAATTCTATTTCTAACCCTCTAGTGTTTAATTCTCGTAACACCGTTCTCGTTGCATCATGTCGAACAATGGTGGATATTATTCGTGTCCATATTGTGGAGGCCCGCCCGATGGTGCCAATTGTTTTTATTGTGAGGTTATTGGAGGTCGAGGGGGTTATATCTATAACCCCGCTCCACGTGATCATGGTAACAATTTTCAATCTTACGACCAAGGTCGCCCATTGTCTTCGTTTTATTCGTCGTATGATCCGTCTTTTAATTGCAATGATGAGTCTAATCATAATGCCTTTAATTATTTTGTGAGACGAAATAATGAGAAATTAACGATGGTGGAAGAACAAATGACGAGCCTTAAGGAAACTTGTAATAAACGAATGGCAACCCAAAGGGAAACTTTCAAAAAAATGGAAAACGATTATGACACCCTTATTGAAGAGCAAAAACGTCTGTATGATCAAAATCAAGAGATGTGGAAAGGATACGTGGATAGCATCAGGGAAAATCATGCTAATGAGAGAGATAAAATTCTTTTAATGTTCGAGGGCTTAGTGGAAATTTTTAATTCTTTGTCAAATAACACCAATCCTAATTCTGAGGGAGAGGTTAAAGCCTTATCGACTCCTAAGACTCGTACGTCGCGAATTGATCCATATCTCTCGAATTTTAGAGTCGTGCAACCTTCATCGTCTTGCAAAAACATAGAGGAAACGAAAAAGTCATCTAACGTAGTTTTGAAACATGTTTTTGAAAATAAACCAAAGGAAAAACTCGTAGGATACTTGGGAGTATTAAATCTTGTACCTTCTAAACCTAATTTTTCTAATGAGGATGAAATTATTGAGGATTTTCTAAATCAATATACACTTAATTTTGACAAAGAAATTCCATTAAATGATTTTGAAAAAGAAAAATGTGAAAAGGTTTTAAAGGAAAGCATTGAACCCTCGTTTTTACAAGATGAACGAAAATTAATTCCGAAGGGACGTGTTAGTAGTTTTGCTAAAATGTTTGAAAACCCACGTTCGATCCCTTCGAAGAAAAAAGTTGAAACCGTCAAGGCAAAATCGTCACGAGACGAGCCTTTTACTCCTAATCCCACATCGAGTGAGATTTTGGATTTATCATGTGAGAAGTCCGCCGACGGCCTTGCTCACATCGATATGTTTTTCGATATCGAGGTCGAAACGTCAAAGGCAAAATCTTCAATCGAAGAGCCTTCTTTTCCTAGTTTCACGACAGTTGAAGCTAGCGACTCGATTATCGACGATTTTATTGCTCAACCTCTTCCACGAGGAAGAGAAGACGTTTTTGATCCCGATGGCGATTTTTCCGAGATCAAACGTTTTCTAGATGATCCGCCTTCTATTTTCGAGTTTGATGAGGACCGTTGCGTTAGCCCGGAGGGGGATGTTTTATTAATCGATTCACGTTTTAAAAATTCAAATCCTCCTCCCGCCCTCAAGATAAATGTGGAAATTTTAAGTGTGCCTAGAATTGTTTTAGAAACACCAAATATTTTCAATTTAATCAACTTGGGTTTTCGTAACAAAGAGTTAAAAAATAAAAAAGGGAATGATTTTAAAATTGATTTGAAATTTTTTCCAAAGTTAACTCCGTCGTCACCTCGCTTAATTGAGCTTGCTACAAACGCGTCTACTTCTTTTGACGACGTTTTGTGTGGACTTAGTATGGGGGAAGCCCCATTTGTTTCCTCACACTTCTCCACCGAGGACAAGATTTTTGACCCCGGTATCACGTTTAAGATAAAATCTCGGTCTTTTACCGAAGTAGTCACTAGAAGATCCTTCTACACTTACGGTATGAGTTTACCTCAAGTAACTCGATTTGTTTGCCCACCTAATGTCCCACCCTTCTCTTCTCATTCTATTTTCTTGTGTCCCATTGGGACGTTGTTACTTGAAGTCGTGTTGTTTCGTTTATCATCCGAAACGAAGACACGATCTTTGATCCCGGTATAGAGTTTTTGCCTTTATACACGGTTGCTTTTGGGCCTTGATTACATGTAAGTCCCACCAAAAATGACCGAACCAAGGATATCCCTAAATGATCACATTTATGGGGATTCGAGTCGAGCTTTTGACTCGGTTATCAAAAACAAGGTGCCTCGTGGGGGAGACCCATGCTTATCCATGTACATATTATTGCTTTGTAAATAGTTTAATGTGAGGGGATTTGTGCCCTTACAACCTTTGTTCTGTGGTTGTTCGTGATTGTGATTCATTAGGTACATCGACATCATTGAAGCCTCTCGTGTTCGTTTTACGTAACACTCAAGCTTCGATTGTTGCCTTTGGAGATTTCGATATCCGATGATATCCTTTTATGTTCTAACATTTATCTTATTAGCATAATTCATAAACGGCTTTTAGGTTATTCGTTTTACCCTTTCCATGCTCGAGATTAAGCATTCGACTACGTCTCTAGTATGGGGGTGTTTCACCCCTAGACTCGAAACATTGAGGACAATGTTTAGTTTTAGTATGGGGGGGTGAGTAGATACTTCACCTTGCTTACGTCAACACGCAATCCAAATTTCATCTTTTTGTTATCATTTTGTTGCAAATAAGGCTAAAAATGGCCAAATCTTAAAATTTTTCGTATTTTTCATAAGTGTTTAAGACACGAATGTAGGTTTTCCGATGGTGAGCATAAGAGTAATTTTTGACTCGACCGTGCGTGTTGAGCACTTAGCTTTGATTCCTTAACTACACATTAGGCTAAGTCTCTTAAATGAGGACGAGATATGATAGGGTTAATTATAGGTTACTATGCTAAACGTAGAGTACTCGTATTCTTTCAAAAACTCATGTGTTCTCGTTGTTTGCTTATTCTCCCTTCGCATGTAAATATTTTTTGCTTAATAAATATTGACTTAGCGGTTTAGTTAGGATTGTTGAGTTTCTAGTCTTTTCTAGTAGCTTCCGTGTAATTAAATTGGGAAGACATTAAGGTATCGCCAGCGTCACGGTTTTGAAGTATTGGCACCCGAATAATCAAAAGCTTCACCCAATAATAAGATTTCAAGTGCTCACCTAAATCAAGCAAACAATTTGAAGCCCCACAAGGCCGAAAAATCTATGCAAAATTGAAAGTGAATCAAGCCTTAATCTTCGAAGCTTTAAAGATCCAAAATTCGCCTTAGCGTGAGGATATACGTCTTTGGCTAATAAAACTACTGATGAGGTGGATAGTAAAAGGAAAGGCAAGACCGAAGTCATAATAAAAGCTTTATGGCGAAGTTGAATAAAAGATGGAGGTAAACCAAAGATAATAAAGCCCTTCCGTTAGGGGGCGTATAAAAGTCTTGGTAATAAGTCTCATGTTCAAAACCGTTATAAAACCGTTTTATCGATTCTTCTTGTTGACTTAATTTTTTGACATCGTTGTCTATTGGGAGGGGTTATTGATTTGATGGTCTTGGTTACACCGTTAGGACTCTATTTTTAGACCTAAATCTTAAGTCAAACAGTGTATCCTCGTGAAACATTCAAGACAATATAAGAGATACAACTAAGGAATAATGGGAGGATAAGCACGTGATTAGGGCATATGAGTAGTGTTAGCATTGCTAACTTATAATGACGATGATCTCGTTACATGCTTAGCATGGAATTTGGTGAAAATCGAGGACGACGAAATTATTTCTAACGAAGCATTCATGTGTTCTTGTTCTATGATCCCAAAAGTCAAATTTTCGTGATGATAACAATACATTATGTCTAAAACGCGTGTAGTAGTTTATTTAAGTTTATGTCTTCAATAAATGTCATCATAAAATGAATTTTGTAAGTGCTAAGATACCTAATTCTAGCATTGCGTGGGGACACGACAATGGTTTAGTATGGGGGAGTGATGAGACTGCAACTATACATAGTCTCATCGTCCAAATCGGGCTTAAAACGCTTAAAATATCATCAAAATACCCTATATATGCTTGTATTTGTATCTTGTGTATTTTAGGTACGGATATCGTGAAATCAACAAAAGATCACAAGAATGAAGCAAAAACGAACACGGGAAACGAAGCCGCACAAAGAACCGGGCCTAAATATGGAATTTACAAAATTACCCTTGAAGAATTGAAGATTGGCAAGAATGGTCCCTCAACTTTGGAAGACTTGTAATTTATACCCTTGTAAAACTCATAAATTACATTGGGGTCACTAAATTACCAAGAGTATACAAGAAAAGCCCTTGAAGATTGCATTTATTGCACCTTTGGTCCTTATTCAATGTTTGAAAGTATATTGGGCCATTTTCAGCAAGTTGATAAAAGTTGTTAAGAAAAATGGGGCGTTGACAAAGTTTTATTACAAAGTGAACACAATTTGGAATCATGGGGACTATACCTGTCAAACAGCCAAACCAACCTTCACCAAATGACTCCACCACATCATCACCACCAGCCTATCACAATCCTACACATCACCACCTCACCCACGTCACACCCCACTATCCCTAAAACCTGTTATATTAAGTTTAAATTAATATAATTAAACCCATTTCCCTCCTAAACACTTACTGTTACCACTACCACCCCTAATCCACCCCTAATTCGCCCGCATAAACCCTAATATTATAAACCCTTAAACCAAAGGGGTTTATCCCACGATTTTCCAGATCATTAATTCACCCTAACCTAATCCTATCCCAACTCCCAAAACCCATCACCCTCAACTGTGGCCCCCACCCACATGGTGCCCTGCACCAAAAACGCTTGAAGACAAAGTGATCATAGAAAATCAACGTTCCACATCAATTACGTGTTCCCAAAGATATAATGGACGCATCAGATTGGTCTTCATACAGCTTGCATCAACAAAGTTCCATGAAAAGTTCACATGGGCATTTTTTACCAGCAATCTCAAGGGCATTTTCGGATTTTTGATGTATTAGGGTTTCATGTAGCTAGTGATTCTAGAATTTTCTTCTAGTTAGTATAAATATGGGTGCTTGTACCCATTTTTCTTGTCCTAGAATTTTTGTAAGATTTTAACTTTAATAATGAAAATGAACAATTTAACATTTTGCAAGATTCTGAGTTGCAAGTTTATTATTTGTTAAGTTTATCTTATTCAGTTTGAAAATCAGTTTAAGAGAAAAAGGTTTTCACTTATATCAAAAAGTTTTCAAAGAATATGTTTTTTTTGAAGTTTTTTTATATAAGCCAAGAGATAAGCTAACTTAAGCCATAAACTAGGCTTATACTCTTATAAGCTTTATATCCAGGTCATTTTTGCTCTCCTTGTCTTATCTTGACAGGTACAAATCTAGTATATTGGTTGTGGTGGTGGCCTTTTCTTTTGAAGTCCATCATCATCAACATCTTGTCATACCAAAGAGCATCCTTCCTTGAAGTGATCAGCTCAAGCCCGAGCTTGATGGAAAAGGCAAAATCTGCCTTGGTGATCCCTGGATGTAGGGTCACAAGGTAATACCTTTTTCTTACTTTCTATTCTTTCTTGATTTGCTTTGTGTTCTTGATGATTTTTGGAATTAGGTTGTTAGGATGATAAACAAATGCTAGATATTGCTCTCTTGTTAGTTTAAAACAGGTTAGAGTAGGTTTGTATGGATTTGGTGCATGATAGGATAGTTTTTCTTTGCTAAATTTCAAGTTCCTGTTTTTAAAGGGGTGTTTGGATTCAGGTTTTAAATTCAGTTTGTGTGATGAATTTGATTTGAAAGCTGTTTAAATCACCCACTTGAGTGGTTTTGTGTATATTCAGTTTATTGTGTTGGATTTGGTATCATTTGGTAGGTTTTGCATGAACAAATCTTGATAAACATAGTCCAAAAATTAGTAACACCCATGCTGCCTTGATTTTTTGTGAAATTGCCTTATCAATCTTGTGACTTGATAGGATATAGGGTAGGTTAGGATTTGTATGTGCTTTGAGGGAGTTTGAGCGAGTTTTGGCCAACCAAAACTCACCCAATTGCCAAACACATCAGCAAACAAGCCAACAACCCCCATTCCTATATCAGTAACTGAGATTAGGGTTTTTCTACTTGATTTTGTTAAGTAACTTGGTGTTTTTAGCTTTTATTTGACTCCCCACAACCCAACTGGTTGTGGGGGTGCCTTTGTTTGCCCACAAAATCAAGTAATACTCAAGATACAAGCCAAAAGGCTCCCCTTGTTTTTATAACTGGAAGTGGAAACTCAGTTCCCACTGTTAGTGTTAGCATTCCCACTGCTTTGCTAGAACACAAAAGGGTCACATGTCACTTTCAGTTTTCTAACTTTTTTGTCTAGTGGTGAAAAATAGGATTTAGCATTTCATTTTTGTTTCATTATTTTTCTTATTTATTTTCTGATTTGTCCATTAAAATAGTTTTTCAGTTACTGTTCATTTTCCATTTTTTAGATTAAATTGCATTTTAAATACTTTTTTATTAACTGTTTTTTGTCTTTTAGTGTAAAATTTTAATATTTTTTAGTTTTAAAAATTTTCTTATATTTATAAAAATATTTTAAGACTTTTAGTTCAAAAACATTTTACTGTTCACTTTTTAATTAATTTTTAGATTTTATTTAGTTTAATTAGGTTTTTAATTGTATACTGTTTTGTCTTTTAGTGAAAAATATTTAATTTTTCAAACTTTTTCATTTTTCTACTGTTCATTAGTATAATTTAGGATTTTTAAAATTGTCAAATAATTTTTAGCATTATTTTATTATTTTTAATCATTATTTTAGTTTAAAAATAGTTTTTAGAGTTTTAAAAATAGAAAAATAGTATTTAAAATTTAGGAAAAATACTTTTTAGTTTTTAAATAATATAAGTGAGTTATTTGTTCAATTAAATAATATTTCGGGCTTTTTCTTAATTATATTTAATTTTTGGGCTTTAATTAGCCTTAAAAATTGAATATTTAATTAATAAAAGGTTTTAAAATTTATTTATCGAATTTTTATCCTTATTTATATTATTTTAAACTTATTTTTCATTTTTAATTTGTTTTTAGCTTAAAAGTTTTAAATTTTCACGTTTTACGCACTTACGTTCGCGTTTTACGTCATTCGTCGTAGTTTAGTTGTAATCGTAGCTCGTCTTTGTTTTTCTTTCTTTTCTCATCCAAAAACGACACTACCCCAAACTTTTGATTATATCTATTGGCACATTGATACACACATCTCCTCGAGAACGAACCCGCATTTATTCGGTTTTACGTTTTTCCTTAAACGTGCAACTTAATACTTGCCCGCATTATACGCTTTGTTTTTCCTAAAACAAAGGTGTAAAAATACTCAATATCATTATGCTATGGAGATGTATGCATGCTTCTCCATACATTATTTTGAAACCAAAAATCTATACCCTAAAATTTAAGTCTTATGCCATCTAATTGACGAACACTTGAAGTTACAATTATCGTCATATGAGATTCGAGGAGATGTTGTGATGAAAAGAAAACGTTCATAGAATGAGAATTCGCATGAATGTTTTACGTTCTTTAGATTAGTCAACTTAATTAAGTTACTCAATGAGAACTGGAAACTTAAGGCGTAAAGTAGGGATGAAACATGTTAGAATGCAAATGATTTTGGCAATGTAAATCCCTAACATATCTAGAAATTGCAAATTTGTTTGTCAATTATTGTTCGACAAGTTACTGTGTTGAATACATTTGTCACTAGCATATCAACTGATGTGATGACTTTATGTCAATATGGATTCTAGTTTCAAGGAAAATACTATGGTTTTTTATTACCGGGGTAATTTTATTTTCATGAATGGTATTATCAAAAATACTAATGTTTGAACTTAATTCTGTAGAAATGGCTCAACCCGAAAACAATATGACGTTAAGTTCAGCGTTCAAAGCTTTCTTTGATCGTCCTGAACTTACTGGCTCAAACTTCAATGATTGGTATTGCTCACTTGTAACACCAGTGAAAGTGCCGTATGATGCTAAGTTATTGTCTCAAGAGCTGTTCAGTATGAGCATCTCTCTTAAGTTGTGGCTCACTTGTGGATGTGATATCCCGAGCCCAACATTATTTATTTAATCCTATTTTACGTATATTTTTGAAATTTTTAAGAAATTTCGTTTGCTATATATTTGACGGTTTAAGTTGAAACCGACGTTTACGGTCGTAATTTAACGATTGACGATTTAAGAAGAACCGATAACGACTACGATACCGATGGATGCCCAAATTTCTATAATTATTGACGATTTATCGATAATGTAATTTTTCGAGAATTTTACTTACGGTTCGTGTTAAGTTGAGTCGGGTGAGTTTTATAGCCTTCCGAGTACATTTAAAGTATCCCAAAAATATTTTGGAGTGTTCGGGATGATTTCCGACTCCCGTAAAATTTTCAAAATTGACTAGTGAGTCGAAACCGCAAAGTTTTAATGGCGTTTTTACTTAAGGCCAAAAGAAACCAAAAATTACACTTTGGTCCCTCCCAATGCACCAAAAAGCCACAAAATGACACAAACACAAACACATAGTTACATTTCACAAAAATAAATCAAACCACTCTCTCTCTTTGTCCTTAGGCCGACGGCCAAACACAAACACCACCACAAATCCACCATTTTTCTTGAGTTTTCACAAAAATTAAGGTTAGACCACATCTAATCTTGTCATTCCCCACATATCTATGTACTTAAATCCCACATGCATTCAAGTAAATTTTCCAAAAATTTTCAAGGTGATCCAAATTCGTTTTTGAGGCTAATTGTTGTAATGCATGTTTAATTCATGTGTTTATAGTATCAATTAATCCATAAAACAAGATGGGTTTTATGTTATGGGTTCTCCACAGCCCCTAAAAGCCACGAATTTTTGGGGTTTTGGGGTGTGTTCAAGGTGTTTGATGAAATGTCATGGGTTTGTGTTTATAAGGGTGTTTTGGGTGTGTTTGAATGGGTATAAGTGATTGCATGTTTGTTTTTATATTTTTAGATTATAAGGTTGTTGATCAATAGGGGTTAGGACTGAAAATTTGTGTGTGGTTGTGATTAGGGAAGCTTAGGATGATGCCTAGTGGTGATTAGTAGGTTTGGAATCGAGCTTAAGCATGATTTTGGTGTAGTCAAATTTAGGCAGAAAGTTTGAGGCCTTTTTATAAAAATTATTTTTCCTAAAGGTCTTGAAAACTAAATGTAGTTATAGAGGGTCTTCTTATCTTTAATTTGGTATAAGGTAGAGCCCGTAACTCAAAACGAGCTAAAAGTTATGAGGTTTTAAAGATCGAGTACCAGGAGACGAGGACTTTCATAATCCGAATTTATGTAAAGTTTTAGTCAAATCCCGAGGGTCACAAGTATGAATTGGTAAATGGTCAAGGGTCAAAATTTGGTCCCAAACCTGTATAAATGAGTCTATAAGTTGACTTAGGAGTCAAAGAAGTCAAAGGTACATTTCATATAGGTCAAAGAGGTCAAAGTTGGTCGAAGTACAATTTCAGCCCGTAAAATGTAGTTTTGGAAAAGCGTTGCGTAACGGGTCGTAAAAGTAAAAACTTTTATTGGGCTTAAAAACATGTCATCTACAGGTCTTATAGGATTTTTGAGAATTTTGTCAAATTTTATAAGTATGGTTAAATATGGTAAAACAGCCCGTACTTTCGGTAAGTACCGGCGAAAATGGATAAAAATGGATAGCGTAAATAATGAGAACGAATGGTATAAAATGAGTTATGCTTGTTGTCATGTTTTTGGCGTGAGTTATAATTGTCCTAAGTGACTAGTATATATGTATTTTATACAGTACCGTAAGGTATTTAAAATGAGAGTACTCATTACGCGTTATTTGTGATAGGTGTTGATTTACCCGGGCATCCGTTTCGTCGTCAGTGATCATCCCTCGAACTACCGACTACTTAATATCTAAGGTGTGAATTTATAGCCTCGCTTATGTTTATTTCAAATTGTTTTACCCGCGAGGGAAATGCATGCTAGTTTTTAAAAGGAACGTATATCATGAATGATTGTTAGACCCGAAAGTTGCCTTAGAAATTGTGTTGAGTACCAAAGTTGCAAAAGACCCTAAATTCATGAACTATTAACTATTGTCCTGCCCTCGAGTAGGGGGAAATAGCCGATTATGCAATTTGTAGTACTACGGGGCTAACGACCCAATGCTAGCCGAGAAGCTGTACGTTGAGTAAGTTCTGCGGTAGATTATTTTGTATGAGAAATAAGGTATAATTGCAACTGATGCCTTTAGAAGGGGCACTGGTTTCATCTGAATCACGCCGGTATTTATTACGCGGGTGATTGAGTTAACGGATTAGTGTCATGAGCTTAAACACAATTGTCAGTATCCTGAATATAGATTGTTTGATCGACAAGTCTATAAATGATCACGAATGGTTTTTATTTTATATACGTTCAAATGGATTGTAAAACCTATGAATTCCACTCAACGTTTTCGTTGACCAAAAATTTTGGCATGTGTTTCAGGTAACCGCTGAAGTATAGAATGGAGCATGCATGGGATGGATGTTGTGTGTATGGCTTGGAGTCCGCTTGTTTTTCCTCCTTTTCTACTTAAACAAATTTTAAATATTAATGTGATGTTATTGTAAACTGAAATTCTTGGGTTGAGATTTATGGGGACCGAAAACGCTAAACTCTGTTGTACCCAGTGGGGTTGGAAAAACCGTGGACATGTATCATCTAACAATTTTTAAATTCAAATTTTAAGTTGACGTCTTTTTAGCGTCGTTTGATATATCTTGTGTGCAATGAATACTGTGTAGCACCCATTGTTGTAGTTCCGCTGCGCATAGCAATTGTGGGGGTGTTACAGATTGGTATCAGAGCCATGAGTTATAGAGAACTAGGTCGTTTTTGAAAATCCTAAACTATAACTTTTGGTGTCGTAAGAAGTGGTCCAAGCACACACAACTATCCTGCATGGCTCCGGTAAGAATTACTTAGCATTGCATTATATTTTAGATGTATCCCTCGAAATTGATATGAATTCCCTAAGTATTTAGTAAGTAAATACTTTGAGATATATATTGAGATATATTGTTTTGTACGTTGAGTACTTATCATCGTAATTTGCAAATTCTTGTAAGATTATATTATAGGTTGCATGTATTTGGCATAACGGGCTACATTACATTACATGGCAACACCGCGTTGTGATCCTACGTGTATGTAGGAATGGTTGTATGTATAAGTATGTAAATACTATGGTATTTAAAGGCATTGCACGCGAAGCAATGGCCCTTGGGTAATTATCGTACATGTTATAATGCGGTTTTGTTGAGAATTCGGCCTTACCGCTAATTATCAATCTTGATAATTAATTTATTGTTCGGATAATCGAATATGAACCTCGTTTGATATCCTAGATACGTAAATGATGCTTCGTAACATATTTTATATCGACTAGGTCGATCTCGATTGTCGTTATCGCACCGTGATGTGTCATTTTGGACATTTTCTTTTGAAACGTAATTTACTTACGTATTACTTTATTTCCTTTATTCCTAATGGGTTTGATATGTTAGTTCACGTAACTATAACATAGACGAAGTATAATCGACGATGCGTACATTGGGGTGGCGAATCATGTGTGTATATTATGAAACGTGGTGGAGGCGTGTTGCCATTAAATCGTTGTTTACTATTCTACTTGAATTTTAAAGATGTGTTTTAAGATAGACTGGCGTTGTGATCAAGCGCGATAACTTGGAGTTTGGTTGGTTTTTGTGTTAATTTTGTGGAGTACGATTTCGAGACTCATCCGAGGCCGATAACAACATTTAGTTGATATACGTATTCTCGTTCCATTTATTTCATTTTGTTTTGTTGATTCATTATTTTGAAGTTAATATTTTACATGACGAGGTCCGGCATTTGTGCAAGTTAAGTAAACATCGAACTCTGTTGATTGAATGATTTAAACATAAAGTGTTTTATATATTTAATATTTGGTGAATGAAACTTTCGGATAAAAATGACGTATGATGTGTCTTATAACACGTAAAATTCGTGTAGAGAATAAATGGACATTGTGGAATTATTATTTTTTTTTCTTTTTCCTTCAACCTTGGTTGGTAAATCGTAATAAGTAATTATTACTACTCGTAAAATCTTTGTTTTCATATATTAAAATTTGATACTAAAAGATTGTGATGGACTTGTTAAGAATTTGTTTAGATTAGTTCGAGAAAGGAGTTTTATAATAAAATTTGCGATATGACTGTCGAGTATATATAACTTGGATTTAGTATGAATTCATTTTCGGGTCAATGTAGCAAACTTTTGGCATAATTTGTAATATAGAGTAGAAAAATTGGTCATATATTTTGGAGGTAGAAACTTTGTAAAAATTGGTTTATTTTAAACATAAGGTTATGTATACGTATGCATTGGTGTAAACTAGAACTCGTCACTCGTTGTAGTAAATAAACTGGGATAAAATCGGAATATACACTTTAAGTATGAAATTATAATGCTTGAAATAAATTATTAAAAGTTGATGGAACGTCATTGGAAATCATTTGTTTGTTTAATTGTCGTTATAGAGAATCAATATGTGTAATTTGATGATGCTTGTTTAAAATCGTTTGAAAAATCTTTTGTTTTATTCCGCGACGAGATGTGTTAATTTTAAAATCATTTGATAATGGGCTAAGGATTAAAAGTTGAATTTTATATATTTTAAAATTATTGAGATAAGCATTTTGATTGTTTATTATATTATTATTATTGAGATTTAAGTCTCGACTAAAATCAGTAAGTATCCGAGATAATACCACGTGAAACCTCTTTATCATTTGAGTCCAATTACGCGAATATGATTTAACAAAACAGTTTTGGGGAAAACATGTGTGTAATAGAAGTCAAAGGTTGAATTTTTAAGAGTTAATGGGACTAGGTTGAGTCGTGTTGGATATGTGTATATATGTGATAATATAAGTCGTAATAATAAAAACGTAAAACTTGGGAAATTCTTACTACGTATGTTTTTGGTACTTAAGATATGAACATTAATGAGGTTTTGACACAAGTATGGAGATTTTCAAACCTAATGATTTGTCAATTATGATAACCGAGTCACCGCGTCTACTAATGTTAATAATTTCCGAGAGATTGAAATTTTTCCAGAAATGAAAACTTTGTATAGATTGAGAAATGAAAGGTATAAATTATTTAATGGTGTAACACAAATTGAAAATGTGTAAATGTTCGGTCTTACAATGTACAAGGTAACACTAATTATTATACGCAACTGGATTATACAACACACGCCTACTTGAATATTATTTAATAAAGATGTATATATAATGTTTTGAGTCACGATGGTTCGATCGTCCGACATCCCTTCTTTGATTTTGTGAATCTGTATCTAAACATGAGTCGTCATGTGATTGTTCATTTTAATATTGTCTATGGTATGAAACCATTATTATTATATTTATTTTTGTGTCGCTACATCGCTAGTACTTGATGATGAGGGTATGTCACCCGGTGTATTTTGTCATGATCATGGACGCCGTAACTTTCTTCTTTCGGTTAATGGAACCAAAAATTATGTATTTACTTGAATGATGCTATAAATCTTCATTAGAGTGGTTGTTTATTTATATTTAACAAAAGCGAGGAGGCGTAGCCGCTTTACCAAATTGTAGAGGTGAAAGAACTCGATCCTTCTGGTGAAATTGTTTCTATTTAACCAAGTGATTATTCTTCTCTTCCCGTATACCCTTCGTGGAATGTGTGTGCAACTCGAGACGATGGGAATTATGATCGTTGTTTTATTTTTATTTTTTTATTTTTGACGCTTGTGTTGATATTCAACTCTCACTCCATGTATTCGTAGATCGTTGTTATTATCCTAAGACTTTTGTCATACATTTGAAGTATTTTCATTTCTAATGTAGTTAATTTCCGTTGGCAAATATATTGCTCGTTTACCTCGTTTGATCTCATTGATCTTAATTTTATCACTTGTTGTGCTTGCAATGATCTTTAATCATGAACCACCTTACCGTCATTTTGTGAATAGTCTATTGTGAAAATAGGTATGAGTGTGTCAAATGTTTTGGTGAACCAAATGCAAAGGGTGTCGATTTATTTATTTAATTATTTATTTATTTTCTCATAAAAAGGCAAAGCAAAAGGTATGTTTCCAAAGTGGACGAAAAATGTTGGTTGTGTTTCTTAAATCGGTGGTAACAATATTTTCCCATTTCAAATTTCATTTCAAATGGTTTAATTATTTTGAAGATTAGGTCGAAAACTTCCATAGTCGTGTTTGGTATGTAATAATAATGTTTGTGTTGTCACTCGATCCTCAATTCTGCACAGCTTAGCTAACTAGGCATAATTCGGGAAGAGTCCTGTTTTGTTGGTTGTTGTTGCTTGATCCTCAAGTATGCATAATCTAGCTAGTTATGCATAGTTTTGGAAGGGCGATGTAGTTTCAAATAAATTGGTCGTCTTTAAAAACCGGTAGTGTTTTTGATAAATGTTTGGAAGAGGACGTTTTAAAAAAATGGTGGATCCTTATGCAAGTAATCGTATTTTCTTTGATTTTTAAAGAAAATTATTGAATTTTCTTGTGTTCGTTGAAATCTTTTCTTCTGTTTGGCGTTGACTTAGTAAGTCACTGCGACCGAGTAATGTTGGAAAATGTTTTTATGAGTTGTGTGTAACGTGCGAATTTCATCGGAATCGCTAGGGCGTTGATGTAATACCAAAGGGGCTCGTATCGTCACCGGGAGAAGAGTTTTTAATAAAGATGGAAAAATGCCGAAGTAGAGGAAATCAAAGTTCGAATAACTCTAAGGGAAATAACGAAGACTTCTCCTACGTCAAATGTATCGTACCTTATATATTTTCTTTCTTGTTCCTTTGATATGTTTTATGACACACGATAAATTGTTGAAGTTTACAAACTGTGCGTCAGTAATTGGAAGACAATTCCATTGTCGTTTTCGTTTATTTAAGTGAGGAATCCTCTTTGCTTGACTCAACCATCCTTGATTATCGATGGTTAAACGATAGATATCCCTAGTTGATGTTTTTGTGGTAAACCCTTGCCTTTTATGTATTTGTGTGGTAAGTAATCTGGTCGAGTGATCGTAAGTTGTGAGAACTTGAGACGACATTGTCCAATGAAGTCCGATCATGGAGAACACGTGCCATGTGATGTATTTTTTTTAACTGTGAACGATGATATTTATTAAGATTTTGACCACGTTTGGGACGGAAGTAAGATGGTGTTCTTGTAGTATCTTTTGGGTATGGATCCGTGTGTGAGCACCCCACGATGACACATGTAAGTATTTTATTTCTTTTTGGATATGCATCCATAGCTAGCAAGCTCTTGAACCTTCTTTAACTTGCAATTTTCTTTTGACTGGACTCATCCGAGAATTATGTAAATATTCTTGTTTTATCTTGGCTTGGCTGATTAGCAAGCGTGGGTTAACTTGTTTGAGCGGATTGACTTGGCATGGTTTGGCTATGTTGCAAACATGTCGTAATATGGTTGTATGTGTTTCATAATGGCTTTTGTGTTTGTTTGGATTGTGATGTCTTCGAGAGAGTTATGTATACGCTGAATGATTTCGTATCGATGAATTCGTTTTTGACGAAGTAGAGTTGTATGTACGTAATGTCATAATAAGGTGATTTGGCACGACTAGTATTGATTACTTCGTCTTTCATATTTTGAACGTTTTTCTATGAGGTGATGTGCGACCCGTGTGATTTTCTTTGTGATAGTTGTTTTTATGAGATGATGAACCGAGTGAAAGGACGATTCGAAAGTTGGAAGATGTGCTCCGAGCGTATGTGTTTGATTTTGGTGGAAGTTGAGATCGTGGAAGGGCGTGATTCGTTTTGGAGAATAAGAAAGGTGGGTCCAAAGGTATGTTGGACCAGTTGCCTACTAGTTGGAACTGCTGGATGAACTCCGTGGAAATGACAATACTCTTCATGTGTCGAATTTGAAGGATTATGGGATGAAAAGGGTAGATCACCAGTTAGATAGAATGAAGCAGGAAAAAGTCAGTTGAATGGACTTGAAATGATTCGAGAGGCTACGGAAGAGATGGTGTAGATTAAGAAAGGATCGAGATGTTAAGAGATTGAAGCAAGGTATAATACTCATGGTGAAGGTGTGATGGAACACCAGACGTGAACCGAAGTCCAGAACAGAACATGGAGACCTCTTGAGGAAGAAGTACCTTTATCTTACTAGTAGTATATAATGTGAGCATAAGAAGAGACGAGCGCCGGGACGTCGCTCCCTTAAGGGGGGAAGGATGTAACACCAGTGAAAGTGCCGTATGATGCTAAGTTATTGTCTCAAGAGCTGTTCAGTATGAGCATCTCTCTTAAGTTGTGGCTCACTTGTGGATGTGATATCCCGAGCCCAACATTATTTATTTAATCCTATTTTACGTATATTTTTGAAATTTTTAAGAAATTTCGTTTGCTATATATTTGACGGTTTAAGTTGAAACCGACGTTTACGGTCGTAATTTAACTATTGACGATTTAAGAAGAACCGATAACGACTACGATACCGATGGATGCCCAAATTTCTATAATTATTGACGATTTATCGATAATGTAATTTTTCGAGAATTTTACTTACGGTTCGTGTTAAGTTGAGTCGGGTGAGTTTTATAGCCTTCCGAGTACATTTAAAGTATCCCAAAAATATTTTGGAGTGTTCGGGATGATTTCCGACTCCCGTAAAATTTTCAAAATTGACTAGTGAGTCGAAACCGCAAAGTTTTAATGGCTTTTTTACTTAAGGCCAAAAGAAACCAAAAATTACACTTTGGTCCCTCCCAATGCACCAAAAAGCCACAAAATGACACAAACACAAACACATAGTTACATTTCACAAAAATAAATCAAACCACTCTCTCTCTTTGTCCTTAGGCCGACGGCCAAACACAAACACCACCACAAATCCACCATTTTTCTTGAGTTTTCACAAAAATTAAGGTTAGACCACATCTAATCTTGTCATTCCCCACATTTCTATGTACTTAAATCCCACATGCATTCAAGTAAATTTTCCAAAAATTTTCAAGGTGATCCAAATTCGTTTTTGAGGCTAATTGTTGTAATGCATGTTTAATTCATGTGTTTATAGTATCAATTAATCCATAAAACAAGATGGGTTTTATGTTATGGGTTCTCCACAGCCCCTAAAAGCCACGAATTTTTGGGGTTTTGGGGTGTGTTCAAGGTGTTTGATGAAATGTCATGGGTTTGTGTTTATAAGGGTGTTTTGGGTGTGTTTGAATGGGTATAAGTGATTGCATGTTTGTTTTTATATTTTTAGATTATAAGTTTGTTGATCAATAGGGTTTAGGACTGAAAATTTGTGTGTGGTTGTGATTAGGGAAGCTTAGGATGATGCCTAGTGGTGATTAGTAGGTTTGGAATCGAGCTTAAGCATGATTTTGGTGTAGTCAAATTTAGGCAGAAAGTTTGAGGCCTTTTTATAAAAATTATTTTTCCTACAGGTCTTGAAAACTAAATGTAGTTATAGAGGGTCTTCTTATCTTTAATTTGGTATAAGGTAGAGCCCGTAACTCAAAACGAGCTAAAAGTTATGAGGTTTTAAAGATCGAGTACCAGGAGACGAGGACTTTCATAATCCGAATTTATGTAAAGTTTTAGTCAAATCCCGAGGGTCACAAGTATGAATTGGTAAATGGTCAAGGGTCAAAATTTGGTCCCAAACCTGTATAAATGAGTCTATAAGTTGACTTAGGAGTCAAAGAAGTCAAAGGTACATTTCATATAGGTCAAAGAGGTCAAAGTTGGTCGAAGTACAATTTCAGCCCGTAAAATGTAGTTTTGGAAAAGCGTTGCGTAACGGGTCGTAAAAGTAAAAACTTTTATTGGGCTTAAAAACATGTCATCTACAGGTCTTATAGGATTTTTGAGAATTTTGTCAAATTTTAAAAGTATGGTTAAATATGGTAAAACAGCCCGTACTTTCGGTAAGTACCGGCGAAAATGGATAAAAATGGATAGCGTAAATAATGAGAACGAATGGTATAAAATGAGTGATGCTTGTTGTCATGTTTTTGGCGTGAGTTATAATTGTCCTAAGTGACTAGTATATATGTATTTTATACAGTACCATAAGGTATTTAAAATGAGAGTACTCATTACGCGTTATTTGTGATAGGTGTTGATTTACCCGGGCATCCGTTTCGTCGTCAGTGATCATCCCTCGAACTACCGACTACTTAATATCTAAGGTGTGAATTTATAGCCTCGCTTATGTTTATTTCAAATTGTTTTACCCGCGAGGGAAATGCATGCTAGTTTTTAAAAGGAACGTATATCATGAATGATTGTTAGACCCGAAAGTTGCCTTAGAAATTGTGTTGAGTACCAAAGTTGCAAAAGACTAAATTCATGAACTATTAACTATTGTCCTGCCCTCGAGTAGGGGGGAAATAGCCGCTTATGCAATTTGTAGTACTACGGGGCTAACGACCCAATGCTAGCCGAGAAGCTGTACGTTGAGTAAGTTCTGCGGTAGATTATTTTGTATGAGAAATAAGGTATAATTGCAACTGATGCCTTTAGAAGGGGCACTGGTTTCATCTGAATCACGCCGGTATTTATTACGCGGGTGATTGAGTTAACGGATTAGTGTCATGAGCTTAAACACAATTGTCAGTATCCTGAATATAGATTGTTTGATCGACAAGTCTATAAATGATCACGAATGGTTTTTATTTTATATACGTTCAAATGGATTGTAAAACCTATGAATTCCACTCAACGTTTTCGTTGACAAAAAATTTTGGCATGTGTTTCAGGTAACCGCTGAAGTATAGAATGGAGCATGCATGGGATGGATGTTGTGTGTATGGCTTGGAGTCCGCTTGTTTTTCCTCCTTTTCTACTTAAACAAATTTTAAATATTAATGTGATGTTATTGTAAACTGAAATTCTTGGGTTGAGATTTATGGGGACCAAAAACGCTAAACTCTGTTGTACCCAGTGGGGTTGGAAAAACCGTGGACATGTATCATCTAACAATTTTTAAATTCAAATTTTAAGTTGACGTCTTTTTAGCGTCGTTTGATATATCTTGTGTGCAATGAATACTGTGTAGCACCCATTGTTGTAGTTCCGCTGCGCATAGCAATTGTGGGGGTGTTACATCACTAAGAATTGTTCCGAGGTTAGCAGGTACTATTGATATCTTGACTATTCCTTTTCCAGAGGATCTTGCTGAGGGAGCATCTGATGCGCAAAGGCTTGAACACGCTGCTAACGTTAAGAAGCACCAAGAGGTGGTTGTTGTAATGTTAGGGAAAATGGCTTCTCCACTTCAACAGAAGTATGAGATATTTACACCAAAGAGAATGCTTGATGAACTCAAGGGTGTGTATGAAAAGCCGCACGCTGTAGAGATCTATGATTTGGTTGATGCTCTACATAGTTGCAAGCAAGCTCCTGGAAAGTCTTTAAGTGCCCATTATATGGAGATGAGGGGTTATATGGAACAACTCATTACACTAGGACAACCCTATGATCATAATATGGTTATCAACTTGATCAATAGGTCCCTTAACAAGGACTTCAATGATTTCATTCGAAACTATACTATGCATTGCACACGAAAGACAGTTAAGGATTTGCATCCAATGCTCATTGACTTTGAAAAGGGGTTAAAGGACAAGGCACACACTGCTACTCCTCAAGTACTTTATGTACAAAAGGGAGAGTCAATAAGCCAAAACCGCAAGTGAACAAGAAGCAGAAAGGCAAAGGCAAGGTTGATTAGGGCAAACAAGTTGCGGCTCCTTCAAAACTGAAGCAAAAGTTTATCCAGAAGAATCAATCTCAAACGGATGAGACTTGTCACCATTGCAAAGTAACTGGACACTGGAAGAGGAATTTCCCTCTCTACCTCCATGAGTTGCAAGAACATAAGAAGAAGGCTGAGCTAGGCACTGCAACACCTTCAGGTAACTTATTTAAGATAGAGTTATTTAATCTTACATTCAAATCAAACCCCTGGGTATATGATACGGGATGTGGTATTAACATTTGTAATACCTTACAGGGATTTGAGTTGGAAAGGAAGCTATCCTATGGGGAGCAATATCTGCAAGTGGGAAATGGAGCACACACAGTTTTTGAAGCTATAGGAACGTTTAATTTAGTTTTACCTTCGGGTTTAGTACTGATTTTGAACAATTGTCATTATGCACCTTCAATTGTTATGGGTGTTATTTCCTTTTCTTGTTTGTTGGATCTTGGATTTATTCACAATATTGATAATAATGAAATTTCTGTTTTCAAAGATGGTTTATTCTATTTTAATGCAATTTCTGTGAATGGTGTGTTTGAAATTAACATGCATGATAATAACTCCAAGAGTAATAATAATTCTGTTTTTAGCATTGTTAGGACTCATGGATTTAGAAGTTACTCCTGGTGTTACAGTTCCTACTGGTAGTATTCTTCGTTCCTCCTGGTGATACAGTTCCTCCTGGTCGTATTATAAAGTTGATAGAAGATTGTAGAAGATAAGATCAAGGAAGATTGTAGAAGATATGCTCAAATATTTAGTCTTCCTATTCATATGGAAAGTATTAAAGATATTGATTATGATGAGGAGGTTACAAGATTATTTAGGAAATAATTAAATGGTATTAATGTATAATACTTTGGAAAGTATTAATTATGTTGTAACCACCTAGGACCCCTTGCACTATAAAAGGAGGTCCTAGGGTGTAGAGATGCACACACTTCTTCACACACACATTCTCTACACATTTATCTCATTGTTTGTTATAGCTTCAAGGTTGTAAAACCCTATCACTATTAAGAGTGATCGTATTAATATATTAAGGCTTGGATGTTTGGTTATTTCTATTGTTCTTCTTATATATAAAGATTGGTTTCCGCACACTCTTTGTACTGTGATCAAGGCTTCAAAGATCCTTCAAGTAGCAGACTCAACAAGTGGTATCAGAGCCTCGTTGAGAAGCTTTGATTAAGAAGAACAAGATCTCTACATCCGTATTGCTGTGAAGTGAAGCTTCTGGTCAGAATTCGTGACAGTTTAGCAACAGATTAGCGACGGTTTGCCAGTTTTGTGACAGAAGACATGGCGTGCAGAACTTCAATTCCAGACAATGAGGTAATTCTTATGACTGAATCTGAAGTTAGAGAATATAATGCTAAATTAAAGAATAAAATGCATGTTTTTAATAACTCTAACTTAGCAATTAGTTGCGTAGAAACATATGAACAAAAACTTCTAGAACTTCAAAAACAATGTGCTGATCTGAATGCTGAAAATGATAAATATTATATAGAAGTTCAGTCATACAAAAGTTCTCTAAAAACATTAGAAGAACAGAAAAAGTGGTTTCAAAATACCCAATTAGAGTATGAAGATAAGATTAGGATATTAAGTATTGACTTAGAAAATACAACTAATCTATTGACATATTCTGAAAAGCTTAATACTGAGGTAAATAAAGAGAAGCGGGAGCTACAAACTAAATTAGATAATGCTTTGGCTAGGTTTGATAAATGGAAAAATTCATCTAAAAACTTAGTCAAATTAGTAGATAGCTCTATGTCTGGTAGAACCAAAATTGGCTTAGGATTTAAAAACTATATTGGGCCAAATGATGTTTTTGACTCCTCTTTGTCTAGTGTGTTTGATACTACCCCTGAAGATGTGGAAGGTAGGCATGTTTTCAATAGGTATAAACCAACTGCAGAGATGCATGCTGTTCCTCCACCTATCACTGGGGTATTCATGCCTATCTCGAACCACTCTGACTTTGATGAATCTCAAATCACATATGATACAAGGTCCACTGGCTCAATTGAAACTATTTCTGTGTCTAATGACTTTGTCTCTTGTAACTCTAGTGACAAGTCTTTAGAAACTAACACCAATGACCTTGACTCTTGTGAGTCTGACTCTAGTGTTGGTACACTTGAGTCTGTGCCTGATCCTGTTATAACTGAACCCATCACTAGTAAAAATGCCTCATGCAATTCTACCTTAAGTGCTAAATCACCTAAGTTCTACCCTCAATCTGTTTGTGCTAAGAATGACAGTAAAAGGAAAGCAGATAACCCTAGGAAAAACAATAAGAGTCGTAGAGGTAACCAAAGAGGTTGGAATGGCATGATGACTCAGAAATTAGGTGATAACTTTGAGTTCAAAAGTAAGGCTTGCTATGTGTGTGGTAGTTTTCATCACTTGCAATATACTTGTAAACACAAGAGAAAGATTAATGATCCACAACAAGTTAAACCGGTATGGAATAACTTAAGACGGGTGAATCACAAGAACTTTGGTAGAGTTTTTCACCCCAATCCTAAAAATAACATTATTCCACAACCAAGATGTTTTAACAATGTTAAGGGTACACGGGTTGAGTCTGCACGGTCAAAAACAAAGGTTAATATTATTAAGGCTTTAGCTAGGTGGGTTTGGAAACCTAAACAAGATGGTTTACAACATGTCTCTAAATCAAATAGTGCATCAAAAACCTTAACAAGATATGACTATGTTGATATTTTTGGAAGATTCAAGTCTGTCTTAGCTTGGGACTTCCATAAACACTAATCTTTGTTTGGTTTGTGTTTATTTCAGCAAGTGTGATTATAAATTACTATGTTTTGTATTTTATATATTTGTGTGAACTAACTTTTTGCAGGAAAAGAGAAGTTTAAAAAAAAAATAAAAAAAAATAAAAAAAAAATAAAAAAAATCCTTGATGGTGAATACTTTGCTCTGTTTGAGGGGAGGTTTTAGCTTAAGGGGAGGCTTGTTGTATGTATAACTGTGTATATTCTTGTGTTTTTCTGTCTAATCAATTTTGCAGATTGACATTGATGCTGGTGGATATGGTTCCTCCTAGTAGAACTAAGTTGCTCCTAGTCGACCAATGGTTCCTCCTGGTTGCACTCATTCTGCTTCTGGTGGACCATTGTTCTTCCTGATGCATTCAACGTTGCTGCTGTTTGACTCATAGTCTTTGACCAGTTATAAAAAAAATTAAAAATTAAAAAAAATAAAAAAAAAAGTAAAAAAAAAAAAAAAAAAATGTATATATTTCACTTTTTGGGCTGTTTTTGTTTGGTACTTAGGTGTTGGCTGCCCCCCACACAACAAATGGTCCTCAACTCACCACGTCTCACCGACAAGAAAGAGTTGATTCACCTTGAGGGTACGGCTCCTGGTGTGATTCTCAAATCCGTTGATGGTTGCCAGGTTACCCAAAACTGGATGGTTTTCACTTGCCATGGTCCAAGACTGAAAAGTGGCTAATCCAAGGGGGTACGGCTCTTGGTAAAGATTTTATCAAATCCGTTGATAGCTATAATAGCTTGCTCAAAGCTATAGGGTTTTCAACTCACCGATGCTTCATTGCTAAGAGTTGGCGAGTCCAGAAGGGTACGGCTTCTGGTAAAGACATATCAAATCCGTTGATGGCTGTGATGGTTTGCCAAAAATCATCAGGGTACTCCAACTCACCAATGATTCACGTTCCAAGAGTTGGACTGGGTACTAGTCCCCCAGGGTGATGTCATGATTCCACCAAAAGACTGGCTAGCCCAAGAGTGAGCAGCTACTTGGTAAAGGCTCGTCAAATCTGCTCCTGTTGCTGTCAAGAATCAACATGTGCAGATGTTTTCAAGCTTTAAAGAAGCTTAGCCGTTCGTGTATCAGCAGCTACTTTTGTGTTTCTTCTAGTTTTATCAAGTGAGCTTCTTGCTGTTGTGGTTCATATTCCAATCCTCATGCTTATTGGTGACACATCTACTTGGAAACTTGAACTCAACAAAGTTAAATTCAAGTTTAGGGGAGGATTGTTAGGACTCATGGATTTAGAAGTTACTCCTGGTGTTACAGTTCCTACTGGTAGTATTCTTCGTTCCTCCTGGTGATACAGTTCCTCCTGGTCGTATTATAAAGTTGATAGAAGATTGTAGAAGATAAGATCAAGGAAGATTGTAGAAGATATGCTCAAATATTTAGTCTTCCTATTCATATGGAAAGTATTAAAGATATTGATTATGATGAGGAGGTTACAAGATTATTTAGGAAATAATTAAATGGTATTAATGTATAATACTTTGGAAAGTATTAATTATGTTGTAACCACCTAGGACCCCTTGCACTATAAAAGGAGGTCCTAGGGTGTAGAGATGCACACACTTCTTCACACACACATTCTCTACACATTTATCTCATTGTTTGTTATAGCTTCAAGGTTGTAAAACCCTATCACTATTAAGAGTGATCGTATTAATATATTAAGGCTTGGATGTTTGGTTATTTCTATTGTTCTTCTTATATATAAAGATTGGTTTCCGCACACTCTTTGTACTGTGATCAAGGCTTCAAAGATCCTTCAAGTAGCAGACTCAACAAGCATGAATAATAAGAGAAAGTTAGACAAGAACTCTTCTTATCTTTGGCATTGTAGACTTGCCCATATTGGGAAGACAGGCATACAAAAGCTTCAAGGTGATGGTCTTTTGGAAAATATCAATGATGAATCATTTGATAAATGTGAGTCTTGTATCTCTGGAAAGATGACCAAGAAACCTTTTAATAGTAATAATGAAAGGGCTACTGAACTACTTGGTTTGATACATACGGATGTGTGTGGACCACTTAGACATGTGTCAAGGAAAGGTGCTAGCCACTTCTTAACGTCTACGGATGATTATAGCCGTTATGGTTATGTTTATTTACTTAATCATAAACATGAGGTTTTTGAAACATTCAAAACATTTAAAGCAGAAGTAGAGTTACAACTAGGAAAGAAGATTAAAGCTCTTCGTTCCAATAGAGGTGGTGAATATTTAAGTCAAGAGTTTAAAATTATTTAAGTGAGAACGGAATTGTTCAGAAACTTACTTCTCCATATACTCCACAACAAAATGGTGTATCCGAAAGGAGAAATCGTACACTATTAGATATGGTGCGATCTATGTTTAATCTTACAACTTTACCATTATCCTTTTGGGACTATGCTCTAGAATCTGTTGTTCGCATTATGAATATGGTTCCCACAAAGAAGGTTGATAAGACACCATATGAACTATGGCATGGCAAAACACCATATTTGTCTTATTTGAAAATCTGGGGTTGTGAGGCGTATGTGAAACGTGACTCTAGAGATAAACTCCAACAACGCTTTATGAAATGTATCTTTGTAGGTTACCCTAAGGAAACTATAGGTTACTACTCTTATTATCCGCCTGAGAACAAGGTTATTGTTGCTAGTTATGGAGACTTCCTTGAAAATGATCTTGTAAATCAAGAATTCAGTGGGAGAAATTATGATCTTGAAGAATTCAAGAAGATACATTGCCTTCTAAAAATACTAGCGAAGAAATTCCTGTAGAACCAGAAAGTCTGGGAGTTCCACCAGAATTAATTCCTCCACGTAGGTCTAAGAGAACCGTACGTGTGCCAAGAAAACTATGTCTTTACATAGAGGATGATGAGGAGGAAGTAGGGGATCTTGGTGAACCTGCTAACTATCGATCCGCAATGCTTGAACCAGAAAAGTCAAAATGGATAGTAGTGATGAATGAGGAAATGAAATCCATGGAAATCAATGATGTTTGGATTCTTGTAAACGCGCCTAAAAATGCTAAAGTGGTGAAAAATAGGTGGATATTTAAGAAGAAAACCGACATAGATGGTGAAATACAATCCTACAAAGCACGTTTAGTCGCTAAAGGTTTTACTCAAACTTTTGGTGTAGACTACGAGGAGACTTTTTCTCCTGTAGCAGACTTACGAGCTATTAGGATTCTCATAGCTGTAGCAGCATACTATGACTATGAGATTTGGCAAATGGATGTTAAAACTACCTTCTTGAACGGTCGCTTAGATGAAGACATCTATATGCAACAACCAGAAGGGTACGTTGATCCTAAATATCCAAAGCGCGTGTGCAAACTTCAATGATCTATTTATGGTTTGAAGCAAGCATCACGTCAATGGAATAAACGATTTGATGAAGAAATCAAAAAGTTCGGATTTATTCAAAATCATGATGAGCCATGTGTATATCACAAAGCTAGTGGGAGTAATGTAGTGTTCCTAATTTTATATGTTGATGACATATTAATCATGGGTTGTAACATTCTAAGACTTAAGGAGGTTAAGGATTATCTTGGTAAATGTTTTTCTATGAAGGATTTGGGAGATGTTGCGTATATTCTGGGAATTAAAATCTATCGAGATAGGAGTAGACGGTTAATTGGTCTTAGTCAAGATGCTTATATTGATAAGATATTGAATAAGTATAACATGCATAACTCTAAGAAAGGTTTTCAACCAATGGAGGTTAAGCATGAATTAAGTCATGAGAAAGAGGTGGCTTACATGCGAAAGGTGCCTTATGCTTTGGTTGTAGGATCTATTATGTATGACGTGAGATGCATAAGGCCTGATGTGGCGTTTGCTCAGAACTTGGTCAGTAGATACCAACAGAATCCAGGGAAGTTCCACTGGACTGTTGTTAAGCATATTCTAAAGTATTTGAGGAGTACGAAAGATATGTTTTTGGTATTTGGGGGCAAACCAGACGCAGAACTGAATGTAACATGATTCTGTGACGCGTCCTGGCAATGTGATAAAGACGATACGAAGTCTCAGACGGGTTACGTGTTTGTTATCAATGGAGGAGCGGTTGACTGGAAGAGCAGTAAGCAGAAAACCATTGCTATGCATGCGACATAATCCGAGTACATGGCTGCTTCAGTAGCTGCAATGGAAGTTGTTTGGATTAGGAAGTTTATTGAAGATCTTGGAGTGATGCCTTCAATCAAAGAACCTATTGATATATATTGCGAAAATTCGACGGCAATAATATTCGCCAATAATCCTGGAGTCATGAAAGGTGCCAGACACTTTAAACCTAGATATCACTATGTTCGAGAACAAGTGGAAGCTCGAGAAATAAAGTTGATAAAAGTTCACACAGATGATAACGTAGCTGATCCTTTTACTAAGGCTTTGTCTAGGCCAAAGGTAGTTAAGCATGCCAAGGCTATTGGGCTGCAACTAGCTAGCGAATTCATGCAATAAATCTATGATTAGTATTTGAATAAAGGATGTTAAGACATTATTGAATTGATGAAATAAATATTGGGTTTCGTTTATTTTTCTGTTATTTGATTTTGTATCTTATTTACATGTTTTAATCCATGAATATTATGATATTTCTAAATGTCCATTGTCGATTAATAATATGGGAATATTATTAAACTAAGACAATTCAAAATAGTGACAGAGTATACTTGAAAGTATATTGGTCAATTTTGGATGATATTTGTTGAATCAAATATTGGACTTATCCCAACTATATGATTTTACTTTATGGATCTTTGTCATTAAGTAAATCATAAATAGTTATCCTTAGACTTGAGATACCAGGAAACTGCATTGAATGTAGTGCATTTCTGTGAGATAACTTAACGCTAAACGTAACTGGTAGCTATAAGGGTTATTTTCAAAAGTGTTGCAAAGTGTAGAAACTAGAAGGGGGTTGAATAGTTTCTAGTTCATTTACTGCCTGCGGTTCCTTATCTCTACCCGCGGTTCCTTATTGATAAGGAACTGCCGGTCCAATAACGAACCGCCGACAGTGGACGTAGCAACATTGTTAATTTGAAACCTTAACAATCCTTTGTATCAAATTCCTTATCAATCTTGACTAGATGTGAGATGTGTTTGATTGAGAGATAAATACTACAAGTAAGAAAACACACAAGCACATCAAATCAAGAGTACATCAAGCAATAGTCTAAACACTAAGCACACACGTACTAAGCACAAGCTTTTCCGCAACTAGGATGTTTAGACTAAGTGATGTACACTTGACCATAATCTAAACATGAAGCACACACGTACTTAGCCATAGCTTTTCCGCAACTTAGATGTTTAGATTATGTGATGCACACAAAGACACACAACACAAGTAAGCAATTATAAATACATCTACAAAGGTAAAGACATAAATGTAAATGAAAGTACCGACACGATGATTTATAGTGGTTCGGTCACGAAGCTCCTCTTTGCCCTACTCCACTCCTCGAGTACACCTTACTCGAGAGTTACTTCACTAGTCAACAAACTCCTTAAGGTGGAGAAACCATACACAACGTCGCTTATCCAATTTCCGACTCTAAGCTAAAAGTCGAGTCCTAATCTTAGGTAGGACTAATCTACACAACGTCGCCCACTTCACCATTTAACGACACAAGGCTAGATGTCGAGTTCTAATCGAAAGCTAGAACCAATCTTCACGACTCTTCACTTTGAAGCTAAGTGAGAACTTCACACAACACAACTACTAATCACTTTAAAGCTAAGTGAGAACTCACAAGACACAACCACATCACTTTATAGTTTAGTGAGAACTACCTAGACACAACCACATCACTTTAGAGTTTAGTGAGAACTACCAAGACACAACCTAATCTACCCACTAGTTATGTTTTATGGCCCAACATAACAAACCTTGTGTTTTATGGCCTAAACACATAAACCATATAGATCTAAGCACACAACACTTAGATCTATAACTCTAACACTATATCCAAGTACTAACAAGACTTGGATCTACACAACTAACACCTAATCTAAGGATACCCATCACTTGGATATTCTACCCTTACAAACACATCCAAGTGTACCCAACACTTGGATCTTCTACATATACATAGTAGGAAGACTAAAAACATAACTTAGATCTATAGAAGGAAAGATCTTCATCATGTAGTGAACCTAACACATCATGGTAATGATAGTGTTCTTCTCTTTGCATTTGAGAGGGTGAGGAGATTGAAGATTGAATCACATCTTAAACAAGATTAATCAAAACTAACTAATCAAGGATCTAAGATGGTTTTTGAAAGAAACTGTGCAAAAAGGGTTAAAAGAAAAGCTGGAAATGATCCACTATTTATAGGGCAACATTGCAACGGTCAAAAAGACCCGCGGTTCCTTATCTCCACCCGCGGTACCTTATCAATAAGGAACCGCGGGTTCCTTTAAGGAACCTCCGCGTCGGAGTCCGTGCAAATTTGTCCTTTAGTGGGGATATGCCATCTGGGGTAGTTTATACCCTCAAAGGATATTCCTTTGGCATATGGAATATGCCAAATTCAAATTTCCATTTTCTTTTTAATAAAACATTTTCTTAAAAATAAAGTTAATTAAAATCTTTTGTCACATTTGATTAAATGTGAGTTTTAAGAAAATATTAATCCTTGATCACTTAGTTAGGTTAATGACATGTTTGTACATACCTTGAGTGATTCATGCCGAATGCGATCTTGGAGGTGTCGAGAGAAGTATACAAATGTATTCTTGAGTGATTACGAGTACCTTAACATTTTACATAATGTGTTGCGAATTATATGTTTGTCATCAACAAAACACAAAGAGATTAAATCGACAAAGCATCGTAATGTTTGCACTAACAATCTCCCCCTTTTTGATGATGACAAACAAGTAAACCGCAACACATATTAAAATGCACAAGTTACTAGTTTACACTTACTTCTCCCCCTTTTGTCGAATAAAAAAGGTAGTCAACGTCTTGAAGAAGTGAAGAATCGACGTCACGAGAGCTTGCATCCGAAAGGTAGTCTTCATATTAAGAAGAGGAGGATCGACTTCGAGAGAACATGCATCCAAAAATCTAATCATCCATTATGGTTGTCGTTTGAGAGGCAAGAATCCAAACTATAAACCCATCATCCAAAGATATTGAGCTTGCGTCATCCTAGTGAAGTCTTCAATCACCATAGGTTAACCAACTCCAAGCATAATAATATGCTTATCTACGAGTGTCCAAAATGCATTACTTGCAAGATGTTTGATGAATGCAATTTGAGTGAGTCAACGATCGCAAATGTAGTGACTTGAACTCTTACAAATGCTCCCCCTTGCTTGAGACACCAACAAAGCAAGAATAGTGACGAGCTACAAAAATGGGTTAGAAGTGTCCTACAAAACAAGGTTAGTAGACAAGAGCATATATAAAACAAGTCGTTTGCACAAACAATGACAAGCATTGAAGAAAGAAGTGTGCACGCGATGCTATCAACCAAAAAGAAATAAATAAAGGAGAGGATCATGACAAGATCAATTCACAATTGTTGGAATAGAGATAGAAAAGAAACATCCATACCAATTGTAATGATAATATGTCAAAGGGTAAAAAGCTTAGAATTTTTGGAATCACCCAAGAAAATTCAAGATTTAACCATCAACTCTCAAAAAAACAAGGAGAGGATTTTGAGGAAATCAATTCAAAATTGTTGGAATAGAGGTAGAAAAGAAACATCCAAGAATTTGAAGATATCATCTCAAGGGGTTAAAAACTTAGAATTGATGGAATCACCCATACCAATTGTAAATTTTAACCGTAATCAACTCTCAAAAAGAGGAACAAAAATATCTCAATCTAGAGACATTTTTGACCAAAAAAATAAAGGAAAATCAAAAGCGGATAAATTGACGCTTTAAGAAAAATCGGGATATAGGACATTATAGGCAAAAATGCGTATGAATGTCGACACCAAATGGTGTTTAGCATACGATAAACTACATGCTCAAAGTTTCGTAGCTCTTCTCAATCATTATGGATGTTCAAAGAACAATTACATGATGAGGAAAGGGTAAGGCTCGACTCAACTTAGTTTAGAAAGACTAGAAGAAAGAGAATCGACTTAGAAGAGCATGATTAAAATGAATTGAGAGAGACTCAACAAAGAAGTTAAGGATAACTTCACAAATTACCTTAGAAGGTGATAGTTAAATCTCAAAAGAAAATGAGAAAAGAAACTCAAAAGAAGCTCAAGAAGACATGAAAGAGTTAGTACAAAATCTAACACATAATCAAGTAAGCACATAGGATAATTCATGCAATGCCTAATGAAGTCTACAATAAACCAATGTAGAGAAGGTGCGCAATTAACACATATGGCATGCAAGAAACATGATTACTTAAAAATAGAAGACTAATTAAAACATGTTAGCACGTAGCATTTAAGGACATGCATGAGTTAGACACATCTAAGAGATATTATATCGGAATTGCTTGACAAAGACAAGACCTTTATAATAAGCATGCATTCATTAACTAATCAATTAAGCATATAGCATACGGATAAGCAAGAAGATATATAAGCAAGTAGCATACAAACAAGTCATCTATCTAGATATCACAAATCAAGCTACATGTAATGTAAATCTCCAAGAAGATTCCTAATTCTTATTAGTTTAAGAAAAGGACTCAAAATAAGAGAAAAGAAAGAAACATAATAACAACAAGGTCCAAGACTCAAAGAAAAAAAAATTATGTTGAAAAACATGAAGGGAAAAACAAGAGAATAAAGATCATACAAAGATGTATGAAACTCAAGCCTAAAACTTAAGCATAATTTTAATCCTAGTTACACTAGAAAACTAAGATTTGCTTAAATTGGATGTCTTAGCAATAAGCAATCCACATGCTTAAATGAAAGACAAGGGTGGTGGCGGAATTTGGTGGGGTGAAAGGTGAAGTCACCAAGGGTTCAACAAAGTCATTAACAATGGGAATGCTTTGGATGGGTGATGTGGGTGAGTTTGAAGGGGTAAAAGGTGAAGTCACCAAGGTATCAACAAAGTCATTCACAATGGGAATGCTTTGGATAGGTTGAGGTTGGGTATTCACATCCAAGAGAGTACTTGGAGTGAAGGGTGAGGTTAGCTCATTCATTCTAGATTGGAATGAAGAGGAGGTAGAACCATGTGAATGGTTGGTACCATGGGCTGAGGTAGTCTTGCATGGAGCAAGAGGTGGTGAGGGTGATGAAGAGATGAGAATTGGAACAATCTCATTCTTGGGTGTGTGAAAGGGTGAAGAGTTAAGTTTGGGTAACTTAATCTTAATTTTGAGGTGCCTCTTTTGAAGAGGAGGTTTTGGATGAATTGGAGGTTCTTGTAGAACATGGTAGTAATGGGTGGTTTAAGGGGTGAGGGGATGATCCAAACTAGTAAAGGGTTAAAAAGGGAAAGCCCAAGATATTTTGGGAGTGATCAAATGTTTGAAACAAATATTCCAAAGGGTGTTGGAACAATTGGGAAGTTTCAGAAAACCCGAATTTGAGAACTTCTGCCCGCGGTTCTTTATCTCCACCGGCGGTTCCATATTGATATGGAGCCGCGGTCTATTTAAAGAACCGCCTACAGAGGCTAGGTTTAGGTGGTGAAGGAGGATTTTCCAATTCAGCAAATCCTAATGTTCTAGTCTAACTTATCATAAAGTCGTGCTTAAGCACAATAAAAACTAGAACACACACAAAGGAAAGACACATAGGTTCAATTAGCACGTAAGAGGAAAGCAAAGAAAAACCTAATGGCTACAAAAGAAAAAGACTCCTAATGACATACAAAGTTCATCAAAGTAAACTATCATTAGTCATATATAGGAAGAGCCATTTAGCCAATTTAGAGAATGAGTATGAGACTATCACTAGAGGTGCTCAATTAAGGCTAAACACGACCATTTTTACGAGTTATACACCAACTCAACTTCCCACATGGAAGTAATTCAACCGTTAGGTCAAATTAAGATCCTAGTGCATAAATTCTCTAGTAGTCATTCTCAAGTTAGACAAAATGTAATTCCAACATTTGCCTAATAAAGTTTAGCAAGGATGAAACTTGCATGGCGACACAATGCATGACCTAATAAGGGTTATGAATGCACCATTGCATATCTTGTCAAACAAGTCTAGTTAAGGTTATTTACCTTATTAGAGCTTGAGGCCAATAACTTTGAAGTGTATAAACAAAGTTTACACAAACCAAAAGAACACTCTTGATTGGTCTTTCGGAAATGAAACATTTATAAATTGCATAGCAATGTAAATTACTTGAGTATTTCGGATGAAACATCCAAGTTATCAAACCGACTCTATTATGCATTATAAGTAATTATTAAACAAAATATGTCTAACAATTTGAACAAGTAGATTCAATATAACATCATCAACACAAGTGTCAGTTATGATCCGATGTATATTATTAATAAACCACATTCATGTCTACACTAAAAAACATGTCAATTAGATTCGTTAATGATACCAATCATAGTTTGAATAATGCATTGATATTTAATCGAAATCTTTCTTGATTCCCACAAACACTCTTTTAAGAGAAAATAGCTAAGATTTTCAATGGGTGTTTCATGTTTTATAGTGAGACATTTATCTACTTGAACTAATAACACAATGATCGAGTAAGACGACCCAAATAAATAGATTTGACAAGCTCCCAAAGCTTTCAAACCTAAAAGTGTCAAAGAACATGCCGAGGTGTACAAGATGTTTATGTAACATTTGTAAACCAAGAGATGTTAATCCTATATGTAATGCACACATAATGTTGCAACTAAAATGCAAGAAATCTAGCATACATCCTAATTAGGAAAAACTAGATACTAACAAATACCAAGCAAGGCACAAGAGACTAGACATATAAGCAATACTACTACAAATAGCAAGGAACACTTAATAATGTCTACATATAATAATAACACACAAGGAAACACACACAAACAATTATCTTAACGCATAAAAACATTCGTCCATGTTTTGAGTGTTAG
Organism: Glebionis coronaria; assembly: GCA_025667525.1. Classification (NCBI taxonomy): domain Eukaryota; kingdom Viridiplantae; phylum Streptophyta; class Magnoliopsida; order Asterales; family Asteraceae; genus Glebionis; species Glebionis coronaria. The sequence goes on along the minus strand of CM046879.1, from coordinate 17,150,465 downwards.
ATACAACAAAGTATTCATAGCTTGATTTTATTTTAAAATAGTCTTTGACCCATTTAAAATTTATTTAAGTTTAAAACTTTGTAAATATATCAATTTTCAAAGATATATCACCAAGAGATGTCCAACTTAATAGAAAAGAGTAAAACACAAGTTTTACGACAAACTGACGCTCAATACTTTGGACAAAGTATGGAACTTAAAAACCATCCAAATTTTAAAGTTTGAATAAATGTTTGGAAGCATTTTTAATTGAAAGAAAATTCAATTACGTTCGAAATGACGGGTGGCACGACTTCTACGGACTTACGGTTGATTTTATATGATTTTTCAAAGTTTTCAAAAATCTGAGTCAGACTGACTGTGGTTCCTTATTGATAAGGATCCGCGGGGAACAATAAAGAACCGCGGTCAGAGGACAAAAAAGAGTTTTTGGCCAAAATTATTTGGTAACTTTTTGGAAGGACTTAGGACTCTAAAAAATCATTTTAGACACATAGAACTCGTATTTTAGAGTTAATTATGACACAAAAGATTTTTATACTTCCAAACATGAAAAAATTTAATTCAAGCTATTATACAAAGTTTATTTAACACCAAAACTTGTATGAATGAAACAACGAAACACATTTCATAAGTAATCATTCTTCATGAACAATTTGATACAAAGATCGTCTCAATTTTTAAAAACCGTTTTCATTTTAAAAACCATTTGTTTTGAAAAAGAGAGCAAAGATCGATCCAAGCTTTAAAGTACAATATACTTCAAAGATCTTGAGTAACCTCGCTCTGATACCAATTGTAGAAACTAGAAGGGGGGGGGGGTTGAATAGTTTCTAGTTCATTTTCAAAACATTTCGGCTCAATCTACTGCCTGCGGTTCCTTATCTCTGCCCGCGGTTCCTTATTGATAAGGAACCGCCGGTCCAATAACGAACCGCCGACAGTGGACGTATCAACATTGTTAATTTGAAACCTTAACAATCCTTTGTATCAAATTCCTTATCAATCTTGACTAGATGTGAGATGTGTTTGATTGAGAGATAAATACTACAAGTAAGAAAACATACAAGCACATCAAATCAAGAGTACATCAAGCAATAGTCTAAACACTAAGCACACACGTACTAAGCACAAGCTTTTCCGCAACTAGGATGTTTAGACTAAGTGATGTACACTTGACCATAATCTAAACATGAGGCACACACGTACTTAGCCATAGCTTTTCCGCAACTTAGATGTTTAGATTATGTGATGCACACAAAGACACACAACACAAGTAAGCAATAATAAATTCATCTACAAAGGTAAAGACATAAATGTAAATGAAAGTACCGACACGATGATTTATAGTGATTCGGTCACGAAGCTCCTCTTCGCCCTACTCCACTCCTCGAGTACACCATACTCGAGAGTTACTTCACTAGTCAACAAACTCCTTAAGGTGGAGAAACCATACAAAACGTCGCTTATCCAATTTCCGACTCTAAGCTAAAAGTCGAGTCCTAATCTTAGGTAGGACCAATCTACACAACGTCGCCCACTTCACCATTTAACGACACAAGGCTAGATGTCGAGTTCTAATCGAAAGCTAGAACCAATCTTCACGACTCTTCACTTTGAAGCTAAGTGAGAACTTCACACAACACAACTACTAATCACTTTAAAGCTAAGTGAGAACTCACAAGACACAACCACATCACTTTATAGTTTAGTGAGAACTACCTAGACACAACCACATCACTTTAGAGTTTAGTGAGAACTACCAAGACACAACCTAATCTACCCACTAGTTATGTTTTATGGCCTAACATAACAAACCTTGTGTTTTATGGCCTAAACACATAAACCATATAGATCTAAGCACACAACACTTAGATCTATAACTCTAACACTATATCCAAGTACTAACAAGACTTGGATCTACACAACTAACACCTAATCCAAGGATACCCATCACTTTGATATTCTACCCTTACAAACACATCCAAGTGTACCCAACACTTGGATCTTCTACATATACATAGTAGGAAGACTAAAAACATAACTTAGATCTATAGAAAGAAAGATCTTCATCATGTAGTGAACCTAACACATCATGGTAATGATAGTGTTCTTCTCTTTGCACTTGAGAGGATGAGGAGATTGAAGATTGAATCACATCTTAAACAAGATTAATCAAAACTAACTAATCAAGGATCTAAGATGGTTTTTGAAAGAAACTGTGCAAAAAGGGTTAAAAGAAAAGCTGGAAATGATCCACTATTTATAGGGCAACATTGCAACGGTCAAAAAGACCCGCGGTTCCTTATCTCCACCCGCGGTACCTTATCAATAAGGAACCGCGGGTTCCTTTAAGGAACCTCCGCGTTGGAGTCCGTGCAAATTTGTCCTTTAGTGGGGATATACCATCTGGGGTAGTTTATACCCTCAAAGGATATTCCTTTGGCATATGGAATATGCCAAATTCAAATTTCCATTTTCTTTTTAATAAAACATTTTCTTAAAAATAAAGTTAATTAAAATCTTTTGTCACATTTGATTAAATGTGAGTTTTAAGAAAATATTAATCCTTGATCACTTAGTTAGGTTAATGACATGTTTGTACATACCTTGAGTGATTCATGCCGAATGCGATCTTGGAGGTTTCGAGAGAAGTATACAAATGTATTCTTGAGTGATTACGAGTACCTTAACATTTTACATAATGTGTTGCGCATTATACGTTTGTCATCAACAAAACACAAAGAGATTAAATCGACAAAGCATCGTAATGTTTGCACTAACACAAAGTTCATGTGTTTTGCTTGTAGTTAAAATGGGATTTGTTTCCTTCAAAATATTTTGAAGTATAATACAGCTGGGCCCCTTTGGGGAGTAGTAAGACGTTTGTGTGGCCACACCCAAATGTGTTTTGGTAATCTTGCTATATCCGTAAACGAGAAACAGAATGGTTAATGTAAGTAATGAGTGAGATCTATATCCTTATTAACATTGTATTTGAAATGAAAGGATGATAATAATGATGAATCATTAAAAGGTTTTTGTCCAGGGGACCTTACCTAAGTTGTCACAGGGACATTGCTAGTGTAACTAGAAGCTAGTCAATGTAATCACGATATTAGAATTTTGTCCAAGTGGGAGCTGAAAGTTTATGGACATAAAATTAATAGTCGTGTGATAGGATCAAACTCGAGATTACGGGATTGCACACATTATGTAAAGGATTAATTTTATTTATTAAATATATTTTATATTTTTATTAAATCAAACCAGAGCTTAACTAACGATCATTAATAATTAAGAGTTAAGTATAAACGACCGTTATGGAATTAAATAGAAGGAAAAAGAAGAAGACAAAAATTACAGAAACACCCCCTGGGGGTGTGTCGACCGTCGGCTACAAGGGGGGGGGGGGCAAACGGAAAGGTTTTCTTTCCTAATTCGTTTATTACTTGGAGACCAAGGATTGCCAAGGCTATATAAACAACCCCAAGGCCTTCATAATTTTTATCCCTCTCTTTTTCTCTTGCTTTAATCGCAGACCACAACCCCTCAAGGGTTTTCTTTAGTTTTCGATTTAGCTATTTTATCTAGTCCTAGCCCCTCTCTAGGGTTGTTGGTAGATATTCCACAAGCGTAGAAGCTCGGTTTGTTCGTGCTAGAATCACGGTTAGCTCGTTGTATTACGTGTGTACAAGAACGTAATATAGTCTTACTTTAGACTATATCTTGGTGGTGTTCGTCATAAACCCTAATTGGTGATTGTTCCGTTATCTTGTGGATCTTCTCTAGGATAAAGGTATGTAACCCTAATTCGATTAATTATAATTGTTTTATTTTTATGATCTTGTTAAATCGCTTATGTTATGTGTGCTTTGATCTTATTTAGGGTTTTAAATAATTGTTATGAACTATATAAACCTTCACATTTGCAAGTGGGGCATACATGGAATTTAGGATTCATGAAAGTACTTGTATTCCTTGATTTTCCAAATCGTTCAGGCGTAGTGTTCGAAACGCGACTATTCATTGATGTTTTCCAATTCCTAGATTGCTGGTGAGGGATCCTAGGTTTTGGTAGACTACCATTAGGAGTGTGTTGAACTCTAGCGGGATTTGGTGAACTAGGTTTTGAATACACGGGTTTGTCTTTCTGAATCTTCCCATTTTTCTTAGCATCCTCTAGGTTGTTGGTATGAACTAAGTCATTTGAACCTACAGATTCCTTTGTGGATGCGAATGTCACACGTTTTGGAGGAGTCCTAGAAGTGGTAGGTGCAGTCACATGATTGGGTTTAGCAACAATGTGCTTTCTAAATGGAGGAACATAGGGTGCTATGGATGGTTTTGGGACACTTGGTTGTACATTAGTCTTAGGGGGGTAACCTAGATTTTACATGAGAAGAATTTGAGAAAGGAGTCGGTTTTCCTAAGATAGATGGCTTTGGATCCTTGTAGGCATTGGGTTGTCGAACAACAGGTTTCACAACTTTAGGTTCCATAATTTTCCCACCCATTTTGGAAACAAGTTTCTTCAATTCTTCTATGGCTATGTCCTTTTCTTGCAACTGAGCTTTCAAGTCTGTAACTTCCATACTCTTTTCGTTCATTTCACGACACGATGCGGAAAGTTTTACTTGCAAGTTATTATCATTTGGACCTTTTCCGACGTATTTTTGCAAAGCAAGTTCAAGATCATGACAATGTTGTTGAAGGAAATCACATCGGTGTTGAATTAACGTAAACGCCTTTTGTCAACATTTTCTTTGTGTTTCGAAAGCTCAATTTCAAGGCGTTCATACTCTTTGACCTTATCAAGATATTTGCATGTAACATCAGAATATTCATCAATATCAACACAAGATTGAAGAGTAACACACAAAATATCTTTGGAGAGACATTCTTCTAAGTGGGGATCATATTCGTTCGAGAACTCTGATTTTTCCGTTTGAAGTTCATCAATTTCTTTTTCAAGAGACTCGACGTATTTCAAATCATCAAACATTTCAGACCGAATTAATCTTTCAAATTCAAGAACATTTTGTTTTAGTGTGGCCGTGTTCGGTATTAAAATTTGTTTCTCGTTGTTTCCAATCATTATCAACAATGGATTTAATATTATCAATGTAATGTTTAAGAAACCCAAATGTTTGCCTACTCTTGCTTTTAGAAGCATCAAGAGGCAAGTACTTGATAAATTTAGAAACGTTAGATTTCTTAGTGGCAAAAACTTTCTTCCATTGAATTCTTCTTTGTTTGCTTTCGAAAAACAATTGCTTACGAGACTTCTGTTTTTGTGGAGTGAAAAGACCATAAAGACTGTTTTCATAAGCATAATTATATGGTTTCACAAACTCTTTATTGACCGGTGATCTACCCTCCTCTTCCCAAAGGGATGTCTCTTCATTATCAAGCCTAACAAGAGGACATTCAGGATCGGTCCATTCGGACTCATCCAGATAAAGGCGGGTGATTGCAGAGTTTTACCACACCTTTGCTTTAGGAAAAACAAGAGGGGTAAAATAGGGAAAGTATTAAATACGACGGTTTAGGAAAACCGTGTACAAATGACCCTAAGGTGATAGTTCGTTTCCCAAGGAGGTATATGTGTATGACAAAAATGTAGCAAGATTTGAGATTAATATTGGCTAGAAGGGGATGAGAAAAGAGGATGACGAAGACGTGAAATTAATTACTACTACGACTACACGTAAAACCGTAAAATGAGTAAAAATAAAAATTAATTCTAAAAATTACCAAAAATTCACCAAAAATCAAAATAAATAAACTAAGAGTTTACCAATGATCAAAACTTTTTCAAGCCTTCTAATTAATTAAATATTAATTTTCAAATGCTAATTAAAGCCCTAAAAATCAAATTAATTATCAAAAAGCCCAAATAAAGATTTTTCAATTTGGTAAACCTCTAAAACGACCTAAAAAGATTAAAAACTATTTTTCTGAATTTTTAAACTAAGAAAATCTATTTAAAATGATTTAAAAACTATTAAAACTTAAAACAATTATAAAAATTAATCTAAAGATGATAAAATTAATCTAAAAGTTGAAAAAATCTTATTTTAATGTATTTAAGCTAAGAAAAATATATAAAGTGCAAAAATGTGAAATTTGAAAAATAATAATAAAATAATATGAAAATAATATTAGAAATCCAAAAATTATAAAAAATTCTAAAAACTTGCAAACTAGTTTATTTTAACCTAAATAATCATAAAATGAAAGTGAAATTACCAAATTACCCCTATTGGGCCCCAAATGGGCTAAAAGCAAAAACAGTCCACCTTAATGGGCTTTTTAGCCCAAGAAGTCAAATTAAGCCCAAATGACTTGGAAAAGCCCAATCTGACTCAAAATTCAAATCTAAACACAAAACTCTGAAGGCCCAAAAGCTGAAAGTGAGCTTATCACAGCTTAATGAACAAACAACTTATCCTTATTGGGCCATTAATCCCATTAAGCAATAAGCTAATGCCATAAGCTCTACTTTGACACACAACCTTCTTTTGGGATACTAAAGAGATCTGTAAAAATAAATTTTGAAAAAGCACACTCAATAAGCCAGAAATAAGCAAAGAACAATTCCACAAAACGACAAAATAGTCGGGTTTGAGTTCTAGGACGTTTCAGAAGCTCTAGTTTGTTGCAAAAGCTCACAAATAGCTTAACTAAGAATAATCAATCAAGAAAATCACAAAAAGCCAAGTAGAATAAGTTGTGTGAACCAATAAGCTTGCTGAAAAAGCCAAATAAGCTAGTTTTCTAGCAAAAGCTTAACCAACAGACTTGTAACCTTCTGGACTTGTTATTAAGTTGAGAAAAATGAGTTTTATTACAAAAAACAAGTTGTTGCATGTACCAATAAGCAAAACAGATTCAATAAGCTATGTGACCAAGTTTGACCAAAAGTCAAATGCTGACAAGTGTAAATCAAACGCTGACAAGCACAAATTGGACGTTGACAGACTTAATAAAGTGTTAAAACTTGTTTTTCACCCTGCTGGTCAAGGCTTGAGTACAAACCTTGTGAATCAAGGTCTACCAGTTGAGTAGACTTGCTGAGTTTTGGCACAAATAAGCCAATAAGCCAGTAAGCTTATAAGCTATCAACAAAGCAATCCAAGTAGCCAAATAACCTCACAAGCAGCACACAAATAGGATCTAAGCAAATGAACCACAAGCTAAACACTAGAAATACAAATGCAAGCACCAAATGAGGTGGTCACTTTCTGATGCAAATGACCACTTCAGCCAACTTTGATAAGCTATAACAAACACAATAAGCCACCAAATTCAACAACCAGATAACCAATAGATAGCTTATCACCCAAACTATTCCCAAACCTGATTTCAGCCCTTAGATCCAACTAACAAAGAAGTTATTAGATCTGAGTGTTTGACCAATTCCAAAACACTTTTTATCAGATTTTAACAAAACTTCAAATCTTTTTTCCAAACTTTCAGAGACTTAACCAATGACTAAAACTTGTTCAAAAAGACTTGTTTAGACTTCCCAAACCCTAAGAACCAAGGGCACAAGGCCACAAGGCCTTATGAACCAGTAATCCCAAACAGTCCTTTAATAAGCACTTTTCAAACAAACTTGTGATTTTTAAACACAACCTACTGATTTTATAGATCAAATAGCTACACTAGGTGACAACTAACAGATTGTAACCATAAAACACAAAGCAAAAACACAAGAACACAAAATCACAGTCCAAAATCAAAAACAGGCAATAACATGAAATTTTTAGAGGAATCTTAACAAGAATATATACTTGTCCTCTACAACATCCTAGGAGGACCAGCAATGCTCCTTGGACCTTGTTCAACAACTAGAACAAGACCAAGGTACTTCAACAAGAAAGATGATGACTGCCTTGGTTGATGTTTCAAAGCAGAAACTCAAGGGCTTGATTTCTTCAACAGAATGAACAAACTGCCCAACCAAAGACCCTAATCCCTTCACAAGCTTGGAGTCAACAAGCTTGCAAGAGCTTATAGCTTTTGGTTAAGGATTAGTACAACAAAATAAGCAAATTCAGAAACCACTTTTCAAGCTTTTTTCAAACTTGAAAACCTTACCAAACATAAACGTCCTTGAACCAAATGATTCAAGCACACTTATAACAACAAATAGAACTCAGAATCACCTTTAAACAACACCAACTTTCAAAAACATAAAAAGGAATTACAATTTTCTCAAAATACCAACTTTTATAAATTTCAAAAAGGAATTACAAGTTTAAAAGGTAAAATTGGAACAAAGGGACTCTCACAAGTTAAGGTCTCCTTTTATAGAACTAACAGATGATTCTAGAATGCTAAAAACCCTAGCTATGAATTCTCAATATGTTGTAGTATAGTGGTAAGTATTCCCGCCTGTCACGCGGGTGACCCGGGTTTGATCCCCAACAGCGGCGCCAAAATGATGTAGTGGTTTTACTACTCTTTAGGAAAAGAGAGCAAAAGTGGAAAGTATTAAGCACGACGATTTAGGAAAACCGTGTACTAATGACCCTAAAATGGGGATCGTTCTCAAGGAGGCTTAGTGTGTTTGTAATGAATTGATTATCTTTGTGATTATATTTGTGAGAAAGAAAAATAGAAATGAGATTAGAGGAGAATGACGGTTACGAAGACGGATTAAACTAAGACGAAAAAGGTGTACACGTAAAACCGTAAAAAGCACTAAAATTAAAATTTTACCCTAAAAATTACCAAAAATCACTAAAAATCAACAAAAAAAATTATAAGAGTTTAAAAAAAATCCAAACTTGCCAAAACCATTTAATTAATTAAATAATGACTTTTTAATGCTAATTAAAGCCCTAAAAATCAAAATTAACTATTAAAAAGTCCCAAACAAGATTTTAAAGTTTGTAAACCTCAAAAATACCCTAATTAAGCTAAAAAGTATTTTTCAAAATTTTAAAACCACTAAAAGCTATTTTTAAACAATTAAAAACTATTAAAATCAATTAAAATTTAAATTAATTCTAGAAAATAATTAAAAGACTATAAATATTTGGAAAGTTGCAAAATTCCTAATTAAGTGTCTACAATCTAGGAAAAATATAAAAACTTAGAAAATCAGATTTTTAATTTTTAACAATAAAATAATATTAAAATATTATTAAAAATCCAAAAATCATAAAAAATTCTAAAAACTTGCGAACTAGCTTAATTTAACCTAAGTAACTCAGAAATGAAAGTGAAATTACCTAAATACCCTTAATGGGCCTAGAAAATGGGCTAAACCCAAAACAGATCACTAAATGGGCTAATTTGGGCCTAATATAAAAAAGTGTCCAAAATAAGCCCAAAAAGCACTACTTGACTCAAAATTTGATTTTAAACAACTTTTTCCAAAGGCCCAAAAGCTGAAAGTGTGAAATAAGCTAGCTTATACCAAACAGCTTATTCTTAATGGGCTTTTTGGCCCATTAAGCTATAAGCCAATGCCATAAGCTGAAATTAAACACACAAGCTTCTTTTGTCCTAAATAAGACTTCTGTTAAAAGAAATTTGAAATAAGCCCAAGGAATAAGCCTGAAAATGCAATAAGCAATCTACAGAAAACGACAAAATAATAGTTTTTGAGTTCTAGGCCACCCCAAGTGCTGATTCAAGTTTCTAAAGCTTTTAAATGACTTAATTAAGCAAAATCAATACAGAGTTTTCAAATAAGCTGACTCAATAAGCTGGAAAAAACAAATAAGCACTTATGTAAAAGTCAAATAAGTTGGTTTTCTAGTAAAAAGTCAAAGTCAAAATCCAATAAGCTCCAGTCTAATGAAATGGATCAAATAATGAAGATCTATCACAAAAAATAAGTTTTTGCCAGTCTGGATAAGCTAAAATGGCTTATTGATAAGCTGAGTTCAATTTTACACTAGCAGGGGCTAGTTTTGGGTGTTGAGCAGTGGAAACTTTTTCCACTGCTTGACTTGTTTGACTTTTTGTCTTAGGTGACTTTTTTGGAGATTCAGATTACACAAAGGCACCCAAATGATATTTGGATCAAAAGGAGTCAATAACAATCAAAATATCACAAACACAATCACCCAATTGATACAGTTTAATCAATAAAGTACCAGATGTTGCATAGACATGAACAAGTAAGCAGTTTAGGTTCAAAGAGCAATTTTAGCCTAAATCAGCCAGCCAAATTCAACCAAATGCATACACAAGCTATATTAAACTCAAATAAGCAAGTCTAAACAGGTTTCATGCAATGATTTAAAGAATTAAGCAAGATTCAAGCTAGTGAATGTTACTGATGAACACTAACACATGCAGTTTTTCACTTTGCTGATGTATTTGACCAATAAGACAGATTCAAACCTCAAGATCTATCAAATAAGTTATAATAATGATGTTTTAACAACTTTCAACCCTAAGCATGCACAAATACTAGATTTCACCAAAATCTTAGGTCAAAAACAGTTAAATTCACCAAGTTATAGCAGATTGTTTGATTTGAAGTTTCAAACTCAAAAACTTGCAGCAAAACACTCTCAATAAGGCATATATCAGATATAGAACACAAATACACACTTTCCACAACACAATAACAAGATTCAAGCTTAAACAAGTAGACCCAAACACCCCTTTATCTTTTCAAATCCAAATTTAAACAAGAAAAAGTGTGATTCAGTTAACCCAATGATCAATCTAGCATATAAACAACTTTATCATGCAAGACTAAGTAGATTCAAGCCAAGAAATCAACAAGAACACCAATAGAGCACAAATCCACAAAAATTCCAATATTTATCAGATTTTCAAGGATTTTAGACAAACCTCATGGATGTACATCCACACCCACGAATTTATGAGCTTATGTGCTAGCTAGAACAAGCACAAGCTTCCAATAACAACCCTGCTAAGATTCAACATGGTTAGAGCACAAAATCAGAAAACAGAAAGGTGACTTTGGAAAATAAACTTGATTGATGCAACCTTGTTACCCCACACTTGATTATCCCCAAGTTATAACCCTCACCACACCTTAATTATCACAATTAGGATGCTATGATCAGCCCTATAACCCAAGAATTCCAAGGTTGAAACAAGAACTTAGCAAAATATCAAATTTTGATCCAATGTGTAATTTCTTACACAAGGTTTAAAAACGTTTTAAGGTTCAATTCCAGTTAACAAATATCATAAACAAGCTAAAATAAAGGTGGCACTTGGTCTTTCTTCAACAAAACTCAACACACGTTCATTAAATGGAAAGAGGATTAACAAGAAGTTGAACAAGGAAAAACCAAAAGCAAAGCAAAAATGTGAGGTCCTAAGCTTTATATAGGCATACATGTTGTCTAGGAAAGCTGAAAAAAACGTAAGCCTAGCTACTGAAGTCCCATTTTTGCCCTTGTAGAATTTGAAAATCTTGGAGTCTTGTGAGGAATTCTTGGCCTTTTGTGGAGTGTATAGCTGTAGAAAGGTGATCAAGGGTCTCAAATAAGCTTAGTTTCCAAGCTTTGTTGTGGGACGTTGGATCTTTGTCATTGTTTTGTCTTCTTCTCCAAGAGGTGGGACAAGGGTTTTTCAAGTGACTAAGGGAGTGAGGTGGCAGTCCATTTGAGAGTTGGGTTGTGATTAGGGTCACCTTAATCATAAATCTACACAATTTTGGGGTTTAATTTTTGCTAAAACAAAAATCCCTAATTGTGTTCTTGAGCTGATGAACATGGTTTTGATCTGTTTAGTGGGTGATTAACATTTAAATAAATTTTAAGGCGCCAAGGTTTGGTTAATTATTTAATCAGGGGTGAGTGGGATCTGATGTGGAGAAAAGGTGAAGTGTGATTGGTGGAAAAGTGGTAGTGGGGCACGTGTCACCCACTACTGGTTAAGGTATCTATTATGTCGCCCAGGTTTAACCCCTCACTTCTTTTCCCTTTGTCATTTCAACTTAAAAAGCTGTCAACGCTTGTTTCCTTCACAACAACTTTTCATTCTTTACACTTTTGCCCCAAACCATTTTGTAAAGTGAATTCAGGGGTAATTCTTGCCATTTTTGGATTCTTGAAGGGCTGATTTGGTAATTTTTTCAATGGTAATGGTCTAAACTTGTATGATTGACATTTTGGAGGACTGAAATTGTCAATTCATGTTTGATGAGGGACCATTCTTGCCAAATCTTCAAAGTTAAGGGTCCTTGTTGTAATTTTGATATTTTCAAAGGACCCAATTTGCCATTCTTGTAACTTGGAGTTCTTCTTGATGTATTTGACTTTGGGAAGGACTAATATTGACATTTTAGCTTTGTTGAGGGGCTAAAATTGCAAATTCTTCAAAGTGGAGGGCCCTTTTTGCAATTTTGACAAACTTTAGGGACCAAACTTGTAATTATGAGGATACAAGGGTATAAAGTGTCAATTCTTCCATATTGGAGGACCCTTCTTCATAATTCTTCAAGTCTTCAAGGGTTTTTCTTAGGAAAATCAATACTAGGGCTTGGTTCATTGTGCGGCTTCGTTTCTCGTGTTCGTTTTTGCATGATTCTTGTGATCTTTTGTCATTTTCTCAATATATGTACCTAAAATACACAAGCAACAAACACAAGCATATATATGGGTATTTTGATGATATTTAATGCATTATAAGCCCTATTTGGACGATGAGACTATGTATAAAATCAGTCTCATCACTCCCCCATACTAAACCATTGCCGTACCCTCACGCAATGCTAGAATAAAGTATCGTAGCACCCCCAAAATTCATTTTTATTTACTTTATTGAACGATAAACTAGATATACTACTACTATTGCTACTACTACTATTGCTACTACTACTTGCGTTTTAGACATAATGTATGATTTTCATCGCAAAATGGGACGTTTAGGTTCATAGAATAAGAACATGTGAATGCTTCGCTAGAAATAATTTCATCGTCCTCGATTTTCACCCCAATTCCATGCCAAGCGTGCAACGAGATCATTGTCATTATAAGTTGGTAATGCTAACACTACTCATATGCCCTAATCACGTACTTATCCTCCCATTATTCCTAAGTTGTATCTCTTATATTTTATATTGTCTTGAATGTTTCACGAGGATACATTGTTTGACTTATGCGATAATAGAGATTTAGGTCTAAAAATAGAGTCCTAGCGGTGTAACCAAGACCATCAAATCAATAACCCCTCCTAATAGACAACGATGTCAAAAAAATTAAGTTGACAAGAAGAATCGATAAACACGGTTTTATAACGGTTTTGAACATGAGACTTATTACCAAGACTTTTATACACCCCCTAACGGAAGGGCCTTATGTTGGGTCAAAAATATGAAGTATTATGAGTTGATGTGTCAAAACTAAAAGACAAGGACCAAATCTGACAAGTGAAGATTCTACAAGCCGGTGGACAAACTTGTAGAAGATATATTGCAAGAAGATAAAAGATTTAGTGAATATATTATTTAGTGAATATATTATTTAGTGAATATATTATTTACTAAATATCTTATTTACTAAATATCTTATTTAGTTTCCTTGTAACAAGGGTTTATGTGTAGTATATAAACACATACCCTACGTAGGTTTTATTCATAACTTCATTCACAATGTAAACCTACAGCAAATTCGTGCGTCTAGGCGTGGGATTTAATGTATACACGCCTAGAGATTATTTGTTTTAATACAAGTAATCGTTGGGAAAATTTCGTCTTGTCCACAACACCTTGTTATAATCAATGTTCTAATTCCGCTATGTTTATCATATGAATGTTGATTATCCTAGTAAGCTTAATCGATCCTTGATTTATGGTTTCCACAATTGGTATCAGAGCCTCGTGGCTCGTGATGCTAGGACCAACAAGGTGTTCGTATATCGTGAAGAAGAAGAAAAATTCGTATAGAGTTTTTCTGGACGTTTTTGTGTGCGCAGCAGTATTCAGAAGGGCATAACTTTTGATTGAACCGTTGGATCGCCACGAAATTTTATATGTGTGTTCTACATACATATATCTAGATATCCACCGGAAGGATTGTCGAGATCTATCCCCAAGAAAAAGTTATTAATCGTCGAAGTCAGCAGGGGTCATATGCTGTTTTCTGTGAACAGTAATAGTAAAAACGCGATTTCTCCTTCGTTACCCGTTGGATCGTTGTGCAACTTGATCTGTAGGTTCTTGACACATATGTCTAGGATCTCACCGAAGGGATCTTCGATCTTAGCATTTATGAAGAAGTTATTCGCTGTCGAAGTTCACTGCAGTTTTTGGATTTTCACATGAAATAATGATTTAGGGTTTATAAAACCCTAGATCAATTAGCCGCTGATGGGAGTTATTTAGACGCTGATAGATGTTGGTGTGACGCTGACAAGGCATGAATGAGACGCTGATGACGTCAGCGTTTGGGACAAGACGCTGACAAGGTTTAAAGTTGACGCTGATGTTTGTTATTTAGGCGCCGACAGGCTTAATTTTGACGCTGACAGAATAAGTCAACGCTGATAGGTTGACAGTGTTTTCCGATATATTGAACTTCAACGCTGATAGGTATTGTCCGATATTGGACAATACATCTGCCAAAGATATTGGACAGAAGAGGATATTGGGCAACACAGAGAAGGCTGCTGTTGAGAAAATTGGACGTTTTTAGCACACAAAAAGGAGGATTATACACACGAAGGTACATGGAATCTCCGTTATAATTTAGAATATCATGTTGATATTTATGGCTCGGATATTTTTCAAAGGAATTAATGATCTTAAAGCGAGTTAACAACTATTTGTGGGAATTTGATGGATATTTTAAACTATGTAATCGGGATAACCTTGCAAAAGAGTTATCCATACAAGACTTTTACATATGGTATGAAGATGTGATTCCATTAAAATCGTCATGAAGAGGTGTTGGCTTAAGGGGAAGAATTCTTATGGTAAGTTTGATGATTGAAGAAGATTTTCGCGATTTTGTGTTCTATCATATCTTAAAGTCATGCACTTCCAGTCATAGACTTTAAAGATAACTTGTTCGTGCTTTACATGATTGATGATGAAGGCTTGTCATAACACTTGAAGGAGTTACATTATCGTGCTCAGTGTCTCACAAAGGATGAGAATATTGACAAGAGATCGAGGTCTACTTATACTTAGCTCCATGAGTATAAGTTCTTAGTCACGTGGATAGTACAAGACATGGAACACAAGGTTGGGTTATTCTACTTCTACATCAAAAATATTATATTAATTGTTCTTCAAGATCATTACACAGAGCCTACTTTTGGAGAATCTTCAAAGATTGCATACATTATTTACTTCCTTGTTGATGTGACAAAAAGGGGAAGAAATACGTGCTACACTTGAGGGGAAGCAACTTGAAGATCATGTACAACTTACAAGAGATACACAACAAGTTTTGCCACCATCAACTAGGGGAAGATTGTTGGGTCAAAAAGTTGATGTGGCAGAAACTCAAAATCGAAGAACATTTACTCAAGCGTTGACAAGAGTAAGACAAGAGTTGACAAGAGCAATGTAGGCGTTAACAGAAGTCAACAAAAGTCAAACGCAGTCAACAAAAGTCAACGCTGATGGATTTGATGGAGAATTCTATTTACAGAATATATTGGATATATTCTAAATAATATATTCAGTATATATCTATAGAAATAGAATATTTAGTTGTTTATTTGATTTGATCTCTTGTAAAACCCTAATCCTTACACTATAAAAGGAACCAAGGGTTATTAGGTTTTTCATATAATTCATTCACAATGTAAACCTAAAGTGTGTGTCGACTAGACGTGGGATTCAATGTATACACGTCTAGTGGTTGTTCGTTATTAATATAATGGGCAATCCAAGTGTTTTAATTCATGTTATTCGTGCCTAAACACCTTGTTAATGATTGTTGTTCTAATTCCGCTTTGATTGTTTAATCATATGAACAATGATCATTCCTAGTAGCTTAAAAGATCCGGAAACCTTGTCTCTGTACTAAATATATTGTTACAACGTACGACTGGCTCATAGTCGTGAAGGTTACCAGTTCCCATGTAACAAAAACTATGGTGAGCAATACACCTTGTCATTGGACTAAATATATTGTTATAGCATACGATTGGCTCATAGTCGTGAAGGTTACCAGTACCCATGTAATAAAAACTGATGGGTGAGCAGTACACCTTTATCATTGGATCTAAATATATTGTTATAGCTAACAACTGGCTTATAGTTGTGCGGTTTTTGTTGGTTTCAGTTCTCGTTCTTACCAATAAACTGAGCCCCCTTTTGCAGTGAAAGAGTTGCATTTTTCTCTAGTCGTTTCGACAACTAGGGGAAGAGTTTATCAACTAGTGAGCAATTGGGTGAAAGAAATACAAAGTTTGGGTTATTCTGCTTCTACATCAAAATTATTGTACTTATTTTTCTTCAAGATCATTACATAGAGCTACTTTTGGAGAATTTTCAAGATTGCATACTTTCACATATTCCCTATTGATGTGTCAAAAAGGGGAAGAATATGTGCTATACTTAAGGGGAAGCAATTTGAAGATCGTGTACCATATACAAAAGGGTTTTGACATCATCAACTAGGGGAAGATTGCTGGGTCAAAAATATGAAGTATTATGAGTTGATGTGTCAAAACTAAAAGACAAGGACTAAATCTGACAAGTGAAGATTCTACAAGCCGGTGGACAAACTTGTAGAAGATATATTGCAAGAAGATAAAAGATTTAGTGAATATATTATTTAGTGAATATATTATTTAGTGAATATCTTATTTACTAAATATCTTATTTACTAAATATCTTATTTAGTTTCCTTGTAACAAGGGTTTATGTGTAGTATATAAACACATACCCTACGTAGGTTTTATTCATAACTTCATTCACAATGTAAACCTACAGCAAATTCGTGCGTCTAGGCGTGGGATTAATGTATACACGCCTAGAGATTATTTGTTTTAATACAAGTAATCGTTGGGAAAATTTCGTCTTATCCACAACACCTTGTTATAATCAATGTTCTAATTCCGCTATGTTTATCATATGAATGTTGGTTATCCTAGTAAGCTTAATCGATCCGTGATTTATGGTTTCCACACCTTATTATCTTTGTTTACCTCCATCTTTTATTCAACTTCGTCATGAAGCTTTTATTATGACTTCGGTCTTGCCTTGCCTTTTATTATCCACCTCATCGGTAGTTTTATTAGCCAAAGACGTATATCCTCACGCTAAGGCGAATTTTGGATCTTTAAAGCTTCGAAGATTAAGGCTTGATTCACTTTCAATTTTGCATAGATTTTTCGGCCTTGTGGGGCTTCAAATTGTTTGCTTGATTTAGGTGAGCACTTGAAATCTTACTATTGGGTGAAGCTTTTGATTATTCGGGTGCCAATACCTCAAAACCGTGACACTGGCGATACCTTAATGTCTTCCCAATTTAATTACACGGAAGCTACTAGAAAAGACTAGAAACCCAACAATCCCAACTAAACCGCTAAGTCAATATTTATTAAGCAAAAAATATTTACATGCGAAGGGAGAATAAGCAAACAACGAGAACACATGAGTTTTTGAAAGAATACGAGTACTCTACGTTTAGCATAGTAACTTATAATTAACCCTATCATTTCTCGTCCTCATTTAAGAGACTTAGCCTAATGTGTAGTTAAGGAATCAAAGCTAAGTGCTCAACACGCACGGTCGAGTCAAAAATTACTCTTATTCTCGCCATTAGAAAACCTACATTCGTGTCTTCAAACACTTATAAAACATGAGAAAAAATTTTAAATTTGGCCATTTTTAGCCTTATTTTGCAACAAAACGATAAACAAAAAGATAAACTTTGGAAAGCGTGAAGGTTTGGCAAGGCAAGTATCTATTCACCCCCCCATACTAAAGTTAAACATTGTCCTCAATGTTTCGAGTCTAGGGGTGCAAACACCCCCATACTAGAGACGTAGTTGAATGCCTAATCTAGCATGGAAAGGGTGTAACCAATAAATTAATAGCCGTTTATGAAGTGTGCTATAAACCTAAGGTTAGAATATCAAAAGGATATATCATGGATATTGAGAAAGTCTTCAAAGTAAATGATCGAGTGCTCCCATAAAACGAACACTAGAGGCTCCAATCGTGAAGATCATGATCATCTAAAGTCCACAATTCACAAACAACCACGGAACAAAGGTTGGAAGGGCACAAATCCCCACACGTTAACTACATTAGAAAGCGATAATATGTACAAAGGATAAGCATGGGACTCCCCCATGAGGCACCTCGTTTTTGACTACCGAGTCATGAGCTCGACTCGATCCCCTCAATACTAATTATCATTGGGGAAGGTGACTTGGTCGAGGTAGTTCAAGGATGGAACTTCCCCGCCAAAGTAGTGCTTCAACCTATGTCCATTCACCTTGAAATTGGGGCCATCATTTTGAGCTAGCTCGATGGTCCCATATGGAAAAACTTGGGTCACGGTGAATGGACCGGACCAACGGGATTTCAACTTACCGGAAAAGATTTTCAATCGAGAATTAAAAAGCAAAACTTGATCCCCAATGTTAATAACCCGGTTTTTAATTTTAGAATCATGCAACTTTTTAGTTTTTTCTTTATAAATCAATGAATTTTCATAAGCAATGTCCCTCAATTCATCCTATTCAATTAATTGCATTTTCTGGTGTTTTCCCGCGGTCTCCATATCATCATTACAATGCTTTAGGGCCCAATAAGCCTTGTGGTTCCAATTCGATAGGCAAGTGGCAATTCTTCCCATACACAAGCTTATAGGGAGTGCACCCAATGGGCGTCTTATGAGCGGTCCTAAAGGCCCATAAAGCATCGTCCAACTTATCCGACCAAGATTGTCGGTTTTCCCCAACGGATCTCTCCAAGATCCTCTTCAACGCTCGGTTTGAAACCTCGACTTGCCCACTCGTTTGTGGGTGATAAGCCGTAGAAAGCCGATGTGTAACCCCATATTTCCTTAGGACCCTTTCGAATTGGTCGTTACAAAAATGGGTTCCACGATCGCTTATGATCGCACGAGGGGTTCCAAACCGAGAAAACAAGCTTTTCAAAAACTTGACTACCACACGAGCATCATTGGTGGGCAAAGCCTTAGCTTCCAACCACTTAGATAGGTAGTCAACCGCAACGAGAATGTACTTATTACCACGAGATGATGGGAACGACCCCATAAAGTATATACCCCAAACGTCAAAGATCTCACACACTTGGATGATGTTTTGTGGCATTTCATCTTTTTGTGAGGTTTTTCCTTGTCGTTGGCATGAATCACATGACTTCACAAGATCTTGTGCATCTCGGTAAATAGTAGGCCAAAAGATGCCGGCATCAAACACCTTCTTAGCCGTGAGATTAGGACCGTGGTGACCACCCGTGGGTCCCTCATGGCAAGCTCTAAGGATGTTAGAAGCTTCGGTGCCAAATACACAACGTCGGATGATTTGATCCGCACAAGTTCGAAACAAGTAAGGGTCGTTCCAAAAGTAGAACTTGACGTCACGAAAGAATTTTTGTTTTTCTTGAGTCGTCATACCCTTGATGGTGAAGTTACCCGCATGGTAATTTTCAAAGTCCGCAAACCATGGGGTAGAAGAATCAAGCTTAGAATTCACTACACCAAGTGTCTCAAGCGGAAATGTTTCGGTGATTTCCTTGGGCTCGTAAACACTTTGGTGAGGATCTTCCAAACGAGAAAGATGATCGGCCGCTAGATTCTCAACTCCTTTTTTGTCAACAATTTTGTGGTCAAATTCTTGAAGGAGGAGAATCCAACAAAGTAATCTAGGCTTAGCATCTTGCTTTGCCATGAGATACTTGATAGCCGAATGATCCGTATACACTATGCATTTAGCTAAGACGAGATAAGGTCGGAACTTCTCAAATGCATACACCACGGCAAGGAACTCCTTCTCCGTTGTAGTGTATTTTAGTTGAGCCTCGGTCATCGTCTTGCTAGCATACTGAATAGGCAAGAAGTTCTTATCATGACGTTGCCCCAAAACGGCCCCAATAGCGTAATCACTAGCATCACACATGAGCTCAAAGGGGAGGTTCCAATTGGGAGCAACAAGAATGGGAGCTTCGGTAAGTTTCCTCTTAAGGATTTCAAAGGCTCGTACACAATCTTCGTCAAAGAAAAAACGTGCCTCTTTTTCAAGAAGATGTGTAATGGGTCGAGAGATCTTTGAAAAATCCTAGATGAATCGACGATAAAAGCCCGCGTGGCCTAGGAAACTCCTAACTCCCTTAACGGTTTTGGGATGAGGTAATTTGGCGATGACGTCTACCTTAGCTTGATCTACCTCAATCCCCGTTTTCGAGACCTTGTGCCCTAAGACGATTCCACTCTTAACCATAAAATGACACTTTTCCCAATTGAGCACAAGGTTGGTTTCCTCACAACGTTTCAACATTCTCTCAAGATTCGACAAACACGAAGTGAACGAATTACCAAACACGGAAAAGTCATCCATGAAGACTTCCATCGTCTTCTCGATCATGTCATGAAAAATAGCCATCATGCACCTTTGAAAGGTTCCCGGTGCATTGCAAAGTCCGAATGGCATTCTACGATAGGCAAACGTTCCATATGGACACGTAAACGTAGTTTTTTCTTGATCACGAGGATCGATGGGAATTTGGAAGTAACCGGAAAAACCATCTAAAAAGAAATATAAATCGTTTCCCGCAAGACGCTCCAACATTTGGTCCATGAAGGGCAAGGGAAAATGGTCTTTTCGAGTGGCTTCATTCAACTTACGATAGTCAATGCACACTCTCCATCCGGTCACGAGTCTAGTGGGAATTAACTCGTTGGCATCGTTTGGCACAACGGTCATTCCTCCCTTTTAAGGGACACAATGAATAGGACTCACCTAAGGGCTATCGGAAATAGGGTAAATCATTCCCGCGTCAAGGAGTTTAAGGACCTCCTTTTTGATGACGTCGTGAATTTTGGGGTTCACCCTCCTTTGACATTGGATTGCGGGCTTGTAATCCTCCTCCATTAAGATTTTGTGGGTACAAAACTTGGGATCGATTCCCTTAATGTCGGATAACTTCCACGCAATTTCCCCTTTGTGATCCTTTAGAACATCGACAAGTGTGGTTTTCGTCATTCGAAAGTTCCTTCGCAATAATAACCGACAACTTGTCGTCCTCCTCCAAATAGACATATTCGAGATGAGGAGGTAAATCTTTCAACTCGAGGATAGGTGGTTCCTCAAGTAAAGATTTGGGCTCAATACTCATAACCTCCTCGGGTGGAGGAAATGGGAAATCGTTAAGAAAATCCTTGATAATCAAGAAGTCCTCATCGTTGTCGAGGTCTTCGTTACAAGTACGTGGAACATCGAATTCTTCCAACATAAAACCACCACCTTCAAATGGAGTGAAGGTTGGTGTCGAATTATCAAGAATTGGATCTAACATAGTGGGATTGCCACTAGTTTCTTCATCACCAAAACCTAGAACTTCTTGTGAAAATTCCTCGCAAACCACGTCAATCATATCAACGAGGTTTATGGTTGCAACAGAATAAACATGAGAAATTTGAGAGCTTTGAGTTGCGTTTATAACAAGTTCCTCGTCGTTGAAACGTAAGGTGATCTTTCTAGCATGAACATCGATCAAAGCCATAGACGTATCTAAAAACGAACGACCTAAAATGAGAGGAACTTGAGGATCCGTGGGGATATCAACAACGATAAAGTCTACGGGATAGTAGAACTTCCCCACTTTCACAAAAACGTCTTCCGCCAAACCACATGCGGGAATCGTGGAATGGTCGGCCAACTCGATAGACATTAGTGAAGGAGTAAGATTAGGAAGATTGAGCGACTTGAAGATTGCAAGTGGCATCAAATTAATGCTAGCACCAAGATCGGCCAAGGCGAAGCATTCCTCCATATCTTGGATTGCACAAGGGATCAAAAATTTACCGGGGACACCGACTTTTTGAGGTATGCGATTAAGATAAACCGATGAACAACTAGACAATTGGTGCAATTTCTCCTTGTTGTTCAACATACTCTTAAAGTTAGCGGCAAATCGAGGCATCATGACCAAAGCATCAGCGAAACTCACATTAAAGTGCAAATCACAAAACATTTTCATAAAAAGCTCAAATTGGTAATTGTCGCGCTCTTGACGTTTCTCCTTCCTAAGTCTCGATGGATAAGGCAAAGGTGGTGTGGGTTGAGGCATAGTAGGCATAGCCTTTGGAATCTCGGGTTCCAATGTTGGTAATGGGTCAACCGTAGGTGTGGCATGAGCGTTACCTCGTGGGATTGGGACATGCTCCTTTTGGACCACCACCTCGGGTTCTTCCTCAATTGATTCCTTCGTAGGAGCAATTGGTTTAGGAGTCGGTTCCTTGAGTGTCTTACCACTACGTATGGTAATCACTTTCATCTCACCCTTAGGGTTGGATACGGTGTTGCTAGGAAGACTACTCGAAGAGGGTTTACACATTATTGCCTCAAACATAGACGAGATTTTATCGTCAAACACGGATTGCCTCTTCTCGGCTTTAATCATTTCTTGTTTAATCTCATGTTGCCCTTGTTCCATTTTTTGTTAGTTTTGTTGTAACCTAGTGACATTTCCTTCCATCTTGTTGGTGTGGATCTTAAGTTCATTAGCTAACTCATTTTTCAACTCTTTCTTCAAGTCGTTCTTAAACTCGGATCTTAGGCTAATGATTTCTCTTTGAATATTGTCAAACCTAGCATCATTCCCATTAGCGTATTCAACAAATTCATTTGGAAGATCTTTCAACGTTTGCAAACCTTTGTTGTTGTTTTGAAAATCA
Source organism: Glebionis coronaria (assembly GCA_025667525.1). NCBI lineage: Eukaryota > Viridiplantae > Streptophyta > Magnoliopsida > Asterales > Asteraceae > Glebionis > Glebionis coronaria. The sequence goes on along the minus strand of CM046879.1, from coordinate 17,127,624 downwards.
TTTTGATTTTTGTTTGAAACATGATTATTAGTCCCTTGATTACCATAGTTTCCCTTGTTGAAATTGTTTTTGAAACCAACTTGATTGTTGCGATAGTTGTTGTTAGCATTTTTATTTGAACCAAAACCCGGTGGAGTCAATTGATTAGAGCGGGAAACTTGACCGTTTTGGTTGTAATTTCCCGTGGCCGCGTAGGCACTCGAAGTGTTACCACCGTTGGTAATGCACTCGGAGAAATCATGACCTCCCCCACAATACATGCACGAAACCTCAACCGCTTTAGCCGTAGCGGGAGCACTTGGTTCACCAACTTTAAACTCAATCAAAAGTCCTTTTAGCTTATCAAAAATCTTGTTTTCCATGTTCGCCTGAATTTGGCAAGCATCGATGGTAGTAGACAAAGAAGGTGAAGCCGAAGACGAAGCCTTACGAACACTAGACGTGCTACAAGGACTATACACCTTAGATCTATTCTCAATTATCACCAAAGCTTCCTCAACCGTTTTACACAAAAAATTACCACCCGCGGCGGCATTTAAATAATCCCTTTCATGATCATTAAGTCCATTGTAAAACGTGTCAATTTGATGCAAGTCAAAAAAACCGTGATGAGGACATTCATGTAACATCTCCTTAAACCTATTCCAAGCCGTTGAAAAACTTTCATTAAACTCTTGTGAAAATTTTGAAATCTCGTTTTTCAAGTGCGTAGTCTTAGAGGGCGGAAAAAATTGGTTCACAAACTTAGACACGAGATCCTTCCACGTCAATATAGAATTGGGTGGCTCTTTCTCTAACCAAATTTTAGCGGGCCCCGCTAAGGAATACGGAAAAAGCATCATCTTAATCGAGTCATTCGAGACATCCTTAAACTTGCAAGTGGCGGTAAGACGATTGAATTGGCGGATATGGTTGTGTGGATTGTCCTTCTCATCACCACGGAATTTGTTGTTTTGGATCATCGACAACAAACCCGTTTTCACCTCAAAATTCTCCACAAGGATAGCGGGAATCACAATAGCCTCTCCATAACCCTCGGTGGGTGCTTGAAGTAACTCCATCATAGTTCGATTCGCCATGGTTGGTGCTTCTCTTACAATGGGTTCGTCAATAGGAGACTCCTCACTAGAAAGATTTGGAGTGGGAATTTTGTTCTTTCGTTTACGTGCACGTCTTGCTTGATTACGAGTTAGCATAAACGTCATGTACAACGAGGGGACGAGCAAAGAAGATTATTTTTGGTGTTTTGTATATTTCAATTTTTTTTGTGGTTTTTGATTGTATTAACCTTTTTGGATTTTGGTGAATGTATTAAGTAGACACAAATCTACAAATCTCCTCCTTAATCAAATCTCTCGATTAAAGAAGCCTCAAGGAATGAAAACGATCACGTGAAGTGAACGCCTTCGATGACTTTAGAACATTGGTGGAACACCAAAACGTTCAAGAGGGTTTAATCAATTGAAACCAAGAAAATATATATGATACTTAGTAATACTTTGGGCGGCAAAACCCTCGATTAGCTCTCACAATCAAATACTCACAAGAAAGCGGGGAAACGAGGCGGCGCGATGCACTTAAGAGCCTTTTTCCTTAGGATATATTTTATTATATCCGCCTTATACCCACCTTATAGTTTGTATTTTTCAAGATTGAGCTTCACGAAAGTATTTATCTATTTTTGCCTTTTTCTTTGGTTTGAGATTCGAATACAATGATTGGGTAATGACCTCCCAAGTCAAGGTTGTGATTTCTCACGTATTTGGAGTACTTGTGAATTTACTGTTCTACGTATACACTATAGTAATAGTATTCACACAAAAATCGAAAACCGATAATACGTATTAGTAGAGTGCTACTAATACAAATACTATTTTGGTTAGTATATAAAAACAACAATTCCAAATCAAAACACAACACGCCTCCCCGGCAGTGGTGCCAAAATGAGGTAGTGGTTTGACTACTCTTTAGGAAAAGAGAGCAAAAGTGGCAAGTATTAAGCACGACGATTTAGGAAAACCGTGTACTAATGACCCTAAAATAGGGATCGTTCTCAAGGAGGCTTAGTGTGTGTGTAATGAATTGATTATCTTTGTGATTATATTTGTGAGAAAGAAAAACAGAAATGAGATTAGAGGAGAATGACGGTTACGAAGACGGATTAAACTAAGACGAAAAAGGTGTACACGTAAAACCGTAAAAAGCACTAAAATTAAAATTTTACCCTAAAAATTACCAAAAATCACTAAAAATCAACAAAAAAAATTATAAGAGTTTAAAAAAAATCAGAACTTGCCAAAACCATTTAATTAATTAAATAATGACTTTTTAATGCTAATTAAAGCCCTAAAAATCAAAATTAACTATTAAAAAGTCCCAAACAAGATTTTAAAGTTTGTAAACCTCAAAAATACCCTAATTAAGCTAAAAAGTATTTTTCAAAATTTTAAAACCACTAAAAGCTATTTTTAAACAATTAAAAACTATTAAAATCAATTAAAATTTAAATTAATTCTAGAAAATAATTAAAAGACTCTAAAAATATTTGGAAAGTTGAAAAATTCCTAATTAAGTGTCTACAATCTAGGAAAAATATAAAAACTTAGAAAATCAGATTTTTAATTTTTAACAATAAAATAATATTAAAATATTATTAAAAATCCAAAAATCATAAAAAATTCTAAAAACTTGCAAACTAGCTTAATTTAACCTAAGTAACTCAGAAATGAAAGTGAAATTACCTAAATACCCTTAATGGGCCTATAAAATGGACTAAACCCAAAACAGATCACTAAATGGGCTAATTTGGGCCCAATATAAAAAAGTGTCCAAAATAAGCCCAAAAAGCACTACTTGACTCAAAATTTGATTTTAAACAACTTTTTCCAAAGGCCCAAAAGCTGAAAGTGTGAAATAAGCTAGCTTATACCAAACAGCTTATTCTTAATGGGCTTTTTGACCCATTAAGCTATAAGCCAATGCCATAAGCTGAAATTAAACACACAAGCTTCTTTTGTCCTAAATAAGACTTCTATAAAAAGAAATTTGAAATAAGCCCAAGGAATAAGCCTGAAAATGCAATAAGCAATCTATAGAAAACGACAAAATAGTCGTTTTTGAGTTCTAGGCCACCCCAAGTGCTGATTCAAGTTTCTAAAGCTTTTGAATGACTTAATTAAGCAATCAACAAAGAGTTTTCAAATAAGCTGACTCAATAAGCTGGAAAAAGCAAATAAGCACTTATGTAAAAGTCAAATAAGTTGGTTTTCTAGTAAAAAGTCAAAGTCAAAGTCCAATAAGCTCCAGTCTAATCAAATGGGTCAAATAATGAAGATGTATCACAAAAAAATAAGTTGTTGCAAGTCTGGATAAGCTAAATAGCTTATTCATAAGATGAGTTCAATTTTACACTAGCAGGGGCTAGTTTTGGGTGTTGAGCAGTGGAAACGTTTTCCACTGCTTGACTTGTTTGACTTTTTGTCTTAGGTGACTTTTTTGGAGATTCAGATTACATAAAGGCACCCAAATGATCTTTGGATCAAAAGGAGTCAATAACAATCAAAATATCACAAACACAATGACCCAATTGATATAGTTTAATCAATAAAGTACCAGATAATGCACAGACATGAACAAGTAAGCAGTTTAGGTTCAAAGAGCAATTTTAGCCCAAATCAGCCAGCCAAATTCAACCAAATGCATACACAAGCTATATTAAACTCAAATAAGCAAGTCTAAATAGGTTTCATGCAATGATTTAAAGAATTAAGCAAGATTCAAGCTAATGAATGTTACTAATGAACACTAACACATGCAGTTTTTCACTTTGCTGATGTATTTGACCAATAAGCCAGATTCAAACCTCAAGATCTATCAAATAAGTTATAATAATGATGTTTTAACAACTTTCAACCCTAAGCATGCATAAATACTAGATTTCACCAAAATCTTAGGTCAAAAATAGTTAAATTCACCAAGTTATAGCAGATTGTTTGATTTGAAGTTTCAAACCCAAAAAATTGTAGCAAAACACTCTCAACAAGGCATATATCATATATAGAACACAAATACACACTTTCCACAACACAATAACAAGATTCAAGCTTAAACAGGTAGACCCAAACACCCCTTTATATTTTCAAATCCAAATTTAAACAAGAAAAAGTGTGATTCAGTTAACCCAATGATCAATCTAGCATATAAACAACTTTATAATGCAAGACTAAGCAGATTCAAGCCAAGAAATCAACAAGAAAACCAATAGAGCACAAATCCACAAAAATTCCAATATTTATCAGATTTTCAAGGATTTTAGACAAACCTCATGGATGTACATCCACACCCACGAATTTATGAGCTTATGTGCTAGCTAGAACAAGCACAAGCTTCCAATAACAACCCTGCTAAGATTCAACAAGGTTAGAGCACAAAATCAGAAAACAGAAAGGTGACTTTGGAAAATAAACTTGATTGATGCAACCTTGTTACCCCACACTTGATTATCCCCAAGTTATAAGCCTCACCACACCTTAATTATCACAATTAGGATGCTATGATCAGCCCTATAACCCAAGATTTCCAAGGTTGAAACAAGAACTTAACAAAATATCAAATTTTGATCCAATGTGTAATTTCTTATACAAGGTTAAAAAACGTTTTAAGGTTCAATTCCAGTTAACAAATATCATAAACAAGCTAAAATAAAGGTGGCACTTGATCTTTCTTCAACAAAACTCAACACACTTTCATTAAATGGAAAGAGGATTTACAAGAAGTTGAACAAGGAAAAACCAAAAGCAAAGCAAAAAATGTGAGGTCCTAAGCCTTTATATAGGCATATATGTTGTTTAGGGAAGCTGAAAAAAACGTAACCCTAGCTACTGAAGTCCCATTTTTGCCCTTGTAGAATTTGAAAATCTTGGAGTCTTGTGAGGAATTCTTGACCTTTTGTGGAGTGTATAGCTGTAGAAAGGTGATCAAGGGTCTCAAATAATCTTAGTTTCCAAGCTTTGTTGTGGGACGTTGGATCTTTGTCACTGTTTTGTCTTCTTCTCCAAAAGGTGGGACAAGGGTTTTTCATGTGACTAAGGGAGTGAGGTGGCAGTCCATTTGAGAGTTGGGTTGTGATTAGGGTCACCTTAATCATAAATCTACACAATTTTAGGGTTTAAGTTTTGCTAAAACAAAAATCCCTAATTGTGTTCTTGAGCTGATGAACATGGTTTTGATCTGTTTAGAGGGTGATTAATATTTAAATAAATGTTAAGGCGCCAAGGTTTGGTTAATTATTTAATCAGGGGTGAGTGGGATCTGATGTGGAGAAAAGGTGAAGTGTGATTGGTGGAAAAGTGGTAGTGGGGCACGTGTCACCCCACTACTGGTTAAGGTATCTATTATGTCGCCCAGGTTTAACCCCTCACTTCTTTTCCCTTTGTCATTTCAACTTAAAAAGCCGTCAACGCTTGTTTCCTTCATAACAACTTTTCATTCTTTACACTTTTTCCCCAAAACATTTTGTATAGTGAATTCAGGGGTAATTCTTGCCATTTTTGAATTCTTGAAGGGCTGATTTGGTAATTTCTTCAATGGTAATGGTCTAAACTTGTATGATTGACATTTTGGAGGACTGAAATTGTCAATTCATGTTTGATGAGGGACCATTCTTGCCAAATCTTCAAAGTCAAGGGTCCTTGTTGTAATTTTGATATTTTCAAAGGACCAAATTTGCCATTCTTGTAACTTGGAGTTCTTCTTGATGTATTTGACTTTGGGAAGGACTAATATTGACATTTTAGCTTTGTTGAGGGGCTAAAATTGCCAATTCTTCAAAGTGGAGGGCCCTTTTTGCAATTTTGACAAACTTTAGGGACCAAACTTGTAATTATGAGGATACAAGGGTATAAAGTGTCAATTCTTCCATATTGGAGGACCCTTCTTCATAATTCTTCAAGTCTTCAAGGGTTTTTCTTGGGAAAATCAATACTAGGGCTTGGTTCATTGTGCGGCTTCGTTTCCCGTGTTCGTTTTTGCATGATTCTTGTGATCTTTTGTCATTTTCTCAATATCCGTACCTAAAATACACAAGCAACAAACACAAGCATATATATGGGTATTTTGATGATATTTAATGCATTTTAAGCCCGATTTGGACGATGAGACTATGTATAAAAGCAGTCTCATCAATTGCCCTTGAGTGCTTGATGCCGTTTGATGTGTGTGAGCTGTCCAAATGCATCATGGACGTTCATTTTAGCTTTGGAGTTAAGCTATGACTCTTAGCTCTTGATCTTGACACGTCATTTGCCTTGGGGAGAAAGTTGCGTTTTCATTCGTGTATGAGGTTGAGGGTGGGGTCCAAGGGTGAGTGGAGAAGAAGGATTTAATGTTGGGATGGGTTTCAACTGAGGTGAATCACACGGGGGAACAACTAATTGCAATTTACTCTTTGCTAGTAAAAAGTAATTTCTGGGTTCATGCGTGCTACAATAACTTCTTTTGATCCGTTTTTAGGGGAGGGTTATTGTTTGGCGCGTTTTTAGGAGTTTAAACTTCTAAATAGGCAGCTTTGGTCCTTGTTCTTTGGCAAAGTATGCATATGAAGTATTTCAGCCCACAAAACTTATTTCCTTCATTAATAAAGTTTGCACTTTCACACTTTTGCCCCAAAACTTTGGCAAAAGGATTTCAAGGGTTATTTTTGCCATGTTTTCATAATTCAAGGGCTGATCTTGGACACTCTTGATCTTCAAAGGTCTTCAATAGATGTTTGCCTTCATGAGGGACTATAATTAACAATGTTGAATAGTTGAGGGACTAATCTTGCCATTTCTGTAAAGTTAAAGGACCATTTGTGTAATTTTGACAAACTAAATGGACCAAACTTGTAATTATGATTTCACAAGGGTTTTAAGTGTCATTTCTTAATTCGTTGAGGATCAATCTTGTATTTCTTCAAGTCTTCAAGGGTTAATCTTGGATAATTCATGAACTAGGGCCCGGGTCTTTGTACGGCTTCGTTTCTCGTGTCCGTTTTTCCTTGTTTCTTGTGATCTTTTGTCTTTTTCACGATATTCATACCTAAAATACACAAGTAAACAAACACAAGCATATATATGGTATTTTATGACATTTTAATGCATTTAAAGCCCGAAAAGAACCATGAGATCATGTATAAATGCCATCTCATCACTCCCCCATACTAAGCCATTGTCGTGCCCTCACGCAATGTTAGAATAAAGTATCTAAGCATCACCAAAATTCAATTTTATTACCCTTTATTGAAAAGTAAAAGACTTGCAACCATACTACGAGGATGTGTAAAGACATAATGTATGATTTTCATCACGAATGTGACTTTTAGGATCAAAGAATAGAAACAAGTAAATGTCCCATAGAGTAAATTTCGTCATCCTTGATTGTCATACATTCCATGCTAAGTGCAAAAACGAGATCATTGTTGGTACAAGGCACAATGCTAACACTACTCATACGTCCAAATTGTGTAATACTTTTTCTCCCCGCAATCCTAGTTATTATAAAAGGAAATGGGTTACTAGCATTTTTTAACTATTTTTCATGGACCACAAGTGATTCATATTGACTTATTTGAGTAGGTATTAGTCCGAAAGCAAAGTAGCACGATTTAATTGATAGTTAGCCGGAGGACAAAATCTTTTAAAACGGCTTCTCGTGTATCTCCTTAAGTTCATATCTTGGCATAACTCGTTTCACGATTTGAGACCTTTCTCGGACCGATATTTGGCATGTACTTCATACTTCAAATCTTGGGAATACGTTCTTGAAATTATGGTCTTCTCTTCATATTTTGGAATTTCTTCACTTGATGTTTTTTAGAGATTCTTCATATTAGGACCACGACTTCATCATTTTTCTTCAATATTTATTTTGGACTTTGATATACAACGATCCGCCACCTTTTCGGACTTGGATATATTTATCCTCATACCTTGTAAGGGTCTTTTTGGATAGACTTTCTCCATGATCTTTAGGGGAGTAATTGCTTTTCGTCGTGTGTCTCGATCCTTCATATTGATTTAGGAATAATGATACTTCACATCATCTTGGATCTTTAGCAACAAAATAGAGCTCCTCATGACTTGTTAGGGCCTTTTTGGATATTCACCAATCTTCGCGTCCCGCTTCAATAAGTTATGCCTTGGCTATGAACTCTATTCAACCCCGAGCAACTTTTAAACGATCTTGGGCTAGAAGCTAAGTAACCTTTCAAATCGTACGACCTTACTTATTGCAATTATTTTTATTCCTAATGCATTGATCTTATGGGAAGAAAAGCCACAGTTAAAGACATATGAGTTTTTGAAAGAACATTTTCATGTTCTACGTTTAGCATGATCATTTGTCCAACTCTATCACTTCTCGTTCTTTACTATATAAAGACCTCTAATTAAATAGACTTGTGAATACTTAGCCATGCAAGTCAAAATTAAGCCAAATTTGGATTAGCTTTCATTAAGACTATATAAAATCAAAGTTTTGGGTTTTCAAGCCACCTATAGGATCTTGCACTTTCTTGGACTTTTTCAAGTTTAGAGAATGCGTTTTATAGTTCCCCATACTAGAGACGAAGAATCGAATGCTTAGGATCTAGCATGGAAAGGGTGATCAACAATATATCTAAAGCCGTTTATGAATTATGCTAAAAGATAACCGTTAGAACAATAAAGGATATGTCATGGATTCGTGAAAAACTTCTTCAAGCAAACGATGGAGGCTCACGTAAACGAACACGAGAGTCTTCAATCGTAGATGATGATGATAATCTAGATAACACAATCACAAACAACCACGCGATAACGAGTTGGAAGGGCACAAATCCCCTCTCATTAGTTATTAGTAAGCATAAAAGGATAAGCATGGGATCTCCCCCACGAGGCACCTCGTTTTTGATTACCGAGTCATGAGCTCGACTCGATCCCCTCAATGCTAATTATCATTGGGGAAAGTGACTTGGTCGAGGTCAACCATTAAAGGAATTTCCCCACCAAAGTAGTGCTTAAGCCTATGTCCATTGACCTTGAAGTTAGGACCATCATCTTGAGCTAGCTCAATGGTCCCATAAGGAAACACTTATGTAACGCTGAAAGGACCCGACCAACGAGATTTCAATTTCCCGGAAAATATCTTAAGTCTAGAGTTAAAAAGTAACACTTGATCACCAACGTTAAAAACCCGGTTTTTAATCTTTGCATCATGAAACTTTTTAGTCTTTTCTTTGAAAATCAATGAACTTTCATAAGCATTGTCTCTTAGTTCATCCAATTCATTCAATTGTATTTTCTGGTGATCTCCCGCGGTCTTTAAGTCAAAGTTTGCATGCTTAAGGGCCCAATATGCCTTGTGCTCCAATTCAATGGGAAAATGACAATTATTCCCATAGACTAACTTATAAGGAGTGCAACCGATAGGTGTCTTATAAGCGGTCCTAAAGGCCCATAAAGCGTCATCGAGTTTGTCGGACCATGAAGCACGGTTTTCTCCAATCGACCTCTCTAAAATCCTCTTCAAAGCTCGGTTCGAAACCTCGACTTGGCCACTCGTTTGCGGGTGATAAGCCGTAGAAAGACGATGAGTAACTCCATATTTCTTTAAGACTTTCTCGAATTGGTCATTACAAAAATGGGTTCCACGATCGCTTATAATAGCACGAGGGGTTCCGAACCGAGAGAATAGTTGTTTCAAAAACTTCACTACCACACGAGCATCATTAGTAGGTAAAGCCTTAGCTTCCACCCACTTAGAAAGGTAGTCCACCGCGACGAGGATATACGTGTTACCATGAGACGATGGGAACGGCCCCATAAAGTCTATGCCCCAAATGTCGAAAATCTCACACACTTGAATTATGTTTTGCGGCATTTCATCACGTTGAGACGATTTTCCTTGACGTTGGCACGAATCACACGACTTCACAACTGCGTGTGCATCACGATAGATAGAAGGCCAAAAGAAGCCGGCATCGAACACTTTCTTAGCCGTGAGATTAGCACCGTGGTGACCACCCGTTGGTCCCTCGTGACAAGCTCTAAGGATATTAGAAGCTTCGGTACCAAAAAGACAACGTCGAACGAGTTGATCCGCACAAACCCGAAAGACATAAGGGTCGTCCCAAAAATAGAAGTTGACGTCATGAAAGAATTTTCGCTTTTGTTGTGTCGTCATACACTTGATTATGAAATTCCCCGCATGGTAATTTGCAATGTCGGCAAACCATGGGGTGGTGTCTTTAGAATTCACAACACCGAGAGTCTCGAGAGGAAATGTTTCGGTGATTTCCTTGTTCTCGAAAACATCTTTGTGAGGATCTTCTAGACGAGAGAGATGATCGGCCGCTAGATTCTCGGCTCTTTTTTTGTCAAGCACGGTGACATCAAATTCTTGGAGGAGGAGCATCCAACGAAGCAATCTCGGCTTTGCATCTTGCTTAGCCAAGAGATACTTGATAGCCGAATGGTCGGTATACACGATGCTTTTAGTTAAGACGAGATAAGGTCGGAATTTCTCAAAAGCATAGACCACGGCAAGGAATTCCTTTTCTGTTGTGGTGTACTTTAATTGAGCCTCGGTCATCGTCTTACTAGCATAATGGATAGGACGAAAATGCTTTTCATAACGTTGCCCTAAGACGGCCCCTATAGCATAATCACTTGCATCGCACATGATTTCAAAGGGTAATTCCCAATTAGGAGCAACAAGAATGGGAGCTTCAGTAAGTTTCCTTTTAAGAGTTTCGAAAGCTCTAACACAATCCTCATTGAAATTAAAAGGAGCATCCTTCTCGAGAAGGTGTGTCATAGGTCGAGAGATTTTCGAAAAGTCTTTGATGAAACGACGATAAAAACCAGCGTGGCCTAGGAAACTCCTAACTCCCTTAACGGTTTTGGGATGAGGTAACTTGGCGATGACGTCTACCTTAGCTTTATCGACCTCAATCCCCGCTTTCGAGACCTTATGTCCTAAGACGATTCCTTGTTTACACATAAAATGACATTTTTCCCAATTAAGCACAAGATTGGTTTCTTCACAACGTTTTAGCATTTGCTCGAGATTAGATAAACACGACGTGAACGAATTTCCAAACACCGAAAAGTCATCCATAAACACCTCCATCGACTTCTCGATCATATCGTGAAAAATTGCCATCATACACCGTTGAAACGTACCCGGTGCATTACAAAGTCCAAAAGGCATCCTACAATAAGCAAACGTTCCATAAGGACACGTAAATGTAGTCTTCTCTTGATCACGAGGGTCGATAGGGATTCGAAAGTAACCGAAAAAACCATCTAAAAAGCAATAGAATTCATTTCTCGCGAGTCGCTCCAACATTTGATCCATGAAGGGCAAAGGAAAGTGGTCTTTACGAGTTGCGTCATTTAACATTCGGTAGTCAATACACACCCTCCAACTGGTCACAACACAAGTGGGAATTAACTCGTTGTTTTCATTAGGCACAACGGTCATTCCTCCCTTTTTAGGGACACAATGGATTGGGCTCACACATGGGCTATCGGAGATAGGATAAATCATTCCCGCGTCAAGGAGTTTCAACACTTCCTTTTTAATGACATCGTGAATTTTGGGATTCACCCTTCTTTGACTTTGAATTGCGGTTTTGTAGTCCTCCTCCATTAAAATCTTGTGAGTACAAAATTTTGGGTCAATACCCTTAATGTCGGAACTTTTCCACGCAATTGCCCCTTTATGAGCTTTAAGTACTTTAAAGAGCTTGGTTTTTTCATCATTAGCAAGACCTCTTGAAATAATAACCGGCAAATTGTCATCACCTTCCAAGAATGCGTATTCAAGGTGAGAAGGAAGATCTTTCAATTCAAGGATAGGTGGTTCCTCGATTGAAGATTTTGGTTCAACACTCATAACTTCCATCGACGGAAAAATGGTGGAATAGAAGTATCATCACTAATCAACACCTCATCTTCATTGTCGATTTCATTTGAAGTAAAATCGCCTCCTTGGAATGGAGTGAGATTTGGTGTAGAATTAGCAAGAATCGGATCCAAAATATTGGGATTGCCACTTGACGAGCTATCGGAAAAACCTAACACTTCTTGTGAAAACTCATCGCAAACCACATCAACTATGTCAATGTGATTGATGGTAGCGATTGCATAAACATGAGATGGTTTTGAGTTTTTAGTAGCGATTATAACAAGTTCCTCTTCGTTGAATCTCAAAGTGATAGTTCTTGCATGAACGTCGATTAGCGATCTCGAGGTGTCTAAAAATGGACGACCTAAAATTAGAGGAACTTGAGGATCCGCGGGGATGTCAACTACTATAAAATAAACGGGATAGTAGAACTTCCCCACTTTCACGAAAACATCCTCGGCTACTCCACATGCTAAAATCGTAGAATGATCGACCATCTCGATAGACATGTTCGAAGGAGTAAGAGCCGAAAGCGAAAGCGATTTCCAAATGGAAAATGGCATCAAATTAATGCTCGCACCAAGATCGGCCAAGGCGAGGCATTCTTTCATATCTTGTATGTCACAAGGAATGAGAAACTTTCCGGGGTCACCAACTTTTTCCGGTATGCGGTTAAGATAAACCGAAGAACAACTAGCAAGCTTTGAAAGCTTTTCCTTATCGCTCATCATACTTTTAAAAGTGGAAGCGAAACGAGGCATGTATAACAACGCGTCGGCTAAACTCACATCAAAATGCACTTGTTGAAACATTTTTATAAAAAGCTCGATTTGTTGTTTGTTACGTTCTTGAAATTTCTCTTTGTTTCGTCTCGAAGGGTAGGGTAAGGGTGGTGTGGGTTGGACATTAGGCAACGGCCTTGGAATCTCGGGTTCCATAATTGGTATTGGTTCAACCATAGGTGTGGTATGAGCGGTACTTCGTGGGATTGTAATGTGCTCCTTTTCGACCATCACCTCGGGCTCTTTCTCGATTTCCTTCTCCGTAGAAGTACTTGGACGAGAGATTGGTTCCTTGAAAGTTTTACCACTTCGTGTATTAATAACCTTCATTTCTCCCTTCGGGTTTGCAATGGTATCACTAGGAAGACCACCCGAGGAAGAGGGTTTACACATGATTGCTTCAAACATTTTTGCCATTCGGTCTTCAAATTTTGATTGCCTTAAATCCGCTTTTAACAATTCTTGCTTAATCTCATGTTGTCCTTGTTCCATCTTTTCTTGATTTTGTTGAAGACGTTGGACATTTCCTTCCATTTTATTAGCATGAGTTTTAAGTTCATTAGCAAGTTCATTTTTAAGCTCGTTTTTCAACTCAGATCTTAAGCTAATCATCTCACGTTGCATGTTATCAAACTTAGCATCATTTTCTTTAGCATAATCCAAAAATTCTCCTTGAAGATTTTTAGTGTGAGCATTTTGAAAACCTTGTGTAGTGTTTTGAAAATCACGGTTTTGGTTTTGATTAGTGACTTGTCCATTCCCACTTTGGTAATTCCCCTTGTTGTAGTTACGTGAAATTCCTTGATAATTACCACCTTGATTGTTGTTTCGATAGTTATTAGCATTTTGATTTGGTGGAGCTTGATTTGGGCGGAAACCTTGGCCGTTTTGGTTGTAAGATCCCGTTTCTACATAAGCACTCGAAGTGTTACCACCAGCGGTAATGCACTCGGAAAGATCATGAGCTCCACCACAAGACAAACAACTCTTTTTAACCGCTTTAACCAAAGCGGAATTCAAAGCCTCTTGTGCTTTCCAATGAGTCATAAGATTAGCAAATCTATCGAAAAACTGATTTTCCTCATTAGATTCATCATGTAAGGAATTAATGTTACGAGACGATGACGAACCCAAATTGGCAACACTCGGTGTGTTACGAGGGATATAAACCTTAGATTTATTCTCGATAATCTTTAAAGCTTCATCAGTCGTTTTGCACAAAAAAATTACCACCCGCGGCGGCATTCAAGTAATCTCGTTCATGATCATTAAGCCCATTATAAAAAGTATAAACTTGATGCAATTCCGAAAAATCATGGTGTGGACATTCATGTAACATTTCTTTAAAGCGTTCCCATGCCATTGAAAAACTTTCATTATTTCTTTGCACAAATCTTGAAATCTCATTTTTCAAATGTGTTGTTTTAGATGGTGGAAAAAATTTGTTCACAAACTTAGAAACGAGATCACCCCATGTCAAAATTGAATTTGGTGGTTCTTTCTCAAGCCAAATTTTAGCGGGTCCATCTAACGAGTATGGAAACAACATCATCTTAATGGAGTCATGTGGAACATCCTTAAACTTGCTAGTAGCGGTGAGACGATTAAAATTCCTTATGTGGTAATGCGGGTTGTCTTTCTCATGACCTCTAAACTTATTAGCTTGTAACATCGACATTAAACCCGTCTTAATCTCGAAATTCTCCGCAAGGATAGCGGGAATCACAATGGCCTCTCCAAAACCCTCGGTGGGTGCTTGTAGCAACTCCATCATAGTACGATTAGCCATGACGACTTCTTGTTCTATAATAGGTTCAACAATTGGAGTTTGTTCTTCAATCAACGTCTCTTGATTTGCTTTCTTTTGAAGGCGTTTACAAGCTCGTTTTGCTTGATTACGAGTGATCATAAACTTCACGAAGAATGGGAGGTGAGCAAAAAAGATTATTTTTTAGTGTTTTGTGAATTTTCAATTTTTTTGTGTTTTTGATTGTTTTTAATTTTTTTTATTTTTTTGGATTTTGGTGTATCTTCGTAGACAACAATCTACCAAATCTCTCCTCGAATCAAACTCTTGATTAAAGAAGCCTCAAAAGAATGAAAACGATCACGTGGAGTGAACGCCTTCGAATGACTTTAGAACTTTGGTGAAAACCAAATTGTTCAAGAGGGTTTAATCACAAAGAAAACCAAGCAAATATATTATACGTAATAATACTTTGGGAGACAAAACCCTCGATTAGCCTTCAATCTCAAAATACTCACAAGCAAGCGGGGAATGGAGGCGGCACGAAGCACTTAAGAGCCTTTTTCCTTAGGGTATATTTTATAATACCCGCCTTATACCCACCTTATAGTTTGTATTTTTCAAAATCGAGCTTCACGAAAGTATTTATCTATTTTTTGCCTTTTTCTTTTTGTTTGAGATTCGAATACAATAATTAGGAGATCAAATCCCAATTAAGGTTGTGTTTTCACACTTTTGGAGATATTTTGTATTGATTGTGATACTTAATACAATATAGTAATAATAATTTAACAAGAAAAAACAAAAAAACCGATAATACGTATTAGTAGATTTCTACTAATACAAATACTATTTATGGTTAATATTAAAAACAACAAGACAAATTAATCACGACAAACCTCCCCGGCAGCGGCGCCAAAATTGATTGCAGAGTTTTACCACACCTTTGCTTTAGGAAAAACAAGAGGGGTAAAATAGGGAAAGTATTAAATACGACGGTTTAGGAAAACCGTGTACAAATGACCCTAAGGTGAAAGTTCGTTTCCCAAGGAGGTATATGTGTGTGACTAAAATGTAGCAAGATTTGAGATTAATATTGGCTAGAAGGGGATGAGAAAAGAGGATGACGAAGACGTGAAATTAATTACTACTACGACTACACGTAAAACCGTAAAATGAGTAAAAATAAAAATTAATTCTAAAAATTACCAAAAATTCACCAAAAATCAAAATAAATAAACTAAGAGTTTACCAATGATCAAAATTTTTTTAAGCCTTTTAATTAGTTAAATATTAATTTTCAAATGCTAATTAAAGCCCTAAAAATCAAATTAATTATCAAAAAGCCCAAATAAAGATTTTTCAATTGGTAAACCTCTAAAATGCCCTAAAAAGATTAAAAACTATTTTTCTGAATTTTTAAACTAAGAAAATCTATTTAAAATGATTTAAAAACTATTAAAACTTAAAACAATTATAAAAATTAATCTAAAGATGATAAAATTAATCTAAAAGTTTCAAAAATCCTATTTTAATGTATTTAAGCTAAGAAAAATATAAAAAGTGCAAAAATGTGGAATTTGAAAAATAATAATAAAATAATATTAAAATAATATTAAAAATCCAAAAATTCTAAAAACTTGCAAACTAGTTTATTTTAACCAAAATAATTTGAAAATGAAAGTGAAATTACCAAATTACCCCTATTGGGCCCCCAAATGGGCTAAAAGCAAAAACGGTCCACCTTAATGGGCTTTTTAGCCTAAAAAGTCAAAATAAGCCCAAATGACTTGGAAAAGCCCTATCTGACTAAAAATTCAAATCTAAACACAAAACTCTGAAGGCCCAAAAGCTGAAAGTGAGCTTATCACAACTTAATGAACAAACAGCTTATCCTTATTGGGCCATTAAGCCCATTAAGCAATAAGCTAATGCCATAAGCTCTAATTTGACACACAACCTTCTTTTGGGATACTAAAGAGATCTATAAAAGGAAATTTTGAAAAAGCACACTCAATAAGCTAGAAATAAGCAAAGAACAATTCCACAAAACGACAAAATAGTCGGGTTTAAGTTCTAGGACATTTCAGAAGCTCTAGTTTGTTGCAAAAGCTCACAAATAGCTTAAATAAGAATAATCAATCAAGAAAATCACAAAAATCCAAGTAGAATAAGCTGTGTGAACCAATAAGCTGGCTGAAAAAGCCAAATAAGCTAGTTTTCTAGCAAAAGCTTAACCGAAAGACTTGTAACCTTCCAGACTTGTTATTAAGCTGAGAAAAATGAGTTCTATTACAAAAAACAAGTTGTTGCATGTACCAATAAGCAAAACAGATTCAATAAGCTATGTGACCAAGTTTGACCAAAAGTCAAACGCTGACAAGTGTAAATCAAACGCTGACAAGCACAAATTAGACGTTGACAGACTTAATGAAGTGTTAAAACTTGTTTTTCACCCTGCTGGTCAAGGCTTGAGTACAAACCTTGTGAATCAAGGTCTACCAGTTGAGTAGACTTGATGAGTTTTGGCACCAATAAGCCAATAAGCCAGTAAGCTTATAAGCTATCAACAAAGCAATCCAAGTAGCTAAATAACCTCACAAGCAGCACACAAATAGGATCCAAGAAAATAAACCACAAGCTTAACACTAGAAATACAAATGCAAGCACCAAATGAGGTGGTCACTTTGCTGATGCAAATGACCACTTCAGCCAACTTTGATAAGCTATAACAAACACAATAAGCCACCAAATTCAACAACCAGATAACCAATAGATAGCTTATCACCCAAACTATTCCCAAACCTGATTTCAGCCCTTAGATCCAACTATCAAAGAAGTTATTAGATCTGATGTGTTTGACGAATTCCAAAACACTTTTTATCAGATTTTAACAAAACTTCAAATCTTTTTTCCAAACTTTCAGAGACGTAACCAATGACTAAAACTTGTTCAAAAAGACTTGTTTAGACTTCCCAAACCCTAAGAACCAAGGGCACAAGGCCACAAGGCCTTATGAACCAGTAATCCCAAACAGTCCTTTAATAAGCACTTTTCAAACAAACTTGTGATTTTTAAACACAACCTACTGATTTTATAGATCAAATAGCTACACTAGGTGACAACTAACAGATTACAACCATAAAACACAAAGCACAAACACAAGAACACAAAATCACAGTCCAAATCAAAAACAGGAAATAACATGAAATGTTTAGAGGAATCTTAACAAGAGCTTATACCTGTCCTCCACAACATCCTAGGAGGACCAGCAATGCTCCTTGGACCTTGTTCAACAACTAGAACAAGACCAAGGTACTTCAACAAGAAATATGATGACTGCCTTGGTTGATGTTTCAAAGCAGAAACTCAAGGGCTTGATTTCTTCAACACAATGAACAAACAGCCCAACCAAAGACCCTAATCCCTTCACAAGCTTGGTGTTAACAAGCTTGCAAGAGCTTATAGATTTTGGTTAAGGATTAGTACAACAAAATAAGCAAATTCAGAAACCACTTTTCAAGCTTTTTTCACACTTGAAAACCTTACCAAACATAAACGTCCTTGAACCAAATGATTCAAGCACACTTATAACAACAAATGGAAATCAGAATCACCTTTAAACAACACCAACTTTCAAAAACATAAAAAGGAATTACAATTTTCTCAAAATACCAACTTTTATAAATTTCAAAAAGGAATTACAAGTTTAAAAGGTAAAACTGGAATAAAGGGACTCCCACAAGTTGAGGTCTCCTTTTATAGAACTAACAGATGATTCTAGAATGCTAAAAACCCTAGCTATGAATTCTCAATATTTCCCTTGAGTGCTTGATGCCGTTTGATGTGTGTGAGCTGTCCAAATGCATCATGGACGTTCATTTTAGCTTTGGAGTTAAGTTATGACTCTTAGCTGTTGATCTTGACACGTCATTTGCCTTGGGGAGAAAGTTGCGTTTTCATTGGTGTATGAGGTTGAGTGTGGGGTCCAAGGGTGAGTGAAGAAGAAGGATTTAATGTTGGGATGGGTTTCAAGTGAGGTGAATCACACGGGGGAACAACTAATTGCAATTTACCCTTTGCTGGTAAAAAGTAATTTCTGGGTTCATACGTGCTACAGTAACTTCTTTTGATCCGTTTTTAGGGGTGGGTTATTGTTTGGCGCGTGTTTAGGAGTTTAAACTTCTAAATAGGCAGCTTTGGTCCTTGTTCTTTGGCAAAGTATGCATATGAAGTATTTCAGCCCACAAAACTCATTTCTTTCATTAATAAAGTTTGCACTTTCACACTTTTACCCCAAATCTTTGGCAAAAGGATTTCAAGGGTTATTTTCGCCATGTTTTCATAATTCAAGGGCTGATCTTGGACACTCTTGATCTTCAAAGGTCTTCAATAGATGTTTGCCTTCATGAGGGACTATAATTGACAATGTTGAATAGTTGAGGGACTAATCTTGCCTATTCTTTAAAGTTGAAGGACCATTTGTGTAATTTTGACAAACTTAAGGGACCAAACTTGTAATTATTATTTCACAAGGGTTTTAAGTGTCATTTCTTAATTCATTGAGGATCAATCTTGTATTTCTTTAACTCTTCAAGGGTTAATCTTGGATAATTCATGAACTAGGGCCCGGGTCTTTGTACGGCTTCGTTTCTCGTGTCCGTTTTTCCTTGTTTCTTGTGATCTTTTGTCTTTTTCACGATATCCATACCTAAAATACTCAAGAAAACAAACACAAGCATATATATGGTATTTTATGACATTTTAATGCATTTAAAGCCCGAAAAGAACGATGAGATCATGTATAAATGCCATCTCATCAGCGGGGGTTCTCAGCTTGAGCTTGGTTGAGGTAGTTAGGAATAGCAAAACTAGCTTTACCCTTAAAAACAACGGAGGTGCTATCATTCTTATGGTTTGAATAGAGTCATGCATTTTATAAACAACTTTCTTCAAAAATTCGACTTGTTCTTCTAGTTCCTTTATTTTTTCAGTATCTTTTTCATGACAACTTTTGAAATCTTGTTTTAACGTTTCAACCTCTTTTTTATTAACATCAAGAATTTTAGCAGAATCGGTAGTGGTCATAGAAAGCCTTTGTTCTAGTTCATTAACTTTGATGGTAGCAAGGTACGTTTTTTGACATTCATCCATTAAGAAAACATTATATTGACGCTTCTCTTTGGCTTTGTGTTATATTTATCTTCAAAATAGACCTTTTGACTTTTTAACGCACTACCCATGTACCCCTCAAGATCTTTGTCTTTTTGAAGAAGCTAAGCCCTATAACTATCTATGGTTTCACTAGATTTTATAAGAGCGGCTTTGCTTTCTTCAAAGTTTTGAGTGAGCGTTGCGTTTGCCTTCTTTAATTACCTTTGACTTTTTCTAGTTTCATTGACATCTTTTTGTAAACTAGCAATTAAATTAGCAAGCGCGACACGCTCCTCATCATCATACATATTTGCATGTTGATCATCGTCAGACTCATTATTGCACGTGTCTAATGGATCCGGTATGGTATGGCTATCAACATTTTCCGTCATACATGTGTGAATAATGGTTTGAGTTTGATCATAATGCTCATGCGTATTAGCATTGCAAAACACATTGTATCCATCATAGTGTACCTCTTCCAATGACTCAGAATCGAAAACAGGACCATTGTCGTAGGAAGGTGTATTGCTGGTGACATTCTCAGAGTCGATGCCTTGTTTGCCAGAGCTGCTGCTGTCTTTCCCAGAGCTGTTGTCATCATTCCCTAAACTATGCGTGGGAGTCTCATATTCGTAGCTTGTGTGCTCAATATCTGATGCGATACCACAACTGGCATTGAGTCTTTCATCAATCGTTTGTTGCGTCTGTATTGTGTGGTTCACATAGGTTACAATGAAGTCGATGTTCCGAGTTATCAAATCTTTGTATGATAAAGCATCCATTTCATTATTTCTCTTGAAGCAATCCTATGTATGTGAAGACTTGATGAATTCAGAAGTAAATGTCTTTTCAAGTGTCGTCTTCAGATCAGTGAAAGTGGTCTTGCATTCACTAGCAATGATTCTTTTGTTGACAAGTTGTGCTTCAAGTTTATCCATGGCATAAGTGAATGTTTTTCTGAATGTGCCAGTGGATTCACCTAAGTCGAGCAAGACTTTTGAAAGGTACTTAAAAGACTCTTGAATTACTCTAAAACCGTCCATGAAGTTTTTTTTTCAAGATACATATCCGCTGTTGTAGTCGTTCCATCTCTACGCCAGTTACGTCGGAACACTCATTTCTCTTTTCCATGATGATGGTGTCTCCGTTGATGAAGTGACTTCGGATCTTAAGTAGATATGGTGTGATTGGGTTGTGGTTGATGTAACACCCCCAATTTCGGTCATAGAATCGGAAGGATCCTTGGGTGTTACTTACATGATTCAAGCTTATAATCATATAAAACGGCTCCAAACGAGTCGTTTTAATAAAAACATCCATTCATTTATTCAACTATAAAACTTTACACATGGTCCCAGATAACTTAAAGTTTACAAAACACAGTAAATGATAAAAGTTCTTTGAATGGATATAATTTATAAAAGCGGGCCAAAACATTTCAAATAAGCAAGCTTCACGAAACCGCCTTCCTCGGGTGCCTTCTTATGGACCTGAGATAAAACATGCTAAAAAGTCAACAAAAATTTATTGAGTGAATTTATAGAGTTGAAAGTATAAAATCGAACATAAGTATTCAGAATAACCTTCCATGGTTAAAAATTCATCGAAAGACAATTATGTTGTACGGACATAATTATCGGTGTTATTACATAAGCCTCATGACATTGAACGTTAACATATATTATTTCAGCCCAACACACCTAGCCAAGTGCGTATATTTCTCTTATATGTATGCATCCGATGTTTCATTACTAGTGTTTCACTACACCACGCGATAGCTAGTCGCGACCTGACTGGGCGTCACCCCGATATATCTATCCATAGTATTAGCGTTCTTTCGATTAACAATTCACGATTCAATGGGTCTTTTAAGGCTAAAGCTAACTTATGTAATAACTTTCATCTAAGCATAAAATCGGGTCCCTTGTGTTAAATTTTAAAACAAAGAGGGTTTACCACAACTTCTCGTTGCACCCTTCGTTTATAATAAATGCTTTTCCAATAAGTAAGGTTTCCACAACTTCTTGTTACACCCTTTATTTTAATAAAACAAGCATGTTATCCCCCTCGCAGGTTTCTAAAACAATTAAAGAATTCAAAAGCGGGGCTATAGACTCACCTTAGCACAATAGTGGTAATGAGACGATCGCCGACGATGAGTGATGCCCGTTAAACAAGAAAACCGCAACCTACCAAATAAGGCGCGCTCGTTAATAAATGACTCAAGTATAAAACATACTTAATAACACAAAACTCAAGTTACAAAACCATGACAATCCCTAAACAAAAACAATACAAGTGGTACTTTTGTACCCTTTTATCCAACACTATTCGTTTAAATACTTACACTCTTGACATTGACCCGTCATAAGACGCCAAGTCATCGCAAGTCAAATTATCACTTTACTTCACTCGGACCAGTAACTAAGTCATTGATATAATGACTAAACACTTGAGTAAATCACCATGTCCAATAGTGAATACTCAAACTCACACCACACGAGCATTGAACTATGTGTCCAAAATACCAATCAGCATGTACACTCCAAATGTACACACCAATTTACCCTATGTAGACTTCTCCGATTTCGACGAAACTTGGTGAAAAACTCACACATAACCTGGTTAAGACCAGCTTAAATTTCATCTAAAAATATTACTACTAAGGCCTTCTGCCCGACACATCTTTGTGTTATAAAAACCGAACAGTTTTACGCATTCGACTCATGAAACCATTTTGATATCTCTAAACCACTTCGTTTACAAAACCGACACTAGGGGTTTGACAATGGACTAACAACCTGAGGTTTAGAGACTTAAAACAGCCCTTAATTCTTTTTAAAACTCATTCTATAGTCCCCGAGATTCGATCCAAATATCGACAATAACTTCGAATTATGCCGATACTCGTCTCCCGGTACACGAATAATCAAACTATTGTAACTTCACACTCGTTTGGAATTGCAAGCTCTAATTTATATCAAATAGAAGCTAAAGAAATTTTCTACAAATCTATCCTATTAGTTTAGCAATTACTCAAACTTAAAACACCCAAAAACTGCCTTAAACCCACTGCCTAAAATCAACTATCTAAAACTCATACAAGATCACTGTAACACCCCATTTTGATAATGGAAATGTCACATGCAATTATGGCGTGTCATCAAAGCATAGAAGGAAAAATGTCTAAACATTACTTGACCATAAAAGGAAAATACCGGAATCAAACATCGGTAGTCCAAATGTAAAGCTCATCACACACAAACATAGTATAATAAAGGAAAGGACTAAACAATGTCCATAGCAAATGTATCATAAGAAAGGAAATGCATAAAGTAAAGAAGGCTAGATAGCTTCCAGTCCATATGCACGTACTCTTAGTGTCTACGAGCGTCCCTGAGTACCTGCCGTTTTGGGAACATAGAAAAGGAAAACGACTGAGCAAATACGCTCAGTGCACGGATGTACAATAAAGCATGAATAGGATAAGCATATAACATATAACATATAACAGCGGAAGAAAACTAAGTCCCGAGTAACCTGGTTAAGTCTTGATAAAACTGGTTTTATAGTTTGAAAAGCTTTATGTTTATCTTGTAAAAACTGTTTATCATATTTTACCATTAGCTAATATAGGTCATGAAAATCCACCGTGCATGAATACTTGGAGGGGTGACCTCATCATGCAAATTAGAGGTGCTGCCTCTAAATTAATATACTGGTTTTTGGGTAGGAGGGATTAGCTCCTTGTGAAGGATGCAAGGCATACACCACATTCACCATGAAATCCTGACTGAAAACATGTAACTAGGATGCACCCATACGCCCCACATGATAAATATAATATAAATGGCCAAAAGTTGAAGGGACGCCACGAGCAATCACTCCGCCGTGGTGAAGTCATAACATCAGTGCCTCTAATGTTATGGTTATGGTACCTCCATAACTAGGTGAAACTGGTCATGCATGTATATGGCTATAGG
The DNA here is from genome assembly GCA_025667525.1 of Glebionis coronaria. Classification (NCBI taxonomy): domain Eukaryota; kingdom Viridiplantae; phylum Streptophyta; class Magnoliopsida; order Asterales; family Asteraceae; genus Glebionis; species Glebionis coronaria. The sequence continues at coordinate 17,104,027 of CM046879.1, read as the reverse complement.
TATTCTTAATTAAACATAAGCAATCAAACACGTAACTTATACTACGGGAAAACAGTTGGCTGCATACGGGGAATCCTAATGAGAAAAGAATGTCCATACTGAAAGGACGGGAATCCGTACCTTATGTCCAGTGAACGAAGAAGATGAACTGAGAGGAATCCTACTTCCGTATCACTAGTGCTACCTAAATAAATACATGAATAAGTATCTGCTTACTAAATACGTAGCTGGTCTTATGTCATGTCTTAGCTTATTTTATGTATTCCTACCATGTTTTACTGTTTAATGCCTTAAACTGTGTTTATCTTATATTCTGTTTAATCTGATTAAGTATTTCTTGTATTTCATTCATTATTATACTTATTGTGTAATAATAAGTAACTTTCCAAAAATAGCAGGTTTCCTAAAATAGAAAGTTACCAAAAATAGAAAGTTTCCAAAAATAGAAAGTTTCCAAAAATAGAAAGTTCCCAAAAATAGAAAGTTTCCAAAAATAGAATTACTGCTTAAAATAGATAAATTTCTAAAAATAGAAAGTTTCCATAAATAGATCAGCTGCCTTAATTAAATAAGTTTCCATAAATAGATTAGCTGCCTTATTTAATTAAGTTTCTAAAAATAGAAAGTTTCCAAAATTAGAAATAAGCTGGTTAAATAAGCTAAGTATATAAGCCTAAGTGTTTTCATGATTATTTTCTAAGTCATATGATATAATGTATAGTTTAATAATTATTTCATGTAATTAAATTAACTATAGGTTAAAACATTTAATTAAAGCATAACATGTTTTTAATTAAATAAAGTTAAATACTTAGGTTAAAACATGTATTATTATTTATTAATAATATAACCTAAGTCATGTTAATTAATTAATTATATGTATGGTTTTTTAAATAATTAATTAATTATAAGTCTAAAATATAAAAATACTTAGGTTAGTTAATTTCATGATTATTAATAATTAAAATAACCTAAGTCATGTTATTAAATTAATCATGTCATTTTATTAATTTAATTTTTTTTAACATAAGATCATAAAAAAAATAAAACTAACATACACCATGAACCGGAACTAGACTAAAAACCATGAACCGGACATGAAATCGACACCGTACCCCGAACCAAATCGGGGTACCCCTTGTCTTGATGCTACCGTGGGACCCACACCAACCAACCGGGACCATATGGTCTCGGTGGTGGTCGGATGGCTAAACTGAAACCCCCCTTGGGTTCGGTGTAGGCTGCGGCCAAAACAAACACCCCTTAAAACAATACTTTTGATTTTATTAAACCCCAATTCATGTTAGATCCATGATTTTAATTAGGTTTTTGTAAAAACATAACATGTTCTTGATATATAAAAGATCAAATCAAAAGAAAAAGGTTTAAAAAGGATTTACCGAATTCGTGGATCAAAAGGAAGAAGAACAAACACGATCACCAACTAATATTCCAAGATCAACAAACACCTCCTTGTGGTTTTTTGAGGTTGGCGGCCAAAAGAAGGGAAGGAGGAGGATTTTTAGGTTTTTGCTAAAATCTTCTGTAAATGTAAAATGAGTAGTGTAAAAATCTTTAACCCCCTTTAGTAAAATTTACAAATGGGCTTGGCCCATTTGCTCCTTGTAGCCGCGGGTAGGGGGCCCCACATTGGGTACCCGTACCCTTTTCGTGTCTCGATGTTAAGTTATTCGTTCGTGATTATTTGTGTTCGCGTTTTATGTGTTCTCGTTATGTAATTATCGTGATCTAATATATTTAATTACGCTCGTAATAAATATATATACGTAATTAATAATAGTTCGTGTTTTAGTTACGTTCATGATTTCATGATCGCATGTTCGTGATTAATTGTTGTCAAATAATTATTACATGCTCGTGCGTAGTAAATACTTATCGTGTTCTAACACGTACGTAATACGTAAAATCCTAACACGTAATCGTAATCATGCTATATTAGGAAAGTTTAAATCTAGTACGTACGATCTTAAGGGTACTATTCATGGTAAAAGCATGCGGGTTTTACAATCACATTTATAGACAATTCTAATCATTTTTCTATCAATCCTAATACCCTAACATCATCCCGGCATCCCCTATCAATCCTAACACTTGCATGTTTATCAAAACAAAAATCAAAGATTAAAAATCAAACTTTTTATATGAAAATAACATGATCAAAACATGATCATCACATGCATGATCATCAAAACATATTCAACAATTCTTGTTTATATCAATTTTTCAAAGCTTGTTGCATGTTGGAAATTTTGGTATGGGTATAAACACCTTTCAATAAATAAGATGGGACTTTGATTGGATTTTAACAAATCAAATTAGAAATCAAATAATTTGTGGTGTTTTGTTCTTTTTTTTTGACGGCAAGGAAAGAAAAAAAGGAAGTAGGTGTGTTTTTATAAAAATGAGATTTAGTGGAAAAGCTTAGGTAAAAATTGTTTATATAGTGGGGTTAGTTGAGGGTAGTTTTTGCCAAAGTTGTATTCTTGTGGACTGTAAAATAATTTAATAGTTTAGAGGGTAGAAAATAACTATTAGTAAATTTAGAAAATATTTACGGCACTCGAGTTTCGTAAAAATAATTTTCAAAAGTTAAAACGCATCATAAAGATAATAATATAGTTTCGACACGACTTAAAACGTAATTAAATCGAAAACGTCGAAAATATTAAATATCGAAACAATCGATAATAAAACGTAAATTTTTGGGCATCTGTCGGTATCGCGATCACTAATAGTTCTCGTCATTCGTTAAAACGTAAAACGCGAGAAATAAAGATAAATATAAATAAATCATTCTTATGATAATTTGAGAATGAGATATCGATACTTAACGTATTCCTTGCTGGTTTTCATCTAATCGACATTCTTACGCTAAGTTTCAAGCCATAACCTTATCGGTTAGCCGATAATTCAAAATTCTCATTAAAGTAAACAAATAATACGTAATAGTCGAGATTAGAATAACGACCTGAAATTGACGGATTGTCACATCATCCCAACAAAATTGGGATATTCGTCCCGAAGATCAACTTGCGTTCTTCCTCGATCGCTCGTTGAAATCGAAGAGATAAATGTATTTTGGTCCTCGCCTTGAGTTCCATCAGACTTGACAATAGGAATTCGACTTTGCTTCATTTGCCTAACTTCCTTATTTATAATATCAATAAGTTCTTTGATGAAACGCAACTTACCGTCGATTCATACTTCATCAAGACGGGTAATAAGATCTTTGTCGAAAAGAAATTTTTTTAGATTCAACACATGAAAAGTATTGTGAATCCCTTGTAGTTCTCGAGGTAGTTTAAGTTTTCATGCCACCGGACCTACTCTCGATATCATCTCGAATGGTCCAAACTAATGGGGACTTAACTTCCCACGTTTTCCAAAATATATAACACCTTTTCCATGGTGATAGCTTTGGCATAACTTTTCCACCTACCTAGGATTCCAAGGGTTTCACTTCACATCATCATAACATCTATGTCTACTACGAGCAGTTAACAACGCTTCTTAGTTCGCACGATCATTTCATTTATCGGAATAAAGAGAGCAGAGTCAGTCAGTCAAATATTGACACAAACTGAATCAAATCTAGACTGAGTTTTCGAGAGCTTAATAATGAATCCATTGTAATTTGCTTCTACCTCCCAAATGATAATGAATAACACAATCGTAATCACTTAAAGGCTTATTTATCTCTTTTTAATCCATAATACATTGTAGGCTCATACCATCGGTTGATACCGTACATTAGTGCCATACAATTTAGGTCTCCATAAGCAAAGAGTAAAAATCACCACACTCAATTACAAGTCATGGGTTGTGTAGTTCCCTCATTCTTCCTAGGTTTCCTACAAGCATACACAAGTCAAACAACTCTAAATCCTTTAAGGATGTATCACGATCAACAACAAAATATTTACTTCTTTCAGGTAACGATAAGATTGACGTGCTTCAGAGTTCCCTTTTCATGGTTTGAAAAGCTTCCTCTTCATTATCACCCCACACATACAGTTCATTCTTTTTAGTTAGCTTAGTTAATGGTTTTGATATCAAAGATAATCCTTCAATAAACCTTCAGTAATAACCAGCCAAACCTAGAAATTGTTGTACTTCAGTTGGAGTAGTTGGATGGCTTCGATCTTCGCAGGATCAACATGTACCCCACTTTTATCAATCACATATTAGAGAAATTGTATGGAACTAAGCCAAAGATCACACTTTGAGAATTTTGGGTACAATTTTTCGTTCTTTAACAGGTTCAAGATAATCCTTATGTGTTCGACATGTTCTTCCTCGCTCTTCGGGCAGATTAGAATATCATCAATGAAAATGATCACGAATTTATCAAGATACGGCTTACAAATTCGATTCATTAAGTCGATGAATACAAGAGGTGCATTGGTCAACCCAAAAGGCATAACCATAATCTCATAATGACCATGACGAGTCTAAACGCCATAATAGGAATATCTTACATGCGTATGGGAAGTTGATGGTAAACACAACAAAGATTAATCTTGGAGAAAACACCGGAATCTTGAAGTTGATCAAATAGATCATCAATTCTTGGAAGTGGGTAACGATTCTCAATTGTTATCTTGTTCAGCTCTCGGTAAACGATACACATACGAAACTAAGCATCTTTCTTCTTAAATAATAGAATAGGAGCTCTCCAAAGTGACGAGCTCGATCGAATAAAACCTTTATCAGATAGTTCTTGCAATTGCACAAATAATTCCTTCAGTTCGGATGCTGCTAAATGATATGGCGCAGGTGCCACAGTTGCAGCACCAGGAATTAGATCAGTTTGGAATTCTATTTACCTTGGAGGCGAAAAACGTGGAAAATATCCCAGAACATTTTGGAATAGTTACAAATGACTAGAGTAATTCTACTTACTTCTCTTACGATTCCTTCTATGATACTTAAGCTAAGAATAATTCACAACCTTTTTTGATATACTTACGAGCTCTAACGCATGAAACGATTTTCAGTTTGGAATTATTTTTCCCTTCAGTGACCTCATCAGCCTTGCCTTGATTTATGTGTCCAATGAACTAATAAGTCATGCAAACAGCTTCATAAATAGTAAATGGCTTAGGAGAAGTCACATCACCGTGTATATTCTTGGTCAGCCGTGAATATACTTCTTGACCTTGACAGTTCGAGTTCCACCATTCTTGGACAAAAAGGAGTCAATTCACGGAAACACTTGTTATATCTACCAATGTTAGTTCCCTTCAGTTTTAGATTGTATAACACTTTCTCCATACTTTGGAAATACTTCAAGGACAAACTCCTCAGTTAATCCGCTTCCTCACCTTAGTCCATGGTGTCCCATAAGTAACGATACCTATGCAAACATGTCTGCCATTCCACCAATTAATGCACGACCTTGGAGAGTAGCAATTTCAAACTGCACCTTATCCTCTTGATTAGGGTCACTGAATCGAAAGATTGATGCCATCTTCTCAACAAATGACACAATCCTCCATCATCTTTATTCCCCTTAGGAGTCTACGGTTTGCACTTAATGAATGAAGTGTAGTTATAGTCTCTAATTTCAGGCACATTAATTCCATTAGTACCACGAACATTATTGGCTCCGGTTTCAGCTCCACCGGTTCCTGTTCCACCAGTTGTAGCTTCAGCTCCAGTTCCAGATCCATCATTCATGTTGACCATGAATTCAGTTAAAGGTACAACAACTTATTAACTAATAACTTGGCACATTCGTGCTTCAGTCATAACTTTCATTGACTGCATGATTCTTGTGCAACGTAAATCAAATCATGATGAGTATTTATTCAATGGTTGCGTTATACCACGGGAATTTAAAAGAAAAATCAAAGAAAGATAGTAATAGCACGTTGTGGAATTTGAAATCAAAAGATAGTCATTCCATTGATCACAAACTAGTACAAGTTGTATTGTTAAGCATTATAGATTGTCATCATCTAATGCTATACCAATTAAAAGACTAGTCCTACGAACTGATGTCATAGTTTAGTTAGTGATTTATCAAAAGATACTACCATTGATAAACTAATCCACTAAGAGTTACTAGGTAATTCACATGGCTAAGAAGGCTCCTCGGTCCCACTAGAAAAAGATTTATATAGTGTCTTTCAGATTCGCTTGGTATCCTTCTCAATTGATTGTTAACAGTCCCAGTACAACCATCACACGATCAAGGAATTAAAGGAACAAAATCAAAGAATGAATCGATCAAACAAATTATGAGTCAATAGGAGTTTAAATGCGCGGATGCTATATGCTTAAGCCCACACGTTTATAAATCATTATTTCCATGGATTGATCAAATCCATCCAAATAAGTTTTAGAAATTTGTGGTTCAACAATTTAAAATTTCCTTGTTCAAATAAATAGCCAATTCATTTCAACAAGACGATTATAAATCGCCTTATTTAAGCATCGCCAGCTCAACGTAAAAGATCAGGATCGAAACAAACGAAAAACTGATTTAGTAGAAAATGATCAGTGATATGATATGGAATCCTGGTTGGCATGTGAATACCATACCAATCAATCTCAATTCCTAACAATCAATAGTACCAACTCAGGCAAACTTTTTCTATCAAAACAGTACATTGTCGAAGATTAATGAAAATGCAGATTAAATTTGCTAAACGAAATGAACGGATTGATGAATAAATAATAATAAGAACCAAGGAAATCAAAATCCTTGTAACCAAAAGAATATCATTGAGAATTTTAACCATTTCGTTAGGATCATGTATATCCACAACTTAGTTAGTCTCGAGAATAACAGGATTAACTTTAGCATTAACGTTAAAATGACTAGAGTGGCTTCGTGACAATCTACGTTGTATAAATATCTCGTATAAGTAAAAAACTATCATTAATAATAAAATAAATGAATACATACCTTGTAATTCACAATTACAAATAACTGATAAAGATTACAACGTATATATAATCCCATATATATAAAAATACTCCAATTCTCGTCCATTGGCAACTCGGAGGTTTCGATTGCAACTTTTATAGTAAAAAGATTTCAAAAATTCATTTTTGGAAAATCTTTTCGTTCTCTATAACTTGAGCTCTGATGCCAATCTGTAACACCCCCAATTTCGGTCATAGCAGCGGAAGGGTCCTTGGGTGTTACTTACATGATTCAAGCTCATAATCATAGAAAACGGCTCAAAACGAGTCGTTTTAATAAAAACATCCATTCATTTATTCAACTATAAAACTTTACACATGGTCCCAGATAACTTAAAGTGTACAAAACACAGTAAATGATAAAAGTTCTTTGAATGGATATAATTTATAAAAGCGGGCCAACACATTTCAAATAAGCAAGCTTCACGAAACCGCCTTCCTCGAGTGCCTTCTTATGGACCTGAGATAAAACATGCTAAAAAGTCAACAAAAATTTGCTGAGTGAATCTATAGAGTTTAAAGTATAAAAATCGAACACAAGTATTCAGAATAACCTTCCATGGTTAATAACTCATCGAAAGACACTTATGTTGTACGGACATAATTATCAGTGTTATTACATAAGCCTCATGACATTGAACGTTGACATATATTATTTCAGCCCAACCAAGTGCGTATATTTCTCTTATACGTATGTATCCGATGTTTCATTACTAGTGTTTCACCACACCACGCGATAGCTAGTCGCGGTCGGGGTGGGCGTCACCCCGATATATCTATCCATAGTATTAGCGTTCTTTCGATTAACAATTCACTATTAAATGGGTCTTTAAAGGCTAAAGCTAACTTATGTAATAACTTCCATCTAGCATACAATTGGTCCCTTGTGTTCAATTTTAAAACAAAGAGTGTTTACCACAACTTCTCGTTGCACCCTTCATTTATAATAAATGCTTTTCCAATAAGTAAGGTTTTCACAACTTCTCGTTGCACCCCTACTTTTCCAATAAGTAGGGTTTCCACAACTTCTCGTTGCACCCTTTATTTTAATAAAACAAGCATGTTATCCCCCTCGCAGGTTTCTAAAACAATTAAAGAATTTAAAAGCGATGCTATAGACTCACCTTAGCACAATAGTGGTAATGAGACGATCGCCGGCGATGAGTGATGCCCGTTAAACACGAAAACCGCAACCTACCAAATAAGGCGCGCTCGTTAATATATGACTCAAGTATAAAACATACTTCATAACAAAAAACTCAAGTTACAAAACCATGACAATCCCGAAAGAAAAACAATACAAGTGGTACTTCTATACCCTTTTATACAACACTATTCGTTTAAATACTTGCACTCTTGACATTGACCCGTCATAAGACGCCAAGTCATCACAAGTCAAATTATCACTTTACTTCACTCAGACCAGTAACTAAGTCATTGATTTAATGACTAAACACTTGAGTAAATCACCATGTCCAATAGTGAATACTCAAACTCACACCACACGAGCATTGAACTACGTGCCCAAAATACCAATCAGCATGTACACTCCAAATGTACACACCAATTTACCCTATCTAGACTGGTCCGATTTCGAAGAATTTTGGTGAAAAACTCACACATAACCTGGTTAAGAATCAATTTAAATTTCATCTAAAAATATTACTCCTAAGTCCTTCTGCCCGACACGTCTTTGTGTTATAAAAACCGGACAGTTTTACGCCTTCGACTCATGAAACCATTTTGATCTCTCTAAACCACTTCGTTTCACAAAACCGACACTCGGGTTTGACAATCCACTCACAATGTGAGGTTTAGAGACTTAAAACATCCCTTAACTCTTTTTAAAACTCATTCTATATTCCCCGAGATTCGATCCAAATATCGACAATAACTTCGAAATTGTGACGATACTCGTCTCCCGGTACACGAATAATCAAACTATTGTAACTTCGCACTCGCTTGAAGTTGGAAGCTCTACTTTATATCAAATCAAAGCTAAAGAAATTTTCTAAAACTCTATACTGTTAGTTTAGCAATTACTCAAACTTAAAACACCCAAAAAATGCCTTATACCCACTGCCTAAAATTAACTATTTAAACTCATAAAAAATCACACTTTTAGACAATTCTAATCATTTTTCTATCAATCCTAATACCATAACATCATCCCCTATCAATCCTAACACTTGCATATTGATCAAAACAAAAATCAAAGATTAAAAATCAAACTTTTTATATGAAAATAACATGATCGAAACATGATCATCACATGCATGATCATCAAAACACATTCAACAATTCTTGTTTATATCAATTTTTCATAACTTGTTGCATGTTGGAAATTTTGGTATGGGTATAATCACCTTTCAAAAACTAAGATGGGACTTTGATTGGATTTTAACAAATAAAATTAGAAATCAAATAATTTGGGGTGTTTTGTTCTTGTTTTTGGACGGCAAGGAAAGAAAAAAGGGAAGGAGTATGTGTTTTTTTTATAAAAATGAGATTTAGTGGAAAATGTTAGGTAAAAATTGTTTATATAGTGGGGTTAGTTGAGGGTAGTTTTTGCCAAAGTTGTATTCTTGTGGACTATAAATTAATTTAATAGTTTAAAGGGTAGAAAATGACTATTAGTGAATTTAGAAAATATTTACGGGACTCGGGTTTCGTAAAAATACTTTTCAAAAGTTAAAACGCATCATAAATATAATAATATAATTTCGACACGACTTAAAACGTAATTAAATCGAAAACGTCGAAAATATTAAATATCGAAACAATCGATAACAAACGTAAATTTTTGGGCATCCGTCGGTATCGCGATCATTAATAGTTCTCGTCATTCTTTAAAACTTAAAACGCGTGAAATAAAGATAAATATAAATACATCATTATTATGATAATTTGAGAATGAAATATCGATACTTAACGTATTCATTGCCGGTTTTCATCTAATCGACATTCTTACGCTAACTTTCAAGCCATAACCTTATCGGTTATCCGATAATTCAAAATTCTTATTAAAGTAAACACATAATACGTAATAGTCGAGATAAGAATAACGACCTGAAATTGACGGATTGTCACATTTGAAATTCCGAAAATTTCCGATTTTTTCTCAGTCCGACAATAAACTCTCCAGACCGATATAACGGTAGACCGAAAACTTTTGTAATCGCCAAATTTGAAATCGAGCTAGAAATAGCCTAAAACTAGTGTAGGAAAAAATTGAACTAACTTGACGGGAAAATTTTAACTCTTTTTTTCTTTCTTTTTTCCCTTTTTTTGGAAACGATATTCCGAAACTAGTCTAGATACTGGCTAAGTCTAAAAATGCTTCGATCAAAAATACTGGTGATTTCGTAAAGTTCATGACATATGATTTTGCAATGTTGAGATTGTTCAATTTCGTAATTGATGAGACTGCTTTTATACATAGTCTCATCGTCCAAAAAGGGCTTAAAACGGTTAAAATATCATTAAAAGTGCCAAATATATGCTTGTGTTTGTTCATTGTATATTTTAGGTACAGATATTGAGAAAATGACAAAAGATCACAAGAATCATGCAAAAACGAACAGGGGAAACGAAGCCGCACATTGAACCAAGCCCTAATGAAGAATTTTCCAAGAAAACCCTTGATGATTTGAAGATTTATGAAGAAGGGTCCTCCAATATTGAAGAATTGACACTTTAAACCCTTGTATATTCATAATTACAAGATTGGTACCTAAAGTTTGTCAATATTACAAAAAGGATCCTTAACTTTGAAGAATTGGCAAATTTAGTCCCTCAACAAAACTAAATTTTCAATGTTAGTCCTCCAAGAAGTCAACAAACAAGTCAAGACCTTGAAGAATGAAGAAAATGCCAAAATCAGTCCTTCAAATATCAAAGAAGTACAAAACAAGTCCTTGGGAAAACTTTTGTGGCCAAAGTATGAAACTGAAAAGTTTCATAACAAAGGAATTTTGGTTTAAGAGTTGTTTGAACTTAAGTGGCAAGTTTATGATACTTGGGGGGTTTAAATGGGCAGACAACAAATCTCCACTCAACCACTCACACCACGCCACCTGTCCCACTACCTAAAATCACCCAATCACGCCCCACCTTTACTCTACGTCACCTTCCACCATCTATTTATATAACTTATTAATCAGTTATAATAATCTTTCCCACCTAAACACTAATTTAAATTTTAACCACCCCCAAAACGGATTAAATCCCCCTTTTCATCCCCTATAAACCCTAATTAAACCCAGTTTCAATCACAACAAAAACTAAGGGGTTTTGTTTATACTTTTCCAGATTATTAATTAACCCCACACTAAATCCATCCCACACCAAAACCATGATCCCAACCAACCCATGTGAGCAGTAGGGACCTCCTGATTGTAGTAAATTACGACCTTTAGGAAAAGGAGCGTAAAAGCGGAAAGTATTAAACAAATGATTTTAGGAAAAACCAAGTGCTAATGACCCAATGAAGTTCGTTTCCCAAGGAGGTATATGTGTGTGACTAAGATGTAAATGATTTGAGATTAATATTTGGTTTAGAAGGGGATGAGAAAAGAAGATGACGAAGACGTGAAAATTATACTACGACGACAAAACGTAAAACCGTAAAAACTACAAAAATAAAAATTAATTCTAAAAATTACCAAAAATTCACCAAAAATCAAAATAAATAAACTAAGAGTTTACCATTGATCAAAACTTTTTCAAACCTTTTAAATAATTAAATATTCAATTTTTAAATGCTAATTAAAGCCCTAAAAATCAAATAAATTATCAAAAAGCCCAAATAAAGATTTTTCAATTGGTAAACCTCTAAAATGACCTAAAAATATTAAAAACTATTTTTAGAAATTTTTAAACAACTAAAAACTATTTAAAATGATTTAAAAACTATTAAAACTTAAAATAATTATAAAAATTAATCTAAAAGTGATAAAATTATTCTAAAAGTTGCTAAATTCCTATTTGAATGTATTAAAGCTAAGAAAAATGTAAAAAGTTGGAAAATGTGAAATTTGAAAAATAATAATAAAATAATATTAAAATAATATTAAAAATCCAGAAATTATAAAAAATTCTAAAAACTTGCAAACTAGTTTATTTTAACCTAAATAATCAGAAAATAAAGTGAAATGACCAGAATACCCCTATTGGGCCCACAAATGGGCCAAAACCAAAAACAGTCAACTCTTAATGGGCTTTTTAGCCCAAAAAGTCAAACTTGGCCCAATTAACTTGGAAAAACCCAATCTGACTCAAAATTCAATTCTAAGCACAAAACTCTAAAGGCCCAAAAGCTGAATGTGAGCTTATCACAACTTAATAAGCAAACAGCTTATTCTTATTGGGCTTTTTGGCCCATTAAGCAATAAGCTAATGCCATAAGCTCTAATTTGACACACAACCTTCTTTTGGGATGCTTATGAGATCTGTAAAAAGAAATTTTGAAAAAGCACACTCAATAAGCCAGAAATAAGCAAAGTAATATTTCACTAAAAGACAAAATAGTCGTTTTTGAGAAATAAGGCACCTCAGGACTTGATTCAACTTGCAAAAGATCACAAATGGACTCAATAAGCCAAAACAATCAACAAAATTCCAATAAGCAAAACCAATAAGCCAGAATAAGCCAATAAGCACTTATGAAAAGGTCAATTAAGTTGGTTTTCTAGTCAAACCCTAAAGTCAACCCACCAAATGCTCCAGTATGAACAAATGGGTCAAATAATGAGCACCTATTACAAATCCAAGTTGTTGCTGGTTAAAATAAGCTATTTTAGCTTATTGATAAGTTGAACCCAATTTTACACTAGCAGTGGTAACCAGCAGGGGAAAGGAGTTCCCACTGCTTTGACTATTTGACTGAGCTTTTTAGAGAGTTCTAGTTAGATTCAATTAGAAACAAGGGCACCCTTGTGATCAGTGAACCACAAGGAGTCAATAGCAACAATAAAATCCAAATTTGGTTCACACAATAAGCCACAAATGATCAAACAGTCACCAGATACCACACAGACATGAAAATAAGCAGTTATGCACTTAATAAGCAGATTTAGCAAGAATAAGCCAACCAAACTCAACAGGATGCATACACAAGCTATATAAACTATGAATAAACACAAAGCAACTTGAATCAAACACTAAATCAAAGTAAACAACAGATCAAAGTATAAAAAATTACTGATGAACAAAGTGCACATGCAGAAACAAGTTTGCTGATCTATTTGACACTAGATCCAATTTTAAGCAGTCAAATCTCTTTCCCTGGTGTAATTAACTAAGGTTTAGCACTTGTTAGCCCTAGCCTAAGCTTAGATCTAGGTGTCCTCAAAATCCTAGCCAATTTTACCAAGTAACCAAGATTTTATACCTTATTTTATTAATCTATGTGTTTCAAACCTTCAAACCTGCAAACAGATGAACAATAGCTCCCAAATAACAGATACCAATACTTGTAAACACAAAACCACCTCTTAACAAACCACAATACCAACTTATGCAGTTAACCCAAACACCCTTTTAAAACTTGTTTTCACAATTTTTCAAAGGATCATGCAGATTTCACCCACAAATCAGACTAACAACACCTCATAAACATCAAACCAAGCCAGATAAACAATAATCAACCACAATATCACAGATTTAAGAACAAATCAACAAAAATCACAATTAATCAGAAACTTAAAGAGGAAATGAAAAGGGAAGAAGGTGTAAACCTCCAAGACCTACATCCAGGCCTTGGATTGTTTGAGCTGAGGTACTAGCAGAACAAGTACCAGCTTCCAAGCTGCTAAGAAGAACAAACCACAAAGTGAGATCAAATAATACCAAACTTTCTGATTTTTGATGCACAAGCTTTATCACTTAAAACCTTGCCTCAAAAACCTTCAAACATGAATATGGAACTCAGAATCAGGCTATTCTAACACCAACTTTTAGCAAAATATAAAAGAGATTTTTCAAAATTCAGAAAATCAAATTTTATTAATTAAAAAGGAATTACAAAGATTTAATAGCCTAAAACTGGAACAAAGGGACTCTCACATGTTGAGGTCTCCTTTTATAGGCAAATGCCTGGCTACACTATTCACAAACCCTAGAAGTGAATTCTCTAAAATGCCCTTGAGTGCTTCTAGATCATTTGATGGAATGAGCTGTCCAAATGCATCTTATACGTTTATTTTAGCTTTGTGATCAAGCAAAGAGTGTCAGCTGTTGATTTGGACACGTAGGATGACTTGGAGGTTAAGTTGTCACATGATAGGTAAACGGGTATTTGGGGGTGGGGTCCATTGTGAGTGGGAGTGAGGGTTTTGTGTGTGGGATGTGTTTCTGCATGTGTGAATCACACATGTGCTAGGGTAATTGCAATTAACCCTTTGTTTTAAGTGGGGTAAAATCTGGGTGGGTAAAAGTGAATAGTTGAGTGTTTGATCCGTTTTTGGTGGGATGGAAAAGTGTTTGGCGCAATTTCCTTTTGAATGTTTCAATTGCCCATGTTTAACCCTTGTGTTTTAAGAAAACATGTATTAAACGTTTTTCAGCCTAAAAACTCATATCCCTTTGTTAAATAGTTTCACACTTTGGCAGTTTTGGCACAATACTTTTCTAAAAGGTTTACAAGGGTTGTTTTTGACATTTTGAATATTTCAAGGGCTGATCTTGGACATTCTTGATCTTCAAAGGTCTTCAATGTATCTTTGGCTTCATGAGGGACCATTGTTGGCAATTTGGAATTGTTGGGGGACTAAACTTGCCATTTCTTCAAAGTTGAAGGACCATTTGTGTAATTTTGACAAACTTAAGGGAAAAAACTTGTAATTATCAATATACAAGGGTTTTAAGTGTCTTTTCTTCAATAAATGAGGATCAATCTTGTAAGTCTTCAAGTCTTCAAGGGTATTTGTTGAATATTCCATGAATTAGGGCCTGGTTCCTTGTACGGCTTCGTTTCTCGTGTCCGTTTTTCCTTGTATCTTGTGATCTTTTGTCTTTTTCACGATATCCATACCTAAAATACACAAGTAAACAAACACAAGCATATATATGGTATTTTATGACATTTTTATGCATTTAAAGCCCGAAAAGAACGATGAGATCATGTATAAATGTCATCTCATCACTCCCCTATACTAAGCCATTGCCGTGCCCTCACGCAATGCTAGAATAAAGTATCTAGGCATCACCAAAGTTCAATTTTATTAACCTTTATTGAAGAGTAAAAGACTTGCAACATAATACTAAGATGTGTAAAGACATAATGTATGATTTTCATCTCAAAAGTGACTTTTAGGGTCAAACTTCGTCATCCTTGATTGTCATACATTCCATCCTAAGTGCAAAACGAGATCATTGTTGGTACAAGTCGCAATGCGAACACTACTCATACGTCCAAATTGTGTAATACTTTTTCTCCCCGTAATACTAGTTATTATAAAAGGAAATGGGTTACTAGCATTTTTTATCTATTTGTCATGGATCACAAGTGATTCATATTGACTTATTTGAGTAGTTATTAGTACGAAAGCAAAGTAGCACGATTTAATCGATAGTTAGCCGAAGGACAAAATCTTTTAAAACGGTTTCTCGTGTATCTCCTTAAGTTCATATTGTAACACCCCCAAATTTATACAACTCAATACAGCGGAAGACTCGTTGGTGTTACGGGATAGCACATTACTCACATCATAGACAACGCATAAAAATAGCGTCGTTTAATAATAAAAGCATTTCCATTCATAATTATCAAAGTTACATAGGTCCCAAGTCATAGTCATTTCATACAAAGTTTTACAAAGAATTTGAATGGAAACTATTGTTTAAGTGCGGGCCATGAATTCTTGTTTTCTTCCCGAGAATTACCTTCAAGTACCTGAGATAAAACATGTTAAAAGAAAAGGTCAGCGATAACGCCGAGTGAATTCATAGAGTTTAATAAAATCCATCAATTTAACATCGGTATAAAAATTATTACCGAAAATCATTTTGTACAATTCAATGTAATAGGCCATAAAATAGCCAAAGTCATTTTATACAAATCCTTATCAAAATCATAATATAGGCATTTGCCTTAAAAATCATTATACGAACCATTGTCGTAAAAACATCATACAAAATGTTTTACAACGTTTTTATAGATTAAATAAAAACCGTTATATGAATATGGTTATATAAAACCAAAATACGAACATAAAATCAATAGTATGACCCCGTATTTCTAGTCAAGCAATACATCGTAATTCGGTGCGTATAGTAGTATTTCGTTAATTGGATTATTATAAGCCGCATGACATTGTTACCTTACTAAACCAAACAACGGGTAGCTAGCCCGAAACTCAATTTGCCCATCTAAATTAGCGTGTCGTCACAAAGGTCACGCTATGGAAATATTCTCATACATAAATTCGCTTACCAATCAATGTGGCACGACGGGGATCAACCGTCAAGGCGCGAACTGGGGTGATCGTCCCCAAATAGTACTATTATATGCATAAGCGTCTACTAAATCCCGGTAGTTCACAATTCATGCTAATGGGACTTTTAGTGACATAACCTAACTTTAATAATCCATATTATCTGATTTATCGGGTCATTTAATCATTCATCGGGTCATACAATCATTCGGGTCCAAATCAATAAACAGACAATAGGGACAAATGGTGTCCTATTTTATAAAAACTAACATGTTATCTCCCTCGCGGGTTTATAAAATATTTCATAAAAACATTTAAAAGAGTGCGAGGCTATGAACTCACGTTGATGTGGGAAGGCGGTTTATCGGCAATTCGGACGTACGGTACGTGCTTCAATCACGGAAACCTAGACAAATAATACTCGTCTTAGACTCTTGTCCAATGGCTTTATAAAAATAACAATTATGTATACATATGATGATTTTATATATATATGATGATCAAGTGGGTTTATACATTCTCATTTACTCATTTTAGTGCTATGTGTTGGTAACTTTTATACTAGTTTACTAGTTTTACCTATTTACGTGTTTTAGGTCCAATAAGCCTATTATAAGTTTATTAACTTGTATTAATCCATTTCATACTTTTATTATCAGTATTTATACTTTACATGTTGGGCCCAAATGGGTTAAGCCCAATAAATAAGTTTATAAGTGTTTTAGTTCATTTTGTTGTATTATTAGTCCAATAACGTTAACTTAGCCCGTTAATATCCGTATGTTATATAATTCGGGTTTTATCGGTTTTTACTTGTATTAGATACTTATATATCAGTATATGACTTTTAAAAACTTTACATTAGACGGGTTTGATCGTCTAAATTTTATTTGGCGAAAAACGTTAATTTTACGGTACTAGCCGAAAAAGTTGTAAAAATCATGTTTATAGTTTTATAACTTATAAAACTTATCAAACTACCATTTTTATAAAAAGTACATTTATTTAACCTTATACATATTTATGTAAATGTATTATATAAGTTAGTGGGTTTTAATTCACATTTTATACTATATTTACTTGAGTGCTTATATAATACTATTATACTTTAATTTCCCAAAATCTGATTTTTATTTTCATGTTCACCAAAACTGCTATATCTAAAGTTCTATATGGAGATAGAAGCTCCAATTTTTATGACATAAACCACATGATATGTGCTCCATTTAACTCTTCTATAGCTACTGTTGAATCAGCCTCTAAGTATTTTCTAAAAATCGTCCAAAACAGTGAACTCAGATTTGTACTCTAAACTTGTTTTGATCATATCTCACTCATTATAATGATTCCATTGCATGGCCAACTCTCACATGTGTATGACATCTTATACTTAATTTACATTGATTATACTTTGCCATTTTATCAGTCTAACATGTGGTTAGTTACTGTTTTTATACAGCCTACCATTTAAGCAAGATTAACCATTTTTACATATAGTTTTTCATCTTTTTACCCATGATTATCAACACCAAATCCCCACACAATATTTTAATCATCATATATCATCATACATATATACATTTAAGAAGAAAATACATGATTACATAATCAAAATTAACAAAAGGATGGGGAGAACAATCTTTATACCACCATGATGATGTAGGTTGTGATCAAAACATGGATTTTGATGAAGAAACTTGTGATAAATGAAGACCATCTTCAAGACCACCATTCTTCAAGAACTCCTTGTGGAAAATCAGCCCCAATACTCTATAGAAACTCCTCCTTGGATGTTATAATCACCACCAATCAATAGGGCCTCAAAAGGGCTTCAACTTGTGTATGAATTACATGAGATTTTGTGGTTAATTTTTGTATGATTGGGGTGTTTGATGGTGTTTGTTGGACGGCACAAAGAGAGAGCAAGAGTTAAAATGTGTGTGGTTTGCATGTTGAATAATGGGAGAAGTGGTTTAGTTGCTAGTTTTGTGGTAACTTTAGCTTACTTTGTAAGCTTAGGACATGTGTCAAAATTGTATATTACAAGTTGACACCTAAGGGTGATGGTGTCCCATATTTAGCCGTCCCTTTGAGTGGGGTGGGGCAAAACTTGTTTTGTCCCATCCCACTAATTTACGGGTATTCCTCGATTCTAGTTTCCTTGAATTGCGTGCCCTCGGGTCGTTTTACGCAAAACGTTTTTATAAATTATGAATCAACGGCACAAAACGAATCAAATAAAAATTGTCTCATCAAAAACGGAGTTCGAAAACGTAAATACGTAATCCTAAGGTTTCCGGTTTAGTCGTAAAGGACGTTAAAATAAAATCGTAAGTCCTAATCTCTTCTTGTAAATTTGTGAGTTTATGAACCAACACAAATTTAAAATCTCAAAATAATATTCACGGACATATTTATTTTTCTGAAATGTCGGACTGTTACCAAAACGGTGTATGTAAACGTGAGCACGTAACGTAGAATCCTTCGGTTTAGACGTAGTCGATGCTACTTCAAGACGTAAATCCAAATTACTTCCCAAAAATAGGTGAGTTCATAATATAACATTAAAATAATATTTTTAAATAATATTTGAGAACAAAATATCAACCATAAATTGACGGATTGTCACAGCATTTACCCCTAAACAGGATCTTTGTCCTCAAAGATCATCTTACTACTCGCTTCTTATAGAGTTAAAGCCATGTGGGTACTTCCACCACATTCGGTCTTTTCTCACAATTGTAATCCATTATAATACGCGAGTTTCATCAAACATAACTACGGGAATAAGATCAGGCTAAATGTTGACTTACTTTCTCTATCCATGATGTTCACGGGTTTTTGATGAATGCAACTTTTCGCTGATCTAAACGTTACTAAGAAACAATCAGATTCTCACTTGATAGACATTTCATCAAGTTTGATATACGAAACATAATTCACGCAGCTCTTGAATTCCTAGGGTAGATCCAGCTTATATGCCTTTCAAATCAATCTTTTACATCATCTCAATGGTCCCATACAACGAGGACTTATATCCCATGATCTTTCAGATCATCAATTCGTTTTTCCATGGTTAAAATTTTTGGCATAACTTCGCTACCCATCTGGCACTTCAAGATCTACATTTCATATTCACATAACCTCCTTCCTACTACCGGCAGTCAATAATCAGATCCTAATTTCAACAATCATTTCAGGTCTCGCGGGTCGAGTATTTTGTAAGGTTAGGTTCGCCATCATAGGAAACCTTAAACCTAAAAGACATGTCCAACTCACAATGGGTGTATGTCGGGTGTCTTCATCCCAACTCTTGCTTACAGATGCTCTAATATATATCCTCACAAGATTCGATCTTGATCCTAATACGATAACTATCAAGGATAATCTCTCCAAAGGAAAACGATTATACGGTTTATTACCAAAGGTCAATCATTTAAACATAAAACAGCACTTATAGTATTTTTTATCGCTACTTTACCTCTTCTCTTCGATTTGGGGTGGTAAACAGTACTCTTATCAAGGTTCGTTCTCAATGATTTCTGAGCAAATCTCTAGAAATTCGATGCGAAACGAGGATCTTAATAAAGATGTTCGATACAGGCACACTATGTTTACATAACTCCTTTGCAATTATCATTAACGGGAATGATATTAGCAGATTTGGTCAGTCTGTCGACGATGACCCAAATCGAATCAAATTCAGATGGTGACCTTTGCAATAGCTAGACGTTTACTAATGTATGAGGCGGTGTCTGCCTTCATAATTTGCCATCAGTACAACTTCTACAGACAAAGATACTTTTACTCAGAAATGACATAAATAGAATTCTTATACTTACAAGATTCCAACATAACTATATCTCAAAATCTCCATATTTAGGCAACCATAAGTGGCCTTTAAAACATTTAACGCTATCGGCTTCTCAATTTTAATGGTTCACATTAGCCGCGAACCACTTTTCTTATCTATATTATCCTTCTTACAAGCATTGTTTATTTTTATATTGTTCGGCAATTTATTTTACACCATCATTATTAAGGAACACAATCCTAATTTATTCTTTATCTTTTCTACATAATGTGTCAGTAATTATATTCACCTTCCTCGATGAAATAAACATCATGACCGTGTTAATTCAAAATTTCTTTCTTCATATCTTCTATGTTTTAGTTTCGTCTCAACTATCATTTTTATCCGTTTTACTCAATTTGACGTCTAAAGCGTCGATAAGTATTACAAGTAATTAAAGGTTAGATATTTAAATTTTTATGAAACGTAAACGTAAAATTTTAAATTTCCTAGTTCGACCAATTATATAAAAATGTTCAAAATAATTTGAATTTAATTAACAAGACTTTTGTTGATTTATCAAAAATATTCAGTAAGATCCGTAAATGTTCGAAAAATCTTTGGTTATACTTTGGTCAAAATTTTCTTAGTTGAAAAGTAAAAATTATCGTTTCAAATTTTAAGTCATGGTTTAAATGGTTTCCTCAATTCTTCTTAGGTTGTCTGGAGGTATACACAAACATTTACCCCTAAACAGAAGTTTAGTTAAATGGTTTGTGTATAAGGGAATAATCCCTTAAAATCCTTTGTTAAAACATTTGTCAAAATATATTTGCACTTTCTTTTTAGTATAACTCAAAGTCTTAAATGACTTCTAATCTTTGAAAAGTCAATATAGATTCCATTATCTTATTAATAACACGGTCAAATAATGTAAAGGATTAAGCATTAAATCTCATGTTTAAATATTCAAGGTACAGGTTATCATTGTTCGGTCAATTCAGGGCAATCTATAAATAATTATTAACTCCTTCTTATTCTTATAAACAAACAAATGGTCCTTAATGATCACAAGCAAGAATTTATTAAATTACAGCCTACACACGTGATTCACCAAATTTATGAATGCTACATGTGCATTGGTCAATCCATACAACATCACGTGAAACTCATAATGTCCATTACAAGTTCTGGATGTGGTGATTGGAATAGATAATCTTTTCGCAGACGCGAAGTTGATGATAACCATGCCGTGAATCAAATGTTCGAATATACGCTAGAACCTTGTAAATGATCGAACAAATTTATCATCTTGGGTAGTGGATATAGATTTTTAATCGTCAATTTACCTAGTTCACGGTAATCAATAAATATAAGGATTGATAACACCATAGCTCTTCATGATGACGAGCTTGGTAGAATAAAAGCTTTCTCCGACAACTCTCTCAGTTGTACGGTAATTCTTTTAATTCAGATGGTGCTGACGTACATTGCACATGCCACAGGTGCAGCACCGGGAATATAATCAATAACAAATTCAATTTGCCTTAATGGCGAAAGTCTAGGTATTCATCAACAAATACCTCCTAAAGTTTCAGATAACAGAAACATCTTTTAATAAATTCATATTAGGTTCTTCTAGATTACAATATCTATAACTAGTTCACAACCATTCACGGTATAATTTCAAGCCTAAATGCAGGATATGGTCATCCATCAAGAATTATTTAGATCACTTTGGATAATCAACATCTTATCTTTTAGGGTAATTCTACTCGAGTTCCCATCAATTAAGTCAATGTCGTCATGTCATAATTAATCAATCCATTCTACTGGCACTATCAACTTTCCAGTTTCATTACTGTCGATAAGATGTGAACTTCTCAAAAGACTAATAATAACTCATAATCCTTCACAAATTCAAGGATATATGGAGACACAACAACCATTAAAAGAATAAGGTCAACGCATAATCTACGCGAGAGAATTTCAAATCAGATACAGACGAAAACATTTAACGAATATGAATATATCCCATGTTTTCATAATTTGAGTACGCATTCGAAAGCTCCTCGGATCGTTACCCAAGTTATTCAAATGAAATCAAATCAAAAGAAATGATAGGAACGTCGATACATCCAGTCGGGTATCAACACTCGGTAATCAGATACTTTTCCAAAGAATCTTACAACGAGAGAATTGGACAAGAAAGAATTGTCAATTGTCAAATAAGACAATTTCCACAGATGAGTAAATTCGACTCAGAAGAATAGATGCTACAGGCACATATGTAGGTGTCCCTAACACTATGTCCTTATTTTTCACTTCTTGCAGATCTCATAAAAATTTAATCTTTCACAATCTTCAAAGAAAATGTAGTGTTTATTAATCAGTTTTATGGTGACTACTAATCAGCCTTGCATGGTTACTTCCAAATTGTATGTAGGCGCGCAACTATATACAATTTCAAGATTAACGACGCAATACTCAGTTCGTCAAAACTTTATCATCATGTTTATAATAAAAACATTTTCATGCTTAATTCTTAAATAAGAATCAAAAATAAATTTACAAGGATTTTCTTTGTTATGAAAACAATTAAGTTTTCCAAGATGTTTTATAAACAACTTCATTTCGGTAACAATCACTTATAAATCTCACTTTGAATAGTCCTTATGGTGATGAAAATTCAATTTTCTCAAAAGATATTATTTTATCTTATAAAAACAATGAGTGATCTGCAAAAGAGTGATGAAAATTTGTTCACCAAGAACTAACTACAATATGATGGGAAATGAGCTTTAGCCAAATAATCATGAGGTTCATGATCTCGATGGCACTCAAAAGAATAATCCACAACGTAACTCAATTCAATATGAGTACTTGTTCAATGGTTGCATCACTAATGCGAGCATTAGGAAGAAGCAAGAAAAGATAGATATCATCGATACATGTAGAATTTAGCAATCAAAGGTAGTCTTTTTCATTAATCCCAAACAAGTCAAAATTGTACCGTAACACATTACGTGTCACTATGTCATACAATTCTCAAAACTCATCCTACCAACTGATATCTCAGTTAAGTTAGGGATTTTTAAAAGATACCACAATGAATACTAACCTACAAGTCATTAGGTGTTCCATATGTCCCGGAAGATCCATTGGTCCCAATTTAGAAGAAGATTTCTTCAATTTATTTCTTGGACACTGGGCATCCTCGTTAGTGGAAAATGGCCTAGGAACAACCCTTAACACGAACCTACAATCATTTAAAACCTCATAATTCAATCACATGACTTAACGACTTCCTCTTAACAATCTCATATTCCATACGGGTTAAATTTTACTTTATTCAAGTTTTAATTAACTTATACTCAATGCAACATCCTACCTCATTTTACAATACTTTCAATCTTATTCTTAGACCTTAATAGGGCAATAAAAGCTCGATATGAACAACACTTAATTTCCAATCCTATAGCTCTTACAATAATAGTTATCAAATGAGTCACTAGTATGAAATGACTTGATCATTCAACTAGACTTCTCGGAAAGGTACTAGTGGCATGAGGCTTTTGGGTAATGATTCCAATGACAGCCTCAAGTGCAACATTCACCCCTTTCGATTTCAATTTAAGAATTTGGATGACACGAATCAGATGACATCTTTCTAGGTGGTAACGTTTTGTCAACTCCACTCTATAAGGAAAGATCGTCATGACATCGATATCAGTTTTAATCTCACCAATTCTTCTTTAATATCACAATCAACTAATATCAACATTTCTACGAATATCAACCATTTGTTGGGATCATAAATATCCACAATTTGGTTTAGATCTAGGATAGCTAGAATTCCTACGAGAATAGCTTCGATTAATTTACTAGGGGATTTAGGGTTCCTTGTGACAATCTACGTCGTATAAATATCTCGTATAAATATCAAAACAATCATCAAACAATCATGTAATAAAATTACATCATATATATATATATATATATATATAATCCAAGTTATATATATATTAAAATAACACTTCTCAGTCTGGCCTTGTCGGTAACTCGGGAATTCTTTGGCACCGTTATAGTCAAAAGATTTTTAGACATTTTTAGAAAAATGTTTTTAGTTAAAAGATTTTGAAATGTTTTATTCAAAACCTTGGTTTTAAAAAATCTTTCGTTCTCTATAACGAGAGCTCTGGTACCAAACTGTAACACCCCTAAATTTATACAACTCAATACAGCGGAAGACTCGTTGGTGTTACGGGATAACACATTACTCACATCATAGACAACGCATAAAAATAGCGTCGTTTAATAATAAAAGCATTTCCATTCATAATTATCAAAGTTACATAGGTCCCAAGTCATAGTCATTTCATACAAAGTTTTACAAAGAATTTGAATGGAAACTATTGTTTAAGTGCGGGCCATGAATTCTTGTTGTCTTCCCGAGAATTACCTTCAAGTACCTGAGATAAAACATGTTAAAAGAAAAGGCCAGCGATAACGCCGAGTGAATTCATAGAGTTTAATAAAATCCATCAATTTAACATCGGTATAAAAATTATTACCGAAAATCATTTTGTACAATTCATTGTAATAGGCCATAAAATAGCCAAAGTCATTTTATACAAATCCTTATCAAAATCATAATATAGGCATTTGCCTTAAAAATCACTATACGAACCATTGTCGTAAAAACATCATACAAAACGTTTTACAACGTTTTTATAGATTAAATAAAAACCGTTATATGAATATGGTTATATAAAACCAAAATACGAACATAAAATCAATAGTATGACCCCGTATTGCTAGTCAGGCAATACATCGTAATTCGGTGCGTATAGTAGTATTTCGTTAATTGGATTATTATAAGCCGCATGACATTGTTACCTTACTAAACCAAACAACGGGTAGCAAGCCCGTAACTCAATTTGTCCATCTAAATTAGCGTGTCGTCACATAGGTCACGCTATGGAAATCTTATCATACATAAATTCGCTTACCAATCAATGTGGCACGACGGGGATCAACCGTCAAGGCGCGAACTTGTGTGATCGTCCCCAAATAGTACTATTATATGCATAAGCGTCTACCAAATCCCGGTAGTTCACAATTCATGCTAATGGGACTTTTAGTGATATAACCTAACTTTAATAATTCATTTTATCTCATTTATCGGGTCATTTAATCATTCATCGGGTCATACAATCATTCGGGTCCAAATCAATAAACAGACAATAGGGACAAATGGTGTCCTATTTTATAAAAACTAACATGTTATCTCCCTCGCGGGTTTATAAAATATTTCATAAAAACATTTAAAAGAGTGCGAGGCTATGAACTCACGTTGATGTGGGAAGGCGGGTTATCGAAAATTCAAACGTACGATACGTGCTTCAATCACGGAAACCTAGACAAATAATACTCGTCTTAGACTCTTGTCCAATGACTTTATAAAAATAACAATTATGTATACATATGATGATTTTATATATATATGATGATCAAGTGGGTTTATACATTCTCATTTACTCATTTTAGTGTTATGTGTTGGTAACTTTTATACTAGTTTACTAGTTTTACCTATTTACGTGTTTTAGGTCCAATAAGCCTATTATAAGTTTATTAACTTGTATTAATCCATTTCATACTTGTATTATCAGTATTTATACTTTACATGTTGGGCCCAAATGGGTTAAGCCCAATAATAATTTTATAAGTGTTTTAGTTCATTTTGTTGTATTATTAGTCCAATAACGTTAACTTAGCGCGTTAATGTCCGTATGTTATATAATTCGGGTTTTATCGGTTTTTACTTGTATTAGATACTTATATATCAGTATATGACTTTTAAAAACTTTACATTAGACGGTTTTGATCGTCTAAGTTTTAATTGGCGAAAAACGTTAATTTTACGGTAATAGCCGAAAAAGTCGTAAAAATCATGTTTATAGTTTTATAACTTATAAAACTTATCAAACTACAATTTTTATAAAAAGTCCATTTATTTAACCTTATACATATTTATATAAATGTATTATATAAGTTAGTGGGTTTTAATTCACATTTTATACTATATTTACTTGAGTGCTTATATAATACTATTATACTTTAATTTCCCAAAATCTGATTTTTATTTTCATGTTCACCAAAACTGCCATATCTAGAGTTATATATGGAGATAGAAGCTCAAATTTTTATGACATAAACTACATGATATGTGCGCCATTTAACTCTTCTATAGCTACTGTTGAATCAGCCTCTAAGTATTTTCTAAAAATCGTCCAAATTAGTGAACTCAGATTTGTACTCTAAACTTGTTTTGATCATATCTCACTCATTATAATGATTCCATTGCATGGCCAACTCTCACATGTGTATGACATCTTATACTTACTGTATATTGATTATACTTTGCCATTTTATCAGTCTAACATGTGGTTAGTTACTGTTTTTATACAGCCTACCATTTAAGCAAGATTAACCATTTTTACATATAGTTTTTCATCTTTTTACCCATGATTATCAACACCAAATCCCCAAACAATATTTTTATCATCATATATCATCATACATATATATATTTAAGAAGAAAATACATGATTACATAATCAAAATTAACAAAAGGATGGGGAGAACAATCTTTATACCACCATGATGATGTAGGTTGTGATCAAAACATGGATTTTGATGGAGAAACTTGTGATAAATCAAGACCATCTTCAAGACCACCATTCTTCAAGAACTCCTTGTGGAAAATCAGCCCCAAGACTCCATAGAAACTCCTCCTTGGATGTTATAATCACCACCAATCAATAGGATTTCAAAAGAGCTTCATCATATGTAGAGATAACATATGATTTCATGGTTAATTTTGATCAAAAAGGTGTTTTGGGGGTATGAATAACATGTTGAATAGCTTCAAAAGGGCTTCAACTTGTGTATGAATAACATGAGATTTTGTGGTTAATTTTTGTATGATTGGGGTGTTTGATGGTGTTTGTTGGATAGCACAAAGAGAGAGCAAGAGAGAAAATGTGCGTGGTTTTCATGTTGAATAATGGGAGAAGTGGTTTAGTTGCTAGTTTTGTGGTAACTTTAGCTTACTTTGTAAGCTTAGGACATGTGTTAAACTTGTATATTACAAGTTGACACCTAAGGGTGATGGTGTCCCATATTTAGCCGTCCCTTTGAGTGGGGTGGGGCAAAACTTGTTTTGTCCCATCCCACTAATTTACTGGTATTCCTCGATTCTAGTTTCCTCGATTTGCGTGCCCTTGGGTCGTTTTACGAAAAACGTTTTTATAAATTATGAATCAACGGCACAAAATGAATCTAATAAAAATTGTCTCATCAAAAACAGAGTTCGAAAACATAAATACGTAATCCTAAGGTTTCCGGTTTAGTCGTAAAGGACGTTAAAATAATATCGTAAGTCCTAATCTATTCTCGTAAATTTGTGAGTTTATGAACCAACACAAATTTAAAATCTCAAAATAATATTCACGGACAAATTTATTTTTCTGAAATGTCGGACTGTTACCAAAACGGTGTATGTAAACGTGAGCACGTAACGTAGAATCCTCCGGTTTAGACGTAGTCGATGCTACTTCAAGACGTAAATCCAAATTACTTCCCAAAAATAAGTGAGTTCATAATATAACATTAAAATAATATTTTAAATAATATTTGAGAACAAAATATCAACCATAAATTGACGGATTGTCACACATATCTTGGCATAACTCGTTTCATGATTTGAGACCTTTCTCGGACCGATATTTGGCATGTACTTCATACTTCAAATCTTGGGAAGACGTTCTTGAAATTATGGTCTTCTCTTCATATATTTGGAATTTCTTCACTTGACGTTTTTGAGAGATTCTTCATATTTGGACCACGACTTCATCATTTTTCTCCAATCTTTACTTTGGATTTTGATATACAATGATCCGCCTCCTTTTAGGACTTGGATATATTTATCCTCATACCTTGTAAGGGTCTTTTTGGATAGACTTTCTCCATGATCTTTAGGGGAGTAATTGCTTTTCGTCGTGTGTCTCAATCCTTCATATTGATTTAGGAATAATGATACTTCACATCATCTTGGATCTTTAGCAAAAATAGAGCTCCTCATGCCTTGTTAGGGCCTTTTTGGATGATTGCCAATCTTCGCGTCCCGCTTCAATAAGTTATGCCTTGGCTATGAACTCTATTCAACCCCGAGCAACTTTTAAACGATCTTACGCTAGAGGCTAAGTAACCTTTCAAATCGTACGACCTTACTTATTGCAATTATGATTTAGTCCTAATGCATTGATCTTATGGAAAGAAAAAGACACAATTAAAAACATATGAGTTTTTGAAAGAACATTTTCATGTTCTACGTTTAGCATGATCACTTGTCTAACTCTATCATCTCTCGTTCTCCACTATATAAAGACCTCTAATTAAAGAGACTCGTTAATACTTAGACATGCAAGTCATAATTAAGCCAAATTTGGATTAGCTTTCATTAATACTATATCAAATCAAAGTTTTGGGTTTTCAAGCCACTTATAGGATCTTGCACTTTCTTGGACTTTTTCAAGCTTAAGGAATGCGTTTTATAGTTCCCTTGATAAGTGACTTTCTAGGATCAATTATAGGAACTTGCGAAAAGTTCTTGTTCTTAACCCGAATGAGTTGAGACTTTCGCGTTTTAAAGCTCCCTATATAAAAGTCTAGCAAAACTTGAATTGAGTGGGTTAAGGAATGTAAATGGCTCCAAATGCCCATCAAGTCAAAAATTAGCTCTTATTCTACCCATCGGAAAATATACGTTCGTGTCTTAAAAACACGTATGAAAACTAAGAAAAATTTTAAAATTTTGCCATTTTTAGCCTTATTAGCAACAAAACAAAACATTGAAAGTTGTAAAGCGTGAGGGCGTAGCAAAGCAAGTACCTATTCACCCCCCCCATACTAAAAGTAAACATTGTCCTCAATGTTTCGAGTCTAAGGGTGGAGCACCCCCATACTAGAGACGAAGAATCGAATGCTTAGGATCTAGCATGGAAAGGGTGATCAACAATATATCTAAAGCCGTTTATTAAGTATGCTAAAAGATAATTGTTAGAACAATAAAGGATATGTCATGGATTCGTGAAAAACTTCTTCAAGCAAACGATGGAGGCTCACGTAAACGAACACGAGAGTCTTCAATCGTAGATGATGATAATGATCTAGATAACACAATCACAAACAACCACGAGACAACGAGTTGAAAGGGTACAAGTCCTCTTATTAGTGAATAGTAAGCGCAAAGGATAAGCATGGGATCTCCCCCACGAGGCACCTCGTTTTTTATTACCGAGTCATGAGCTCGACTCGATCCCCTTAATGCTAATTATCATTGGGGAAGGTGACTTGGTCGAGGGCAACCATTGAAGGAATTTCCCCACCAAAGTAGTGCTTAAGCCTATGTCCATTCACCTTGAAATTAGGACCATCATCTTGAGCTAGCTCGATGGTCCCATACGGAAACACTTGTGTAATGGTGAACAGACCCGACCAACGAGATTTCAATTTCCCGGAAAATATCTTAAGTCGAGAGTTAAAAAGTAACACTTGATCACCAACGTTAAAAACCCGGTTTTTAATCTTTGAATCATGAAACTTTTTAGTCTTTTTTTTAAAAATTAATGAATTTTCATAAGCATTATCTCTTAATTCATCCAATTCATTCAATTGTATTTTCCGGTGATCTCCCGCGGTCTTTAAGTCAAAGTTGGCATGCTTAAGGGCCCAATATGCCTTGTGCTCCAATTCAATGGGCAAATGACAATTCTTCCCATAGACTAACTTATAAGGAGTGCAACCAATAGGTGTCTTATAAGCGGTCCTAAAGGCCCATAAAGCGTCATCGAGTTTGTCGGACCATGAAGCACGGTTTTCTCCAATTGACCTCTCTAAAATCCTCTTCAAAGCTTGGTTCGAAACCTCGACTTGCCCACTCGTTTGCGGGTGATAAGCCGTAGAAAGACGATGAGTAACTCCATATTTCTTTAGAACCTTTTCGAATTGGTCATTACAAAAATGGGTTCCACGATCGCTTATAATAGCACGAGGGGTTCCAAACCGAGAGAATAGTTGCTTTAAAAACTTCACTACCACACGAGCATCATTAGTAGGCAAAGCCTTAGCTTCCACCCACTTAGAAAGGTAGTCCACCGCGATGAGGATATATTTTTTGCCATGAGACGACGGGAACGGCCCCATAAAGTCTATTCCCCATATGTCGAAAATCTCACACACTTGAATTATGTTTTGCGGCATTTCATCACGTTGAGACGATTTTCCTTGACGTTGGCACGAATCACACGACTTCACAAGTGCGTGTGCATCACGATAGATAGAAGGCCAAAAGAAGCCGGCATCGAACACTTTCTTAGCCGTGAGATTAGCACGGTGGTGACCACCCGTGGGTCCCTCGTGACAAGCTCTAAGGATATTAGAAGCTTCGGCACCAAAAACACAACGTCGAACGAGTTGATCCGCACAAACCCGAAAGAGATAAGGGTCGTCCCAAAAATAGAACTTGACGTCACGAAAGAGTTTTCGCTTTTGTTGTGTCGTCATACCCTTGATTATGAAATTGCCCGCATGGTAATTTGCAATGTCGGCAAACCATGGGGTGGTGTCTTTAGAATTCACTACACCGAGAGTCTCAAGAGGAAATGTTTTGGTGATTTCCTTGTTCTCGAAAACATCTTTGTGAGGATCTTCTAGACGAGAGAGATGATCGGCCGCTAGATTCTCGGCTCCTTTTTTTTCAATCACGGTGACATCAAATTCTTGGAGGAGGAGCATCCAACAAAGCAATCTCGGCTTAGCATCTTGCTTAGCTAAGAGATACTTGATAGCCGAATGGTCGGTATACACGATGCTTTTAGTCAAGACGAGATAAGGTCGGAATTTCTCAAAAGCATAGACCACGGCAAGGAATTCCTTTTCCGTTGTGGTGTACTTTAATTGAGCCTCAGTCATCGTCTTACTAGCATAGTGGATAGGACGGAAATGCTTGTCATAACGTTGCCCTAAGACGGCCCCTATAGCATAATCACTTGCATCGCACATGATTTCAAAGGGTAATTCCCAATTAGGAGCAACAAGAATGGGAGCTTCGGTAAGTTTCCTTTTGAGAGTTTCGAAAGCTCTAACACAATCCTCATTGAGGTTAAAAGGAGCGTCCTTCTCGAGAAGGTGTGTCATTGGTCGAGAGATTTTCGAAAAGTCCTTGATGAAACGACAATAAAAGCCTGCATGGCCTAGGAAACTCCTAACTCCCTTAACGGTTTTGGGATGAGGTAACTTGGCGATGACGTCTACCTTAGCTTTATCGACCTCAATCCCCGCTTTCGACACCTTATGTCCTAAGACGATTCCTTGTTTACACATAAAATGACATTTTTCCCAATTAAGCACAAGATTGGTTTCTTCACAACGTTTAAACATTTGCTCGAGATTAGATAAACACGACGTGAACGAATTGCCAAACACCGAGAAGTCATCCATAAACACTTCCATCGACTTCTCGATCATATCGTGAAAAATCGCCATCATGCACCGTTGAAACGTACCCGGTGCATTACAAAGTCTGAAAGGCATCCTACGATAAGCGAACGTTCCATAAGGACACGTAAACGTAGTCTTCTCTTGATCACGAGGGTCGATAGGGATTTGAAAGTAACCGGAAAAACCATCTAAAAATCAATAGAATTCATTTCCCGCGAGTCGCTCCAACATTTGATCCATGAAGGGCAAAGGAAAGTGGTCTTTACGAGTGGCGTCATTTAACTTTCGGTAGTCAATACACACCCTCCAACCGGTCACAACACGAGTGGGAATTAACTCGTTGTTTTCATTAGGCACAACGGTCATTCCTCCCTTTTTAGGGACACAATGGATTGGGCTCACCCATGGGCTATCGGATATAGGATAAATCATTCCCGCGTCAAGGAGTTTAAGGACCTACTTTTTAATGACATCGTGAATTTTGGGATTCACCCTTCTTTGACTTTGAATTACGGGTTTGTAGTCTTCCTCCATTAAAATCTTGTGAGTACAAAATTTTGGGTCAATACCCTTGATGTCGGATATTTTCCACGCAATTGCCCCTTTATGAGCCTTAAGAACTTTCAAGAGCTCGGTTTTTTCATCATTAGCAAGACCTTTTGCAATAATAACCGGCAACTTGTCATCACCTTCCAAGAATGCATATTCAAGGTGAGAAGGAAGATCTTTCAATTCAAGGATAGGTGGTTCCTCGATTGAGTATTTTGGTTCAACACTCATAACTTCCATCGGCTGAAGAAATGGTGGAATAGAAGTATCATCACTAATCAACACCTCATTTTCATTGTTGATTTCATTTGAAGTGAGATCGCCTCCTTGGAATGGAGTGAGATTTGGTGTGGAATTAGCAAGAATCGGATCCAAAATAGTGGGATTGCCACTTGACGAGCTTTCAGAAAAACCTAACACTTCTTGTGAAAACTCATCGCAAACAACATCAACGATGTCAATGTGATTGATGGTAGCGATTGCATAAACATGAGAAGGTTTCGAGTTTTGAGTAGCGTTTATAACAAGTTCCTCTTCGTTGAATCTCAAAGTGATAGTTCTTGCATGAACATCGATAAGCGATCTCGAAGTGTCTAAAAATGAACGACCTAAAATTAGAGGAACTTGAGGATCCGCGGGGATGTCAACTACTATAAAATCAACGGTATAGTAGAACTTCCCCACTTTCACGAAAACATCCTCGGCTACTCCACATGCTAAAATCGTAGAATGATCGACCATCTCGATAGACATGTTCGAAGGAATGAGAGCCGGAAGCGAAAGCGATTTCCATATGGAAAATGGCATCAAATTAATGCTCGCACCAAGATCGGCCAATGCGAGGCCTTTTTTCATATCTTGTATGTCACAAGGAATGAGAAACTTTCCGGGGTCACCAACTTTTTCCGGTATGCAGTTAAGATAAACCGAAGAACAATTAGCAAGCTTTGAAAGCTTTTCCTTATCGCTCATCATACTTTTAAAAGTGGAAGCGAAACGAGGCATATATAACAACGCGTCGGCTAAACTCACATCAAAATGCACTTGTTGAAACATTTTTATAAAAAGCTCGATTTGTTGTTTGTTACGTTCTTGCAATTTCTCTTTGTTTCGTCTCGAAGGGTTGGGTAAAGGTGGTGTGGGTTGGTCATTAGGCAACGGCCTTGGAAACTCGGGTTCCACAATTAGTATTGGTTCAACCGTAGGTGTGGTATGAGCGGTACTTCGTGGGATTGTAATGTGCTCCTTTTCGACCATCACCTCGGGTTCTTTCTCGATTTCCTTCTCCGTAGAAGTACTTGGACGAGAGATTGGTTCCTTGAAAGTTTTACCACTTCGTGTAGTAATAACCTTCATTTCTCCCTTCGGGTTTGCAATGGTATCACTAGGAAGACCACCCGAGGAAGAGGGTTTACACATGATTGCTTCAAACATCTTAGCCATTCGGTCCTCAAATTTTGATTGCCTAGCATCCGCTTTTAATAACTCTTGCTTAATCTCATGTTGTCCTAATTCCATCTTTTGTTGATTTTGTTGAAGACGTTGGAAATTTCCTTCCATTTTATTTGCATGAGTTTTAATTTCATTAGCAAGTTCCTTTTTAAGCTCGCTTTTCAACTCGGATCTTAAGCTAATCATCTCACATTGCATGTTGTCAAATTTAGCATCATTTGCTTTAGCATAATCCAAAAATTCTCCTTGAAGATTTTTAGTGTGAGCATTTTGAAAACCTTGTGTAGTGTTTTGAAAATCACGGTTTTGGTTTTGATTAGTGACTTGTCCATTCCCATTTTGATAATTCCCTTTGTTGTAGTTACGTTAATTGCCTTGGTAATTACCACATTGGTTGTTGTTTCGATAGTTATTAGCATTTTGATTTGGTGGAGCTTGATTTGGGCGGGAACCTTGACCGTTTTGGTTGTAAGTTCCCGTTGCTACATAAGCACTCGAAGTGTTACCATCCGCGGTAATGCACTCGGAAAGATCATGAGCTCCACCACAAGACAAACAACTCTTAGCAACCGCTTTAACCGAAGCGGAATTTGAAGCTTCTTGAGCTTTCCAATGGGACATAAGATTAGCAAATCTATCAAAAAACCGATTTTCCTCATTAGCTTCATCATGTAAGGCATTAATGCTACGAGACGATGATGACGATGACGAACCCAAATTGGCCACACTCGGTGTGTTACGAGGGCTATAAACCTTAGATCTATTCTCGATGATTTGTAAAGCCTCATTAGTCGTCTTGCACAAAAAATTACCACCCGCGGCGGCATTCAAATAATCTCGTTCATGGTCATTAAGCCCATTATAAAAAGTATCAACTTGATGTAATTCCGTAAAATCATGGTGTGGACATTCATGTAACATTTCTTTAACGCGTTCCCATGCCATTGAAAAACTTTCGTTATTTCTTTGCACAAATCGTGAAATCTCATTTTTCAAATGTGTTGTTTTAGATGGTGGAAAAAACTTGTTCACAAACTTAGAAACGAGATCACCCCATGTCAAAATCGAATTTGGCGGTTCTTTCTCAAGCCAAATTTTTGCGGGTCCATCTAACGAGTATGGAAACAACATCATCTTAATGGCGTCATGTGGAACATCCTTAAACTTGCTAGTAGCGGTGAGACGATTAAAATTCCTAATGTGATAGTGCGGGTTGTCTTTCTCATGACCTCTAAACTTATTTTCTTGCAACATCGACATTAAACCTGTCTTGATCTCGAAATTCTCCGCAAGGATGGCGGGAATCACAATGGCCTCTCCAAAACCCTCGGTGGGTGCTTGTGGCAACTCCATCATAGTACGATTAGCCATGACGACTTCTTGTTCTACAATAGGTTCAACAATTGGAGGTTGTTCAACAATAAACGTCTCTTGATTGGCTTGCTTTTGAAGACGTTTACGAGCTCGTTTTGCTTGATTACGAGTGATCATAAACTTCACGAAGAATGGGAGGTGAGCAAAGAAGATTCTTTTTGGGTGTTTTGTGAATTTTCAATTTTTTTGTGTTTTTGATTGTATTTAATTTTTTTGGATTTTGGTGTATCTTCGTAGACAACAATCTACAAAATCTATCCTCGAATCAAACTCTTGATTAAAGAAGCCTCAAAGGAATGAAAACGATCACGTGGAGTGAACGCCTTCGAATGACTTAGAACTTTGGTGAAAACCAAATTGTTCAAGAGGTTTTAATCACAAAGAAACCAAGCAAATATATTATTCGTAATAATACTTTGGGCGGCAAAACCCTCGATTAGCCTTCAATCTCAAAATACTCACAAGCAAGCAGGGAAACGAGGCGGCGCGAAGCACTTAAGAGCCTTTTTCCTTAGGGTATATTTTATAATACCCGCCTTATACCCACCTTATAGTTTGTATTTTTCAAAATCGAGCTTCACGAAAGTATTTATCTATTTTTGCCTTTTTCTTTTTGTTTGAGATTCGAATACAATAATTAGGAGATCAAATCCCAATTAAGGTTGTGTTTTCACACTTTTGGAGATATTGTTTATTTGTTGTGATACTTAATACAATATAGTAATAATATTTTCACAAGAAAAACCAAGAAAATTGATAATACGTATTAGTAGATTTCTACTAATACAAATACTATTTATGGTTAATATTAAAAACAACAACGCAAATTAATCACAACACACCTCCCCGGCAGCGGCGCCAAAATGATTGTAGTAAATTACGACCTTTAGGAAAAGGAGCGTAAAAGCGGAAAGTATTAAACAAATGATTTTAGGAAAAACCAAGTGCTAATGACCCAATGAAGTTCGTTTCCCAAGGAGGTATATGTGTGTGACTAAGATGTAAATGATTTGAGATTAATATTTGGTTTAGAAGGGGATGAGAAAAGAAGATGACAAAGACGTGAAAATTATACTACGACGACAAAACGTAAAACCGTAAAAACTACAAAAATAAAAATTAATTCTAAAAATTACCAAAAATTCACCAAAAATCAAAATAAATAAACTAAGAGTTTACCAATAATCAAAACTTTTTCAAACCTTTTAAATAATTAAATATTCAATTTTTAAATGCTAATTAAAGCCCTAAAAATCAAATAAATTATCAAAAAGCCCAAATAAAGATTTTTCAATTGGTAAACCTCTAAAATGACCTAAAAAGATTAAAAACTATTTTTAGAAAATTTTAAACTACTAAAAACTATTTAAAATGATTTAAAAACTATTAAAACTTAAAATAATTATAAAAATTAATCTAAAAGTGATAAAATTATTCTAAAAGTTGCTAAATTCCTATTTTAATGTATTAAAGCTAAGAAAAATGTAAAAAGTTGGAAAATGTGAAATATGAAAAATAATAATAAAATAATATTAAAATAATATTAAAAATCCAAAAATTCTAAAAAATTCTAAAAACTTGCAAACTAGTTTATTTTAACCTAATTAATCAGAAAACCAAAGTGAAATGACCAGAATACCCCTATTGGGCCCTCAAATGGGCCAAAACCAAAAACAGTCAACTCTTAATGGGCTTTTTAGCCCAAAAAGTCAAACATGGCCCAATTGACTTGGAAAAACCCAATCTGACTCAAAATTCAATTCTAAGCACAAAAATCTAAAGGCCCAAAAGCTGAATTTGAGCTTATCACAGCTTAATAAGCAAACAGTTTATTCTTATTGGGCTTTTTGGCCCACTAAGCAATAAGCTAATGCCATAAGCTCTAATTTGACACACAACCTTATTTTGGGATGCTTATGAGATCTGTAAAAAGAAATTTTGAAAAAGCACACTCAATAAGCCAAAAATAAGCAAAGTAATATTTCACTAAAACACAAAATAATCGTTTTTGAGAAATAAGGCACCTCAGGACTTGATTCAACTTGCAAAAGATCACAAATGGACTCAATAAACCAAAACAATCAACAAAATTCCAATAAGCAAAACCAATAAGCCAGAATAAGCCAATAAGCACTTATGAAAAGGTCAATTAAGTTGGTTTTCTAGTCAAACCCTAAAGTCAACCCACCAAATGCTCCAGTATGAACAAATGGGTCAAATAATGAGCACCTATTACAAAATCCAAGTTGTTGCTGGTTAAAATAAGCTATTTTAGCTTATTGATAAGCTGAACCCAATTTTACACTAGCAGTGGTAACCAGCAGGGGAAAGGAGTTCCCACTGCTTTGACTATTTGACTGAGCTTTTTAGAGAGTTCTAGTTAGATTCAATTGGAAACAAGGGCACCCTTGTGATCAGTGAACCACAAGGAGTCAATAGCAACAATAAAATCCAAATTTGGTTCACACAATAAGCCACAAATGATCAAACAGTCACCAGATACCACACAGACATGAAAATAAGCAGTTATGCACTTAATAAGCAGATTTAGCAAGAATAAGCCAACCAAACTCAACAGGATGCATACACAAGCTATATAAACTATGAATAAACACAAAGCAACTTGAATCAAACACTGAATCAAAGTAAACAACAAGATCAAAGCATAAAAAGTTACTGATGAACAAAGTGCATATGCAGAAACAAGTTTGCTGATCTATTTTACACTAGATCCAATTTCAAACAGTCAAATCTCTTTCTCTGGTTTAATTAACTAAGGTTTAGCACTTGTTAGCCCTAGCCTAAGCTTAGATCTAGGTGTCCTCAAAATCCTAGCCAATTTTACCAAGTAACCAAGATTTTATACCTTATTTTATGAATCTATGTGTTTCAACCCTTCAAACCTGCAAACAGATGAACAATAGCTCCCAAATAATAGATACCAATACTTTTAACCCAAACACCCTTTTAAAACTTGTTTTCACAATTTTTCAAAGGATCATGCAGATTTCACCCACAAATCATACTAACAACACCTCATAAACATCAAACCAAGCCAGATAAACAATAATCAACCACAATATCACAGATTCAAGAACAAATCAACAAAAATCACAATTAATCAGAAACTTAAAGAGGAATTGAAAAGGGAAGAAGGTGCAAACCTCCAAGACCTACATCCAGGCCTTGGATTGTTTGAGCTGAGGTACTAGCAGAACAAGTACCAGCTTCCAAGCTGCTAAGAAGAACAAACCACAAAGTGAGATCAAATAATACCAAACTTTCTGATTTTTGATGCACAAGCTTTATTACTTAAAACCTTGCCTCAAAAACCTTCAAACATGAATATGGAACTCAGAATCAGGCTATTCTAACAACAACTTTTAACAAAATATAAAAGAGATTTTTCAAAATTCAGAAAATCAAATTTTATTAATTAAAAAGGAATTACAAAGATTTAATAGCCTAAAACTGGAACAAAGGGACTCTCACATGTTGAGGTCTCCTTTTATAGGCAAATGCCTGGCTACACTATTCACAAACCCTAGAAGTGAATTCTCTAAAATGCCCTTGAGTGCTTCTAGATCATTTGATGGAATGAGCTTTCCAAATGCATCTTATACGTTTATTTTAGCTTTGTGATCAAGCAAAGAGTGTTAGCTGTTGATTTGGACACGTAGGATGACTTGGAGGTTAAGTTGTCACATGATAGGTAAACGGGTATTTGGGGGTGGGGTCCATTGTGAGTGGGAGTGAGGGTTTTGTGTGTGGGATGTGTTTCTGCATGTGTGAATCACACATGTGCCAGGGTAATTGCAATTAACCCTTTGTTTTAAGTGGGGTAAAATCTGGGTGGGTAAAAGTGAATAGTTGAGTGTTTGATCCGTTTTTGGTGGGATGGAAAAGTGTTTGGCGCAATTTCCTTTTGAATGTTTCAATTGCCCATGTTTAACCCTTATGTTTTCAGAATACATGTATTAAACGTTTTTCAGCCTAAAAACTCAAATCCCTTTGTTAAATAGTTTCACACTTTGGCAGTTTTGGCACAATACTTTTCCAAAAGGTTTACAAAGGTTGTTTTTGACATTTTGAGATATTTCAAGGGTTGACCTTGGACATTCTTGATCTTCAAAGGTCTTCAATGTATCTTTGGCTTCATGAGGGACCATTGTTGTCAATTTGGAAATGTTGAGGGACTAAACTTGCCATTTCTTCAAAGTTGAAGGACCATTTGTGTAATTTTGACAAACTTAAGGGACCAAACTTGTAATTATCAATATACAAGGGTTTTAAGTGTCATTTCTTTAATAAATGAGGATCAATCTTGTATGTCTTCAAGTCTTCAAGGGTATTTGTTGAATATTCCATGAATTAGGGCCCGGTTCCTTGTATGGCTTCGTTTCTCGTGTCCGTTTTTCCTTGTATCTTGTGATCTTTTGTCTTTTTCACGATATCCATACCTAAAATACACAAGTAAACAAACACAAGCATATATATGGTATTTTATGACATTTTTATGCATTTAAAGCCCGAAAAGAACGATGAGATCATGTATAAATGCCATCTCATCACCTCCCCTGCTGCGTCACTTTCATCCCCAAACCCAAAAATCGACAAAACAAACGGTTGGATGCATTTTCTTGTCCCCAAAGGAAGTTTTAACGCTCAAGATCATCACAAGACAGCTGCTAAAACAAGGACAATCACATGGGCTCTTATTGACCAAGATTCGAATTTTCAAACCAAGGGCAATTGTGGACTTTCAGACAATTAGGGTTTAGGGTGTTGGAAATGTGTTTTCCCAAAGAAAGTCTCGGTCACATCATTATTAGCATAGATCACGAGCCATAGAATATTTAGAACTTTGTAACTTGGAGCGACCTCCCTTAGGGGGAGATTGTTGGAAATACGTTTTACGTATTTATGAAGGATCGGTCGCTCCAACGATAATTATGTAATGGGCTCGTGGTCCACTTAGTAATGTATAGTCCATATAGCCCACATGTAGGGTGGGCTATATATATACCCCTCCTAGCATGTTAGGAGGGGTTGGTGATTCATTCTTTCACAACATTATTCATTTAATCTAATCCCTTTCTCTCTCTACTTTTCTTCCCTCTCCTTTCTCTCTCTACACCTAATCTCCTTCTTCCCCATCTCTTCCACCAAATCCATAGATCCAATCCATCATTTACCAAATCCTTAGAAATCGTAGACCTTCAATTGGTATCAAGAGCCATGGTTGAATCTTAGGATTTGCATTTTTTTATCTTTTGATTTGGTGGTAAAAATCCTTTCTTTTCTAATTTTTAATAATCTTTTCGTTTTATTTTTTTAAATAATCATCTCGTTCTTTTTTCTTCCTTGAAAATCTATCTAATCAGTTTTTATCAAGTTCTTTAATCACATTATTTAATCATTTTTTTATCATTTTTTTATCAGTTTTAATCAATTTTTATCATTTTTTTTAATAATTTTTTTTAATCAATCATTTTTTACTCAGTTATTTTTTTTAATCAAATTTTTTTAGATAAGTTTTTTTTTAATCAGTCCAAATCCGTCCAAATTTTCATCTTTTTCATATCTGTCCAAAGGTTTTTGGTCAAAACAGTCCATGAGTCCAATCCAAAACAGTCCAAAAATTGTCAGTTCTATCAGTTTTTGAGTTTCTGTTCCAGCGATTCATCTTTCAGAATAGGCCTACTTTCCGAACAGACAAATAGTTCCGAATAGGTCTTTCCGCATAGATAAATTTTTTCCGCATAGAAAATTTTTTCCGCATAGAACTCTTTCCGCATAGAAACTTTCCGCATAGAAATTTTCCGCATAGAAATTTTCCGCATAGACACTTTTTCCGCATAGAAATCTTTCCGTATAACACTCTTTCCGAATAGAAATCTTTCCGTATAGATTTTCAGAATAGACTCCCAAGAATTGACTCTCGACTGACTCAACAAGATTCCCCAGACTCCCCAGACTCCATCAACAAAACTCAAAAACCCCTCGACATCCCCGACCCAAACACAAACTCAAACTCACACCCTCGTCTTACACCCATCATACCCACAACCACCCACCCTCGTCTCAAACAACCCTCGACTCACCCTCACACCACCCTTACCCTCACCCTCGTTCCACAACACTATCGACAAAAAACCCCCCCTCAATTTTACACAACCACCCTCGACTCACAGCCCCGACTCAAACAACAATAAGCCCCAACATTCGACTCAACTTGTAATCATCTCAAATCATCTCAACATTC
The DNA here is from genome assembly GCA_025667525.1 of Glebionis coronaria. Classification (NCBI taxonomy): domain Eukaryota; kingdom Viridiplantae; phylum Streptophyta; class Magnoliopsida; order Asterales; family Asteraceae; genus Glebionis; species Glebionis coronaria. Next base: position 17,062,641 of record CM046879.1, on the reverse strand, counting down.
GACTCAACATTCGACTCGATTTTCCAAACAGACCCTCGCCTACTCTCAAACCATCTCAACAAATCAAGACTCACTCACACACACAAACCCACACCTCTCGAACACCCTTTTTCTGAGACTCGATTCAACACCCAAAGCACACCCGTAACAAACACCCTAACTCCCTCACACCCAAACCCACATCTCTCGTCAAACTCTCAGACACACTCAAACTGACACTCACTCTCGAACCACTCACACACTCGGACACACAAACACTCTCGCCTACTCTCAAACCGTCACACCCTCTCACCCCGACACCCTCACAAGCCTCACAATCTCTCGACTCCAATAAACCGCACAACACCCAGACACAAAATACAAAGATCTCTGTCACCAGAAACAACATCATCGATCGACTCAAACCCTCAACACCAAACCTAAACTGATTCGACTCACATCAACACTCAAGACTAGATTTTTCGACAGAAAGACTCGTACAGAAGATAGAAAGACTCATCAAAACAAAAAATTAGAGACACCTACCCGAGACCTTTAAAGATCTTGAAGCAGTCATCCTCTCGTTTATTCATCAATCCTACAATAATCTGCTTTTAAGCTGCTCATTATATGATCTCTTTAAGTTGTCACAGAGATCGACTTTCACACAATAATCTGCTTTGAGCTTCTAGATTTCAGTCCATAAAACAGATCAAGAAGTGAGTTAATTGATCAATTGATATGGGAGTGATTTCAATTTAGGAGAGAGAGAGAGTTATAACAGATGGAGGATTAGATTTGTGTGTTTGTGAGTCACGGTTGAGAGAGAAAGAGTAAGTCAAACGTGTATCTTATCTAGGCGGATATAACAAAGCAAATAAGTGGGGCGGTGGGATTTTTCTTACTGGGCCACGTGTATCAAACGGAGATAACAAGAAAGACACGCATATTGAAACTCTGATGTTTTTTTTTCTAGAAAGACACGCATCTAGGCCACGTTTTTTATCTTTACACATTTTCAAATGTTAAAGTTATCAAATTTTTGATACTACTTTTTTTAACGGGCATAGAAGTGTTTTTTAAATTATCAGATTTTTGTTAAGTTTTTTTTATAAAATTAGATTTTTTTTCTATTCTTGTTTTCTATTTTTTGTTAAGTTTTTATAACATCAGATTTTTATCATTTCATATTTTATTTTTGCTAAGTTTTTATTTTATTTTATTTTTTTTGTTTTGTTTACAGTTTTATAAAGTTAATTTTTTTTTTTAGTTTAGTATATTTTTGTTCATTAATTTGGCAAATCGTGTTGAGGCGGGTACTTTAAAAGTTAACGTGGAAATATATTTGTCGGGTTCAACGTTATTGTGGCCGGATTTAAAGCCAAACGTGACGAGTCAAAGTAACGGGCTTCATTCATATCATCAATCAACGATTTTTTAAAAAAGTTATTTACGGATCCTTCGAAGCTCCTTCACAACTTAGTAAATTCCGACAACAACTACAATCACGATCATTTTTCATCATAATTAAATGGAGTCTTTGAATTCAACGTTTCAAGAGGGAGAATCGCATCAAGTGCAAGCCAACGCTAGGGAAAGTGGTATAACTTCATTTCGAATGCTTCAGTATCATCTAGTTTCTCTTTCGCGGATTCAAGGAGGGAGCGAATTTGTGACAATCTTTGGACAAGATCGTCATATATTCATCGACTCAATTTTCACCACTTTGACCAAACTCGCCGAGCAACTCAACCATAACAACTTTAATCACTCTGCATCGGCACTTGCATACAAGGCTCTTGTGACACACCTCACGCCTTTCCTCCAATTCAATGTCATCAAGCCTGAAAGTTCAGTGATTTGCCAATCATTTCTTCGAGATACACATACCGAGTTTAGAGCTTTCCGTGATACAATTTTGAAACTCATGACATCGGTCTCGTCTTCGATTTATGAAAGATCTCGACTTCAGCAAGGATATGATAATGGAGTGCAAGACTCTTCGATGCAAGAGGAAACTGGTTATACGGTTGACAACTTGGAGCCTAACGATGGTACGAGCACAGAATCAGGAGGACAACATGATGCCGGTGGCACGTCAGGGAATGTTCACGAGATTTCTCTTGATGACACCTTACCCATTTATGACGCAGAACCTGCAAACATGGCACAATGTAATGTTGTTTATGATGTATATGCTGATGATATGCCGCATATTGAGAATTCTGAACCTAATTATGACAAACATGGGATGGAAACGAGTGATAGCAATACCACTTCTGATTCATCCGATGTAAGTCATAATGGGGGAGAGATTGTTTAGAATGCTAAACATCATGATAATTATCCTATAACTGCTTCATTGATTGCTTCTGATTCCAAGATTAGAGAGCTCGAAACGATTGTAGCTCAACAATCAAAAGATCTTGAGGATGCCAAACTTGAATTTTCTAAGAAAACGGTCAAATTTGAAACATACTTTGAAAAACTTGAAAAATCAAACGTTGTTCTTGAAAGAAAATTGGATCAAACTGTTTTAGATTCTAAAGCTGAAAAGGATAATCTTTTGAAACAAATTCAACTGCTTGAATCTAAGTTGGCATCCCAAGATAACTTGCTCAAAGAAAATGAAACGTTAAAAGCCCAAGTTCAGGAAAAGGTATTTGCTATAGCTGCGTTGAAAAACGAGTTAAGGAAAAATAGAGGAACTAGTGTGGACACTAAGCTTGAAAAACCATCAATCTTGGGGAAACCGCCTACAAATCAGTTCGTCAGACAACCGATTGTCAGACAACCTACTGCATTTAGATCCGAGCGACCACAATCCTCGAGACCGCGGTTTGCCTCCCAAGTTGATTTGGTTCATCTTTCTAGACCAGACACTCCAGCAACTAGGCCCTATGTGATCACTCCAGCTTTAGCAAGACCAAATCATATGATTGCCTCTAGTTTCCCTAAAAATACCAAGACCACGTCTAGAACTAGTTCAAATGACGTTTGCCATAAATCTGGTCTTGGGGAAGCTAAGCAAAAGACACATGCAAGAGATAGCAATGTCCAACCTAGTCAGATGCACTCTAGATTACCCAACACTGCTAACCATAGCATGCCATCTTCTAGGAGCATCGATCAATCATCTAGGAACTATTCAGACATTAAATATGCTACTTGTAAAACATGTAGAAAATGTGTCTTTACGGCAAATCATGATGCTTGTGTCAAGAAATTACTTGATGAGGTGAACTCCCGTGCTAGAATTAAGTCCCAGTGGATAGCTAAAATCAAACCCTTTGGTAAAGTTTGGCGCCCCACTGGTAGAACTTTTACTCTTGTAGGAAACGAGTGCCCTTTAACTAGGATAGTCTCTGATTCTACGAAGACTACTAGGGAGGAAATTGCAAAGGATGATACATCACTTAAGCCTGAACTTAAGATTTTCTATAAAAGGAAACGTTTGCCAACTAAGACAAGTGAATCATCTCCTCAGGCCACCTCTGACACAAGTAAAGCCCACTGTGAACCCACACGTGCTTCAAAAATAGATATCTCTAACCCATGCAAAAGTATACAAACTTCTAATGAGAATGCAGGTACCAAAGTTGATGTTCCAAAAGAACGAAGCGGTCCAATCGTTGTATACCGTTCAACTAAGGACACTATTAGAGTTTGGTTGCTGAAGAAGCAGATATCAGAGAAACAAATGTCTCAGGGGATTCATGGTTAAGCACACACAAGGACTTACAGTCACATAACAGACTGTAACTCGCTCTCAAAAAGAAAGGAAAGTTTATCGCCGATGATAAACTTATCCTAAAAACAAGAAATTCATTTTTCTCGGGCATGAGCTTATATCAAAAACATTCCAAGTTTTTAAGATCATGCATTAAGGCTTATAGATAAATGACAGTCTGTAACCCGTTCTTCAAAGGCAGGAAAGTTTATCGCCGATGATAAACTTATCCTTACAACGAGAAATTAAAATTTTCTCGGACACGAGCTTACATTAAAACCATTCAAAGGTTTTAAGCTCGTGTATATGACTTACAGTTAAATGTCAGACTGTAACTCGAACTTCAAATAAAGGAAAGTTTATCATTAATGATAAACTTATCCTCATAACGAGAAATTCAATTTTCTCGGTCATGAGCTTGTCTTAAAACATTCGAAGTTTTAAGCTCAGAAAGGAAAGTGTATCTTTTAAATAAGAGAACTTTTCCTCATAACGAGAAATTAACCTTTCTCGGTCATGAGCTTTCCGTTAAAACAGTCAAAGTTTTCAAGCTCATGAAAACGACTTCTAAGTAAATGTCAGCTTAGGACTCGTTCTTCAGATAAAAGGAAAGGTTATCGCCGATGGTAACTTATCCTTACAACGAGAAGTTTACAACTTCTCGGACTTGAGTTTTCCTAAGATATTCCAAATCTTAAGCTCAAGTAATTGGTTTTCAAAACTTTGAACACAATTTTTCAAGAATTTCTCAAAAGGTTTTTCTAAATCTTTCAAAATTGTGTGTTCAAAAATGTTTTGATAAAAAGAGCATGTCTTCTAGAATCGATAATATTTACGAACCTAGAAATGTCATTCAATAATGACACGGGGTTGTAAATAAAGTTCGAGCAGAAGTTCAAACTTTTAAAACATGCTCAAAATGGTTTGCTATTATTTCCGATAGTAACCCGCTTTTCACTTTGAAGTCAAGCATTTCACCGGAAAGCTTTGACTTCAGAATCCGAAGTTATCAACTCCACAATCCAAAGTTCGTTGCAATTGATATCTACATACTCGACGATGCGACTACTCAAACGGTGACTACAGCTCTTTCAATAGAACACGGGTCAACAATTGAGGGGGAGCAATTGTCCAGCATTCAGAATCCTTGATGCCGAGAGTGCCAAGTTCACATATTGGTGTTAAGACAACGATATCAATCATACACATGGAGTCAAGAGATAACTTCAGAAGTTACGAGGAAGACCAACATTCGTGAACAAGAACCATGTGCTTCTTTCATATGATGTTCTCCATCATTCAGGTCCAACCTCGTAAATTGCTAATATTGTGAATTCATTATCATATATTGATCTTTGCACGTGTTAAATACCTTACACTTGTGTTTAAAAGGTATTTAATTTACGTTTCAAGTACACCCTCATTAATTTTAGGGGGAGCTTGTGTCATTCATGAAGATAATTGGATTTACATTTTTCTTCCCAAATTTTCTTAAAATGCTATTAAATCAATTGATATTAAAAAGATCGATTGGGTTAATATTTTTAATATGGGGGAGAAAATGTGATTTAATATGGGAAATGATTAATCACAAATGGTTTGACTTAACGTGTTAGCTCATCCCGACATGTGCGAAATGTTTTCGAATATCGTAGCATATGTTAAGGGGGAGCAAAATGGATTTGCACTTCAAAATGGATTTCATGGTGATTTATACTTACCCGCAACCCAATTATTTCACGACGATGAAGATTGTGGTGACATAAGGATGGTAGGATAGGTTAAAGTCCAATGATTTCTCTAGAACCGGAGGAATCTTCCCAAGGACATTCCATAGCTAGAAATAGTAGTCCTTAGGAAAGATGGAGAAAGATTGTGAACGTAGCTGAATGCCGACCAAGTACTTAAGTTAGCACTGGAACAATCACAACAAGGTGCTAGTTATGACGTATTGGTAAGCATTGAAGGGGTTGAAGAATGAAAAAGAATTGTAAAGATAAAGGGTGTAAAGAAAGAAGCCCTCCTTACAACCTTAGGCAGAAACCGGGTCAATTCATATGCTATTGAGATCATTTTTAATGATTCTTGATATTGAAGAAAGACATCATGGACCCAGTGATGCAATGCACAACCCTTCCCAGCTAACTCAAATATCTCTCAAAAGGTATTTGTTTTAATCACACGGAGATCAACACATTATCTATTGATTTATTCACTCCGAATAAATTGGTATTGAAAAGGTGGCACTCCTCTCCAGCCTCCGATCACTAAAATCCAAAATGCACGATCGAGTCTAGAGCCATTTGAGATCATCAAATATCTCATTAGGACACACTTTCATATTTACTTGCTTCTTCACACACTGTGAAAAGTAAGAGAGTTCTTAAGAGTCCTACGCAAAATCTTCATGATCTTGCCTGAACATCCGAGTAATACGAAAGTATTTACAATGAAGATGGAAATCCTTCTTGAGCGAATATCAAAAAGCTCATGGTAGGTGACTTGTGCGATTCTTTATGAATCAAACTTGTGATAACTGGAAAGCAACAGTGGTTTAATTCTTAAATGAATTTAAACACGTTCCAGGCCTCTACGCATTATCATATGATCTTGCCAGAACACTCAGAGTGACTCTTTATTGATCACAGTGACGAGTGGAAATCCTTCTAGTGTTAACATCAAACAGCACTTGGTAGGTAACTTGCAAGATTCTTTATGAATCAAGCTAGTGACAACTGGAAAGCAACGATGGTGCGGTTCTTAATTGAACTTCACTTGTTCCAGGAACATGAATTGACGGCTTCAAATCATGCGGATAATATTATCCAAATGATTCACTCTTTACGTTCGCAGTCAGCTTTGGACGGTCGAGTAAAGAGAACGGGTTTACCCGCGAAATCTTGTCAAGGAGGTTCTTTATTGAAACTACCTGCCACAAGTACGATATTTAATATCGTCCAACGGTCTTCACCGACCGGAGGTAAAATGCTACCAAATTAGAATGAAATGTTCAAGGCCATTTCATCCGTGTATATGGTTTGTTGCTAACTGTCTTATGCAGCGTAACAAGAAGGTGGCATTACGGTGTATAATCCAGAAGAAGTCGTCACCACATGCTTGTACTACATACACTTATTACTTCAACAAATTCAAGAAAGTCTGAAGGTCAAGTATTCCGCTGTATCAAACTCTGAAGCTTTCAAGAATTTAAAGGTATAAGTATGTGGAACATGAAGTCACGAAGAGGCAAATTTCACAAGTGATGAATGCACAAGGTCAAGGCAAGGAAACATGCTCAAGACTAAAGTCAAAGATCACATCAAGCATATTCACAAGAACAAGATCGAAGACTCAAGCATAGTATGCTAGGTTTAAGATTTTGTAAAATGGTGTGACCTCCCTTAGGGGGAGATTGTTGGAAATGTGTTTTCCCAAAGAAAGTCTCGGTCACATCATTATTAGCATAGATCACGAGCCATAGAATATTTAGAACTTTGTAACTTGGAGCGACCTCCCTTAGGGGGAGATTGTTGGAAATACGTTTTACGTATTTATGAAGGATCGGTCGCTCCAACGATAATTATGTAATGGGCTCGTGGTCCACTTAGTAATGTATAGTCCATATAGCCCACATGTAGGGTGGGCTATATATATACCCCTCCTAGCATGTTAGGAGGGGTTGGTGATTCATTCTTTCACAACATTATTCATTTAATCTAATCCCTTTCTCTCTCTACTTTTCTTCCCTCTCCTTTCTCTCTCTACACCTAATCTCCTTCTTCCCCATCTCTTCCACCAAATCCATAGATCCAATCCATCATTTACCAAATCCTTAGAAATCGTAGACCTTCATAGGGTTTCCCTTTCTTTGTAATATTTTATTCAGTATTCTAGACTATTTTATCTGGAGCTATAAAAGGAGACGAGTTGTGTCCCTTTTAGCTTTTGTTCCAGTTTTTTTTACATGTCTTTGTAACCTGTTTTATTAATGAAAGTTGGTGTTTTTTTAAGTGAAAAATATAATTCCTTTTCAGTTATTTAAAAAGTATATTGGCTTGTGTGAAGAAAACTGAGTTCCATTTTCTGATTTTTTAAGCATTTTGTGACCATTGTTTTCTTGTGAGAAATTTTGGTTAAAAGTGTTTGATTAAAAAGAATCCTGGGTAGGATTTCTTGTTTGGGTTGTATAAGTGTGAGGTTCACCTTTGTTTTTAAGTATTTAAGTGGAAAGAAAAGGTAAAGGAAAACGTTTTTCTTTGGTTTTCTACTCAAACCTTAAACCAATCTCAGGTAGAAGTGAAAGTGGATACCTGAGATTAGCTTATTGAGTTTGAGTTGATTAATCTCTAGTGGTTTTGATGGTTTAGTATTTGGTTTTAAAAGGGTTTCATTTTTTCAGAAAGTTTGGTGATTTCAAATCTTTTTCAAAAGATTTTGGTTACATTTTTTTTTACTCATAACTTACTGCCTATATAAGCCTGCTCATAAGCTGTTGATACAAGCTTATGAGCATCAGCTTATATAAGCTTAAAGGTGTTCTTGGATTTGTGGTGTTGTGCAGGGATCAATCAAGAGTCAAGAACTCTATTCCATTCACTTCTATTTCACTTTGAAGATATGGTTATAGCCTAGGGTCCTTCTTTGGACTCCTACAACAGACTCCTCCTTAGATCAGCCTTTGGAAAGCATAAGCAGGTACCAAGCTAAAACCATTTGGCTAATTTATTGTGAAGTTTTAATTGAGTTTATATGAAGTTGGTGTGAATCTGCCTATTTGTTATTTTTCTTGTTTTATCATGTTCCTTAGGGCTTATGATGCATGTTTAGTAGTTTGGAATCAGATTTTGATTAAGTTTGTATGCATTTAGTTTGGTAAAATTTGATTTTCAGAATTGAAGGAGTGTTTGGGATTAGGGATTAAGCTAAGTATTTGAAATCTGCTTGGTTTATAAACAGGTTAAACACCCTTTATTTGTCTGCCTTGGGTATATTTGGTGATTGTTCTTTCAGTTTGGTAGGTTAAAACAAAAGTGCATGCTAAATATCTTGGTAATAATAGGATAAAAATCAATAGGGAATTTTAGGACTAGAATCTGTTTTTCACTTGGTCAATTCTTGCTAACTGATTATTCTAGTAGTCATCTAGGATTGTGTTCAGTTTGTATGTGATTTGGTTTGGTTTTATGCAAGTTTGTGACAATTGAATCTCATCTAAGTGCCAACTGCATCAGCAAGACTGCCCATATGCTTGTTCTGATTTTCAGCAACTTGATTTGCCTTGTGTAATTGATTTTGTGTGTTAACTTGGTTTTATTGCTCATTGTGAATCCCCACAACCCAACTGGTTGTGGGGGTGCCTTATTTGCCAGAAATAACCAACAAACCAACAAGATCAATCCAAATTCAAGGCTCTATCATCATCAGTTTGATTCTAGCGTTGTCTGAGAACGTTTTGGTTCTCGGATAGCACTATTTTTTTAGTTATTTGGTTACTGTAGCAAGTTTGTTTAACTGAGCACGTTTTGTGTGTTTTCTAGGTCTTAATCGCGTTTGATTTTTAAGTTTTTTGTGTTTTTATAGTTAGTAAGTTAGCAGGTTTAAGTTTTTATAAAAAGAAAAAATGAAAAAAAATGTTTTTGTAAAAAGGACGTGGCCAGGACTCGAACCTGCGCCACTCCTGTCACACACCAACATGATAACCAGTTGCCCTAGGGTCTTTGACTGGTTATCCGTTGGCTTCTTTAATATTTAAGGGTTATTTGGTTAGGGCTTATTATTATAAGCCGTGAGTTAATAAGCTATTTCCAGCTTATTTACTTGGCATTTTTCTTTCTTTTGATTTTTCCCTTGTTTGTCATAGCATTTAAGACTTTTTGACATAAAAAGTTTATTTTTCACGTTTGTATTTAATTTTATATGATTATTTTTAGTTTTAATTTTAGAAAGTAATTAAAAATAGGAAAAAGTGTTTTAAAAACCTAAAAATAGTTTTTAAGTTTTTAATAGTATTTTTGAGGTTTACATCAATTAAAGTTTTCAAATGGACTTATTTTTTATTTTATTTAATTTTAGGTTTTTTTTATCAAATTTACAAATTAATATAAAATTATTAAAAAGGTTTTGGACTATTTTGTTTGCATTTTTATCTTAGTTACATTTTTCTTGATTTTAGGTAATTTTTAAGAATTTTTTTATAAACTTTGGATTTTTAATATTATTTTATTATTATTTTATTATTAAAAATTAAAAGTTAGTTTTTTCTATTTTTCATTTTTCCTAGTTCAAATACATAAAGTTAGGAAGTTTACAATTTTTAGAATATTTTTATTGTCCTTACATTTATTTTTATAATTATTTTAAGTTTAAATAGTTTTTAATTGTTTTAAAATACTTTTTATTAATTTTAAAGTTTTCAAAAATAGTTTAAATTAATTTAGGTCATTTTAGAGGTTTACAATTGAAAAAATCTCATTTTGGGCTTTTTGTTAATTAAATTGATTTTTAGGGCTTTAATTAGCATTAAAAAATCATTATTTAATTAAATAAAAGGTTTGGGTGATTTTTGATTTTTTGTAAACTCTAATTACATTATTTAGGATTTATTTCAATTTTCTAGGAATTTTTAGAGTAAATTTTTAATTGTGGTGTTTTACGATTTTACGTGTACGACTCTTTCGTCTTAGTTTAATCCGTCATCGTAATCGTCATTCTCTTCTAATCCCATTTCTATTTTCTTTTCTCACATAATCAACATAATCACATCATTAATCATTTCTTTACACAACACACTAGCCTCCTTGAGAACGATCCCCACACAAAGGGTCATAAGTGCTTTCGTTTTCCTAAACGAACACTTAATACCTACCGCTTTTACCTCGTTTTCCTAAACGAGTGTAAATATAATACCATCATTTTGGCGCCGCTGCGGGGGAGGCGTGTTGTGTTTTGATTTGGAAATTGTTGTTTTTATATAAAGCCATAATATCTATTTGTATTAGTAGCACTCTACTAATACGTATTATCGGTTTTTCGTTTTTTGTTTAAATATTATTAATCTATTGTATACGTAGAACAATAAATTCACAAGTACTCCAAAAGTGTGAAAACACAACCTTGACTTGGGAGGTCATTACCCAATCATTGTATTCGAATCTCAAACCAAAGTAAAAAGGCAAAAATAGATGAATACTTTCGTGAAGCTCGATTTTGAAAAATACAAACTATAAGGTGGGTATAAGGCGGGTATTATAAAATATACCCTAAGGAAAAAGGCTATTAAGTGCTTCGCGCCGCCTCGTTTCCCCGCTTGCTTGTGAGTATTTGATTTTGAGAGCTAATCGAGGGTTTTGCCGCCCAAAGTATTATTAAGTATCATATATACTTTCTTGGTTTTATTTGATTAAACCCTCTTGAACGTTTTGGTGTTCCACCAACGTTCTAAAGTCATCGAAGGCGTTCACTTCACGTGATCGTTATCATTCCTTGAGGCTTCTTTAATCAAGAGATTTGATTAAGGATGAGATTTGTAGATTTTTGTCTACCTAATACAATTCCAAAATCCAAAAAAAAAGTAAAAACAATCAAAAATCCAAAAAAATTGAAAAAGTTAAAAACACCAAAAAGAATCTTCTTTGCTCATCCCCACGTTGTACGTGACGTTTATGCTTACTCGTAATCAAGCAAGACGTGCGCGTCAACTAAAAAACAAAAAGGAGTCAACACCTACTCCTAATCTTTCTAGTGAAGAGACTCCAAGTGAGGAACCTATTATAGAATAAGAAGCTATCATGGCTAATCGTACTATGATGGAGTAGCTTCAAGCACCCACCGAGGGTTTTGGAGAGGCCATTGTGGTTCCCGCCATCCTTGCGGAGAACTTCAAGATCAAGACGGTTTTAATGTCTATGCTTCAAGCTAACAAGTTTCGCAGACACGAAAAAGACAACCCACATTATCACATTAGGCAATTTAATCGTCTCACCGCGACAAGCAAGTTTAAGGATGTACCCCACGATGCCATTAAGATGATGTTGTTTCCATACTCGTTATATGGACCCGCCAAGATATGGCTCGAGAAAGAACCCCCAAATTTGATTTTGACGTGGGGTGATCTCGTTTCTAAATTTGTGAATCAATTTTTTCCACCATCTAAAACAACACATTTGAAAAACGAGATTTCACGATTTACTCAAAGGTCTAATGAGAGTTTTTCAATGGCTTGGGAAAGATTTAAAGAAATGTTACATGAATGTCCACACCATGATTTTTCCGAATTGCATCAAATTGACACTTTTTATAATGGGCTTAATGATCATGAACGAGATTACTTAAATGCCGCCGCGGGTGGTAATTTTTTGTACAAAACGACCGATGAGGCTTTGAAAATCATTGAGAATAGGTCTAAAGTTTATAACCCTCGTAACACACCGAGTGTTGCCACCATGTGTTCGTCATCGTCGTCTCGTAACATGAGTGCCTTGCAAGATGAAGCAAATGAGGAGAATTGGTTTTTCGATAGGTTTTCGACTCTTATGACTCATTGGAAAGCACAAGATGCTTTGAATTTCGCATCGGTTAAGGCGGTTGCCAAGAGTTGTATTTCGTGTGGTGGAGCTCATGATTTTTCCGAGTGCATTACCGCGGATGGTAACACTTCGAATGCTTATGTAGCCACGGGAACTCATAACCAAAACGGTCAAGGTTCCTGCCAAAATCAAGCTCCACAAAATCAAAATGCTAACAACTGTCGAAACAATCAAAGTGGTGCTTACCAAGGGAATCAACGTAACTACAACAAGGGTAATTATCAAAGTGGAAATGGGCAAATTTCAAACCAAAACCAAAACCGTGATTTTCAAAATACTACCTGATATAGTGATTTTGCAACCCTTTAGGAAAAGAGAGGCAAAATAGTGGTAAGTATTAACGAGTGATTTAGGAAAACCACAAGTTATGACCCAAATGGGGATCGTTCTCTCGAGGAGGCACGTGCGTTGTGTATTGAATGATGATTGATTTGTTTTTGATAATTAACAAGAAAAGAGGAGAGAAAATGACGAAGACGTAAAAATAAAAATTAACAAAAATCACTACTAGAAAGTTAAGACGTAGAACCGTAAAAACTACAAAAATTAAAATTTTAACCTAAAAATTACCAAAAAATCCACAATAATATTCTAGGAGTTTACAAAAAAACAAAACTTGCTAAAACCTTTTAATTAATTAAATAATGACTTTTTAATGCTAATTAAAGCCCTAAAAATCACTTTTAAATATTATAAAGCCCTAAACAAGATTTTATAGTTTGTAAACCTCAAAAATGACCTAATTAAGCTAAAAACTATTTTTAAAAATTTTAAAACCAAATTAAACTATTTTTAATTACTTAAAAACTATTAAAATCTATTAAATCTTAAATTAATTCTAAAAATTAAATGAAAAGCCTAAAAAATATTTGGAAAGTTACAAAGTTCCTAATTTAATGTCTATAACCTAGGAAAAATGAAAAAAGTAGAAAAAACAAACTTTGAATTTTTACTAATAAAATAATATTAAAATATTCTAAAAAATTAAAAGTTTATAAATAAATTCTAAAAAATTATCAAAAATCCTAAATATTCTAACTAAGACAAAAATGCAAGTTAAAGTTCCTAAAACCTTTTTATTAATTTTATATTAAATTTTAAAGTTAACAAAAAACCCTAAAATAAAATAAAATGAAAAATAAAAGTTTTTGAAAATGTTTTGGGCTGTAAACCTCAAGTTATTAAAATAAAACTTAAAAATAATTTTTCTAAAAATTAAAAGTACTTTTTTCTATTTTTTAATTAATTAACAAAAACCGGCTAACAAATAAAAGATAAAAAATAAATAAATAAATGGGAAAAATCCAAACAAAGTTAATAAAAATCCTAAACTGAATACTAAGTCTAGGAAAAATAAGTTGAAGCAGATAAGCTAAGCCAATAAGCCAAAACTGGCCAAATAAGCTACGGCTTATTTTAAAAAGCCCAAATGAAAAAGTTGTTAAGTCTATTTGTGTTGCACCCTTGGTCAGTAAAAGACCCAAGGGCGCGACGGTAGAGTGTGTGTGTGTTGAAAGGGATGGCGCAGGTTCGAGTCCTGGCCAGTCCTTTTTGTAACTTTCATTATTTTATTTTATTTTACTTTTAAAACACAAAGCTGTGACCTTTTTACTCACTCAAACACGAATCCAATTCCAAATGTTATCAAGATTAAGCAAGCAAAATTGTAAAACGTGCCCAGTTGAGCTATCAAGAACACAAAGCAAGTCAATATCTTCACTGTGCATTTGACCAAGAGGACTTGGATTTTGATGATATAGTGGTTGTTTTGTGGACAAGCATGCACCCTTGTACTCAATTGAGTACAAGGAGTCAAATAAATCAGAAAATAAGCTAGCACTTAGCACAAAACACACAAGAAGACCAAATGAAGGTTGTTGTGATGCTAGTACTAGGTCTGGTGGTATTTTGCCACTTTTATGTGCACCAAAACGATTTTCAAAGGCTCATGTTTAGCACACACTCCAAAAATCTAGCATTTAACTGATTAACAATCCTTGATAACCCTATAATCTAACACACTAATCACTTGGATGGCAAAAATTACACAAATGCAGACAACATATGGCAGATTTAGTATTATGCATATTTTCAACTTTTTTAACACACAACTTGCTTCAAACTTGTACCAAACTGATAACAAAACTTCACACTACCTATTGCAACCCTATTAAGTGATTCTAACACGTTTTTAATCAAAATCTTGTCACCAATTTTCAACTAAAACCCGTATCCAAACACACCTTTATATTATGAAACTGATTTTTAACAAAGTAAATCTATTTAAATCTTAACTAACTTGAATCAAAATTAATCTAACATGCATGCTACACCAGATTAACTCAACTCAAACCAAATTAACACACTTTCCACAAGATTCAAGCAAATCACATAAGTGACCAAAAAACTGAAAATTGAAAAAGGTAAAAAGTTTTTTTACCTCAAGGGACCTACATCCAGGTCCCTAGTGGTTGAAGAACCACCTCCAAACAAACTCGGGTTTGTGCAGAACTCTTGAGCAAACAAAATCAACAATCTGCTAAGAAAATTTGAAGAAAAATACAAGCACAATGAAATATTCTGTTTTCTTCTTTTCCTTTGTAAAACCTTTTTAAAACTTTCTCAAAAACTCTTTCAGATTACTCAAACCAAATAACTCATACTTCCCTGAAAATTCAAACCTTTAACCAAACTTTTAACCCAAATTTACCAATTACAAAAAAAAACCTTAAATTAATTTTGAAAAACTCAAAATTATTTCAACAAATTTGTGGAACTCAGATTTCTTAGCCAATTTAATACCAACTTTTTAAATAAAATAAAAGGAATTACTTTGATCTTCAAACACCAACTTTAATTAATTAAAAAAGGAATTACAAAAAGTTGCTAAAAATCTAGAACAAAAATAAATGAGACACAAACGTCGCTATTTATACTAACTAAGGAACAATCTAGAATGCTAAAAACCCTAATCTCTGAATTGCCAATAAAGCCCTTGGAGTCTTCATCTTCAAAAATCGGTCAAAAGTACCCATGTGAGCTTGTACTGGATGCCAGCTCTCTAATCTTGATCTGGGGCGTTGGTTTGGACTTGGGGACAAAGGAATGCCTCAGAATCGTTGGATGTGTCCCCTCTTGGTTTTGGTGTGAAAAAGACGGGGCAGGGGTGGGTCTTGGAGGTCACATGGGTGAGTGTGAAAGGAATATGATGGGTGGGTTTGGGTGAGATTGTGTTTAATTAAGGATCTGGAGCAAATCAACTCAAAACCCTTTGTTTTGGGTTCAATTGGACCTGGTGATTTAGGGTTTAAGGGGTAATTAGGGGTGAGTGATTAATCTGTTTTGGGAAATTGATTTTTTAAACTTTTTGTTTTGAGGGAAAAAGGGTAAGTTTTGACTTTTTGACTTTAAAAACGGGGTGGGTAATGGGCTAAAGGGTTTAATGGGCTGGTGGTGGGGTTTTTCATTACCCATCCTTAAAGTTATAACAGCCGTCAACTAATATTGCATTTCCAGTCCTTCTTCATTTCATTACCAGTCCAATGGTAATTGCATAGTTAGTCCTTTTGCTACTTTAGACTAACTTTGGCATTTTGATCATTTCCCAAGGGCATAAATTGTACAATCTTCATTCCTCAAGGACCATACTTGTACTTTTGACATTTGGGGGGTCATTTGTGACAAGTTCTTCAAAGATGAGGGACCAAAGTTGCCAATTCTTCAAACTTCAGGGGTCTTTTTGCAAAATTCCAAACTTGGGCTTGGTTCATTGTGCGTCTTCGTTTCCCGTGTCCGTTTTTGGTTGATTCTTGTGATCTTTTGCCAATTCCTCAATATCCGTACCTAAAAATACACAAGTAACAAACACGAGCATATATTGGGTATATTTAATGATATTTAATGCATTTTAAGTCCGTTTTGGACGATGAGACCATGTATAAAAGCCGTCTCATCACTCCCCCATACTAAACCATTGTCGTGCCCTCACGCAATGCTAGAATAAAGTATCATAGCATCTCCAAAATTCATTTTATTCACTTTATTGGAATGATAAACTAGCTACACTACTAATATTGCTACTACTTGCGTTTTAGACATAATGTATGATTTTCATCGCAAAATGGGACGTTTAGGTTCATAGAACAAGAACACGTGAATGCTTCGTTAGAAATAATTTCATCGTCCTCGATTTTCACCTTAATTCCATGCCAAGCGTGTAACGAGATCATTGTCATTATAAGTTAGTAATGCTAACACTACTCATATGCCCTAATCACGTACTTATTCTCCCATTATTCCTAAGTTGTATCTCTTATATTTTATTATGTCTTAATGATCACGAGGATACATTGTTGACTTATGCGATAATAGAGATTTAGGTCTAAAAATAGAGTCCTAACGGTGTAACTAAGACCATCAAATCAATAACCCCTCCTAATAGACAACGATGTTAAAAAATTAAGTTGACAAGAAGAATCGATAAACATGGTTTTATAACGGTTTTGAACATGAGACTTATTACCAAGACTTTTATACGCCCCCTAACGGAAGGGCCTTATTATCTTTGGTTTACCTCCATCTTTTATTCAGCATCGCCATGAAGCTTTTATTATGACTTCGGTCTTGCCTTGCCTTTTATTATCCGCCATCATCGGTGGTTTTATTAGCCAAAGACGTATATCCTCACGCTAAAGTGAATTTTGGATCTTTAAAGCTTCGAAGATTAAGGCTTGATTCACTTTCAATTTTTGCATAGATTTTAGGCCTTGTGGGGCTTCAAATTGTTTGCTAGATTTAGGTGAGCACTTGAAATCTTATTATTGGGTGAAGCTTTCGATTATTCGGGTGCCAATACTTCAAAACCGTGACGCTGGCGATACCTTAATGTCTTCCCAATTTAATTACACGGAAGCTACTAGAAAAGACTAGAAACCCAACAATCCTAACTAAACCGCTAAGTCAATATTTATTAAGCAAAAAATATTTACATGCGAAGGGGGAATAAGCAAACAACGAGAACACATGAGTTTTTGAAAGAATACGAGTACTCTACATTTAGCATAGTAACTTATAATTAACTCTATCATTTCTCGTCCTCATTTAAGAGACTTAGCCTAATGTGAAGTTAAGGAATCAAAGCTAAGTGCTCAACACGCACGGTCGAGTCAAAAATTACTCTTATTCTCGCCATCGAAAAACCTACATTCGTGTCTTCAAACACTTATAAAACATGAGAAAAATTTTAAAATTTAGCCATTTTTAGCCTTATTTTTCAACAAAAAGATAAACAAAAAGATAAACTTTGGAAAGCGTGAAGGTATGGCAAGGCAAGTATCTATTCACCCCCCATACTAAAGTTAAACATTGTCCTCAACGTTTCGAGTCTAGGGGTGCAAACACCCCCATACTAGAGACGTAGTCGAATGCCTAATCTAGCATGGAAAGGGTGTAACCAATAAATTAATAGCCGTTTATGAAGTGTGCTAAAAACCTAAGGTTATAACATATAAGGATATATCATTTGGATATTGGGAAAGGCCTCCAAAGCAAACGATCGAGTGCTCCCATAAAACGAACACGAGAGGCTCCAATCGTGAAGATCATGATCTAAAAACAACAATGCACAAACAACCACGAAACAAAGGTTGGAAGGGCACAAATCCCCTCACATTAACTAATTAGAAAGCAATAATATGTACATGGATAAGCATGGGTCTCCCCCACGAGGCACCTTGTTTTTGATAACCGAGTCAAAAGCTCGACTCGAATCCCTATAAATGTGATCATTTAGGGATAATCATGGTGTGGTCAATTTTTGGTGGGGCTTACATGATAAACAAGGCCCAAAAACAACCGGTATTAAGGACTAAGTCCTTTAATGGTGCAAAATACCGAGATCGAAGATGGCGTTCTCGTTTTCATTGGAAAAACTAATCAACGCCACTTCAAGGTGTGCCAACAAAAACTCAAAGAGTTTCAAGAAAATAGGAGAGAAGAAATAGAAGGGTGGGACAATGGGTAAGTCTCTAAAAACATGAGCTACTCGAGGTAGACTCGCACCAATCAAATGAAAAGATTTTCCATTTATTGCATCGGTGGAAGACCGAGATTTCCCTATATAAGCAATTCCAGGATCAAATATCTCGTCCTCGGTGGAGAAAGGGGAGGGAACATAAGGGGATTCCCCCATACCAAGTCCACACAAAGCATCGTAAAAAGGAGAAGACGAGCTTGTAGTATTTAAATACCGCGGTGATGACGGAGTTAGAGTTGTAAAAAATCTTTTAAATTTAATTCAAAATCTTTTCCTTTTGCATCTTTTACACTCTCCTTGTGAAAACCCGATTTGATTATGTCAAAAATATTTGGTGTATCTAAAGCAATGTTAGTCACACTAAACATTCTCACATTTTGAAATCTTTTTGGTTTAGGTGGTGGTAAGTTTTCAAATCTTTTGTCAACAAAGAAAACCTCCCCATCGGGATCAACGTATTCATCATCCGAAGATTCACTCGAGATTGGAAACGTAGGCTTAACACTCTTAACCTCCAC
Source organism: Glebionis coronaria (assembly GCA_025667525.1). Lineage (NCBI taxonomy): Eukaryota > Viridiplantae > Streptophyta > Magnoliopsida > Asterales > Asteraceae > Glebionis > Glebionis coronaria. The sequence goes on along the minus strand of CM046879.1, from coordinate 17,043,795 downwards.
CGGCGGAGGGGACGGAACTTCATTTTTATCAACAACTCCTAAAACTCTATTGGAAATCTTTTTGCAAATGTTTTTGATGGGATTGACATTGTACAAAGATGTGATAGAATACACATGAGAAAGAGTGGAGTTTTGATTTGCATTAATGACGAGTTCTTCCTCATTGAAACGAAGAGTGATTTTTCTTGCATGCACATCGATAAGTGCTCTCGAGGTATCCAAAAAAGATCGACCTAAAATTAATGGAACTTTAGGATCGATAGGAATGTCAACAACAATAAAGTCTACAGGATAGTAGAACTTTCCAACTTTCACAAAGACGTCCTCGGCAACTCCACAAGCTAGAATCATAGAATGATCGGCCATCTCGATTGACATTCTTGAAGGAGTGAGATTGTGAAGATTGAGCGATTTAAAAATCTCAAGAGGCATCAAATTAATACTAGCACCAAGATCGGCCAAGGCGTAGCATTCTTCCATGTCTTGGATAGCACATGGGATTAGAAACTTTCCAGGATCACCGACTTTTTGAGGTATGCGGCTTAGAAAAACCGAAGAACAACTAGACGATTTTTGCAATTTCTCTTTGTTATTCAACATCTTTTGAAGTTCGCGGCAAATCGAGGCATCATGACTAAGGCGTTGGCAAAACTTATATTGAAATGCAAGTCACGAAACATTTTCATAAAAAGTTCAAATTGATAATTATTTCGTTCTTGTGCCTTTTCCTTGTCTCGTCTTGAAGGGTAGGGTAAAGGTGGTGTGGGTTGGGGCAAAGTAGGCATAGGCATCGGCCTTGGAATCTCGGGTTCCATGATTGGTGTGGTTTCAACCGTAGGTGTGGTTTGAGCGGTACTTCGTGGGCTTGTAATTTGCTCCTTTTCAATCACAACCTCGGGTTCTTTCCCTTTTTCCTTCTCCATAGAAGTACTTGGACGAGAAATGGGTTCTTTGAAAGTTTTACCACTACGAGTAGTAATAACCTTCAATTCTCCTTTCGGGTTCACGATGGTATCACTAGGAAGACCACCCGAAGAAGAGGGCTTACACATGATAGCTTCAAACATTTTAGCCATACGGTCTTCAAACTTAGATTGCCTAGCATCCGCTTTTAACAACTCTTGCTTAATCTCATGTTGTCCTTGCTCCATTTTTTGTTGATTTTGTTGGAGACGTGTAACATTTCCTTCCATTTTATTAGCATGAGTTTTAAGTTCATTAGCAAGTTCATTTTTAAGCTCGTTTTTCAACTCGGATCTTAAGCTAACCATTTCACGTTGCATGTTGTCAAACTTAGCATCATTAGCCTTAGCATAATTCAAAAATTCTCCTTGAAGATTTTTGGTGATATCATTTTGAAAACCTTGGGCATTGTTTTGAAAATCACGGTTTTGGTTTTGATTTGAAATTTGCCCATTTCCACTTTGGTAATTACCCTTGTTATAATTCCTTTGATTTCCTTGATAATTACCACCTTGGTTGTTGTTGCGATAGTTATTAGCATTTTGATTTGGTGGAGCTTGATTTTGGCGGGAACCTTGACCGATTTGGTTATAAGTTCCCGTGGCTATAAAAGCATTCGAAGTGTTACCATCCGCGGTAATGCACTCGGAAAGATCATGAGCTCCCCCACACGACAAACAACTCTTAGAAACCGCTTTAACCGAAGGGAAATTGGAAGCTTCTTGAGCCTTCCAATGGGACATAAGGGTCGAAAACCTATCGAAAAACCGATTTTCCTCATTAGCATCATCATGTAAAGTATTGATACTACGAGACGATGACGAGCCCATTTTGGCAACACTCGGTGTGTGACGAGGGCTATAAACCTTAGACCTATTCTCAATAATGACCAAAGCTTCTTCAACCGTTTTACACAAAAAATTACCACCCGCGGCGGCATTCAAATAATCTCTTTCATGATCTTAAGTCCATTGTAAAACGTGTCAATTTGGTGTAAGTCAGAAAAACCGTGATGAGGACATTCATGTAACATCTCCTTAAACCTATTCCAAGCCGTTGAAAAACTTTCATTTGATTCTTGTGAAAATTTAGGAATCTCATTTTTCAAATGCGTAGTCTTAGAGGGCGGAAAAAATTGGTTCACGAATTTTGAAACGAGATCCTTCCACGTCAATATAGAATTGGGTGGCTCTTTCTCTAACCAAATTTTAGCGGGCCCCGCTAAGGAATACGGAAAAGCATCATCTTAATCGAGTCATTCGAGATATCCTTGAATTTGCACGTGGCGGTAAGACGATTAAATTGGCGGATATGGTTGTGGGGATTGTCCTTCTCATCACCACGGAATTTGTTGTTTTGGATCATTGACAACAAATCCGTTTTCACCTCAAAATTCTCCGCAAGGATAGCGGGAATCACAATAGCTTCTCCATAACCCTCGGTGGGTGCTTGAAGTAACTCCATCATAGTTCGATTCGCCATGGTCGGTGCTTCTCGTACAATGGGTTCGTCAATAGGAGACTCCTCACTAGAATGAGTTGGAGTGGGAGTTTTGTTCTTTCGTCTACGTGCACGTTTTGCTTGATTACGAGTTAGCATAAACGTCACGTACAACGAGGAGACGAGCAAAGAAGATTCTTTTTGGTATTTTGTGTTTTTCAATTTTTTGTGGTTTTTGATTGTATTAACTTTTTTGGAAATTGGTGAAATGTATTAAGTAGACAAAAAGTCCACAAATCTCCTCCTTAATCAAATCTCTCGATTAAAGAAGCCTCAAGGAATGAAAACGATCACGTGGAGTAAACGCCTTCGATGACTTTAGAACGATGGTGGAACACCAAATCGTTCAAGAGGGTTTAATCAATAGAAACCAAGAAAATATATATGATATGTAATAATACTTTGGGCGGCAAAACCCTCGATTTACTCTCAAAATCAAATACGCACAAGCAAGCGGAGGAAGCGAGGCGGTGCGAAGCACTTAAGAGCCTTTTTCCTTTAGGTTGTGAAATACAACCGCCTTATACCCACCTTATAGTTTGTATTATCAAGATTAAGCTTCACGAAAGTATTTATCTATTTTTGCCTTTTTTCTTTGGTTTGAGATTCGAATACAATGATTGGGTAATGACCTCCCAAGTCAAGGTTGTGATTGCTCACGTATTTGGAGTACTTGTGAATTTATTGTTCTACGTATACAATATATTAATAGTATTCACACAAAAACCGAAAAACGATAATACGTATTAGTAGAGTGCTACTAATACAAATACTATTATGGCTAATATAAAAAAACAACAATGGTTCAATCAAAACACAACACGCCTCCCCGGCAGCGGCGCCAAAAATGATATAGTGCTTTTGCAACCCTTTAGGAAAAGAGAGGCAAAATAGTGGTAAGTATTAACGAGTGATTTAGGAAAACCACAAGTTATGACCCAAATGGGGATTGTTCTCTCGAGGAGGCACGTGCGTTGTGTATTGAATGATGATTGATTTGTTTTTGATTATTAACAAGAAAAGAGGAGAGAAAATGACGAAGACGTAAAAATAAAAATTAACAAAAATCACTACTAGAAAGTTAAGACGTAGAACCGTAAGAACTACAAAAATTAAAATTTTAACCTAAAAATTCCTAAAAATTACTAAAAATCCACAATAATATTCTAGGAGTTTACAAAAAATCAAAACTTGCTAAAACCTTTTAATTAATTAAATAATGACTTTTTAATGCTAATTAAAGCCCTAAAAATCACTTTTAAATATTAAAAAGCCCTAAACGAGATTTTATAGTTTGTAAACCTTAAAAATGACCTAATTAAGCTAAAAAATATTTTTAAAAATTTTAAAACCAAATTAAACTATTTTTAATTACTTAAAAACTATTAAAATCTATTAAATCTTAAATTAATTCTAAAAATTAAATGAAAAGCCTAAAAAATATTTGGAAAGTTACAAAGTTCCTAATTTAATGTCTATAACCTAGGAAAAATGAAAAAAGTAGAAAAACCAAACTTTGAATTTTTACTAATAAAATAATATTAAAATATTCTAAAAAATTAAAAGTTTATAAATAAATTCTAAAAAATTATCAAAAATCCTAAATATTCTAACTAAGACAAAAATGCAAGTTAAAGTTCCTAAAACCTTTTTATTAATTTTATATTAAATTTTAAAGTTAACAAAAAACCCTAAAATAAAATAAAAATAAAAATAAAAGTTTTTGAAAATGTTTTGGGCTGTAAACCTCAAGTTATTAAAATAAAACTTAAAAATAATTTTTCTAAAATTAAAAGTACTTTTTTCTATTTTTTAATTAATTAACAAAAACCGGCTAACAAATAAAAGATAAAAAATAATTAAATAAATGGGAAAAATCCAAACTAAGTTAATAAAAATCCTAAACTGAATACTAAGTCTAGGAAAAATAAGTTGAAGCAGATAAGCTAAGCCAATAAGCCAAAACTGGCCAAATAAGCTACGGCTTATTTTAAAAAGCCCAAATGAAAAAGTGGTTAAGTCTATTTGTGTTGCACCCTTGGTCAGTAAAAGACCCAAGGGCGCGACGGTAGAGTGTGTATGTGTTGAAAGGGATGGCGCAGGTTCGAGTCCTGGCCAGTCCTTTTTGTAACTTTCATTATTTTATTTTTTTACTTTTAAAACACAAAGCTGTGACCTTTTTACTCACTCCAACACGAATCAAATTCCAAATGTTATCAAGATTAAGCAAGCAAAATTGTAAAACGTGCCCAGTTGAGCTATCAAGAACACAAAGCAAGTCAATATCTTCACTTGTGCATTTGACCAAGAGGACTTGGATTTTGATGATATAGTGGTTGTTTTGTGGACAAGCAGGCACCCTTGTACTCAGTTGAGTACAAGGAGTCAAATAAATCAGAAAATAAGCTAGCACTTAGCACAAAACACACAAGAAGACCAAATGAAGGTTGCTGTGATGCTAGTACTAGGTCTGGTGGTATTTTGCCACTTTTATGTGCACCAAAACGATTTTCAAAGGCTCATGTTTAGCACACACTCCAAAAATCTAGCATTTAACTGATTAACAATCCTTGATAACCCTATAATCTAACACACTAATCACTTGGATGGCAAAAATTACACAAATGCAGTGAAATATGGCAGATTCAGTATTATGCATATTTTCAACTTTTTTAACACACAACTTGCTTCAAACTTGTACCAAACTGATAACAAAACTTCACACTACCTATTGCAACCCTATTAAGTGATTCTAACACGTTTTTAATCAAAATCTTGTCACCAATTTTCAACTAAAACCCGTATCCAAACACACCTTTATATTATGAAACTAATTTTTAACAAAGTAAATCTATTTAAATCTTAACTAACTTGAATCAAAATTAATCTAACATGCATGCTACACCAGATTAACTCAACTCAAACCAAATTAACACACTTTCCACAAGATTCAAGCAAATCACATAAGTGACCAAAAAATTGAAAATTGAAAAAGGTAAAAAGTTTTTTTACCTCAAGGGACCTACATCCAGGTCCCTAGTGGTTGAAGAACCACCTCCAAACAAACTCGGGTTTGTGCATAACTCTTGAGCAAACAAAATCAACAATCTGCTAAGAAAATTTGAAGAAAAATACAAGCACAATGAAATATTCTATTTTCTTCTTTTCCTTTGTAAAACCTTTTTAAAACTTTCTCAAAAACTCTTTCAGATTACTCAAACCAAATAACTCATACTTCCCTGAAAATTCAAACCTTTAACCAAACTTTTAACCCAAATTTACCAATTACAAAAAAAACCTTAAATTAATTTTGAAAAAATCAAAATTATTTCAACAAATTTGTGGAACTCAGATTTCTTAGCCAATTTAATACCAACTTTTTAAATAAAATAAAAGGAATTACTTTGATCTTCAAACACCAACTTTAATTAATTAAAAAAGGAATTACAAAAAGTTGCTAAAAATCTGGAACAAAAATAAATGAGACACAAACGTCTCTATTTATACTAACTAAGGAACAATCTAGAATGCTAAAAACCCTAATCTCTGAATTGCCAATAAAGCCCTTGGAGTCTTCATCTTCAAAAATCGGTCAAAAGTACCCATGTGAGCTTGTACTGGATGCCAGCTCTCTAATCTTGATCTGGGGCGTTGGTTTGGACTTGGGGACAAAGGAATGCCTCATAATCGTTGGATGTGTCCCCTCTTGGTTTTGGTGTGAAAAAGACGGGGCAGGGGTGGGTCTTGGAGGTCACATGGGTGAGTGTGAAAGGAATATGATGGGTGGGTTTGGGTGAGATTGTGTTTAATTAAGGATCTGGAGCAAATCAACTCAAAACCCTTTGTTTTGGATTCAATTGGACCTGGTGATTTAGGGTTTAAGGGGTAATTAGGGGTGAGTGATTAATCTGTTTTGGGAAATTGATTTTTTAAACTTTCCGTTTAGAGGGAAAAAGGGTAAGTTTTGACTTTTTGACTTTAAAAACGGGGTGGGTAATGGGCTAAAGGGTTTAATGGGCTGGTGGTGGGGTTTTTCATTACCCGTCCTTAAAGTTATAACAGCCGTCAACTAATATTGCATTTCTAGTCCTTCTTCATTTCATTACCAGTCCAATGGTAATTGCATAGTTAGTCCTTTTGTTACTTTAGACTAACTTTGGCATTTTGATCATTTCCCAAGGGCATAAATTGTACAATCTTCATTTCTCAAGGACCATACTTGTACTTTTAACATTTGGGGGGTCATTTGTGACAAGTTCTTCAAAGATGAGGGACCAAAGTTGCCAATTCTTCAAACTTCAGGGGTCTTATTGCTAAATTCCAAACTTGGGCTTGGTTCATTGTGCGTCTTCGTTTCCCGTGTCCGTTTTTGGTTGATTCTTGTGATCTTTTGCCAATTCCTCAATATCCGTACCTAAAAATACACAAGTAACAAACACGAGCATATATTGGGTATATTTAATGATATTTAATGCATTTTAAGTCCGTTTTGGACGATAAGACCATGTATAAAAGCCGTCTCATCACTACCCAAGGTTTTCACAATGATCACACCAAAAATCTTCAAGGAGAATTTTTGAATTATGCTAAAGCAAACGATGCTAAGTTTGATAATATGCAACGTGAGATGGTTAGCTTAAGATCCGAGTTGAAAAACGAGCTTAAAAACGAACTTGCTAATGAACTTAAGGCTCATGCTAATAAAATGGAAGGAAATGTTCAACGTCTCCAACCAAATCAACAAAAATGGAGCAAGGTCAACATGAGATTAAGCAAGAATTGTTAAAATCGGATGCTAGGCAATCTAAGTTTGAAGATCGAATGGGAAAAATGTTTGAAGCTATCATGTGTAAACCTTCTTCTTCGGGTGGTCTTCCTAGTGATACCATCGTAAACCCGAAAGGAGAATTGAAGGTTATTACTACTCGTAGTGGTAAGACTTTCAAAGAACCCATTTCTCGTCCAAGTACTTCTACGGAGAAGGAAAAAGAGAAAGAACCCAAGGTGGTGGTAGAAAAGGAGCAAATTCCAAGCCCACGAAGTACCGCTCAAGCCACACCTACGGTTGAACCAATACCAATAGTGGAACCCGAGATTCCAAGGCCGTTTCCTATGCCCCAACCCACACCACCCTTACCTTACCCTTCAAGACGAAACAAGGAAAAGGCACAAGAACGAAATAATATCAGTTTGAACTTTTTATGAAAATGTTTCGTGATTTGCATTTTAATATAAGTTTTGTTGACGCCTTGGTCATGATGCCTCGATTTGCCGCAAAACTTCAAAAGTATGTTGAATAACAAAGAGAAATTGCAAAAATCGTCTAGTTGTTCATCGGTTTTTCTTAGCCGCATACCTCAAAAAGTCGATGATCCCGGTAAATTTTTAATCCCATGTGCAATACAAGATATGGAGGAATGGTACGCCTTAGCCGATCTTGGTGCTAGTATAAATTTGATGCCTCTTGAGATTTTTAAATCGCCCAATCTTCCTAATCTAACTCCTTCAAGAATGTCAATCGAGATGGCCGATCATTCTACGATTCTAGCTTGTGGAGTAGCCGAGGACGTCTTCGTGAAAGTGGGAAAATTCTACTATCCCGTGGACTTTATCGTTGTTGACATTCCCATCGATCCTAAAGTACCTCTAATTTTAGGTCGAGCATTTTTGGATACCTCGAGAGCACTTATCGATGTGCATGCTAGGAAAATCACTCTACGTTTCAATGAGGAGGAACTCGTCATAAATGCAACTCAAAACTCTACTCTTTCTCATGTGTATTCTATCACGTCTTTGAACAATGTTAATCCCATCAAGAACATTTGCAAAAGAATTTCAAAAAGAGTTTTAGGAGTTGATGATAAAAACAATTTTCCGTCCCCTCCGCCGGTGGAGGTTAAGAGTGTTAAGCCTACGTTTCCAATCACGAATGATTCTTCGGATGATGAATATGTTGACCCTGATGGGGAGGTTTTCTTTGTTGACAAACGTTTTGAGAACTTACCACCACCAAAACCAAAACGATTTTCAAATGTGAGAATTTTTAGTGTGACTAACATTGTTTTAGAAACACCAAATATTTTAGACATAATCAAGTCGTGTTTTCATAAGGAGAGTTTAAAAGTTGAAAAAGGAAAAAAAATTAAATTGGATTTAAAAGATTTTTCTACAATGCTAACTCCGTCATCACCTCGTGTTTTGAGTGCTACAAGCTCGTCTTCTCCTTTTGACGATGCTTTGTGTGGACTTAGCGTGGGGGAAGCCCCTTATGTTCCCTCCCCTTTCTCCACCGAGGACGAGATATTTGATCCCGGAATTGCTTATAAAGGGAAATCTTGGTCTTCCACCGATGCAATAAATGGAAAATCTTTCTATCTGATTGGTGCGAGTCTACCTCGAGTAGCTCATGGTTTTTGTGATTTACCCATTGTCCCACCTTTCTATTTATTCTCATATATTTTCTTCAAACCCTTTGGGTTTATGTTGGCACATGATGAAGTGGCGTTGATTTGTTTTTCCAATGAAAACGAGAACGCCATCTTCGATCCCGGTATTTTGCACCATCTAAGGACTTAGTCCTTTATACCGGTTGTTTTTGGGCTTTGTTTATCATGTAAGCCCCATCAAAAATTGACCATACCATGATTATCCCTAAATGATCACATTTATGGGGGATTCGAGTCGAGCTTTTGACTCGGTTATCAAAAAGAAGGTGCCTCATGGGGGAAACCCATGCTTATCCATGTACATATTATTGCTTTCTAATTAATTTAATGTGAGGGGATTTGTGCCCTTCCAACCTTTGTTCCGTGGTTGTTTGTGAATTGTGGTTTTTAGATGATCATGATCTTCATGATTGGAGCCTCTCGTGTCCGTTTTACGGGAGCACTCGATCGTTTGCTTTGAAGACTTTCTCAATATCCATGATATATCCTTTGATGTTCTAACCTTAGGTTTATAGCACACTTCATAAACGGATTTAAATTTAACGGTTACACCCTTTCCATGCTAGATTATGCATTCGACTACGTCTCTAGTATGGGGGTGTTTTGCACCCTTAGACTTGAAACATTGAGGACAATGTTTAACTTTAGTATGGGGGGTGAATAGATACTTGCCTTGCCAAACCTTCACGTTTTCCAAAGTTTATCTTTTTTTATCCTTTTATTGCAAAATAAGGCTAAAAATGGCCAAATTTTAAAATTGTTCTCATGTTTTATAAGTGTTTGAAGACACGTATGTAGGTTTTCTGATGGCGAGAATAAGAGTAATTTTTGACTCGACCGTGCGTGTTGAGCACTTAGCTTTGAGTCCTTAACTTCACATTAGGCTAAGTCTCTTAAATGAAGACGAGAAATGATAGGGTTAATTATAAGTTACTATGCTAAACGTAGAGTACTCGTATTCTTTCAAAAACTCATGTGTTCTCGTTATTTACTTATTCTCCCTTCGCTTGTAAATATTTTTTGCTTAATAAATATTGACTTAGCGGTTTAGTCTTGATTGTTGGGTTTCTAGTCTTTTCTAGTAGCTTCCGTGTAATTAAATTGGGAAGACATTAAGGTATTGCCAGTGTCACGGTTTTGAAGTATTGGCACCCGAATAATCAAAAGCTTCACCCAATAATAAGATTTCAAGTGCTCACCTAAATAAAGCAAACAATTTGAAGCTCACAAGGCCGAAAAATCTATGCAAAATTGAAAGTGAATCAAGCCTTAATCTTTGAAGCTTTAAAGATCCAAAATTCGCCTTAGCGTGAGGATATACGTCTTTGGCTAATAAAACCACTAATGAGGTGGATAATAAAAGGCAAGGCAAGACCGAAGTCATAATAAAATCTTCATGGAGAAGTTGAATAAAAGATGGAGGTAAACCAAAGATAATAAGGCCCTTCCGTTAGGGGGCGCATAAAAGTCCTGGTAATAAGTCTCATGTTCAAAACCGTTATAAAACCGTGTTTATCGATCCTTCTTGTTGACTTAACTTTTTGACATCGTTGTCTATTAGGAGGGGTTATTGATTTGATGGTCTTGGTTACACCGTTAGGACTCTATTTTTAGACCTAAATCTCTATTATCGCATAAGTCAAACAATGTATCCTTGTGAAACATTCAAGACAAAATAAAATATAAGAGATACAAATTAGGAAAATGGGAGGATAAGTATGTGATTAGGGCATATGAGTAGTGTTAGCATTACTAACTTATAATGACAATGATCTCGTTGCACGCTTAGTATGGAATTGGGGTGAAAATCGAGGATGATGAATGTTGATCCCAAACTTAGATCGATTTAGCTTTGTGTTAACGAGATTAAATCAAGTTTAACACGTAGAGAAACCTTGTTGTATTGAACAAACTAAGTGTTATGCGGAATTTAACACTTAGAACAAAGAACAAAACAAAGTAAACAAAACTTCACTTTGATTAATAATATCAATGAATGATCACAATGAAAGTGTTATGAGATATGTGGAAGAGGTGTGTGAAAAAGATGTGTCTTATGTCTAACCCTAAGGCCTCCTTTTATAGGTTTAAGGAGCCTTGTACAAAAAGATAAGATCAACTATTTTAGGAAGACATAAGAAAAACATAACTTATTGACTAAATATTTTTAAACATTAAGAATATATTCTGAATTCTTATCTTTATATTTTGTCCACCAGCTTGAAGAATTCATCATTGGCAGATTTAGTCCTTGTCTTTGTCTTTAAGATTCTTCTTGTCAACGCCTTGATAATTCTTATCAGCGTCTCATCAGTCAGCGCCTCGTTTACTCTTGTCAGCGTCCAATTTCCTCTTGTCAGCGTTCAAGTGACTTAGCTAATTTTATTCCCAACAGTCCTCCCCTAAACTTGATATCTACTCTAGTAATCAAGTTTCTGAATAAAATAAAACATACAGAGAGGATTCTTACAAATATACTTATCCCTGAATTTGAGGAATAATAAATATCGAAAAGTCAATCACTCAAATCACTTGTATAGTCAGCCTTCACTTGGTCTTAATCATCTTCAGCACCTATAGAGTCTTTGAAGATTTCTTTATTACTTTAAGATTCTCAGATTCGATTGCTCCTCCGCTTTTTAAGACTCCTCTCCAAGATCAATATACAAGGACGGAACGAATAACATCCTCCTTGCATCAGCTTCCAAGTCTATCAGTTCAAAACAGTGATCCTTGACAATTTGTACCATTTCTGTATTATGCTTTTACAAGATAATACAGATTTTCGTCAATTCCATTAATGTCAAAGGTTTCATACTATCCTCATCCATATTCGGGAAATGAATCCTCAATGTTGATTCATAGGACATGGGGATGGACTTACTGATGATAAGACTGACTTGACATGCATTAAAGCTAGTGCCAATAGTCTCAGCCATCTCCATAACACTATACACGCTTGTGAAAGTGATCTCTGCTGCTACTAGATGTCAATCACTAGGAAAAACATCTTAATGATCGTTAGGCTTCCAGATATCCAAAAATTTGAAAAATGTAAGGGTGATGAAACGTTTTGGGTCTATAAAGAAGTTTAAAAATGACATCAGCTAAGATGGCATAGCATAAAATGTACTTCAGAATGCATAAAACCTTAGTTAAAACACAAACAAAGGTAATAATCCTAAGGAAATTAACTAGTCTCTAATAAGCAAGAGTGACAAACACTGTTCATGCATACACTCATGCAAAAGCATGATAGACACACATGAACTCTAGAGTCCTTTGTTCACAAATGCCCCAAAGAGAAAATTAACTCATATAAAACCTTTGCAACTCCCCAAGTAACCCAAAAATAATAACTACCCCAAGTCACCCATACGACCACACCCAATTCTAGGTCAAATGTCTTGGCAACATGCATGCAAAATAAACTACGTGCATGCTACAGTGCCTCGAGGTTTAGAAATTCCAACAATTTCATAAGAAAAGAGCCTTCATTATTTCTAACCCCCACTCACCAGTGGACACAATCTAGAATTATGCAAGAGTGCTCTAAGAGTACCCAAAAACCTAGAGGTTTACCTCCCCTTAACAGAAGCATACAAATCATTAAATGTGAAGAAGCAAAATTTTATCTCAAGATAAGAATGTAAACATTCCAACCATCATAAATAAAAGTTTGCAACTCTGTATCCATCCAAATGTAGCTCCACATTCCTGCATAGTTAGATAAAAACCACAAAAATATACCAATAGAGGATACCTCTCCCACGACTATGGGTAGAGATAACATGTTAGTGGATAAAAATAATATTATTGGAAAGACCAACAATGCATGTTCCTTGAGCATCCACTATCCCAATATCCTTGATCATTAACCTACTTTTGGATAGGCTGCTCAAAAAGAAAACAAATTAGTTTTCTTTGGAGATCCAAGCCTTGTCAGACTTGGATCTGTCTAGTTGTTCAACTAGAGTGGACTTATTCTTTACCATAAATCCCTGTTCATCCCTTTGAGACCTAATCACCCAATTTGTTCCAATGAGTCTAGTAATGACCTTCTCAAGATATTTAAGTCTATTGCAACTTATTGAAATACCATTAAAATTGGAGTTTTGCTCTTGTTTAGGTTTCCATGTTAAGTGGAATGATGCTTTAGACCCTTGACCCTTACTAACCAAGTATCTTTGTTTATATGGTCTAAAATAAGGTCTCATACCAAACTTGGAGCTGTCAGCGCTGCATTTGTGCCTGTCAGCATTGAATTTGTTCCTGTCAGCGCTGAATTTGTTCCTGTCAGTGCTGCATTTGTTCTTGCCAGTGCCTAGATTAGGGTTTGCTATAGGAACATACTGCCTGTTTGAAAAAGTGTTGGTTTTTTGAAAGGGCCTTTGTCCATGGGTATTAGTTGTCTTAGAGAAGAAAGGAGCTGGTCTAGTAGCTTGTGGTCTAGTGTGGACAAAAGGTCTATGGTTTACATTGGATGACCTATTGTCAGCGAATGAATTGTATCCACTCACACAATTATAGGCCAAATGTGAGAAGCTCCCACATGAGTAACAAGCCTTTTTGGACACAAACTTAGGCTTAGACTGATAAAACCCTGTCCTTAAACTTGCTTGGCTTCTGAATGACCTAGGTTTCCTATACATTTCAGCGTATTTAACACTAGGTTGTTTCTTAATTGGGGAGCCAAGATTAATAGCTTTTCCAGTGATGGGATTGGTCACAGTGATAGGTGTAGATACTACTGGACTCTCAATGGGTGTAGGCACATATGGACTCTCACTAAGCATCCCACCCTTAACAAACAAAGTGGGGTTGGCCTTCTTCCACTCTTCTAGGTCAATAAACTTTTGTTGATATTCCTCAACTGGAGAGAGAACTCTAGGTGGAGGAATAAATTCCTCTTCTTGGAGTTCTGGAATACCAGTCCAAGAGAGATCCTTTCTATGGACACCATAGAAGTTCCCAGCAGGTGGTGGAACGGCAACATATTCTTTCATCCCAATCCCAGTCATATCCCTAGAATCCCTTTGTTCACTAACACATTTTTCTAGGGTTTGTGAGGCCTTATAAAATCTTTGAATTTTAAGGTCTACATTATCCTTATTCTTGATAGCCTCATCTAACTTAGCCTATAATTCAGCATTGACTCTGTTCATGGTGTTTCTAATATCCATACTAGAGTTTAAATCATGTTTTAAAATATTGATTTGATCTTTTAGGTCAAACTCCATTTTCTTATACTCAGCTACAGTCTTTTCAGTTTGAGTAAGAGCAAGTTGATAGTTAGACAACTTGCATCTCTCAGTACTCACATCTAATAACAGTCTTAAAACCTCTTTATTAAGTCTTTCAGTATCTAACCTACAAGAAGAGTCATCACATACCTCATTATCAGATGACGAATATGAGTTGGAACTTGAAGTAGATTTGGCCTTGACTAAAAACATCATCAGATTCTTCTTCACCTTCTTCCTTAGCCTAGTTCACCTCACGGTATTGGATCTCGTTCTTCAAATCAAAGTTTCTCAACAAGCTCTGATACCACTTGTTGATCCCAAACTTAGATTGATTTAGATTTGTGTTAACGAGATTAAATCAAGTTTAACACGTAGAGAAACTTTGTTGTATTGAACAAACTAAGTGTTATGCGGAATTTAACACTTAGAACAAAGCGCAAAACAAAGTAAACAAAACTTTCACTTTGATTAATAATATCAATGAATGATCACAATGAAAGTGTTATGAGATATGTGGAAGAGGTGTGTGAAAAAGATGTGTCTTATGTCTAACCCTAAGGCCTCCTTTTATAGGTTTAAGGAGCCTTGTACAAAAAGATAAGATCAACTATTTTAGGAAGAGACATAAGATAAACATAACTTATTGACTAAATCTTTTTAAACATTAAGAATATATTCTGAATTCTTATCTTCATATTTTGTCCACCAGCTTGAAGAATTCATCATTGGAAGATTTAGTCCTCTTCTTTGTCTTTAAGATTCTTCTTGTCAACGCCTTGATAACTCTTATCAGCGTCTCATGTGTCAGCGCCTCGTTTACTCTTGTCAGCGTCCAATTTCCTCTTGTCAGCATTCAAGTGACTTAGCTAATTTTATTCCCAACAATGAAATTATTTCTAACGAAGCATTCACGTGTTCTTGTTCTATGACCCTAAACGTCCCATTTTGCGATGAAAATCATACATTATGTCTAAAACGCAAGTAGTAGCAATAGTAGTAGTTTAGCTAGTTTATCATTCAATAAAAGTGAATAAAAATTAATTTTGGAGGTGCTACGATACTTTATCCTAGCATTGCGTGAGGGCACGACAATGGTTTAGTATGGGGGTAATATGAAATTTAATGATTCCACAATATGAAAAAAAAATCAATTCCGCAATATCAAAACATTCGATTTCGCAATATCAAAACATTCAATTCCGCATCTCAAAGATTCAATTCTGCAATCTCAAAACATTCAATTTCGCAATATCAAAATATTCGATTCTGCAATATGAAAAACTATTCAATTCCGCAATATGAAAAATTATTCAATTCCGCAATATGAAAAATTATTCAGTTTCGCAATACGAAAAATTATTCAATTCCGCAATATGAAAAATTATTCAATTCCGCAATATTCAAATTATTCAATTCCGCAATATGAATAATTATTCAATTCCGCAATATGAATAATTATTCAGTTCCGCAATATTGGAATGAATATTCAATTTCGCAATGTTTCTAGAAAAATCGGATCTCGGACAAAAAACGGGTTTTTTAAGATTTTTTCACCAAAATCAAGCTAAACGCCCCAAAATTTTGCGTTTTTAACCAATATAACTATCACAAATCCCTACCACAACTATGTAGGAGATTCTTAGGAAGATTAAGCCCACGGAAACACAAAAATAAATTTGTGACGAGACGAGATGATCTTAGAAAACGTAGGAAATCAAACAATAACCAAAACCAATCAGGAATCTACCCCGTGGAGATAAATACCAATTGTTCCCAAAATTTGTGATGATTATATAAAAGTAAATATAGAAATTAGATGAAAAGAAGATGAATTCTAGAGAGATAAAGTAGAGAGAGTTGGAGAAACTTTGGGAGGATTAGATTAAGAGAGAGAAAGTAAAAGTTACAAATGAATCCACCAAAACATGCTAGAAGGGTCTTTATATAGTCCGCCTACATGTGGGCTTTTAATGGACTATATTTCTTGGGTTGGGCTTGTCTTTTGGGCTTTGAGTAGCTTAAATTCAAGCCCATGAACCATGACTATTTAACTAACTATTACAACATTCTAATAAATATTACAATAGAAACCTATGACTGAACATTCTTGTTTGACTCATTATTTTGAGGCTAACATCATCCTTTGGTTAGAAGAACCAAAGATGATATCATCAACATAGACCTGTACAAGAAGAAAATCCTTCCCTTCCTGTTTTATAAACAAAGTTTGATCTATGGTGCCCCTTTTGAAACCATTTTCCACCAAATATATGGAAAGTGTGCCATACCAAGCTCTAGGGGCCTGATGAAGGCCATTGATAGGTGTGTAAACACCCATCCTTTTACCACTTAATTCTGGCTAAAACGAGACCAAAACACGTATTTAATATCATTTGTTTGGAATTATGCGTGGTTTTTGTGCTTATTGTGTTTTTAGGGCCAACCGGATGGATAATGGAGAAAACATGGGATTGCACGGGATTTATCGAAGAAAAAGACTCAAGATGAAGTCTATTGTCCAAGAGATGCAAAAGATTTGAATTCACTGGGCCTATTCGAAGATTTATCGAAGAAAAGGACCAAAGATGGAAGATTTACAAAAGTCGAAGAAACTCAAGTATATTAAACAAAGAAATTAAAGGACGAGTTGAATTTAATCGACAACAAATCCCGAATCAGAATCGAAAACGTCAACTTTTCTGAAAGACGAGAAGACAAGAAGAACGGGAGAAAGCCCACTCACCAACCAAAGGGAACACCTATATAAAGGGTTCCCCTCATACACTTATGATCCAGTTTTTAGTTTTTTTTTCATCTCCTTCTTTTTCTCTTTTCTGTTTCGTAGCATCACCAACACCACTAGGGTGTTTGGTGATTTTGATCTTTGATTTTCAATCTTGTAATTTCATCCTTGTTTAGTGATTGTTAAAACATTAATCATTCATTACAAGTTCTTGTTTAATCTTTCCATTTCATCTTGTTCATCATCATCTTTCTTTTCAAGTTCTTAAGTTCTTATTTGATTGATTTGATCTTTAAAAGTTGTTGGGTTTTGTGTTTTTGTTGATGGGATTTGTAGTTATTGGTTAGTATATCATTTGTGTTTAGTTTTATTTAAGTTTTGTTGAAAAACTTGGTGATTTTTGGCATTAAAATCGTTTTCCCTGTTCTTCGGGTAAGTTTCTGTCTTTGAGTTTCCCAGGTTCCGGATGAACCAAAAAGTTCCGGATGAACCAAAAACTTCCGAACGAGCTAAAAACTTCCGGATGAACACAAGTTCCGCATGAGTTGATAGTTCCGAATGAATTCCTTTTTTAGAAAGTTCCGAATGAACTGAAAGTTCCGGATGAACAAATCTTCCGAATGAACTGAAAGTTCCGAATGAGTTTAAAGTTCCGAATGAATGTGTTTTTGAAAAGTTCCGAATAAACTTCCTTTTAAATCTTCCGAATAAACTTCCGCATGAACAAAAGTTCCGGATGAATGTCATTTTTAAAAGTTCCGAATGAGTTTTTTTTTTCCTTTAAAAGTTCCGAATGAATTTCTCCTTTAAAAGTTCCGAATGAGCCAAACTTCCGAATGAGTTGAATGTTCCGAATAAACTTCCGAATCAAGAGTTCCGAACCAAGTTCTGAGTGAAAAGTTCCGAATCAAGGGTAACTTCCGAATCAGGTTTCTTTTGAGCATCTTTAATTGTTACTGTTTCTTTAATATTACTGTTTCTTCACTTCTATTTCATATTTAATTCTAAGTTTTAATTAACTGCTATTAATATATATGCCTTAAAATTTAAGTTTACATTTTCATGCATTTAACATTTAGTAGATTAGAAAACCAAACTCCTTTTTAGTAACCAAGAACAATCATTCCACTTAGAACCAAGATCAATTCGAGAGGATTCCGAGAGACATATAATCTGAACCTAGCAAAATGATTGTATCAAATGGCACCGCTGCCGGCTCTTCTCGTTAAGATCAAAAGTTTTTTGTGAGAACTTGGATTTTGGGATCCGTTCCCCGTGAACGTTACTTTTTCATAAAAAATTTCAAAAAAATCCTAAAAAATATAAAATTTCAAAAATCCTAAAAAGTAAAAAACATAAAAAAACCAAAAATATTTTTGCTTTGTTTTTCTTGTTAGTTCTTTTGCAGGTGTATGCACACTCGATCCACGTCTTATCAAGAGCCCGAGCCTCTCGATCACTTAGACATGGCCGGTGTACACAACAACAATAACATACCACCTCCAAACAACAATAATAACAACAACAACCCACCTTTCCACAACATGAATAATAACAACAACAATGAGCCTCAACCGGATAATCGCCCGATGATTGAACTGCTGCAAGCTCATGTAGATGGCAACACTGATCCAATTGTTATACCAGCGATTGCAACCAACAACTTTGAGCTCAAATCAGGCTTTATCCAGATGGTCTCCGCTCAACCATTCTTGGGGCGTACCATTGATGATCCACATGACCACATCAAGAGATTCTTGCAACTCACTAACATGGTCAAGTTCAATGGTGTTCCACAAGAGGTTATCAGGTTACAACTTTTTCCCTTTTCTTTAGAGGGACAAGCCCGGCATTGGCTTGCTAAGGAACCGCCACAGAGTATTCTCTCGTGGACGGATTTGGAAACCAAGTTTATCAATTACTTTTTCCCACCCTCTCGTACTACCGCTTTGCGGAATGAAATCATAAATTTTGAACAAAAGTACGATGAGTCGTTCAGTGAATCTTGGGATCGTTTTAAAGATCTTTTGAGAAAATGCCCTCAACATGGTTTTACCAAAGTACATCAAATTAATACTTTTTACAATGGTTTAAGCATGAATGACCAAGATTCACTAAACAGTGCCTCAGGGGGTAATCTTTTGGCTAAGACTTCCAATGCTGCTTGGGATATCATTGAGAATAAGTCTCGTGTGCAAACCAAGAGTGTTCGGACCAATGTCGCTAGTGCTAGCACTAGTGACAGCGACAAACGACTGGACAAAATCACTACGCTTCTTGAATCGCTTGTTACCCACACCGTCAGCAACACTAACAGCAGCAACGTTAAAAACGCTCAACTCAATGTTGTTAGCCAACCATGCGAGATATGCGGGGGTCCTCACTCTTACACCACTTGTACCGCCACCCAAGAATACCCTTCTGAGAATGTAAATGCAGCATATGGCACCTATCCTCAACCTGCTTATCAAGCTAGACCTCAAGGTGACCGTAATTTGCTTAGCTACCGCTCCAACAACTACCTCTCACCACCCGGTTTTCCTCCAAACAACCCAAACCAACAACAAAACCTCAACCGCCCTCCTCAACAACAACAACAACCTCGTACACCATACATCCCACCTCACAAGCAGCAACAACCACCTCAACGTAACAACCAAGTTTACCAACAACCTGCTTATCAACCACCCGCATATAATGCTCCTCCCAACCAACCCACCGCTCTTCACCAAGAAGTGGAAACTTATATGAGGACTAACGATGTGATAGTGGGAATCTTCAGCGGGAAGTGCTCAACTTAAAAGCAGACTTGGTCAAACAAGGGAACGATTTGAGAGCTGACATGAGAAACACGTTGGATAGCCAGACGAATGACTTGAAGAACATGATGGCTAGTTTCTTCCAAGGTAATCAACCCTCTTCTTCGGGTACTCTTCCGAGTAACACCGTTGCGAATCCAAGAGGGGAGATGAAAGCAATCACCACTCGCAGTGGAAAAGGTACCAAGGAACCCGAGCTTCCTATACCTCCACCGATGGTTGTGACTAAGGAGAACGAGTCACCTGCTCCTATTCCTCATCCTTCTCCTTCCCCAATTTCTCCGCCTCCTTCACCTTCTACCCCCATTTCCCCACCACCCGTGGTTGTGAGTGATCCTATTCCCCTAAAGCCTTCTTCTTCATCCAATATACCTTATCCTTCAAGGTTGAGGAAAGAGAAGCAAAAGAGCAAGGATGATATTCAAGTTTCAAACTTTCTCAAAATGTTTAAACAATTGAATTTTAACATCTCCTTTGCCGAGGCTCTCGCTCACATGCCCAAATACGCTAAGATGTTTAAAGATCTTCTAAACGACAAGGAGAAGCTTCTTGATATTTCTAACACCCAACTTAATGAGAATTGCTCTGCAGTGCTCTTAAGGAAATTGCCAACCAAGCTTGGTGATCCGGGTCGTTTCCTCATCCCTTGCAACTTCCCGGGAGTAGAGAATTGCATGGCCCTAGCCGATCTAGGTGCCAGTATTAATCTAATGCCTCTAAGCGTTTGGAAGCAATTATCTCTCCCTGAGCTAGTCCCCACCAAAATGACTTTGGAATTAGCTAACCGTACGGTTGCTTATCTAGTGGGGATAGCTGAAGACGTCTTTATAGGAGTCGACAAATTCACTTTTCCTGCTGATTTCGTCGTTGTTGACTACGACATGGACCCTCGTGTTCCATTGATCGTTGGTCTTCCATTCTTGAGGACCGGTCGCACTCTAATAGATGTTGAAGCCGGTGAGCTTATCATGAGAGTGGGTGACGATAAGATCGTCTTCAACATGGGAAAGCTTTCTAAACAGCCTTATTCATACGAGAGTGTTAATTGTATTGACGTTCTTGATGAGGCTTGTGAAGAACACTTCAAAGATGCTTGTAAAAGTATTCCTACCTCTCTTCCCAATGTTGAGACCGTTTCCTCTATCGACTCATCACTATCTCTATTTGGAGAAAGTGATTTCCTTTGGAAAGATTTGGAAGCCACCATGGGAGATGTGAATTTAGACAATGACGATTCTACTACCAATTGGGATGAAGATCTCCGCCTCATTGAAAACCTTCTCAAAGAAGACAATCTTTCTCCTCTATCTCCGACGGTTACTGCTATTGATCCTCCTTCTCCTAAAGAGGTGACTAATGATGATCCATCGTTAGTTTCACCATCTATTGAGGATCCTCCCACTCTTGAGCTTAAGGACCTACCTCCTCATCTTGAGTACGTTTTCCTTGAAGACAACGAGAAGTAGCCCGTCATCATCGCAAAGGACCTAAAAGAAGAAGAAAAAGCCCGACTTGTCGTCGTGTTGAAGAAGCATAAAACAGCTATCGCTTGGAAAATCTCCGACATTCGTGGAATTGATCCTCACTTCTGCACACACAAAATTCTCATGGAGGACGACTTTAAGCCCACAATTCAAAGCCAACGAAGGGTGAATCCAAAAATCTATGAAGTCATCAAAACAGAGGTTATCAAACTTCTTGATGCGGGTATGATTTACCCTATTTAGGATTCACCATGGGTTAGTCCAGTCCATTGTGTGCCCAAGAAGGGCGGAATAACCGTTGTTCCCAATGCAAACAACGAGTTGATTCTTACCCGTCTCGTTACTGGGTGGAGAGTTTGTATAGACTACCGCAAACTCAATGATGCCACGAGAAAGGATCATTTCCCTCTACCTTTTATGGACCAAATGCTTGAACGTTTAGCGGGTAATGAATATTACTGCTTTCTTGATGGTTTCTCGGGGTACTTCCAAATACCCATCGATCCCCAAGATCAAGAGAAGACAACATTCACTTGTCCCTATGGCACATTTGCTTACAAAAGAATGCCTTTTGGCTTATGCAATGCCCCGGGACTTTCCAAAGGTGCATGTTAGCTATCTTCCATGACATGGTTGAACAAACCATGGAAGTCTTCATGGATGATTTCTCGGTCTTTGGGGATTCCTTCTCTTCTTGCCTTGCCAATTTGGAACGTATGCTTCAGCGGTGCGAAGACACTCGCCTTGTTCTAAATTGGGAAAAATGCCATTTTATGGTAAAAGAAGGCATTGTGCTAGGACACAAAATCTCTAAAGCCGGTCTTGAAGTCGACCGTGCTAAAGTAGATGTCATAGCCAAATTACATCCACCTTCAACCGTGAAGGGTGTGAGAAGCTTTCTGGGTCATGCGGGCTTCTATCGTCGATTCATTCAATATTTCTCTAAAATCGCTCGCCCGATGACCCACCTCTTAGAAAACGATACTCCTTTTATCTTTTCCAAAGAGTGCCTTGAAGCCTTCAACTTGCTTAAGGATAAGCTTACTAAGGCACCCGTCTTAGTTACCCCTAATTGGGAGCTGCCTTTCGAGTTGATGTGCGATGCTAGCGACTTTGCTATTGGTGCGGTTTTGGGCCAAAGAGTGAATAAACACTTCCAACCAATCCACTATGCTAGCAAGACAATGACGGGGGCACAATTGCATTATACGACAACCGAAAAAGAGCTTTTAGCTGTTGTCTATGCTTTTGAAAAGTTCCGCCCCTATCTTGTCCTTTCCATCACAATCGTATACACGGACCATTCCGCGTTGAAGTACTTGATGACAAAGCATGATTCTAAGCCAAGACTTCTTCGCTGGGTTTTACTCCTTCAAGAATTCAACATTGAAATTCGTGACAAAAAGGGAGCAGAAAACCTGGTCGCGGATCATCTGAGCAGACTTGAGGATCCATATCAAGGGGATCATCTGAACAAAGAGATCAATGACTCTTTCCCCCTTGAGACCTTAATGTCTATAGATCTCAATCTCGATGGCACCCCGTGGTTTGCGGATATTGCAAACTACTTAGCGGGTGGTGTTCTCATCCAAGGGTTAACATCCCAACAAAAAAAGAAGTTCTTGAACGATGTTAAGACTTACTTTTGGGATGACCCTTTTCTATTCAAACAATGCGCTGACTTGATTATTCGCCGATGTGTTGACGGACCGGCCGCTTTGGACATTCTCCAGGCTTGCCACAAAGGACCTACCGGTGGTCACTTTGGTCCCAACTACACTGCCAAAAAAGTGTTTGATTCGGGATTCTATTGGCCCACCATTTACCGTGATGCTCACGAGATGGTTAAACATTGTGATTCTTGCCAAAAACAAGGCAAAATCACACATAAAGATGAGATGCCTCAAAATTTCATACAAGAATGTGAAATCTTTGATGTATGGGGCATCGACTTTATGGGGCCATTCCCTTCTTCTAAAGGCAACAAATACATCCTTGTCGCTGTTGACTACGTTTACAAATGGGTTGAAGCCAAGGCTTTACCCACTAACGACGCGAGGGTGGTTTGTAAATTCTTGAAACAACTGTTTGCTCGATTCGGTGTTCCTCGTGCTATTATCAGTGACCGCGGGACTCATTTTTGCAACGATCAATTTGCAAGAGTCATGGCGAAGTATGGTGTCAATCACCGTCTTTCCACCGCTTATCATCCTCAAACCAACGGTCAAGCCGAAATATCCAACCGTGGATTGAAAAGAATTTTGGAACGTACTGTGGGAGAGCATCGCGCCGCGTGGGCCGATAAGTTAGATGATGCTCTGTGGGCTTTCCGTACTGCTTACAAGACCCCGATCGGCTGTACGCCCTATCGTCTTGTGTACGGGAAAGCTTTCCACCTACCTATCGAGCTGGAACATAAGGCATACTGGGCCTTGAAGTGGGCTAACTTCGACATCAACAAAGCCGGTGATTTTCGCAAGATTCAACTCAACGAGCTACAAGAATTGAGGAATCAAGATTACGAGAACTCATTGATCTACAAGGAGAAGACCAAGATGATCCATGATGCTAAAATCAAGAACCGAGAGTTCCACGTTGGTGATCAAGTCTTACTCTTTAACTCTCGGTTGAAGATCTTCTCAGGCAAGTTGAAGAGTCGCTGGTCTGGTCCATTCACCATCGCCAATGTTTTTCCATATGGTACTCTCGAGCTCGCTCAACCTAATGGACCTAATTTTAAGGTGAATGGCCAACGAGTGAAGTTGTACTTTGGTGAGGACACCTCTCAGGAGGTGATTCCATCCCTCACCACGTTCCCCATGAACTAATTTTGGGTCGAGTCAGGCTCGTGACTCGGTATCAAAAACAAGCGCTCCTCGGGAGGCAGCCCGAGTATCTATCCTTTTATGTTTTCACCTCCTAAGTGTAGGGGGACCTCTATAGGTGTTTGTCTGTGTGTGGTGATGTGATTACAGGGATTAGTGCACTCTTGGAACCTACGAAGAACCGTGCTCCCGTGTTATCCGAAATCCGGTTCTATCTCTCAACTATCGTGATTCAATTTTCTTCATACTCACATTTGAAATTGATCACGTTAGTCGTCTCTTCCTTAACTTGATTTAACCAACGTGCACAATGTCATAAGTGTAGGGGAGACTTTTCCCACATGCTTAAACATTGAGGACAATGTTTATCTTAAGTGTAGGGGGACTTCTATCGAAGTTTTAAGTGGACTTTTCCATGAAAATGCCTTCATTTAACCGGAAAATCCTATTTTTCAACATTTTTCAAATTTTTTATTAACTTTGGCCATTTAGTCGTAATTTTTAAATTTTTATCTTTGCTTTCATATGTATATATCCCGCAATAAAGTCAAAAATATTAATAAAGTGGTGTAGCTAGTGTAGAAGTTTTTGACATATTAGGCCCGTTGCGTTTATTTTGACTCAACCCGAATAGACTTATCCAAGTTTATTCTAGCTAGTATCCTTAACCATGTAGACCTTAATTGGTTTATTAGGCTAAGTGTCCACGAGTCTCATTACTTGAGATTTTAAAATTGTGGAGGACGAGAAATGATAGAGTCAATTATAAGTCGGTTTTCTTGCACAAGCTCACTTGGCATAATTATTTGCCTATTCTCCCATCACTTGCTAATAATTTATCTGCAATAAGTAAGGTCGTACGATTTGAAAAGTTACTTAGCTTCTAGCCCAAGATCGTTTAAAAGTTGCTCGGTAATGATAAGAGTTCATAGCCAAGGCATAACTTATGAAGCGGGGCGCGAAGATTGGCGAGTCCGAAAAGGCCCTAACAAGGCATGAGGATTCCATTTTATTGCTAAAGATTTAAAGTGATGTGAAAAGCATTATTCCCAAAGTCAATATGAAGGATCAAGACTCACGACGAAAAGCAATCAACTCCCATAAAGATCATGGAGAAGTCTATCCGAAAAGACCCTAACAAGGTATGAGGATAAATAGATCCAAGTCCGAAAAGGAGGCGGATCGTTGTATCTCAAAATCCCAAATAGAGATTGAAGAAATAATCATGAAGTCGTGGTCAACAAAGTTGGAGTACCTCTCAAAAGTCTCCAAGTGAAGAAAATCTATGAACGATGAGAAGACCATTATCTCAAGCACGTCTCTCAAGATATGAAGTATGAAGTACATGCCAAATATCGGCCCGAGAAAGGTCTCAAATCGTGAACCGAGTTATGCCAAGATATGAACTTTTTGATATCCCGAGAAGCAGTTTTAAGAGATTTTGTCCTTTAGCTAACTATTGATCAAATCGTCCTACTTTGCTTTCTGCCTAAATAAACTATCGAAATAAGTCCAAAAATGTATCTTCATGATCATTCTAAGACAAAAATAAAATATAAGAGATGCACCTAGGAATAAGGGAGTTTAAGCATTTAATTAAGCCATGTGTGTAAGTGTTTGATTTACTAACTTATAATAACAATGATCTCGTTTTAAGCTTAGTTTGGGGAACGTGAAACTTGAGGGTGATAAATCTTCGCAGCACCAAAGCCCTAATGTAAGTCCTAGATTTCTTTGCAAGTTATTTCCATCCTTTTGTTTACTTTAAAGTTTTAATTTCTCTTAGTATTTTAATTTTTGTTTTAGTAGTATTTTAATAAGGCCAAGGTTGATTAATTATGAGAAAAGTGTAAAATTGCTTTATCACTAAGCATTGCATGAGGGCATGGCAATGGTTAAGTGTAGGGGAGTTGATAGGTGTGTAAACACCCATCCTTTTACCACTTAATTCTGGCTAAAACGAGACCAAAACACGTATATAATATCATTTGTTTGGAATTATGCGTGGTTTTTGTGCTTATTGTGTTTTTAGGGCCAACCGGATGGATAATGGAGAAAACATGGGATTGCACAGGATTTATCGAAGAAAAAGACTCAAGATGAAGTCTATTGTCCAAGAGATGCAAAAGATTTGAATTCACTGGGCCTATTCGAAGATTTATCGAAGAAAAGGACCAAAGATGGAAGATTTACAAAAGTCGAAGAAACTCAAGTATATTAAACAAAGAAATTAAAAGACGAGTTGAATTTAATCGACAACAAATCCTGAATCAGAATCGAAAACGTCAACTTTTCTGAAAAGACGAGAAGACAAGAAGAACGGGATAAAGCCCACTCACCAACCAAAGGGAACACCTATATAAAGGGTTCCCCTCACACACTTATGATCCAGTTTTTAGTTTTTTTTCATCTCCTTCTTTTTCTCTTTTCTGTTTCGTAGCATCACCAACACCACTAGGGTTTTTGGTGATTTTGATCTTTGATTTTCAATCTTGTAATTTCATCCTTGTTTAGTGATTGTTAAAACATTAATCATTCAATACAAGTTCTTGTTTAATCTTTTCATTTCATCTTGTTCATCATCATCTTTCTTTTCAAGTTCTTAAGTTCTTATTTGATTGATTTGATCTTTAAAAGTTGTTGGGTTTTGTGTTTTTGTTGATGGGATTTGTAGTTATTGGTTAGTATATCATTTGTGTTTAGTTTTATTTTTTTTGTTGAAAAACTTGGTGATTTTTGGCATTAAAATCGTTTTCCCTGTTCTTCGGGTAAGTTTCTGTTTTTGAGTTTCCCAGGTTCCGGATGAACCAAAAAGTTCTGGATGAACCAAAAACTTCCGAATGAGCTAAAAACTTCTGGATGAACACAAGTTCCGCATGAGTTGATAGTTCCGAATGAATTCCTTTTTTAGAAAGTTCCGAATGAACTGAAAGTTCCGGATGAACAAATCTTCCGAATGAACTGAAAGTTCCGAATGAGTTTAAAGTTCCGAATGAATGTGTTTTTGAAAAGTTCCGAATAAACTTCTTTTTAAATCTTCTGAATAAACTTCCGCATGAACAAAAGTTCCGGATGAATGTCATTTTTAAAAGTTCCGAATGAGTTTTTTTTTTTTTCTTTAAAAGTTCCGAATGAATTTCTCCTTTAAAAGTTCCGAATGATCCAAACTTCCGAATGAGTTGAATGTTCTGAATAAACTTCCGAATCAAGAGTTTCGAACCAAGTTCCGAGTGAAAAGTTCCGAATCAAGGGTAACTTCCGAATCAGGTTTCTTTTGAGCATCTTTAATTGTTACTGTTTCTTTAATATTACTGTTTCTTCACTTCTATTTCATATTTAATTCTAAGTTTTAATTAACTGCTATTAATATAATTGCCTTAAAATTTAAGTTTACATTTTCATGCATTTAACATTTAGTAGATTAGAAAACCAAACTCCTTTTTAGTAACCAAGAACAATGATTCCACTTAGAACCAAGATCAATTCGAGAGGATTCCGAGAGACATATAATCTGAATCTAGCAAAATGAATGTATCAGCCATACATTCCCTTCTTAACTCTATATACCTTGTCTGGATGCTCTGAATCTTCAAAACCAGGAGGTTGCATGACATACACCTCCTCTTGGATTATTCCATACAAGAAAGCACTTTTGACATCCATCTGGTAGACTGTGAAACCCATGCAAGAAGCATAGGCTAGGAAAATCCTTATTGCTTCAATCCTAGCTGTAACACCCCCAAATTTATACAACTCAATACAGCGGAAGACTCGTTGGTGTTACGGGATAGCACATTACTCACATCATAGACAACGCATAAAAATCACGTTGTTTAATAATAAAGCATTTCCATTCATAAATATCAAAGTCACATAGGTCCCAATTCATATTATTTCATACAAAGTTTTACAAAGTGTTTGAATGGAAAATATTGTTTAAGTGCGGGTCATGAATTCTTGTCGTCTTCCCGAGAATTACCTTCAAGTACCTGAGATAAAACATGTTAAAAGAAAAGGTCAGCGATAACGCCGAGTGAATTCATAGAGTTTAATAAAATCCATCAATATAACTTTGGTATAAAATTATTACCAAAAATCATTTCGTACAAATCATTGTAATAGGCCATAAAATAGCCAAAGTCATTTTTATACAAATCCTTATCGAAAATCATAATATAGGCATTTGCCTTAAAAATCATTATACGAGCCAATGTCGTAAAAACATCATGCAATACGTTTTATAACGTTGTATAGATTAAATAAAAACCGTTATATGAATATGGTTATATAAAACCAAAACACGAACATAATATCATTAGTATGACCCCGTATTGCTAGTCAGGCAATACATCGTAATTCGGTGCGTATAGCAGTATTTCGTTAATTGGATTATTATAAGCCGCATGACATTGTTACCTTACAACAAACAACGGGTAGCTATCCCGAAACACAATTTGCCCATCTAAATTAGCGTGTCGTCACAAAGGTCACGCTATGGAAATCTTCTCATACATAAATTCGCTTACCAATCAATGTGGTACGACGGGGATCTATAATACCAGTGAAAGTGTCGTATGATGCTAAGTTATTGTCTCAAGAGCTGTTCAGTATGAGCATCTCTCTTAAGTTGTGGCTCACTTGTGGATGTCATATCCCGAGCCCAACGTCATTTATTTAATCCTATTTTACGTATATTTTTGAAATTTTTAAGAAATTTCGTTTGTTATAGATTTGACGGTTTAAGTTGAAACCAACGTTACGGTCGTAATTTAACGTTTGACGATTTAAGAAGAACCGATGACGACTACGATACCGACGGATGCCCAAAATTTACCTTTTATTATCGATTGGTCGATATTGGAGTTTTTCGAGATTTTTATTTTTATTACGTGTTAAGTCGAGTCGGAACCATGTGTATATTTGTTTTGTGTGCGTTTGAACCATTTAAAAGTATTTTCGAGTGTTCGGGACGGCCCCCGACTTCTGTAAAGTTTTAAAACCGACTACTAGTCGTAATCCCGCTCTTTAAAAGTGGATTTGCCACTAAGGCCAAAAGATTAGCCAAATTGCACCAAAGGCCCCTCAATTTTTACAAAAAGGGAGGAAGGGAAAAACACACAACATAATTCAAAAAAAAAATTTCTTCCTTCCCCTTTTCTCTCCCATGGCCGACGGCCACCCTAACCACCATCACCACCACCATCATTTTTGGGGGTTTTTGACAAATCCAATCAAAGACCCATCCTCCTTTCATCTTTGTAAGTTTATCTATCCATTAAAATCACACATGCAACATCTTTAATTTTTCAAGAATCAAAGATTTTTCAAAAACATGTTTTGATGTAATTAAATCACGAATTTGTTTAATTAGTGTAATGATAATGGATAATCAACCACAAAAACCAACCAAAATCAATTTGGTTGAAGTGTTTTGGCTACACCAAACCCACGGCCAAATGGGTTTGGTGGTGGCTTCATGGTGTTTGATGAAATGTGTCATGGGTTGTGTTTATAGTGATGTTTTGGGTGTGTTTGAATGGGTTAAACACATTGCATGTATGATTTAGGATTGGGTTTTGATTAGGATTCGATTTTCATAGTGTTAAGGGCTGTTTGGATGATTGGTAATGAGTATAAGTGGTTAGTATGGGCTTAGGTAATGATAGAATGGATTGGAAACGAGTTTTGAAATGATTGTGGAAGAGTGATTTTTGGACAGCAGGTTTAAAGGGTATTTTCGTGGTTTTAAATTTTTGTCCAGGTCCTAAACATAGAATATAGTTGTAGAGATTTGTCTTAGCTTCGTTTTGGTATAAAATTGAGCTTATAAGTCATCCCGAGTCAAAAGTTATGATATTTTAAAGTTTGAGGCGTACCGGGTGATGAAAATCACAAGGTACGGGTTTTTGTCAAAATATAGGTCGAATGTCTAGGATTGTGACTAGAGTTCTAAAAATGTTTGTAAGTTGTTCTTTGGTCCTAAACCTGTACAAAATAGTATATTTTCAAGTTTAGGAGTTGGTGTTTCAAGTTGAGTTGACTAAATAAGCCAAAGTCGAGTTGCACTTGGAAGGTGCAAATTTGTCCAAAATTTTAAGGTATAGAGATGTGTTGAGCAGAAGGTCTTAGAAGTGAAAACTTTTTATGAAATTTGGTATGGGGTTTCTACAGATTATAAGTGATTTTTACAAATTTTCTCAGATTTTTAGGAGTGGTCTAAGTGGGGTAAAACAGCCCGTACATTCGGTATGTACCGGCAGAATTGTAAAATGAGTAATAGTTTTAATAAAGTATAAAAATGGCTCGTGTCTAGTAAATATCACTTGTATGGATTTTTGGCGTGAGTTTATATGAACCTTGAGTGTTCTTAATTTTGTACATACAGTACTTGAAGGTACTTGAATGTGTTGATTCATTACGTGTTTATTCGTTAGGTGTTGTATTTGATTTCCCGGGGCATCCTCATCGTCGGTGATCGATTTCGTTTACGCCGTAGTTACTAATACTACCACTACTACTTAAGGTGAGTCTATAGCCTCGCTCTTTACTTATTTCAAATGTTTTTACCCGCGAGGGGGATGCATGCTATTTAAATGAAAATGAACATAAGTCATGAATGATTGTTGGACCCGAATGTTGCCTTGAAATTGTGTTGAGTACCTAGTTGCAAAAGGCCCTAATTTCATGAACTATTAACTATTGTCTTGCCCTTGCGAAGGGGGAAATAGCCGCTTATACAAAGTGATAGTACTATGGGGTTGACTACCCTATCCGAGACGAGGGCTAGTACGTTGATACCCCTTGCGGACGGATAATTTGTGATAAGAGATAAGGTATAATTGCAACTATTGCCTTTAGTAGGGGCACTGGTTTCATCTGAATCACGACGGTAATTATTACGCGGGTGATTGAGTTAACGGATTAGTGTCATGAGCTTAAACACAATTGTCTTATCCTTGAATAATAGATTGTTTGGGCGACAATGCTATTGAATGATCATGATTGGTTTTTAATACTTATGTTCAACTTATGATTTGATAAACCTATAGATTCGCTCAACCTTTGTGTTGACAGTTTTAAGCATGTGTTTCAGGTAACCAAGATTGATAGCAGCGGAGCATGCGAGGATGGAAGTTGTTGTGGCTTGGCGGTCTACTTGTTTTCTACCCTTATTTAACTTAAAACTCTTTTATTATTCTGTCATGTGAGCAAAAGTGTACTTTTGGGTTGAGATTCAGTGGGGACCTAACGCAAACTCTGTTTAGTATTATCTTGGGATTTGGAAAACTGTAGACTTGTATGATTTTAATAATGTTTAAATTTATGTTTAAACTTTTACGTCTCTTTGAGTCGTTTAATATAGCTTATGTGTGATGATAACTACGTAGCACCCAAATGTTGTAGTTCCGCTGCGCATAGCATTTGTTGGGGGTGTTATAGGATCAACCGTCAAGGCGCGAACTGGGGTGATCGTCCCCAAATAGTACTATTATATGCATAAGCGTCTACCAAATCCCGGTAGTTCACAATTCATGCTAATGGGACTTTTAGTGACATAACCTAACTTTAATAATCCATTTTATTTCATCTATCGGGTCATTTAATCATTCATAGGGTCATACAATCATCCGGGTCCAAATCAATAAACAAACAATCGGGACAAATGTGTCCTATTTTATAAAAACTAACATGTTATCTCCCTCGCGGATTTATAAAATATTTCATAAAAACATTTAAAAGAGTGCGAGGCTATGAACTCACGTTGATGTGGGAAAGCGGGTTATCGGCAATTCGGACGTACGGTACGTGCTTCAATCACGGAAACCTAGACAAATAATTTTCGTCTT
This sequence comes from Glebionis coronaria, assembly GCA_025667525.1. NCBI lineage: Eukaryota > Viridiplantae > Streptophyta > Magnoliopsida > Asterales > Asteraceae > Glebionis > Glebionis coronaria. The sequence continues at coordinate 17,011,922 of CM046879.1, read as the reverse complement.
AGACTCTTGTCCAATGACTTCATAAAAATAACAATTATGTATACATATGATGATTATATATATATATATATATATATATATATATGATTATCAAGTGGGTTTACATATTCCCTTTTACTCATTTTAGTGTTTACGTATTGGTAACTTCTTCCCAGTTTACTAGTTTTACCTATTTACGTGTTTTAAGTCCAATAAACTTATTATAAGTTCTTTAACTTGTATTAATCCATCTCATACTTGTATTATCAGTATTTATACTTTACAAGTTGGGCCCAAATGGGTTAAGCCCAATAAATAAGTTTATAAGTGTTTTAGTCCATTTTGTTGTATTATTAGTCCAATAACGTTAACTTAGCCCGTTAATGTCCGTATGTTTTATAGTTTGGGTTTTATCGGTTTTTAATTGTTATATATGTTTATATATCAGTATATGAGTTCTAAAAGTTTTACATTAGATGGGTCCAACAGTCTAACTTTTATTTAACAAAAACGCTAATTTTACGGTAATAGCCGAAAAAGTCGTAAAAATCATGTTTATAGTTTTATAACTTATAAAACTTATCAAACTACCATTTTTATAAAATTTCCATTTATTTATCCTTATACATATTTATATAAATGTATTATATAAGTTAGTGGGTTTTAATTCACATTTTATACTATTTTTATTTGAGTGCTTATATAATACTATTATACTTTAATTTCCAAAATCTGATTTTTACTTTCCCGTGTTCACCAAAACAGCCATATCTAGAGTTCTATATGGAGATAGAAGCTCAATTTTTATGACATAAACTACATGATATGTGCTCCATTTAACTCTTCTATAGATACTGTTGAATCAGCCTCTAACTATTTTCTAAAAATCGTCCAAAACAGTGAACTCAGATTTGTACTCTAAACTTGTTTTGATCATATCTCACTCATCCTATTGATTCCATTGCATGGCCAACTCTCACATGTGCACAAGACATATTACTTACTGTATATCCATTAGTCTATGCCATTTTATCAGTTCATCACATGGTTCTTTACTGTTTTATACAGCCATCATTTTTAAGCATGATTTTAACCTTTTTACATATAGTTTTTCATCTTTTTACCCATGATTATCAACACCAAATCCCCACACAATACTTTTATCATCATATAATCATCATATAAATATACAATAGGAAAGAAATAACATGATTACATAATCAAAATAACAATAGGATAGGGAGAACAATCTTTATACCACCATGATGATGTAGGTTATGATCAAGACATGGATTTTGATGGAGAAACTTGTGATAAATCAAGACCATCTTCAAGTCCACCAATCTTCATGAACTCCTTGTGGAAAATCAGCCCCAAGACTCCATAGAAACTCCTCCTTGGATGTTAAAATCACCACCAATCAATAGGGCTTCAAAAGGGCTTCAACTTATGTATGAATAACATGGGATTTTGTGGTTAATTTTGTATGAATGGGGTGTTTGATGATGATGGTGGGACGGCAAGATGAGGGAGAGTGGAGAGAAAATGGTGGTTTGCATGTTGTGTGTGTGGGAAGTGGTTTAGCTAACATGGTTTTGTTGGTGGAAGGCTTACATTGTAAGCTTAACTTACATGTGTAAGTTTTAAGCTAACACTTTGACACATCAAGTGGTGTGTTGTAGTGTTGTGGCCGGTTATAGTGGGGGTGGGACAAGTGTCCCACTTGTCTCATCCCCATTTATTTACGGGTACTCCTCGATTCTAGTTTCCTCGATTTTCGTGCCCTCGGGTCGTTTTACAAAAAACGTTTTTATAAATTATGAATCAACGGAACAAAACGAATCTAATAAAAATTGTCTCATCAAAAACGGAGTTCGAAAACGTAAATACGTAATCCTAGGGTTTCCGGTTTAGTCGTAAAGGACGTTAAAATAAAATCATAAGTCCTAATCTCTTCTCGTAAATTTGTGAGTTTATGAACCAACTCAAAATTAAAATCCCAAAATAATATTTACGGATAAATTTATTTTCTGAAATGTCGGACTGTCACCAAAACGGTATATGTAAACGTAAGCACGTAACGTTGAATCCTCCGGTTTAGACGTAGTTGATGCTACTTCAAGACGTAAATCCAAATTACTTCCCAAAAATAAGTGAGTTCATAATATAACATTAAAATAATGTTTTTAAATAATATCTAAGAATAAAATATCAATCATAAATTGACGGATTGTCACAGCATTTACCCCTAAACAGGATCTTTGTCCTCAAAGATCATCTTACTACGCGCTTCTTATAGAGTTAAAGCCATGTGGGTATTTCCTCCACATTCGGTCTTTTCTCACAAGTGTAATTCATTACAATACGCGAGTTTCATCAAACCTAACTACGGGAATAAGATCAGGCTTAATGTTGACTTACTTTCTCTATCCATGATGCTCACGGGTTTTTGATGAATGCAACCTTTCGCCGATCTAAACTTCATTAAGGAATAGTCAGATTTTCACTTGATAGACATTTCATCAATTTCGATATACGAAACATAATTCACGCAGCTCTTGAAGTCCTAGGGTAGATCCAGCTTATATGCCTTTCAAAATCATCTCAATGGTCCCATACAACGGGGACTTATATCCCATGATCTTTCAGATCATCAATTCATTTTTTTTCCATGGTTAAAATTTTTGGCATAACTTCGCTACCCATCTGGCACTTCAAGACCTACATTTCATATTCACATAACCTCCTGCCCACTACCGGCAGTCAATAATCAGATCCTAATTTCAACAATCATTTCAGGTCTCGCGGGTCGGGTATTTTGTAAGGTTAGGTTCGTCATCATATGTGACCTAAAACCTAAAAGACATGTCCAACTCCCAATGAGTGTATGTCGGATGTCTTCATCCCAATTCCTACTTACAGATGCTCTAATATATAAATCTTAATAAGATTCGATCTCGATCCTAACACGATAATTATCAATGATAATCTCTCCAAAGGAAACGATTATACAGTTTATTACCAAAGGTCAATCATTTAAACATAAAACAGCACTTATAGTATTTTGTATCGCTACTTTACCTCGTCCCTTCGATTGGGGTGGTACACAGTACTCTCATCAAGATTCGTTCTAAATGACTTCTGAGCAAATCTCTAGAAATTCAATGCGAAGTGAGGATCTTGATAGAGATGATCGATGCAGGCACACCATGTTTACACAACTCCTTTAAATATAAAGAGTCAATTTCTTCATCAAGAATCTATCATTAACAAGAATGATATTAGTAGATTTGGTCAGTCTGTCGACGATGACCCAAATCGAATCAAATTCAGATGATGACCTTTGCAATAGCTAGACGTTTACTAATGTATGAGGCGATGTCTGCCTTCATAATTTGCTATTAGTACAACTTCTTTAGACAAAGATACTTTAAATCAGAAATGACAGGAATAGAATACTTATACTTACAAGATTCCAATATGACTATATCTCAAAATCTTCAATATTTAGACAATCACAAATGGTTTTTAAAACATTCAACGCCATCGGCTTCTCAATTCTAATGGTTCACATTAGCCGTGAAACCCCTTTTATTATCTATATTATCCTTTTTATAAGCATCGGCTATATTTTAAATTGTTCGGCAATTTATTTTGCACATTCATTATTAAGAAATACATCATAATTAATTCTTCATATTTTCTACATAATATGTCAGTAATTACGTTCCCCTTCCTTCATATTTTCTAAGTTTCAGTTTCGTTTCAGCTATCATTTTTATCAGTTTTGCTCAGTCCGGCGTCTAAAGCGTCGATAATTATTACAAGTAATTAAATAATAAATAATTAATTTTATGAAAGGTAAACGTAAAAGTTTTAAATTTTCTCAGTTCGACCAATTTTATAAAAGTGTTCAAAATAAATTTGAATTTAATTAACAAGATTTTTGTTGATTTATCAAAAATAATTAAAATAATTAATGAGATCCGTAAATGTTCGAAAAATATTTGTTTATACTTTGGTCAAAAAATTTCTTAGTTGAAAAGCAGAAATTTGCGTTTCAAATTCTAAGTCATGGTTTAAATGTTTTCCTCAATCCCTTTTAGGTTGTTTTAAGTTACGCACAAACATTTACCCCTAAACAGGAGTTTAGTTAAATGATTTAGTTATAAGGAATGATTCCTTAAAAATCCTTTGTTAAAGTATCTGTCAAGGTATATTGCCATTTTCTTTTTAGTAAAACCCAAAGCCTTAATGGCTCTAATCTTTGAAAAGTCAATATATATATCTTACCATCATTAATCGGACGGTCATATTATGTAAAGGATTAAGCATTAAATCTCATGTTTTAAATATTCAAGGTACAAGTTTTCATTGTTCGGCCAATCTAGGGCAATCTATAAATAATTTCTAACTCCTTATTCTTATAAACAAACAAATGGTCCTTAATGATCACAAGCATGAATTTATCAAATTACAGCCTTCACTCGTGATTCACCAAATTTGTGAATGCTACGTGTGTATTAGTCAATCCAAACGACATCACGTGAAAACTCATAATGTTCATTACAAGTTCTGGATGTAGTGAGTGGAATAGATAATCTTTCTCGCGGACGCGAAATTGATGATAGCCATGTCGTGGATCAAATCTTCGAATGTACGCTAGAACCTTGTAAATGATCGAACAAATCTTCCATTTCGAGTCATGGATATCGTTTTCGATTGTCAATTTACTCAGTTTATAGTAATCAATAAATATAAGAAATAATAACACCATAGCACTTCATGATGACGAGCTCGGTAGAATAAAATCTTTCTCCGACAACTCTCTTAGTTGTACGCTAATTCCTTTAATTTAGATGGTGCTGACGTACAGTGCACAAGCCATAGGTGCAGCACCGGGAATATAATCAATACCAATTTCAACTTGCCTTAATGGCGAAAGTCTAGGTAATTCATCAACAAATACTTTCTAAAGTTTCAGATAACGGAAACATCTTTTAATAAATTTACTTTTAAGTTTTTCTAGATTACAATATCTATAACTAGTTCACAACCATTCATGGTATAATTTCAAGTCTAAATGCAGGATATGGTCATCCATCAAGAATTATTTAGATAACTTTTGATAATCAACATCTTATCATTTAGGGGAATTCTATTCGAGTTCCCATTAATTAAGACAATGTCGTCATGTCATAATTAATCAATCCATTCTACTGGCACTATTAACTTTCCAGTTTCATTATTGTTGATAAGATGTGAACTTCTCAAAAGACTAATAATAACTCATAATCCTTCACAAGTTCAGGGATATATGGAGACACAACTACTATTAAAAGAGTAAGATCAACGCATAATCTATGCGAGAGAATTTCAAATCAGATACAGACGAAAACATTTAACGAATATGAATATATCCCATGTTTTCATAATTTGAGTATGCATTCGAAAGCTCCTCGGATCGTTACCCAGGTCATTCAAATGAAATCAAATCAAAAGAAATGATAGGAACGTCGATACATCCAGTCGGGTATCAACATTCGGTAATCAGATACTTTTCCTAAGAATCTTACTACGAGAGAATTGGACAAGAAAGAATTGTCAATTGTCAAGTAAGACAATTTCCACAGATGAGTAAATTTGTCTCAGAAGAATAGATGCTACAGGCACATATGTAGGTGTCCCTAACACTATGTCCTTATTTTTCACTTCTTGCAGATCTCATAAAATTTAATCTTTCACAGTCTTCAAAGAAAATGTAGTGTTTATTAATTAATTTAATGGTGACTACTAATCAGCCTTGCATGGTCCATTCCAAATTGTATGTAGGCGCGCAACTATATACAATTTCAAGATTAACGATGCAATACTCAGTTCGTCAAAATTTTATCATCATGTTTATAATAAAAACATTTTCATGCTTAATTCTTAAATAAGAATCAAAAATAAATTTACAAAGATTTTCTTTGTTATGAAAACAATTAAGGTTTCCAAGGTGTTTTATAAACAACTTCATTTTGATAACGATTATTTATAAGTCTCACTTTAAATAATTCATATGTTGATGAAAATTCAATTTTTCCCAAGGGATACTATCGTATCTTATAAAAATAATGAGTGATCTGCAAAAGAATGATGAGGAGTGGTTCACCAAGAACTAACTACAATATAATAGGAAATGAGCTTTAGCCAAATAATCATGAGGTTCATGACCTTGATGGCACTCAAAATAATAATTCACAACGTAACTCAAATCGAGATGAGTACTTGTTCAATGGTTGCATCACTAATGCGAACATTACGATGAAGCAATAAAGGATAGATAATATCGATACATGTAGAATTTAGCAATCAAAGGTAGTCTTTTCATTAATCACAAACAAGTCAAAATTGTACCGTAACGCATTACGTGTCACTATGTCATACAATTCCAAGAACTCATCCTACCAACTGATGTCTCAGTTAGGCTAGGGATTATTTTTAAAAGATACCACAATGAATACTAATCTACAAGAGTCATGAGGTGTTCCACATGTCCCGGAAGATCCATCGGTCCTAATTCAGAAGAAGATTTCTTCATTTTATTTCTTGGAAACTGGGCATCCTCGTTAGTGGACAATGGCCTAGGAACAACCCTTAACACGAACCAACAATCATTTAAAACCTTACAATTCAATCACATAACTTAACGATTTACTCTTAGCAATCTCATATTCCATACAAGTTAAATTTTACTTCTATTCAAGTTTTAATCAACTTATACTCAAGGCGATATCCTACCTCATTCTCCAATACATACAACCTTATTCTTCGGCCTTATAAAGGCAATAAAAGCTCAATATGATCAACACTTAATTTCTAATCCTATAGCTCTTACAACAATAGTCATAAAATGAGTCACTAGTATGAAATGACTTGATCATTCAACTAGACTTCTTGGAAAGGTACTAGTGGCATGAGGCTTTTGGGTAATGCTTCCAATGACAGCCTCAAGTGCAACATTCACCCTTTCGATTTCAAATTTAAGAATTGGGTGACAACGAATCAGATGACACCTTTCCAGGTGGTAAGTTTTGTCAAACTCCACTCTATATGGAAAGATCGTCATGACATCGATATCAGATTTAATCTCGCCAATTCTTCTTCAATATCACAATCAACTAATATCTACATTTCTACGAATATCAACCATTTTGTTGGGATCATAAATATCCACAACTTGGTTTAGATCTAGAATAGCTAGAATTCCTACGGAAATAGCTTCGATTGATTTGCTAGGGGAGTTAGGGTTCCTTATGACAATCTACGTCGTATAAATACCTCGTATAAATATCAAAATAATCATCAAACAATCATGTAATAAAATTACATCATATATATATATATATATATATATATATATATATATATATATATATATATATATATATATATATATATATATATATATATATATATATATATATATATATATATATATATATATATATATATATATATATATATATATATATATATATATATATATATATATATATATATATATATATATATATATATATATATATATATATATATATATATATATATATATATATATATATATATATATATATATATATATATATATATATATATATAATCCAAGTTATATATATATTAAAATAACACTTCTCAGTCTGGCCTTGTCGGTAACTCGGGGATTCTTCGGCATCGTTATAGTCAAAAGATTTTTAGACATTTTTAGAAAAATGTTTATAGTTAAATGATTTTGAAATGTTTTATTCAAAATCTTGGTTTTAAAAATCTTTCGTTCTCTATAACGAGAGCTCTGGTACCAAACTGTAACACCCCCAAATTTATACAACTCAATAAGCGGAAGACTCGTTGGTGTTACGGGATAGCACATTACTCACATCATAGACAACGCATAAAAATCGCTTCGTTTAATAATAAAGCATTTCCATTCATAAATATCAAAGTTACATAGATCCCAATTCATATTATTTCATACAAAGTTTTACAAAGTGTTTGAATGGAAAATATTGTTTAAGTGCGGGCCATGAATTCTTGTCGTCTTCCTGAGAATTACCTTCAAGTACCTGAGATAAAACATGTTAAAAGAAAAGGTCAGCGATAACGCCGAGTGAATTCATAGAGTTTAATAAAATCCATCAATATAACTTTGGTATAAAATTATTACCAAAAATCATTTCGTTCAAATCATTGTAATAGGCCATAAAATAGCCAAAGTTATTTTTATACAAATCCTTATCGAAAATCATAATATAGGCATTTGCCTTAAAAATCATTATACGAGCCAATGTCGTAAAAACATCATACAATACGTTTTATAACGTTGTATAGATTAAATAAAAACCGTTATATGAATATGGTTATATAAAACCAAAACACGAACATAATATCATTAGTATGACCCCGTATTGCTAGTCAGGCAATACATCGTAATTCAGTGCGTATAGCAGTATTTCATTAATTGGATTATTATAAGCCGCATGACATTGTTACCTTACTACAACAAACAACGGGTAGCTAGCCGGAAACTCAATTTGCCCATCTAAATTAGCATGTCGTCACAAAGGTCACGCTATGGAAATCTTCTCATACATAAATTCGATTACCAATCAATGTAGCACGACGGGGATCAACCGTCAAGGCGCGAACTGGGGTGATCGTCCCCAAATAGTACTATTATATGCATAAGCGTCTACCAAATCCCGATAGTTCACAATTCATGCTAATGGGACTTTTAGTGACATAACCTAACTTTAATAATCCATTTTATTTCATCTATCAGGTCATTTAATCATTCATAGGGTCATACAATCATCCGGGTCCAAATCAATAAACAAACAATCGGGACAAATGTGTCCTATTTTATAAAAACTAACATGTTATCTCCCTCGCGGGTTTATAAAATATTTCATAAAAACATTTAAAAGAGTGTGAGGCTATGAACTCACGTTGATGTGGGAAAGCGGGTTATCGGCAATTCGGACGTACGGTACGTGCTTCAATCACGGAAACCTAGACAAATAATATTCGTCTTAGACTCTTGTCCAATGACTTTATAAAAATAACAGTTATGTATACATATGATGATTATATATATATATGATGATCAAGTGGGTTTACATATTCCCTTTTACTCATTTTAGTGTTTACGTATTGGTAACTTCTTACCAGTTTACTAGTTTTACCTATTTACGTGTTTTAAGTCCAATAAACTTATTATAAGTTCTTTAACTTGTATTAATCCATATCATACTTGTATTATCTGTATTTATACTTTACAAGTTGGGCCCAAATGGGTTAAGCCCAATAAATAAGTTTATAAGTGTTTTAGTCCATTTTGTTGTATTATTAGTCCAATAACATTAACTTATCCCGTTAATGTCCGTATGTTTTATAGTTCGGGTTTTATCGGTTTTTACTTGTTATATATGTTTATATATCAGTATATGAGTTTTAAAAAAATTACATTAGACGGGTCCAACTGTCTAAGTTTTATTTAACAAAAACGCTAATTTTACGGTAATAGCCGAAAAAGTCGTAAAAATCATGTTTATAGTTTTATAACTTATAAAACTTATCAAACTACTATTTTTATAAAATGTCCATTTATTTATCCTTATACATATTTATATAAATGTATTATATAAGTTAGTGTGTTGGGTCTACTAGATGTAGATCTTGCAGCCTGTCAGGACCGTTGAATGACTTATGTAATCACAAGTCAAATCACAAAGAGACTCTATACACAATATGAATGTAGAATATAAATATAATCAAGAGAAACAGAATAACTATAAAGACTTGATCCTTTCTAAGGATTTCTAATATTGATAATGACTAGAACTACGTTTTGTGAAGGTGTGTGTAACCCTTCTGCCTAAGGTTCCTTTTATACTACAAGGAAACCCTAATACATCATCAAAGAAAACGTGTAAAACTGATATGCATATCCTTTCCTAACATATCTCATGCATATCCTAACAGAATATTAAGTAAATAATAATAAAGTTTGACGTCGACTAGGACCAGGAGCAGGACTTGCTCCTACGACGACTAGGACCAGGAGGAACTACATACCTCCTAGTCTACCTATTACATATAACTATTACAATGGTCCTAACAATCCTCCCCTAAACTTGAATTTGACCTGTTGAGTTCAAGTTTCCTGGAAAATGTGCAAAGAAAGCCCGAGGATTGGATCAGCAAAACAAATAGCAGCATCAACAAGATAAGAATCAGAAGAACAACCGCAACATGAAACACTAGAAGCTTCTCCAAAGCTTGTAACAAATCAGCATCGTGTTGAATCTTTTCAGCAACATGAGCAGATTTGATGAGCCTTTACCAAGTAGCTGCTCGCTCTTGGGCTAGCTAGTCATTCTGGTGGAATAAGCATCACCCTGGGAGACTAGAACCCAGCCCAACTCTTAGAACGTGAATCAATGGTGAGTGGGAGTACCCTGATGATTTTAGGCAAACCATCACAGCCGTCAACGGATTTGATACGTCTTTACCAGAAGCCGTACCCCTCTGGACTCGCCAACTCTTAGCAATGAAGCATCGGTGAGTTGAACACCCTATAGCTTTAAGCAAGCTATTACAGCTATCAACGGATTTGATAAGATCTTTACCAAGAGCCGTACCCCCTTGGATTAGCCACTTTTCAGTCCAAGACTATGGCAAGTGAAAACCATCCAGTTTTGGGTAACCTGGCAACCATCAACGGATTTGAGAATCACACCAGGAGCCGTACCCTCAAGGTGAATCAACTCTTTCTTGTCGGTGAGACATGGTGAGTTGAGAACCATTTGTTGTGTGGACCACGTCCAACACCAAGTGAAACCAAGTACCAGAACAAACTCAAACCAGGAACCACATTGTGAAACAGCCAAGGGATATTATGTACAAGTATAAAAGCTAAACTGTGTTTAAAGTATAAGCAGATATTATATAAAAAGTATATTTTTTTTTATTTTTTTTTTTAACTATAAAGAATGAAATTCACCAAGCACTGTACATATTGGTGAAAAGAATAAAAATAAGAACAAAAAGTCAAAGTATAAACACTTACAACCCAATCACCTTACATACCAGAAGCTGCCTTCTTATCTGCTAGCAACCGCGCCTGAATACCCTCTACCAAAGCCGTGGCCATACTTGACTCATTCCCAGAAGGAGCAGTAGAAATTTGCAAGTGACTTGCCAACATCGCCTCCATGGAAGAAATAGTCAAAGGATACTCCACATCCGTCAGCATAAACACCATATGACCAGATTCTAATTCCAACATATGAACTTCACATCCAGCATATAGCTTCCATCGCAGAATCTCCCATTGGAATTGATCCTTCCATATGCCCGAAACAGGAGCATTTGGAGGAGGATCCAACATCAGCTTGAGATCAGCCCAGATACGGAGACCAGGCCAGGAAGACACCGTCATGGGGTCAAACGGCATACTAGAATCAACAAGCCCAAACAACGCCATAAGATCCATACGGTCAGCCCACGATAACACACCCTGCAAACCCGTTGCCAATCGCACAGACCCATCACTCAAAGTAATCCGATGGGAGACGCCACCAGGAAGTGTTGTAGAACTCTCAACCGTATAACCCGTAATGCTCCCATTGCCCAAAGGTAAGTCAGAATCACTGTCAGAAGTTGCATCAATTAAGTTCTCAGGATCACGCTTCTCAAAAGGAACTGATTTACCACGGCGAACACGACGAGCAAGTTTCTGGCGAATGGAACGTCGAGGTGTGGGAGCCGAAGGTGTTGATTCAACCTTTACCTTAACTCCAGCAACAGCAGGGGAAGCAGTAGAAGTAGACTCATGAACATGTCCACCCAATGGACCACTAGGAGCTACATCAGAAGTAGGATTATGTTGTGTTGCAGGAACTTGTGGTGATGGAGATGGCACATCAGATGTAGTAGCAGTAGGTATGGTGGTATCAACAAAGGTGCTTGCAGAAACATGGGTGGTGGTAGTAGTAACAGGTGTGGTGGTGGAAGCATGAGTGGTGGTGGTAGTAACAAAGATGGTAGTAGCAGGACCAGCAGTAGAACCCATAGGAGCAACCAAGGGTGTAGTAGAAGGACCAACAGAAGTAGCAATAGAACCAGAAGGACTACCATCAGAACCAGGAGTGGGTACAGACGAAGGACCAGTAGAAGCAGCAGGCATAGAAGCAGTCACACCACGAGGATGGTAAATAAATCGTTCTGGAATAGGTTGACTCTGACGCTTCACCATCTTTTCATAAAGGACCTTAAGCTCATCAAAAGTCAAAGCCCTCACCCGAGCCCAAGACCACGGAGCATTGAAATGAGCAGCAGATTGATATTTCACATAACGTTGCATCTGCTGGCGCTCCTCAGCCCGAGATAGAGGTCTGTTCCTTCTCTGTTTCTTTAGTTCTTCAGCAAGAGCCAACTGGTGCTTACGCATCATCACCATAGCACGCGGAATACAATTGTGTTCATCAACATCATCACCCAACAGATCTTTAAACTGAGCATAATCCCTAGTGAGAACAGTCAACACTTGCATCCATTCACCATCAGTCCAATGCATGGCATCATGTTGAATTTGTGCACGCCTTCGCTCTCGAAGCTCTTCCTCAGAAGCCCTATCCGCCTCATCAATCTCAACCTGAACTCGACGAGCAGCCTCTTCACCAAGCCTTTCTTCTTCAATCTGTCGACGAGTACGCTTGCGAGTTGGAGATGGAGAATCAGTCATTGGGGCTTTTCCCTTCGGATCATGAGAGGGACCAGCATGAGAACCATCAGCAGGATCAGAATCACCACCCATAGAAGGGGGAATAGCACTAGGAGAAGGAACATTGGAGGACATTGGAGGAACCGGCAAATCATCATAAACTTTATCAGCAAAGGCAGCCTTTGCCAACAACGTCAAGCCATCCTCAACATTCTCCGCACCCTCATCCTCAGAATCTGAAAGAACCACATGCTTCTTGCGACGACGTTGTTGATTCTCAAACACCTTTATGCGATCAGCCAGAGGAAGAACAAACTCCCTTGTAAGCTTCCGATGTTGGTTTAAGTCAGCTTCCAAACAAATCATCCTCTCATGGTACCTGTGCATAAGATCGAGCAAAGATGTCAGTGTAGTAGGCTCCTCCGCCTGCCCACCAAGAGAACTTGGATCAGGGAAAGCATCACGGGAGCCCGAAGCAACATGTGGGTCAACCTGTGGAGAACTAGCATCAAACGGGATATCAGTCGAATGTGGGGCAGGACTAGGAGGTGGAGTCTCCACAAAAGGAGACCTTTGTGGAACTGAGGAAGGACCAGCCTTGGTAGGAGATGGTTTTTCAACCACCACTTCCTCAACTAGCTCCTCCTCTACCACAGGAGTGGCACCAACAGTAGGAGCCTCCTCCTCCTCTATGGGGTCATCATCTATCACAACAAACTCAGGAGCCTCCTCCTCCTGACCCATAGGACCCTGAGCCAACCCTATCATGGCTTCAGTCAGGGGCCTCCAATCCCCAGTAAACCCATTCATCATATTGTAATACACTTTAGCTATAAGTTTAGATGGCACATGCTCAGTCCTATCACGTGGAATGCAAACAAGGATTTGTTGAAGAAACCTAGGGTACATAAGAAATTTCTTCCTTGAACCAGCAGTAGACAAATTACTAGCCATCCCCTCAAATAGATAATGAGAAAAATTAAACACTCTACCCTGGGCTAAACATATAAGACCAGTAGCCAAAGGAGTAGGGAAAGCATCCCAACTCCCAGACTTGGGACTCATACAATGGATTAAAAAGTGAACCAGAAGCTTCCATTGGGGGGAAAACCTATTCTTCTGGAAGTTAAACTTCCCCCCATGTTCATAACCTATGGCAGCCATACCCTCTAATACTTCCGAATTGGGGATTGATACAACACCCCCCTCATCCTGAAGATGAAGAGAAGAGCGAATAGACGCTTCAGTTACCACATATGCACGTCCATCTATGGTAGCATGGAGTGCACGTGGACGTCCAGCCACATTCACAAGCTGAGCAGACGCCCAAAATTGACGTATCACACTATCATATATGGTAGGACAGACAGTAAATGCAAACCTTAAGTTAGAAGCTTCAATGAAATCCAAGATGTCAGCAAAATGTTCACGATTTGGACCATCACCCAGATAAGCAACACGATTGTGAGCAGGTTGGTAAGCAAGAGCAGCCATGGATCTTGATGAATTGATGGAAGAAGGATTGGGATTGGGATGTAGAGAGTAGAAGCGGTTTGTGTGTGTGTGTGTTAATTGTAATGAGTGAGTCAAGGGTGTATGTTGACCATATATGAAGAAAGTAGTAACTGTTCATTGACCCCTATTAATGGGGGGTTGCCCTTTCAAATTAAACCATAATGGCATAATAACCACTTGCCCTTTTTAACATAATAACCAACCCCCAATTTACTTGCTGAATTCAAACTTGTAAATACCAGTATTGGGAGCGTTGACCAAAAGTCAAAGCACACAATGGTCAGACCAGGAGCAAAACGTGATTAACAAAGGACAAAAGGAATGAACAGTATGCCAGACCAGTACCAGTACCAATAGCCAAACACCACTAGACATGGAAGGATTTCAAACCACCAGAAGGCAACCAAGCATAACTAGAAGCTGACCAAAGAGGACCAGAAGCCAGTCATATAAGGCCATATCCACCAGAAGAGAGCAAAAATCCTCCATCAGAAGCACCACACACCATCATAACCAAGAAATTATGTTGTTAAATACTATGAATACGTTAGACTGACCTAATATGTACACAAAGCCTCCCCTTAGGCTTTGCCTCCCCTCAATCCTAGACCTCAAGGATTGACCATCCCAATATGAACCACCAAGTGGTTAAACCGAGGACCATCAAAAGCTTTAGTCAGCAAATCAGCAACATTGTCATCCGTATGAACCTTAAGAACCTGTATCTGCTTCTTCTCATTGGCATCGCGTATAAAATGATGCCGAATCTCAATATGCTTCGTCCGTTGATGAAATACAGGATTCTTCACAATGCAGATAGTGCTTTGATTGTCAATAAAAATTTTGGTATTCATAAAATTGAAACCATAGTCCAACATTTGATTTTGGATCCATAAAACTTGACCACAACAACTAGCAACTGCAACGTATTCAGCTTCTGTTGAAGAAGTAGCTACGATTGTCTGTTTCTTACATTGCCATGAAATAAGCCGACGACCCAAAAATTGACAACCACCAGTAGTAGACTTCCTATCATTATTAGCACCAGCATAATCACTATCACTATAGGCTTCAAGAACAAAGGGAGATTCTCTAGGATACCATAGACCCAATTTAGGTTGAGCCTTGATATACTTGAAAATCTTCTTCACTGCATTTAAGTTCGAAACCGTTGGAGTCACCTGGTGTCTAGAACAAGCACTTACTGCAAACATAATGTCCGGACGTGATGCAGTCAAATACATGAGAGAGCCAATCATAGACCTATACATGTGAACATTTACCGGGGGATCTGGCTCATTCTTAAGTTTGATTCTAGCAACTTCATAAGGAGTTGCTGCTGGTCTAAGAGGATCCATGTCAAACTTCTAAAGAATCTCATGAACATATTTATCTTGACTGATGACAATCCCATCCGATTGTTGCTTGACCTGAAGACCAAGGAAAAATGACAGTTCTCCCATGGCACTCATCTGAAATTCGCCTTTCATTAAGTGTTCAAACTCATCACACCACTCCTTCCTTGTAGAACCAAAGATAATGTCGTCCACATAAACCTGAACAAGGATAATATCCTTGGAATTCCGCCGAAGAAATAGTGTTTTGTCAATAGTACCTCTTCTATAGCCATTCTTTAACAAGAAAGTGGAAAGACGCTCATACCAAGCTCTAGGAGCCTGATGTAACCCATAAAGAGCCTTGACCACCTTGTAGACTTTCTTGGGATAAAGTGGATCTACAAACCCCTTAGGTTGAGTAACATACACTTCCTCGTCAATTTTTCCATAGAGAAATGCACTCTTGACATCCATCTGGAACACCGTAAAGCCAACATACGAAGCAAAGGCCAAAAACAGACGAATGGCCTCGATCCTGGCAACAGGCGCAAAGACTTTAGTATAGTCAATGCCCTCAATTTGAGTGTGTCCTTGTGCGACAAGCCTAGCTTTATTCCTGACAACAATTCCCCGTGCATCCTTCTTGTTTTTGAGAATCCATTTGGTATTGATAGCTGTCTTCCCATCTGGTAAGTCAACCAGAACCCAAACATTTTGAAACAAGAATTGCTGCATTTCCTCCTGCATAGCCTCCACCCAACTTTGATCCTCAAGTGCATGAGAAACAGACCTAGGTTCCACCTGTGAAAGAAAACAAGCAAACAAACAGTGTTGAAAGTCCGTGTGATTATTACGCTTTTGATCCTCAATATAGCCCACAAGAGCATGATGATCAGACGAGGCCTTCTGCTGCATTCTGCGTGTCTTGACGGTAGAACCAGGATCTCTAATAATTTGAGTGGTAGGATGATCTTTATGTGATTGCAAGACTGGATTGGAAGAAATCTCCACTTCTGGTGCCAAGTTATTGAGATCACCAACAAAATCAGCATCATATGAAGCATATTGGAAAATCCTGTCTACCGGTTGTTTATGTATATCATCCAGCTTGGTAGAAGACTTCTTTTCATGGTTCCCCAAATCAGAAGGACTGGAGAAACGTGTATTGGAAGCAGACTCACTAGCCGGAGTACCAGTAGTTGAGAGGCTAGCACTAGGAGCAGAGGCTGGAGTACCAGGAGCAACTTTGTCAGTAGGCTCAACCAAGGGAAACTCAAAACTACCTTGAGCAGCTGCTTTAGTAGCTTCTTGTTGGTGCTTGAGAAGAGTGTCAAGAGCTGCTTGGGAATCCTGTACATCCAATGGAGTTGCATCACTAGGAGGAGTAGGAGAAACCGTGGTGGAATAGGATGGAACCACAAAAATGTCATCCTCATCATCTGAATCAGAAAGACTAGAAGGAACACCAGTACTAGAAGTTGCAAACGCTTGTGGTCCTGCATCATGGTTAGTTTTGAAACGAAAATATCCTAACGAATCACTAAGATAATCAAGATCAAAATACCATTCTGGACCTTTGCCTTGGATGTTTGACTTCTCCTCAAAATACCTGAGATTAATAGTTTCAATAATCCGTTTGGCTTGAAGATTGTAGACACGATACGCCCGAGAATGAGCTGAATATCCCACAATGTATCCTTCATCTGCCTTGCCATCAAACTTCCCCAAATAGTCACTAGTATTCAGAATGGTGACTGGACACTCAAAAGGCTTCAAATGAGCAATATTTGGAACTTTGCCCGTGAGCAGCTCATAAGGTGTTTTCTTGTGAGGATTGGTAATAGAAACCCTATTCAAAACATAACTTGCAGTATTAACAGCTTCTGTCCAGAACATGGTCGGAAGTTTGGAATCCGCAAGCATAGTTCTTGCTGCTTCTATTAGTGTCCGGTTCTTTCTTTCTGCCACACCATTCTGTTGAGGAGTCCGAGCAGCACTATAATCTCTTTTGATGCCCTTAGCATTGCAAAGTGCGATGAGGTCTCTATTTTTAAACTCGGTTCCATTGTCGCATCGAATACCTTTAACTTTCTTGGACAACTGATTCTCTATCAAGGTAAGAAAATCTCGAAGAATTGAGTAGGTCTCACTCTTGGCAGCCATGAAGAACACCCACGTAAACCTGTTATAACCATCAGTCACCACCAAACAGAATTGCTTGTGGTCAATGCTTCTAATGGAAGTAGGACCAAATAAGTCCATGTGTAGAAGCTGCAAGAGTTCAGTAATAAGACTTAAAGCAGTAATGGCCTTGAAGGATGCTTTGTGTTGTTTGCCTTTGCTGCAGGCAATACAATTTATATCATTTCTAAACGTCTTGGGAGGTAAACCAGAGACCAGATTCAGATTGGCAAGTTTGTGAATGGTCTTGAAATTCACATGTCCCATCCTTCGATGCCATTTAGTGGCTTCATCTTCTGAGGCTTTTGCAACCAGACATGCTAGTTGACCAGTAGGGTTGACTTCATTCAACTTGATACTATATAGATTGTGTCTTCTAGGGATTCTGAGTAAAACTTGTGAGTCATCCGGAAGCTGAAAATCTTTGGAAAGCACAAGTGCATCAGTATCGGTGAAGAGTACAAACTGCTTCTTGTCACAAATCTGAGAGACCGATATCAAGTTGAAGTGTTGAAGTGCTTCCACATAGTAGACCTGCTCAAAATTTAGATTTGGAGTCTTTATCGTTCCTTTGCCAGTGATTCTGCCTTCACCTCCACCAAAATAGACCTTGCCTCCATGAAATGGTACAAAGTTAGAGAGAAGACTTTTATTGCCAGTCATGCTCCTGGAGCAACCACTATCAACAATGCCTAGACTAGGATCCTGGTATGGAGTAACCTACAACAACAAGATAATAAAAAATGCAAAAATTAGTGTCTTAAGGGGACCCAAACCTTTTCAGATTTGAGCCTGCCTTGTGGATCATTAGAAGAATGCCAAGAAGATTGATGAGATCCACCATTGTTCCTTGGTTGCCTATGCATCATATGGGTATTATTATTTGACCAGGAACAACCTGCTGAGGGCTTAACAGCAGTTCCCAAATTTCCCAAACCAAAATACGTGTGGTCTAAATGCTGCGGATATATTGGACTAAAATTTTGAAAAAAATTACTGGTTGGTTGGAATCCACTATCTCTCCAATAATCAGACGTGAAAGGAGAGGATACTCTAGAAGTATTAAACATTGGAGCACTAGGATTAAGTCTTCTAGAAGCATAGGAAGCAGCTCCTGGTGAACCAGGAGCTAGAAAAGCATGATTAACAGATGCACGTGTGTCATAATAATCACAATCTTTAATTAAATGAAAGGAACTGCCACAAACAAAACATGTTTTGAAAGACCTTTTATTAGAATGAGATTGTTTCATACTGCCTACTTTATTACACACATTTCTAGGAAAAACATTCTTCCTAGGACTCAATAAACAAGGACCAGACACACTTGACTTGACAGCAACTTTTTCTTCACTCTTCCTAGCACCAGTAGCAGCATGTTCATTCGACTTGGAACTTGTAGGTCTTGACTCTTCACTTGAACCATTAGATGCAGAGTCACCAGCTTTGTCACTGAAAGTACATGAGACAAAGTCATTAGTATTAATAGAACTTGTTGGGGACTCAAGCATCTATGATCCATCCGAGTCATTATGCCATGAGGTGGGCATAAAAGTTCCAGTAAGAGGAGGAGGGACAGCATGCATTTCTGCTGCTGGTTTAAACCTATTGTAACTAGGTTTGCCCTCATCCTCTTTGTCGGCATCAAAGACACTTGAGAAAGATAAATCAAATACATCTTCAGAATCAATATATTTTTCAAATCCTAAACCTCTTTTAGTTCTGCCAGACATGCTACTATCAATTAATTTTGAAAGATTTTTAGGTGCCTTTTGCCATTTGTCAAATCTTAACATTGTAGCATCTAATTTAGCTTGCATCTCCTCTTTTTCTTTGATACTGGCATCTCTTTCAGTTTCTGTATATTTAAGCATATTTGTAGTGTTTTCTAAATCAATGCTTAGTATCCTGATTTTATCCTCATACGTACGTTGTGTATCTTGTAACCACCTCTTTTGTTGTTCCAATGTGTTTAATGAAGCCTTATAGGCTTGTACCTCTAAAAAATACTTATCATTTACTTCATTAAATTGGGACAACAATTCTGTGTATTTATCATGACAACCAAGAGGACAATGTTGTACCTGAGGTGAGATGCCCATAAGAGCAAACTCGTCTGCTTCTTCTGCATCAGAGAGATTCCCAGCAATCATTGCTAACACGTCAGTCGAGGATTCAGCTGATTCCAGAGTAGAAGCCTGATGATCATTCCAGTTGACCATAGAGTCAACAGATACCAATGCCTTCCTGTCATCTTTAACCTCCTGAACCTTGAAAGCGGAGTACCTGCTCTTCTCCTGATCATTCTTGCTAGGGCACTCCCTTGCAAAGTGACCCTGTTGCTGGCAGTTATAGCATCGTACCTTGCTTCTATCGAATCTTGCTGGCTCCCTAGGGTTGTAATTAAATTTCCTTCCTGCTTTCTTCTCAAACTTGTGAACCCTAAGAGTAAGCATGGCCATCTGCCATTTAAGATCCATCTCATCCAGATCAAGTTTATCGACCTGTTTGAAGTCATCAAAAGCAAGTTGTTGTTCAGCATTAACATCAGCCACAAAAGAATGAAGAACAGCTTCTACCATACTACCAGACTTGGCAGTAGGATCAGGAGCAGAGGTATGCTGAGTAGTATGCTGAGAGGAGACAGTATTGCTTGGGCTACTTGCATATGACATGGGACTAGATGCCATAGAACTCACAAAGGCTGAATTAGCAGGGGTGGGAAAAGAGTCACTAGGATATGTACATGGGGTTCGAATGTTCTGAGCCTATGAAACAGATCATCAAAGGTGAGATAGTCAAGCCCACCTTTGGCTTTGAGTGAGATCACCACCTGGTTCCATGAGTAGGGTAAGGCTTTAAGAAACCTTGAATTAATGTCACCATCATCAGGTTTTGACCGAAGTTGATTCAATTGGCTCAAGATCTTCTGGAACCTATCATACCCTTGATTTAGACCTTCAGTTTCTGAGATTTTGAATTCGGTAAATTCATCTCTCAGCATGGACCTTCGCATTTTCTTTGACTCCTCATTCCCGCCAAACCTTGCTTTTATGCCATTCCAGATCTCTCTGGCATCATCCAAATGGTAGAAGTCACCCATGTGATATTCAGGAAGAGATTGAAGCAAAATTGTTTTTGCTTTTACCTCCTTCTGAATAGCTATGATTTCCTCATGAGATTTAGGGTCAAGAAGAGTAATATTACCGTTCTTGTCTCATCCAGTAAGCTTCCTGCTGTTTCCATTCAGAATGATCTTCCAAAGATCTTGATCAGTGTTGGTGATCCACCATTCCATCTTCATTGCCCAGTTATCATATTCACCCTTCTTCAGAAGAGGGAATTTTCCATTCGTGTTGGAGACCGTAGCCAGGATCTGCTGAGGTTGCACAATTTTGGGAGTGCTTTCTTCTCCTGTTTGAGTAGAAGTTGAGGCAGACATGATAAACAGATTGTGAGTAATAAGAGAACTTGATTCTTCTTGTATAGAGACCCTTCCAGGCTCTGATACCACTTGTTGGGTCTACTAGATGTAGATCTTGCAGCCTGTCAGGACCGGTGAATGACTTCTGTAATCACAAGTCAAATCACAAAGAGACTCTATACACAATATGAATGTAGAATATAAATATAATCAAGAGAAACAGAATAACTATAAAGACTTGATCCTTTCTAAGGATTTCTAATATTGATAATGACTAGAACTACGTTTTGTGAAGGTGTGTGTAACCCTTCTGCCTAAGGTTCCTTTTATACTACAAGGAAACCCTAATACATCATCAAAGAAAACGTGTAAAACTGATATGCATATCCTTTCCTAACATATCTCATGCATATCCTAACAGAATATTAAGTAAATAATAATAAAGTTTGACGTCGACTAGGACCAGGAGCAGGACTTGCTCCTACGACGACTAGGACCAGGAGGAACTACATACCTCCTAGTCTACCTATTACATATAACTATTACAATGGTCCTAACATAGTGGGTTTTAATTCACATTTTATACTATTTTTATTTGAGTGCTTATATAATACTATTATACTTTAATTTCCAAAATCTGATTTTTACTTTCATGTTCACCAAAACAGCCATATCTAGAGTTCTATATAGAGATAGAAGCTCGAATTTTTATGCCATAAACTACATGATATGTGCTCCATTTAACTCTACTATAGCTACTGTTGAATCAGCTTCTAAGTATTTTCTAAAAATCGTCCAAAACAGTGAACTCAGATTTGTACTCTAAACTTGTTTTGATTATATCTCACTCATCCTATTGATTCCATTGCATGGAAAACTCTCACATGTGCACAAGACATATTACTTACTGTATATCCATTAATCTATGCTATTTTATCAGTTCATCACATGGTTCTTTACTGTTTTATACAGCCATCATTTTTAAGCATGATTTTAACCTTTTTACATATAGTTTTTCATCTTTTTACCCATGATTATCAACACCAAATCCCCACACAATACTTTTATCATCATATAATCATCATATACATATACAATAGGAAATAAAATACATGATTACATAATCAAAATAACAAGAGGATGGGGAGAACAATCTTTATACCACCATGATGATGTAGGTTATGATCAAGACATGGATTTTGATGGAGAAACTTGTGATAAATCAAGACCATCTTCAAGTCCACCAATCTTTATGAACTCCTTGTGGAAAATCAGCCCCAAGACTCCATAGAAACTCCTCCTTGGATGTTAAAATCACCACCAATCAATAGGGCTTCAAAAGGGCTTCAACTTATGTATGAATAACATGGGATTTTGTGGTTAATTTTGTATGAATGGGGTGTTTGATGATGATGGTGGGACGGCAAGATGAGGGAGAGTGGAGAGAAAATGGTGGTATGCATGTTGTGTGTGTGGGAAGTGGTTTAGCTAACATGGTTTTGTTGGTGGAAGGCTTACATTGTAAGCTTAACTTACATGTGTAAGTTTTAAGCTAACACTTTGACACATCAAGTGGTGTGTTGTAGTGTTGTGGCCGGTTATAGTGGGGGTGGGACAAGTGTCCCACTTGTCTCATCCCCATTTATTTACGGGTACTCCTCGATTCTAGTTTCCTCGATTTGCGTGCCCTCGGGTCGTTTTACGAAAAACGTTTTTGTAAATTATGAATCAACGGCACAAAACGAATCTAATAAAAATTGTCTCATCAAAAACGGAGTTCGAAAACGTAAATACGTAATCCTAGGGTTTCCGGTTTAGTCGTAAAGGACGTTAAAATAAAATCGTAAGTCCTAATCTCTTCTCGTAAATTTGTGAGTTTATGAACCAACTCAAAATTAAAATCCCAAAATAATATTTACGGATAAATTTATTTTCTGAAATGTCGGACTGTCACCAAAACGGTATATGTAAACGTAAGCACGTACGTTGAATCCTCCGGTTTAGACGTAGTCGATGCTACTTCAAGACGTAAATCCAAATTACTTCCCAAAAATAAGTGAGTTCATAATATAACATTAAAATAATGTTTTTAAATAATATTTGAGAATAAAATATCAATCATAAATTGACGGATTGTCACACTAGCGACATGTGCAAAAACCTATTCATAGTCAGTACCTTCTTCTTGTGTATAACCTTGAGCAACCAGTCTTGCCTTGTTTCTTATCACAATACATCTATCATCTCTTTTGTTTCTTAGAACCCAACGTGATCCAATTGGTCTCACATGCTCGGGACAGTCGACAATCTCCCAAACATCCTGTATAGAAAATTGATGAAACTCATCTTACATTTCTTCAACCCAACTTGGTTCTTGAAGAGCATCAAAAATCTTCTTGGGCTCATTCTGTGATAGAAAACAGTCAAATAAACATTCTTATACTAAAGGGGTATCATCCTTTTTGTGAATGTTGGCAATGAATCCTCCTTTAGTATTTTTCTTTCTTCTTGTTTGAACTAGTGAATTGATGGAACCAATTATCTGGGTAGGAGGGTGAATTTTAGACACTTTAGTAATAATTCCTCCCCTAAACAATGTATTGTCATGAACTGTAGATTCCAAGGTACCATTATCCCCGTAATCATGATTTTCATACCCACTTGAACTAGGAGACATGCTGTCAGCATTCTGATTGATGGCGTTGACACCTTTATTGGGTATGGAATTTTCAAAAAGTTCAAGAACTTCCTTGTCAGCGGATGAAAGCAACGTGTTAGCGGCTGGATCAGGTGTGTCAGCGGCTGAACTACTTTTGTCAGTGGATGGAAAAGATTCACTGACTTGCTCTTCTTGTTGCTTTCTCTCCACTTCTCTCTCAGGTGCAGATGCTTTAAGAAATTCTTCACTCCAAATAGGCAAGTCCACAAAGGAAAACGTAGGAGTGGTCTCATCTGCTTGTGATCCTGTCACTTTAGATACTTGTTTACCTGCATTATCAACAATAGGTGCTTTCGTAATGTTTGGAGAAGTCTCCAAGACATCTGGATTAGTAACAGGCAAATAGTTCATGGATCTAGACAATGGCTCTAAATCAAATAGCCAATCTGGTCCATTCTCAGGATCACTAGGTTTACTCTCCAAGAAGTCAACATGCACTTTTATAACCTTATCCCTCTTGTGGTAAACCCTATACCCTTTGATGTTCATTGAATAACCCATAAAATATCCCTCATCACCTTTTGAGTTAAACTTACCTAGGTTGTCACTAGTATTTAAAATTACTACATGACATCCAAAGGGTCTAAGAAAATCTATATTAGGTTTTCTATTCCAAAAGATCTCATAGGGGGTCTTATTGTGAATTTTGTTGACCAATGCTCTATTCTAAACATAACATGTTGTATTCATAGCCTCAGCCTAAAAAGCAATGGGTAGCTTGGCATCTTCCAACATGGTCCTAGCTTCTTCTATGAGTGTTCTATTTCTTCTCTCAGCAACACCATTTTGTTGAGGAGTTCTAGCAATACTAAACTCCCTAGCAATTCCTTTATCAACACAGAAGGTATCTAGAAGGGTATTTCTAAACTCACCACCATTATCACTTCTAAGAATATTAACTGTAAACCCTGATTTCTTTTCCATTTGAGTAATGAAATTAATTACGGTCTTAGCAGTGTCACTCTTCAAAGCTAAAAATAAAGTCCAAGTAAATCTAGAATAATCATCCGTAATGACAAAACAGAAACATCTACCATTTAAGCTTTCTATATTAGTAGGACCAAATAAGTCCATGTGAAGCAAGTAAAGGGGTTTAGAACTAGAATGCACACTCTTAGACTTAAATGAGGCCTTGTGTTGTTTGCCCTTAAGACATGCAACACAATTATGATCATTATGAAATGCTTATGAAGGCAATCCTCTAACAAGATCATGCCTCACAAGTCTATTCATGTTCTTAAAGTTAATGTGTCCTAACCTTCTGTGCTATAACTTACTCTCATTTGCTGAAGCCTTAGCATATAGACATGATAAGTTATTAGTCATTTTAATCCCTTGTAAGTTGACATTATAAATATCCTTATGTCTAGGTGTTCTAAATTTAATGAACTTATCAGTAGGAATAACAAAATCTTTACTCAACACCAAACATTCTGTGTCAGTAAAGAGAACTTTATTTTTGTTGTCATAAACTTGTGACACATTAAACAAGTTATAATCACTTTCTTTTACCAGGAATACTTCATAAAACCTTAAGGTGTTAGTGATAAGAGTGCCTTTTCTAGAAATAGTCCCAAAACCGCCTCCAAAGTACACTTTATCACCATCTTGAATTGGAGTGAAATTGGTCAAATAGTCCTCCTTTCCTTTAATGTGCATTGAGCATCCACTATCCCAATATCCGTGATCATTAACCTGCTTTGGAATGACCTGCACATAAAGAAAACAAATTAGTTTTCTTTGGGAACCCAAGCCTTGGTAGACTTGGATCCATTTGGTTGTTCACCAAGAATGGCCTTATTCCTTGTAACAACCCCCTGTTCATCTCTTTGAACCTTAAACACCCAATTAGTTCCAACAGTCTTTTCAAGATATTTAAATCTATTACAAGTCATGGAGGCACCATTAAAATTCGGTGATAGATCTTGTTCTAGTCTCCATGATAATTTGGATGATGCCTTAGACCCTTGTCCCTTAGGTTGTAAATACCTATTATTACTAGGTCTAACATAAGGTCTGGCAGCTGAAAGTCGTTGAATTTTCATACCAAACCTAAATTTGTCAGCGGCTTGTCTTGCCCTGTCAGTGGATAATTTGTTCCTGTCAGGGGGTGAATTAGGGTTTGCTACAAGAACCCAATGTTTGTTAGACCAGGTGTTTGTCTTTTGGAAGGGTCTTTGGCCTTGGGTATTAGCTGCCTTAGAGAAGTATGGAGCTGGTCTAGTGGCATGTGGTCTAGTGTAGACATAAGGCTAATTGTTGACATTGGATGACCTATTATCAGCAGCTGGTTTGTGTCCCCTGACACATTTATAGGTCAGATGAGAGAAGATCCCACATGTGTAGCAAGCCTTTCTAGACATAACCTTATGTCTAGGTTGATAAAACCATGTCCTATTAACACTAGCTTGACTCTTTGGTGATCTAGGTTTCCTATACATTTCAGCATACTTAACACTAGACCTGCTAGTATTTGTTGAACCAAGATCAACAAAAACTTTGTTGATTTCAAGTTTAAAAAGTTCAACACCATCATTTACCAATTCATTCATCAAAACTTTATATCTGGTGAAAGTTTGAGTAAGGGTTTCCCTTTCTTTGTTTTTGAAAGTGTTGTACTGAAACTTTAAGTCCATTACCCTTATTTCCTTCACATCAGAGGGTCCCTCATGATACAATATAAGGTCCTCCCATGTATATTTAGTTGTTTTACTGTGACAATCCGTCAATTTATGGTTGATATTTTATTCTCGAATATTATTTAAAAACATTATTTTAATGTTACAATATGAACTCACTTATTTTTGGGAAGAAATTTGGATTTACGTCTTGGAGTAGCATCGACTACGTCTAAACCGGAGGATTCAACGTTACGTGCTTACGTTTACATACACCGTCTTTGGTGACAGTCCGACATTTTAGAAAATAAATTTGTCCATGAATATTATTTTGGAGTTTTAAATTTGTGTTGGTTCATAAACTCACAAATTTACGAGAAGAGATTAGGACTTACGATTTTATTTTAACGTCCTTTACGACTAAACCGGAAACCTTAGGATTACGTATTTACGTTTTTGAACTCCGTTTTTGATGAGACAATTTTTATTGGATTCGTTTTGTGACGTTGATTCATAATTTATAAAAACGTTTTTCGTAAAACGACCCGAGGGCACGCAAATCGAAGAAACTAGAATCGAGGAGTACCCGTAAATAAATGGGGATGAGACAAGTGGGACACTTGTCCCACCCCCAAAACCGGCCAACACTTAGCTAATACACATTGTATGAGGTGTCAAGGTGTTAGCTTAACACTTACATGTGTAAGCTAAGCTTACTTTGTAAGCATTCCACCACAACAAAAACTAGCTACCCAAAACCACTTCTTCATTTTATACATGCAATACCACACCAATTTTCTCTCATCTCCCTCAAAGATTTCGTCCCATATTGCCCCTTAAACACCAAATTTGATCAAAAACAACCATGAAATCCTATGTTATACTTGCATATGTTGAAGCCCTTTTGAAACCCTATTGATTAGTGGTCCTTATAACATCCAAGGAGGAGTTTTCATGGAGTAGTAGGGCTGATTTTCCACAAGTTTTCTATGAAGAATGGTGGTCATGAAGGTGGTCTTGGTGCATCATAAGTTTCTCCATCAAATTCCATGTTTTCATCACAACCAACATCAACTTGCTGGTATAAAGATTGTCCTCCTCAACTTCTTGTTATTTTAATTATGTAAACATGTATTTTATTTCCTATTGTATATGTATATGATGATTATATGATGATAAAAATGTTATGTGGGGATTTGTTGTTGATAATCATGGATAAAAAGGTGAAAAACCATAAGAAACAAGGTTAAAATCTTGGTTAAATTTGATGGTTGTATAAAACAGTAAAGAAGTAAGTCATAAACTGATAAAATGATGAAGTGGAATAGATTTACAGTAAGCTATGGGTCTTGTACACATGTGAGAGTTGGCCATGCAATGGAATCAAAATAATGAGTGAGATATGATCAAAACAAGTTTAGGGTATAAATCTGAAGTTACTGTTTTGGACGATTTTTAGAAAATACTTAAAGGATGATTCAACAGTAGCTATAGAAGAGTTAAATGTATCACATATAATGTAGTTTATGTGATAAAAATTTGAGCTTCTATCACCATGTAGAACTCAAGATATGGCAGTTTTGGTGAAGATGAAGTTAAAAATCAGATTTTTGGAAATTAAAGAATAATACTATTATATAAGCACTCACATTTTAATATATAAAATGTAAAATAAAAACCCACTAACTTATAAAACTTATTTATATAAATATATATATAAGGTTAATCAAATGGATAAATTATATAAATGGTGGTGAAATAATGTTTATAAGTAATAAAAACTATAAACATGATTTTTACGACTTTTTCGGCTATTGCCGTAAAATTAACGTTTTTGTTAAATAAAACATAGATGGTTGGACCCGTCTAATGAAAACTTTATAAAACTTATATACTGATATATAGACATGTATAACAAGTAAAAACCGATAAAACCCGAACTATAGGGCATACGAACATTAACAAGTTAAATAAACATATTGGACTAATAAATGGACTAAAGAGGATAAAAACTTGTAAAAAGAATCTATTGGGCTTAACCCATTTAGGCCCAACTTGGAAAGTATACATACTGATAATATAGGTACAAAATGGATTAAAATAAGTTAAATAACTTATAATAAGCTTATTAGACTTAAGACACGTAAACGGGTAAAACTAGTAAACTAATATAAAAGTTATCGACATATAACACTAAAAGGAGTAAACAAGAATATGTAAACCCACTTGATCATCATATATATATAATCATCATATGTATACATAATTGGTATTTTTATAAAGTCATTGGACATGAGTCTAAGACCGAGTATTATTTGTCTAGGTTTCCGTGATTGAAGCACGTACCGTACGTCCGAATTGCCGATAACCCGCCTTCCCACATCAACGTGAGTTCATAGCCTCGCACTCTTTTAAATGTTTTATAAATGCTTTATAAACCCGCGAGGGAGATAACATGTTAGTTTTTATAAAAGTTTGGACACCATTTGTCCCGATTGTTTGTTTATTGATTTTGGACCCGAATGATTGAATGACCCGATTGTATGACCTGATAAATGATTAATGGACCCGATAGATGAAATAAAATGGATTATTAAAGTTAGGTTATGTCACAAAAAGTCCCATTAGCATGAATTGTGAACTACCGGGAGTTGGTAGACGCTTATGCATTTATTAGTACTATTTGGGGACGATCACCCCAGTTCGCGCCTTGACGGTTGATCCCCGTCGTGCCACATTGATTGGTAAGCGAATTAATGTATGAGAAGATTTCCATAGCGTGACCTTTGTGACGACACGCTACTTTAGATGGGCAAAATTGGTATCGGGTTAGCTACCCGTTGTTGGTTTAGTAAGGTAACAATGTCATGCGGCTTATAATAATCCAAATCACCGAAATACTATTAGACGCTTCGAATTACGATGTATTGCCTGACTAGCAATACAGGGTCATACCATTGATATTATGTTTGTGTTTTGGTTTTCAAAACCATATTCATATAACGGTTTTTATTTTCATACAACGTTATAAGACGTATTGTATGATTGTTTTTACGACATTGGTTCGTATAATGATTTTTAATGCAAATGCCTATATTATGATTTTCGATAAGGATTTATATAAAATGACTTTGGCTATTTTATGGCCTATTACAAAGATTTGTATAAAATGATTTTGGCTATTTTATGGCCTATTACAAAGATTTGTATAAAATGATTTTGGCTATTTTACGGCCTATTACAATGATTTGTACGAATTGATTTTTGGTACTAATTTTATACCAAAGTTATATTGATGAAATTTATTAAACTCTATGAATTCACTCGGCGTTATCGCTCACCCTTTTCTTTTAACATGTTTTATCTCAGGTACTTGAAGGTAATTCTCGGGAAGACGACAAGAATTCATGGCCCGTACTTAAACAATATTTTCCATTCAAATACTTTGTAAAACTTTGTATGAAATATAATGACTTGGGACCGATGTAACTTTGATATTTATGAATGGAAATGATTTATTATTAAACGACGCGATTTTTATGCGTTGTCTATGATGTGAGTAATGTGCTATCCCGTAACACCAACTAGTCTTCCGCTGTACTGAGTTGTATAAATTTGGGGGTGTTACAGTTTGGTACCAGAGCTCTCGTTATAGAGAACGAAAGATTTTTAAAATCAAAGGTTTTGAATAAAACATTTTAAAATCTTTTTACTAAAAACATTTTTCTAAAATGTCTAAAAATCTTTTGACTATAACGGTGCCGAAGAATTCCCGAGTTACCGACAAGGCCAAGACTGAGAAGTGTTATTTTAATATATATATAACTTGGATTATATATATATGATGTAATTTTATTACATGATTGTTTGATGATTATTTTGATTTTTATACGAGGTATTTATACGACGTAGATTGTCACAAGTAACCCTAAATCCCCTAGTAAATTAATCGAAGCTATTCTCGTAGGAATTCTAGCTATCCTAGATCTAAACCAAGTTGTGGATATTTATGATCCCAACAAATGGTTGATATTCGTAGAAATGTAGATAGTAGTTGATTGTGATATTGAAAAAGAATTGGTGAGATTAAATCTGATATCGATGTAATGACGATCTTTCTTATAGAGTGGAGTTTGACAAAACGTCACCACCTAGAAAGATGTCATCTGATTCGTTGTCATCCAATTCTTAAATTGAAATCGAAAGGGTGAATGTTGCACTTGAGGCTGTTATTGGAACCATTACCCAAAAAGCCTCATGCCACTAATACCTTTCCGAGAAGTCTAGTTGAATGATCAAGTCATTTCATATTAATGACTCATTTGATAATTGTTGTTGTAAGAGCTAATAGGATTGGAAATTAAGTGTTGATTCATATTGAGATTGTATTCCCTTTACAAGGCCGAAGAATAAGGTTGTAATTATTGGAATATGAGGTAGGATATTGAATTGAGTATAAAATTGGTTGAAACTTGAATGAAGTAAAAATTTAACATGTATGGAATACGGGATTGTTAATACTAGTCGTTAAGTTTTGTAATTGAATTATAAGGTTTTAATTGATTGTTAGTTTGTGTTAATGGTTGTTCCTAGGCTATTGTCCACTAATGAGGATGCCCAGTGTCCAAGAAATAAATTGAAGAAATCTTCTTCTGAATTGAGACCGATGGATCTTCCGGGACATGTGGAACACCTAATGACTCTTGTAGATTAGTATTCATTGTGGTATCTTTTAAAAATAATCCCTAACTTAACTGAGACATCAGTTGGTAGGATGAGTTCTGAGAATTGTATGACATAGTGACAGTTAATGTGTTACGGTACAATTTTGACTTGTTTGTGATTAATGAAAAGACTAGCTTTGATTGCTAAATCCTACATGTATCGATATTATCTATCCTTTATTTCTATATCCTAATGTTCGCATTAGTGATGCAACCATTGAACAAGTACTCATCTTGATTTGAGTTACGTTGTGGATTATTCTTTTGAGTGTCATCGAGATCATGAACCTCATGATTAATTGGCTAAGCTCATTTCCTATCATATTGTAGTTAGTTCTTGGTGAACAACTCTTCGTCACTCTTTTGCAGATCACTCATTGTTTTTATAAGTTAAAACAGTATTCTTTGAGAAAATTTAATTTTCATCACTATAAGGATTATTCAAAGTGAAGATTTATAAGTGATTGATATCAAAATGAAGTTGTTTAAGAAACGTTTTGGAAAACTTAATTGTTTTCATGATAAAGAAAATCTTTGTAAATTTATTTTTGATTCTTATTTAAGAATTAAGCATGAAAATGTTTTTATTATAAACATGATGATAAAATTTTGACGAACTGAGTATTGC
The DNA here is from genome assembly GCA_025667525.1 of Glebionis coronaria. Lineage (NCBI taxonomy): Eukaryota > Viridiplantae > Streptophyta > Magnoliopsida > Asterales > Asteraceae > Glebionis > Glebionis coronaria. The sequence goes on along the minus strand of CM046879.1, from coordinate 16,980,031 downwards.
ATCGTTAATCTTGAAATTGTATATAGTTGCGCGCCTACATACAATTTGGAATGGACTATGCAAGACTGATTAGTAGTCACCATAAAACAAATGAATAAACACTACACTTTCTTTAAAGATTGTGAAAGATTAAATTTTATGAGATCTGCAAGAAGTGAAAAATAGGGACATAGTGTTAGGGACACCTACATATGTGCCTGTAAAATCTATTCTTCTGAGTCGAATTTACTCATCTGTGGAAATTGTCTTATTTGACAATTGACAATTCTTTCTTGTCCAATTCTCCCGTAGTGAGATTCTTAGGAAAAGTATATGATTACCGAGTGTTGATACCCGACTGGATGTATTGACGTTCTTATCATTTGATTTCATTTGAATGACCTGGGTAACGATCCGAGGAGCTTTCGAATGCGTACTCAAATTATGAAAACATGGAATATATTCATACTCATTAAATGTTTTCGTTTGCGTCTGATTTGAAATTTTGTCGCGTAGATTATGCGTTGACCTTACCCTTTAGATGATAGTTGTGTCTCCATATATCCTTGAAATTGTGAAGGATTATGAATTATTATTAGTCTTTTGAGAAGTTCACATCTTATCGATGGCAATGCAACTGGAAAGTTGATAGTGCCCGTAGAATGGACTGAATGATTATGACATGACGACATTGTCTTAATTGATGGGAACTCGAATAGAATTCCCCCTAAATGATAAGATGTTGATTATCAAAAGTGATCTAAATAATTCTTGGTGGATGACCATATCCTGTATTAAGACTTGAAATATTACCATGAATGGTTGTGAATTAGTTATAGATATTATAATCTAGAGGAACCTAATATGTATTTATTAAAAGATGTTTATCTTATCTGAAGCTTTAGTAAGTATTTGTTGGTGAATTGCCTAGAATTTCGCCATTAAGGCAAGTTGAATTTGGTATTGATTATATTCTCGGTGTTGCACCTGTGCCTTGTGCACTGTACGTCAGCACCATCTGAATTAAAGGAATTACCGTACAACTGAGAAAGTTGTCGGAGAAAGATTTTATTATACCAAGCCTGTCATCCTGAAGAGCTATGGTGTTATCTTTCCTTATATTTATAGATTACTGTGACTGAGTAAATTGACAATCGAAAACGATATCCATAACTCGAAATGGAAGAATTGTTCGATCATTTACAAGGTTCTAGCAAATTTGATCCATAGCATGGTTATCATCAACTTCGCATCTGCGAAAGAGATTATCTATTCCAATCACTACATCCAGAACTTGTAATAAACGTTATGAGTTTCACGTGATGTCGTTTGGATTAACTAATACACATGTAGCATTCATAAATTTGGTGAATCACGTGTGTAGGCTGTAATTTGATAAATTCATGCTCGTGATCATTAAGGACTATATGTTTGTTTATAAGAATAAGAATGAGTTAATAATTATTTATAGACTGCCCTGAATTGGCCGAACAGTGTAAACCTGAACCTTGAATAATTAACACGTGATTAAAGACTTGAACCTTTACATGATTAGACTATGTGATTAAAAGGATAATGGAATATAAATTGACTCTTCAAAAATTAAGAGCCCTTTTAAGACTTTTGGATTTTACCAAAAAGAAATGGAAATATGTTTTAAAAAATGTTTTAACAAAGGATTTTCAAAGGGATTATTCCCTTATACACAAACCATTTAACTAAACTTCTGTTTAGGGGTAAATGTTTGTGTATACCTCAAGACAACTTAAGAAGGATTGAATAAATCATTTAAACCATGACTTGAAATTTGAAACGATACATTTTTCTTTTCAAACTAAGAAAACTTTGACCAAAGTATAACCAAAGATTTTTCAAAACATTTACGAATCTTATTAATTATTTTCGATAAATCAATCAAAAATCTTGTTAATTAAATTCAAATTTATTTTTGAACATTTTATATAATTGGTCGAACTAAGAAATTTAAAAACTTTTACGTTTACATTTCATAAAAATTGAAAATTTAATATTTAATTGATTAAAATAATTATCGACGCTTTAGACGTCGGAGTGAGTAAAACAGATAAAGATAAAAGTGAAGACGAAAACTAAAACATAGAAGATATAAAGAAAGAATTTTGAATAAATACGATTGTGATATTTATTTCATTAGAAAGGTGAACGTAATTACTGACGCATAATATAGAAAGAATATCTGAGTAAATTATGGACATGATAATTATATCATCATGAGAAGTGAATATAGATACCGACGCATTATGTAAAAAGGATAAAGAACCAATTAGGATATATTTCTTAATAATGAAGGTGCAAAATAAATTGCCGAACAATTTAAATATAAACGATGTTTGTAAGAAGGAATAATATAGATTATAAAAGAGGTTCGCGGCTAATGTGAACCATTAGAATTGAGAAGCCGATAGCATTAAATGTTTTAAAGGCCACTTATGGTTGCCTAAATACGGAGATTGTAAGATATAGTTATGTTGGAATTTGTAAGTATAAGTATTCTATTTATGTCATTGATGACTAAAAGTATCTTTGACTGAAGAAGTTGTACTGATGACGAATTACGAAGGCAGACATCGCCTCATACATTAGTAAACGTCTAGCTATTGCAAAGGTCATCATCTGAATCTGATTCGATTTGGGTCATCGTCGACAGACTGACCAAATCTGCTAATATCATTCCCGTTAATGGTAAATGCAAAAGAGTTATGTAAACATAGCATGCCTGTATCGATCATCTATGTCAAGATCCTCGCTTCGCATCGAATTTCTAGAGATTTGCTCAGAAATCATTGAGAACGAACCTTGATGAGAGTACTATGTACCATACCAAATCGAAGAGACGAGGTAAAGTAACGATACAAAGTAATATAAGTGCTATTTGGTAATAGACCGTATAATCGTTTTCCTTTGGAGAGATTATCATTGATAATCATCGTGTTAGGATTGAGATCGAATCTTGCTAGGATCTAAATATTGGAGCATCTGTAAGCAAGAGTTAAGATGAAGACATCCGACATACACCCATTGTGAGTTGGACATGTCTTTTAGATTTAAGGTTTCCTATGATAGCGAACCTATCCTTGCAAAATACCCGACCCGCGAGATCTGAAATGATTGTTGAAATTAGGATTTGATTATTAACTGCCGATAGTGGGCAAGAGGTTACGTGAATGTGAAATGTAGACCTTGAAGTGCCAAATGGGTAGCGAAGTTATGCCACAATTTTTAACCTTGGAAAAAAATGAATTCATGATCTGACAAATCATGGGATATAAGTCCCCGTTATATGGGACCATTGAGATGATATAAAAGATTGGTTTGAAAGGCATATAAGCTGGATCTACCCTAGAACTTCAAAGACTGCGTGAATTATGTTTCGTATATCGAACTTGATGGAATATCTATCAAGTGAGAATCTGATTATTCTTAGTAGAGCTTAGATCGGCGAAAAGTTGCATTCATCAGAAACCCGTGAACATCATGGATAGAGAAAGTAAGTCAACATTTAGCCTGATCTTATTCCCGTAGTTATGTTTGATGAAACTCGCGTATTATGATGGATTATACTTGTGAGAAAAGATCGGATGTGGAGGAAATACCCACATGGCTTTAACTCTATAAGAAGCGAGTAGTAAGGTAAGATGATCTTTGAGGACAAAGATCCTGTTTAGGGGTAAATGCTGTGACAATCCGTCAATTTATGGTTGATATTTTATTCTCGAATATTATTTAAAAACATTATTTTAATGTTACAATATGAACTCACTTATTTTTGGGAAGAAATTTGGATTTACGTCTTGGAGTAGCATCGACTACGTCTAAACCGGAGGATTCAACGTTACGTGCTTACGTTTACATACACCGTCTTTGGTGACAGTCCGACATTTTAGAAAATAAATTTGTCCATGAATATTATTTTGGAGTTTTAAATTTGTGTTGGTTCATAAACTCACAAATTTACGAGAAGAGATTAGGACTTACGATTTTATTTTAACGTCCTTTACGACTAAACCGGAAACCTTAGGATTACGTATTTACGTTTTTGAACTCCGTTTTTGATGAGACAATTTTTATTGGATTCGTTTTGTGACGTTGATTCATAATTTATAAAAACGTTTTTCGTAAAACGACCCGAGGGCACGCAAATCGAAGAAACTAGAATCGAGGAGTACCCGTAAATAAATGGGGATGAGACAAGTGGGACACTTGTCCCACCCCCAAAACCGGCCAACACTTAGCTAATACACATTGTATGAGGTGTCAAGGTGTTAGCTTAACACTTACATGTGTAAGCTAAGCTTACTTTGTAAGCATTCCACCACAACAAAAACTAGCTACCCAAAACCACTTCTTCATTTTATACATGCAATACCACACCAATTTTCTCTCATCTCCCTCAAAGATTCCGTCCCATATTGCCCCTTAAACACCAAATTTGATCAAAAACAACCATGAAATCCTATGTTATACTTGCATATGTTGAAGCCCTTTTGAAACCCTATTGATTAGTGGTCCTTATAACATCCAAGGAGGAGTTTTCATGGAGTATTAGGGCTGATTTTCCACAAGTTTTCTATGAAGAATGGTGGTCATGAAGGTGGTCTTGGTGCATCATAAGTTTCTCCATCAAATTCCATGTTTTCATCACAACCAACATCAACTTGGTGGTATAAAGATTGTCCTCCTCAACTTCTTGTTATTTTAATTATGTAAACATGTATTTTATTTCCTATTGTATATGTATATGATGATTATATGATGATAAAAATGTTATGTGGGGATTTGTTGTTGATAATCATGGATAAAAAGGTGAAAAACCATAAGAAACAAGGTTAAAATCTTGGTTAAATTTGATGGCTGTATAAAACAGTAAAGAAGTAAGTCATAAACTGATAAAATGATGAAGTGGAATAGATTTACAGTAAGCTATGGGTCTTGTACACATGTGAGAGTTGGCCATGCAATGGAATCAAAATAATGAGTGAGATATGATCAAAACAAGTTTAGGGTATAAATCTGAAGTTACTGTTTTGGACGATTTTTAGAAAATACTTAAAGGATGATTCAACAGTAGCTATAGAAGAGTTAAATGTATCACATATCATGTAGTTTATGTGATAAAAATTTGAGCTTCTATCACCATGTAGAACTCAAGATATGGCAGTTTTGGTGAAGATGAAGTTAAAAATCAGATTTTTGGAAATTAAAGAATAATACTATTATATAAGCACTCATATTTTAATATATAAAATGTAAAATAAAAACCCACTAACTTATAAAACTTATTTATATAAATATATATATAAGGTTAATCAAATGGATAAATTATATAAATGGTGGTGAAATAATGTTTATAAGTAATAAAAACTATAAACATGATTTTTACGACTTTTTCGGCTATTGCCGTAAAATTAACGTTTTTGTTAAATAAAACTTAGATGGTTGGACCCGTCTAATGAAAACTTTATAAAACTTATATACTGATATATAGACATGTATAACAAGTAAAAACCGATAAAACCCGAACTATAGGGCATACGAACATTAACAAGTTAAATAAACATATTGGACTAATAAATGGACTAAAGAGGATAAAAACTTGTAAAAAGAATCTATTGGGCTTAACCCATTTAGGCCCAACTTGGAAAGTATACATACTGATAATATAGGTACAAAATGGATTAAAATAAGTTAAATAACTTATAATAAGCTTATTAGACTTAAGACACGTAAACGGGTAAAACTAGTAAACTAATATAAAAGTTATCGACATATAACACTAAAAGGAGTAAACAAGAATATGTAAACCCACTTGATCATCATATATATATAATCATCATATGTATACATAATTGGTATTTTTATAAAGTCATTGGACATGAGTCTAAGACCGAGTATTATTTGTCTAGGTTTCCGTGATTGAAGCATGTACCGTACGTCCGAATTGCCGATAACCCGCCTTCCCACATCAACGTGAGTTCATCGCACTCTTTTAAATGTTTTATAAATGCTTTATAAACCCGCGAGGGAGATAACATGTTAGTTTTTATAAAAGTTTGGACACCATTTGTCCCGATTGTTTGTTTATTGATTTTAGACCCGAATGATTGAATGACCCGATTGTATGACCCGATAAATGATTAATGGACCCGATAGATGAAATAAAATGGATTATTAAAGTTAGGTTATGTCACAAAAAGTCCCATTAGCATGAATTGTGAACTACCGGGAGTTGGTAGACGCTTATGCATTTATTAGTACTATTTAGGGACGATCACCCCAGTTCGCGCCTTGACGGTTGATCCCCGTCGTGCCACATTGATTGGTAAGCGAATTAATGTATGAGAAGATTTCCATAGCGTGACCTTTGTGACGACACGCTACTTTAGATGGGCAAAATTGGTATCGGGTTAGCTACCCGTTGTTGGTTTAGTAAGGTAACAATGTCATGCGGCTTATAATAATCCAAATCACCGAAATACTATTAGACGCTTCGAATTACGATGTATTTCCTGACTAGCAATACAGGGTCATACTATTGATATTATGTTTGTGTTTTGGTTTTTAAAACCATATTCATATAACGGTTTTTATTTTCATACAACGTTATAAGACGTATTGTATGATTGTTTTTACGACATTGGTTCGTATAATGATTTTTAAGGCAAATGCCTATATTATGATTTTCGATAAGGATTTATATAAAATGACTTTGGCTATTTTATGGCCTATTACAAAGATTTGTATAAAATGATTTTGGCTATTTTATGGCCTATTACAAAGATTTGTATAAAATGATTTTGGCTATTTTACGGCCTATTACAATGATTTGTACGAATTGATTTTTGGTACTAATTTTATACCAAAGTTATATTGATGAAATTTATTAAACTCTATGAATTCACTCGACGTTATCGCTCACCCTTTTCTTTTAACATGTTTTATCTCAGGTACTTGAAGGTAATTCTCGGGAAGACGACAAGAATTCATGGCCCGCACTTAAACAATATTTTCCATTCAAATACTTTGTAAAACTTTGTATGAAATATAATGACTTGGGACCGATGTAACTTTGATATTTATGAATGGAAATGATTTATTATTAAACAACGCGATTTTTATGCGTTGTCTATGATGTGAGTAATGTGCTATCCCGTAACACCAACTAGTCTTCCGTTGTACTGAGTTGTATAAATTTGGGGGTGTTACATTTACAATTCATAACCGAATTCATTTGGTCATCTGGAAGTACGGACTTGATGAGACTTTTGAGACGCTGATCTAGGTTAGCAGCTTTTCACTCATCAGCAGTCCATTGTACTTCAGGTTTTTTATTGTCCCCAACCATGGGAACAAATGGAACATTTTCAATGATTCCAAGGAATTGGGGTTCGATTCCAACCATGTGGACAAGGAACCTTTTCTTCCAATTAGTGAAATTTGCTACCTCTAGAACAGGAGCAGCATTCAGTTGGCCACCCCTGTACTATAGGGTTTGTGGTATTACTTGAGCCATGTTGGATCTTGATTTGAAAATTTTAAAATAAGCAGTTTAATGAAAATAAGATTTAGCTAATCAAACCGCTCTGATACCACTTTTTGGTCCCGTTTAACTCGTTACTACTTATCAACCTTAAGTAGTAACTCGTTAATAAGATTAAAGTGTGTTGTTTTATCAATTAATAAGAACTAAGAACAAATAAAACAACAATACTAATTAACTTTTCAACGTAAAGACTTTTATTAAAATTCAATAAAGAATCTATAACCCACCTTGTTTGTGGAATAACAAAATGGTTGAATGACAATGTAGGGTGATCTCCTCTACTTAAACTTTCAACCAAAGGTAAGAGTTTAAGTTCCAACCTAAACGTTCATATGCACTTTGGCTATATGGTTTGGTTGGTATTGGGAGAGAAAGTTAATGAAAGATACTTGTCTTTCTCTTGTAATGGTTAACCGTTTCTCTCCCAAGTGCACTCCTTATATAGTCAGTGCAAAAATAGGGTTTACATTTCACATGTTCCCATGCAAGAGTTTATCCAGTTGGTGGTTGATGACCATGCTGGATAAATAGTACAAAGGACTAATAAACTATTCTAAGAAAAGATAAAGGTTGTACTTATAGCTAACTATACAAGCAACCTACTTTGAATTAAAGTAATCTTTTCCCGCCTAATGTAAAACTTCATAATACTGAAGTGTCTTCAGCATTCTAGAGGAGATCGACATCATTTAGTTTGGTATTGTCAAGCCAAATTAAACTAAAATCTCTTCTTCAGGACTTGTTCTTCAGCAACTAGACCGCCTAGTCTTTGAAGCAAAGACTCCTTTGTCTTCTAAGTTCACTGAAAGAGGAAAGCTGAACATCCTTCAGCAAAACATTCTTTAGTAGGAATCTTTGTTCCTCTGGTCATGCTTCAGAAGAGTCACCTTTCTGATGAACATGAAACACTTAGGGGGATTTTATTTTCAAATTCTAGAGTTGCTTCAAGTTTAGTAAATACTGACCTAACAAAAACCCTAAAGATATGTCTGGTATTGGAATGCATGCAAAGGAATATGCTGTTTATCCACCTCCAGCAGGCGAATTCTATGGGGTTCCTATGAGGAAAGATCTTTCTGGAACTGGTATTCCAGAATTCCAAGTGAAAGAATTTATTCCTCAACCACGTGTGCTCACTCCAGTAGAGGAATATAAGAAAAAGGTTGTTGACCTAGAACAATGGAAGAAAGATAACCATATTATTTTTGTCAAGGGTGGACTTCTTAGTGATGAGTCCATTGACCTTAAACCCATTGTTGTGACCAACCCTACTACTAGAAAACCTGTTAATCTTGGCTCACCAACTAAAAGCAAATCTAGTGTTAAATATGCTAAAATGTATAGTAAACCTAGGTCACCATAGAGTCAAGCTAGTGTTAATGGGACAGGTTTTTATCAACCTAGACCTAAGGTTATGTCTAGAAAGGCTTGTTACACATGTGTGAGCTTTTCCCATTTGTCCTATAACTGTAACACCCCATTTGTTAAGATGGAATGCTATAGTAAATTATGGCGTGTCATCAAAGCATGCAAAGTAAATGTCTAAACATTCATGACCATAAAAGGAAATACCGGAATCAAACATCGGTAGTCTAAGTAACTCCTACACAAGCAAATATAAATACTGTAAATGAAAGGACTAAACAATGTCCAAATGATGTAAAGTATGATAAAGTAGGAATAAATGCATAAAGTAATTAAGGCTGGATAGCTTCCATCCGAATGCACATACTCTTGAAATCCTACTTGCGACCTTGGGTACCTGCCGTTTGGTAAAATGAAAAGGTAGACGGCTGAGCATAACGCTCAGTGCACGGATATACAATAAAGCATGGAAAGACATAGAATATGAAAGCATGCAAAGAGCATAAAGCATGAATAGTAGCGGAAATGAATAAGTCCTGGGAAAAACCTAGGCGTATAACATGATTAACTGATTTTAGTTCTGAAAATATAGCTTATATTTACTTATGAAATCTGTATTAGTTTACTATACCAAAAGCCAATATAGGTCATGAGGTCAACAACTGGCATAATACATAGAGGGGTGACCTCGTCATGCAAATAGAGGAGATGCCTCTATTTAATATAGTTTGGGTAGGAGGGATCAGCTCCTTGTGAAGGATGCAAGGCACACACCACATTCACCATGGAATCCTGACTGAAACTGTAACTAGGATGCACCCATACGCCCCACATGATAATAACAATATAATAATGGCCAAATAACTGAAAGGGACGCCACGAGATATCACTTCGCCGTGGTGAAGTCATAACACTAGTGCCTCTAGTGTTATGGTTATGGTACCTCCATAACTAGGTGAAACTGGTCATGCATGTATATGGCTGAGGTAACTAATAACATAAGCATTTAATTTTGTAACTACTGGGAAAACAGTTGGCTACATACGGGAAATCCTAATAAAGGAAGAGATTGTCCTTACTGAAGGACGGGAATCCATACCTTATGTCCAGTAGAAGCTAACGAAAACGATAAAGAAACTACTCCGCCTTGACGGACAATACTACATAAGAATATGGACGTGTATGAGTTGTCTGAATTGCATGTGTTTTACTGGTTCTGAGTGTTCTTAGCTTATTATACTTATTCTGTCATGTTTTACGGTTTACTGTATTAACTTTAGTTATTTTGATGTTCTGCTGTGTATTATTCATGTATTAGCGTATTATAATACTTGTATTGTAATACTAAGTAACTTTCTAAAAATAGGAGGTTTCCTAAAATAGTAAGTTTCCAAAAATAATAAGTTTCCATAATTAGAAAATAAGTTGGATTATAAAGTCAAGTAAAGTTTAATTAGTAAAATACAATTCATGGTTTAATGGTTATAGCTTATTAATTAAATAACTTGGTTAAATTAATAAACTATACTAATAATAATTTAATTAAAAATACATGTTTTAATTAAATTAAGCTAAGTAAAATACTTAGGTTATACATGAAATATTACTTTTAATATTTAAACCTAAGTCATGAATTTAATTAAATTAAATAGCCTAGACAATAATTTAATTAAATAAATTTCTGAATTTTAATAGTTCCTAAACCCGAATCCATGTTTTAAAATTAACCCGAGCTCGTACCCGTGTTCCTTAAATTAGTCGAGCCAAACACCCCTACCAGTGGCTAGACCGGCTGGCCGGTAGCCACTGGTGGCCTTCGGTTCCTACTGTCGAGCCACGGCTGCCACTGCCAGCTCGGTTCCCACTAGTTCACACCGGTTCCCACCGGTAATTACCCAGTTCCTACTGTTTTCACTATAATCCCACCGAGACCCTATTGGTCTCGGTTGACACGCATAACAAACCAACACCATACCCCGACCTTGCGTAGGGTTCCCTTGTGTTGCGACCGAGCCATAAAACCAAACCAAGTCGAGACCATGAGGTCTCGGTGGTGGTGCTGTAGCCACGCTGAGAGCTTTGGCTCTCGGTGTGGGTCTCGGCCGAACAACAAACACCAAAACACCCCGTTTAGTCATGATTTAATTAATCCTGCATGTTTTTACATCTTGTTTTTATGATTAATTAAAATAAGAACATGAATTCTTTAAACAATTAAAAAGAAAGAAGGGTTTTGATTTACCGAACACGTAGAAGAAAAGGTTATGATCAGGAACACGTACACACAAAAATTAAGTAGAAAAAATCATCCGGTTGTCCTTGGTGGTGTCCTATAGCCGGCGGCAAGGAAGGAGGAAGGGAGGCAAGGAGAACTTTTCTGTAAACCTAAAATTATGATTAAGTTTTCCTAGACTTTTGTTTAACATGGATTTAAATTTGGGTCATGGGTCAAGCCCATCTTTCTCCTTTCTTTTGTCTTAGCCGCGGCCTAAAGGGAGCCCACAGGGAAAACCCGTAGCTTTTCCTGAGTTAATTATTTACGTGATCGTTCATGTTTAATTATCGTGAATTTTAATGTCATGTACGTAACACATTTATATTATATACGTAATTACATGTTATTAAATATTGTGACACGTGAATTATATTATAAATGGAAAGTTTTAAATTTATCGTATTTTCGTGTGTTTACTGTTCATGGTATTTTAATGCGGGTTTTACTATAACTGCGTCAGCGGATACAAACAAGCCGCTGACAATAGGCCACCCACTGTCACTCATAAGCCTTTTGTCTACAGTAGACCACAGTCCACTAGACCAGCTCCATTCTTCTCTAAGGAAGCTAATACCCAAGGCCAAAGACCCTTTAAAAAGACCAACACTTGCTCTAACACACAGTGGGTTCGTGTAGCAAACCCTAATTTACCCGCTGACAAGAACATTTCACCTGCTAACAAGGTAAGATAAGTCACTGACAACTCTAGGTTTGGTATGAAAATGCCTCAACTAGCTGTTGTCAGACCTTATGTTAGACCATCTCATACCAGATATTTAAAACCTAAGGGTACAGGGTCTAAGGCATCATCCAACTTATCATGGAGACCAAAACAAGAACAGCCATTGATTTTTAATGGTTTCTCCATGACTTGCAACAGATTTAAATATCTTGAAAATAATGTTGGGTCAAACTGGGTGTTTAGGGCACAAAGGGATGAACAAGGGGTTGTTACAAGAAATAGGTCCATTCTTATTGAATAACCAGATAGATCCAAGTCTACCAAGGCTTGGATCCCAAAGAAAACTAATTTTTTTCTTTATGTTTAGGGCATTCCAAAGCAGGTCAATGATCATCGGTATTGGGATAGTGGATGCTCAAGGCACAAGACAAGAAATGAGGATTACTTGACGAATTTCACTCCTATTAAAGATGGTGATAAAGTTCACTTTGGTGGCGGATATCGGATAATCTATGGTAAAGGCACTCTTATCACTAATAATTTGAGGTTTGATGAAGTTTTCCAGGTAAAAGAACTTGATTATAACTTGTTTAGTATGTCATAAGTTTGTGATAACAAGAATAAAGTTCTCCTTACTAACACAGAATGTTTGGTGTTAAGTAAAGATTTTGAAATACCCGCTGATAAGTTCATTGAGTATACAACACCTAGACATAAGGACATTTATAATGTTAATCTTAAAGGTATTAAAATGAACAACAACTTGTCATGTCTTTATGTCAAGGCTTCAGCAGATGAGAGTAGTTTGTGGAAAAGAAGGTTAGGTCATATTAACTTTAAGAACATCAATAGACTTGTGAGGCATAATCTTGTTAGAGGATTGCCTTCAAAATCATTCCATAATGATCATAACTGTGTTGCATGTCTTAAAGGCAAACAACACAAGGCCTCCTTTAAGTCTAAGAGTGTGTATTCTAGTTATAAACCTCTACACTTTCTTCACATGGACTTATTTGGACCCACTAATATTGAGAGCTTAAATGGTAAATCTTATGGCTTTATCATTACTGATGATCATTTTAGGTTTACTTGGACTTTCTTTTTAGCTCAGAAGAGTGATGCTGCCAAGACTTTAATTAATTTCATTATGCAAATTGAAAAGAAATCAGGGCATGCAGTTAACATTCTTTGAAGTGATAATGGTGGTGAGTTTAGAAATAACCTTCTAGATGCCTTCTGTGTCAATAAAGGAATTACTAGGGAGTTTAGTATAGCTAGAACTCCACAGCAAAATGGTGTAGCTGAGAGAACAAATAGAACACTCATAGAGCAGCTAGGACCACGTTGGCATATGCAAATTTACCCATTGCTTTTTGGGTTGAAGCTGTGAGTACAGCATGTTATGTTCAGAATATGGCCTTGGTCAACAAATCTCACAATAAGACCCCTTATGAGCTGTTTTGGAGTAGGAAGCCGAATATAGACTTTCTTAGACCCTTTGGATGTCATGTAGTTATTTTAAATACTAGTGATAACCTAGGTAAGTTTAATTCAAAAGGTGACGAGGGATATTTTTTTTGGTATTCTATGAACGGCAGGGGGTATAGGGTTTACAACAAGAAATCTAAGCTAATAACAGAAAATGTGCACGTTGACTTCTTGGAGAGTAAACATAGTTATCCTGATAGTGAACCAGATTGGCTATTTGATTTAGAGCCATTGTCTAGATCTATGAATTATTTGCCTGTTACTAATCCAGATATTGTGGAGAAGAATCCAAATATCTTGGAAGCACCTATTGTTGAAAATGTAGGTACACAAGCTAATAAGGTGACAGGATCACAAGTAGATAAGCCCAATCCTTCATTCACCTTTTTAGGAATACCTATATGGAGTGGGGAGTTCATTAAAGCATCTGCTACTGAAAGAGAAGAGGAGAGAAAGAAACAAGTAGATAAAGTTAGTGAATCTATAGCCGCTGACAAACCAATTCAATCCGTTGACAACTCCATTCCAGCCGTTGACACGAATAATTCAGCCGTTGACAGTTGGCTTTCATCCTCGGACAAAGATGTTCTTGAAACTGTTGAAGATTCCATACCCAATCAAGGTGTCAGTGTTATTAACCCAAACACTGACAATATGTCTTCTAGTTCAAGAGGGTATGGAAGCAATGACGATGGTGATATGGGAAACTTGGACTCTACTATTCAAGACAATACATTATTTAGGGGAGGAATTCTTACAAAAGTGGCTAAATTCCATCCTCCTACCCAAATTATTGGTCGAGTTACTTCTCCAGTTCAGACCAGAAGTAAGAAGAATCACCAAGGAGGTTTCATTGCTAATATTAGCAAGAAGGATGATACCCTTTTAGTTCAAGAATGTTTGTTTGCCTGTTTTCTATCACAATCAGAACCCAAGAAGATTTTTGATGCTCTCAAAGAATCAAGATGGGTTGAAGCAATGCAAGATGAGCTTCATCAGTTTGTTATACCGGATGTTTGGGAGTTAGTTGATTGTCCCATCCATGTTAGACCTATTAGAGCACGTTGGGTTGTAAGAAACAAGAAAGATGAAAGAGGCATTGTAATTAGAAACAAGGCAAGATCGGTTGCTCAGGGATACACACAAGAAGAAGGTATTGACTATGAAGAGGTTTTTGCACCTGTTGCTAGGATTGAAGCAATAAGGATTTTCCTAGCCTATGCATCCTGCATGGGTTTCAATGTATACTAAATGGACGTGAAAAGTGCCTTCTTGTATGAGACCATAAAAGAAGAGGTGTATGTTATGAAACCTTCTGGTTTTGAAGATCCAGAGCATCCAGATAAAGTCTATAGAGTTAAGAAGGTAATGTATGGCCTTCATCAAGCCCCTAAAGCATGGTATGGTACTTTATCCACTTATCTAGTGGAAAATGGTTTCAAGAGGAGCACCATAGACTAGACACTCTTTACCAAGAAGAATGGAAAGGATTTTCTACTTGTACAGGTCAATGTTGATGATATCATCTTTGGATCAACAAATCCAAAGATGAGTGAGGAATTCTCCAAGCTCATGACAGATTAATTTTAGATGAGTTATATGGGAGAGATGAACTTCTTTCTAGGTTTACAAGTACAACAGAAAGAAGATGGTATCTTTATCTCTCAAGATAAATATGTAGCTTAAAATTTGAAGAAATTTGGGTTCTCACCTCATGAGAAACGGGTTTACACACCCATGGATAGTGAACACCCCTGGGGAAAGATTGGAAATGGAAAGGAAGTTTATGTCAGGCATTATAGATCAATGATTGGTTCATTGATGTATCTTACAGCTTCTAGGCCTGACATCATTTTGTAGTATGCCCATGTGCACGTTATCAAATGACTCCCAACGAATGTCACCTTTATGTTGTTAAGAGGATCTTTAGGTACCTTAGGTGCTATCCTATCTTGGGATTATGGTATCCTAGAGAGTCTCCATTGGAGCTTATTGGCTATTCAGACAGTGATTATGGTGGTGATAATAGAGATAGGATATCCATGAATGGTGGATATCAATTTCTTGGGAGCAGGCTTATATCTTGGCAATGCAAGAAACAAATGGTGGTGGCCAATTCAACAACTGAGGCTGAGTATGTAGCTGCTACTGCATGTTGTGGACAAGTGCTATGGATTCAAAATCAGTTGTTGGACTGTGGGTACAATCTCATGCATACTAAGATTTTTGTAGATAATAACAGTACATTATGTATAATTAAGAATCGTGTACATCATTCTAAAACCAAGCACATAGAAATTAGGCATCATTTTATAAGGGATTGTTTTGAAAAACGTTTAATTCATCCAGATAAAATAGACATAGAGAATAATGTGTCTGATCTTTTATCCAAACCTTTTGATGTTGGGAGATTTCAGTACTTGGTGGCAAGTATTGGAATGATCAATCCATAAAATATTCGGTTTTGAAATTGATGTAAAGTATGTACAGGATGTGTGTTGTTATTAGTCTTTGTAAAGTATTAGATTTTTCCACTATATTTTCTATCCGCTGACAGAGGCATTCTATCCGCTGACAAGTGGAAAGAAGCCGCTAACAACACATGTTAGTTTTTGTGGTTTTCATCTAATCGTGCAGGCATATTGAGCATTGTAAAATTGGATACATAGTTGCTTATGGACTTCAAGAATGTGAAAAAGGTTTATTTATGATGGTTGGAATGTTTACATTCCTATCTTGAAATAAAAATTTGTCATATAAAAATTTTACATCTTTGTAAGCATAGTTTAAGGGGAGGTTTAGGAAACCTTTAGGCTTTTGGGTATTCTTAGAATGATCTTATCACAATTCTAGATTGTGTCCACTGGTGACTGGGGGTTAGAAATCATGAAGACTTTTCTTTTTACAGATTGTTGGAATTTCTAAACCTTGAGGCACTGTAGCATGTAAAGTTTACGTAACTATGCATGCTGCCAAGACTTTTTGACCTAGATTTGAAATTGGTCGGTTGGGAGACTTGGTGTAGATTAAAATTGGGCTTACCTGAGAGTTACAAAGCGTTTATACGAGATAGCTTCACTCTTAAGGACTTTGTTAACAAGCGACACTTGAGGAAAATTATGTCTATCTTGCTTATGCAAGTGTGTATGATTGGACGGTGCTTGCCAAATTCAATCATTTTAAGAGGAAAAGTTATATTCTTTAGGATTAAACTTCTTTGTTAAGGTCTTTTTATTTTTAATTATTTTTATTTTTACCCTTTGACAATTAATGTTGTATCCGCTGATAAACACATTTTAGACGCTGACATGGCCAAATTTACATGCTGATAAATATAGCCGTTACCGCTGACAAAAAGTTTGACCGTTGAAAAACACTGGGTCCCACCTAGTTTTTACTTTTGCGATATTTTGTGCCGTAATTTTATAGAGTTGGTAATTTCTTTTAAAACAAAGAGATAAGTTATCTTTTTTCAAGGATTTTCATCATTAACTTTTGCAAAAATTTCTTACCTCTTTTTCAACCAATACTAGCCTATTTTACCTCCTATATAAACGGCCCACTATTTTTAAACAGGGTAACTTGCATATGTGTCTATCTTTCTCCATAACTAAAATTCTCCATTTTCTTAAGCTTTTTCAAACATTTCAAATGGCTCTAAAGTTTAAACCTAATGATGCTACATTGGGATTCAGGGATCAGCATAACATGACGCATATCTACATGCTGACAATGAACTTCATCCCCAATATACACAGATGATTGAGTATCTGTTGGCTTCCAACATAAGGTATGCTTTAACTCATGCTCCTCTCATCCCTCCCACACACATCAAACAGTTTTGGAACACTGCTAGTTCTGAAATAGTTGATGGAGTGGTTACAGTCACAGGCTTAGTTCATGGACTTCATGGGTGGTCACAGAGGCACTTATTCGTCAAGCCTTACAACTTGATGATGCTAATGGTGTGGTCTCCCTTCCCATTGATGAGCTAGAAGAAGGACTTCGAGGCTTGGGGTATGTTTTGCCCCCTATTGGGCACATTAATAAGTATTCAAAAGGCAATTTCCCCCATCCTGGAAGTTCTTGATACATGCCCTCCTACAATGTCTTAGTCCCAAATGTTCTTCATTCAATGAAATCAATCGTTCAATCGGGAGTGCTCTTATGTGTTTAGAAAATGGGTAAAAATATAATTTTTCAAGGATGATTTTTGAGGGCATGTTGCACAATAAGGGTAACAAGATGACACTTGCTTACCCTAGGTTTTTAAAAATGGTTTTTGATCTACAAGGATATTATCGTAGGGATCATGACAATTTTTATAAGATCCCTACTCAAAAGAAAAAGCTTTTCTTGAGCATGAACACTGCACCATTCAGAGAATTACCCTTGACCCCACCTATGTTAGCTGTTATTGAAGCAGCTTTATACCCTCCACCACCACCATCCCCACAACCTGAACCTGCACAACCACCATCATCCCCACATCCTGTTGTACATATGAAAATTGACCCTCAGCCGTCAGCCGCTGACACTCATGTTTCAGCCGCTGACACAACCAATTTACCCCCTGACACGTCTGCCCCTATTCCACTTCCTCGTTTGAGCAACTCGATTATAGGTTAGATAAACGACAAATGACTACTGGAGTGTTCTCCTCTCGTGGTCCTAGACATGTAGCATAGAGAAACACCACCACAAGTGTGGTTGGTGATATTGATGTGGCTGGACCTAATGACTCTAGCTTAGTAGTTGGTGATATTGATGTGGCTGGACCTAATGACTCTAGCTTAGTAGCAGGTCATGACAGGTCCACTGTACATAAGTCCACATCCATGCCCCATGATTCTACATTGAGGAGTCAAATCCCGAATGTTGAGGAGGGCAGTATGCAACCAATTCACATCTTGAATTGACGGTACTTTGCATAAGCTTGCAAAAGCAAAATGCAAAACTTGTACAGAAAGTCATTGCACAAGGCCTTGAACTCAATTCTTTGAGAGAGAGGTTGGTCCCTTTGGAGAATGCCGGTTCTAGGAGAAGAAGGGTACATGTTACTTCCTCTGGTGATGATAGATAGGTTTCTTACAAAGGGGAGGATGAACCTACTGAGCCAGTTAATTTAAGTGATAAGGGTGCACAAGAAGGTTCTTATAGAACAAAGGAGGTAGCTGAAGCTCTTACAGGTTTGAAGGAGCAACAGAATTTTGATCTTCCTTTGGTTACACCTACAAAGATATCCTTCACAGAGATGATGTTGCAAGTGACTAGAATTTCAGCCGCTGACAAAGGTAATCAACACGCTGACACATCTATTTCAGCCGCTGACAGAAATCCATCTATGACTGGTGTATCCCAACCACCATTCATGATTAAGAAGGTTTCCACACAGGTACCAATTAATTTACCATCTTTAGCTCCACAAGATAAGGGTAAAGGTATTTTGGTAGAATAATGGGTCCCTAAGGATGATGCACAGGTTAAGTTTGATACTATGTTAGCTCAAAAAGTGCAAGAACAGGAGAGGAAGGGACATATGGAAGGTAATATTGAGGCTTTAGTTCTTAGTTCTGAGTCAGAGACAGATGAGATTGATGGAAGTTCTCAAAGTTCCACAGCGGATGTGGATAATGAAGAAGAACCAGAAAAACTTGAGTATGGTGAAGGTGAAGCAGCAAAGAAAAAGATTAGATAACTTAAGCTGCTGATTGATTTTGATGTACCTACAATCCCTGAGGTATATTTTAGATTTGAAGATCACGTGTTGAATAATCCAGATCTTCCTATGTCAGAAAAAATTTGGGGATTGGAAATGTTGTTGAGAGTACAGAAGGATTGCAAGACAATATTGGCCAATAAAGCTAATAATATTTTTGAGCAGCCAAGAACAGCAAGAAGAGAGTTATACAATAAGCTTCTTAGGTGTCACCAAACAGGATGGACACACAAAGCTAAGGAAGTTGTCTTTTGAGTATTTGGAGTATCTTGCTTATCCTATTTGGGATCGTGTTTGTGAGGAGAACACTTTCAATGCTTTCTGTAGAGAGGCAGGAAGAAATAGAAGAAGACTTGAGAATAAAGAAGGCATCCATTATACATAGGCTAGGGAAGAAGGGAGTACAGATGAAGTTTCCAGCTTTGGATCTTTTACACCCAAGTGAAGTTGTTTTGAAGAAGAATATGTGGCTTACACCTTTGGAAGCTTCTGATATTACAGCTGTGGTACCTCTTGATTTCAAAAATCCTATTGTGAAGTATGAAGAAGATTCTGTTGGTTTTTGGAAGATCACCAGATTTGGTGATAAGGTACATGTCTTCACTTCTTTGATTTCTTTATTTGCAAGTTTGGACATAGAATATATGGAGACACTTTAGGGGTTAATGAAGGAAAAATATGAAGTTGAGGCTCCTTCCTCACATGGTGGTAATAAAATATGGACAACATTTAAGATAATGTTTGCTCATGATGAAGCAGATCCAATTTAGTTTGATCTTGATGATTTGAGTGGCTTAGAGTGGCGTTTGTATTCAGCTGCTGGTGTCTACTATCTATGTACTACAAAGTTTGTAGAATACTTGTTGATAGATCAGGTATATCCACTGTCACAAGAGTTGTTAAAGAAGATGGTGTGCACCAAGCTCAAAGTTGACTACACCAGTGATGTTAGCATGGACTTGATGAGGTTTATTTATTCACAGATTAAGGAATAGGTTTATTTGTAAGAATCCTCTCTGTATTTTGTTTTTATTCATAAACTTGATCATTAGAATAAATATCAAGTTTAGGGGAGGATTGTTGGGAATAAAATTAGCTAAGTTACATAGCCGATGATAAAGGGATTCTAGATGCTAACAAGAGCAATCAAGGCGCTGACAGATGAAACCCTCATAGAAGATATCAAGGCGCTGACAAAGGAATCCCAACCATAGACAGAATACTTAGTCAACACATATGATCGTTATTGTATTTTCTATATTTATCTTTACCTAGAATAGTTGATTAGTAACTTAATGTACAGGAATCCTTGATCTATAAAAGGAGGTCTTAAGGTTGATAGTTAGGTAAGCTTTCAATACTTTTATTCACCGATATTATTATCTATTAAAGTTGAAAGCTTGGTATTCGTGCATTGTTTTGTTTGTTCATTGTTCTAAGTATTAATTCCGCATAATACTTAGATTGTTGAATACACACAGTTTCTCTACGTATTATACTTGATTCAATCTTGATAATACAAAGCTAAATCGATCTAAGTTTAGGATCAACAATTGGTTGTCTAAACTTCATTTGTTGATAAATATTTCATATGTCGAAAGGGTTATTTTCTATCAACAAATCATAGCCGGTTTGTCTATGGTTGGCTATCTTTTGTATTGACCATTTCCTAAGAAGTTTTGATCACCAAGAAACATAATTATAAGTGTTAACAAAGTTGTGAAACTACCATGAATCGAATGAGTTAAAATTATATTAAGTCTGAATTGAGTGATTGAGTCTAATGCTCGTTCCCTTAACCAAAGTCTTGACGAAGATTGAACTTTTGAAAACAATAGATTGGATTAACCATCTAATTTTTATAATCATAATTGTTATCATGTCATCACAGTCATATCACAACGAATTCCCAAACTAGTCTTTACCAAGTGTTGTCTTAATCTTATTGTTATTCTCATCAAAATTACTTGTTATTATTTGTCTACAATTTTCTACAATCAAAAAATTATATTCGGCTTTTGAATGATCATAGTTTTTCCAAATTCCCGTGAACGATCTCAATATTACCACATAAAAATCTATACACAAACGAAAGGGTTATACTTGCTCGTGCGGTTTTAGTTCATTCTGGTAATTCGTGTTTATAAATTTAAAACTTGTTCAATCCATCACCAACCAGACGCATCAATGCTCTAAGTAAGATCGCATCCACTAACTTTTCACATCTATCCAAGCAAGTATTGGTAGAGATTTTGAAAGACAAATCCATCATGGAGGAAGAAGTGTCCACGGTTGTGGAAGAAGAGGATCATACGTGTGTGACTCCGATAGTCGAATATCTAACTAATGAAACGCTTCCACAAGATGAGAAAGAGGCACGACGAATTCGGTGAAAGTCATAATAGTTTGAGGTCTGGAACGGAGTTCTATACAAACGATCATTCTTACAGCCATGGTTGCCGTGTGTAGAACATCAGCGAGCAAACTATGTTATTAGTGAAATACACGAAGGGTCTTGCAGCATGCATGCAGGACCTAGGTCAGTTGTCGTGAGGGCTCTATGATCTGGATACTATTGGCCAATTATGCATAAAGATGCGCGAAACTTGATTATCAAGTGCAATGATTCCCAGGTTCGCATACTAGTGTCGCGACACCCACATTAGAAGTTAACACCCATCACATCTCCATGGCCGTTCTACAAATGGGGGATAGACATTACGTGTCCTTTTCCTATAGTGGGTGGAGGGGTTAAGTTTCTTATAGTGGACATGAACTACTTTTACCCAGTGGATTGAAGCCAAAGCAGTTGCGATAATCACAGGCAAGTAGGTAAAAAAGTTTGTTTGGGAAAACATAGTGTGTCGTTTTAGCTTACCAGGGGAAATAGTCTCGGACAACAGAAAACAATTATGTGATAACCCGTTCAAAGACTGGTGCGCGATGTTCAACATCACACAAAGATTTGCGTTAGTGAAGCACCCACAATCCGATGGGTTGGTGGAAAGGGAAAATCTAAGCCTAGGAGATGGGATCAAGGCGCGCCTAGACAAGAAAAGCGCGAAGTGGGTAGATGAACTTCCCTATGTCTTTTGGCGCACCACAACATGATTAAGACATGTAATGGGGACACTTCATTTTCCCAAGCGAACGACATATAAGCAGTCATCCCAACTGAAATAGGAATACCAACAATCCACACATCAGAAGTTGATGTTGTGACAAATGATGAAGAACTGCGGATCTATTTGTACTTACTTGAGAAAAAGCGTGAGTTAGGTTCTAAGGTTCGAGGAGTCTCCTTCAAGCCAGGTAATTTTGTTTATCGTGTTAACAAGGCAAGTCGCGTGGAGAGCACAAGTTAACTCGGACCAAAGTAGGAAGGACCTTACGAAGTGACATAAGATTTAGGAAAAGGTGCATATAGGTTACGCGACATGGACGGTCTCGATCGACCCCACACATGAAACATCTGCAACCTCAAGAAGTTCTATTTTAAGGGCTATGGCTTGTGCATGGTCACTTTCAAGCTGTAGTTAGCTCCGAATAAATGTTTATGTATTTTCTAGTTCTTTACTTTTATGTCTTTTTCAGACGTGATCCATTTAACTTTTGTATCAATACTAGATGTTGATGAGTTGTCTCTTCACGGAATGAATAGTATAATGAAAGAGTTAGGTAATGATCGTTAGTCGGTTATGTTTTATCCATTTCTTATCCTTGGGGAGATTAAATGTATGAGATGCAACCTTAAGTTAGTGATAATGATATGCTAAAGATGTGTACTAAGACCCATTACTCAACTCGCTCATTCTATCACCTCAAACCTCATCATATGCAAAAAGACTCGAGCGTGTTTTTCAGTTTATGACTTAAGTTTCAAAAAGTTAATTAAGAAAAGAGTAGAGTTATTTTGGATACCATATTAATCTTGGATACCAAGGGACTTATCCCACCATCTATCTCCATCTCATCTAATGGATAAGATTAAAAGTATTTTATTATTTCACTTATTTTTATAATTTAAATATCTCTTAAACCGTTAAGCGTTAAACGAAAAAAAAATATATACGCGACGAGCATTTAATAAACTTTCTACAGATATGCATTATGATATACTTTTGAAGAAAAAAAATGCGTCTTTTTTTTGTTTTCTAAAATTTGCGTAAAATATCATATATGATAATAATGTTTTATCATATATGATATTAGTCTTAAGTTATAAATTATTATTGAATCATATATGATATTGGTTTATATCATATATGATAAGTTATATCATATATGATACGAGTGTTACTATCATATATGATATTTAGTATCATATATGATAATTTTCGACAATGAAAAAAATGTGAAAAAAACGAAAAAAAAAAGTTTTGTCGAAAGTATATCATATAACATATCTGTAGAAAGATAATTAAATGGCCGTCGTAACGGTATATTTTTTTTCGCATAACGATTAACGGTTTAATAGATATTAATGTTTGAAAAAAAAGGAGGGAAATATGTTTTTGTTTAATTTTATCCATTTGATTAAGATGAATATGGATGGTAGAGCTTAGTCCCTTTATATCTAAATAAACTTTTGGTATCCAAATGAACTTAAGGGATTATATAATTGAAAAAACCCTAAAATAAATCACAATGTATGAGCTTATCTATCCTACATATAAAGGAAAAACCCCAAAACCTTGAATGTTGAAAATTACTTAATTATGAAATTGTTGAAAAATTAAATGCATACAATTGGATATAATAGGAAATATTGAAAAAATAAACCATAAACAATTGCATAAGTTACCGGGTCACGGGTTCGACCAACGGGTCAACCTGGTCGAGTCATCGGGTCACGGATCGACCATCGGACCAATCCGATTGAGTCACCGGGTAACGGGTTCCACCATCGGGTCAATCTTTTCGAGTCACGGGTTCGACCATCGGGTTAACCTGATCGAGTCACCGGGTCACGGGTTCGACAACCGGGTCAATCCTGTCGAGCCACCGGGTCACTGGTTTCGACCACTGGGTCAATACTGTCGAGTTACCGGGTTACGGGTTCAACCACCGAGACACGGGTTCGACCACTGAGAACGGCCTCGCCTACCGGTTAAACCTGGACGAGTCACTATCTATCGCTAGACAATTATTGGGTCACGAGTTCGACCACCGAATCAATTAGCATATCAATAATTATATGTCGTTAGGTAATTCCGCAGCTATGCGCGGGTAATCGTCTAGTAATAACATAACATGAAAACTGATAATAAACCGTAAAGCCCACTAATATATAAATTCAAGGGTCGTTTGTTGGTGTGTTTTACCATGTAATTTTGATTGTGATTTATTAAATTTCAACTTTAAGTCACACCTTAAAGACGTCGTTTCGCCATGCTTCGCACTAGCTGAGCAAAACCAATTAAAAATCGAATCGAACCGACAAACTGAGCCTAATTGAATCGATCGAAACTAAACCGATCTTTTTCGGTTCGGTTTTGTATATTTATGCCGGTTTTGCTCGTTTGGTTTCAGGTTAGACACACGAAAAATACGCCCAAAATATATATTTCGTTCGGTTTTTATCGGTTCAGTTTTGAGTTTTCTCGGCTTGATTTGATTCGGTTTTCGGTTCGGTTCAGTTTTTTTTTGTTCGGTATAGTTTTAAACATATACTTAGCCATACTTCACGTAAAGCCGAAGGTTTGATCATGTCACCACGTTGCTATCTACAACTTTTGCTTACAAGTGATAAAAAGATAAAAGTGGCAAGTTATAAAAGATGGACGTGTAAATAGCCATGGGATAAGATAAGATAAAAGTTGCCCAATTTGATAAGGGTTAATTTCATATTTACCCAATTTAAACATGTTAATTCCATATTTACCCAACCAAAACTCATAGTACCATATATACCCATTTTAAACATCATATATGTCATATTTACTCAAATTAGTATAAAATCAATTAAAAAATAAATTAGCATCTTTACATACCTATTGCACCCTTAATTATATCATAAAACCATTTGCCCTTCAAAAAAAAGTATCATAAAACCATTCAATTCCCAGTTTCCTATTAATGTACTTTATATAATTTGTTGATCATGCCCTAGATTAGAATATACAGTCTGCTATTTTGATGTCGATTATGCATGTTGTGAGCATTTTGAATGTATATAACTCGATTGATTAACAAGAAAAGGAATAGTATAAAAGCACACAATAAATCTGCAACCGTATGGAACAATAAGGCAACAATACATGGTAATATGCTAATATGGTATAAATATGAAAATCAGTATTACCTAAACTATACAGAGAGTGAGAGAGGCAACAAGCCAACAAATGTGCAGGACATGATTGATACATTATATCAGCGTTGCGAATATTTAGATTTAAATGTAAAGAAAATTGGTATAGAAAATTGAATGATTTATGACATTAGCAAGGATATAATAGGAATTTAAAAATATAAATTTTTTTTAATTGATTTATTAGTGATTTGGGTAAATATGAAATATTATTGTGTAAATTGAGTATATATGGTATTATGATGTTTGGATGGGTAAATATGACATTATTGTGTTTAGATTGGGTAAATATGGAATTAACCCTTTGATAAATATGAATATTTTTTGATATTTTTTAAAAAATGATATGACACTTTTCGTCTATCAATTATTATTGATGGGGTAAAAAAACTACATATGTAAAATATACTATTAAATATTAATTAAGCTACTCACTTTTTAAATTTAATTTTTTATCTCCAGCTTTAAAAAAAAAATTTATATTTTTTTTAGTTCGGCCCGTTTAGCCAGCTGCCCCCCTCCTTTACAGATCGAATATAAATAGAGAAAAAATCAGGGTTCCAAACCATAATCCCCAAATTTGATCGTAAGCAACCCAATCTTCATCGTAAGCATGTAATCAACCATCAGATCTACTTTTATTTTTCATCCAACGGTCCAAAATCCCTTATGATTTTGATCCAACGGTTATCATTCTGTTATGATGTCGTTAACCTTAGTTTGATCGATTTGTGCGTTTTTTGTATTATGTTGTTAGTTGTAGGATTTGATAGATTATTAGGTTATTAAGAGGTTTGTAACTGTACGGAAACTAATTTTTGATTGTATTGATTTGTGTCTTTTTCACTTTTTTGTATTGAGTTTGATTAGGCTGTTATTTGTTAGCTTGTTACTTGTAGGATTTAATTGTTAGCTTGTTAGTTGTAGGATTTGATAGATTAGCTTGTTCAGAGGTTTTGTAACTCCAAGATTGTGCGAAACTTGGTGATATAAGCAAGCTTTAGACTGAATAGTTATTAGGGGTGAATATTAATATAGCTTAGTTCGATTTTTTTTTGTATGGAGGTGTTTGCTCCCGCTTGTATGCAGGCTTATGAGCTTATTTGATTTTGGCTTTTATTTTATAAGCCTCAAGTTTCTGGCTTATTTTGAGACTTATATAAGCCCGTAAGTCTCAAACGAGCCAGAAAATTGGGGCTTATGAAATATAAGCTGGAATCAAATAAGCTAATAAGCCCACATATAAGTCTAAACAAACACCCCCCAAGCTCGGTTAGATGGCAGTTATGTTAAGGGAAAATTATCAAAAGAGTCCTTCATTTTTGGGCAATTCTTCAAAGGGTCCATAAAACATGTTTTTCCTGATACGGTCCAGGGCAACAAATTGCCCCAAGAGGGCAACAGAGGACACGTGGCGCATTCTGCACCCAGTTGCCCTATATTCCCAAACAAATAGTCCTTTTCGGGAAAAAAAAAGTTTTTTGGCCTTTTTTGGGAAGAGCATATTGGGCAACAGACCTTTTTGGTAATTTCCCCTTATGTTAAATATTTGTTGTATGATTGTGCGACAGTAGATGATACGGGGGCGTAAGCTTTAAAGTGTTAGTTGTGTAGTACGGTTTTCGTTTGCGGCTTTGCTCTAAGTTTTGCACAATTGTTTTTGTTTAGATTGTAGGTGGTGAATATTGGTATACTGTTAGTAGTATGGTTCGGTTTTGTATAGATTTTGTGCACTTGTATGGTCATTGCAGCTGTCGAGAGGCTAGTTCTTGTTGTATTTGATTTGTAGGCTATGAATTGTAACTGTACGATTATGCGTAACTAGACAATATAGGTGTTGAAAGGTTTAGAGTGTTGGTGTAGTGTTAGGTTGAGTACGGTTTTGGATTTACGGTTTGGTTCCAGTTTAGCATAACTGTGTGGTTGTTGAAGCTTGCGAGAAGCTAGTTTTAAGTGTATTGGTTTTTAGGTTACAGATTCTACGTGGTGAATATTAGTATACTGTTATTTGTATAGTTGATGGTTCTTTTATCTACGTTTATGATTTTGTGATGTTGAGCTTGATATGATTGTTTTGTGCATTTTTATTGATTTTGGTTAGTTGTTCGTGTTTAGATCGTAATTTTATTTTTATTGCTATTTGGTGTTGCTCTTAATGATGTTTAAGGTTTTGATTTGAAGTAGTTCAGTTAGAGGGGTGTGATATGTTCGGTATATTTGAGTATGTATTATTTTGTAAATATGATCTAATAATCGAGGGGGTTTAAATTTGTGATCTGTAGCTTGTTTGTTTCTATTTAGACGTTTTTGACTGTACAAAACTGGATGTTGATATTGGTGCTGAAATTTGGAAGTTAGAGAATACTAGTATTGTTTTCGGTTTTGTCCTGAGTTATGCAAACTTGAATGGTTAACGAACAGAGCAATATGTATTATTTTGTCTAGTCATTGTATATAAGCTAGCTATTTGATACAAGCTTATGTATAACGATACATGTTATATGCTTTAGAGTATTTGTGTGCTGTTAGTTGTGTGGTAGATTTTCGCCAAGTTTTGGCGCGTTTGAATAAGTGTTAGGCGGTGAATATTTGTGTAGCTGCTCGTTTTTGATCTAACGTTATGACCCTCTGATGTGAGCTTATATGATTGATTTGTGCGTTTTGTATCGAATTTGATTATTTATTAGTTTGATATTTGTTAGGATTTGATCAATTAAGAGGTTCGTAAGCTCTATGTCACAAGCTCTACCTTACTTGGAAAATGCTTTGTCTTGTTTCTGTTTTTTCTTCTATGTTTTAATACTCTTTATTCTGCTTTAATTTTGCAGATATAATCTATCAACAACCCACCCTGCAGCCACAATGCTCTATGCAAAAAGCTTTTCAAACCCAGATATTCATCTTTATGAGAACTGCTGTCGTGTTTTGCTAAAACAACTCTCTTGTCAAAATCAAGATGATACAATTAGCTCTTTGGATCATCCTTCGAGTTTCTTTCCTAAGAATCTCATCTTTATGATAAAGGATAATCAATCCCGCCCTGATTTCTTTTCATTTGTGGATCAAACCATATCTCTATCTAGCCGTCATCCTAATCTCAACAAATTCCAGCTACATGCCAGTTATGATTCTAGCTTTCAGCCGCTCGTGAATAAATGTCTTTGTTATGCTCTTGACTGTAATGTTCAAGAAGTTGATCTACATCTTAATCATGTAGAGGAGGGTGAACAGATTGTCTTAGATGACTCGCTTTTCGTCAACTCATCTCTCACTAATCTTAAGCTCTCATGCAACTTTGCTAATCCTGCAACTGATTTCATCCAATGGATAAACCTCAGGTCTTTATCTCTTTCAAACAAATCTGATTTAGAGGACCTTTCTCTTTCTTTTATATTGTCCCAAACTCCTAATCTGGAAACTTTCGAGTTGAACGACTGCTATGGTTTTACCAATATAAATATTACTTCAAAGAGTCTTAAGAACTTTGTCATATCTGGACGCAAGAGGCTTTCTGGTTGTTACTTTGTAGAAGTAATTGCTCCTCATATTTTGTCATTGACTGTTGTTGGAGCTTTGACATTATGCTCTCTTTACTTCGAAAATTTCGCATCGTTAGTCGAGGCAAAGTTTTGTTACCATGTCGATGAGTATGATTGTTACATTCCTTTTTACCACGACTATGAGGAAGAAACTATGCTTAGGCAACACATCTTACACCTTAGCGAGTACAAGAAACACCAGCTGAAACTTAAACTTGGGAGGACGTGTTCAAGGGTAAAATACTCCCTTTACATGCTTTTTGATGATATATCTATTTTTTACTTGCATTAACTTGTCACATGTTTATTTCACAGGTTCTCTCCCTTGCGATAGGCGATGATGAGGATGCTTTCGTCCTTCCAGAAACCATCAATGTCGTTGATGTTGAAGATTTCTGATTGATCATAGATGACACTTTAAGTTCAAAAGGAGCTACCTTGTCGTCAATGGCGGAGCCAAGTGTAGACAGAGAGGGGTTGTGACCCTCCTACAAACTTAAATTTATATGATAAAAATTTATATTTTGATCTTTGGCCCTCTAACAACATACACATTACTCTGTTGGTCCTCCCAAAGAATTATGTTTAGCTCCGCTACTGCTTGTCGTCCTCCGTCTTGGTGGCTAAGCTTGGTTTATATAATCTGAATGATTTATGACAATGAAAGTTTTTTGTTGGTTTAATTTCAAATAAGTATTCAGCTTATGCAATTTGTTATAGTTTTATGAATTGTATGCTTTACTGGTTTTCATTTTGAGCGGTATATATCTGTTGGTCATTAATCAAATAACCCAAACTCCAGTGAGCACACAGCCTTGTGCAACCCAATAATCCTCTACGTGAGGGAGGATAAAGGGGCGTGGAGATAGTGGACGTAGGTGGCGAGGTGATACAGGAGGAAGACCACAGTAAGGTCATACACGACGGACAAGAAGGACCGGATAAGGAAACGCTGGAAACAGTATTTAGGTGGAAAAAAAAGGGTTGTGGCAGGGGAGGATAAAGGGGCGTGGAGATAGTGGACGTAGGTGGCGAGGTGATACAGGAGGAAGACCACAGTAAGGTCATACACGACGGACAAGAAGGACCGGATAAGGAAACGCTGGAAACAGTATTTAGGTGGAAAAAAAAGGATAGTTGCCACAACGGTTCCATAACAGGAAAAGTATGGCCTGGGAGTAGCGTAGAAGAAAAACTTTGTTCGAACTCTAGGGAAAACATTAATCTCCCATTGCCCATGGAGGTTCACCTGCAAATGCAATGACTCCC
The DNA here is from genome assembly GCA_025667525.1 of Glebionis coronaria. Classification (NCBI taxonomy): domain Eukaryota; kingdom Viridiplantae; phylum Streptophyta; class Magnoliopsida; order Asterales; family Asteraceae; genus Glebionis; species Glebionis coronaria. The sequence continues at coordinate 16,949,826 of CM046879.1, read as the reverse complement.
CCTATCCAAAAAGGATAGTCCCCGGGATTATTCGGCTTGCAATGTCAAGTTGGAACCCAGGTAAATAAAAAAATAAAAAAATATAACAATCTCGATGATAGCCATTGCTGAGTGTTATCTTTTCTAAAAAAATATAACAATCTCGATTGCTGAGTCTATCTTTTCAGATATTTTGAATACCTTCACACCAAATGAGACAATTTGGCCCGGGCACAGGTACTCTAAACTTCCTGGAGTCAAGGCGAACTTTGTCAAGCATCAATAAGTGTTCACTTTCTGATATTACTCTGTTAAATTCAAAGTTCATAAGGTTTATTATTGTAATCAGTATCAAAGTTATATCTGCAAATAATCACATAAACCACTAGAAACATATTGTTGTGCCGTGTTCACATAATATCCATCGTGCTACGATAGCTTGAATTCCAAACTACAAGATCTAGCTACTTTTCGTTTAAAAAAATAACAAGAACTGGCTACTTACCAATGCAAAATTTACCAAAAATATTAGTCAAAACTTCTTCGGATATGTCTTCTCCGCTTATCTGCCCAAGTGCAAGCGCAGCGTCCCTTAGATCTATTGTCCAAAAATCAGACGGATGGTCATCCTCAATTGATGTTCTCAACTTCATTAAAGCATCCTTTGTACGAAGAAGCTGCTCACATTGTCTCTAACAATCCATCAGAAATCAAACCATAAATTAGATATTATAGTTGGGAGTTTCAATGCATTTATCAATTCTAGTCGATCAAATTGGACAAATTATTTATTAAAAAAATGTGTCGTTTTGAAACCTGGTTAATGAAGGTTTATATAGTTCATAACAATTATTTAAAACCCTAAGCAAATTAACAAGATCATAATTAACACAATTATAATTAATCAAGATTAGGGTTACATACCTTTATCCTAGCAAGATCCACAAGACGACGGAACAAACGGCAACTAGGGTTAATCACGAACACCTCCAAGAATAAAGTCTAAAGCAAGACTATATCACGTTCTTGTACACACGTAATACGGCGAGTTAACCGTGAGTCTAGCACGAACAAACCGAGCTTCTACGCTTATGGAATATCTACCCAACAACCTTAGAGAGGGGCTAGGACTAGATTTACTTAAATAGAAAAGTCGAAAACCAAAAAAACCCTAATTAAGGGGTGTTTTGGCCGGCGACTAGAGCAAGAAAAAGAGAGAAGGGATGAAAAATTACGAGGCTAGGGGTTTGTTTATATAGGCTTGACAAATCTTCTTTTCCAAGTAATAATCAATTAGGAAACCAAAGTTTCCCTTTGCCCCCTCCCCCCCCCCCCCCCCCCCCCCCCTCGTGACCGCCAGTCGACTAGAGCAAGGGGTGTTTGCGTAATTTTTCCTTCTTCTTTTAGCTTCTATTTAATTCCATAACGGTCGTTAAATCTTAAATATGATTTATTAATGATCGTTAGTTAAGCTTTGGTTTAATTTAATAAATATAATAAATATATTTAATAAATAAATTAACCCTTTACATTATGTGTGCAATCCCGTGATCCCGAGTTCGATCCTATCTCACGACTATTAATTTTAAGTCCATAAACTTTCAGCTCCCACTTGGACAAAATTCTAATATCGTGATCACATTGACTAGCGTCTAGTTACACTAGCAATGTCACTAGTACAAACCGGGTAAGGTCTCCTGGACAAGAACCTTTTAATGATTATATCATTATTATTATCCTTTCATTTCAAATACATCGTTAATAAGGATATGGATCTCAGTTATTCCTTTCATTAACTATTATGTTTCTCGTTTACGGATATAGCAAGATTACCAAAACACATTTGGGTGTGGCCACACAAACATCCTACTACTCCCCCGAGGGGCCCAGCTGTATTTATACTTCAAAATAATTGAAGGAAACAAATCCCATTTTGAATACAAGCAAAACACATGAACTTTGCAACACTTCTGAAAATAACCCTTATAACTACCAGTTACGTATAGAGTTAGGTTACCTTACAGAAATGCACTACACTTAATGCAGTTTTCTGCTATCTCAGGTCTAAGGATAACTATTTATGATTTACTTAATGACAAAGATCCATAAAGTAAAATCATATAGTTGGGATAAGTCCAATATTTGATCCATCAAATATCATCCAAAATTGACCAATATACTTTCAAGTATACTCTGTCACTATTTTGAATTGTCTTAGTTTAATAATACTCCCATATTATTAATCGACAACGGACATTTAGAAACATCATAATGCTCATGGATCAAAACATGTAAAATAGGATAAAAAATCAAATAACAGAAAAATAAACGAAATCCAATCTTTATTTCATCAATTCAATAATGTCTTACATCCTTTTTCCAAATACTAATCAACAGATTTATTGCATGAATTCGCTAGCTAGTTGCAGCCCAATTGCCTTGGCATGCTTAACTACCTTTGGCCTAGATAAAGCCTTAGTAAAAGGATCAGCTACGTTATCATCTGTGTGAACTTTAATTAATTTTATTTCTCGAGCTTCCACTTGTTCTCGAACGTAGTGATATCTACGTTTAAAGTGTCTGGCGCCTTTCATAACTCCAGGGTCATTGGCGAATATTATTGCAGCATAATTGTCGCAATATATATCAATAGGTTCTTTAATTGAAGGCATCACTCCAAGATCTCCAATAAACTTCCTAATCCAAACAGCTTCCATTTCAGCTTCTGAAGCAACCATGTACTCCGATTGAGTTGCATGCATAACAACGGTTTTCTGTTTACTGCTCTTCGAGTCAACTGCTCCTCCATTGATGACAAACACGTAACCCGTCTGAGACTTCGTATCGTCTTTATGACATTGCCAGGACGCATCACAGAAACCTGTTACATTCAATTCTGTGTCTGGTTTACCCTCGAATACCAAAAACATATCTTTCGTACTCCTCAAATAATTTAGAATATGCTTAACAACAGTCCAGTGGAACTTTCCTAGATTCTGTTGGTATCTATTGACCAAGTTCTGAGCAAACGCCACATCAGGCCTTGTGCATCTTACAGCATACATAATAGATCCTACAGCCGAAGCATAAGGCACCTCCTGCATGTAAGCCACCTCTTCAGGTGTTGATGTATCTTTCTCATGACTTAATTCATGCTTAACCTCCATCGGTAGAAAACCTTTCTTAGAGTTATGCATGTTATACTTCTTAAATATCTTATCAATATAAGCATCTTGACTAAGACCAATTAACCGTCTACTCCTACCTCGATAGATTTTAATTCCCAGAATATATGCAGCATCTCCCAAATCCTTCATAGAAAAACATTTACCAAGATAGTCCTTAACTTCCTTAAGTCTTGGAATGTTACTTCCCATGATTAATATGTCATCGACATATAAAATTAGGAACACTACATTACTCCCACTAGCTATGCGATATACACATGGCTCATCACGATTTTGAATAAATCCGAACTTTTTGATTTCTTCATCAAATCGCTTATTCCATTGACGTGATGCTTGCTTCAAACCATAAATAGATCTTTGAAGTTTGCACACGCACTTTGGATATTTAGGATCAACGTACCCTTCCGGTTGTTGCATATAGATGTCTTCATCTAAGCGATTGTTCAAGAAGGCAGTTTTAACATCCATTTGCCATATCTCATAGTCATAGTATGCTGCTATAGCTATGAGAATCCTAATAGCTCGTAAGTCTTCTACAGGAGAAAACGTCTCCTCGTAGTCTATGCCAAAAGTTTAAGTAAAACCTTTAGCTACTAAACGTGCTTTATAAGATTGTATTTCACCATCCATGTCGGTTCTTCTTGAAGATCCACCTATTTTTCACTACTTTAGCATTTTTAGGTGCGTCTACAAGAATCTAAACATCATTGATTTCTATGGATTTCATTTCCTCATTCATCGCAACTATCCATTTTGACTTTTCTGGATCAGACATTGCGGATCGATAGTCAGCAGGTTCACCAAGATCCCCTACTTCCTCCTCATCATACTCTATGTAAAGACATAGTTTGTCTGGCGCACGTATGGTTCTTTGAGACCTACGTGGAGGAATTAATTCTGGTGGAACACTCAGACTTTCTGGTTCTACAGGAATTTCTTCGCTAGTATTTTCAGAAGGCAATGTATCTTCTTGAATTTCTTCAAGATCATAATTTCTCCCACTGAATTCTTGATTTACAAGATCACTTTCAAGGAAGTCTCCATACCGAGCCACAACTACTTTGTTCTCAGCCGGATAATAAAAGTAGTAACCCATAGTTTCCTTAGGGTAACCTACAAAGATACATTTTACTGAGCGTTTTTGGAGTTTATCTCCAGAGTCACGTTTCACATACGCCTCACAACCTCAGATTTTCAAATAAGACAAATATGGCTTCTTGCCATGCCATAGTTCATATGGTGTCTTATCAACCTTCTTTGTGGGAACCATATTCAGAATACGAACAGCAGATTCAAGAGCATAATCCCAAAAGGATAATGGTAAAGTTGTATGATTAAACATAGATCGCACCATATCTAATAATGTACGATTTCTCCTTTCAGATACACCATTTTATTGTGGAGTATATGGAGAAGTAAGTTTCTGAACAATTCCATTCTCACTTAAATAATCTTTAAACTCTTGACTTAAATATTCACCACCACGATTAGAACGAAGAGCTTTAATCTTCTTTCCTAGTTGTAACTCTACTTCTGCTTTAAACGTTTTGAATGTTTTAAATACCTCATGTTTATGCTTAAGTAAATAAACATAACCATAACGGCTATAATCATCCGTAAACGTTAAGAAGTAGCTAGCACCTTTCCTTGACACATGTCTAAGTGGTCCACACACATCAGTATGTATCAAACCAAGTAGTTTAGTAGCCCTTTCAATATTGCTATTAAAAGGTTTCTTGGTCATCTTTCCAGAGATACAAGACTCACATTTATCAAATGATTCATCATTGATATTTCCCAAAAGACCATCACGTTGAAGCTTTTGTATGCGAGTCTTCCCAATATGGGCAAGCCTACAATGCCAAAGATAAGAAGAGTTCTTGTCTAACTTACTCTTCTTATTCATGCTAAAAACAGAATTATTTTTCCTCTTGGAATTATTATCATGCATGTTAATTTCAAAAACACCATTCACAAAAATTGCATCAAAACAGAATAATCCATCTTTAAAAACAGAAATTCTATTATTATCTATCGTGTGATTAAATCCAAGATCCAACATACAAGAAAAGGAAATGACACCCCTAACAATTGTAGGTGCATAATGACAATTATTTAAAAACAGTACTAAACCCGAAGGTAAAACTAATATAAATATTCCAATAGCTTCAACCACTGCTTGTGCGCCATTGCCCACTTGCAGAAATTGTTCCCCATAGGTAAGCTTCCTCTTCAACTCAAATACCTTTAGGGTATTACAAATATTAATACCACATCCCGTATCATATACCCAGGAGTTTGATTTGTATGTAAGATTAAATAACTCTATCATAAATAAGTTACCTGAAGATGGTGCTGCAGCAGCTAGCTCAGCCTTCTTCTTATGTTCTTGCATTTCATGGAGATAGAGAGAGCAATTCCTCTTCCAGTGTCCAGTCATTTTGCAGTAGTGACAAGTCTCATCTTTCTGAGATTGACCTTTCTTGACAAAGTTCTGCTTCGGTTTTGATGGAGTCGCAACTTGTTTGCTCTTATCAACCTTGCCTTTGCCTTTCTGCTTCTTATTCACTTGCAGTTTTGGTTTAGTCACTCTACCCTTTTGCACATAAAGTACTTGAGGAGTAGCAGTGGATGCCTTATCTTTTAACTCCTTTTCAAAGTCAATGAGCATTGCATGTAGATCATTAATTGTCTTCCCCGTGCAATGCATATTATAGTTACGAATGAAATCATTGAAGTCCTTATTAAGGGACCTATTGATCAAGTTAATTGCCATATTATGATCAAAGGGTTGTCTTAGTGCGATGAGCTGTTCCATATAACCCCTCATCTCCATATAATGAGCACTTACGGACTTTCCAGGAGCTTGCTTGCAACTATGTAGAGAATCAACCAAATCATAGATCTCTACAGCTTGTGGCGTTTCATACACAGCCTTGAGTTCTTCAAGCATTAGCTGAGGTGAAAATAACTCATACTCCTTTGAAGTGATGGAGCCATTCTCCCTAACATTACAACAACCACCTCATGGTGCTTCTTAACGTTAGCAGCGTGTTGAAGCCTTTCCGCATCAGATGCTCCTTCAGCAAGATCCTCCGGAAAAGGAGTTTCCAAGATATTAATAGTACCCGCTTCTCTCAGAACAATTCTTAGTGAGCGATACCAGTCATTGAAATTAGGGCCAATAAGTTCAGGCCGTTCAAAGAAAGCTTTGAACGCCGAGCTTATTGTCAGATTATTTTTGGGTTGAACCATTTCTATAGAAATAAGTTCAAACATTAGTATTTTTGATAATATAATTCAAGAAAATAAAATTATCCCGGTAATAAAACCATAGTATTTTCCTTGAAACTAGAATCCATATTGACATAGATTCATCACATCAGTTGATCTGCTAGTGACAAATGTATTCAACACAGTAACTTATCAAACAATAATTGACAAACACATTTGCAATTTCTAGATATGTTAGGGATTTACATTGCCAAAATCATTTGCATTTTAAACATGTTTCATCCCTACTTTAAGCCTTAAGTTTCCAGTTCTCACTGAGTAACTCAACTAAGTCGACTAATCTAAAGAACGTAAAACCTTCATGTGCAATCTTATTCAGTCATGAAGTTTTCTCTCCATTACAACATCGTCCAATATCTTATATGACAACAATTGTAACTTCAAGTGTTCGTCAATTAGAGGGCATATGACTTAAATTTTTAGGTTATAGATTTTGGTTTCAAAATCATGTATGGAGAAGCATGCATACATCTTCATAACATAAGTTTAATAAAACGTCTAGTAAACTTTTTGGTGAGACTAAAAGTTCATCATATATTTGCAAGTTGAGGTATTGGTTAAACCAATTAAAGATTTTACACACAACTAAATTCACACCGTACTTTTTCTAGATCTCAGCTAAAGCACAAAGCAATAACCTTATTAATAAGTGTGAAAACACTTATCCTTTTACCACTTATTTCCAATAATAACAAGACCAAAACGTGTATTTTATGTCGTAAAAGACGGAATTATGCGTGGTTTGTGTTTTTATTGTGTTTCAGGATAAAAATATGAAAAAGGAAGAAAACACGGCCTATCACGGGCTTTTATCGAAGAAAACAAGAAAAGATGAAGTCAAAAGATCAAGAGTGCATAAAGAACGGAAGTCCAGGCATATTCTGAAGATTTATCGAAGAAAAAGTCCAAAGAGGAAGTTTAATGAAGTCGAAGAACTCAAGTCTAATAGAAGAAGAAAATTATAAGACAAGTTCAATTTATGCCGACAAATCCCGAGACGACGTCGAGAAAGACAAAGATTTTAAATCGAGTCGTGAAGAAAGAAAAAGGAAGCAACACATGCACATTCCCACTTCCTATATATACCTTCCTAATGACACATTAGGAGGGTGTTAGTTAATTAGTTTATTTTTTCAATTTTTAGTAGTTTAATTTTTAGAGAGAGAAAGTGTTTAACTTTCTCTCACTAGAACTTCATCTTTTCTTTCTTTCAAGTTTAATATTTATTACAATCTTGTATTTTTGAATCTTTAATATACAAGTTCAAGTTAAGCTTTTCATTTTTAATCTTCTTCTACCATTCTTTATTTTGTTTATCTTTGATTAGTGATAATCTTTGATTTTGTTTAATCTTGATGCTTATGTGATTAAAAAGTTCATCTTTTTATTCATCTCTAAGTTTTTATACGGATTAAGCTTTGAGCTTATCATGCTTATTGGCTTAATCTGTGTTAAGTTTATTTACGTTTTAAGTTTTATTAAAGTTTTAGTCTTTTTAAAGTTTGATTTAAAAGTTTTGCTTATTTAAAGTTTTGAAAGTTCTTATTTTATGCTTATTAATTCGGCTTATTATTAGTTTGGTTAAGTCTTGGTTTGAGCTTATCAAAAATAGCTTATAAACTTGGCTTATTGCATAACACATACCATCGAAAAGGGAAAACCCCTTTCCGACCTTACATTCCGATCAGGGCTCGTTATTCCGATCAGCTCACTATTATTCCGATCAACAGGATCGGAAAAGGGTTTTAGATTCAGATTGCTATTCCGATTTGGATTCCGATCAGGGGTGTTTCTTTTGATATTCCGATTGGACCTTTTTTCCATTATTCCGATTAATACATTCCGATCCTATTCCTTTCGGTGCATTCCGATAACATTCCTTTTGGTGCATTCCGACGTGATTCTTCCTTTGACATTCCGATCATATTCCGATCTGATTCCGATGGCAACATTCCGAAGGGTTTAATTTCTTGTTTTTACAAAGTTTTAAGTTTTAAATTTATTACGTTTTAATTTCCAAAAATTTCACGCTTCCCGAAATCTCTATTTTTACCAAGTGTTTTTCTAGTAATTTTTAGTTTAATTTTTAAAGCTTTATTTACTCAACGACATTTTCATATTTGCTGTTAGTTTAAAATAGATAATCAAACCATTTATTTTTCCACCAAGAACGACTGAGTCGCACTCTTAACTAGTAATCAATTCGAAAAGATCGGTTTAACGAACTTCCATACGAGGCAATCCCTTGTATTACTTATTCATTGTGTTTCGGATGTGAATTAATGTAGTTAAATCAACCTTAAAGAATTATACAAATAACAACCGTAGGTAATTCCAATTTTGACGCACAGGCGAGCCGGGGATTTGGTCAGCGCTGAAGCATAACACCTCCTTCCTTAACCGGGTACATGACCAGCGGTGCGTTATACCCACTTTATAGTTTGTCAAAATTGAGTAGGCCGTTAAGTTGCTATTGCAATTCTAATCAACGCAAATCATATGTAATTTAGATCTCAAAACAATTCATTAATTTTGATAAGATTTAGTCCATATTATTTTTCTTGGAAAAAATTACCCTTGTTTACAACATACAATATATAAAAACGCATGAAAACAAGTAGTACAAAAAAACTAAATCAAATAGCCACATGCATAACAATTTATTCAAATAACATCAAATCTAGGGTTTTTATAAACATAAAAAGTCTTCCCTAATTTTAAAACTTTGAATCAAATAATGCAAATAGCATACAAAATTATATGATCCGTAAAAAACATGCACGTTCATTACGGATCTCCCACATTCTCTTAACAATTAAAAACTACGGATCGTAACCACACATGACATAACAATTAATTCATGCAAACATCTAAAGTTAATTACCATGTAATTTTAGGGTCTACAAAATTTTTTTTTTAATAAAAATTCGGCAAGCCGATTTTTAAAAAACGATAAAAACAAAACCCTAATTTTTTTATAAAACCTAAAAACAACATGTAATTTTCTAGTAATTTTTAGTTTAATTTTTAAAGCTTTATTTTACTCAACGATATATTCATATTTGCTTTTAGTTTAAAATAGATAATCAAACCATTTATTTTTCACAAGAACGACTGAGTCGCACTCTTAACTAGTAATCAATTCGAAAAGATCGGTTTAACGAACTTTCATACGAGGCAATCCCTTGTATTAAATGGCGCCGCTGCCAGCTCTTTTCGTTAAGATTAACGGGTTTTAGTGAGAGACGCGTTGGATTTTGGGATCCGTTCATTCGTGAACGTTATTTTCCTTGCTTAAAAATTTTCAAAAAAATACATAAAAATTTAAAAAAATTTCAAAAATACAAAAACGTTAAAAAATCATAAAAAGCAGTTCTTTTCCAAAGTTGTGTACCAAAAAGATTTTATTTTTATTTTTACAAGTACATATATATTCTTTGTTTCTTTGGTATCTTTTTCTTTTTCTTTTGAAGGTGTATGCGTACTAGATCTTCAACTTATCCAGAGCCCGAGACTCGTGAAGATTTAGATATGGCTGGTGTGCACAACAACAATAACAACCCACCTCTACCCAATTTGAATAACAATAACAACAACTACAATGTTCCCCCACCCGACTTACGAACAATGGAGGAGCTTTGTCAGCCAACAATGAACGGACGCGGAGGACCGATTGCGCCGATGCAAATCACGGCTCCTGAATTTTCGTAGAAGCATCACATGATCCAGCAAGTTCAAAACGCTTGTCCTTTTCGCGGATTACCCGATGATGATGCCAACAAACACCTCGACAAATTGATTACCGTCACCCAAAGCATGAAACTTCCAGGTGTTACTATGGATTTCCTTCGCCTACATCTCTTCCCACACACTTTATCCCACCATGCCGAAAAATGGTTTGATCGTCTTCCCAAAAACTCAATTCATACACGGAATGACATGACTCAACGATTTTTGTCGCGCTACTTTCCACCATCCATGGTCACTAGTCTTCGCAACCAAATCAGTGGATTTACTCAAGAACCTGATGAGTCGCTTTTCGATGCTTGGGGACGTTATAATGTCTTGATCGACCGTTGTCCGAACCATAACATGCTCCCTGTTACTTTGATTGATACCTTCTACAATGGTTTAACTTTTCGTGATCGTGATACGATTAATACTACCGCCGGTGATACATTCATGAAGAGAAGACCTGAGGAGTGTAGAGAGCTGATTGAGAACATGACCACTCACCACAAAATTGGAATTCATCCGCATCCTCAAGATCAAACCCGAGAGTCAATGTTTCTTCTACTTCAGCAACCCCATATATGACCGAATTCACTCACATGATGGCCGAAATGAACAAAAATATTCTACCTATAGCTACGAATCAACAACAACAAGCTAAAGCTGTAGCAACTTCTTGTGAGATTTGCGGGGATTCTCATTCATACACCGATTGTCCTTATACTCATGACAATCCGGAAAATTTGTATGCCGCCAACGGTAACTTTTCTATGGGAGGCTATCAAGCACGTCCTCAAGGTGACCGTAATTTGCTTAGTTATCGTTCGAATAACTTTCTTTCACCACCCGGTTTTCAATCCCATAAAGACCACCACCACTGAACAACACACAATACCCACCAAGGAACCAAGGCCAAAGAAGTAACTACCAAGGGAATTCTTCTAATAATCAAAGGAATTATAACTCAAATCAAGGGAATTTTCATAGTCAAAATCAAGGGACTTTTAATGGGCAAAACCAAGGGTTTCAAAATAACAACTTTAACCAAGGTTTTAATAATAACAATGCTTATCAACAACAATATCCAAACCAAGGTTTTCAAAATCAAGGGGAAAATACGAATTCCCCTTCAATGGAATTGGTTCTTCAAAAGTTGACTGATAAGTTGAGTGAACATGAGAAAATCATGTCTGCTATGAAAGAATCGAGTGATAAGAAATTTATGCTAATGTTTCAAGCCATCAATCCCCAATGCCCTCCCCAAGGTACTCTCCCTTCTAACACCGTGACCAATCCTCGGGCCAACGTTAATGCCATCACTACTAGGAGCGGTAAGATCATGGTTGAACCTTCTTCTTCACCAACTAACCAAGGACCCGAGATTCCTTCTAATTGTGATATACCACCCGTTATGCCTTCGTCTGCACCTTATGTCCCACTGATACCTCAAGTTTATACCACACCTTCGGTTCCAAAACCGGTTCCTCCACCTTCCACATCTACCCCTCCACCACCCAAGGATGTGAGTGAGAATTCCATTCCAAAGCCTTCCTCTCAACCCAATATACCTTATCCCTCAAGGTTGAGGAAAGAGAAGTTGAAAAACAAGGATGATATTCAGGTTTCTAACTTTCTTAAAATGTTTAAATAACTGAATTTCAACATCTCCTTTGCTGAGGCTCTCGCTCACATGCCTAAATATGCTAAGATGTTTAAGGATCTTTTAAGTGATAAAGAAAAATTGCTCGACATCGCCAATACCCAATTAAATGAGAATTGTTCTGCTGTTCTTTTGAGATAACTTCTAGTTAAGTTAGGAGATCCGGGTCGCTTTATAATTCTTTGCAACTTCCCCGGGGTAGAGAACTGTATGGCCCTAGCCGATCTAGGTGCTAGTATCAACTTAATGCCTTTAAGCGTTTGGAAACAATTATCTCTACCTGAGCTAGTCCCCACACGAATGACATTGGAATTAGCTAACTGTACGGTTGCTTATCCGGTGGGGATAGCCAAAGATGTCTTCGTCGGTGTCGACAAATTCACCTTTCCGGCGGATTTTGTTGTCGTTGACTACGAGATGGACCCCTGTGTTCCATTAATCGTTGGACGTCCATTCTTGAGGACCGATCGCACTCTCATTGATGTAGTCGCGGTAAAATTAATCATGAGAGTCGGTGACGAGAAAATCGTCTTCAACATGGGTAAACTTTCTAAGCAGCCTTCTGAAAACGAGAGCGTTAATTTCATCGACGTTCTTGATGAGGCTTGTGAAGAACATTTCAAAGACGCCTGTAAAAGTGGTTCTTCTTCTCTACCCATTGTTGAGACCGTTGCCTCTATTGCTCCATCACTAACTCCATTTGGAGAAAGTGATCTCCTTTTGAAAGAATTTGAAGCAACTTTGGGAGATGTGGACTTACAATATGACGATTCTCCCTCCAATTGGGATGAAGACATTCGTACCATTGAGAAACTTCTCAATGAGGACCATATTTCTCCACCATCTCCTAAGGACATCTCTATCGATGAACCGAAATTGAAAACGCCTTCCATCGAAAATCCTCCGGATTTTGAGCTTAAGGATCTACCGTCTCATCTCGAGTACGTTTTCCTTGAAGACAATAAGAAGTTACCCGTCATCATCGCAAAGGACTTGAAAGAGGATGAAAAGTCTCGACTTATCGACGTGCTGAGGAATCATAAGAAAGCGATTGCTTGGAAAATCTCTGATATTCGTGGAATTGATTCTCACTTTTGCACACATAAAATCTCATGGAGGACGACTTTAAACCCACTATTCAAAACCAAAGAAGGGTGAATCCCAAGATCCATGACGTTATCAAAAAAGAGGTTATCAAACTTCTTGATGCGGGAATGATCTACCCCATCTCGGATTCACCATGGGTTAGTCCGGTCCATTGTGTGCCTAAGAAAGGCGGAATCACCGTTGTGCCCAATGAAAACAACGAGTTGATTCCTACTCGTCTCATCACAGGGTGGAGAGTTTGTATAGACTATCGCAAACTCAATGATGCTACGAGAAAGGATCATTTTCCCCTCCCTTTTATGGACCAAATGCTTGAACGTCTAGCGGGTAATGACTATTATTGCTTCTTAGACGGTTTCTCTGGGTATTTTCAAATTCCCATCGATCCTAAAGACCAAGAGAAAACCACATTCACTTGTCCTTATGGAACATTTGCTTACACGCGAATGCCTTTCGGCTTATGCAATGCTCCTGGCACTTTCCAAAGGTGTATGATGGGTATCTTCCATGACATGGTTGAAGAAACTATGGAAGTCTTCATGGATGATTTCTCGGTCTATGGTGATTCTTTCTCTTCTTGCCTTGCCAATTTGGAACGCATGCTCAAACGGTGTGAAGACACTCGCCTTGTTCTAAATTAGGAAAAATGCCATTTTATGATAAAAGAAGGCATTGTTCTTGGACACAAAATCTCCAAAGCCGGTCTTGAAGTCGACCGTGCTAAATTTGATGTTATTGCTAAATTGACTCCACCTTCAACCGTTAAGGGTGTGAGAAGTTTCCTTTGTCATGCGGGCTTCTATCGTCGATTCATTCAAGATTTTTCTAAAATCGCTCGCCCGATGACCCACCTCTTGGAAAAAGATACTCCTTTTATCTTTTCTAAAGAGTGTATTGAATCCTTCAATCTTCTTAAGGACAAGCTAACTAAGGTACCGGTCTTGGTTACCCCTAATTGGGAGCTACCTTTTGAATTGATGTGTGATGCTAGCGACTTTGCTATTGGGGCGGTTTTGGGCCAAAGAGTGAACAAACACTTCCAACCAATCCATTACGCTAGCAAGACAATAACGGGGGCTCAATTGCATTATACCACTACCGAAAAAGAGCTTTTAGCTATAGTGTATGCCTTTGAAAAGTTCCGCCCCTATCTTGTCCTTTCCACCACAATCGTGTACACCGATCATTCCGCGTTGAAGTACTTGTTGACTAAGCAAGATTCTAAGCCAAGACTTCTTCATTGGGTTTTGCTCCTTCAAGAATTTAAAATTGAAATTCGTGACAAAAAGGGAGCCGAAAACCTAGCCGCGGATCATCTAAGTAGACTTGAGGATCCTTACCAATGGGATCATCCGAATCAAGAGATCAATGACTCTTTTCCCCTTGAGGAATTAATGTCTATCAATTCCAATCTCGATGACACCCCGTGGTTTGCGGACATTGCAAACTACTTGGCGGTTGGAATTCTCGAGGAAGGGTTAACGTCCCAACAAAAGAAAAAGTTCTATAAAGACATTGAACACTATTTTTGGGACGACCCTTACCTTTTTAAATAATATGTTGATCTGATTATTCATCGGTGTGTTGATGGACCCGCAGCTTTCGACATTCTCGAAGCTTGCCATAAAGGACCTACCGGTGGTCACTTTGGTCCCAACTACACCGTGAAGAAAGTGTTTGACTCTGGATTTTATTGGCCCACCATTTATCGTGACGCTCACAAAATGGTTAAGCATTAGGATGCTTGCCAACGACAAGGCAAGATCACACATAAAGATGAGATGCCTCAAAATTTCTTACAAGAATGTGAAATCTTTGATGTATGGGGCATCGACTTTATGGGGCCATTTCCATCATCTAAAGGGAACAAGTACATCCTCGTAGTCGTTGACTACGTATCTAAATAGGTTGAAGCAAAGGCTCTCCCTACAAACGATGCGAGGGTGGTTGTGAACTTTTTGAAGCAACTTTTTTCTCGATTCGGTGTTCCTCGTGCTATAATCAGTGACCGCGGGACTCATTTTTGCAATGATTAATTTGCTAGAGTCATGGCTAAGTACGGTGTCAATCACCGTCTTTCCACCGCTTATCATCCTCAAACAAATGGTCAAGCCGAGATATCTAACCATGGATTGAAGCGAATTCTTGAGAGAACTGTGGGAGAGCATCGTGCCTCGTGGGCCGATAAGTTAGATGATGCTTTGTGGGCTTTCCGTACTGCATATAAGACGCCGATTGGTTGCACTCCATATCGTCTTGTGTACGGGAAAGCATGCCACCTCCCTATTGATTTGGAACATAAGGCGTACTGGGCCTTGAAGTGGGCCAATTTTGACATCAACAAAGCTGGCGATCTTCGGAAGATTCAACTCAACGAGCTAAATGAACTAAGGAATCAAGCTTATGAGAATTCATTAATCTACAAGGAGCAAACCAAGATCATCCATGATGCTAGGATTAAGAACCGAGAGTTCCATGTTGGTGATCAAGTTTTACTCTTTAACTCTCGGTTGAAGATTTTCTTAGGCAAGCTGAAGAGCCGTTGGTCTGGTCCATTCACCGCCGCCAAAGTCTTCCCTTACGGCACCATTGAACTTTCTCAACCAAATGGGCCTAATTTTAAAGTGAATGGCCAGCGCGTGAAGCTGTACTTTGGCGAGGACATCTCTCATGAGATGATTCCATCCCTCACCATGTTTCCCTTGAATTATTTCTGGGTCGAGTCAGGCTCGTAACTCGGTTAACAAAAACAAGCGCTTCTCGGGAGGCAACCCGTTGATATATCCTTTACCGTTTTCATAATAAGTGTAGGGGGAGCCTCGTATGTGTTTATTGTAATGTTTTTTATTCTGTGTAGGGATTAAAGCTTCATAGAGCACTTTTGATGACTTTTGACAAACCGTGATCCCGTGTACCCGTCAGCCTGGTTCTATCCTAAACTGTCATGATTAAATATTTCATATCTTATATGTTTAAATTGAAATCACTATAGTTGTCCTTTCCTTATAAAGATTTAAACATTGAGGACAATGTTTATTTCAAGTGTAGGGGGACTTCTATCGAAGCAAGTGGTCTTTTCCATGAATTTGTCCTTATTTTAACCGGAAAATCTAATTTTTCGACATTTTTTAAAATTTTTAATCTAATTTGGCCTAGTTGTATAGTAGTATTTTCCTTTGTTAGCATTATTTACTTTCTTTGCTAAAAATAAAGTTTAATAAAGTGGTTTTAAATTTTTCATAGTCGTGAATCTTTTGACTCAACCCGAGTTTACTTATCTAAGTTTACTCTAGCTAGTATTCTTAACGTATTTAAGTCAAGTTTTGCTAGGCTTTTATATAGGGAGCTTTAAAACGCGAAAGTCTTAACTCTCACGGGTTAAGAACAAGAACTTTTCGCAAGTTCCAATAATTGATCCTAGAAAGTCGTTTTCAAGGGAACTTTAAAATGCGAATTCTAAACTTGAAAGAGTCTAAGAATTTGCAAGATCCTATAGATGACTTGAAAACCCAAAACTTTGATTTAATAGGATAAGCATCCACGAGTCTCATTCCTTGAGATTTTGAATTATGGAGAACGAGAGATGATAGAGTCAATTATAAGTTTGGTATTCTTTCATGAATTTATGTGAGTTGATTATAAGCTTTTTCTCCCATCGCTTGTTAATAAATATATTTGCAATAAATAAGGTTGTACGATTTAAAAAGTTACTTAGCTTCTAGCACAAGATCGTTTAAAAGTTGCTCGGTATTAATTAGAGTTCATAGCCGAGGCATAACTTATTGAAGCGGGAAGCAAAGATTGGCGAGTCCAAAAAGGTCCTAACAAGATATGAGGGCTACATTTTGTTGCTAAAGATCCAAAAGTAATGTGAAGAATCATTTATCGAAAATCAATATGAAGGATCGAGACACACAACGAAAAGCAAATACTCCCCAAAAGATCATGGAGAAGTCTATCCAAAAAGGCCCTAACAAGGTATGAGGATAAATAGATCCAAGTCCTAAAAGGAGGCGGATCGTTGTATATCAAAGTACAAAATAAAAATTGGAGAAAAATGAAGAAGTCGTGGTCCAAATATGAAGAATCTCTCAAAAACGTCAAGTGAAGAAATTCCTATTATGAAGAGAAGACCATAATTTCAAGAACGTCTCTCAAGATTCAAAGTATGAAGTCGCTGCCAAATATCGGTCCGAGAAAGGTCTCAAATCGTGAAGCGAGTTATGCCAAGATATGAACTTTAAGAGGTCCCAAGAAGCAGTTTTAAACGATTTTGTCCTTTAGCTAACTATTGCTTAAATCGTCCCACTTTATTTTCAGCCTAAATAACTATCAAAATAAGTCAAACAATGCATCCTCGTGATCATTCAAGACAATCATAGAATATAAGAGATACACCTAGGAATATGGGAGTCTAAGTGAATAATTGGGCCACATGAGTTCGTGTTAGTTTGCTAACTTATAATAACAATGATCTCGTTTTTAAGCTTGGTTTGGGGAACGTGAAACTTGAGGATGATAAACATTCATGACAGCCAAAACCCCAATGTAAGTCTTTGATTTCTATCTTTTTACTTTCCTTAAAGTTTAGTATTTAATAAAGGCCAAGGTGGGTTATTTATGATGAAAAATGTAAACTGTGTTTTGAAATTAATGCATTGCATGAGGGCATTGCAATGGTCAAGTGTAGGGGATTTAATAAGTGTGAAAAAACTTATCCTTTTACCACTTATTTCCAATAATAACAAGACCAAAACGTGTATTTTATGTCGTAAAAGAAGTAATTATGCGTGGTTTGTGTTTTTATTGTGTTTCAGGATAAAAATATGAAAAAGGAAGAAAACACGGGCTATCACGGGCTTTTATCAAAGAAAACAAGCAAAGATGAAGTCAAAAGATCAAGAGTGCATAAAGAACGGAAGTCCAAGGCCTATTCTGAAGATTTATCAAAGAAAAAGTCCAAAGACGGATGTTTAATGAAGTCGAAGAACTCAAGTCTAATAGAAGAAGAAAACTATAAGACAAGTTCAATTTATGTCGACAAATCCCGAGACGACGTCGAGAAAGACAACGATTTTAAATCGAGTCGTGAAGAAAGAAAAAGGAAGCAACACATGCACCTTCCCACTTCCTATATATACCCTCCTAATGACACATTAGGAGGGTGTTAGTTAATTAGTTTATTTTTTCAATTTTTAGTAGTTTAATTTTTAGAGAGAGAAAATGTTTAACTTTCTCTCACTAGAACTTCATCTTTTCTTTCTTTCAAGTTTAAGCTTTATTACAATCTTGTATTTTTGAATCTTTAATCTACAAGTTCAAGTTAAGCTTTTCATTTTTAATCTTCTTCTACCTTTCTTTATTTTGTTTATCTTTGATTAGTGATAATCTTTGATTTTGTTTAATCTTGATGCTTATGTGATTAAAAAGTTCATCTTTTTATTCATCTCTAAGTTTTTATACGGATGAAGCTTTGAGCTTATCATGCTTATTGGCTTAATTTGTGTTTAGCTTATTTACGTTTTAAGTTTTATTAAATTTTTAGTCTTTTTAAAGTTTGATTTAAAAGTTTTGCTTATTTAAAGTTTTGAAAGTTCTTATTTTATGCTTATTAGTTCGGCTTATTATTAGTTTGGTTAAGTCTTGGTTTGAGCTTATCAAAAATAGCTTATAAACTTGGCTTATTGCATAATACATACCATCGGAAAAGGGAAAACCCCTTTCCGACCTTACATTCCGATTAGGGCTCGTTATTCCGATCAGCTCACTATTATTCCGATCAGCAGGATCGGAAAAGGGTTTTAGATTCAGATTGCTATTCCGATTTGGAATCCGATCAGGGGTGTTTCTTTTGATATTCCGATTGGACCTTTTTTCCATTATTCCGATTAATACATTCCGATCCTATTTCTTTCGGTGCATTCCGATAACATTCCTTTTGGTGCATTCCGATGTGATTCTTCCTTTGACATTCTGATCACATTCCGATCTGATTCCGATGGAAACATTCCGACAGGTTTAATTTTTTGTTTTTAAAAAGTTTTAAGTTTTAAATTCATTACGTTTTAATTTCCAAAAATTGCACGCTTCCCGAAATCTCTATTTTTACCAAGTGTTTTTCTAGTAATTCTTAGTTTATTTTTTAAAGCTTTATTTTATTCAACGACATTTTCATATTTGCTTTTAGTTTAAAATAGATAATCAAACCATTTATTTTTCCACCAAGAACGACTGAGTCACACTCTTAACTAGTAATCAATTCGAAAAGATCGGTTTAACGAACTTCCATACGAGGCAATCCCTTGTATTACTTATTCATTGTGTTTCAGATGTGAATTAATGTAGTTAAATCAACCTTAAAGAATTATACAAATAACAACCGTAGGTAATTCCAATTTTGACGCACATGCGAGCCGGGAATTTGGTCAGCGCTGAAGCATAACACCTCATTCCTTAACCGGGTACATGACCAGCGGTGCGTTATACCCACTTTATAGTTTGTCAAAATTGAGTAGGCCGTTAAGTTGCTATTGCAATTCTAATCAACGCAAATCATATGTAATTTAGATCTCAAAACAATTCATTAATTTTGATAAGATTTAGTCCATATTATTTTTCTTGGAAAAAATTACCCTTGTTTACAACATACAATATATAAAAACGCATGAAAACAAGTAGTACAAAAAAAACTAAATCAAATAGCCACATGCATAACAATTTATTCAAAGAACATCAAATCTAGGGTTTTTATAAACATTAAAAGTCTTCCCTAATTTTAAAACTTTGAATCAAATAAAGCAAATAGCATACAAAATTATATGATCCGTTAAAAACATGCACGTTCATTACGGATATCCCACATTCTCTTAACAATTAAAAACTACGTAACCACACATGACATAACAATTAATTCATCCAAACATCTAAAGTTAATTACCATGTAATTTTAGGGTTTACAAAAAAAAATTTAATAAAAATTCGGCATAGCCGATTATTAAAAAACAATAAAAACAAAGCCCTAATTTTTTTATAAAACCTAAAAACAACATGTAATTTTCTAGTGATTTTTAGTTTAATTTTTAAAGCTTTATTTTACTCAACGACATTTTCATATTTGCTTTTAGTTTAAAATAGATGATCAAACCATTTATTTTTCCACCAAGAACGACTGAGTCGCACTCTTAACTAGTAATCAATTCGAAAAGATCGGTTTAACGAACTTCCATACGAGGCAATCCCTTGTATTACTTATTCATTGTGTTTCGGATGTGAATTAATGTAGTTAAATCAACCTTAAAGAATTATACAAATAACAACCGTAGGTAATTCCAATTTTGACGCACAGGCGAGCCAGGAATTTGGTCAGCGCTGAAGCATAATACCTCCTTCCTTAACCGGGTACATGACCAGCGGTGCGTTATACTCACTTTATAGTTTGTCAAAATTGAGTAGGCCGTTAAGTTGCTATTGCAATTCTAATCAACGCAAATCATATGTAATTTAGATCTCAAAACAATTCATTAATTTTGATAAGATTTAGTCCATATTATTTTTCTTGGAAAAAATTACCCCTGTTTACAACATACAATATATAAAAACGCATGAAAACAAGTAGTACAAAAAAAACTAAATCAAATAGCCACATGCATAACCATTTATTCAAAGAACATCAAATCTAGGGTTTTTATAAACATAAAAAGTCTTCCCTAACTTTAAAACTTTGAATCAAATAAAGCAAATAGCATACAAAATTATATGATCCGTAAAAAACATGCACGTTCATTACGGATCTCCCACATTCTCTTAACAATTAAAACTACGGATCGTAACCACACGTGACATAACAATTAATTCATGCAAACATCTAAAGTAAATTACCATGTAATTTTAGGGTTTACAAAATTTTTATTTTTTTCAATAAAAATTCGGCATAGCCGATTTTTAAAAAACAATAAAAACAAAACCCTAATTTTTTTATAAAACCTAAAAACAACATGTAATTTTTAAAACAAATCAATATTAGTTAAAAAAAACTTTAGATCTTGATAATTATAATTATGTTAAAACGGCTCTCGATGCCACTGAAGGTTTATATAGCTCATAAAATTATTTAAAACCCTAGTATGGATCAAAGCACACATATTGCGTAAGCAAATTAACAAGATCATAATTAACACAATTATAATTAATCAAGATTAGGGTTACATACCTTTATCCTAGCAAGATCCACAAGACGACGGAACAAACGGCAACTAGGGTTAATCACGAACACCTGTAAGAATATAGTCTAAAGCAAGACTATATCACGTTCTTGTACACGCGTAATAGGGCGAGTTAACCGTGAGTCTAGCACGAACAAACCGATCTTCTACGCTAATGGAATATCTACCCAACAACCCTAGAGAGGGCCTAGGACTAGATATATTTAAATAAAAAAGTCGAAAACCAAAAAACCTAATTGAGGGGTGTTTTGGCCGGCGACTAGAGCAAGAGAAAGAGAGAAGGGATGAAAAATTATGAGGCTAGGGGTTTGTTTATATAGGCTTGGCAAATCTTCTTTTCCAAGTAATAACCAATTAGGAAACCAAAGTTTCCCTTTCCCCCCCCCCCCTTGTGACCGCCAGTCGACACACACCCCAAGGGGTGTTTGTGTAATTTTTCCTTCTTCGTTTAGCTTCTATTTAATTCTATAACGGTCGTTAAATCTTAACTATTATTTATTAACGATCGTTAGTTAAGCTTTGGTTTAATTTAATAAATATAATAAATATATTTAATAAATAAATTAACCCTTTACATTATGTGTGCAATTCCGTGATCCCGAGTTCGATCCTATCTCACGACTATTAATTTTAAGTCCATAAACTTTCAGTTAACGGCCCACTTGCGTCCACCAGCAGGAATTTTTTGGAGGCCTACAAGCTCAAGAATTGCAGATTCTAAATCTTGAATTCCTTGACCCGTAATAGCACACGTATAAATATGCTTATTGAAATATTTGCCTATATTGTTGATGAACTCAAAGCATGATGATGGTGCACAATCGATTTTGTTTTTTGCCAATATCACTGGATATCCGGAGGCACCCTGTCGTCACAACAGATAACAACAATCAAAGGTGTTAACTTGGTGTAAGGTTGTTTTTTTGCTTTTGTTTAGAAGAAATTATTTATTTTCTATCCGTCCAGCATGTAATAACCTTGAGTTAACAATGTGATGATAATAAAAAAAAGTTGAGACCATGGTGTGTTTTATTTTATCAAGTAGTATGGCATCTTCTGTGGTCCATCCATCAATAGCGCTCACCGCCATGATAACCACATCAGCACCCATAGTGACCGCTTCCGATCTCTCAACACCTCTATTTAAAAATTATTCATAACTCGCAAATTGTCTCTATGTTGCATGAGGGTGCGCGTGTGTGTAGCCTTACCTATCGTTTCCACAATATCATCAGTCTCTCTAATCCCAGCTGTATCAAGTAGTGTCACCGGGATACCTTGAACCGTAATATTGGCTTCCACAACATCCCGTGTTGTTCCAGCTATGTTTGTAACTATTGCCCTTTCACTCTGAAAGCTAAATCATATATACACTCAATGAGCAAGAAACTATTGTATTTTAAATAACTGAGTTTCCTACGGTTTTATATTGAAAATGATAGCAATGCATACCTTACTCCATGAGTTGAGTAGACTGGCTTTCCCAACATTTGGCCGACCAATGATTGCAATCTGCAAATAGCAATGCATAGGTTAGAAATATTAGACTTTGACTTTTACAATTCAAACGGGGCCATTCATAATTTAAAAGCCGTCCAAACAATGTTATAAACTAAACCAATTTTAACTTTTGTAAATTCCTGCCACCCCGTGATAAATTTAAACTCTTTAGAAGATGTGAGAACTTGACAAAACTCATAGTATCGCACCTGTAATCCAGATTGCAAAAACTTATCATAATTAGCGGTTTCCATTGCACTCTCTACGTCATGTACATTGCATTTATTTTACTCAGGATTAGATCCATGTCTAGTGGCGGCATTTCATCATCAAAATCCAATCGGGCTATCTCTGTAAGAAACTCGATACCAATGAAAAAACCACCCTGTCAAAATCGTCGTATATTGTCAAGTATTTTGGGAAACAAGATATTATAACTATATACTGTTTTGGGAAGAACAGTGCTCGGTTTTTTTACTTTCCTTCATTTTTGGCGGGAAAAAAAGTTTACCACTTGTCCTTTACGTGGGTTACGTGCGTCGTTAAAAAACAAACAAAGACATTTTTATTATTTCCAAATAGATCTGGAAAAAACACACTATGATATCTCAGTTTGCAATCCTTATCGCTCTTGCTACGTGTGTTTACTCCTCAATCAACATAAAAAGATCCACCGCCCCATTTTCATTCTCACAGTTTCAAATCTATTTCTCACTTTATTGAACACAGATCTAACATATTTTTAAATATATATATATATATATATCAAGAATAACAGATTAAGGGTCACCAACATGAGGAAGAAGATGATAAATTATTGTGATGTCTGGAATGATGCTGACACCCCGTCGTTTAATCCTCGAGCGGTTGTCAAAGCGAACCTCCTCTTAATAGCCACAGAGATACCATATTCATTATGCCGAATCTTGAAGACCACGCGGAGTGTTGGGAATAAATTAAGGCCAGATCACTTGAACGCTGACAAGAACAACTCAAGCGTTGACAAGAGCAAAGTGAGCGCTGATAGCATAAGCGTTGACAAGTTAAAGTCAAGCGTTGACAGATTGAAGACAAGCACTGATGGAAGATGTGAGCTACACGTTTATTATATTCTAGAATACTTCTAGTAAAGATAAGCTCGACATTGTATTTTCTATTATTATCTTTACCTAGAATAGTTGATTCGTAGCTTATTGTACAAGACTTCTTAATTTATAAAAGAAGGTCTTTTAGGTTAAAGTTAATTAATAAGTTTTAATAAGTTTTCATAAGTTTT
Source organism: Glebionis coronaria (assembly GCA_025667525.1). Taxonomy (NCBI): domain Eukaryota; kingdom Viridiplantae; phylum Streptophyta; class Magnoliopsida; order Asterales; family Asteraceae; genus Glebionis; species Glebionis coronaria. The sequence goes on along the minus strand of CM046879.1, from coordinate 16,925,868 downwards.
CACAAGTTAAACCTCTTTCATTGTAATCAAGTTCGATCATTCTAATACAAGTGAAAGTTTGTTTAACATCTTTGTGTTTTAGATCAAGTGTTAATTCTGCATAACACTTAGTTACTTTATTCATAAGCAAAGGTTTCTCTACGTGTATTACTTGATCTAATCTCGTATACACAAAGCTTAATCGATCTAAGTTTGGGATCAACAAGTGGTATCAGAGCTTGTTGAGAAACTTTTGATCTTTAAGTAACGCAAGAACCCTAAAACACCAAACCCTAAAAACCCTAAATCTCTCAAAACCCTAAAAACATCATGTCTGGCACAAATCAGCCTTCTGCTTTGCTACAAAACAACTCCACAAACCCTAGTATCAAAATTCCCATGTTTGATGCCAGGAACTTCGAGCTTTGGAAGTCTAATTTTGAGCAATATATAGCCATCCATGACTACACTCTTTGGGAGATTGTTGAATATGGTAACACATTCAACAAAGCTCAAAAGATTGCTGCTGCTATTGCCGCAAGGGTAGCTCTTCCTAATTGTCCTGAAGCTGATAAGAAGGAAAAGCCTGAAGATGGAAGAGCTGTATCTGTTGAAGATATAGCCAAGAAAAGGGTGGACATGAAAATCTTGAACATCATGAAACACGCCCTAGGTCATGAGAATCAGCACAAGTACAAACGCTTTGAGTCTGCAAAAGAGCTTTGGGAAGCTCTTGAAGTAGCACATGGTGGCAATGCTGACACAAAAGATGAAAAGAAGAAGCAACTCATGCATGAGTATGCTGTCTTTAAGGCTCAACCAAATGAGAATCTCAGCAGTGTGAGAAGTAGATTGCTTGACATCACAAGTCAACTTTCCTTCATGGGAACACAGATTGATGACCCTGACTTGAATGCTACTTTTCTCAAAAGCCTTGGTGATGTATGGAAGATTGAGACAAGATCCATTCTTGTCAATAACACCCACAAGACCTCCAGGTTTGATGACATCTTCAACAAACTAAGACTGTTGGAGAATGAATGGCTTTTGGATAGTGATAATAAATCTTCCAGTAGTAACATGGCCTTCTTCTCACAAAGTGAAGGCCAATTTGATTCCATGAACTTCTATGGACATCCAGCCACTGGATCTCAATGTGTCAACGCTGGATCACAGCCTGTCAGCGCTGGATCATATCCTGTCAACGCTTTATACTCAAGCGCTGACACTCACAACTTTGGCGCTGATAGAATTAAACCTGCTGGTTTAGATCTAGATACTGTGTGTGCATTCATTGCTTCTTTGCCCAGTGATTCAAGGATTACATATGAAGATCTTGAGCAGATAAGTGATGAGCAATTGGAAGAGATGGACATCAAGTGGACTATGGCTCTTGTAAGTTTAAGAGCAAATAGGTTTAATAAAAGGTTCAAGAAGAAGATGACCTTTAATGCTAAGGATGTTGCTGGATTTGACAAATCAAAGGTTGAGTGCTACAATTGTCATAGGATGGGGCACTTTATGAGGGAATGTAGATCTCCAAGAAGATCTGATGCTGGTAAGCCCTCAAGCCAAATGGTTAAGAGCCAAGATCCCAAGGCCATGGTTGCTGTTCAACAAATTGATGGCGTTGGAGGATGGGACTGGAGCTGGAACTTTATGGCTAAGGATGAGGAAGAGGACAGAGCTTTGGTTGCTGAAGTTAAAGCAGAGCATGTTGAATATGCTCTCATGGCACACTCCTCCTCTTCATCAGATAATGAGGTATATGATGATGCTTTCTGTTCTAAGGGTTGTCGTTTAAATACTGAAAAACTAAATCAAGAGATAGTAAAATTATTAGATGAGGCAAGTACTGAAAGATGCAAAGTATCTAATTATCAAATTGCTCTTACCCAAACAGAAAAGACAGTTGCTGAGTATAAGAAAATGGAGTTTGATTTAAAGGATCAAATAAATATCTTAAAACATGAGTTACATCAAAGTAAAGATATTCAAGATATAGTAAACAGGGTTAATCTTGATTTGATAGCTCAGTTAGAGGAGGCTAACAAAAATAAAGATAATGTGAGTCTTAAAATCCAGAGATTTGATAAGGCCACACAATCCCTAGGAGAGTGTGTTAGCAAACAAAGAGACTCTAAGGACATGAGTGGGATTGGGATGAAAGATTATACTGGTGTTCCACCACCAGCTGGGGATTTCTATGGTGTCCAATCAAAGGACTTATCTTGGACTGGCTTGCCAGAACTTCAAGAGGAGGAATTCATTCCTCCACCTAGAGTGACTTCCCCAGTTGAAGAATACAAACAAAAACTGACTGACCTAGATGAGTGGAAGAAAGCTAACCACACTTTGTTTGTTAAGGGAGGGTTATTGTGTGAAAGTCCAAATGAGCCCACACCAATCATGAGCCATAATATTGTGGAGTCCAATGATCCTACACCTATTAAAATCACACACCCTACCACTGGCAAAGCTGTTGACCTTGGCCCACAAACTGTTAGAAAACCTAGTGTTAAGTATGCAGAGATGTATAGGAATACTAGGTCACCAAAAAGCCAAGTTAGTAACCATGGAACAGGCTTCTTTGCTTCTAGACCTAAGACTATGTCTAGAAAAGCTTGTTACACATGTGGTAGCTTCTCACATTTGGCATACAAATGTGTCAACGCTTCCAATGTCAACGCTGATAGGAACCATTTCAGCGCTGACAAAAGTCAACATAGGTCAAACACTGTCAGATCCAATACCTTTGTGAACAAAAGTTCACAAGTTGTTAGACCAGCCCCATTCTTTTCTAGAGGGTCTAACACACAAGGCCTAAGACCTTTTCAAAAGTCAAACACTTGGTCCAATAGGCAATGGGTTCCTGTAGCAAACCCTAGGTTCAACGCTGATAAAGGCAATCGGGGCGCTGACAAGAGCAATTTCAGCGCTGACAGACACACTGCCAAACCTAGGTATTTGCAACCACAGGGAAATAGGTCTAAAGCTTCTACTAGCTTAACATGGAGACCAAAACAAGACCAAAACTCTAATTCTACTGGTGTTTCTATGACATGCAACAGGTTTCATTATATTTCAAAAGCCATGTCAACACCAATTGGGGTTAACTGGGAATTTCATTCAAAAATGGATGCAAATGGGGTTGTTATGAGAACCAAGTCTGTTCTTATTGAACAACCAGAATCCAAGTCTTCCAAGGCTTGGGTTCCCAAAGAAAACTAATGTGTTTTCTTTATGTGCAGGGCATTCAGAAGAAGATCAATGATTATGGATATTGGGATAGTGGATGCTCAAGGCACATGACAGGAAAGGAAGACTATCTGACAAACTTTACTCCTATTCAAGATGGTGATAAGGTATACTTTGGAGGGGGCTATGGCACCATCACTGGAAAAGGAACCCTTGTTACCAATAATCTACGTTTTGATAATGTCTTCCTGGTAAAAGAACTGGATTATAATTTGTTCAGTGTATCACAAGTGTGTGATAACAAAAATAAGGTTCTTTTTACAGATACTGAGTGCTTAGTGTTAAGTAAAGATTACAAGCTCCCTGAGGAGAAATACATAGAATTTAGAACACCAAGGCATAAAGACATATATAATGTGAATCTTAATGGAATTAAGATAAATAATAAAATGATGTCATGTCTTTATGCTAAAGCCTCAGTAGATGAAAGTAATCTTTGGCACAGGAGATTAGGGCACATAAACTTTAAGAATATCAATAGACTTGTGAGGCTTGGTTTAGTTGATGGTTTGCCTGAAAAGGCTTTCCACAATGACCACTCTTGTGTTGCATGTCTTAAGGGCAAGCAGCACAAGGTCTCATTCAGGTCTAAACAGGTGCATTCGAGTTCTAAACCACTTCACTTATTGCATATGGACCTCTTTGGTCCAACTAATATAGAAAGTTTGAAGGGTAAATCATATTGTTTTGTTATCACTGATGATTTTTCCAGGTTTACATGGACTTTCTTTTTAGCCAAGAAAAGTGAAACTGCCCAAAGTCTGATTAATTTCATTACCCAGATAGAGAAGAAGAATGGTAATGAGGTCAAAATTATTAGAAGTGACAATGGGGTGAGTTTAGAAATCAGTTGTTAGATGATTTTTGTGCCAAGAAAGGGATTACTAGGCAGTTTAGCATAGCTAGAACCCCACAGCAAAATGGGGTTGCTGAAAGGAAGAATAGAACCCTTATTGAAGCAGCCAGAACCATGTTGGCTGATGCCCACTTTCCTATAGCCTTTTGGGCTGAAGCTGTTAACACAGCTTGTTATGTTCAAAATAGGGCATTGGTCAACAAAATACATAATAAGACACCTTATGAGTTACTTTGGGGAAGGAAGCCAAATATTGGCTTTCTCAAGCCTTTTGGATGTCATGTAGTTGTTTTAGAAACTAGTGAGGCCCTAGGTAAATTTGATTCAAAAGGTGATGAAGGCTACTTCATGGGTTATTCAGTGCAGAGCAAAGGATATAGGGTTTACATTAAAAAGGAAAAACGTATACTTGAAAAAGTACATGTTAGGTTTTTAGAGAGTAAACCTAGTGATCCTGAAAGTGGTCCAAATTGGTTGTTTGACTTAGAACCTTTATCTAGAGCTTTAAATTATATGCCTGTTACTGATCCAGACATTGTGAAGGTAACTTCAAGTGTTTTGGAAAAGAGAATTGGTAATGTTTCAGGTATACAGGTTGCTAAGAAGGATGGACCACCAGCAGTTGAGTCATCTCCCACACAAGAATATGTTACACTTCCTATATGGACAGATGAGTATTATGCTGCTGCTGCTGCTGCTAGAAAAGATAATGGTGGTTTCCAAATACCACCAAATACAAACATGCATGGTTCTTCAGGCGCTGACAAAGGGAAATCAAGCGCTGACAAGAGCAATTCAGACGCTGATGGATCAGACGCTGACACCAACAGTTCAAGCGTTGTTAGCCCAAACGCTGACAAGCAAGGTTCAGACTTTGACAACACCTTTGCACATCTTTTCTCTTCACATTTTGAACAAGGTGGACCTTCCAATGTCCATGAAGAGATTTCTGTTGATCAAAGAGAGTCTGATGAAGAAGATATTGGCAACATGGAGCATGAAGTTGAGGACACCAGACTTTTTGAAGGAGGAGTTCTCACTTCCACAGCAAAGGATCACCCCTCATCTCAGATCATTGGTGATGTTATGGCTCCAGTTCAGACAAGAAGATCCCATCAAAGTCTTGGTGGATTTATTGCCAATATACACAAGAAGGTTGATACCCCTCTTGTACAAGCATGTTTGTTTGCATGTTTTCTGTCACAGGAAGAACCCAAGAAGATTTTTGATGCTCTTAAAGAACCTAGTTGGGTGGAAGCAATGCAGGATGAGCTTCACCAATTTGCTATACAGGATGTTTGGGAGCTGGTTGATTGTCCTAGATATGTGAGACCAATTGGGACAAGATGGGTTCTAAGGAATAAGAAAGATGAAAGGGGTATTGTGGTCAGAAACAAGGCACGTTTGGTAGCTCAGGGATATACACAAGAGGAAGGCATAGATTATGAAGAAGTTTTTGCTCCAGTTGCAAGAATTGAAGCTATCAGAATTTTCCTAGCTTATGCCTCTTGCATGAACTTCACTGTTTATCAAATGTATGTGAAGAGTGCTTTCCTCTATGGAACAATTGTTGAGGAGGTGTATGTAATGCAACCTCCTAGTTTTGAAGATCCTGAGAATCCAGACAAGGTTTATAGAGTGAAGAAAGCTATGTATGGACTTCATCAAGCCCCTAGAGCATGGTATGGTACCTTGTCTACATATTTGGTGGACAATGGATTCAAGAGGGGCACCATAGATCAGACACTATTTACCAAGAAGAAAGGAAAACATGTGTTGCTTGTGCAGGTCTATGTTGATGACATCATTTTTGGGTCTACTGATCCAAAAATGAGTGAGGACTTTTCCAAGCTCATGACAGATAAATTCAAGATGAGTGCAATGGGTGAGATGAACTTCTTTCTAGGATTGCAAGTTCAGCAGAAAGAAGATGGTATCTTCATCTCCCAAGACAAGTATGTAGCTGAAATCTTGAAGAAATATGGTTTTTCTCCACATGAAAAGGATGCTTCCACTCCTATGGATAGGGAACACCCTTGGGGAAAAATTGGAGCTGGAAAGGATGTGGATGTTAGGCACTATAGATCAATGATTGGTTCATTGATGTATCTTACAGCCTCAAGACCTGACATCATGTTTGCTGTGTGTGCTTGTGCACGCCATCAAGTGACTCCCAAAGAATGTCACCTATTTGCTGTGAAAAGAATTTTTAGGTACCTAAGATGTTATCCAGATCTTGGATTATGGTACCCAAAAGATTCTCCATTGGAGCTTATTGCATATTCAGACAGTGACTATGGTGGTGACAAGTTTGATAGAAAATCCACAACTGGTGGATGCCAATTTCTTGGGAGTAGATTGATATCTTGGCAATGCAAGAAACAAACAGTGGTGGCAAACTCTACAACTGAAGCAGAATATGTGGCTGCAGCTGCTTGTTGTGGACAAGTCTTATGGATTCAGAACCAGCTGTTGGATTATGGGTATAATTTTATGCATACCAAGATTTTTGTAGACAATAACAGTACTTTATGCATTATTAAAAATCCTGTACATCACTCTAAAACCAAACACATAGAAATTAGACATCATTTTATAAGAGATTGCTTTGAGAAAGGTTTAATACAACCAGATAGGGTAGCCACAGAAGATAATGTGGCTGATTTATTAACTAAACCTTTTGATGCTGGAAGATTTCAATATTTGGTAACAAATATTGGAATGGTTAATCTCACTTAATATGTGTTTTGGAACCTTTTTGTAAAAGTATGTACAGGATAATGCATTGTTATTGGTCTTTGTGATGATTTAGATGTTTCCACTTTATTTTTCTAACACTGACAAAGGTAAATGTAACGCTGATATGTGTTATTTTGCCGTTGTTAGAGATATTATTGTCTAACGCTGACAAGAGTTCCTTCAACGCTGATAAGTGTTGTCGGGACGCTGTCAGCAACAAATGTTAGTTTTGTGGTTTTCAATCTAAATGTGTAGGTGGTGGTATCTTTATGCCATTGGATACAGAGTTGCTTATGGATCTTTGAAGAGCTATTTGGACATGTTTTTGTTTATGGATGATGGTTGGAATATTTATATTCCTATCTTGACATAAATTTTTAATGTTCATATATTTTTTTTTTGAGAGACTCATGTATCATAGTTTAAGGGGAGGTTTAAGGAACCTTTAGGATTTTTGGGTATCCATATGATACTCTTATCACAATTCTAGATTGTGTCCACAGGTGAGTATGGGTTAGTTTTACTAAACCATGAGGCACTGTAGCATGCATAGTATATCAACTTTGCATGCTGCCAAGACATTTTTGGCCTAGAATTGGTTGTGGTCTGTTGGGAGGCTTGGAAATCATTTTGATATGGGTTTTACCTGGGAGTAACAAGGATTTTATAAGGTAACTTGGTTGTTAAGAATTTTGGTTAGCAAGGGACACTAGAGGACTGTTATGTCTATCTTGCTTATGCAAGTGTGCATAACTGGACAGTGCTTGCCGCCCTATGATAATTATCAGCTTTTGGTTATCTTCTCTAGGATAAATTACTTGTTAAGGTCATTTTTCACTTTTTAAAACAATTTTATTTTTGGACGCTGACAAGATTTTTCCAAGCGTTGTTGTGACCAAATTGGACGCTGACATGGCTTTAGGCGAACGTTGACAAGATTATAGCCGTTGGGCGTTGATGGGTTATATTTGACCGTTGACAATCAATGGGACCTACCCAGTTGTTACTTTTTGACATATTTTCAAGCCGTAATTTTAGGAGTTGTTACTTTCATTAAATGCATGAGATAACTTATAACTTTTTCAATATTTTCATGATTAGTTTTTGAAAATCTTTGCCTATTTTTGGGCCAATCACATGCATTCATCCGCTCCTATAAATTTGGCTCCTATTTTTAAACAGGGTATCTATAATTCTTGTCTAACATTTTTCTCTTATCAACCTTTATCTTTTATACTTCAAATTAACAGCTTTCATCAATGGCACCAAGATTTAACTCAGCAGGATTGGATTTGGGGTTCAAGTCTCAACACAACATGATTGCTTATCTTGTTGCTGATAATACTTTGTTCCCTCAATACACACAAATGGTGGAGTATTTGAACGCATCCCCATTAAGGTATGCTCTTTCTCATGCACCACTCATTCTAGTCATACACATTAAACAGTTTTGGAACACTGTTAGTTCCTCAACAGTTAATGGAGTGACCACATTAACTTCTATTGTTCATGGGAGATCTTGGGTGGTTACTGAGGCCTTGGTACGCCAGGCCTTGCATCTTAATGATGCTGATGGTATAACCATTCTTCCCATATCTGAAATAGAACAAGGGCTTAGGGCTTTGGGATACCCTATTCCTGATGAAGGTACTCTTAATAAGTACCATAAGCAGGAATTTCCCCCAGCCTGGAAGTACCTCATTCACATTCTCCTTCAATGTTTGAGTCCCAAATGTACTGCACACAATGAGATCAATAGATCCATTGCAACTGCTATTGTGTGTATTGCAACAGGGCAAAAATATAACTGGTCTAAAATGATTTTTGAAGGAATGTGTAAAAACAAGGGGACAAAAATGACTTTAGCTTATCCCCGTTTTCTGCAAATGATTTTTGATGCTAAAAGATATTGTTCAAGGGATCACAATGATTTTTATAAAATCCCTGGACAAAAGAAAGCTATTTTTACCAAGATGAATTCACCACCTCATAGAGACCTACCTTTAACCCCAGCCATGCTTGCTGTTATTGCAGCAGCACAACCCCAACCAGACCCCCAACCTCATATTGATCCTCACCCACAACTTGAACCTATCCCTGAACCTTTACCCTCACCTGACCACATGCAAATAGACCAAAATCCCTTTGACGCTGACACATTTAATGTGGGCGTTGATGTGCCTATTTCCAACACTGACACCCAACCATCACAATCCCAAACACCCCTTAACCAACCCACATCTACACCTTCTTCCACACCATCTTCCACACCACCTGAATATAGGTTGTTTAAACGCCAAAGGACTGCTGGAGTGTTCTCCTCTGGTGGTCCTAGCCATGAAGCAGAGAGAACCACCACCACAAGTGTGGCTGGTGACCTGGATGAGGCTGGGACTATTGGTTCTGGCTTAGAAGCTGGCCAAGGCAGTCCCACCATAATTAAGTCCTCATCCATGCCCAATGAACCTGACTTGGGAGGTCAAATCCCCATTTCAGAAGAGGGCAGCTTGGAACCAATGACTCTTTTGGAATTGACGGCTGTCTGCATTAGCTTGCAAAAGCAGAATGCAGACTTGGTACAAATTGTCAGTAACCAAGGCCTTGAACTCAAGGAATTGAGGGAGAGGATTGTTGTTTTGGAGAGTGCTCATGCAAAGGGAGGTATGGAGGAGTCTTCCAAAGGGGAGGAAGATCAAAGAAATCTGAGTGATAAGAGCAGTCAAGATGGTCAATCATTGGATGTTGCTGAAGCTCTTACTACTTTGAAGGAACAAACAGGTTTTGATACGTCCTTGATCTCTCCAACCAATTTAAATTTATCATTTACAGATATGTTGAGAGAGGTTACACAAGGCGCTGAGGGAAAATATTTGAGCGTTGACAAGACAAGTTTGGACGCTGATAGAAGTATTTTGGGCGCTGATAGAGGAAATTTGGGCGTTGACAGATCTGCATATGGAGGTGATGTATTCCAGTCATCATCTATCATCAAAGATGTTCCTACTCAGGTATTATCATCTACCCTACCAACAATTGCACCAACAGATAAGGGTAAGGGTAAGTTGGTAGAAGAAATTGTTCCAAAGAATGCAGCTCAGGTTGAATTTGATAGAAGATTGGCTGAGCAAATGATGGAACAAGGTGAAAAGGAAAAGTCACCATTTGTTGTGACTTCTGAAGAAGAAAGTGATGGAGATAGCTCAGATTCAAGTGTGATGATTGTTGAACCAGAAAGACTTGAGTATGGTGATGAGCTTGCTAGGGAAAAGCTGAGAGATTTAAAGTTGCAGATTGATTTTGATATGCCAGAGGTGGTTCAGATGTACAATTCTTGGGAAGAAAGCTGTATGGATAATCCAGATTTGACCATTTCAGATCAGATATGGGGTTTGGAAATTCTTCTTAGAGTTCAGAAGGATTGTAAGGTGATTTTGAAGCACAAGGCAAGCAACATTCTCTCTGAGTTGAAAAGGGATAGAAGGAAGCTCTACTTTATGTTGCTCAAATGTCATGGAGTTGGATGGACACATCAGAAGCTGAAGGCTTTGACATTTGATGAGTTGGAACATAGGGCTTATCCTATTTGGGTGAAAATGCAGGAAGAAAACACTTTCAGACTTCTTTCAGATGAAAGAAAGGAGCAACTTGCAGAAGAGATGGAAATCAAGAAAGCTATGATAGTTCCCAGACCAGTGAAGAAGGGATTTACACTTGAGTTTCCAAAAGATATGAATCAACTATATCCAAGTGAAGCAGTTATTAGAAAGAGCCTCAAGCTCTCCCCATTAGAAGCTTCAGATATGGTGCATGTGTTACCACTAGATTCCAGGAATCCAATTGTGAGTTATGATGAAGATGAATGTGGATTCTGGAAAATTGGAAGATTTGGCAAGGAGGTACACACTTTTACCACTCTCATATCTTTATTTGCAAGTTGTGATAGAGAAGACTTGGTGGACCTTTGGAGGTTGTTAGAAATCAAGTATGAGGCTGAAGCACCAACTTCAGCTAATGGAATAAAACTTTGGACCACATTCAAAAGAATGTGTGGGACAAAAGAAGAAGATCCTGAAATATGGAAGGATCTTGAAGATGACCTCAGTGGTCTTCAATGGAGGTTATATTCAGCTGCTGGTGTATACCATTTGAGTTCTACAAAGTTTGCTGAGTATTTACTTGTAGATGCTCAGTATTTCATATCCAATGCTGTTTTGGAAAAGATGAAGGACACCCAGTTGGAGATAGACTATACAAGTGACGTGGCAAAGAATTTGATCAGATTTATTTATTACCAATATGATAAGGTTTGTCAGACTTCTCCAAGTTCTTAATGTTTATTCAGAAACTTGATCATAAGAGTGGATATCAAGTTTAGGGGAGGATTGTTGGGAATAAATTAAGGCCAGATCACTTGAACGCTGACAAGAACAACTCAAGCGTTGACAAGAGCAAAGTGAGCGCTGATAGCATAAGCGTTGACAAGTTAAAGTCAAGCGTTGACAGATTGAAGACAAGCACTGATGGAAGATGTGAGCTACACGTTTATTATATTCTAGAATACTTCTAGTAAAGATAAGCTCGACATTGTATTTTCTATTATTATCTTTACCTAGAATAGTTGATTCGTAGCTTATTGTACAAGACTTCTTAATCTATAAAAGAAGGTCTTTTAGGTTAAAGTTAATTAATAAGTTTTAATAAGTTTTCATAAGTTTTCACAAGTTAAACCTCTTTCATTGTAATCAAGTTCGATCATTCTAATACAAGTGAAAGTTTGTTTAACATCTTTGTGTTTTAGATCAAGTGTTAATTCCGCATAACACTTAGTTACTTTATTCATAAGCAAAGGTTTCTCTACGTGTATTACTTGATCTAATCTCGTATACACAAAGCTTAATCGATCTAAGTTTGGGATCAACACGGAGGGTAAACAAGTTTCAGGTATGTGTTTTTACAAGATTCGATCTTTTTAGCTGTTAGGTGTTTTCTGTTTTATGTTTTCGTTACTTGGAATTAGGGTTCATCTACAAGAGTTAGGGGGTTTGGTTTCTATGTTTGTTTTTTCTGCTAGCTCATGTTTATTTTATACTTTCTTGCAGTTTCTTCTTTTAAGTTTAACAATTATTACTGATTTTTTCAGCTACTTATTGAATCGAATAGGTTATAGCAGGATGAGGAAGAAGATTGATCAAGAAAAAAAAATCCATAAACAGAAAAAAAGTATCAAATTATTTATAAAAATCTCATTCTTAGATGGAAAGGAATGGTCACACCGTGGGGCTGCGTGGAGCCGCGTGACCACACCGCCGTTTACGACGTGGAAGACGCTGTGGCCACGCCCACGTCCGTGGAAACCATGCCATAATTTCATTTCCCCTCCTTCGTGTATTTTTCATTACCCCCTTCTCAATTAAATCCAACCAAACTGACCCTAAAGGTATTTTTTTAAGGCAAAAAATTTATTTGAATTTTTTTTAAAAAATCTTTTACCCAACGGCTAGTTTTCAAACAATTTTTTTTTTAATTTTCAAATCTTCCTAACGGCTAGTTTTGAATACTTTTTTTTATAATTTTCAAAAATGCATAACGGCAATTTTTTTATTTAAAAGAGGTATTAAATAGGCAACGAGTAGTTTAATAAATGTTTTAATTTTGGAATAAAAAGTGTTTTTATTTACGTTTTTAATTTACCAAGTTAAATAATTAAAATGAAAATAAATTAAGGTTTAAATTTTAAATTATATGTAATGTTTTTTTATGTATAAAGTAAGTTAGGTTTTAAATAAATTAATTGTTGAGGGTAGTTTTTAAAAAAAAAGTGAAAAAATGGTTAAATTGGTGTGGAAATGGTGTGATGATAAGATGGTTGTTTATGGTGTGGATGTGGAAGTGAAAAAGCTGTCGGGGCGGGGTGTTTTTTGGTGTGGTGGTGTGACCACTCCTTTTACTCTTACTTCTTTCAATTAACTTGAATATGGTGTTGTTTTTGTGAAAGGATTTGGTGCACACCACGTGTTCGATGAAATATTGCATTGATATCTTTTTTTTGTAGTTGCTGAAGGAAAATGGAGAATCCAGTAAAGAGGCGGTGGGTTATTCATGAGCGGCCGAGGGACATTAGTCGTAATGTGAGATGTTTAAACAAAGGTGTGGTTCATCGCCATTGTTTTATAAAGGTATGGCTTAATAGTTTGAAAAAGTGCAATAAGTTGATTAAAGGAACACATTTATCTCCTGTCGGTTTAGGTTTTATTCTGTTTAGTTTGAGGGTATGTGGTTGTTTTGTTAACCTGGGTTATAAAGAATGTCGTTATCTTGCTAAGGTAGCTTGACTCGGGTTATTGTTACAGCAAACTAGGGGTTTTTTTACTAGGTGCTTTAGTTTCGATGTTTATTGATTTTTTATTTTTGAATCGGAAAGCAATCATCCACTTTTTTTATTTGATGATGACACTTATAGTTTTGCTTAGTTTCAAAATACTTATACCTGCTTGCATTAGCCAGACTAGATAAGATTGGTTATCTTTTTAGTTCACACTAATAAATAGCGTCTTTTTTATGTTTGTTTCAAGGTGAATGTGAATCAGGGCTAGACCTAAGAAAATGGTAGTGACAGTTGATTTCAACCAGACGACCATTGCAAATTTACATGATTTAGTATGTTTTGTTGTTATTTTTGTGTTTGGTTTTATAGTTGATGGGGTGATTTTGTTTTTGTGTGTGTGTAGAAAAGCTTAATAGGAATGGAACAAGGTTGAGGAGAAATATCAGTAGGTATTAGTTTGTGGTCTTAGAAGGAAGGTAAAATTCAGTCTAATCTTTGCATCTTTTTTTAAATGAACAAAACACGGCTAATAAAGGGTACCGTGGAGTCGAGTGATAGTTTTTTTTTTCTTCGATTTTTCAAGGTTCATTCATTGAAAGCTTTATTTTATTTTTAATTCGTAGTAAGGTGTACGTGTTAAGTTGAGGTTCTTTTATATATTTTGAGCTTATAGGCTTCTTAGGCAACTAATAAGGTCATTTTATGAAGTCGTATATTCCGCTTATTGTACACATGCCACACACCACCGTGAAATTTGTTGTTTCATAGTTGAAAAAACTACTTAATAGCATTGTAACTGTTATATCATCTTATTATGATAGTGTTATGTTTTTTTTATAATGTTGTGTGGTTTGTGGATAGTAGGATCGAGAAGCCATTGTCTCACTTGAGACTAATATTCCCTTTTGATTTACATAGGTTACTTTCGGATACCAAAATTACTTTGATGAATTTGTTTGTGGAATGCACGACTGAGGGCGAACCGATTAATACTCAATCGACTTGAAGGAGTAGGTGTGCTGTAACACATAACCAGTCCGCAAAAGTAAGTTGTTTGAAAATGATTTATGGTCGTCTCAGTCACAAAAATAAAGGATCAACCAATTTCTTGACATACATATTATTATAAGCTAAACCCACTTAAATCCGAAGAAGAAGAGGAAGAAGAATGATGGGGTGTAACGGAGAGTTTAACACAGTTAGCAGGGAGTATGATAAGAAAGGAAGTGGCTTAAATGGAGATGATCTATGCGAGGATTCAAGCCGAGCATAGGAGACTGGAAAGGGAGAATGAGTTGATGGAGATGATGTTGAACTTGCACCTGTAGCATAGATCCCAGGAGACGCAAGCATGCTGAGAATTAAGACACCGTTCATTCGCTGTGTTTTTTTGTACGTACCATAACTGTCACGATATATCTATTTCATCCTTTATATTTTAAAATTATGACCATATTTTATATGGGAAAAGAATTGGGAAATAAGAATCATGTGCGTCCCATGGTTTTCTTCTGTTTTATACGTGGTTTGGAATGGTGACCTCATTCTTCATAGTCCTCTTGCCATTGAAACTGTTACAATTGTCGAAATCTTAATTCTATTAGATGTTGTCGTTCTTTGAGCTTATAATATCCTACAGGTTTTGGGGCTCCCTTGGGTGTTCCAACTTATACAAAGGTGCTAAACTTTCAGAGGTCTAGCTATACTAACCAGAATCTTTTGGAACAAAAATGCTTTCGAAGCAACTGTATTCTAAATGTAAACTCATGTATATATGACCAAGTTACTGGAAACAAATCTCAGTATCTGACACGCATGTCTGGTAACCATTTGCGCAAACCCCCGCAGCGAAGCGCGGGCAAGCTCACTTGTTTTATCTAAACCTGTATACAACCTCAATATTTTATTCAATAGTCCAATAGTCTGTGTTATCAAACTAAGCCCACTACCAACATCAAGATATATAAATTCATGCCCTAGCCGTACAATTACACAACCACAATATTTTTTCGGAAAAATCCACTACACCATGGATATGTTCAAAGCAGAAGATCGAATCAGTGATTTACCTGATTCTTTAATCCTTGAAATCCTGTTCCCTTTACCAGAGGCCATTCGAATATCTTGTCTCTCCAAACGATGGGTATATCTCTGGACTTTACTTCCTAACTTCATATTCATTATAAACAATAATCAATCTCTCACTGATTTCGTTTCGTTCGTGGAGAAAATCATTACTCAATCTCGCCACCCTAAGCTCAAAAAATTCCAACTACATACAAGTTATGATTCTAGCTTTCAGCCGCTCGTCAATAAATGTCTTTGTTATGCTCTTGACTGTAATGTCCAAGACGTTGATCTAGATCTTAATCATGTAGAGGAGAGTGAACTAATTGTCTTAGATGACTCGCTTTTCGTCAACTCATCTCTCACTAGTCTTAAGCTCTCATGCAACTTTGCTAATCCTACAACCGATTTCTTCCAATGAATAAACCTTAGATCTTTATCTCTTTCAAACAAATCTGATTTAGAGGACCTTTCTCTTTCTTTTATATTGTCCAAAACTCCTCATCTAGAAACTTTCGAGTTGAACGACTGCTATGGTTTTACCTATATAAATATTACTTCAAAGAGTCTTAAGAACGTTGTCATATCTGGACGCGAGAGGCTTTCTGATGGTGACTTTGTAGAAGTAATTGATCCCCATATTTTGTCATTGACTGTTGTTGGAGCTTTGACATTATGCTCTCTTTACTTTGAAAATTTCGCATCGTTAGTCGAGGCAAAGTTCTGTTAGGATGTCGATTATTATGATTGTTACATTCCTTTTGACCACAATTATGAGGAAGAAACTATGCTTAGGCAACACATCTTACACCTTAGCGCGCGAGTATAAGAAACACCAGCTAAAACTTAAAATTGGGAGGATGTGTTCAAGGGTAAAATACTCCCTTTACATGTTTCTCTTTTTGATGATATATCTATTTTTACTTACATTAACTTGTCACATGTTTATTTCACAGGTTCTCTCCCTTGCGATAGGCGATGATGATGATGATTTCCTCCTTCCAGAAACCATCAATGTCGTCGATGTTGAAGAGTTCTAATGATCATAGATGGAACTTTAAGTTCAAAAGGAGCCACCTTGTCATCATCCGTCTTGGTGGATAAGATTAACTCTTAATTTTTTACAAGGTTTATATAATGTGAATGATTTATCACAATGAAAGTTATTTGTTGGTTTAATTTCAAATAAGTATTCGGCTTATGCAATTTGTGATAGTTTTAGGATTTGTGTATGCTTTACTGGTTTTCATTTTGAGCCATATATATGTGGTAGTGATGAGACTGCTTTTATACATAGTCTCATCGTCCAAATCGGGCTTAAAATGCATAAAATATCAAGAAAACTGCCAAATATATGCTCGTGTTTGTTACTTGTGTATTTTAGGTACGGATATTGAGGAAATGGAAAAAGATCACAAGAATCATTCAAAAACGAACACGGGAAACGAAGCCGCACAATGAACCGGACCCAAATCTGGAATTTCCAAAATGGACCTTGAAGAATTGAAGATTGGAAACTTTAGTCCCTCAACTTTTGAATATTAACACTTTATACCCCTCAAATATTCATAATTATGAATAGGGTCCCTAAAGTTTGAAGATATTACAAGTTTGGTCCTTGAAGATTGCATTTATTACATTTGAAGTCCTTATATTAAGTTTGCAAAACATTATGTGCCAAAAGTGACAACCTGCCAAACTTTGTTTACAAAGGGAATAAAGTTTTGAGCTGTTAATTACAAAATGAACAAAAGAGAGGAGCATGGGGACTGAATCTGCCAAGACAACCAAACCTCCACAACCAACCTAATCATGACACCTCACCATAGCCCACCCATTTACCCATTTACCCTACCCAACCCGCCTTACCCAACCCATAACCCAATACCCAAGTTTAATTAATTAAACTGGGGTCAAACAGTCAACCCCCCCCCCCCCACTTTCCCACCAAACAATATTTTTAAATAAAACTTTACCCAATTCGGATTAAACCCCCCTTAATTACCCTTAAACCCTAATTTAAACCCAGGATGAACAAAGACAAAATCAAAGGGGTTTTTGTTCTAAATCTCCAGATTAGCAATTTACCCCATCCAAATCAAAACCCACATCCTAAATACACACAATACACACCCATGTGTCTTGTGGGACCCTCCCCTGCCCCGTCCCTTTCCCTCAAAACCCTAAAGCAGACAAGAT
This sequence comes from Glebionis coronaria, assembly GCA_025667525.1. Taxonomy (NCBI): domain Eukaryota; kingdom Viridiplantae; phylum Streptophyta; class Magnoliopsida; order Asterales; family Asteraceae; genus Glebionis; species Glebionis coronaria. The sequence goes on along the minus strand of CM046879.1, from coordinate 16,908,445 downwards.
CAACATCCCACAAGCTCTACTTGGTCCCCAAGTCCACTTTAACGTCCAAGATCATAACGAGACCAGCTGGACATCACAACAACATCACATGGCACAATTTGACCAAGTTCTTAGTCAAGATTCCAAGGGCTTTGTTGGAAATTCAGTTAGCTAGGGTTTAGCATTCTAGATAGTTCTTTGTACGCCTATATAAGGCACCTTAGCTTTTCATTTAGCTTTGTTCCAGATTTTCTTCAAAATTTTGTAATCCCTTTTTATGAAATTATAAAGTTGGTATTTTTGGGTAAAATATAATTCCTTTTATCATTTTTAAAATTTGGTGTTAGTTTATGAAGAATATCTGAGTTCCATATTTGTTATTCAGTTCTAAGATTTGTCAAAAGTCATATTTTTCAAGTTTCTGAAAAAGTGAATTTTTTTGGCAAGACTTTGTTCTGAATCTTGGTTTTCCAAGATTGTTTACTGGATTGTGTAAGTGTTTTCAAGGAAATTATTTGGAAAAGTTTTTTTTGAAAAACGTTTCAAAAGGTTTGATAAAATCAGATTATTGGATATTTGTGTGTGCTTCACTTTTTTTTCTCAGCAGGTTTTTAGCTTGTGTTTGTTGTCAAAGGTTCAGCATAGACCCGAGTCTATTTGTAGGTGGTTAAGCAGCCACTGAGGGACCTGGATGTAGGTCCCTCAAGGTAAAATCTTGTCCTTGTTTTCAATTTCAAGTATTTGTGATTTGGGATGATTTTGTTGCTAAGTGTGTAAGTGACTGTTTATTTTGTTTGATATTGCTCTATTAGGGGTTTATTGCATGTTAGTAGCATTAGGAATCAGTTTGGTTGAGATTTGTTATGATTTTGTTTGAAAAACTGATTTTCAGAATTTTTAAGGGGTGTTTGGATTAGGGCTTAAATAGGGTTTATTGATTTCAAGATTGCTTTAAACCTGTTTAAACATACTTCTTTGGTTATGGTTATGTGATAAAGGCAATAAGGTTTCAGTTTGGAAGAACATTGAACACTTGTGCATGCTAAAAAGTGGATAATATGGTCTAAAATCAGAAACTACATTGTGTTCATGCTTTTGTGAGAATTTGTGCCTCATCTTTTGATCTTTGTTAGATATAAGGTTGTTCTAGGATTGTAAACCAGTTACATGCCATTTGGTGGATTTGTGTGCTAGTTATTAGCCTTAGAAATTCGTTTTTATGCATGCAAACTAGCCCTAGTGTTCATCAGAAACATTGTTGCTTAATCAGAAACTTTGGGTGTTTGATTTGCTTGATTTTTGTAAAGGCTTTGTGTTTTTCTTGTTTGATTGACTTCCCACAACCCTACTGGTTGTGGGAGTGCCCATTTGTCCAAGCAAAAACCCATCAAGAGCTTTCCTAAGCTCATTTGGTCTCCTGACCAACTTTTTACACTAGCAGTGGGAACAAACTTCCCACTGGTAGCTTCAAAGTTTCCACTGCTTCACTAGCAGACAAACACCAACACATGTCACTTTCATAAATCTGATTATTTTGTCTTTAGTGAACAAATTTGTGAATTAAGACTTGAAACCAATTTTGTTATTTTTCTAATTTTATTTAGGATTTTTCTGTTTAATTATTTTTTATTGTACTGTTCATTTGCTATTTTTTGGGTTTTATAGCATTTTTAATTAACTTTTTAATTACTGTTTTTGGAATTTAGTGGCAAAAATTAATATTTTTCAAACTTAAACATTTTTCCTAGACTTAGAATAATATTTTAAGATTTTTAGTTAAAAAGGTTTTTACTGTTCATCTTTTTATTAATTTTTAGAATTAATTTAAGTTAATTAGGGTTTTAATTAAACTAGTTTTGTCTTTTAGTGGTAATTTAATATTTTTCAAACTTTTTTCATTTTTCTACTGTTCATTAGAGTAAATTAGGATTTTTAAAATTGGTAAATTATTTTTAGCATTATTTTATTATTTTTTATAATTATTTTAGTTTTAAAATAGTTTTTAGTAATTTAAAAATAGAAAATTAGTTTTTAAAAATTATGAAAAATACTTTTTAGTCTTTAGATAATATAAGTAAGTTATTTGTTCAATAAAATAATATTTTGGACATTTTGATTAATTGTATTTAATTTTAGGGCTTTAATTAGCATTTAAAATTGAATATTTAATTAATAAAAGGTTTTAAAATATTTTTATTGGATTTTTAGTCTTATTTATATTATTTTAGACTACTTTTAGCTTTTAATTAAGTTTTAGGTTTTAAAATTTTAATTTTGTAGTTTTTTACGGTTTTACGTGAACACGTTTTCGTCTTAGCTCGATCCGTCTTCGTAACCGTCTTTCTTTCTCATTTCTATTTTCTTTTCTTTTCTTCTTAATAAAATCATCAATCAATTAATCAATTCAATTCACAACACACTAGCCTCCTCGAGAACGAACTCACTTTTAGGGTCATTTACACACGGTTTTCCTAAATCGTCGTGCTCGCTTGCCCTATTTTATTCTTGGTTTCTATTGATTAAACCCTCTTGAACGATTTGGTGTTCCACCATCGTTCTAAAGTCATCGAAGGCGTTCACTTCACGTGATCGTTTTCATTCCTTGAGGCTTCTTTAATCAAGAGATTTGATTAAGGAGGAGATTTGTAGATTTTTGTCTACTTAATACATTTCACCAATTTCCAAAAAAGGTTAATACCATCAAAAACCACAAAAAAATTGAAAAATACAAAACACCAAAAAGAATCTTCTTTGCTCGTCTCCTCGTTGTACGTGACGTTTATGCTAACTCGTAATCAAGCAAAACGTGCACGTAGACGAAAGAACAAAACTCCCACTCCAACTCATTCTAGTGAGGAGTCTCCTATTGACGAACCCATTGTACGAGAAGCACCAACCATGACGAATCGAACTATGATGGAGTTACTTCAAGCACCCACCGAGGGTTATGGAGAAGCTATTGTAATTCCCGCAATCCTTGCGGAGAATTTTGAGGTGAAAACGGGTTTGTTGTCGATGATCCAAAACAACAAATTCCGTGGTGATGAGAAGGACAATCCGCACAACCATATCTGCCAATTTAATCGTCTTACCGCCACGTGCAAATTCAAGGATGTCTCGAATGACTCGATTAAGATGATGCTTTTTCCGTATTCCTTAGCGGGGCCCGCAAAAATTTGGTTAGAGAAAGAGCCACCCAATTCTATATTGACGTGGAAGGATCTCGTTTCAAAGTTTGTGAACCAATTTTTTCCGCCCTCTAAGACTACACATTTGAAAAATGAGATTTCTAAATTTTCACAAGAATCAAATGAAAGTTTTTCAACGGCTTGGAATAGGTTTAAGGAGATGTTACATGAATGTCCTCATCACGGTTTTTCCGACTTGCACCAAATAGACACGTTTTACAATGGACTTAATGATCATGAAAGAGATTATTTAAATGCCGCCGCGGGTGGTAATTTTTGTGTAAAACGGTTGAAGAAGCTTTGGTCATAATTGAGAATAGATCTAAGGTTTATAGCTGTAACACCCCCACAAATGCTATGCGCAGCGGAACTACAACATATGGGTGCTACATAGTTATCGTCACACATAAGCTATATTAAACGACTCAAGAGACGTAAAAGTTCAAACATAAAATTTAACATTATTAAAACATACAAGTCTACAGTTTTCCAAATCCCAAGAATTATATAAAACAGAGTTGCGTTTAGGTCCCCACTGAATCTCAACCCAAAAATACATTTTCATTCACATGACATAGTATAAAATTTTTAAGTGCAAAAAGGGAGGAAAACAAAGTAGACCGCCAAGCCACCACAACTTCCATCCTCGCATGCTCCGCTGCTAACCATCTTGGTTACCTGAAACATATGCTTAAAATCGTCAACACAAAGGTTGAGCGAATCTATAGGTTTATCAAAACATCAGTTGAACATAAGTATTAAAACCAATCCTGATCATTCAATAGCATTGTCGTACTCACAATCTATTTTCAAGGTTATGACAATTGTGTTTAAGCTCATGACACTAATCCGTTAACTCAATCACCCGCGTAATAATTACCGGCGTGATTCAGATGAAACCAGTGCCCCTTCTAAAGGCATCAGTTGCAATTATACCTTATCTCTCATACAAGATAATCTACCGCAGAACTTACTCAACGTACAGCTTCTCGGCTAGCATTGGGTCGTTAGCCCCGTAGTACTACAAATTGTATAAGCGGCTATTTCCCCCTACTCGAGGGCAGGACAATAGTTAATAGTTCATGAATTTAGGGACTTTTGCAACTAGGTACTCAACACAATTTCGAGGCAACATTCGGGTCCAACAATCATTCAAGCCTTATGTTCATTTTCATTTAAATTAGCATGTATCCCCCTCGCGGGTTAAAAACATTTGAATAAAGTAAAGAGCGAGGCTATAGACTCACCTTGCGTAGTAGTAGTAGTTCTAGCGAAGACGTAACGAGAAATGTCACCGACGACGTGGATGCCAAGGAAAATCAAACACTTGACCTAAAAATCAAGGTACGTAAACCAAATCAATACTCCGCGTACATTATTGTACTAAACACACGCAAATGCAAACAGACTCAATGCTTATGAAAACTCACGCCAAAGTCAAGCAAGTAGTTGTTACTAGACCTGTACCCTTTGTCCTTATTATTTACGCTATCCATTTTTATCCATTTTCGTCGGTACTTACCGAAAGTACGGGCTGTTTTACCATATTTAACCACTCTTATAAAATTTGAAAAAATTCCCAAAAATCCTATAAGACCTGTAGATAACACATTTTTAATCCCAATAAAAGTTTTTACTTCTACGACCCGTTACTCAACGCTTTTCAAAAACTACATTTTACGGGCTGAAATTGTACTTCGACTAACTTTGACCTCTTTGACCTATATGAAATGCACCTTTGACTTCTTTGACTCCTAAGTCAACTTATAGACTCAATTACACAGGTTTGTGACCAAAATTTGACCCTTTACCATTTACCAATTCATACTTGTGGTCCTCGGGATTTGACTAAAACTATACATAAATTCGGATTATGAAAGTTCTCGTCTCCCGGTACTCGATCTTTAAAACCTCATAACTTTTAGCTCGTTTTGAGTCACGGGCTCTACCTTATACCAAATTAAAGATAAGAAGACCCTCTATAACCACATCTAGTTATCTAGACCTGTAGGAAAAATCATTTTTATAAAAAGGTCTCAAAGTTTCTGCCTAAATTCATCCCTACCAAAATCATACTTAAGCTTGATTCCAAACCTATTAATCATTACTAGGCATCATCCTAAGCTTCCCTAATCACAACCAAACACAAATTTCAGTCCCTACCCCTATTGATCAATCAACCTCATAATCCTAACATCTAAAAACAAACATGCAATGTGTTTAACCCATTCAATCACACCCAAAACACCCTTATAAACACAAACCCATGACATTTCATCAAACACCTTGAACACACCCAAAACCCTCAAAATTTTCGTGGCTTTTTAGGGCTGTATAACACCAAGAACATAAACCCCATTATGTTTTATGGATTAATTGATCTTATAAACACATGAATTAAACATCCCACTAGTTTAATTACACCAAAACACGTTTTCGAAAAATCTTTAATTCTTGAAAAATTAATGTTAATGCATGTTGAAATTGATGGTTTAAAAGTACTTACAAGAGGTTTTTTGAGAAGTGGTCTAAGCTTGGAATTGATCAAATCAAAAAAATAATGGTGGTGGTGGTGGGGCTTATGGTGGCCGACGGCTAGAGCAAGAGAGGAGAGAGTTTTGATTTATTTTTTTGGTAAATGTTTGTATGTGTTTGTGTTTGTGGCTTTTTGTGGTATTGGGAGGGACCAAAGTGCAAATAAGGGTTTCTTTTGGCCTTAAGTATAAAACGTCATCAAAACTTTGCCGGTTCGACTCACTAGTCCATTTTGAAAATTTTACGGGAGTCGGAAATCATCCCGAACACTCCAAAATATTTTTGGGATACTTTAAATGTACTTGGAAGGCTATAAAACTCACCCGACTCAACTTAACACGAACCGTAAGTAAAATTCTCGAAAGATTACATTATCGATAAATCGTCAATAATTATAGATATTTAGGCATCCCTCGGTATCGTAGTCGTTATCGGTTCTTCTTAAATCGTCAATCGTTAAATTACGACCGTAAACGTCGGTTTCAACTTAACCCGTCAAATAATTCCACGATAAAAATTCTTAAAAATTTCAAAAATATACGTAAAATAGGATTAAATAAATAATGTTGGGCTCGGGATATCACATCCACAAGTGAGCCACAACCTAAGAGAGATGCTCATACTGAACAGCTCTTGAGACAATAACTTAGCATCATACGGCACTTTCACTGGTGTTACATCCTTCCCCCCTTAAGGGAGCGACGTCCCGGCGCTCGTCTCTTCTTATGCTCGCATTATGTACTACTAGTAAGATAAAGGTACTTCTTCCTAAAGAGGTCTTCATGTTCTGTTCCGAGCTCCGGTTCACGTTTCGGGTTCTATCACATTTTCACCATGGGTATTACACCTTGCTTCAGTCTCTTACCATCTCGATCCATGATCTCCACTTCAATTTCCCAAATTCTTCCTACGGTTATCAACACGTCTCTTTTCAAAGCTTCTCGCGGTTAGCAAGTGATTCTTTAATCTACACCATCTCTCCCGTAGCCTCTCGAATCATTTCAAGTCCATTCAACTGACTTTTTCCTGCTTCATTCTATCCAACTGGTGATCTACCTTTTCATCCCATAATCCTTCAAATTTGACACATGAAGAGTATTGTCATTTCCACGGAGTTCATCCAGCAGTTCCAACTAGTAGGCAACTGGTCCAACATACCTTTGGACCCACCTTTCTTATTCTCCAAAACGAATCACGCCCTTCCACACGATCTCAACTTCCACCAAAATCAAACACATACGCTCGGAGCAACGTCTTCCAACTTTCGAATCGTCCTTTCACTTGGTTCATCATCTCATAAAAATAATTGCTCACAAAGAAAATCACACGGGTCGCACATCACCTCATAGAAAACGTTCAAAATATAAAAGACGAAGTAATTATTACTAGTCGTACAAAAATCACCTTATTACGATATTACGTACATACAACCCTACTTCGTCAAGAACGAATTCATCGATACGAAATCATTCGGCGTATACATAACTCTCTCGAAGACATCACAATCCAAACAAACACAAAAGCCATTATGAAACACACACAACCATATTACGACATGTTTGCAACATAGCCAAACCATGCTAAACCAATCAGTTCAATCAGTTAACCCACGCTTGCTAATCAGCCAAGCCAAGAATAAAACAAGAATATTTACATAATTCTCGGATGAGTCCAGTCAAAAGAAAATTGCAAGTTAAAGAAGGTTCAAGAGCTTGCTAGCTATGGATGCATATCCATAAAGGAAATAAAATACTTACATGTGTCATCGTGGGGTGCTCACACACGGATCCATACCCAAAAGATACTACAAGAACACCATCTTACTTTCGTCCCAAACGTGGTCAAAATCTTAATAATTATCATCGTTTCACAGTTAAAAAAAAATACATTACATGACACGTGTTCTCCATGATCGGACTTCATTGGACAATGTCGTCTCAAGTTCTCACAACTTACGATCACTCGACCAGATTACTTACCACACAAATACATAAAAGGCAAGGGTTTACCACAAAAGCATCAACTAGGGATATCTATCGTTTAACCATCGATAATCAAGGATGGTTGAGTCAAGCAAAGAGGATTCCTCACTTAAATAAACGAAGACGGCAAATGGAATTGTCCTTGCAACTACCAATGCACAGTTGGTAAACTTCAACAATTTATCGCGTGTCGTTAAACATATCAAAAGAACAAGAAAAGAAAATATATAAGGTACGATACATTCGACGTAGGAGAAGTCTTCGTCATTTCCCTTAGAGTTATTCGAACTCTAATTTCCTCTACTTCGGCATTTTTCCATTTTTATTAAAATTTCTTCTCAGTGTCGGTACGAGCCCCTTTGGTATTTCATCAACACCCTCGTGATTCCGATAATTTCACACATTACACACCACACATTTCCAAAATTACTCGGTCACAGTGACTTACTAAGTCAACGCCAAACAAAAAGAAAAGATTTCAAGGAACACAAAAAAAAAATTCAAAAATTTTCTTTAAGAATCAAAGAAATTACGACTACTTGCAAAAATGATCCACCATTTTTAAAAAGAAACGTTCTCATCCAAACGTTTATCAAAACACTACAAGTTTCAAGATGACCAATTTGTTTGACATGATAGTGCCCTTCCTAAACTATGCATAATTAGCTAGATCATGCATACTTGAGGATCAAGCAACAACAACCAACAAAACAGGACTCTTCCCGAATTATGCATAGTTAGCTAAGCTGTGCATAATTGAGGATCGAGTGACAAACACAAACATTATTATTACATACCAAACACGACTATGGAAGTTTTCGACCTAGCCTTCAAAATAATTAAATTCATTTGAATGAAATTTGAAATGGGAAAATATTGCTACCATCGTTTTAAAGAAACACATCAAACATTTTTCGTCCACTTTGGAAACATACCTTTGCTTTGCCTTTTTATGAGAAAAATAAATAAATAATTTAATAAAGAAATCGACACCATTTGCATTTAGTTCACCAAAACATTTGACACACTCATACCTATTTTCACAATAGACTATTCACAAAATAACGGTAAGGTGGTTCAAGATTATAGATCATTGCAAGCACAACAAGTAATGAAAATCGAAAATCAATGAGATCGAACGAGGTAAACGAGCAATATAATTGCCAACTAAAATTAACTATATGAGAAATGAAAATACTTCAACATACGACAAAAGTCATTGGGATAACAACAGCGATCTACGAATACATGGAGCAAAAAATTATATATCAACACAAGCGTCAAAGATAAAACAACGATCACACTTCCCATCGTCTCGAGTTGCACACCCATTCCACCAAGGGTATACGGGGAGAGAAGAATAATCACTTGGTTAAATAGAAACAATTTCACCAGGAAGATCGAGTTCTTTCACCTCTACAATTCGGTAAAGCGGCTCCGCCTCCTCGCTTTTGTTCAATATAAATAAATAACCAATTTAATGGATATTCATAGCATCATACAAGTAAATACAGAATTTTAGGTTCCATTAACCGAAAGAAGAAAAAAAAAAAATTTACTTACGGCGTCCATGAACATGACAAAATACACCGGGTGACATACCCTCATTTTCAAGTACTAGCGAAATAGTAGTTTTAAAATAAATATAACAATAATGGTTTCATACCATAGACAATATTAAAATGAACGATCACATGACGACTCATATTTAGATACAGACTCACAAAATCAAAGAAGGGATGTCGGACGATCGAACCATCGTGACTCAAAACATTATATATACATCTTTATTAAATAATATACAAGTAGGCGTGTGTTGTGTAATCCAGTTGCGTATAATAATTAGTGTTACCTTGTACATTGTAAAACCGAACATTTACACATTTTTAATTTGTGTTACACACCATTAAAGAATTTATACCTTTCATTTTCCAATCTTTACAACGCTTTCATTTCAGGAAAAATTTCAATCTTTCGGAAATTATTAACATTAGTAGATGTGGTGACTCGGTTATCATAATCGACAAATCATTAGGTTTAAAATCTCCATACTTGTGTCAAAACCTCATTAATGTTCATATCTTAAGTACCAAAAACATACGTAGTAAGAATTTTCCAAGTTTTACGTTTTTATTATTACGACTTATATTATCACAAATATACACGTATCCAACATGACTCAAACTAGCCCAATTAACTCTTAAAATCAACCTTTGACTTTTATTACACACATGTTTTCCCCCAAAACTGTTTTGTTAAATCATATTCGCGTAATTCGACTCAAATGACAAAGAGGTTTCACGTGGTATTATCTCGGATACTTACTGATTTTTAGTCGAGACTTAAATCTCAATAATAATAATATAATAAACAATCAAAATGCTTATCTCAATAATTTTAAAACATATAAAATTCAACTTTTAATCCTTAGCCCATTATCAAATGATTTTAAAATTAACACATCTCGTCGCGGAATAAAACAAAAGATTTTTCAAACGATTTTAAAACAAGCATCATCAAATTACACATATTGATTCTCTATAACGACAATTAAACAAACAAATGATTTCCAATGACGTTCCATCAATGTTTAAAATTTTATTTCAAGCATTATAATTTCTCACTTATAGTGTATATTCCGATTTGTATCCCAGTTTATTCGCTATAACAAGTAACGTGTTCTAGTTTACACCAATGCATACGTAACATAACCTTATGTTTAAAATAAACCAATTTTTACAAAGTTTCTACCTCCAAAATATATGACCAATTTTTCTACTCTATATTACAAATTATGCCAAAAGTTTGCTACATTGACCCGAAAATTAATTCATACTAAATCCGAAGCTACATATACTCAATAGTCATCTCGCAAATTTTATTATAACTCCTTCTCTCGAACTAATTTAAACAAATTCTTAACAAGTCCATCACAATCTTTTAGTATCAAATTTTAATATATGAAAACAAGGATTTTACGAGTAATAATAATTACTTATTACGATTTACCAACCAAGGTTGAAGGAAAATAATTTCACAATGTCCGTTTATTCTCTACACGAATTTTACTTGTTATAAGACACATCATACGTCATTTTTATCCGAAAGTTTCATTCACCAAATATTAAATAATATAAAACACTTTATGTTTAAATCATTCAATCAACAAAGTTCGATGTTTACTTAACTTGCACAAATGCCGGACCTCGTCATGTAAAATATTAACTTCAAAATAATGAAACAACAAAACAAAATGAAATAAATGGAACGAGAATACGTATGTCAACTAAATGTTGTTATCGGCCTCGGATGAGTCTCGAAATCGTACTCCACAAAATTAACACAAAAAACCAAACCAAATTCCAAGTTATCGCGCTTGATCACAACGCCAGTCTATTTTAAAAACACATCTTTAAAATTCAAGTAGAATAGTAAACTACGATTAAATGGCAACACGCCTCAACCACGTTTCATAATATACACACATGGTTCGCCGCCCCAATGTACGCATCGTCGATTATACTTCGTCTATGTTATAGTTACGTGAACTAACATATCAAACCCATTGGGAATAAAGGAAATAAAGTAATACGTAAGTAAATTACGTTTCAAAAGAAAAATGTCCAAAATGACACATCACGGTGCGATAACGACAATCGATATCGACCTAGTCGATATAAAATATGTTACGAAGCGTTATTTACGTATCTAGAGTATCAAACGAGGTTCATATATGGTTATCCGAACAATGAATTAATTATCAAGATTGATAATTTGCGGTGAGGCTGAATTCTCAACAAAACCACATTATAACATGTACGATAATCACTCAAGGACCATTGCTTCACGTGCAATGCCTTTAAATACCATAGTATATACATACTTATTACGTACAACCACTCCTACATACACGTAGGATTACAACGCAGTGTTGCCAATGTAATGCAATGTAGCCCGTTATGCAAATACATGCAACCTATATATAATCTTACAAGAATTTGTAAATTACGATAATAAGTACTCAACGTACACAACAATATATCTCAATATATATCAAAGTATTTACTTACTAAATACTAGAGAATTCATATCAATTTCGAGGGATACATCTAAAATATAAAGCAATGCTAAAGAATTCTTACCGGAGCCATGCAGGATAGTTGTGTGCTTGGACAATTTCTTACGACACCAAAAGTTATAGTTTAGGATTTTCAAAAACGACCTAGTTCTCTATAACTCATGGCTCTGATTACCAATCTGTAACACCCCCACAAATGCTATGCGCAGCGGAACTACAACATATGGGTGCTACATAGTTATCGTCACACATAAGCTATATTAAACGACTCAAGAGACGTAAAAGTTCAAACATAAAATTTAACATTATTAAAACATACAAGTCTACAGTTTTCCAAATCCCAAGAATTATATAAAACAGAGTTGCGTTTAGGTCCCCACTGAATCTCAACCCAAAAATACATTTTCATTCACATGACATAGTATAAAATTTTTAAGTGCAAAAAGGGAGGAAAACAAAGTAGACCGCCAAGCCACCACAACTTCCATCCTCGCATGCTCCGCTGCTAACAATCTTGGTTACCTGAAACACATGCTTAAAATCGTCAACACAAAGGTTGAGCGAATCTATAGGTTTATCAAAACATCAGTTGAACATAAGTATTAAAACCAATCCTGATCATTCAATAGCATTGTCGTACTCACAATCTATTTTCAAGGTTATGACAATTGTGTTTAAGCTCATGACACTAATCCGTTAACTCAATCACCCGCGTAATAATTACCGGCGTGATTCAGATGAAACCAGTGCCCCTTCTAAAGGCATCAGTTGCAATTATACCTTATCTCTCATACAAGATAATCTACCGCAGAACTTACTCAACGTACAGCTTCTCGGCTAGCATTGGGTCGTTAGCCCCGTAGTACTACAAATTGTATAAGCGGCTATTTCCCCCTACTCGAGGGCAGGACAATAGTTAATAGTTCATGAATTTAGGGACTTTTGCAACTAGGTACTCAACACAATTTCGAGGCAACATTCGGGTCCAACAATCATTCAAGCCTTATGTTCATTTTCATTTAAATTAGCATGTATCCCCCTCGCGGGTTAAAAACATTTGAATAAAGTAAAGAGCGAGGCTATAGACTCACCTTGCGTAGTAGTAGTAGTTCTAGCGAAGACGTAACGAGAAATGTCACCGACGACGTGGATGCCCGGGAAAATCAAACACTTGACCTAAAAATCAAGGTACGTAAACCAAATCAATACTCCGCGTACATTATTGTACTAAACACACGCAAATGCAAACACACTCAATGCTTATGAAAACTCACGCCAAAGTCAAGCAAGTAGTTGTTACTAGACCTGTACCCTTTGTCCTTATTATTTACGCTATCCATTTTTATCCATTTTCGTCGGTACTTACCGAAAGTACGGGCTGTTTTACCATATTTAACCACTCTTATAAAATTTGACAAAATTCCCAAAAATCCTATAAGACCTGTAGATAACACATTTTTAATTCCAATAAAAGTTTTTACTTCTACGACCCGTTACTCAACGCTTTTCAAAAACTACATTTTACGGGCTGAAATTGTACTTCGACCAACTTTGACCTCTTTGACCTATATGAAATGCACCTTTGACTTCTTTGACTCCTAAGTCAACTTATAGACTCAATTACACAGGTTTGTGACCAAAATTTGACCCTTTACCATTTACCAATTCATACTTGTGGTCCTCGGGATTTGACTAAAACTATACATAAATTCGGATTATGAAAGTTCTCGTCTCCCGGTACTCGATCTTTAAAACCTCATAACTTTTAGCTCGTTTTGAGTCACGGGCTCTACCTTATACCAAATTAAAGATAAGAAGACCCTCTATAACCACATCTAGTTATCTAGACCTGTAGGAAAAATCATTTTTATAAAAAGGTCTCAAAGTTTCTGCCTAAATTCATCCCTACCAAAATCATACTTAAGCTTGATTCCAAACCTATTAATCATTACTAGGCATCATCCTAAGCTTCCCTAATCACAACCAAACACAAATTTCAGTCCCTACCCCTATTGATCAATCAACCTCATAATCCTAACATCTAAAAACAAACATGCAATGTGTTTAACCCATTCAATCACACCCAAAACACCCTTATAAACACAAACCCATGACATTTCATCAAACACCTTGAACACACCCAAAACCCTCAAAATTTTCGTGGCTTTTTAGGGCTGTATAACACCAAGAACATAAACCCCATTATGTTTTATGGATTAATTGATCTTATAAACACATGAATTAAACATCCCACTAGTTTAATTACACCAAAACACGTTTTCGAAAAATCTTTAATTCTTGAAAAATTAATGTTAATGCATGTTGAAATTGATGGTTTAAAAGTACTTATAAGAGGTTTTTGAGAAGTGGTCTAAGCTTGGAATTGATCAAATCAAAAAAATAATGGTGGTGGTGGTGGGGCTTATGGTGGCCGACGGCTAGAGCAAGAGAGGAGAGAGTTTTGATTTATTTTTTTGGTAAATGTTTGTATGTGTTTGTGTTTGTGGCTTTTTGTGGTATTGGGAGGGACCAAAGTGCAAATAAGGGTTTCTTTTGGCCTTAAGTATAAAACGTCATCAAAACTTTGCGGGTTCGACTCACTAGTCCATTTTGAAAATTTTACGGGAGTCGGAAATCATCCCGAACACTCCAAAATATTTTTGGGATACTTTAAATGTACTTGGAAGGCTATAAAACTCACCCGACTCAACTTAACACGAACCGTAAGTAAAATTCTCGAAAGATTACATTATCGATAAATCGTCAATAATTATAGATATTTGGGCATCCCTCGGTATCGTAGTCGTTATCGGTTCTTCTTAAATCGTCAATCGTTAAATTACGACCGTAAACGTCGGTTTCAACTTAACCCGTCAAATAATTCCACGATAAAAATTCTTAAAAATTTCAAAAATATACGTAAAATAGGATTAAATAAATAATGTTGGGCTCGGGATATCACATCCACAAGTGAGCCACAACCTAAGAGAGATGCTCATACTGAACAGCTCTTGAGACAATAACTTAGCATCATACGGCACTTTCACTGGTGTTACAATAGCCCTCGTAACACACCGAGTGTTGCCAAAATGGGCTCATCCTCGTCTCGTAGCATTAATGCTTTACATGATGAGGCAAATGAAGAAAATCGGTTTTTCGATAGGTTTTCGACCCTTATGTCCCATTGGAAAGCTCAAGAAGCTTCAAATTCCGCTTCGGTTAAAGCGGTTTCTAAGAGTTGTTTGTCGTGTGGGGGAGCTCATGATCTTTCCGAGTGCATTACCGCGGATGGTAACACTTCGAGTGCTTATGTAGCCACGAGAACTTATAACCAAAACGGTCAAGGTTCCCGCCAAAATCAAGCTCCACCAAATCAAAATGCTAATAACTATCGCAACAACAACCAAGGTGGTAATTATCAAGGAAATCAAAGAAATTACAACAAGGGTAATTATCAAAATGGAAATGGACAAATTTCAAACCAAAACCAAAACCGTGATTTTCAAACTTCTACTCAAGGTTTTCAAAATGATCACACCAATAATCTTCAAGGAGAATTTTTGAATTATGCAAAGGCTAATGATGCTAAGTTTGACAATATGCAACGTGAAATGGTTAGCTTAAGATCCGAGTTGAAAAACGAGCTTAAAAACAAACTTGCTAATGAACTTAAAACTCATGCTAATAAAATGGAAGGAAATGTCACACGACTCCAACAAAATCAACAAAAAATGGAGCAAGGACAACATGAGATTAAGCAAGAGTTGTTAAAAGCGGATGCTAGGCAATCTAAGTTTGAAGACCGAATGGCTAAAATGTTTGAAGCTATCATGTGTAAGCCCTCTTCTTCGGGTGGTCTTCCTAGTGATACCATCGTGAACCCGAAGGGAGAATTGAAGGTTATTACTACTCGTAGTGGTAAAACTTTCAAAGAACCCACTTCTCGTCCAAGTACTTCTATGGAGAAGGAAAAAGAGAGAGAACCCGAGGTGGTGGTCGAAAAGGAGCACATTTAAAGCCCACAAAGTACCGCTCAAACCACACCTACGGTTTAACCAATACCAATCATGGAACCCAAGATTCCAAGTCCGATGCCTATGCCTATGCCTCAACCCACACCACCTTTACCCTACCCTTCAAGACGAGACAAGGAAAAGGCACAAGAACGAAATAATTATCAATTTGAACTCTTTATGAAAATGTTTTGTGACTTGTATTTCAATATAAGTTTTGCCGATGCCTTGGTCATGATGCCTCGATTTGCCGCGAACTTCAAAAGTATGTTGAATAACAAAGAAAAATTGCAAAAATCGTCTAGTTGTTCATCGGTTTTTCTAAGCCGCATACCTCAAAAAGTCGGTGATCCTGGAAAGTTTTTAATCCCATGTGCCATACAAGACATGGAAGAATGCTACGCCTTGGCCGATCTTGGTTCTAGTATTAATTTGATGCCTCTTGAGATTTTTAAATCGCTCAATCTTCCCAATCTCACTCCTTCAAGAATGTCAATCGAAATGGCCGATCATTCTACGATTCTAGCTTGTGGATTAGCCGAGGACGTCTTTGTGAAAGTGGGAAAGTTCTACTATCTTGTAGACTTTATTGTTGTTGATATACCCATCGATCCTAAAGTTCTGCTAATTTTAGGTCGATCTTTTTTGGATACCTCGAGAGCACTTATCGATGTGCATGCAAGGAAAATCACTCTTCGTTTCAATGAGGAAGAACTCGTCATTAATGCAACCCAAAACTCCACTCTTTCTCATGTGTATTCTATCACGTCTTTGTACAATGTCAATCCCATCAAAAACATTTGCAAAAGAATTTCAAATAGAGTTTTAGGAGTTGAGAAAAATGAAGTTTCGTCCCCTCCGTCGGTGGAGGTTAAGAGTGTTAAGCCTACGATTCCAATCTCGAGTGATTCTTCGGATGATGAATATGTTGATCCCGATGGGGGAGTTTTCTTTATCAACAAACGTTTTGAAAACTTACTACCACCTTTACCAAAACGGTTTCAAAATGTGAGAATTTTTAGTGTGACTAACATTGCTTTAGATACACCAAATATTTTTGACATAATTAAATCGGGTTTTCACAAGGAGAGTTTAAAAGATGAAAAAGGGAAAGATTTTGAATTGAATTTAACAGATTTTTTTACAATTCTAACTCCGTCATCACCACGTGATTTGAGTACTACAAGCTCGTCTTCTCCTTTTGACGATGCTTTGTGTGGACTTAGTGTGGGGGAAACCCCTTATGTTCCCTCCCCTTTTTCCACCGAGGACAAGATATTTGATCCTGGAATTGCTTATATAGGGAAATCTCGGTCTTCCACCGATGTAATAAATGGAAAATCTTTTCATTTGATTGGTGCGAGTCTACCTCGAGTAGCTCAATGTTTTCATGACTTACCCATTGTCCCACCCTTCTATTTCTTCTCTCCTATTTTCTTGAAACTCTTTGAGTTTTTGTTGACTCTTGATGAAGTGGCGTTGATTTGTTTTTCCAATGAAAACGAGAACGCCATCTTCGATCCCGGTATTTTGCACCATCAAAGGACTTAGTACTTTATACCGGTTGTTTTTGGGCCTTGTTTATCATGTAAGCCCCACCAAATTGACCACACCATGATTATCCCTAAATGATCACATTTATGGGGATTCGAGTCGAGCTTTTGACTCGGTTATCAAAAACAAGGTGCCTCGTGGGGGAGACCCATGCTTATCCATGTACATATTATTGCTTTCTAATTAGATTAATGTGAGGGGATTTGTGCCCTTCCAACCTTTGTTCCGTGGTTGTTTGTGCATTGTGGTTTTTAGATCATGATCTTCATGATTGGAGCCTCTCGTGTTCGTTTTTATGGGAGCACTCGATCGTTTGCTTTGAAGACTTTCCCAATATCCAAATGATATATCCTTTTGATGTTCTAACCTTAGGTTTTTAGCACACTTCATAAACGGCTATTAATTTATTGGTTACACCCTTTCCATGCTAGATTAGGCATTCGACTACGTCTCTAGTATGGGGGTGTTTGCACCCCTAGACTCGAAACATTGAGGACAATGTTTAATTTTAGTATGGGGGGGTGAATAGATACTTGCCTTGCCAAACCTTCACGCTTTCCAAAGTTTATCGTTTTGTTTATTGTTTTTGTTGCAAAATAAGGCTAAAAATGGCCAAAGTTTAAATTTTTTCTCATGTTTTATAAGTGTTTGAAGACACGAATGTAGATTTTCCGATGGCGAGAATAAGAGTAATTTTTGACTCGACTGTGCGTGTTGAGCACTTAGCTTTGATTCCTTAACTACACATTAGGCTAAGTCTCTTAAATGAGGACGAGAAATGATAGAGTTAATTATAAGTTACTATGCTAAACGTAGAGTACTCGTATTCTTTCAAAAACTCATGTGTTCTTGTTGTTTGCTTATTCTCCCTTCGCTTGTAAATATTTTTTTTGCTTAATAAATATTGACTTAGCGGTTTAGTTAGGATTATTAGGTTTCTAGTCTTTTCTAGTAGCTTCCGTGTAATTAAATTGGGAAGACATTAAGGTATCGCCAGCGTCACGGTTTTGAAGTATTGGCACCCGAATAATCGAAAGCTTCACCCAATAATAAGATTTCAAGTGCTCACCTAAATCAAGCAAACAATTTGAAGCCCCACAAGGCCTAAAATCTATGCAAAAATTGAAAGTGAATCAAGCCTTAATCTTCAAAGCTTTAAAGATCCAAAATTCGCTTTAGCGTGAGGATATACGTCTTTGGCTAATAAAACCACCGATGAGGCAGATAATAAAAGGCAAGGCAAGACCGAAGTCATAATAAAAGCTTCATGGCGAAGTTGAATAAAAGATGGAGGTAAACCAAAGATAATAAGGCCCTTCCGTTAGGGGGCGTATAAAAGTATTGGTAATAAGTCTCATGTTCAAAACCATTATAAAACCGTGTTTATCGATTCTTCTTGTCAACTTAATTTTTTAACATCGTTGTCTATTAGTAGGGGTTATTGATTTGATGGTCTTAGTTACACCGTTAGGACTCTATTTTTAGACCTAAATCTCTATTATCGCATAAGTCAACAATGTATCCTCGTGAAACATTCAAGACAAAATAAAATATAAGAGATACAACTTAGGAATAATGGGAGGATAAGTACGTGATTAGGGCATATGAGTAGTGTTAGCATTACTAACTTATAATGACAATGATCTCGTTGCACGCTTGGCATGGAATTAGAGTGAAAATCGAGGACGACGAAATTATTTCTAACGAAGCATTCACGTGTTCTTATTCTATGAACCTAAACGTCCCATTTTGCGATGAAAATCATACATTATGTCTAAAACGTAAGTAGTAGTAATAGAAGTAGTATAGCTAGTTTATCATTTCGATAAGGTGAATAAAAATTGAATTTTGGAGGTGCTTTGATACTTTGTTCTAGCATTGCGTGAGGGCACGACAATGGTTTAGTATGGGGGAGTGATGAGACTGCTTTTATACATAGTCTCATCGTCCAAATCGGGCTTAAAATGCATAAAATATCATGAAAACTGCCAAATATATGCTCGTGTTTGTTACTTGTGTATTTTAGGTACGGATATTGAGGAAATGGAAAAAGATCACAAGAATCATTCAAAAACGAACACGGGAAACGAAGCCGCATAATGAACCGGACCCAAATCTGGAATTTCCAAAATGGACCTTGAAGAATTGAAGATTGGCAACTTTAGTCCCTCAACTTTTGAAGATTAACACTTTATACCCCTCAAATATTCATAATTATGAATAGGGTCCCTAAAGTTTGAAGATATTACAAGTTTGGTCCTTGAAGATTGCATTTATTACATTTGAAGTCCTTATATTAAGTTTGCAAAACATTATGTGCCAAAAGTGACAACCTGCCAAACTTGTTTACAAAGGGAATAAAGTTTTGAGCTGTTAATTACAAAATGAACAAAAGAGAGGAGCATGGGGACTGAATCTGCCAAGACAACCAAACCTCCACAACCAACCAAATCATGACACCTCACCATAGCCCACCCATTTACCCATTTACCCTACCCAACCCGTCTTACCCAACCCATAACCCAATACCCAAGTTTAATTAATTAAACTGGGGTCAAACAGTCAACCCCCCCCCCCCCCCCCCCACTTTCCCACCAAACAATATTTTTAAATAAAACTTTACCCAATTCGGATTAAACCCCCCTTAATTACCCTTAAACCCTAATTTAAACCCAGGATGAACAAAGACAAAATCAAAGGGGTTTTTGTTCTAAATCTCCAGATTAGCAATTTACCCCATCCACATCAAAACCCACATCCCAAATACACACAAGACACACCCATGTGTCTTGTGGGACCCTCCCCTGCCCCGTCCCTTTCCCTCAAAACCCTAAAGCAGACAAGATCAACGTCCCACAAGCTCTACTTGGTCCCCAAGTCCACTTTAACGTCCAAGATCATAACGAGTCAGCTGGACATCACAACAATATCACATGGCACAATTTGACCAAGTTCTCAGTCAAGATTCCAAGGGCTTTCTTGGAAATTCAGTTAGCTAGGGTTTAGCATTCTAGATAGTTCTTTGTACGCCTATATAAGGCACCTTAGCTTTTCATTTAGCTTTGTTCCAGATTTTCTTCAAAATTTTGTAATCCCTTTTTATGAAATTATAAAGTTGGTATTTTTGGGTAAAATATAATTCCTTTTATCATTTTTAAAAGTTGGTGTTAGTTTATGAAGAATATCTGAGTTCCATATTTGTTATTCAGTTCTAAGATTTGTCAAAAGTCATATTTTTCAAGTTTCTGAAAAAGTGAATTTTTTTGGCAAGACTTTGTTCTGAATCTTGGTTTTCCAAGATTGTTTACTGGATTGTGTAAGTGTTTTCAAGGAAATTATTTGGAAAAGTTTTTTTTGAAAAATGTTTCAAAAGGTTTGATAAAATCAGATTATTGGATATTTGTGTGTGCTTCACTTTTTTTTCTCAGCAGGTTTTTACCTTGTGTTTGTTGTCAAAGGTTCAGCATAGACCCGAGTCTATTTGGAGGTGGTTAAGCAACCACTGAGGGACCTGGATGTAGGTCCCTCAAGGTAAAATCTTGTCCTTGTTTTCAGTTTCAAGTATTTGTGATTTGGGATGATTTTGTTGCTAAGTGTGTAAGTGACTGTTTATTTTGTTTGATATTGCTCTATTAGGGGTTTATTGCATGTTAGTAGCATTAGGAATCAGTTTGGTTGAGATTTGTTATGATTTTGTTTGAAAATTGATTTTCAGAATTTTTAAGGGGTGTTTGGATTAGGGCTTAAATAGGGTTTATTGATTTCAAGATTGCTTTAAACCTGTTTAAACATACTTCTTTGGTTATGGTTATGTGATAAAGGCAATAAGGTTTCAGTTTGGAAGAACATTGAACACTTGTGCATGCTAAAAAGTGGATAATATGGTCTAAAATCAGAAACTGCATTGTGTTCATGCTTTTGTGAGAATTTGTGCCTCATCTTTTGATCTTTGTTAGATATAAGGTTGTTCTAGGATTGTAAATCAGTTACATGCCATTTGGTGGATTTGTGTGCTAGTTATTAGCCTTAGAAATTCGTTTTTATGCATGCAAACTAGCCCTACTGTTCATCAGAAACATTGTTGCTTAATCAGAAACTTTGGGTGTTTGATTTGCTTGATTTTTGTGAAGGCTTTGTGTTTTTCTTGTTTGATTGACTTCCCACAACCCTACTGGTTGTGGGAGTGCCCATTTGTCCAAGCAAAAACCCATCAAGAGCTTTCCTAAGCTCATTTGGTCTCCTGACCAACTTTTTACACTAGCAGTGGGAACAAACTTCCCACTAGTAGCTTCAAAGTTTCCACTGCTTCACTAGCAGACAAACACCAACACATGTCACTTTCATAAATCTGATTATTTTGTCTTTAGTGAACAAATTTGTGAATTAAGACTTGAAACCAATTTTTTTATTTTTCTAATTTTATTTAGGATTTTTCTGTTTAATTATTTTTTATTGTACTGTTCATTTGCTATTTTTTAGGTTTTATAGCATTTTTAATTAACTTTTTAATTGCTATTTTTGGAATTTAGTGGCAAAAATTAATATTTCTCAAACTTAAACATTTTTCCTAGACTTAGAATAATATTTTAAGATTTTTAGTTAAAAAGGTTTTTACTGTTCATCTTTTTATTAATTTTTAGAATTAATTTAAGTTAATTAGGGTTTTAATTAAACTAGTTTTGTCTTTTAGTGGTAAATTTAATATTTTTCAAACTTTTTTCATTTTTCTACTGTTCATTAGAGTAAATTAGGATTTTTAAAATTGGTAAATTATTTTTAGCATTATTTTATTATTTTTATAATTATTTTAGTTTTAAAATAGTTTTTAGTAATTTAAAAATAGAAAATTAGTTTTTAAAAATTAGGAAAAATACTTTTTAGTCTTTAGATAATATAAGTAAGTTATTTGTTCAATAAAATAATATTTTGGACATTTTGATTAGTTGTATTTAATTTTAGGGCTTTAATTAGCATTTAAAATTGAATATTTAATTAATAAAAGGTTTTAAAATATTTTTATTGGATTTTTAGTCTTATTTATATTATTTTAGACTACTTTAGCTTTTAATTAAGTTTTAGGTTTTAAAATTTTAATTTTGTATTTTTTTACGGTTTTACGTGAACGCGTTTTCGTCTTAGCTCGATCCGTCTTCGTAACCGTCTTTCTTTCTCATTTTTATTTTCTTTTCTTTTCTTCTTAATAAAATCATCAATCAATTAATCAATTCAATTCACAACACACTAGCCTCCTCGAGAACGAACTCACTTTTAGGGTCATTTACACACGGTTTTCCTAAATCGTCGTGCTCGCTTGCCCTATTTTATTGCTCTTTTCCTAAAGGATAGTAAAAACTGCAACATCAGTCATTGATCAAATAAACCCAAACTCAAGTGAGCACACAGCCTTGTGCAACCTAAAAAGCCATCCACGCGAGGGAGCATAAAGGGGCGGTGAGATAGTGGAAGTAGGTGGCGAGGTGATACAGGAGGAAGATCACAGTAAGGTCATACACGACGGACAAGAAGGACTAAGGGAACGCTGGAAACGTTATTTAGGTGAAAAAAGTGGATAGTGTTGGGACTTAGAGATCTTGAGTTGATATGACAAAACAAGATGAATGACCTAGTAGTAATATATTAGCTTAGATAGTAAGCTAAGATTGTGATGTAACCCTAGTACCTCTATTATATAAAGAAGGTTAGGCACACATGATTATTCACTCATTCACAAACAATGTAAACCATAGGTGTGCGTGTGTTCCTCTTGGCGTCAGCCTATAAGGCACCAGGAGTAGTTAGCAAGCTTATTAATAGTAATCATTTCATTAGTGAAAGCCTTGTTCTTGGTTATGATTGTCTTAATTATTATTAGGATGTGCATGTTACAATCATGATCATGATATCCCAGATGAGTCAAGGTCCTAAGACTCAACAAGTGGTATTAGAGCTTGTTGGCTCTCGATCTGGTTGATCTACAAGGTTTTCGTTAGTATTTTCTGTTTTTATATAAATAAAGTTGGTGATCTAGGGTTTTTCCCAACAAACCCTAAATGATTCGTTGTTATGTTGCTTGCTGCTTGTTACTATTATGTTGTTGCTGGTGATTTGATGTGGCTGCTGTTTCTTGATGCGGATGTTCCTAACACTTAAGGTTTGTGATAAAACCCTAGATTCGATCTTATGGAGCCAGCAGGTTTGTTATTGTTGGTGATTATACTAGCTTTGGTGAGTTGATGTTCAATCAACGATGAACCCTAGTATGATCTAAAGTTATATGGATGCTGTGTTTTGAAGATTCTTCTTTTAGGGTTTTGTGCTTATATGAAACCCTAGAACATATTAATGGCAGCAGAGGGTACATACGTCAGTAAGTACAAACGTAGAAACAACTCCATAATGTCTTGTTATCACAATACAATAGGTCTTGTACTTTGTACAAACTTGTGTACATTATTCGTCTTGTTGGACAAAGAGGAAGTCACGTGTGGGAAGTCTGGATATGGTTTTCATATGGTGACTAGACGTGAGGAGTACATCATATCACATAGATATGCATATATGGGTTTATGACGTTGCTGCTTTGTAGACTGAATATGGACGTTTGAGCATCATTATATCATGTGTTCGAGTAGATATGGATGGTGATCTGTCAAAAGAAAATGTATATTGAAGCTACTGGTCCATTAATATTCGGCTCTAGTTTGGCTCACGTGTGGACTAAGCTTTTGCTTGCGTTGGTCCAATGATCAAAAAGTAACCAATGATGGCTATTGGTTTATTATTAACGAAAAGGAAGTATGGATACAAACTGGAAGGATGGATATTGTTTTGTCACGTGAGGCTATTTCAAGGTACTATTGTTTCGTATTTGGTTATTCTTATTACGGTGCTATGAAGAAAACAATATATTACATAACTTTCGGGATTAATGTTTCCTATTTTGTGTGATACGACTTTTATAAGAATACATTGCTTTCTCCTTGGACGTAGCTAAGACAGTTATGATGCGAGATTTTTGGAAGATACACGTTTTTTATTTTCCTGATTTTATGGGATGCGAGTTATATTTGGAAGTGATGTGTGAGCAGTTATGACTTACGCAAAATATGGGAGGTATTATTATGCACGAGATTATGAGTTTGGACTTGCTTATAGGATGGAAAAGACGTGTTATGGGTGGTATTGTTGACAAGGTCACATTTGTGGTAATATTATTGTTCATAATTACCTCAATTCTTATCCTATAAACAAATTACGTGGATTCATAATAGGTTGCATTCGTGGAGACATACAAGGCATCAGCAAAAGCAACAGCTTTAGCGACATTTGGTGACAGTTGGTTAAAAAAATGAAGAAAAAAAAGGGGGTTTTGAGATGCTACTGGTAGGTTTTCGTTATTCGTACTGGTGCGCTATGGTTCCTACTGGTCTCATATGTTCATGTTGGTTGTGTTCTTGGTTCCTCCTAGTGATATTAGTCGGTTCCTACTGGTCCGTACCACTGGTTTGTTCCTACTGGTGGGCTTATATTCTTGCTGACTTCAGAAGGAGATGGTTCCTGCTAGCTTGTTGTATACTAACTTTTCTTTGGCCGGTTTTGGTTCCTACTAGTCAAGTAAGATTGCTACTACTCTGATTTAGTGACTAGTCTAATGTCACTACTGTTACGGGTGGAGGAGTTCTCAACCATCGTCATTTCATTGTGGAGATTCATTGAAGAAGACATTTGATCATCACTTATTTTCTGTTGTAGTTGATTTTCACAGGTTTTATGTTCTTATCATATCTTAAAAGGGAATATGGAGCCTTTTTAGATAACTTGCTTGATTTGTATGGTGACGAAGACTTGAAATATCTAGTGAAGGGGTACGATCTATTCATATCTTAAAAGGAGTAGGAGCCTTTTTAAGATAACTTGCTCTATGCGTACATTTGCTATCACTTGAAGGGGTTACGTTATTGTGCTCAGTGTCTCATTTATTTGAGGATTTTGTTCGTGCTCGACGTCACGTGGTTAGTGCAAGATATAAGATACAATTTTGGGAGATTCCACTTCTTCATCAAATTCGTTATACTTGATTTTCTTCATCAGTGATCTCTCCATGGAGCCTACTGGATTCGACATGCACTTCTTAAGGGGAAGCCGATCCCTTTTGAGTTGATGTGACAAAAAAGGAAAGAATGCATGGATCGAGGGGAAGGTTAGCCTTCATCTATATTAGCTTCAGGGGAAGCTTGTGCTTATTGGTTTTGTCAAATCAACTAGGGGAAGATTGTTGGGACTTAGAAATCTTGAGTTGATATGACAAAACAAGATGAAGGACCTAGTAGTAATATATTAGCTTAGATAGTAAGCTAGGGTTGTGATGTAACCCTAGTACCTATATTATATAAAGAGGGTTAGTCACACATGGTTATTCACTAATTCACAAACAATGTAAACCATAGGTGTGTGTGTGTTCCTCCTGGCGTCAGCCTATAAGGAACCAGGAGTAGTTAGTAAGCTTATTAATAGTAATCATTTCATTAGTGAAAGCCTTGTTCTTGGTTATGATTGTCTTAATTATTATTCCGCTGTACATGTTACAATCATGATCATGATATCCCAGATGAGTCTAGATCCTAAGACTCAACAACAAAGTTGCATGAGAGCTTAAGATTAGTGAGAGATGAGTTGACGAAAAGCGAGTCATCTAAGACAATCTGTTCACCCTTCTCTACATGATTGAGATCTAGATCAACGTCTTGGACATTACGATCACAAGCATAACGAATGCATTTACTGACTAGCGATTGAAAGCTAGAATCATAACTTGTATGTAGATGGAACTTTTTGAGCTTAGGCTGGAGAGATTGAGTAATCGTTTTATCCACGAATGAAAATAAATCACTGCAAGATTGATTGTCGTTTATTATAAATATGAAGTTGGGAAGTAAAGTCCAGAGATGTACCCATCGTTTGGAGAGACAAGATGTTCGAATGCCTCTTTTTCTTGCAAAGAAAACAGGATTTCAAGGATTAAAGAATCATGTAAATCACTGATTCTATCTTCTGCTTCGAACATATCCATGGTTGTGCGGCCAAAGGCATGAAGTTATATGCCTTTAGGGTCTGGGCTTAGTTTGCTAACACAGGCTAATGGGCTATTAAGGAGATTGTAGGGCTGAGCAGGCCCGACCGAAACTGAAATGGCCCGACCGAACGGAACAAACAGACTGTCCCGAAACCAAAATCGACTGATTCGGTTCGGTAGTCGGTTTATGAAATGGGTACATTTTGGTTTTGGGTCGGTTCGGTCCAAAAACCATCGACAGCCCGAAATGGCCCGAGTTATCCCGACATTGAACCGAACCGAACTGAACATTTTTGGTTTCGGTTTCGGTTATAGTTTTTGGCTTATTTCGGTTTCGGGCCATTCGGATCGGTTTGGGTAGGGTCGGTTTCGGCCCGAAGCTCAGCCCCAGGGGATTGTGATACGACCCTCTCGGATAGTATCATGATAAAGCGTGATGCTAGCTCTTCAAGCCTGATGCTAGCTCTTTGGAGATGAGAAAACATTTATTTATTTAACTTCATGGATTGTCTTTCATTGATAAATGGTATATCGAATAAAACATAATAGCTTGTTTCACAAGTTGAATCATAAGATAAATAATAAAATATAAAATATACTTTACTAAACATATATCCTAAGCATATATTCTAAATAAATAAAATATAAGTATGATGGGTCATATCCATCACAAGCTCTGTGCGTATCATTTTTTACTCCTTCGAATTCACTTTGTCCTCAATGTGATGTCTTGAAAAACTCCTGATTTCAGGATCCCATAATCTACTTTGAATCGTACCGAACTCCAATCTTGCACTCCCGCAGTTCTCCACCCATATAGTTTTCCAGCCTAGATAATTCTCCAATACAGGTAGCAAGATAATTCTCCAACACAGGTAGCAGGGACGAAGCCTAGACCATATGATCGGGTGCACAAATTTTTTTGCACCGTAATTTATAAGAGTTAAGATTTAATTTTTATTTATAAGTATACTAATGAAATAAGACTAGAAACACATTTTCGATGGACCGGGTGCATTTTCTCGAACACATTTTTTCTCCATATAGGGTATCTAGCCGAGATAGTTCTCCAGTCCACTAATATAATTTGTTCACCATTCCAGTTTGTTCTCCAACACTCTTTTTCCACTTCAGTCTTCCGCTGTCTAAGACATAATACATCACCATTCTTCCTCCTTCCGCTGCAAAAGGCGTATTACTCCTCACTCCTTCAAAAGATACTTTTCTAAACATATATTCTAAATAAATAAAAGATAAGTATGATAGGTCATATCCATCACAAACTCCACGTATCAGATTCAGACCCAAAGAAAAAAAACACCATGCACAAAAGGGTCATACACCAAGAACAAAAAAATACAAGAAGAACAATACACTTACACACCAGCACACAAATAACAGCATTACTTATTGATCTGTGAATAATTATTAAGTTGATTAATGAGGCCGTAAATGAACCGAACGTTCAACGGACATTACATGCTTTAAGCTGCTTTCCTTTGAAAACTGGGTGCCTACGGATTGTTCTTATCTGTTAACACCTTTGATTGCTCTTATCTTGTGATGATAGAGTGCCTCCGGATCTCCAGTGATATTAGCAATAAAAAAAATCGATTGTGCACCATCATCATGCTTTGAGTTCATCAAAACTATAGGCGAATTTTTCAATAAGCAAAATCGATTTGTACGTGTACTATTACGGGTCACGGAATTTAAGATTTGGAAACTGCAATTCTCGAGCTTGTAGGCCTCCAAAAAATTCCTGCTGGTGGACGCAAGTGGGTCGTTAAACAGCTTTCAAAATGACACATGTTCTGTTTTTTTTATTTGACCCATTTGACCCGTATTGATAAATGCATTGAAACTCCCAACTATTACATCTAATTTATTGTTTGATTTCTTGATGGATTTTTAGAGACAATGTGAGCAGATTCTTCGTCCAAAGGATGCTTTAATAAGGTTGAGAACATCAATAGATGATGAGCTTCCATTTGATTTTTGGACAGTAGATTTAAGGGACGCTGCGGTTGCACTTGGGCAGATAAGCGGAGAAGATATATCCGAAGAAGTTTTGACTAATATTTTTGGTAAATTTTGCATTGGTAAGTAGCCAGATCTTGTTTTTTGAACAGAGTAATATCAGAAATTGAACACTTATTGATGCTTGACAAAGTTCGCCTTGACTCCAGGAAGTTTAGAGTACGTGTGCCCGGGCCAAATTGTCTCATTTAGTGTGCAAGTATTCTAAATATCTGAAAAGATAAGACTCAGCAATGGCTATCATTGAGATTATTACATTTATTATTTTTTTATTTACCTTGGTTTTAATTTGACATTGCAAGCTGACTAATCCTTAGTCGACAATCTTTTTTGGATAGGATTTGTCGCAGGTGAACCCCGTGACCAATGGGGGATTAGTTTTCTTTCGAGTTGGAACAAAGTGTTTCTTCTACGCCACTCCCAGGCCATACTTTCTGTAACACCCCATTTTGATAATGGAATGTCACGCGTAATTATGGCGTGTCATCAAAGCATACAAGGATAAATGTCTAAACATTACATGACCATAAAAGGAAAATACCGGAATCAAACATCGGTAGTCCAAAAGTAAAGCTCATCACACACAAACATAAGTACTGTAAATGAAAGGACTAAACAATGTATAAGGCAAGAGTATCAAAGTAAAGATAATGCATAAAGTAAAGAAAGGCTAGAAAGCTTCCAGTCCATATGCACGTACGCTTAAAGTCTACGAGCGTCCCTGAGTACCTGCCGTTTTGGGAACATGGAAAAGGAAAACGGCTGAGCAATACGCTCAATGCACGGATGTACAATAAAGCATGAATAATATAAGCATATAATCATATAACAGCGGAAGAAACTAAGTCCCGAATAACCCGATTAAGTCTTGGTAAAACTGGTTTTATAGTTTGAAGAGCCTTATGTTTATCTCATAAAAACTGTTTAACATATTCTACCATTAGCCAATATAGGTCATGAAAATCCACCGTGCATGAATACTTGGAGGGGTGACCTCATCATGCAAATTAGAGGGGCTGCCTCTAATTTAATATACTGGTTTAGGTAGGAGGGATCAGCTCCTTGTGAAGGATGCAAGGCACACACCACATTCACACTGAGTAATCTGCTGAAAACATGTAACTAGGATGCACCCATACGCCCCACATGATAACTATAATAAAATGGCCAAAAGCTAAAGGGACGCCACGAGCAATCACTCCACCGTAGGGAAGTCATAACACCAGTGCCTCTAATGTTATGGTTATGGTACCTCCATATCTAGGTGAAACTGGTCATGCATGTATATGGCTATGGGTATTCTAAATTAAACATAAGCAAATCAAACATATAAACTTATACTACGGGAAAACAGTTGGCTGCATACGGGGAATCCTAATAAGGAAAGAATGTCCATACTGAAAGGACGGGAATCCGTACCTTATGTCCAGTGAACGAAGAAGACGAACTGAGGAGAGTCCTACTTCGGTATCACTAATGCTACATAAATACATACGTGTATAAGTATCTGATTACTAATACGTAACTGGTTTTATGTCATGTCTTAGCTTATTTTATACGTTCATTTCATGTTTTACTGTTTTAAGCTTTAAACTGTGTTTATCTTATATTCTGTCTATTCCGATTAAGTATTACTTGTATTTCATGTATGATTATACTTACTGTGTAATAATAAGTAACTTTCTAAAAATAGCAGGTTTCCTAAAATAGAAAGTTTCCAAAAATAGAAAGTTACCAAAAATAGAAAGTTTCCAAAAATAGAAAGTTTCCAAAAATAGAAAGTTTCCAAAAATAGAAAGTTTCCAAAAATAGATTTACTGCTTAAATTAGATAAGTTTCTAAAAATAGAAAGTTGCCATAAATAGATTAGCTGCCTTAATTAAATAAGTTTCTAAAAATAGAAAGTTTCCATATATAGATATAAGCTGGTTAAATAAGCTAATTATATAAGCTTAAATGTTTTCTGATTATTTTTCTAAGTCATAATGATATAAGGTATAGTTTATTAATTATTACATGTAATTTAAATAAACTATAGGTTAAAAGTATTTAATTAAATATATCATGTTTTTAATTAAATAAAGTTAAATACTTAAGTTAAAACATGTATTATTAATTACTAATAATATAACCTAAGTCATGTTAATTAATTAATTATAGCCATGGTTTTTAATAATTAATTAATTAAAGTCTAGAAAATATAAATACTTAGGTTAAAAATCTATGATCTAATAATTAAATTATAACCTAAGTCATGTTAATTAAATTAATCATGTCCTATTTTATTAATTTAATTTTTAACATATAACTATTAAAATCATAAACCTTAACATAAACAATGAACCGGACCGTGACTAGAAACCATGAACCGGACCCGAAAACAACACCATACCCCGAACCACTTCGGGTTCTCCCCTGTTTGCTGCTGCCGTGGGACCCACACCACCAAACCGATACCATGAGGTCTCGGTGGTGGTTCACAAGCCAAACCGAGACCCCTTGGGGGTTTGGTTTAGGCGCCGGCCACAACAAACAACCCTAAATCCTTTGTTTTGATTTACCCCATAACCATTTACATGCTTAATTAATGTTTTTAATTAGCTTTTTAAAAACATCATGATCTTATTTAATTTATTAAATCAAAACATAAAAGAAAGGATTAAAAAGGTGTACCGAATGCGTGGATCAAACGAGGATGAACACACACGAATGCTTGCACAAAAATTCAAGATCAAAATCAAACGAACACCCTCTTTTGTGTCTTATATCCGGCGGCCAAAGAGAGAGCAAGGAGAAGGAGAAAATCTTTTTCGGGTTTTTGTTATTTTACTGTAATGTGAAAAATGACTAAAAGATTTACCTTAACCCCCTTTGTTAGTGAAAATTAAATGGGCTTGGCCCATTGCCTTGGTGTAGCCGCGGGTAGGGGGCCCCACATGGGGTACCGGTACCTTTTCCCGAGTCTAATTATTTTAGTGTTCGTTCGAGTTTTATCGTGTTCGTGTTTTATGTGTTATCGTTAATTATTAACCGTGACTTAATATATTTATTCGTGCTTGTAATAAATATATATACGTAATTAATATTAGCTCGTGATTAATTTACGTTCTTGATTTCATGATCGCATGTTCGTGATTAATTTTATTGTGTGTTCATACCTAATAAATACTTATCGTGTTCTAACACGTACGTAATACTTACAATTCTTATACGTGAACGTAATCATACTATAAAAGGAAAGTTTTAATTTAGTACGTACGATCTTAAGGGTGCTATTCATGGTAAAAGCATGCGGGTTTTACACTTTCCCTGTTATGGTTCCGCTGTGACAACTATCTGTTAGGACATATGTAATAGGATATTTGTAATAGATGAACTAGGAGGTATGTAGTTCCTCCTGGTCCTAGTAGTAGTAGGAGCAACACGTGCTCCTGGTCTAGTTGAAAGTCAAACAGACTTATTCTTAGTAGTTGGTTAGGATATGCATGAGATATCTTAGGAAAGGATATGCATATCAGTAATTACACGTTTAGTAGTTAATGTAATTTAGGGTTTCCTTGTAGTATAAAAGGAACCATTAGAAGAAGAGTTAAACACACCATTCACCAATCTTATTTTCATTTCAATATAGTAGAATCCTTAGAAAGGATCAAGGACTTTAGGTATTCTGTTCATAGTATCCGCACTTATACTTTGTTCCTTATCAAGAGACTCTCAAGTGAATTGGCTTGTGATTATAGAAGTCATTCATCATCCTTAACAGGCTGCAAGATCCACAATCAGTGGACCCAACAAGTGGTATCAGAGCCTGGGAGAGTCTCTGATTAAGAGGAATCATTTTTTTTATTTCTTAATATTTTTGTCTTATCATGTCTTCTTCTAGTTCTACTCAAACAGGAGAGCCAAGCACCAACACAACACAACAGATACAGCAAATAGTGGCTACTATTTCCAATACAAATGGAAAATTCCCACTCCTGAAGAAGGAGGAATATGATAGCTGGGCCATGAAGATGGAGTGTTGGATCACCAACACTGATCTAGACCTCTGGAAAATTGTGCAGAATGGCAACGGTAAAAAGAACATTGGAAGAGACAAGAATGGTAATATCACCATTCTAGAACCTAAAACTCATGAACAGATCATTGTGGTTCAGAAGGAAATCAAAGCAAAAACTATTTTGCTTCAGTCTCTTCCTGATGATCATATGGGTGATTTCTATCACTTGGATGATGCTAGAGAAATATGGAATGGGATCAAGGCAAGATTTGGAGGGAATGAGGAGTCAAAGAAGATGCATAGATCAATGCTGAGAGATGAGTTTTCAGAATTCAAGATTTCTAAGACAGAAGGTCTTCATCAAGGGTATGACAGGTTTCAAAAGATTCTCAGCCAATTGAATCAACTTCGCTCCAAACTTGAAAATGAAGATATCAATGCCAGGTTTCTTAGAGCACTACCACATTCATGGAATCAAGTTATCTCTCTAAAAGCAAAAGGAGGTCTTGAATATCTTTCTTTTGATGACTTGTTCTATAAACTCAAAACATTTGAGTCTCATGTTAGAGGGTACTCAAGTGACTCCTATTCCACTCCCACTAACTCTGCTTTTGTAAGTTCCATGGGCTCTAGTCCAATGTCTTATGCCAGTAGTCTAAGCTACACTTTGTCCTCTCAACATACTACTACTCCTGAATCTAAAGTCAAGACTAGTAGCATGGTTGAAACGGTTCTTCACTCCTTTGTTGCTGATGTTGATCCTCAACAACAGTTAGCTTTTGATGATTTCAAACAGGTTGACAAACTTGACTTGGATGAAATGGACCTAAAGTGGCAGATGGCTATGCTCACTCTTCGAGTCCATAAGTTTGAAAAGAAGGCTGGTAGGAAGTTCAGTTACAACCCAAGAGAACCAGCTAGGTTTGATAGGAGCAAGGTCAAGTGTTACAATTGTCAGCGGCAAGGACATTTTTCTAGGGAATGCCCCAACAAAAATGACCAGGAGAAGAACAGGTATTCTGCTTTCAAGGTTCAGGAGCTCAAGGATGAAAAGAAAGCTTTAGTATCAGTTGATACTATGATCAACTGGAATGAGCATGAAACTGCAGTGGTGGAATCCGTTGAATCTACTACTGATGTGTTTGCTATGATTGCTGGTCACGTATCTGATGCCGAGGAAGCAGAAGAATTTTCTCTCATGGGAATCTCTCCTCAAGTACAAAATTGTCCTATTGGTTGTGATGCTAAATACTTAGACCTTTTGACTCAATGCAATGAACTAAACGCTCAAAATAAAAAATATTTTCTCGAAGTTCAAGCATATAAGAGTTCTTTAAAAACTTTAGAACAATAAAAGAAGTGGCTTCAAAATACTCAACTTGAATATGAGGATAAGATTCGTGTGTTAAGCATTGATTTAGATAACACCACTAACATGCTTAAATATACTGAAAAGCTTAACAATGAGAGTATTAAGGAAAAATAAGAAACGAAAGAACAGTTGGATGCTACACTCTTAAGATTTGATAAATGGCAAAAGGCACCTAAAAATCTTTCAGAACTTATAGATAGTAGCATGTCTGGTAGAAATAAGAGAGGGCTAGGCTTTGACAAATATATTGTTCCAGATGATGTCTTTGATTTATCTTTTTCAAGTATCTTTGATCCTGACAAAGAGGAAGAGGGAAAACCTAGTTACAATAGGTTTAAACCAGTTGCAGAAATGCATGTTGTTCCTCTACCTCTTACAGGAACATTTATGCCCACATCAAGGCATATTGACTTAGATGGATCACAGATGCATGAGTCTCCTAAAAGTTCTACTAATACTAATGACTTTGTCTCTTGTATTTTCAATGACAAGGCCAGTGACTATGCATCATGTGGTTCAAGTGAAGAGTCAAGACCTATGAGTCCCAAGACAGATGATCCTGCTACTAGTTCTAGGATGGGTGATGAGAGTGTTGTTAAAAATTCTACTTCCATTATTTCGAATTCTAGTTTGTTGGAATCTAGGAGTGATTTCTCTCCTAGACTAATGTGTAATAAGAATAGCAGTGTAAAACAATGTCGTTTGAATAAAAGGTCTTTTAAAACGTGCTTTGTGTGTGGTAGTACTCTTCACTTGATTAAAGATTGTGATTTTTATGATCAAAAGTCTCCTAGTTATCAATCTTTTGCTAATCCTGGTTCACCAGGAAATGTTACTTTTTGTATGGGATGTGCTTCTAGAAGCCTAAATCCATGTGCCAAATCTTTTCCTCCTAGTAGAAGGACCTATCCTTCAGCTTCTACTTCTTGGAGAAGTAATGGTTATTCCGGTTATCAACCAACTAGTAATTACTTTCAGAATTTTAATCAGAATTATGCTACTACTTTAGACCACATGTATTTTGGGTTTGGTAATGTGGGTACTGCTGTTAATCCCTCAGCAGGTTGTTCTTGGTCTCATAACAGCAACCACATGATGCACAGGCAACACAAGAACAACAGTGGATCTCATCAATTTTCTTGGCTATCTACTAATGATCCACAAGGCAGACTCAAGCCTGAAAAGGTTTGGGTCCCCTTAAGACACTAACTATTTTATATTGACTTTGTGTTGTTGTATTTTACTCCATACCAAGATCCATCTCTTGGAATTGTAGATAGTGGATGCTCTAGGAGCATGACTGGAAATAAAGAACTTTTGACTAATTTTGTACCATTTCAAGGCGGGAAAGTTTACTTTGGTGGTGGTGAAGAAAGGATCTCTGGCAAAGGAACCATTAAGACACCTAACCTTAAATTTGAGCAGGTTTACTATGTGGAAGCACTTCAACACTTCAACTTGATCTCTGTCTCTCAGATCTGTGACAAGAAGCAGTTTGTCCTCTTTACGGATACTGAAGCACTGGTATTGTCCAAAGACTTCAAGTTGTCGGACGATTCCTAAGTTCTACTCAAAATCCCTAGAAGACAATCTCTACAGTTCAAGCTGAATGAAGTTAATCCTACTGGTCAACTAGCTTGTCTGGTTGCAAAAGCATTAGAAGATGAAGCCACCAAATGGCATAGAAGGATGGGACATGTAAACTACAAGACCATTCACAAGCTGGCGAATATGAACTTGGACTCAGGTTTACCTCCCAAAACATTCGGGAACGACATAAATTGTCTTGCTTGCAGCAAAGGCAAACAACACAAAGCATCCTTCAAAGCCATTACTGCTCACAGCTTAATCACCGAACCATTGCAGCTACTTCATATGGATTTGTTTGGTCCTACCTCCAGTAGGAGCATTGATCAAAAGCATTATTGTCTAGTAGTAACTGATGGTTATAGCAGGTTCTCATGTGTTTTCTTTCTGGCTGCCAAGAGTGAGACCTACTCTATTCTCAAAGACTTTCTTACTCTTATTGAGAATCAGCTGTCTAGGAAGGTGAAAGGTATTCGTTGTGACAATGGTACTGAGTTCAAGAATGCAGACCTCATAGCGCTTTGCAATTCCAAAGGTATCAAAAGAGATTATAATGTTGCATGTACTCCTCAGCAGAATGGTGTTGCAGAAAGGAAGAACAGCACCTTGATTGAAGCTACAAGAACCATGCTTGCTGACTCCAAGCTTCCGACTATGTTTTGGACAGAAGCTGTGAACACTGCGTGTTATGTGCTCAATAGAGTCACCATTACAAATCCACACAATAAAACTCCCTATGAGCTACTAACAGCTAAATTCCCTAGCGCTACACATCTGAAGCCATTTGGGTGTCCTGTTACCATTCTTAACACTAGTGACTATTTGGGGAAATTTGATGGAAAGGCGGATGAAGGCTTCATTGTGGGATATTCAGCTCACACTAGAGCCTAATGGGTCTATAATATCCATGCCAAGCGTGTCACTGAAACTATTGATCTAAGGTATTTTGAGGAAAAGACGAACATCCAAGGCAAAGGACCTGAGTGGTATTTTGATCTTGATTATCTTAGTGACTCGTTAGGATATTTTCGCTTCAAAACTAACCAACATGCATGTCCACAAGCAGTTGCGTCTTCTAGTGCAGGTGCTACGTCTAGCTTTTCGGAATCAGATGAGGATGATGACATCTTTGTTGTTCCATCCTATACAACCTCTGTCTCTCCTGACACTTCTCCCATTCCTGCTGGTGCTACTCCACCGAATATCACTGATTCACAACGGGATCTTGATGCACTGCTTAAACAACAAAAAGATGCTACTACTGCAGCTCACCAAGGCAACTTTGAGTTTCCTTTGAATATTCCTGCTTTACCAGCCTGAGCCAAGTGTAACTCCTGATGCCAATTCCTCTCCTTTTTCCTATACTTCCCTCAAACAGGCCTCATTCTCCTAATCATGCTGAGGTAATTCAACAACTTCACGATTTTTCCAAGACTTTGAAAAGGCCTGTTAAAACAAAATATGTACATTTTAGTAATGCAAACAATCCTTTTTTTGGAGCTGACGCTCTTTTTTTTGTTGGTTCATAGTCCACACGGGGTTCTGGTCTTGTTACTTTATGTTCCGGATAAAATGGATCCTTCGATCAAGTCCTAACTAGAAATCTCTTAAGAAAAGACGAGAAATCGTTTGGCCGAAAAAGAAGCAACGCTATGGATACCATGACCGATCACCATCGATAAAGAAGAATCTTTCTAAATCACTTCGGGTCAGCGGGGCCTTCAAGCATCCGAAATACGTCGGGCTTGTAAATGACATAGCCCTCCTAAATGACGACTCCTTCAGAAAAACGAAGTTATTCAAGTTCTTTTTCTCAAAGAAGCCAAAGAAGTCCCCCTCCGACAGCCCGACGAGTCATCCACTAAAAAGGACCCTCCCTGCGGTGCGCCCTTCCTTGAATTATTCGGTCATGCAATACTTATTGAAGACAAAGAACCAAATGCATTTCGACCCCGTCGTAGTTCTCAATCATTTCGTGGAACCGGGCGTGCTTGAACCATCTACCATGGGGGGAGCTAATGCACAGGGAAGAAGCTTAGATAAGAGAATACGTTTCGCTTTTTTTGTCGAAAGCTCGACCAGCGAGAAAAAGTTTTTGGCCGAAGACAAAAAGTTGACCCACTTCATTCTATTGGTAGTCCACTTAGTAATCCAATTACTAAACTAGGTTCTCTGGTCCTAATGAACTTGGTAACCATGCTAAGAAGTCTACTGCTAAGCTGGATGATATACATAAGCAGCCAATTACAGGGATCTTTGACTCTGCTTCATACGACGATGGCATTGTTGGGGATCTAAGTAACTTGGCACCAGAAGTGGAAGTGGCTCCTACTCCTATTCAGCAAATTCATAAAGCGCATCCTATGACTTAAATCATAGGAGATCCTGGTTCTACAGTCAAGACCCGAAACATGCAGAAGAAAGCATCAACTGGTCATCATGCTCTTGTGAGCTACATTGAGGACCAAAAACGCAATAACCATACAGATTTTCTTCACTTCTTGTTTGCTTGTTTTCTGTCACAAGTGGAACCTAGGTCTGTCTCACATGCTCTTGAAGATCAAAGCTGGGTAGAAGCTATGCAGGAGGAGATGCAACAGTTCTTGTTTCAGAATGTTTGGATACTAGTTGATTTACCGGACGGGAAGACAGCAGTTGGAACCAAATGGATTCTGAAAAACAAGAAAGATGCTTGGGGAATTATTGTGAGGAATAAGGCAAGACTAGTATCACAAGGTCACACTCAAAGGTAAGGCATTGATTATGATGAAGTCTTTGCTCCTGTTGCACGCATTGAGGCCATCCGTCTATTTTTGGCTTTTGCTTCCTATATTTGCTTCACTGTGTTTTAGATGGATGTCAAGAGTGCCTTTCTCTATGGCAAGATTGACGAGGAGGTATACGTCACTCAACCTAAATGCTTTGTGGATCCACTTTATCCTAAGAAAGTCTACAAGGTTGTCAAAGCTCTTTATGGGCTTCATCAGGCTCCTAGAGCCTGGTATGAGCGGTTATCTACCTTCTTGTTGAAGCATGGCTACAGACGAGGTACTATTGACAAGACATTGTTCCTTAAACGAACTGCCAAAGACGTCATCATGGTTCAGGTATATGTAGATGATATCATCTTTGGATTTACATAGAAGGAATGGTGTGATGAGTTTGAACATTTGATGAAGGGTGAAATTTAGATGAGTGCCATGGGTGAACTGACATTTTTCCTTGGTCTCCAAGTTAAACAACAGCAGGATGGCATCTTCCTTAGTCAAGATAAATATGTTCGGGACATTATTCAGAAATTTGATGTGGAACCTCTTCGACCAACAGCTACACCCTATGAAGTGACCAAAGTCAAGCTCAAGAATGAGCCTGATCCTCCTGTTAATGTGCATTTATACAGGTCCATGATTGGTTCACTTATGTATTTGACTGCTTCGTGCCCCGACATTATGTTTATTGTTAGTGCTTGTTCCAGACATCAAGTGGCACCTACAGTGTCAAATTTAAATGCGGTCAAGAAAATCTTCAAGTACAGCAAGGCAAATCCTAAGCTAGGCTTATGGTATCCAAGGGAATCTCTGTTTGTTCTTGAAGCCTATAGTGACAGTGATTATACAGGTGCAAATAATGATAGGAAGTCTACTACTGGTGGTTGTCAATTTTTAGGACGCAGACTTATTTCATGGCAATGCAAGAAACCGACAATAGTAGCTACTTCCTCAACAGAAGCTGAGTATGTAGCTGCTGCTAGTTTTTGTGGACAAGTCTTCTGGATTCAAAATCAAATGTTAGACTATGGGTTTAACTTTATGAACACCAAAATCTTCATTGACAATCAAAGCACTATCTGCATAGTGAAAAATCCTGTATTTCATCAACGCACGAAGCATATTGAGATTCGGCACCATTTTATACGTGATGCTAATGAAAAGAAGCTGATACAGGTGCTAAAGGTTCATACGGATGATAATGTTGCTGACCTGTTGACTAAAGCGTTTGATGGCCCCCGGTTTAATCACCTGGTGGTTCACATTGGAATGGTCAATCCTTGAGGTCTAGGATTGAGGAGAGGCATAGCCTAAGGGGAGGCTTTTGTACATATACACTTGTACATTCTTTCATTCGGTAGCTACTAACAACATTTTTGATGGGTACTTGCAGTGTGTGCATCTACTAGTGGAAAAT
Source organism: Glebionis coronaria (assembly GCA_025667525.1). Lineage (NCBI taxonomy): Eukaryota > Viridiplantae > Streptophyta > Magnoliopsida > Asterales > Asteraceae > Glebionis > Glebionis coronaria. The sequence continues at coordinate 16,868,859 of CM046879.1, read as the reverse complement.
ATTAGTTCCTCCTGGTGGCATTCTTCTGCTCCTAGTGGGTTAGAGTCGCTATTCTTCACATATGTTTGGCTTCTAGTTTTGGGATGGGTCACTATTCATTCTGTTGACTTTGGTTGACTAGTCGCTGCTCCTAGTGTTGACCCTTATGCGTTTTGACTTTCAGTCAATGCCAGTTACTTCTAGTGCCCATATTGTGTTTATCTTTGGTAACTGAATTTTGCTAATAATGGATTAGTAGGCAAGTGGTTACTCAGCATTAATGCCTTATTTTGGAAAGGGCAACCCCCATAATTAGGGGGTCAATGAACAGTTTCTTAGACCATTATTAATAGTCCAAGAGGCACATTTGACTCATTCATCCAAACTTAAACACACACACATCTGCTCCTACCCTTAACTATCTTCCTCAATCTTCTCCCACTGCTTTAATCATCATCAATGGCTACACTTCAGTACAAATCTAATCACAACAAGGTTGCTTTTCTTGGGGCTGGTCCTAGAAGGGAGGAGTTTCTGGATATCCTGGAATACATTGAAGCTTCAAATCTCAGGTTTGTCCTCACTGTTTGCCCTACTGTATATGACTCTGACATCCGTCAGTTCTGGAGTACTGCCAACACTCACGAATGTTGGGTCACCCATTGGAGATCCATGCTACCATTGATGGACGCTCCTTTGTGGTGACTGAAGCATCCATCCGTTCTGCCCTTCATCTCCAAGATGAAGGAGGCATTATATCACTTACCAATCAGGAGGTGTTGGATGGTATGGAGGCCATTGGGTATCATCATGAGAGGAATTTTAACTTTCAGAAACCCTCAATGGAGGTTGCTTATTCACTCCTTGATACAGTGCTCAAGTCCCAAAGCTGGGAGTTGGGATGCATTTCCCGTCTCTCTTGCTACTGGTTTAATCTGTATTGATCAGGGTCGACCTTTTAGTTTTTCTTGTTACCTGTTTGATGGTATGCTTAGTAATCTTAATGCTACTGGCTCTAGGAAGAAGTTTCTCATGTATCCACAGTTGTTGCAGCAGATACTTATGTGTATTCCTAGGAATAGGACAGAATATCATCCCTCTCGGCTTACCCCTAAAGTATATATGAATATGACCATTGGTCATGTTGGTCCTTATAGGATCCTCACTCCTGCTATGCTGGCCTTGGCTGAATGGAATCCCAATGTGGTTCCTCCAGCTGGTCAAGCCGAGGAGGAACCTCCATTGGAGTATGATCCTATGGAAGAGGAGAAACCTGCTACTGGTGTGCCTCATGTGGAGGTTGAGGATCCAGTTCCAGAGGTGGTGGTAGAAATACCATCCACCTATCAATCTTCCCCCTCTTCTCGCCCACATGCGTCCCCATTTGCTGATTATCCTCCTCCTAGTCCTGCTCCACATTCAGCTGAGAAGCCTTCCAGTTCTCATACTCGTTTAAATGACTAATCTTTTGCTACTGGTGCCAATGAAGCATCCCCCAAACCGAGTTCTCTTGGTGGGGAAGCTGAGGAACCTGTTACTTTGACTTCTTTGCTTGTTCTTGTGCACAGGTATTATGAGAAGATTTTGTCTTTGGAGGCTGCTCTCAATAAGCATCGTAAGCTCACAAGGGATTTTGTGCTCCCATTGGCGAATAGGGTTAAATCATTGGAGCAGCAGCTCAAACGCCATAAGAAAAAGGTGGTGTTGTCTGATTCTGATGTTGATGACGAAGAGGATGGGCTAAATGTGTTGTATAGGGCTGCTTTTTCTGTCAAGCCAAGTGATGCTATTCCTACACCTCCTAGTCCCTCCTGTATTCCAACTGCTGCTGCTGGCCCTATTCCAATGGATGATATGCCTGGCCCATCTTCCCCTTCTCCTGGTCCATCTCATGATCCGAAGGGTAAAGCCCCTATGACTGATGCACCCTCTCCTCCAAGGAAGCGTACTCGCAAACAATTAGAGGAAGAAAGATTGGGGGAAGAGGCTGCTCAGAAGTTGCAAGAAGAGTTTGATCAACAAGCTGCGGCTGTTGCTATGGCTGCGGCTAAGAATGAAGCCTTGGCACAACAACGACGTGAACAGGTCTGGCATAATGCCATGCATTGGGATAGTGCTGATTGGATGAATGTGATCACCATCCTCACTTCTGACTACTCTCAGTTTACGGATGTGTTGGGTACAGATGTGGATCAAGGTAACTGTGTTCCCAGGGAATGTCTTTGATTCAACGACAAAAGGAGGAATTGGCAGCTCAGTTTTATGCTCGTCGCCAGAATCGCCCTCTATCGTGGGCTGAACAAAAGAAGCTTATGCAGCGTTATGTCAAGAACCAGTCTGGGGCACATTTTATAACTGGTTGGATGATGAAAAGGGTCCAGTCATTATCTGATGATGAACTTAAGATTCTTTACAACAAGATGATTGAGCTGGCTCGAAGGGATGTGCCTAGGCCTGCTAATGCCACAGTTCACAGGTCGCCTCCTGTTGCTCCATCTGCTAATCCTAGAGTGGCTCAACCTTCGTCTTCTAGTGTTCCTAATGCTGGTGCTTCTGGTGATGTTCATGTACCTCATCCTACTGCTGATCCTACTCCGGTTGTCTCTCCAGTTGTTTAACCTGATGCCCCTCCCACCTCAAGTGATGCTGCTCCTGCTGCTGGTGTAGAAGTTAAAGTAGAACCCTCTCCTTCCTCACCCATGCCTCGTCGGTCTATTCGCAAGGTCCGGGCTCGCCGTGGCAAGTCTGTACCATTTAAGAAGAGGGATCCTGCTAATCTCATTGATGCTGCTTCTGATAGTGATACTGACCTACCTCTGGGTAAAGGCTGGATTGTATCTTGGGAGGTTCGCCCGTCTCCCATTTCTCGTGGAACCTTTACTCATAAGATTACAACTTCTGATGGCTCCGCTCGATATGTTTCTGGCTTGCAAAGTATTTTGTCGTGGGTGGAGCGTCGTGATCTTATGCTGCTATATGGGTTGGTTGATGCTGAGATTCCTGAATCTCCTAGTGAGCTTCCCAACTGGCATGGGTTGACAATTTAGGGTGATTTGAAGTTCCTGTTGGATTGCCCTTCTGATTCTCCATATGCTAGCGTTTAGGAGGAACAACCTCGCTGGGTGATCAGGAGGTGGAAGTTGTATGCGGGTTGTGGTGTTCATGTGTTGGAGCTTGAGTCTGGGGTTGTTGTGTTTATGCTTACTGACGTGACGTATCCATTGACCATTGCTACCATGGAAGCTATGCTGGAGTCCCACCTGGTGGTATCTAATACTCCTTCTGGTAACGAGTCCGTCATGGCCACTACCTTGGTTGAGGAAATTCAAGCTCGGCTGCAAGCCGACAAGGTTGCTGCTTCTGGTATGTAAGTGGTTTGTTTCTTCTATCCTTTTCCTATACATACATTCTTGTCACCAACTGTACAGTGATTGGTTCCTAACTTGCTCTTTGTTGTATTGATTGTTTAATCTTTTAGTTAAAAAAATCATTTTGCTTTTATATAATATCTGCTTATACTTTTAACATGTAATGCAATTTCCAACTTTGTAAATCATATAATATATGCTTATACTTTCCTATATAAATCTGTTTGTCACTTGCCATTTTCCTACTTGGGTCATCATGAGAAGTACTACTGGTGTTGGACTTCGTCCACACAACAAATGGTGCTCAACTCACCATGTCTAACCGACAAGAAAGAGTTGATTCACCATGAGGGTACGGCTCTGGTGTGATTATCAAATCCTTTGACGGTTGCCATTTTACCCAAAATTGGATGGTCTTCACTCGCCTTGGTCCTAGACTGAAGAGTGGCAAGTCCGAGGGGGTACGGCTCTTGGTAACGACTTATCAAATCCGTTGATAGTTGTAATGGCTTGCTCAAAGCTATAGGGTTCTCAACTCACCGATGCTTTATTGCTAAAAGTTGGCTAGTCCAGAAGGGTATGGCTTCTGGTAAAGAACATATCAAATCCGTTGACGGCTGTGATGGTTTGCCTAAAATCATCAGGGTACTCCAACTCACCAATGATTCACGTTCCAAGAGTTGGACTAGGTACTAGTCTCCCAGGGTGATGTCATGATTCCACCAAAAGACTAGCTAGCCCAAGAGCGAGCAGCTACTAGGTAAAGGCTCATCAAATCTGCTCCTGTTGAAGTAAAGGATCAACAAGTGCAGATCTGTTCCATGCTTTCAAGAAGTTTCCAATGTGTGTTGTTGCCGCAGTCTTTGTGCTCTTTCTCTGGAGTTCTTAGTGATGTTGTATGTTTGGCTGTCTCAATCCTCGTGCTTCTCTTGCAAGATCTACCATGAAACTTGAACTCAACAAGTCAAATTCAAGTTTAAGGGAGGATTGTTAGGACATATGTAATAGGATATTTGTAATAGATGAACTAGGAGGTATGATATGAGTGATTTTAATCATATCATTTGTATCGTAAAACAATGAATAAATGCATAAAAATCATGAAATATGCCTTGTATTTGTTTGTTTCTTATTTTAATGTGTGTAGGTACCAAATTCACGAAAACCGGCAAAACCGGCACGAGTTTGAAGAGAAAGTTCAAGTGCTAAAAGTCGAGTTCGTTTTAGTCGCGGTTTTGTAAAAGTTTGAAGCTAAGTGGGTCCCATATTAGAAAAATGGGCTCAAAAGCCCATTTGTGAAAACTAAATATTCATTTTTACATTAAACGGCCCAAAAAGCCCATTTCCATTTAAAAGTCGAGAGAGACAACTCTCTTTTGGGTCCAAATCATCCCCTAGCCCATTTCCAAACACAATCCCAGACAGTTTGATATAAAAAAGCCCACAAGGTTAAATTCGTTAAGTTATTAAGATTGGTAAATAAAAATTTCATTCTTTTATTATTGATACAAACAATAAATACCATCTCTTTCACTTTTCTCTCCCATTCCACAAAACCAGTAACATCCATTTACTGTTCCTAAACCCTAATAAATAAAATACTCAAGAAAATTTGGGGCTTTTGATTCCCTCGTGTAATTCACACGAGTGGGATATTAATTCCCCAAAGATTTTGGAAGGTAAGAGTGGAAGAGTAATGAGACGTGGCAGCTTATTACTGGCAGTGATACATCATCCCCATCAAAGAGCCAATCATTACCTGCCAAGTCATCACCAAAGAAGCACAAAGCAGTCCACCGTGGCGATCCGAGTGAACAAGGGCGTGTTTCAGCCGTATGATCAAAACAGAAAAGAAAGAGAAAGAAAAAATGAAGATCTAAGGGCATTGAAGAGGTATATTCCTTTGAAGATCCGATATTCTTCTCCTCAACAGCCTGGGATGGCTATAAAAACCCACCTCATTATTGTAATATTTATCCCTTCTTTTCTGTATTTTTAGTTATAATATTAGATTAGTTATTGTTTTAGGAATTTTTTTTTAATCTTGTAATGATTTATGTATTTCAGTTTTAATTAATAAAAAGTCAGATTATTATCCTGCGTTATATTTTGCTCTCAAATCTATTAATCCTTTTTTATTAACTGATCTTATACTCATTATAACATAAAGTTTAGTTTATAAGTTGAGCCAATAGCTTATAAATTTTACTTAAGAAAAGTTTGGGAACCGGTTTATCCTACTGATAAATCGAAGAAATTAAGCTGATAGTTTAATGTTATGATGGTTCGATCCATGATAATTGGGTGTCGAAGGATGATTTATGGTGGTAGCGATTTAGTGTATAAGGCCAGTTCAGCGCTGTGTCACTTCCCAACGGATTTCTTCAAAAATGGTTAAGCATATTTCTTTTATTTATGCAAATATGATCATGTTTAGCTGTTTAGTATGCTATTGAGTTTAATGTTTCTATTACACTTAGTTGAAGTTACTGCAATGAGTGTTATTTTTAGTTTTAGAATAATGTATTAAGTCCTGCTAATATGTTTGGAATTGATTATAGCTGCGTGTTGAGTTTTTATAAACTGCTATTATAATTGTTCGAATCTGATTCAAAGATCCTGTTTTTATTTATACGTTTGGTTTAGTTTTTAATCGGACTAAATTTTGAATCTGTTTGAACCAATAATCTGTTATGTAGCTTGGATAATTTGTGTTTTATTATATAGATAGTTATGATGCTAAGATCTTAATGTGTTTAAGATTTCATTATATGGATCTAAGAGTATGGTGAGTGGATGAGAAATTATTATAAACTACTTATGGTATTCATTTTCACTTGTCGAAATTTTGTTTCTATGTTAGTATCTGCTATTTATTGTTTGGATCTGCTGAAAGTATATTACCCATTAGCTTAGATTTCTGTAAATTTGCTTAAGTTTCAGTTGAGTGAGCTGAGTAAATCGTTTTAGTTTTTAAATAATGTCTGATGCAATCTGATTAGCTATAGTTCTTTTTATTTGCTCGAAGTTTCAGTCATAGTTGCTGCTTAAATGCCGTCGTAGATCGTGTTTCTTAAGTTTGTTTTATCGTCCCTGCTGAATGTAGTTGCTGAATGGACTCTAAATGTTACTGAAGTAATATTTTGTGTTATCTGCTTGTTGAGTTTTCTGAAGCTATTAATCGCAATCTGATTTTATTAAGTAAATTCAGTAGTAAAAATAGATTTACTGATCTGAAGTTTTTTTTAATGCTTTCTGAACATTGATAGACTGCATTTTAGCTTTTATTTGATTTATTTGGAATTAATCTAGCAACCTGCTAGGATTTTTGCCTAGAGTGTTTTTGAGATTTAATTGTGTAAGTGCTGAGAATCGAACTAGCATCCTGCCTAGCTTTTTATCTGAATCTGTTTTAATCTGACTAGTAATTTTATATTTGTTATTCTCTGATTTTTAATATTGTCAGAATTGTGCTTAGTGTTTTAAGTTGCTTAATATCTGGCTATTTGATTTTGGAGTACTGTTGGACATTAGATTAGTAATTTTGTTGACTGATAATCTTGTGGTATATTACTGTTTATGTTAAGTATTGATCTGATGATTCAGCTGATCCAAATGAATGGTTGGATTGGCTGGGAAACTTTAAAAAACTGAATTCCTAAAGTTACTGTACAAAAGAATAAGTTTCAAAATATGTCTCCAGCAGGTCTCGAACTCGAGACCTGCATGATATAGGGTGTACGCCTTTACCAACTGGGCTACTGGATGTTTTGAGTGTTTTATCATAAAGTTTATTTATATAGTTAAGTTGTAGCTTGGCAGTTTCAATTAATTAAGCTTTGATTAGTTTAAATTTTGTTTTAAATAAACTTTTAAAAATGTCTTCATTAAAGTATCTTATTTTAGTTAAATAAAAATAAATTGAAACAAATAAAAAATAAATAAATAAAAAATGTTTTTATAGTTTAATTAGTTTAAATTTAAGTTAGTTTAATTTTTATAACTTTAGATTTAAATAAAAAATAGTTTTTAAATAATTTGTCTAAAGTAATTTTTAATAATAAAGTAAATTAGTTTAAAAGTTATTTCATTAAGTAGAATTAATTTTTAAGATTTTTAATTAGTTTAAATTTTAAATTAGTGTGTTTTAATTTTTAAGTAATTAATTGTTTGTTTAATTTTAAATAGGCGGGGTTTACAATTCATGCACTTTAGGTTAATTTTAAATAGCTTAAAATTCGTAGATTAAATTTGTAGTTTAAAAACCGAAAACCAATTGAAATCGATTGTCCAAATCAAAGCAAAATGTCTCAAATTCATAAGATCTTCGTGTACAACGAACTCGACTCACTCACGTGTTTAATTGAATTCGTCATTGGTATTATTAGTCTATTACTTTTCCTAAAGGTAATTTTCTAATTTGCCCTATAACGTAATCTAATTATCACTATACTATCACGATCACATCAAAAATTTTGGCGCCGCTGCCGGGGATCTTGTGTACGATTCGCTTTTGTGGAGATTTGTTGATCGTGGATTTGAAGACCCTTTCCGTCCTTGGAAAGTTTGTTATTTTCTTATTATATAGTATGTATCGTTTTTATGAAAAATACCAAAAATAATCTTCTTTATCCTCTATCATGTTTAATTCTTTTTCTCCTCACCCTCTAATTTTTAATTCTTCCTTCGTCGATTGTGTTGGGTGTGGAGAACCGTTATATGGTTTTTTACCATGTCGGTGGTGCACGTGTGAGCGTTGTAAAAAAATGACTTACGTCACGATATACGTGTTGGATTTTGTCCTTCTTGTAATGATATTACTTCATGTGGAAATCCGAATTTTTCGAATAATTCTCTCGATTTCAATCCACCTCCACACCCTACATACGGGACACCCGCGAGTGAGTTTTGTGGAAACGATTCTCATTTTGGTGATGATTGTTCGCATCGATTCTCGCTTAATAACGAGCAAGAACCGAGCTACAATCAAAACTTTAATGATAATTGTTATCCACAAGATTTACCGAGTTTATCACAACAATATCTTTGTTGTGAGTATTGTGGAGGTCCTCACGAGAGTTTTTGTTGTCAACCGAGAGATCAAAATTTTTATGAGCCTAATCCTTGCTATAATTCGATTTTTTCCGGTTTTGACCAATCTCCACAATATTCTTTCGATATTGAACGATTTGAAACAACGAATCAAAGTAATGTTGAAATTGTTTAAAAAAGTATTGAAGAATTGTTGCTTGAAAAGAGACGAATTAATCAAGAGATTAATGATATTACAAATGAATTAGGAAGTCGTCGATTTCATGGTGAAATAATTGATGAGGGATTTAGACGAGATTGTGAACTAAGGATTAGACAACTTTCACAAGATTATAATGGTTTAAGCATTGAAATTCGTGAGAAAGAACGAGCTCAAGCGGAAGCAAAATCTCTTGCTAATCGTGAACTCGAGCGTTCTCTTCTTTTGGATTATGATGAGGATAGTACTATTTCTTTGCGAGATCTTATTGCTCTACATCCTTCGTCTAGTGCTATCGTGTGTCCTATTCGTATCTTGCCGGCTATTGAGCCCGAGGATTCTCCCATCCTAGATGATGAGGAAATCTCTCATGACATCACCACTCCTATTCATTATTCTTCCACCGTGGAACCCGAAAATTCTCTAAGCAAGGGGGACGAACATATTAGCACTATACTTGTCCAAAACCCAAGAGAGTTTGACGGTATTTCCAATGAGATGTGTGATTTGCCACATTGTGATGACTCGACTTCTTCCATTCACTTTGATATTTTCTCCAAATCTAATGATGAAAATTGTGATGGAAATGAAGATTTTGAGGATGATTCTACTTCTAGTGAATTTTCTAATGAGGAGTTCTCCGATGAACTTTCTTATAAAGATGATATTCACGACTCGGATTTTGAGGGGTTCGCCGATGAACCTACTCTTCTTCACCCATTTCCACCGGGACATGAGGATGATAGTGATCCGGTTTATGAGAGGTTCACTTTTGAACTTGCTCCTTTAGACCCATTTCCACCGGGAAATGAGGTTGATTTGACTATTCCGATCCTTGAGAAGTTCACCGATGAACTTACTCATTTAGATGTGGAAGACGTGGTTCTTCGTGAAAAATTATCCAACGTCTATCTTCTCATTTCTAGGATCGAGGCTTTGAATTCTAAGCCTAATCCCAAGTCTTTCTCTCCATCTCCTATTCCCGTTGAGGATAATGATCCGCTTATGGAGGAGATTGACACTTTTCTTGCTTCTAATGATTCGATACCACCGGGTGTTGATGATATCGACCCGGAGGGGGACGCTCTCTTTTTAGAGAATTTACTTGATGATGATTTCGTCCCAAGTCCTCCTCCCACCCACTTTGATCTTAATGTGTGGGTTTTTCATGTATCTCATATTGAGTACCATGACCCAATTGATCACATTCCTAAGGGTGAAATGGTCGTTAAAGCAAAGAATGTTGATTCCACTTTGGATGAAATTTTTATCCCACCATTACCATGTGCTTTATATGATTTAGGATTAGCATGAGGGGATGACACCGTGTTATCCTTTCCTTTCTCCACCGAGGACGAGGTATTCGATCCCGGAATCGTTTATTTAGGGAAATCTCGGCCTTTCACCGATGCAATAATTGAAAGATTTTTCTATCATCTCGGTGCGAGTTTATCTCGGGGAGCTTGCTATATTCATTCCAATCTTTGTGACTACTATCTCTTGTTAGAGATCTGTGTTGGAGTTTTATCCTTTCGTTTGTCATCCAACAACGAGGATGAGATCTTTGACCCCGGCATCGTGCTTTATGTTGGATTCTATTCCATTATGCCGGTTTTTACCACTTTCCCTAAGGACAAATGAATGCGGGGATCGAGTCGAGCTCATGACTCGGTGAACAAAAACGAGGTGCCTTGTGGGGGAGTCCCATACATTCTATCTCCTTTCTATTTTCTAACACTAATAAGGCTTGATCTTTCAAGCTCGTGCTCGTGTTTTGTTGTGTTGTGATCTTAGGTACGACCCTTATATTTGAAGACTCTCGTGTTCGGTTTTTGCTGGTCCACTTGATCTTCCATTCTTTGATTGCCAAAAATGGGCATACTTCTTACCCTTGCTTTTTATCGACTAACGCTTTATCTTGAGGCATAATTAATAAACGGCTTATAGATTTGCGTGCTCTTTCCATGCTAGGAATTTGCATTAGACTCTTCGTGTTTTAGCAAGGGGGTGTTACTCTTGAGCTAAGAAACATTGAGGACAATGTTTGGTTTTAGCATGGGGGAGTCAATCGATATAATCGCTTGCAATTGCTTTTGTCGTGTCCAAACGTAATCTTTTTTTCATTTTTCAATAAAATTTTAAATTTTTTGTGTTTTAATAAAGTAAATAAGTGTTTTTGACACAAATGTAGGCTTTCAATAAAAATAGTTTTTGACTCGACTCGGTTTTTAACCTTAGCTTTTCCTTAACGTATTTGAATTAAGTTTTGCTAGGCTATTATATAGGGAGCTTTAAAACGCGAAAGTCTTAATTCATTCGAGTTAAGAACAAGAACTTTTCGCAAGCTCCTATAATTGATCCTAGAAAGTCGTTTATCAAGGGAACTTTAAAACGCAAATTCTAAAACTTACAAAAGTATAAGAATATGCAAGATCCTATAGATGACTTGAAAACCCAAAACTTTGATTTAATAGGCTAAGTATCCATTGATTTCATTCTTGGAATTTTACAATATGGAGAACAAGAAATGATAGAGCCAATTATAAGTTTGGTTTTCTTTCGGGAATTTATGTGAGTTAATTATGAGTCTATTCTCCCATCGCTTGTTAATAAAATTAATTGCAATAAATAAGGTTTAACGATTTGAAAAGTTACTTAGCTTCTAGCCCAAGATCGTTTAGAAGTTGCTCGGTATGGATTAGAGTTCATAGCCAAGGCATAACTTATTGAAGCGGGATGCGAAGATTGGCGAGTCCAAAAAGGTCCTAACAAGACATGAGGGCTATGTTTTATTGCTAAAGATCTCAAGTGATGTGAAGACTCATTTATCAAAAATCAATATGAAGGATCGAGACACACGACGAAAAGCAAGATACTCCCAAAAAGTCATGGAGAAGTCTATCCAAAAAGACCAAAATAAGGTATGAGGATAAATGAAGTCAAGTCCAAAAAGGAGGCGGATCGTTGTTAATCAAAATCCCAAATAAAGATTGGAGAAAAATGAAGAAGTCGTGGTCCAAGTATGAATCTCTCAAAACTTCAAGTGAAGAAAATCCTATATGAAGAGAAGACCATTATTTCATGAACGTCTCTCAAGGTTGGAAGTATTAAGTCAATGCCAAATATCGGTCCGAGAAAGGTCTCAAATCACGAAACAAGTTATGCCAAGATATGAACTTTATGAGAGCCCGAGAAGCAGTTTTAAAAGATTTTGTCCTTTAGCTAACTATTGATTAAATCGTTCACTTTATTTTCGGCCTAATAAATTATTGAAATAAGTCAAAAATGCATCCTCGTGATCATTAAATACAACAATAAAATATAAGAGATACACTTAGGAATAAGGGAGTTTAAGTGAATAATTGGTCCACATGAATTCGTGTTAGTCTACCAACTTATAATAACAATGATCTTGTTTTTGCACTTGGCATGGAAAAGTGAAAAGTCGGGGACGATGAATCTATTTGAGCTTTTATGATCCTTAAAGTTATTTTATGTCTTTTTAAAATAAAATGTCAAAAGTTGAATAATGGTGTAGTTAGTGATTTATTCTATCATTACGTGAGGACACGACAATTGCTTAGCATGGGGGAGTTTGATATGAGTGATTTTACTCATATCATTTGTAGCGTAAAACAATGAATAAATGCATAAAAATCATGAAATATGCCTTGTATTTGTTTATTTCTTATTTTAATGTGTGTAGGTACCAAATTCACGAAAACCGGCAAAACCGGCACGAGTTTGAAGAGAAAGTTCAAGTGCTAAAAGTCGAGTTCGTTTTAGTCGCGGTTTTGTAAAAGTTTGAAGCTAAGTGGGTCCCATATTAGAAAAATGGGCTCAAAAGCCCATTTGTGAAAACTAAATATTCATTTTTACATTAAACGGCCCAAAAAGCCCATTTCCATTTAAAAGCCGAGAGAGAGACAACTCTCTTTTGGGTCCAAATCATCCCCTAGCCCATTTCCAAACACAATCCCAGACAGTTTGATATAAAAAAGCCCACAAGGTTAAATTCGTTAAGTTATTAAGATTGGTAAATAAAAAGTTCATTCTTTTATTATCGATACAAACAATAAATACCATCTCTTTCACTTTTCTCTCCCATTCCACAAAACCAGTAACATCCATTTACTGTTCCTAAACCCTAATAAATAAAATACTCAAGAAAATTTGGGGCTTTTGATTCCCTCGTGTAATTCACACGAGTGGGATATTAATTCCCCAAAGATTTCGGAAGGTTGGAGTGGAAGAGTAATGAGACGTGGCAGCTTATTACTGGCAGTGATACATCATCCCCATCAAAGAGCCAATCATTACCTGCCAAGTCATCACCAAAGAAGCACAAAGCAGTCCACCGTGGCGATCCAAGTGAACAAGGGCGTGTTTCAGCCGTATGATCAAAACAGAAAAGAAAGAGAAAGAAAAAATGAAGATCTAAGGGCTATTATTGAAGAGGTATATTCCTTTGAAGATCCGATATTCTTCTCCTCAACAGCCTGGGATGGCTATAAAAACCCACCTCATTATTGTAATATTTATCCCTTCTTTTCTGTATTTTTAGTTATAATATTAGATTAGTTATTGTTTTAGGAATTTTTCTTTAATCTTGTAATGATTTATGTATTTCAGTTTTAATTAATAAAAAGTCAGATTATTATCCTGCGTTATATTTTGCACTCAAATCTATTAATCCTTTTTTATTAACTGATCTTATACTCATTATAACATAAAGTTTAGTTTATAAGTTGAGCCAATAGCTTATAAATTTTACTTAAGAAAAGTTTAGGAACCGGTTTATCCTACTGATAAATCGAAGAAATTAAGCTGATAGTTTAATGTTATGATGGTTCGATCCATGATAATTGGGTGTCGAAGGATGATTTATGGTGGTAGCGATTTAGTGTATAAGGCCAGTTCAGCGCTGTGTCACTTCCCAACGGATTTCTTCAAAAATGGTTAAGCACATTTCTTTTATTTATGCAAATATGATCATGTTTAGCTGTTTAGTATGCTATTGAGTTTAATGTTTCTATTACACTTAGTTGAATTTACTGCAATGAGTGTTATTTTTAGTTTTAGAATAATGTATTAAGTCCTGCTAATATGTTTGGAATTGATTATAGCTGCGTGTTGAGTTTTTATAAACTGCTATTATAATTGTTCGAATCTGATTCAAAGATCCTGTTTTTATTTATGCGTTTGGTTTAGTTTTTAATCGGACTAAATTTTGAATCTGTTTGAACCAATAATCTGTTATGTAGCTTGGATAATTTGTGTTTTATTATATAGATAGTTATGATGCTAAGATCTTAATGTGTTTAAGATTTCATTATATGGATCTAAGAGTATGGTGAGTGGATGAGAAATTATTATAAACTGCTTATGGTATTCATTTTCACTTGTCGAAATTTTGTTTCTATGTTAGTATCTGCTATTTATTGTTTGGATCTGCTGAAAGTATATTACCCATTAGCTTAGATTTCTGTAAATTTGCTTAAGTTTCAGTTGAGTGAGCTGAGTAAATCGTTTTAGTTTTTAAATAATGTCTGATGCAATCTGATTAGCTATAGTTCTTTTTATTTGCTCGAAGTTTCAGTCATAGTTGCTGCTTAAATGCCGTCGTAGATCGTGTTTCTTAAGTTTGTTTTATCGTCCCTGCTGAATGTAGTTGCTGAATGGACTCTAAATGTTACTGAAGTAATATTTTGTGTTATCTGCTTGTTGAGTTTTCTGAAGCTATTAATCGCAATCTGATTTTATTAAGTAAATTCAGTAGTAAAAATTGATTTATTGATCTGAAGTTTTTTTTAATGCTTTCTGAACATTGATAGACTGCATTTTAGCTTTTATTTGATTTATTTGGAATTAATCTAGCAACCTGCTAGGATTTTTGCCTAGAGTGTTTTTGAGATTTAATTGTGTAAGTGCTGAGAATCGAACTAGCATCCTGCCTAGCTTTTTATCTGAATCTGTTTTAATCTGACTAGTAATTTTATATTTGTTATTCTCTGATTTTTAATATTGTCAGAATTGTGCTTAGTGTTTTAAGTTGCTTAATATCTGGCTATTTGATTTTGGAGTACTGTTGGACATTAGATTAGTAATTCTGTTGACTGATAATCTTGTGGTATATTACTGTTTATGTTAAGTATTGATCTGATGATTCAGCTGATCCAAATGAATGGTTGGATTGGCTGGGAAACTTTAAAAAACTAAATTCCTAAAGTTACTGTACAAAAGAATAAGTTTCAAAATATGTCTCCAGCAGGTCTCGAACTCGAGACCTGCATGATATAGGGTGTACGCCTTTACCAACTGGGCTACTGGATGTTTTGAGTGTTTTATCAGAAAGTTTATTTATATAGTTAAGTTGTAGCTTGGCAGTTTCAATTAATTAAGCTTTGATTAGTTTAAATTTTGTTTTAAATAAACTTTTAAAAATGTCTTCATTAAAGTATCTTATTTTAGTTAAATAAAAATAAATTGAAACAAATAAAAAATAAATAAATAAAAAAAAATTTTATAGTTTAATTAGTTTAAATTTAAGTTAGTTTAATTTTTATAACTTTAGATTTATATAAAAAATAGTTTTTAAATAATTTGTCTAAAGTAATTTTTAATAATAAAGTAAATTAGTTTAAAAGTTATTTCATTAAGTAGAATTAATTTTTAAGATTTTTAATTAGTTTAAATTTTAAATTAGTGTGTTTTAATTTTTAAGTAATTAATTGTTTGTTTAATTTTAAATAGGCGGGGTTTACAATTCATGCACTTTAGGTTAATTTTAAATAGCTTAAAATTCGTAGATTAAATTTGTAGTTTAAAAACCGAAAACCAATTCAAATCGATTGTCTAAATCAAAGCAAAACGTCTCAAATTCATAAGATCTTCGTGTACAACGAACTCGACTCACTCACGTGTTTAATTGAATTCGTCATTGGTATTATTAGTCTATTACTTTTTCTAAAGGTAATTTTCTAATTTACCCTATAACGTAATCTAATTATCACTATACTATCACGATCACATCAAGGTACGTAGTTCCTCCTGGTCCTAGTAGTAGTAGAAGCAACACGTGCTCTTGGTCTAGTTGAAAGTCAAACAGACTTATTCTTAGTAGTTGGTTAGGATATGCATGAGATATCTTAGGAAAGGATATGCATATCAGTAGTTACACGTTTAGTAGTTAATGTAATTTAGGGTTTCCTTGTAGTATAAAAGGAACCATTATCAGAAGGGTTAAACACACCTTTCACCAATCTTATTTTCATTTCAATATAGTAGAATCCTTAGAAAGGATCAAGGATTTTAGTTATTCTGTTCATAGTATTTGTATTCCGCACTTTACTTTGTTTCTTATCAAGAGTCTCTCAAGTGAATTGGCTTGTGATTACAGAAGTCATTCATCATCCTTAACAGGCTGCAAGATCCACAATCAGTGGACCCAACATTTGTTAATCCTACGACCGATTTCTTCCAATGGATAAACCTCAGGTCTTTATCTTTTTCAAACAAATCTGATTTATGTGACCTTTCTCTTTATATTATAATGTCCAAAACTTCTCATCTGGAAACTTTTGAGTTAAACGAGTGCTATGGTTTTACCTATATAAATATTACTTATATTCGATTTTTATAAAACTTTAACAAAAAACAAGTTCAATGATTAACTTAACCAACCACCCCTTTATTTTTCTTTACTGCTTCAGGCTATCACTTCAAATGTGATACATGGATTGTGATCGTACTTACAAACAGAAAGAATGAAAAACTATTGTGAATCAATGATCTTAAAGGCAAGATCAAGATACACAAACAATCTGAACAACATAACAACAGAAATCAAGAACTCAAACTCAACAATGGTGATCAAGACGATACAAACAGAAACCCTAAACTACAACTATGAGAATGGGATGATAAT
Organism: Glebionis coronaria; assembly: GCA_025667525.1. Classification (NCBI taxonomy): domain Eukaryota; kingdom Viridiplantae; phylum Streptophyta; class Magnoliopsida; order Asterales; family Asteraceae; genus Glebionis; species Glebionis coronaria. The sequence continues at coordinate 16,852,334 of CM046879.1, read as the reverse complement.
ATAGGCCTTGACTCCATCAGGTCTTGTCACTTTCCAAACTTGCTGAAATAAGCCCCTGCACTTACACAAACTACAAAACCAACACCAAACTATAAAAACAAAAATAATATATAAAAACTTACCTTTCTTACCCTTAAAATTTGGAGGATGATCACAAATCAACTTATACTTTTAATACCCCCTCTTAATTTGACTTGTGATATAAGTCAATAAGTTTCAGCTTATCACAAAACCCCTTATGATCTTTGATAGATAATCCTTTGGTAAACAAGTCAGCAATATTATCTTCAGATTTGATCTTACAAGTTTTGATCAAACCTGCAGATACTTTTTCCCATAGAAAGTATAAATCAATTTCAAAGTGTTTTGTTCTCTCATGAAACACTGGATTAGCTGCAATTTGAATTGCAGAACTACTATCACAACTGATAGGCACAGGTAATGTAACATCAACCTTAAGATCTTTCATGATCTTAAGAATCCACATTATTTCACAAGCAACACTGTTCATAGCGCTATATTCAGCTTCAGCTGAAGATTTAGCTATAACATATTGTTTCTTGCTTTTCCAAGACACAAGATTATCACCTACATAGACAATATATCCAGTAACAGATTTTCTAGTGATCTTACACTTAGCCCAATCTGAATCCACAAAAGCATTAAGATTCAGATTGCTATGTTTCTCAAAAGATATACCAATTCCAGGAGAACTTTTAAGATATCTAAGCACATGAAAAGCAAGTTTAAGATGAGACTTGTATGGAGCATGCATAAACTGACTTAGACAGTGTACTGCATATGCAATATCTGGTCTAGTCAATGTAAGATATATCAACTTGCCAACAATTTTTTGATAACATGTTTTATTATCAAGAATAACATCAACCTCACTATCAACAAGATCTTTCTTTTTCTTAGAAGGATCTGGTATAGGAGCTTTAGCTGGTTTATAAGCTAACATCCCATACTCAGATAGTAATTCAAGACAGTATTTCCTTTGGTTAATACATAACCCTGATTCAGTATCAAGTACTTTAATGCCTAAAAAATATTTGAGCTTTCCAAGATCCTTTAATTTAAATTAGAACTAAAATATTCTTTAAAGTCATTAATAATACTTTCATTGTTCTCTGTTATAATGATATCATCTACATAAACTAATAGGGCAACAAATGATTCATTCTCAGTCTTGGTAAACAAAGATACATCACTTTTACTTTGACAAAATCCATTTTCAGTTAAAGCACTTGTCAATTTTTCATTCCATTTTCTAGGTGCTTGCTTTAACCCATACAATGATTTAGTCAGCTTACACACCTTGTTAGAGTTATAACCATATGCTTCAGGAAGATTCATATAAATTTCTTCATCTAAATCTCCATAAAGGAAGGCTTTATTAATATCTAACTGATATACAGGCCAATTATTGTGCACAACAACATAAAGAAGAGATCTAACAGTCACAATTTTCACAACTAGAGAAGATGTTTCTTCATATTCTATACCTTCTTTCTAACTAAACCCTTTAGCAACAACCCTAGCTTTAAATCTCTCTACATCACCACTAGACTTATATTTCAATTTCCACAACCATTTACATGCAACTGGTTTCCTACCAGAAGGTAAATCAACAATAACCCAAGTGTTATTTCTATTAAGTGCTTCTATCTTTTCATTCATTGTCTCAACCCACCTAGGGTCTTTGGCAGCCTCATCATAAGATTTAGGTTCAAGAATTATATTCAGATTATTAGAGAACACAAAGTTATTTCTCAAGTTGAACAATGAGACATTATATTAGAAACTATTTTGGTTATGTACATCATATTTGCAGTTTTTATTACTTTACTAGCTACTACATGATTGTAACTCATTGAGCTTCCATGTAACTATTTCAGCTTATACATTTGAAGCCAACTTATCAAACGAGGTGTTACACATTTGAAGACAACTTATCAAATCGTAACAGTTGTGACACCCTAGGCAAATCCCACATCGGCTGTGGCCAGGAGAGATCCATGGTTCATAAGATAACAGTCGCCTTCTCATGACACAACGCGTTTTGTGGTCTACTACAAGTGGGGTTCTTAGGAACTGGCAGTTAAGCGTGCTCATGTCAGAGTAGTACTAGGTTGGGTGACCATCCGGGAAGTACTTACAAGACGGCCACAAAGCAAAGCCGTGAGCCTACGGGCAAAGCGGACAATGTTGTAGTATGAGTAAGCGGGATGTTACAAGTGGTACCAGAGACACTCCTGAGCCGTTCGGGATGGTAGGGCAAACCTCATCGAGGATGATGAGTCTTGAAGGGGGGTGATTGTGACACCCCAAGCAAATGCCACATCGGCTGTGGCCAGGAGAGATCCATGGTTCATAAGATAACAGTCGCCTTCTCATGACACAACATGTTTTGTGGTCTACTGCAAGTGGGGTTCTTAGGAACTGGCAGTTAAGCGTGCTCATTTTAGAGTAGTACTACGTTGGGTGACCAGCCGGGAAGTACTTACAAGAGGTCCACAAAGCAAATCCGTGAGCCTGCGGGCAAAGCGGACAATATTGTAGTATGAGTAGGCGGGATGTTACAACAGTAATGGAAATAGGCTCAACAGGAGGTCATGTTCATTCTACAACACAGTTGCAGCCTGATACTCTACGAATTCCATTGCATTATACAACCTGCTCATAGTTGGCACGTTACAAAAACCACCCACAAAAGCACCGCGGTGGAGCGCGGGCACAAATCCTAGTGACATAAAAGGGAACGACAAGATGGTTTGCAGGAGCTAAAAGAAGTTAGCATATGATGTAAAACCAATGAGTGTGATACTTTGTGAAGACGAAACCATGTCATTTACTGTTCTTTGTTGCGACAATGAAAAGGGTTTAGTTCAATGTCGCTTTGAGAACACTGGAGCTCTGGGTGAACGAAAGAATGTTAATCTTCCTAGAGTGAGAACATTGCAGTTCTTGGTGACTAGAAAGACAGAGAAGATATTCTTACATGGTGTGTTCCTAATAAGATTGATATGATTGCTTTGTCTTTTGTTCGTAAAGGTTTTGATCTTGTTGAGGTATGTGTTGATATCGTTTTTTTGTGCTTATGTATAAATTCATGGAAACAAGATTTGTGGCGTTTTATATGAAATCTTTGTTTGGTTGAGAATCAAGAAGGGGTCGCAAACTTTGACGAAATCCTATCCAATTACGACACCTTTATGGTGGCGCGTGGTGACTTAGGTATGGGAATTCCAATCGAGAAGATCTTCTTGGCCAAAAAGGACATGGTATACAAATGCAAAGCAAGCCAGTTGTGACCGCTACTCAAGTCAAGGATCAAAATCACCAAGACTGTAACACCCCATTTTGATAAATGGCGGGTCACGCGTAATTATGGCGTGTCATCAAAGCATGCAAGGTAAATGTCTTAAAAACATTTATTGACCATAAAGACAAATGCCAGAATCAAAAATCGACAGTCTAAGTAAAGCTCATCACACATGAATAATAATAATACTGGAATGGAAAAGGACTAAACAATGTCTATGAAATAAAATAAAGTACTGAATGTAAAGTATGGAAATGCATAAGTAAATGAAATCCGGATAGCGTCCATCCGTATGCACGTACGGTCAAAAGCCTACGATCTTCCCTGAGTACTTGCCATTTTGGAACATGAAAGGAAAAAAGGTGAGCATAACGCTTAGTGCACGGATATACAAGCATAGAATGAATAATATAAGCATGTAAAACATATAGCAGCGGAATGAGTAAGTCCTGGAAAACCTGGTAATAACTTAGTAAAATTGGTTTTATAGTTTGAAAAGCCGTATGTTTATCTTATGAAATCTGTTTAACATGTTAACCATTAAGCCAATATAGGTCATGAAGTATCAACGTGCATGAATACTTAGAGGGGTGACCTCATCATGCAATTAGAGGGTTGCCTCTAATTAATATAAATCTGGGTAGGAGGGATCAACTCCTTGTGAAGGATGCAAGGCACACACCTCATTCACCTGATAATACTGTAAAAACATGTAACCTAGGATGCACCCATAGGCCCCACATGATAATTTAATAATATGGCCAAAAGCTGAAAGGAACGCCACGAGCTATCACTCCGTCGTGGTGAAGTCATAACACTGGTGCCTCCAGTGTTATGGTTATGGTACCTCCATAATAGGTGGAACTGTCATGCATGTATATGGCTTAGGCATTTAAAACTAAACATAAGCAAATCAAAACATATAAAACATATACTTGGGAAAACAGTTGGGTGCATACAGGGAATCCTAATAAGGAAAGAATGTCCATACTGAAAGACGGAGAATCCATACCTTGTGTCCAGTGAACGGAAAAGAAGGACGAAAGGAAGTCCTACTCCGATCTCACTAATGCTACATAGAAGGGTACATGTAGAAGTATGTTGTTTACTGCGTACATAACTGATTATATTATGTCTTGACTTGTTTTATATATTTTAGTTTTGTTTTACTGATTTTAATGTTATACTGTATTTATCATGTGTTTTAAGTCTTCCAATTAAGTATTAACTGATATTCTTGTATTATTATACTTGTAGTGTAATAATAAGTAACTTTCTAAAAATAGCAGGTTTCCTAAAATAGAAAGTTTCCAAAATAGATTAACTTCTTAAAATAGATATTTTTCTAAAAATAGAAAGTTTCCAAAAATAGTAAGTTTCCTAAAATAGAAAGTTTCCATATTTAGAAATAAGCTGAATTTATAAGCTAATAATATAAGCTTAGTTTTACTGATTAAATATACTAGGTTATGTGATTAATAGTATAGTTTATTAATTATAACATGTAAATTAAATAAACTATAGGTTATATGATATAATTAAATATAAGCATGATTTAATTAAATTAAGTGTATAAAATACTTAGGTTAAACATGTATTAATATTTATATTAATATAACCTAAGTCATGATAATTAATTAATTATATGCCATGTTTTAATAATTAATTAATTACTATAGTCTAAATTAAATAAATAAATACTTAGGTTAAAATCATGTATTATTAATAAATAATAATAAACCTAAGTCCATGTTTTAATTAAATTAATTATATGTCATGTTAAATTAATTTAATTAACTTGTAAATTAAATATACTTGTAAAACTAATTAAACTTGTAAAAATAATCGTAGCCCGAACCCGTGTATTATTTAATTAAAACATGTCGTGAACCGGCCCGTGAAAACCCGTGAACCGGCTGAACCAAACGCACCCGAAACAGTGGCAAACCAGCGTGAACCGGTTTCCCCTGTTTGTGTAAAGATACCACCGGCTGGAGCCGGTGGTTCCTTTCTCTCGGCTAGCCGCTGACCACCAGGTTCCCACCTGCAGTAGCCGGTGGTTCCCCCGCCTGCCTGTGGTTCCCCCTGCTTTCCGAAAATAGCCACCGGCTTTAGCCGGTGGTGGGGATGTGTGCTGCCGAGACCCAAACAAACACCAAGACACCCCCGACGTATGGCGGAGTGTCTTGTCCCTGCTGTTGACCGATCCAAACACCACCAAGACCTAGGTCTTGGTTGGTGGTGCGAACCAAACGACGCCTAAAGCCTTGTGGCTCTCGGTTTGTGTGGGGGCCGAAACAACCAAACCCAAAAACACCCTTAATTAATTACCCACCATGGTTTTTAACATGTTATTAATCTAGTTTAATTATTCCATGATCACATGTTCATAAAAACATAAAAAGAATTAAAAAGAAAGGTTTTCGGATTACCAAAACACGTGGAATGGATGAACAATAATCACACGAACACACTCTTATGATTTGTTAAATCAAGATCAACCAAACACCTCTTGCGGTGTTCTTGTCGTCGGCCAAAGGAGAGAGAGAGATTTAGGGTTTTTTAGTTTTCTTGAAATTTCATGTGAATGAATATTTACCATAATAGTTATTTGGTAAAAATAAATTATAGGTTGGGCCCCTCTCCTTCCTTGTGTCGCGGCTTGTAAGGCCCACAAAGGGAAACCCAAAGCTTTTTCCCGTGTTCTAATATTGTGTGTTCATGTGTTCGTGTTTACGTTACGTTATTATTAAATATTCGTATTATAAATACTTGTACGTAATCGTATTAATAAGATACGTAAATACATAATAATAAGTTCGTGATTCTTACGTTCATGATTTCATGTTCGTGATTATAATTATTGTTGATAATAATTATCGTGTATTAATACGTAGTTAATACATATCGTGTAATAACACGTACGTAATTCTTGTAATTAATATTCGTGAAATGTATTCATGTTATAAAAGGAAAGTTTTAATCTTGTACGTACTATTATTAGTGTATTGTTCATGGTAAAAGCATACAGGTTTTACAACTCTTCCTCCCTGAAAAGAATAATTCGTCCCCGAATTATGGATAAAGTAAACTGAAAAAGGAACATACCCGAATTCAAAACTTGAAATGAGGGTAAGAAGTCCGGATAGACTCCTCGGTCTCCCAAGTGGCTTCCTACTCGGTGTGATCCCTCCAAAGGATTTTGACGAATGGAATCGTCTTCTTCCTCATGATCCGTTCTTGTCTGTCAAGAACGCGCTCGGGTTCCTCTATGAAGGTAAGATCTTCACGTATTTGATCAAGTGGATACTGAACAATGTGAAGAGGATGATAATTGTAACCCCTAAGTAGAGATACATGGAAAACGTCGTGAACGTGTGAAAGCTACGGAGGTAACGCTAAACGATAAGATACTTCACCAATCCGCTCAATAATGTCAAACGGTCTAATGAATCTAGGACTGAGTTTTCCCTTTATTCCAAAACATCTAACACCACGCGCCGGTGATACTTTAAGATATACATGATCGCCAAACTTGAAATGTAAATCCCTATGATGCTTGTCGACATAACACTTCTGTCGTGCACGAGCTTCTTGCAATTTCGCCTTAGCTGCTGCGACCTTCTCATTTGTCAACTCAATCATCTCTGGACCCTCAAGTGTTCACTCACCAACCTGATCCCAGCAGATTGGGGCGCGACACTTCCTGCCGTACAACATCTCAAACGGTGCACACTTGATGCTGGCATGCCAATTGTTGTTGTATGCGAACTCTACTAGAAAGATATAATCATCCCAATATCCTGTCCATTCTAGTGCACATGCGCGGAGCATGTCTTCTAATGTCTGAAGTCCGTTCTGATTGTCCGTCTGTTTGTGGATGAAAAGCCATGCTAAGCTTAAGCTTTATACCCCAAGCTTTTTGCAGACTCTTCCAGAATCGCGAAGTAAAACGAGGATCTCTTTCCGAGACGATACTGCATGGAGCACCATGAAGTCTCATGATCTCCCTCCTATAAGTGTCAGCCAATTTTCTAACTGCATCATCCTTGCGTATCGATAAGAAATGTGCTGATTTGGTGAGTCGATCGACGATGACCCAAATAGCATCATGTTTCCTTTTCGTCTGCGGAAGACCGGTAACAAAATCCATGGGGATTTTGTCCCACTTCCACTCTGGAATGTCTAACTGATAGGTGTGTAAACACCCATCCTTTTTACCACTTAATTACAATAATAATCGAGCCAAAACGTGTATTTTATGTCATTTATGTCAGAATATGCGTGGTTTGTGTTTTTGTTGTGATTTTGGACGAAAAGGTGAAAAGGGGAGAAAACACGGGCATTTACGGGCTTTTATTGAAGAAAAAGATGAAAGACGAAGTCAAGAAGTCAAGGGTGCAAAAAGAACGGAAGTCCAGACCAATTCTGAAGATTTATCGAAGAAAAAGTCAAAAGACGGAAGTTTACTAAAAGCCGAAGAACTCAAGTCTTATTTATTGAAGAATTAAAAGACGAGTCCAAAGAAATCCCGAGCCAAAAGTCATTAAAGTCCAAGATTTAAGAAGATTAAAAGGCTTAAGGACTAATGGTGCAATTAACAAAAGATTAAGAAGAGAAGGACCTAAGCTTGCAATTAAGAAGAAATGAAGGAGGGGAGGAAGCTTCCTAAGCACTCCTTAATCCTCCCCTATAAATAGTCATTAGGATAATCACTTTCATTTTGTTGGCTAATAGTGACAATTAGTTCTTCCATTTTACTTTCCTTGTCATTAAATTACATGTCATTTACCTTAATTGTCTTGCACCTTAATTACATTTAATTTCAAGTAAGTTTCTCTTATAATTCTTGTCAATCTTTACTGTTTCTTGTTAATCTCCTATCTACCTTTCTTTATTTGATCTTAATCTACATGCTTTATTGTTTATGTTCATGTTCTTGATTTTTATTGATTTATTTATGTGGGTTTTGATTATTTTGATTAAGTTTTGTTAGTTTGATTGTTTTGGATTGTTTGTTTATGATTAGTAGATGTTATTTGTTTAGTTTGCTTTAATCCTGTGATTGATTTTGATTATATTTGATTAGATCCGTATATCTTTTTGTTTCCTTGTTCTTCGCCTGTGTTTGTTACTGTATTCCCAGGAATATTCCGAATCAACAGCAAGTTCCGGATCAACTCATCATTCCGAGTGAAAGGTTTGTGCTCGTTTATTCCGTATAAAGGGTGTTCATTCGGAATATTATATATTCCGAATAAAGACCTTCATCCGGAATATTCTTGCATTCCGAATCAAAGTCGTTCATCTGGAATTTAAAACATTCCGGATCAAAGTGTTTTATTCGGAATAATTTATTATTCTGGATCAAGTATTTCATCCGGAATATTGGACATTCCGGATCAGCCTTTTATTCCGGATCAACCTAACATTCCGAATCAAGGAAATATTCCGGATCAAGCAAGTTCATCCGGAATATTTATTATTCCGGATCAAGGAGTTTATTCGGAATATTATTCCGGATCAAGAGATATTCCGAACGAAGGCAACATTCCGGATCAAGACCATTATTCCAAATCAAGACTTTATTCCGGATAAGTGACATATTCCGGATAAAGGATTTATTTCGGATCAAGGTATTTGGTGAATATTCCTAGTGAAGAAAAACATTCTGAACGAAGGTGACATTCCGGATGAATGTTTATTCCGAATGAGGGAATTATTCCGGATGAGCTAATTTTCAGGTTCTTTTAATTTCTTTTTTTAATTTTTTGTTTTTAATTTTCAAGCTTTACTTTTCCCGCCTTTTTACTTAGTCGCACTTTAAGTTTATTTGCCTTAGATTTATTTTATCCTCGCCTTAGTTTTAAGTTTTAGTTGCGTTTTAAGTTTGCCTTAGATAGATTTAAGTTTGCGTTATTTTATTTTAGTGCCTTTTACTTTTCGTCACGTTTTTAAATACTTGCCATTTACTTTAAATTAGACTTAGATTTAAATTACTTGCCTTTTACTTTTAAGTTTTGCACTTTTATTTTAAAAACAACCAAAAATAATTGTTTCACCAAAAACAATAGAGTCATACTTTAAACTGGAAATCAATTCATTAAGATACCGAGAACAAGAACTTTAATTTTTATACGGGCAAAAATCCAGTTATCAAATGGCGTCGCTGCCGGCTCTTTTCGTAAAGATTAACGGTTTTCTGTGAGAGACGCGTTGCTTTTTGGGATCCGTTCACTTGTGAGCGTTATTTTCTTGCTTAAAAAATTCAAAAAAAAACCATAAAAATTAATTGTTAAAAAACCATAAAAATTAAAAATTTCAAAAATCCAAAAAGATTTTATTTTTATTGTGTATATATATTGTCTTTGTGTTTGGTATTGTTTTCTTTTGCCTTTATAGGTGTATGCGTACTAGATCTTCTAATTATCAAGAGCCCGAGACTCGAGAAGATTTAAGTATGGCAGGTGTTAACAACAACAATAATCCACCGCACCTCAACAATAACAACAATGTTCTTCCACAGCCCGATCTTCGGACATTGGAGGAGCTTTGTCAACCTACCATGTTTGGACGAGGAGGACCGATTGCGCCGATGCAAATCACGGCTCCGGAGTTTTCGTTGAAGCACCACATGATTCAGCAAGTGGAAACTAACCCATTCCGTGGATTGCCTGATGATGATGCCAACAAACACCTCGACAAGTTCATTACAATCACTCAAAGCATGAAGTTGCCCGGTGCCACAATGGATGTTCTTCGCCTACAACTCTTTCCACATACTTTATCACACCACGCCGAGAAATGGTTTGATCGTCTTCCAAAGAATTCTATTCATACTTGGGATGACATGACTCAACGCTTTTTGTCGCGCTACTTTCCACCATCCATGGTCACGAGCCTTCGCAATCAAATCAACGGTTTCATGCAAGAACCCGATGAATCTCTTTTTGATGCTTGGGAAAGATATAATGTCTTGATCGATCCTTGTCCGAACCACAATATGCTCCCTGTGACCTTAATTGATACTTTCTACAACGGTTTGACTTTTCGAGATCGTGATACGATTAATGCAGCCGCCGGTGGCACATTTATGAAAAGGAGACCCGAGGAGTGTAGAGAGCTAATTGAGAACATGACTACTCACCACAAAAATTAGGATTCCTCCGCTTCTTCACGGAACAACCAGAGAGTCAATGTTTCTTCTACTTTAGCAAACCCCGATATGACCGAATTCACCCGCATGATGACCGAAATGAACAAAAGTATTTTGCTTCTCGCTTCAAACCAACAACAACAAGTTAAAGCGGTAGCCAATCCTTGTGAAACATGCGGCGGTCCACACTCATACACTGATTGTCCTTCTACACAAGGAAATATGGAAAACGTGTATGCAGCTTATGGTAATTATTCACCAGAAAATTACCAAGCTCGACCTCAAGGGGATAGAAATTTGTTAAGTTACCGGTCCAACAACTACCTTTCACCCGGTTTTTCTCCTCAAAACCAAAACCCCGCCAACAACTACAATAGAAGCAAGCAAATCCCACCAAAAGCTTCTAATCCTTATCACCCACCCGCCCAACAAGCCCCACCCATTAATCCTGATGTTGAAGCCATAATGAGAACCCAAGGTGAGCAAATCAAGAACCTGCAGAGCCAAATCATCAATCTGAAAGGAGATATCACCAAGCAAGGAAATGACATTAGATCTGAGCTTCGAGATAATATTCAATCCTCCTTCAGCACTCAAACGAATGATATAAAGAATATGTTGGCTAGTTTCTTGCCCACAGCTCAACCTTCTACTTCGAGTTCTCTACCTTCAAACACCGTCACCAATCCGCGAGCTAATGTGAGTGCTATTACTACCCGTAGTGGAGTTACCATAGTAGGACCACCTATCCCACCCCCATCATCTACACCTCCTCCACCACCATTTATCCCTACTCCTCCTACACATAGTATTAGTGCACCATTACCGCCTCCGCCTCGTCATGACGATGTTCCCAAGAAGAACCCTTCAACATCTCAACCTGTTACACCTACACCTTCACCACCCACCCCCAATATCCCTTATCCTTCACGGCTAGGCAAGACTACAATGCTCACCAAGGATGATTGTCAAATGTCAAATTTTTTGAAGATGATCTCTCAACTGAATTTCAACATTAGCCTTGTTGAAGCACTTGTCCACATGCCGAAATTTGTCAAAGCATTCAAGGAATTGCTTAACAAGAAGGAGAAGCTGATTGAGCTCGCCAACACACGCTTAAATGAAAACTGCTCTGCAGTTATTCTTAAAGAACTTCTGGAAAAGCTTGGAGATCCCGGTAGTTTTGTGTTGCCTTGCATCTTTAACAAAACTAAAGAATTTACTGCCCTAGCTGATCTCGGGGCCAGTATTAATCTTATGCCTTTGAGTGTTTGGAAAACACTATCATTACCCGACCTTACTCCAACAAAGATGACTCTCGAACTTGCAAATCGCACTCTCGCTTACCCCGTTGGTATTGCCGAAGATGTGTTCATTAAAGTTGGTACATTTACTTTCCCGGTCGACTTTGTCGTTGTTGATTATGAAATGGACCCTCGTATTCCTTTAATACTTGGTCGGCCATTCTTGAGAACCGGAAGAGCTCTTGTCGATGTTGCTGAAGGCGAGTTAATCTTAAGAGTCGGGGATGATGCACAAGTTTTTAAAATGGGGAAGCTTACAAGCAAATCCTATGGACGAGAATCTGCGAATATGATTAATATGCTCGATGATTTTGTCATCTACAACAATCCTCTATTCGAGTCTTGCATCGATAATCCACTTTTTCAAGATGATGCGGATGATTCTCTCTCCAATTTGGAACCTTCTCCCATTTATGATTCTCCACCGATCATTGATGCTTATGATGATGATTCTAGCTCAGATTCGGATGATTATGATGACCTTACTTCTGAGTATCCCGATCTGCCCACATACGATGATTTTGATGAGGCTGATACTCTTTCGAGTGATTCTTCACATGATGAAGATCCTCCGTCATCCATGCTTAATCCTACTTTGGATGATTACTCTTTTGAGGAAGACTTCTCTACTTTTCTCAATACTTACTTCCCTCATGAGAGTGATGCTCCTCCTTTGGACTTTGAAGATTATCGTCTTGATCCTACTTTGGATTTGAAGAAAATTCTTTCAAAGGAGAAGCAACCGGTCGACACCGACATCCGCAACACATATGATTTAACACCTCTTTGTCCACCTTCTGAGGATGAGGTTGTGCATCTTCTTCGCGGATCTTCTTCACATTCTGCTGAGCCTGAGTGCTATTTTCCCCTAAAGGATAAGGTGTTCGACCCCGGTATCGATATTCTTCAGCCATCTCAGTATCCACCTAATGAAATAAAAGGAAAAATCTTTAGAACTATTGGAAATCTGCTTGCACCACTTCATCCTTGCTCCCACCGTGCTCCATCGTTGCTTAAGGGAACCTTGCCTACTCTTCTTTGGCTTGCCTTGTTCGCCTTAAGCTTGTGCTATATGATGGACAAAAACTATGTCTTTGATCTCGGTGGATATGTTTCATGCTGCTTCCTATGGTAATCAAGGTCGAGTCAGGCTCACGACTCGGTTAACAAAAATCAAGCGCTTCTTGGGAGGCAACCCATGTATCTATCTTTTCGCTTTCTTTATCCTAATTGTAGGGGAGACCCGTTGGTGTTTGCTATTTCCTCTCCTCTCTTATTCAGGGATTCGAGCTCAATGATCCACTCTTGATGATTCTTGACGACCTGTGATTCCGTGTTCCCATTTTCCGGTTCTATCCTAAACTCTTTTCGATTCACTATTTTATATTTTCCAATATTAAAATAGGAATCTCTTTAGTTGTCTCTTCCTTAGCAAGATTTAAACAAAGTGCACAATGTCCTAAGTGTAGGGGAGTTTACTCCCACATGCTTAAACATTGAGGACAATGTTTATCTTAAGTGTAGGGGGACTTCTATCGAAGTTAAGTGGCCTTTTCCTTGTATTTGTCCTCATTTTAACCGGAAAATCAATTTTTTGACATTTTTCAAAATTTTTGATCTATTTTGGCCTATTAGTTTTTCCCTTTCTATAGTTATTTTCTTTCTTTGCCAGAATAAATGTTTAATAAAGTGGTTTTAATTTTCAAAACGTTGTGAATCTTTTGACTCAACCCGAGTTTACTATTCTAAGTTTCCTCTAGCTAGTATCCTTAACGTGTTTAAGTCAAGTTTTGCTAGGCTTTTATATAGGGAGCTATAAAACGCGAAAGTCTTAACTCTTACGGGTTAAGAACAAGAACTTTTCGCAAGTTCCTATAATTGATCCTAGAGAGTCGTTTATCAAGGGAACTTTAAAACGCGATTTCTAAACTTGAAAAAGTCTAAGAGTTTGCAAGATCCTATAGGCGACTCGAAAACCCAAAACTTTGATTTAATAGGATAAGCATCCACGAGTCTCATTACTTGAGGTTTTAAACTGTGGAGAACGAGAGATGATAGAGCCAATTATAAGTTTGGTATTCTTTCGTGAATTTATGTGATTTAATTATAAGCCTATTCTCCCATCGCTTGTTAATAAATTTATCTGCAATAAATAAGGTTGTACGATTTGAAAAGTTACTTAGCTTCTAGCCCAAGATCGTTTAAAAGTTGCTCGGTATGGATTAGAGTTCATAGCCAAGGCATAACTTAATTGAAGCGGGATGCGAAGATTGGCGAGTCCAGAAAGGTCCTAACAAGACATGAGGGCTATATTTTGTTGCTAAAGATCCAAAGTGATGTGAAGAATCATTTATCGAAGATCAATATGAAGGATCGAGACACACGACGAAAAGCAAAAACTCCCCAAAAGTCATGGAGAAGTCTATCCGAAAAGGCCCTAATAAGGTATGAGGATGAATATATCCAAGTCCAAAAAGGAGGCGGATCGTTGTATATCAAAGTCCAAAATAAAGATTGGAGAAAAATGAAGAAGTCGTGGTCCAAGTATGAATCTCTCAAAACTTCAAGTGAAGAAATTCCTATATGAAGAGAAGACCATTATTTCATGAACGTCTCTCAAGGTTTGAAGTATGAAGTCGCTGCCAAATATCGGTCCGAGAAAGGTCTCAAATCGCGAAGCGAGTTATGCCAAGATATGAACTTTATGAGGTCCCGAGAAGCAGTTTTAAAAGATTTTGTCCTTTAGCTAACTATTGATTAAATCGTGCACTTTATTTTCGGCCTAATAAACTATCAAAATAAGTCAAACAATGTATCCTCGTGATCATTCAAGACAATAATAAAATATAAGAGATACCCCTAGGAATAAGGGAGTCTAAGTGAGTAATTGACCCACATGAGTTCGTGTTAGTTTACTAACTTATAATAACAATGATCTCGTTTTTAAGCTTGGTTTGGAGAAAGTGAAAACTTGAGGATGATGATTATTCATGACATTTTCAAAACCCAAGGTATGCTTTTGATTTCTTTACTTTGAATGTTTATAATTTTCTATCTCTTTAATAAAGGCCAACGTGGATTGATTATGATGAAAAATGTAAACGTGCTTTGTAACTAATGCATTGCATGAGGACATTGCAATGGTCAAGTGTAGGGGATTTGATAGGTGTGTAAACACCCATCCTTTTTACCACTTAATTACAATAATAACCGAGCCAAAACGTGTATTGTATGTCATTTATGTCGGAATTATGCGTGGTTTGTGTTTTTGTTGTGATTTAGGACGAAAAGGTGAAAAGGGGAGAAAACACGGGCATTTACGGGCTTTTATTGAAGAAAAAGATGAAAGACGAAGTCAAAAAGTCAAGAGTGCAAAAAGAACGGAAGTCCAAGACCAATTCTGAAGATTTATCGAAGAAAAAGTCAAAAGACGCAAGTTTACTAAAAGCCGAAGAACTCAAGTCTTATTTATTGAAGAATTAAAAGACGAGTCCAAAGAAATCCCGAGCCAAAAGTCATTAAAGTCCAAGATTTAAGAAGATTAAAAGGCTTAAGGACTAATGGTGCAATTAACAAAAGATTAAGAAGAGAAAGACCTAAGCTTGCAATTAAGAAGAAATGAAGGAGGGGAGGAAGCTTCCTAAGCACTCCTTAATCCTCCCCTATAAATAGTCATTAGGATATTCACTTTCATTTTGTTGGCTAATAGTGACAATTAGTTCTTCCATTCTACTTTCCTTGTCATTTAATTACATGTCATTTACCTTAATTGTCTTGCACCTTAATTACTAAGTTTCTCTTTTAATTCTTGTCAATCTTTACTTTTTCTTGTTAATCTCCTATCTACCTTTCTTTATTTGATCTTAATCTACATGCTTTATTGTTTATGTTCATGTTCTTGATTTTTATTGATTTATTTAAGTGGGTTTTGATTATTTTGATTAAGTTGTGTTAGTTTGATTGTTTTGGATTGTTTGTTTATGATTAGTAGATGTTATTTGTTTAGTTTGATTTAATCTTGTGGTTGATTTTGATTATATTTGATTAGATCTGTATATCTTTTTGTTTCCTTGTTCTTCGCCTGTGTTTGTTACTGTATTCCCAGGAATATTCCGAATCAACAGCAAGTTCCGGATCAACTCATCATTCTGAGTGAAAGTTTTGTGCTCGTTTATTCCGTATAAAGGGTGTTCATTCGGAATATTATATATTCCGAATAAAGGCCTTCATCCGGAATATTCTTGCATTCCGAATCAAAGTCGTTCATCCGGAATTTAAAACATTCCGGATCAAAGTGTTTTATTCGGAATAATTTATTATTCCGGATCAAGTATTTCATCCGGAATATTGGACATTCCGGATCAGCCTTTTATTCCGGATCAACCTAACATTCTGAATCAAGGAAATATTCCGGATCAAGCAAGTTCATCCGAAATATTTATTATTCCGGATCAAGGAGTTTATTCGGAATATTATTCCGGATCAAGAGATATTCCGAACGAAGGCAACATTCCGGATCAAGACCATTATTCCGAATCAAGACTTTATTCCGGATAAGTGACATATTCCGGATAAAGGATTTATTCCGGATCAAGGTATTTGGTGAATATTCCGAGTGAAGAAAAACATTTCGAACGAAGGTGACATTCCGGATGAATGTTTATTCCGAATGAGGGAATTATTCCGGATGAGCTAATTTTCAGGTTCTTTTAATTTCTGTTTTTAATTTTCTGTTTTTACTTTTCAAGCTTTACTTTTCCCGCCTTTTTACTTAGTCGCACTTTAAGTTTATTTGCCTTAGATTTATTTTAGTCTTGCCTTAGTTTTAAGTTTTAGTTGTGTTTTAAGTTTGCCTTAGATAGATTTAAGTTTGCGTTATTTTATTTTAGTGCCTTTTACTTTTCGTCACGCTTTTAAATACTTGCCATTTACTTTAAATTAGACTTAGATTTAAATTACTTGCCTTTTATTTTTAAGTTTTGCACTTTTATTTTAAAAACAACCAAAAATATTTGTTTCACCAAAAACAATAGAGTCATACTTTGAACTGGAAATCAATTCGTTAAGATACCGAGAACAAGAACTTTAATTTTTATACGGGCACATGTATTACTAACGGTTGTAGAATACCGCTAGATCGTTGATGCTCAATCTTAACCTGCTGGCAGGTAAGACATTTGGAAACGTAGGTGGCAACATCCTGTTTCATACTGCTCCACCAAAAGTATTGCTTGATGTCGTGGTACATCTTGGTTGAACCAGGATGAATGGAGAATGAGGAGCTATGAGCTTCTGCTAATAATGCTTCCCGGAGTTCTTGATCGTCAGGAACACAAAGTTTCGTGCCCTGCCATAAGATAACGTCTTCATCTAGTCTAAATTCTGTCTGCTTCTCCAAGTTTTGAATTATCGCCCAGATTTCACCATCATCTTTCTGAGCTTCCTTGATCCTAGAGAGTAATTCAGGTTCTACTCTAAGATTAGCCCAGTACCCGTGTTGTCCACGTACCATGATTTCAATGTCTAGTCGCTCCAAGTCTCTTATAATCTCTTCCTCTATCTTAATGTCGTTGATCATACCCGACTTTCTGCTAAGAGCATCTGCTACTACATTCGCCTTGTCGGGATGATACTACAGATTAATTTCATAATCCTTCAACAGCTCTAACCATCTCCTCTGTCTCATATTTAGCTCACGCTGAGTGAAGATGTATTTGAGGCTCTTGTGATCTATGAAGATATCACATGATTCGCCATACAAGTAATGCCTCCATATCTTCAGTGTAAACACGACTGCTGCAAGTTCTAAGTCATATGTAGGATATTTTGCTTCATAAGGCTTGAGCTGCCGTGATGTGTAAGCAATCACTTTCCCATGTTACATGAGAACACCACCAAGTCCCTTCCCTGAAGCGTCACTATAAATTTGAAATCCACTCGTACCAGATGGGAGAGTAATAATATGTGCAGATACTAGCTTTTGCTTCAGGTCTTCAAAGCTCTTCTCTCTTTCCTCAGTCTAGACGAATTTCTCCCCTTTCCGCATCAGTTTGGTCAATATCAGTGCTATACGGGAAAAGTTTTCTACGAACCTGCGGTAGTATCCAGCTAAGCCTAGAAAGCTGCGAACTTTAGTCGCGGATGTCGGTCTTGGCCACTTGGTAATAGCCTCAACCTTTGTTGGATCCATGGTTATTCCTTCTGCAGATACAATGTGACCTAGAAATGCCACACTAGTCAGCCAAAATTCACATTTGGAGAATTTAGCATACAGTTGCTTCTGACGAAGTATCTGTAATACTATGCGAAGATGGTCTTCGTGTTCTTCCTTTGACTTAGAAAATATAAGGATGTCGTCAATGAATACAATGACGAACTTGTCTAGAAATTCATGGAAGATTCTGTTCTTCAAATCCATGATAACAGCTGGAGCATTGGTAAGGCCAAATGGCATGACTACAAATTCGTAGTGTCCATAACGTGTACGGAAAGCAGTCTTGGTGATGTCCTGCTCTTTCACCCGTAACTGATGATAGGCCGACCTCAGATCAATCTTGGAGAAATGTTTGGCCCCTTGGAGTTGGTTAAACAGATCGTCAATGCGTGGTAAAGGATATCTATTCTTGATGGTGATCTTGTTGAGCTCGTGATAATCTATGCAAAGACGCATATTTTTGTCCTTCTTCTTCACGAATAAGACCGGTGCGCCCCATGGAGATGCACTAGGTCGAATGAAGCCTCGTTCCAGAAGTTCCTGTAATTAGTCCTTTAACTCTTTCAGCTCTATGGGAGCCATGCGATAAGGAGCCTTGGAATCGGCTCAGCTCCTGGGATGAGCTCGATATTAAACTCTACTTCACGTGCAGGTGGAATGCCTGGAAGTTCTTTTGGAAACGCGTCTGGAAATTCTGACACTATTGTCTGATTCTGGATTTATGTAGGTTCAGCATCCATGTCATGAACAGTAGCTAGGTAGCCCTCACAACCATGTGATAGTAATGTACGTGCTTGCAAAGTCAAGATTATTTGTACAAACCTTCCGGGTATAAACCCGTTGTGAATGTACTCTGGTGCATTTACATCACCAAATATGACTCGATATGAATGGCAGTCTATGGTGGCGTGATGTTGGGATAGCCAGTCCATGCCCAATATCATGTCAAAATCGCACATATCTAGGGGAAGTGCGTCAACTGGACGAATCTTGTCATCAAACTCGAGGGGAAGACTCTTGTACCCATGTGTAATGCGTACAGAGTCTCCTAATGGCGTGGAAATGTTTAGGACATTTCCTAATGGCATCGGGGATATCCTAATATTTTTGGCAAAAGTAGTAGAAATGACCGAATGAGTAGCACCCGTGTCAAATAAAACACATGCAGCTCGACTATACATATATAAGATCTCAGTGATGGTACATGTGGACTTAGCAGCCTGACCGTGCGAGGTCGTGTACACCCGCCCAGAAGTAGGAGGTGGCTTGTTGTCGGCATGTCTAGATGTGCCCTCTATCTCGCCTTTACGGCAGTCCTTCATGTGATGGCCTGACTGGCCACACTTGAAGCAAGCGTCGATGTCATGGAGACATGGCCCTGGGTGCCTACGGTTGCACGTGGTGTAGAGAGGGTGAGTATACCCTCCAAAAGGAGCCCTTGCTGGCTGGGACCCTGTTAAGAAAAGTATACATGATACATGGTTTAAGGATACAAACAGGACAATGCGTAAAATTGTAAGACATAATACCAGTAATAGCTGGACGGTTAAGTTGGGAACCTCTGCGGTCCTGCTTCCTTT
The DNA here is from genome assembly GCA_025667525.1 of Glebionis coronaria. Classification (NCBI taxonomy): domain Eukaryota; kingdom Viridiplantae; phylum Streptophyta; class Magnoliopsida; order Asterales; family Asteraceae; genus Glebionis; species Glebionis coronaria. Next base: position 16,832,752 of record CM046879.1, on the reverse strand, counting down.
CGTTTCCATGATTCCTGGTAGAGATGCTGAAGTGTCAGAAATAAGATTCATAAAACATATGCATAAGAAATGAGTAAGTTTGGGGACCTGCCGCTGTTGGAGTTGCTGGCATTGCCACGGTAATGGTCATTACCGGTGCGCCTTTCCAAAGTAGAACAGTCATGGGTCTGATCGTTACCCTTGTGCTGACTCTGCTGAGGCTGAGTGGCCGGTTGGGACCGATCCCCAGTCTTCTGCCCGAAAGATGCAATTGTATATGGAGAGATAAATATTTGGATAATATGAATGAATTGAAATGATCGCGGCTGAATGACAAGATATACCTCTTGTCGGGTCTCCCTGCTTCTCCGAACTCATCTCTCTCCTGCAGCATGTCCAACTTACGTGCTGTGTCAACTACTTGTGCCACCGTGTTGAAGGTAGCAAACACTAAGTTATTGGCAACCGAGGTACGAAGAGCCCAGCGAAAGTGGTATGCTTGCTCTTTGGCTGTAGCTGCTGCGGCGCCAAGAAAACCAGTCAGACGGAGAAAACGCTGCATGAACTCATTTCTGTTCTCCCCAGCTCTCTGCCTGATCCCGTGGTACTCCCTCTTCAGCTTATCCTGCTCAGCCTTAGGGAAGAACTGTCCCATCACCAACTCCCTGAACTAAGCCCAAGTCAAGCCAGTCACCCATGCATCACCTCCCTCTGACTGCTTCACTGATTTCCACCATCCAAGCACGTTACCTTCAAACTTGCAACAGGCCAACCTTGCCTTATAGACAGGGTCACAGCCCATTGCATCAAAGATCTTCTCGATATGAGCTAGCCAGCTCTCAGTCTCATTGGGACGTCAGTCTTCTTAAAGGAACGCGGACGCTGTTTATTGAAACACTCCAACCATGTGATCAATGTGGCTGGAGGAGGAGGAGGAGGAGGAACTGGGTGCTGGTGTTGATTGTTGACAACTTGCACCTCTGTTCGGATTTCGTTCCTCAGTTGAGGAAGCATGGCTTGTAATGCAGCTTGGACTACTGCATTGAGTTGTTCTTGCTCACGTGTGAGAACCATCTGTCAGTATAAAACAAATGCAACGATAAAATCTTGTTAGAACATAATATACATAATCATAAAAAAATTATGCAATAATCATGAAAAAAATTATACATGAAAACAGTGCATGAATGCATGATGCAGTTTGTAAAACTTTGTATGTGCGAAGGTAAACGCCTACGGTCAGTTTACCCAAAACAAAAGATAGGGCGCGGGGACGCCAATGGGTCGATCCCAAAGTTAAAAGTTTTGATAAAAGCACATGCGACTAATATGGTCAGTCTTGTACCAACCATTACTAGTCAAACTCCTGTAACAAATGACATATATATGAAAATATGCATGCATGAAACAAACTCTCATGTGTTCGTGTTTACGTTACGTTATTATTAAATATCCGTGTTATTATAAATACTTGTACGTAATCGTAATAATAGCATAAGTAAATACATAATTATAAGTTCGTGATTCTTACGTTCATGATTTCATGTTCGTGATTATAATTATTGTTGATAATAATTATCGTGTATTAATACGTAGTTAATACTTATCGTGTAATAACACGTACGTAATTCTTGTAATTAATATTCGTGAAACGTATTCATGTTATAAAAGGAAAGTTTTAATCTTGTACGTACGATTATTAGTGTACTGTTCATGATAAAAGAATGCGGGTTTTACAAAGACCAACTTGAGCAGAAGCCGATGTAGCCAACACTGTTATAGAGATGTAGTTGATCAAATCACCAGAATGTTTCTTCCGACGCATAAAAGCGGAACACAATGCGCATTGTTAAGTCATTATCTCATAATTGATGTAAAATCTTGCATTTTAAGTTTTATGTTTCTACATGTTAAATTTCTTGGCACGGGACACTTACCATAATAATATCGCATGTCGTTAATTATTGCGTTGTTTAGAGGACACGGTACAACTGGCAGTGTTTACAATGTACCGCTACTCGCCTAATTTGAAAAACCTAAGGATAAGAAGAATTAGGCAAATTAAGGCAAATAAAAAGGAAACTGAATATCTTGAAGAATTAGTCGTATAATTGTCATAAATTACGGAATACTTTCCATAAACATAACTATAGAAACAAAATAAAATTCAAAAATTGGTACATAAAAACATATAGAAGAATCTTGATATACCCGATTATATACTGATACAAAAATATAATTTCCATAAATCCCAAAAAGGAAGCGGTTGAGTTGACTATATAAGCACACAAAGTCACCATTGAAAAACTTGTACATCTCTCTCTCTCTCTCCCTCCATCGGTGGTGGTCGATATATCCGAACACGTATTTCGTTTTTGAATTTTGTTTGCTCCTCAAGGTATTATCAAGCTTTTGAAACTAGCTTAATTCTATTGATCTTCTGGAACTGTTTGAAAGCTAGTTTTATCATGGTATCTGAGCTTAATTGTATCGATTTGATTAGTTGTCAGTTGTTAGATCTTTCATCTTTGTTTGTTAGTTTGTTGGTCGTAGCATCTGATAGATTAGGTTATTTTTGTAGCTGATGGTTTTTTTATCGACCGGTAATAAGTATTGTGATGTTATTGAGCTTAATTTGGTTGGAGGTTGTTAATTGTTAGATCGTTATTTGTAACTGTGATTGTGCAAAACTAGAGATGTTTTTTTTTATCGGAAGGTAATATATATATTGCGTTTGATTAGTTGTTTGTTTAGATTGTTTTTTGATTAATTAGTTTGGTAATATATAAAGTAGCTTGTTCAGAGGCTATCACAAGAAGCTAGAATAGGCCGTAATTAGTTGTTATTTTTTTAATTATCATCTTAGTTTATGCAATTTTATATCTGCATTTATCTATGTCACAAGCTCTTTTAATACTCTTTTTTCTGCTTTAATTTTACAGATATAATCTATCAACAACCCACCCTGCAGCCACAATGCTCTATGCAAAAAGCTTTTCAAACCCAGATATTCATCTTTATGCGAACTGCTGTCGTGTTTTGCTAAAACAACTCTCTTGTCAAAATCAAGATGATACAATTAGCTCTTTGGATCATCCTTCGAGTTTCTTTCCTAAGAATCTCATCTTTATGATAAAGGATAATCAATCCCGCCCTGATTTCTTTTCATTTGTGGATCAAACCATATCTCAATCTAGCCGCCATCCTAATCTCAATAAATTCCAGCTACATACCAGTTATGATTCTAGCTTTCAGCCGCTCGTGAATAAATGTCTTTGTTATGCTCTTGACTGTAATGTTCAAGAAGTTGATCTACATCTTAATCATGTAGAGGAGGGTGAACAGATTGTTTTAGATGACTCGCTTTTTGTCAACTCATCTCTCACTAATCTTAAGCTCTCATGCAACTTTGCTAATCCTACAACTGATTTCATCCAATGGATAAACCTCAGGTCTTTATCTCTTTCAAACAAATCTGATTTAGAGGACCTTTCTCTTTCTTTTATATTGTCCCAAACTCCTAATCTGAAAACTTTCGAGTTGAACGACTGCTATGGTTTTACCAATATATATATTACTTCAAAGAGTCTTAAGAACTTTGTCATATCTGGACGCAAGAGGCTTTCTGGTTGTTACTTTGTAGAAGTAATTGCTCCTCATATTTTGTCATTGACTGTTGTTGGAGCTTTGACATTATGCTCTCTTTACTTTGAAAATTTCGCATCGTTAGTCGAGGCAAAGTTTTGTTACCATGCCGATGAGTATGATTGTTACATTCCTTTTTACCACGACTATGAGGAAGAAACTATGCTTAGGCAACACGTCTTACACCTTGGCGAGTACAAGAAACACCAGCTGGAACTTAAACTTGGGAGGACGTGTTCAAGGGTAAAATACTCCCTTTACATGCTTTTTGATGATATATCTATTTTTTACTTACATTAACTTGTCACATGTTTATTTCACAGGTTCTCTCCCTTGCGATAGGCGATGATGAGGATGCTTTCGTCCTTCCAGAAACCATCAATGTCGTTGATGTTGAAGATTTCTGATTGATCATAGATGACACTTTAAGTTCAAAAGGAGCTACCTTGTCGTCCTCCGTCTTGGTGGCTAAGCTTGGTTTATATAATCTGAATGATTTATGACAATGAAAGTTTTTTGTTGGTTTAATTTCAAATAAGTATTCAGCTTATGCAATTTGTTATAGTTTTATTGTATGCTTTACTGGTTTTCATTTTGAGCGGTATATATCTGGTGGTCATTGATCAAATAACCCAAACTCTAGTGAGCACACAGCCTTGTGCAACTCAATATGCCATCCACGCGAGGGAGGATAAAGGGGCGGGGAGATAGTGGAAGTAGGTGGTGAGGTGATACAGGAGGAAGACCACAATAAGCTCATACGCGACGGACAAGAAGGACAGGAGATGAGGTGCACAATCGATTCGCCTATAGTTTTGATGTACTCAAAACATGTTTTTCTAAATCTTGAATTCCTTGACCCGTAATAGCACACGTATAAATATGCTTATTGAAAGATTCGCCTATATAGTTTTGATGTACTCAGCATGATGATGGTGCACAATCGATTTTGCTTATTGCCAATATCACTCGAGATCCGGAGGCACCCTGTCATCACAACAGATAAGAACAATCCGGAGGCACCCAGTTTTCAAAAGAAAACAGCTTAAAGCATGTCATGTCCGTTCGGTTCATTAACGACCTCATCAATCAACTTAATAATTATTCACAGATCAATAAGTGATGCTGTAATTTTTGTGCTGATGTATTCTTCTTGTGTTGTTTTATTCCTGTTGTATGACCCTTTTTTGCAGGGTGTTTTTTTTGTTTTTTTTCGTTCTCAATCTCCTTAATCTTGTAAATAAGATGGGCAAACTAAGACAACACCAAAAGGCATATAACTTCATGCCCTGGCCGGCTGGCCGCACAATTACACCATGGATATGTTAGAAGCCGCAGATCGAATCAGTGACTTACCTGATTCGTTAATCCTTGAAACCTTGTTTCCTTTACCTACAAAAGAGGCCATTCGAACAGCTTGCCTCTCCAAACGATGGGTTCATCTCTGGACTTTACTTCCCAACATATAATAAACATTAATCAATCTCGCAGTTATTTCTTTTCGTTCGTGGATAAAACCATTACTCAATCTCGCCAGCCTAAGCTAAAAAAATTCCAACTACATACAAGTTATGATTCTGGCATTCAATTGCTAGTCAATAAATGGCTTTGTTCTCCTTGTGATCTTAATGTCCAAGACGTTGATATATCGTTATGGCATGATCTTGATCATTTAGAGGAGGGTGATCAGATTGTGTTAGATGACTCGCTTTTTGTCAACTCATCCCTCACTAATCTTATGCTGTCATGCGACTTTGTTAATCCAGAACTCCACGTCTTGAAACATTCGAGTTGAACGACTGCTATGGCTTTACTGGGATAGATAATACTTTAAAGAGTGTTAAGAACTTTGTCATATCTGGACGCAAAAGGCTTATTGATGATGACAGTGTACATGTAAATGCTCCTTATATTTTGTAATTAACTGTTGATGGAGCTTTGACCTCATGCTCTCTTTACTTTTTAAATCTGGCATCGCTAGTCGAAGCTAAGTTTTGTTAGCATGTCCACGACTATGGTTACATTCGTTTTTGCGACAAATGTGAGGAACAAGAGACGCTTCGGTTACACATTGTATCCCTAAGCGAGTACAAGAAGCACCCGCTTACACTTAGACTTGGGAAGAGGTGTTTAGAGATAAAAATATGTCCCTTCAATATCTATTTTTTCTTACATTAACTTGGTTTTGTTTCGAAGAGATGTGATTGATATTTACTCCTTACTAGTTTTGGTTGCAGGTTCTCTCCCTTTTAAAAGATTTCGTCCTTCCAAAAAACATCAATGTCGTCGATGTTGAAGAGTTCTGATTGATCATAGATGGCACTTTAAGTTCAAAAGCAGCCACCCTGTCCTCCGTCTTGGTGGCGCTAATTAATTAACTATCTACCTGACATTTTCTAAGAGCACATATGGTCATATGGAACATGTGCATCAGATGACAGTTGATGCGACTCTTAACCATGATTGGTTTCGTGAAGTTTCTCTCCTAGAGTCTAAAACATTTCATGCCTTGTTACTTATAGATTATTCTTGTAATCAGTACACTACAACAAAACTGGTACTTAGGGTCGGTGCAAATTTAGAGTCGAAAATTTCGACTCTAAATACATGGTGGGGCCACAACTTTTCAACCCAAAATGGCTGGTCAAAAAGGTAGTGGGGTCTACAATTTTAGGGTCGAAATTTTCGACCCTAAAAACGCAGTGTTAATTTAATATATTTATATAATATAAAATATATTTCTAATAATTAAAAATAATTTTAAAACATTATATTTTTATAAGTTAATATTTTAGGGTCGAAAATTTCGACCCTAAATTATTAACTTTATTTTAATTTATTTATGTAATATAAAATACATTTCTAATAATTAAAAATCATTCCAAAAGTTTATATTTTTATATGTTAATATTTTAGGGTAGAAAATTTCGACCATAAATTTTTAACTATATTTTAAGAGTCCGGTTATTTAAGATACCTTGTATCTTTTAGATACAAGGGGACAAATATGGACCGTCCATCTCATCTCATCCAACAGCTCAGATTAAAAACAAAAAAAAACGGAGGGGTAGTTTCGTCATTTTACCCCTCCCACCTAACACCCCTCCCACTTCTACATCCCAAATCTGGATCGATCTCTTTCTTTTTCCTTCTTCTCTCTAAAACACACACTAAAACACACACATGTACACATATTTACATCTTAATTTATCAACACAAACATCAAACGCATCGATCACCCACTTTCGTAAATCGATCATCCACTTCATAAATAAGGTAAAGTTCATTCGATTTATTTTGATTAATCTTTTTTTAGCTTATTCGATGTGAATAAGCTTATAATTCATCTTATTCTTTTCTAGCTTATTTGAGAAACTACGTGAATTTAAAGCTAATTAATGTGAATAAGCTTATAGATTATCATCATCTTTATTATGATGAATTATAAACTAACTTATTAGCTTATTTTCGTGAATTATAAGGTTTTATGGCTTGATATCGCTGAACAGATTTAGTATGACATGTTTGTGAAGTATCATATATGATATACTATATCATATATGATATAAGCTAAAATATCATATATGATCAAATATATCATATATGATTAGTGCTTGAAAATTGAATTAAATCTTCTTTTTTTGTGTAGAGGAAGCTGTTTACAAGACATGTTGAATATTACAAGCATCCAAAAGGCCAAGAAGCTTAGTGAAGAAGAAAGAATTTTTTACGTTTATTGTTTGTTTTTTCTTTGTAATCTCCTAATGGAGTTTTGAAGTATATGGATAATTTTATAATCCATTGGTATCTGGTACAACGTCTTGTTAATATGATTAACTTTGTTGGTATTATGTCATTATGGTTTGATAAATTAAGCCATATATGATAATGCACTATCATATATGATAATGCATTATCATATATGATACTTAAAGAAAACTTGGATATATTAAACAAAGAATCTGATGAATTCATGATTACAACAAAAAGTATGCACAATTAATAACTAAACACTTGTTCATAACATAAAAAATATACTTTTGAACATAATCATATATGATAATTCAAACAGAACATAACCTAATGTAAAATCATATATGATATACATCTGATATCATATATGATAACCATTTATACAAAATCAAAAAATGCAAACATATTTCAAATGATGAATTCATTCAGAATAACGTCTACTTAATCTTGATCCTTAAAGCATATCCATGCACATCCTCTTGTAATAATCAACATCCTTCACTTCTTTAAAACATATTCGTGATGAATTCATGAACAACGCATACTCCGTCGTGATCCTTAAAATATATTCGTGCACATCCTCTTGTTATAATCAACATACATCTCTCCTTTGCTCCAAATAGAGCAATCACACCATCTCTGTTTAACTGCATTTATAAAAGAAGAAAAAAAAACATATTATGCAAACTTTTAATACCAAAATGAATTACTCATATATATGATAGAAGGTAGGTTTCAAGAGTTTATACAGATTTTCTAAAAGATACTCATACAAAATCTGTTTTTTCTTATGATTTTTATGATATATCATATATGATATATCATCAGTTATCATATATGATATATCTATCATATATGATAAGAAATGTACATCATCTATAATACCATCAGAAAGTTAAAAAAAATATCATAATAATACAGCTTATTAACATGAAAATAAGCTTATTCATAACTATCTTATTCACAAAAACGTATAGCTCATTGAAATAATCTAATAAGCTATCTTATAATAAACACAATAAATTCAAATCATCTAATTTACAAAGCTTATCCATAACTCTACTCTTATTAAAAAAGCTTATTCATAAGCTTATTCAAACTAACAAGCTTATTAATCCTACTTCATAACTTATTCATAACTTCTCATCTAAGAACTTAGCTTGTAATTAAGAACAATCAATCCAACAAGATTCGTTCACAATAATCTAATTAAAGGCTAATGATAAGCTTATTTAAACCAAATAAGCTAAAAATAAGAGTACATACTAATCAAACCTGCTGATGGATGAATCAATTCGTGATTATAGATGTTCGTGATGAATTCGTCATGGATTCATCATGATCACGTTTTGATGGATTCATGATTAATTAATGATGGATTAATGGTGGATCGGGGGTAGAGAGATAAAGTAATCAGGGGTAGAGAGAGAAAGATATATCCGATGTGTGTTTTTTGTGAGAGAAGAAAGAAGAAAAAACATTATATAGTAGATTGTGAAATGACCGAAATACCCTTGCAGTGTAAATTAGGGATTTAATCTCAGCCCTTGGATGAGATGGAGATGGATGGTGGGGATGAGTCCCCTCATATCTTAGATAAGTTTGGTATCCAAATGAACTTAAATCATATTTTAAATATTTTCTTTTAGTCTGAATCCTTTTAAAATATTAATATATGTATATATTTAAATTTTAAATATATGTTTTTATTCAATGGTAATGTGTTTTAATTGCATATTGTTGTGTCGTGTTCACATAACCATAATCCATCGTGCCACGATAGCTTAAATTCCAACTACAAGATCTAGCTACTTGTCGTTTAAAAAAATAACAAGATCTGGCTACTTACCAATGCAAAATTTACCAAAAATATTAGTCAAAACTTCTTCGGATATATCTTCTCCGCTTATCTGCCCAAGGGCAAGCGCAGCGTCCCTTAAATCTATCGTCCAAAAATCAAACGGAAGATCATCCTCTATTGATGTTCTCAACCTCATTAAAGCATCTTTTGTACGAAGAAGCTGCTCACATTGTCTCTAACAATCCATCAAGAAATCAAACCATTAAAAATAGAAAATGTCTTTTGGAAACCTGGTTGACGGCCCACTTGCATCCACCAGCGGGAATTTTTTGGAGGCCTACAAGCTCAAGAATTGCATGCAGTTTCCAAATATTGAATTCCTTGACCCTTAATAGCACTATGCTTATTGAAAGATTCGCCTATAGTGTTGAGGAACTCAAAGCATGATGATGGTGCACAATCGATTTTGTTTATTGCCAATATCACTGGAGATCCGGACGCACCCTTTTTCACTTACACTTTTAAAAAAAAATGTAAGCAATAACTTAGATTTGCTCATACTTTTTAAAAAGTGTGAGCAAAAGTCTAACTTTCACCCAAACTTTTTAAGAAGTGTGAGCAAAAAGCTAACTTTCACTCACACTTTTTAAAAAGTGTGAGAAAAAAAACTAACCTTCACCCACACTTTTTAAAAAGTATGAGCAAACGTCTAACCTTCACCCACACTTTTTAGAAAGTGTGAGCAAAAGTCTTTTTTACGGACCCGCTATAGAGAGTATTAGTTAGCGCTAAACATTTCGGATGACGGACCGACCCAAACGAGTAAATCACCTTGAACTTGACCTAACCTATTTCATTCTCGTGTTCTGCCCAAGATATGTTCAAGATCTAACAAGTTTCAACCATCACCCATCTAGTCTGTTGTGAAAAAATTATATGCCCAAACGAAACCAACTTCTGATAAAGTCGTGACGATAAAGAGAAGCTGTGTTTTATGGTTGTCGCAGTCGAGAAGTTACTCGGAGGCGGTTGTGATAGATAAAGAGAGAATTTTCAGACTTTCTTTTTATAAAAAAGTCCCAAATGTTTTATTATATAGTAAGAAAGATAGAAAGATAAGATAGTTGAGAGATTCAATTCATTTATCAATACCGGTCAAATGGGTCAAATTAGAAAAAATAGAACATGAGTTCTTTTGAAACCTGGTTAACGGCCCACTTGCGTCCACCGACAAGAATTTTTTGGAGGCTTACAAGCTCAAGAATTGCAGTTTCCAAATCTTGAATTCCTTGACCCGTAATAGCACACGTATAAATATGCTTATTGAAATATTCGCCTATAGTGTTGAGGAACTCAAAGCATGATGATGGTGCACAATCGATTTTGTTTATTGCCAATATCACTGGAGATCCGGACGCACCCTGTCGTCACAAGATAAGAGCAATCAAAGGTGTTAACAGATAAGAACAATCCGTATACTACACGAAAAAGGGCATATAGTGACACTCTTTTTAATGACATATAAAAAAACGTGTAAGTAAAATTATATATTCACTTACACTTTTAAAGAAAATGTAAGCAATAACTTAGATTTGCTCATACTTTTTAAAAAGTGCGAGGTAAAGTCTAACTTTCACCCACACTTTTTAAGAAGTGTGAGCAAAAAGCTAACTTTCACTCACACTTTTTAAAAAGTGTGAGAAAAAAACAAACCTTCACCCACACTTTTTAAAAAGTATGAGCAAACGTCTACCTTCACCCTCACTTTTTAGAAAGTGTGAGCAAAAGTCTTTTTTACGGACCCGCTATAGAGAGTAGTAGTCAGCGTTAAACATTTCAGATGACGGACCGACCCAAACGAGTAGATCACCTCGAACTTGACCTAACCTATTTCAGTCTCGTGTTTTGCCCACACTTTACTTAATATTTGATTTTCGGTTTGATTCGGTATGATCTTACGCATTACAATCGAGCAACTGAAACAGACCAAACACATTTGGTTTAGTCCTTGAGTCGAGGTTTTGGACTAATCGTTCTCAACCCGATCTGATTTTAAGGTTCAATTTCGATTTTCGTCTAGTCTTTGATCGATACTTTAGTTCATGTTTGATTATCAGTTTGGTTTGGTTCGATGAGGTTCAGTCTTACGCACATGCCTTGGGCAAACATACCCAATTGGTCCATAATCTCAGACGGAGACCGGACCGAAATAGTCCGGTCTTGTTCGGTCGACTCTAGTCCCAATTAGGCAAAATAAACGAGTTTCGGTAAGATCGAATCGGACCGAGGACCGGACCAAATTTGATCCACAATTTATTTTGATTAATTTATAAAAACTTTACAAGGGTAATACTTTAATACCCATTTATTTATGTAAATTGTTTCACCATGGATCAGATAACCACCGCTCACCATCTACTTCTCCGTATAAATTCTAAATTAGTTGTTGATTTGATTGTTGTGTCAAGCTAATTAATTAATGAGCTTATTTGTTAGGCTTATTGGCTTACTAAAGTTTATGGTTTATATAAGGGGTGTTTGTTTCGGCTTATAAGTGGGCTTGTGAGCTTATTTAAGTTCGTCTTGTATTTCATAACCCCGATTTTCTAGCTTATTTTGAGAGTTAAGGGCTTATATAAATTTATCCTAATAAACTTATATAACCCAACAAATCTTCAAATAAGCCGAACTCAAATAAGCTCACAAGCCCACTTATTCAGTTGATAATTATAAGATAATGACGAAGGTGATAGTTATAATAATGATGACAATACCAGTAGCAACAGAACTTACTCATTTAGAGTAGAGTATGCACACTGTTAGGAAGCGTTTGTCTCGGCTTATATAGCGGGCTTACAGCTTATTTGGTTTGCATCTTACGTTTCATAAGCCAACTTTTTGTGTCTTATTTTAATAATTTCCGGCTTTGTAAGTTCATTATGACGTGATAAGCTTATATAAGCCGGAAAGTTTAAATAATAAGCCACAAAAAGTGAGCTTATAAAGCATAAGCTGGAAACCAAATAAGCCATAAGCCGCCTATATAAGCTGAAATAAGCACCTCATCATTAATGCGTTACGGCCAAACGTACACAAACCTTGATGACTACTAGTTGTCACTATGTGTTTCTCGCATATGAATTCAAAGTCTAAATCTAGGGGGACCCGATGTAATTTCGCTTTGCAACATGATTTCTAGACAAATAGTTACTCTAAGTAAGAAGTTTAAATAGAGGTAGGATAATAAGAAAGTAATGTGATAAGTGGTATCGAATTTGTCATACATGAATCTGGTAATGATAAAGATCTTAGGAATGTGAATGCAGCTTATAATAAATAGTTAATGTGGAAAATTAAGCAATCCAAACATTGTGTTAGTCATCTTAGTTATAAATGACGTATATTCTCTTTCTATAATTGTTGTGTTGTTACCTTAAAGTTGTTATTGTTGGGATTTTAGAATATTAGTTAACCATTAACTACGAGTGCGCAGCGGAATGGATCTAGTATAACATTTATAATTAACACATAATAAAGTAATAAAAAAATACTAACCTTTTAGTTTAATTGATTAAATCAATTAAATGGGTCTTGATCTTGAAACTTAACGGTAAAATAACCGTCTCCACCGGTTGCTCACACACACGTCAAGTGAGCACGCTACGATGCTAGTATTTGCTTCACGAATACTAACAGCAAGTGTTCTTGTTTGTCTACCGAAACCAATTTGAACGCTATAGCAATATACGTTCAAACAAAAGGTTTATTAATTTCTTTAGCAATTTGAGATGCCAAAGTATATTAATCTGACAAGGTTGCACTAAGTGCTTTCCTTGGGGGAGGATTCCTGGAGGTCTTGGGTTCAAGACCTGCCAAGGGCCTTTCAGGTGAAGCGGATAAGGAGTCTAACATAACTAGGCGAGGGTTCGAAGAAGACATCCTTCCGCTTGGATGTCATTGCACGACTCGACCCACTAACCACTAACATTTGCCGTTCTAAAAAAAAAATCTGACAATGGAAAGAAAGAGACACCAAGACACAAATATTATTTTAGCTAGTTAATATTTGTGTGTGTATATTGATTTTGTGGGACAGACGTGAAAAAAAATGAGACGGAAGAGTTTGTATTTATACTTTGTCTAAAGCAAAGATGAGAACAAACAAAACAAGCCAATATAATCTCTTGTCTACCGTATAACTCATTCAAAGAAAGTCTTGCCGACAAAATCACAACTAAACATGGATTATATATTTTGTGATATCAATTATTCATAAATAAAATCTCATGTCTAACATTAGACAAAAATAATGATACGTACAAAAAAATGTTTAAATTTGTCTTTCTCATATTTTATTTAACGCGTATTATTTTAGTTTACAACGTCTAACGGTTAAACTAAAACGTTAAATAAATTTCGTGAAACAAATTATATATTTAATAAATATAAACGAGTTACATATATTAAATATATAATAAACGTACTCTTCGTGTTTAAGTGTGTGCCCCCGATAGGCTCACTCATTTCCGACGGCTAAACGATCGCATACTCCGACAGCTCCCACTTGTGAGAGTTTAAGACATAGTACGTCTATAATAAAGCATGTAGCAACACTTTATTATAACCGGAAATGTTGAGTTAATAGTTTCAAGAAAAGTATCTCAAAAGTATTCGATGGTATATGATTATAAAGCTTGCTGGTAATCATCCCTTTGTTTCTAGTACCGTTAAACCATGGATATGGATCCTAACTCATTCCATATAGTTTAACTTCAATTTCTCGTGATCGAATTAATTTAGATAGTCCAAATGTATCAAGAATCATCTTGATCACGCTTTGGGTACGGCCATACAGTTACCTAATTAATCTGGAGAGGATCCAGTGGTACTTCACTGCACTATATCAAGTGGAGGAACAAATTCTATATTGACTGCAAGTGTCTGTGGATGCTGCTTCACAACACTTCCAACTATAGCCTTTATAACTAACTCTTGCAAGCTAGCGTTTAACATATAATCAAGAAGCGATATTCACACATGCACAACTTGTTTGCATCTCAAGTCTAAGGACGACTTAATCACCATTTTCAAAAATTTACTCATGACAAGGATCCAAAAGTAATATTCGAAAGTTCGGGGTGTCCAATATTCATCCCTTATGAATAACATATGAGTTTGGTGGGAACCGTCCATTATACTCAACGAATATAACCAACACTCATATTTGTCTTAATGTAGACAATATTCCCATATTGCTAACCGACAATGGACATGTTTAGAATAATCAAATATTCAAGGATTTAAACATACAAATATAGGACAACAATAATTATATGAGTGATAACAAACATCAAATATCTTTATTCACCAGAAAATAATAATTGTCTTACAATCCCAAATTATCCAAATACTGAAATAACACAGGTTACATGAGATTATTAGCAGGAAGAAAACCAATATTATGCGAGAGCAGTGAATGCCTTTTAAGGTCTAAAGCCTTAGTAAAGGGGTCAGCTAAATTGTCGTCTGATGTAGTGGTTTTACTACTCTTTAGGAAAAGAGCGTAAAAAGCGATAAGTATTAAGTGTTCGTTAGGAAAACGAAAGCACTTATGACCCTTTGTGTGGGATTGTTCTCAAGGAGGCTTGGTGTGTGTGTTAAGAGATGATTAGTTTGTGATTATATTTGATGAGAAAAGAGAAAGAAAAAGACGAATCACGCTAAAAATTACCCTACGATGTTAAAAACGTAATTACGTAAAAACGCGACAAAATTAAAAATTAAACCTAAAAATTAATTTAAAGATTAAACTAAGTCTAAAATAATATAAATAAGAATAAAAATCCAACAAATATATTTTAAAACCTTTTATTAATTAAATATTCAATTTTAAATGCTAATTAAAGCCCTAAAATTAAATATAATTAAGAAAAAGCCCAAAATATTATTTTATTGAACTAATAAGTCACTTATATTATTTAAAGACTAAAAAGTATTTTTCCTAAATTTTCAAAACTATTTTTCTATTTTTAAAACACTAAAAACTATTTTTAAACTAAAATAATCATAAAAAAATAATAAAATAATGCTAAAAATGATTTGACAATTTTGAAAATCCTAATTTATACTAAAGAACAGTAGAAAAATGAAAAAGTTTGAAAAAACTAAGATTTTTCACTAAAAGACAAAACTGAAATTAATTAAACCCTAATTAATCTAAATTTAATTTTAAAAAAATAATTAACAAGTGAACAGTAAAAAATTTTTAAACTAAAAATCTTAAGATTTTTTTCTTAATCTAAGAAAATTTTTAAAACTGAAAATTATGAACTTTTCACACAAAAAGACAAAAAACAGAAATTAAAAAGTACTTAAAAATAGCAATTAAATCTAAAAAATACTAAATGAACAGTAACATAAAAATAAATTAGACTGAAAAATCAAAGATTAAATAAGAAAAATAATGAAACTGGTTTTAAGCTCTAATTCCTAATTTAAGTCACTAGAGACAAAAAATCAAACTTCTGAAAGTGACATGTGACTGTTGTTTTGTCTGGTAGCCAAGCAGGGGGAACTTTAACACTGGCAGTGGGAAATTGGTTCCCACTGCTAGTTATAAAAAACGTGTCTAAGCAATAATAAGCTTAGGAAAGCTTATGTTGAGCTTTTTCTTAGGCAATAAGGCACCTCCACAACCAGTTGGGTTGTGGGGAGTCAAGAACAGCACAAAAAACCACAAATACTTCACAGAAGTTGCACAAAAAATGGCCAAATAGGTGACTGATATAGCAATGGTATATCTGATGAACAGTGACTGAACTACTTTGCATAAAAACGAATTTTAAAAGCCAAATTTTTTAACACAACCTAACCAAATCACATACAAACTCAATAAAATCCTAAATGATACTAAACCCTAATTGATTTCAGACTTTGGTGGCACAAATCAACCAAAAACAGTCAGTTAAAGCACTTACTGAATTTTTGGCTGTTTACCAACAATGAGCATGCATTTTCTGATTGAACACACCAAATTCAAAGGTAGTCACTGAAAACAACTTATAACAACTACAAAAGGGTGTGTTAACTGATTATAAGCCAAAATCTATCACAAGTTTGCCTTAAAACCCAAATCCAAACACCCCTTTAAGATTCAGTAACTTAAAATTTTCAAATCAAATGCCTTTAAAACTTAACTAAACAGATTATAAGAGTCATACACATGCATATAAATCTAAATGGAGCTTAAATAAACAGATAAATCCAACTTACAAACAGTTTCACACCAAATCCATACAATCACAGTTCTAAGCTTAATAAGAGAGCTCAAGGTTTATACCTTGTGGGACCCACATCCAGGCCCCACTATGGCTGCAATGCCATCTCCCATCAGCTAATAGTTGGGCTTATGGCTTATGAAACAAGGTTGCTAGTAGAGAGTTGCTAGTGGTGGTCTCAAGAGACACACACACCCAATATGTCTTCAAAGTGAGTTGAGTTTTTATGAACCTACCAAGAACGAAACCAAACAAAAAGGGTGACCTGTTACACAGACGAATAAGCTATAAAGCCAGCTTATCAATTAAGCTACTTATGGCTTATTTGTCATGAAAAACTGATTTTTTGATTTTCTAAAAACCTTTAACAATAACTAAATCAACAACCACTTTAAACTTCACTTGAGCTTGATATTCAACAAGAATATCAGGCTCATATGATCAATTTAAAATGCTTGGACAATTAATTTAGGGACTTGAGTAACTTTAGTCTCCAAAACAAACAAGAACAGAATATGGAATCACAACTTCAAAATTAAAATATGCAATGGAAAAGTAAATTGGCTCTTTTGTTTCTCGTCAACAACTCAAAACCATTTCATTTCACTTAAACAAATATGGATTTACAAGGCAGTGACCAAGGAGAAGGAAAATAGAACAACCAAAAACTGAAAATCCTATGCTCTTATATAGACGAGCTACAAAGGTTCTAGAACTGAAAAGAACCCCTAAACCTAATGGTATGAACTTCCACTTTTGCCCTTGAGATATTCGGATATCTTTTTGAAGATTCTTGTTTTTGAATTTGGTCAAGAGGCTCCATGTGATGATCTTTTGGCTTGTTGTGGTTGCCAGTGGTGTAGAAATGATATAGGGCGTCCACTAAACCTTTGGGAACACGAAATGCTCAAGGGTCGTTGATTTGCTGTCCACTCTTTTGTTTGCTTGTGCAGGGGAGGGCCAGGGGTGTCACATGGGTGATTGTGAGGGTTTTCTGGGTTATGAGTTTGGTTCAGGGTCGGGTTGATTAGTGATCTGGAAACAATGGGACTAAACCCCTTTGAGTAGGTGATATTGGGGATTAAGGTTTATGGTTAAGGATTAGGGGGTGATTAGGGGTGATGATGAATAGTAAATGTTTCCCCCGTTTTTTAATTATATAAAAACGGTTTAAAAAGTTAAGTGGGGTTTGACGTGTATAGAGGTGAGGTGGCGTTTGGTGGTGAGGTGGCAGCAGGAGAGTGGTGGAGGAAGTTTTAATGTCTGGCCAGTTTGCCCCCTTGACTCCCAAAATGTTTACATATCAAGTTTGGCAGTCCATATACCCCATTTCCTTTATAATAAGTTTGAGCTATTTGTCAAAAATGGCACAAGCTAAGTCCAAACTTTTATCAAGGGCCATAAATGCATATTTTGCATACTTCAGGGGGTACTTATGACATGTCTTCAATCTTCAAGGATCAAACTTGCACAAATGAATTCTTCAAGGACCTTTCTTGCCAAATCTTCAAAGATGAGGGACCAAAGTTGCCAATCTTCAAAACTTCAAGGGCATTTTTGCAAAATTCATATTTGGGCCCGGTTCTTTGTGCGGCTTCGTTTCCCATGTTCGTTTTTGCATGATTCTTGTGATCTTTTGTCATTTTCTCAATATTCGTACCTAAAATACACAAGCAACAAACACAAGCATATATTTGGGTATTTTCATGATAATTAATGCATTTTAAGACCGTTTTTGACGATGAGACCATGTATAAAAGCAGACTCATCACTCCCCCATACTAAACCATTGACGTGCCCTCACGCAATGCTAGAATAAAGTATCGTAGCACCTCCAAAATTCATTTTTATTCACTTTATTGAAGGATAAACTAGCTACACTACTACTATTTGCTACTACTTGCGTTTTAGACATAATGTATGATTTTCATCGCAAAATGGGACGTTTAGGTTCATAGAATAAGAACACGTGAATGCTTCGTTAGAAATAATTTCATCGTCCTCGGTTTTCACCTCAATTCCATGCCAAGCGTGTAACGAGATCATTGTCATTATAAGTTAGTAATGCTAACACTACTCATATGCCCTAATCACGTACTTATCCTCCCATTTTCCTAAGTTGTATCTCTTATATTTTATTATGTCTTGAATGTTTCACGAGGATACATTGTTTGACTTATGCGATAATAGAGATTTAGGTCTAAAATAGAGTCCTAACGGTGTAACCAAGACCATCAAATCAATAACCCCTCCCAATAGACAACGATGTCAAAAAATTAAGTCAACAAGAAGGATCGATAAACACGATTTTATAACGGTTTTGAACATGAGACTTATTACCAAGACTTTTATACGCCCCCTAACGGAAGGGCCTTATTATCTTTGGTTTACCTCCATCTTTTATTCAACTTCGTCATGAAGCTTTTATTATGACTTTGGTCTTGCCTTGACTTTTATTATCTGCCTCATCGGTGGTTTTATTAGCCAAAGACGTATATCCTCACGCTAAGGAGAATTTTGGATCTTTAAAGCTTCAAAGATTAAGGCTTGATTCACTTTCAATTTTGCATAAATTTTTCGGCCTAATGGGGCTTCAAATTGTTTGCTTGATTTAGGTGAGCACTTGAAATCTTATTATTGGGTGAAGCTTTCGATTATTCGGGTTGCCAATACTTCAAAACCGTGACGCTGGCGATACCTTAATGTCTTCCCAATTTAATTACACGGAAGCTACTAGAAAAGACTAGAAACCCAACAATCAAGACTAAACCGCTAAGTCAATATTTATTAAGCAAAAAATATTTACAAGCGAAGGGAAAATAAGCAAACAACGAGAACACATGAGTTTTTGAAAGAAGAGCGACTTCTACGTTTAGCATAGTAACTTATGATTAACCCTATCATTTCTCGTCCCCATTTAAGAGACTTAGCCTAATGTGAAGTTAAGGAATCAAAGCTAAGTGCTCAACACGCACGGTCGAGTCAAAAATTACTCTTATTCTCGCCATCAGAAAACCTACATTCGTGTCTTCAAACACTTACAAAACATGAGAAAATTTTTAAAATTTGGCCATTTTTAGCCTTATTTTGCAACAAAACGATATACAAAACATAAACTTTGGAAAGCGTGAAGGTTTGGCAAGGCAAGTATCTATTCACCCCCCCATACTAAAGTTAAACATTGTCCTCAATGTTTCGAGTCTAGGGGTGCAAACACCCCCATACTAGAGACGTAGTCGAATGCCTAATCTAGCATGGAAAGGGTGTAACTGTTAAGTTTAAAGCCATTTATGAAGTGTGCTATAAACCTAAGGTTAGAACATCAAAGGATATATCATGGATATTGAGAAAGTCTTCAAAGCAAACGATCGAGTGCTCCCATAAAACGAACACGAGAGGCTCCAATCGTAAAGATCGTGATCATCTAAAAACACAAGTCACAAACAACCAAGGAACAAAGGTTGGAAGGGCACAAATCCCCACACGTTAACTACATTAGAAAGCGATAATATGTACATAGGATAAGCATGGGACTTCCCCACGAGGCACCTCGTTTTTTATTACCGAGTCATGAGCTCGACTCGATCCCCTCAATACTAATTATCATTGGGGAAGGTGATTTGGTCGAGGTAGTTCAAGGATGGAACTTCCCCGCCAAAGTAGTGCTTCAACCTATGTCCATTGACCTTGAAGTTGGGGCCATCATCTTGAGCTAGCTCGATGGTCCCATATGGAAAGACTTGAGTCACGGTGAATGGACCGGACCTACGGGATTTCAACTTAGCGGAAAAAATTTTCAATCGAGAATTAAAAAGCAAAACTCGATCCCCAATGTTAAAAACCCGGTTTTTAATTTTAGAATCATGCAACTTTTTAGTTTTTTCTTTGTAAATCAATGAATTTTCATAAGCAATATCCCTTAATTCATCCAATTAATTTAATTGCATTTTCTGGTGTTTTCCCGCGGTCTCCATATCATCATTATAATGCTTTAGGGCCCAATAAGCCTTGTGTTCTAACTCGATAGGCAAATGACAATTTTTTCCATACACAAGCTTATAGGGAGTGCACCCAATGGGCGTCTTATGAGCGGTCCTAAAGGCCCATAAAGCATCGTCTAACTTATCCGACCAAGTTTGTCGGTTTTCCCCTACGGATCTCTCCAAAATCCTCTTCAACGCTCGGTTTGAAACCTCGATTTGCCCACTCGTTTGCGGGTGATAAGACGTAGAAAGCCGATGTGTAACCCCATATTTCCTTAGGACCCTTTCGAATTGGTCGTTACAAGAATGGGTTCCACGATCGCTTATGATCGCATGAGGGGTTCCAAACCGAGAAAACAATTGCTTCAAAAACTTGACTACCACACGAGCATCATTGGTGGGCAAGGCTTTGGCCTCAACCCACTTAGATAGGTAGTCAACCGCAACAAGGATGTACTTATTACCACGAGATGATGGGAACGACCCCATAAAGTCTATACCCCAAACGTCAAAGATCTCACACACTTGGATGATGTTTTGTGGCATTTCATCCTTTTGTGAGGCTTTTCCTTGTCGTTGGCATGAACCACATGACTTCACAAGATCTTGTGCATCTCGGTAAATAGTAGGCCAAAAGAAGCCGGCATCAAACACCTTTTTAGCCGTGAGATTAGCACCGTGGTGACCACCCGTGGGTCCCTCGTGACAAGCTCTAAGGATGTTAGAAGCTTCGGTGCCAAATACACAACGTCGAATTATTTGATCCGCACAAGTCCGAAATAGATAAGGGTCGTCCCAAAAGTATAACTTGACGTCACGAAAGAATTTTCGTTTTTCTTGAGTCGTCATACCCTTGATGATGAAGTTACCCGCATGGTAATTTGCAAAGTCCGCAAACCAGGGGGTGGAAGAATCAAGCTTAGAATTTACTACACCAAGTGTCTCGAGCGGAAATGTTTCGGTGATTTCCTTGGGCTCGTAAACACTTTGATGAGGATCTTCCAAACGAGAAACATGATCGGCCGCTAGATTCTCGGCTCCTTTTTTTGTCAACGATTTTGTGATCAAATTCTTGAAGGAGGAGAATCCAACGAAGTAATCTAGGCTTAGCATCTTGCTTTGCCATGAGATACTTAATAGCCGAATGATCCGTATACACTATGCATTTGGCTAAGACGAGATAAGGTTGAAATTTCTCAAATGCATACACCACGGCAAGGAATTCTTTTTCCGTTGTAGTGTATTTTAGTTGAGCCTCGGTCATCGTCTTGCTAGCATAGTGAATAGGCAAGAAGTGCTTATCATGACGTTGCCCCAAAACGGCCCCAATAGCGTAATCACTAGCATCACACATAAGCTCAAAGGGGAGGTTCCAATTGGGAGCAACAAGAATGGGAGCTTCGGTAAGTTTCCTCTTAAGGATTTCAAAGGCTCGTACACAATCTTCGTCAAAGACAAAACGTGCCTCTTTTTCAAGAAGATGTGTAATGGGTCGAGAGATCTTTGAAAAATCCTTGATGAATCGTCGATAAAATCCCACGTGGCCTAGGAAACTCCTAACTCCCTTAACGGTTTTGGGATGAGGTAATTTGGCGATGACGTCTACCTTAGCTTGATCTACCTCAATCCCCGCTTTCGAGACCTTGTGCCCTAAGACGATTCCACTCTTAACCATAAAATGACATTTTTCCCAACTGAGCACAAGGTTGGTTTCCTCACAACGTTTCAACATTCTCTCTAGGTTCGACAAACACAAAGTGAACGAATTACCAAACACGGAAAAGTCATCCATGAAGACTTCCATCGTCTTCTCGATCATATCATGAAAAATAGCCATCATGCACCTTTGAAAGGTTCCCGGTGCATTGCAAAGTCCGAATGGTATTCTACGATAGGCAAACGTTCCATATGGACACGTAAACGTAGTTTTTTCTTGATCACGAGGATCGACGGGGATTTGGAAGTAACCGGAAAAACCATCTAAAAAGCAATAGAAATCGTTTCCCGCAAGACGCTCCAACATTTGGTCCATGAAGGGCAAGGGAAAATGGTCTTTACGAGTGGCTTCATTCAACTTACGATAGTCAATGCACACTCTCCATCCGGTCATGAGTCTAGTGGGAATCAACTCGTTGGCATCGTTTGGCACAACGGTCATTCCTCCCTTCTTAGGGACACAATGAATAGGACTCACCCAAGGGCTATCGGAAATAGGGTAAATCATTCCCGCGTCAAGGAGTTTAAGGACCTCCTTTTTAATGACATCGTGAATTTTGGGGTTCACCCTCCTTTGACATTGGATTGCGGGCTTGTAATCCTCCTCCATTAAGATTTTGTGGGTACAAAATTTGGGATCGATCCCCTTAATGTCGGATAACTTCCACGCAATTGCCCCTTTGTGATCCTTTAGAACATCGACAAGTGCGGTTTTTCATCATTCGAAAGTTCCTTCGCAATAATAACTGGCAACTTGTCGCCCTCCTCCAAATAGACATATTCGAGATGAGGAGGTAAATCTTTCAACTCGAGAATAGGTGGTTCCTCAAGTGAAGATTTGGGCTCGATACTCATAACCTCCTCGGGTAGAGGAAATGGGAAATCGTTAAGGAAATCCTTGATAATCGAGAAGTCCTCATCGTTGTCGAGGTCTTCGTCACAAGTACGTGGAACATCGAATTCTTCCAACGTAAAACCACCACCTTCAAATGGAGTGAAGGTTGGTGTCGAATTATCAAGAATGGGATCAAGCATAGTGGGATTGCCACTATTTTCAACATCACCAAAACCTAGAACTTCTTGTGAAAATTCCTCGCAAACAACGTCGATCATATCAACAAGGTTTATGGTTGCAACGGAATAAACATGAGAAAGTTGAGAATTTTGAGTTGCGTTTATAACAAGTTCCTCGTCGTTGAAACGTAAGGTGACCTTCCTAGCATGAACATCGATCAAAGCCATAGACGTATCTAAAAACGAACGACCTAAAAGGAGAGGAACTTGAGGATCCGTGGGGATATCAACAACGATAAAGTCTACGGGATAGTAGAACTTCCCCACTTTCACAAAAACGTCTTCCGCCAATCCACATGCGCGAATCGTAGAATGGTCGGCCAACTCGATAGACATTAGTGAAGGAGTAAGATTAGGAAGATTGAGTGACTCGAAGATTGCAAGTGGCATCAAGTTAATGCTAGCACCAAGATCGGCCAAGGCATAACATTCTTCCATATCTTGAATTACACAAGGGATCAAAAATTTACCGGGATCACCGACTTTTTGAGGTATGCGATTAAGATAAACCGATGAACAACTAAACAATTGGTGCAATTTCTCCTTGTTGTTCAACATACTCTTAAAGTTAGCGGCAAATCAAGGCATCATGACCAAAGCATCGGCGAAACTTACATTAAAGTGCAAATCACGAAACATTTTCATAAAAAGCTCAAATTGATAATTGTCGCGCTCTTGTCGTTTCTCCTTCCTAAGTCTCGATGGATAGGGCAAGCGTGGTGTGGGTTGAGGCATAGGCATAGCCTTTGGAATATCGGGTTCCAATGTTGGTAATGGGTCAACCGTAGGTGTGGCATGAGCGGTACTTTGTGGGCTTGAGATATGCTCCTTTTCGACCACCACCTCGGGTTCTTCCTCAATTTCCTCCACCGTTGGAGCAATTGGTTGAGGAGTCGGTTCCTTAAGTGTCTTACCACTTCGTGTGGTAATCACTTTCATCTCTCCCTTCGGGTTTGATATGGTGTTACTAGGTAAACTACCCGAAGTAGAGGCTTTGTTCCCCATGACCGCTTCCAAAATAGCATTAAGCTTAACATCTTGACTAGCGGCTTTTTGGTCAATCCTTTGTTCAAGCCTAGCATGACTTTGCTCAATTTTATTGTTTTGACCTCTAATTTGATTAGCAAAATCATTTTTCAACTCATTTCTCAGGTTAACATTTTCCTTAACAAAATTAGCTAACTCCTTTGTGTTTTTAGCCGTGTCCCTAGCTTGACTAGCCAATTGCTCTTGAATGTTTTCCAAAATCTTATCATTTGCCGTAGCGTAATTCAAAAAGTCCATTGGAAGTTCTTTAGTGTAAACATTTTGAAGACCTTGACTTGTGTTTTGAAAATTACGGTTTTGGTTTTGGTTTTGCAATTGGCTACTACTACCTTGATTCCCAGAGTTGTTATTACCCTTGTAATTGTTTCTTTTATTGTTTTGGTAACCAACTTGATTGTTTCGATAATTGTTAGCATTTTGATTTGGTGGAAAATCCGGTGGAGTCAATTGATTAGTGAGGGTAACTTGACCGCTTTGGTTATAAGTTCCCGCGGTCGCGTAGGCACTCGAAGTGTTACCACCGTTGGTAATGCACTCGGAGTAATCGTGAGCTCCACCACAATACATACAAGAAACCTCAACCGCTTTAGCCGTAGCGGGATTGGGTTGTTCACCAACTTTAAACTCAATTAACAATCCTTTGAGCTTATCAAAAATCTTGTTCTCCAAATTAGCCTCGATTTGGCAAGCATCAATGGTATGTGACAATGAAGGTGAAGGTGAAGACGAAGTCTTACGAACACTCGACGTGCTACGAGGACTATAAACCTTAGACCTATTCTCAATGATTAACAATGCTTCCTCGACCGTCTTACACAAAAAATTACCACCCGTGGCGGCATTAAGATAATCACGCTCATGATCGTTCAAGCCATTGTAAAACGTGTCAATTTGATGCAAGTCGGAAAAACCATGATGAGGACATTCGTGCAACATTTCCTTAAACCTATTCCAAGCCGTTGAAAAACTCTCATTATACTCTTGTGAAAACTTTGAAATCTCGTTTTTCAAATGCGTAGTCTTAGAGGGCGGAAAAAATTGGTTCACGAATTTTGAAACGAGATCCTTCCACGTCAATATAGAATTGGCTGGCTCTTTCTCTAACCAAATTTTTGCGGGCCCCGCTATGGAATACGGAAAAAGCATCATCTTAATCGAGTCGTTAGAGACGTCCTTAAACTTGCAAGTGGCGGTAAGACGATTGAATTGGCGGATATGGTTGTGTGGATTGTCCTTCTCATCACCACGGAATTTGTTGTTTTGGATCATCGACAACAAACCCGTTTTCACCTCAAAATTCTCCACAAGGATAGCGGGAATCACAATAGCCTCTCCATAACCCTCGGTGGGTGCTTGAAGTAACTCCATCATAGTTCGATTCGCCATGGTTGGTGCTTCTCTTACAATGGGTTCGTCAATAGGAGACTCCTCACTAGAAAGATTGGGAGTGGGAGTTTTGTTCTTTCGTTTACGTGCACGTCTTGCTTGGTTACGAGTTAGCATAAACGTTACGTACAACGAGGGGACGAGCAAAGAAGATTCTTTTTGGTGTTTTGTATTTTTCAATTTTTTTGTGGTTTTTGATTGTATTAACCTTTTTTGATTTTGGTGAATGTATTAAGTAGACATAAATCTACAAATCTCCTCCTTAATCAAATCTCTCGATTAAAGAAGCCTCAAGGAATGAAAACGATCACGTGAAGTGAACGCCTTCGATGACTTTAGAACGTTGGTGGAACACCAAAACGTTCAAGAGGGTTTAATCAATTGAAACCAAGAAAATATATATAATACTTAGTAATACTTTGGGCGGAAAAACCCTCGATTAGCTCTCAAAATCAAATACTCACAAGCAAGCGGGGAAATGAGGCGGCGCGAAGCACTTAAGAGCCTTTTTCCTTAGGATATATTTTATAATATCCGCCTTATACCCACCTTATAGTTTGTATTTTTCAAGATTGAGCTTCACGAAAGTATTTATCTATTTTTGCCTTTTTCTTTGGTTTGAGATTCGAATACAATGATTGGGTAATGACCTCCCAAGTCAAGGTTGTGATTTCTCACGTATTTGGAGTACTTGTGAATTTATTGTTCTACGTATACAATATAGTAATAGTATTCACACAAAAATCAAAAACCGATAATACGTATTAGTAGAGTGCTACTAATAAAAATACTATTTTGGTTAGTATATCAAAACAACAATTTCCAAATCAAAACACAACACGCCTCCCCGGCAGCGGCGCCAAAATGATGTAGTGGTTTTACTACTCTTTAGGAAAAGAGCGTAAAAAGCGATAAGTATTAAGTGTTCGTTTAAGAAAACGAAAGCACTTATGACCCTTTGTGTGGGATTGTTCTCAAGGAGGCTTGGTGTGTGTGTTAAGAGATGATTAGTTTGTGATTATATTTGATGACAAAAGAGAAAGAAAAAGACGAATCACGCTAAAAATTACCCTACGATGTTAAAACGTAATTACGTAAAAACGTGACAAAATTAAAAATTAAACCTAAAAATTAATTTAAAGATTAAACTAAGTCTAAAATAATATAAATAAGAATAAAAATTCAACAAATATATTTTAAAACCTTTTATTAATTAAATATTCAATTTTAAATGCTAATTAAAGCCCTAAAATTAAATATAATTAAGAAAAAGCCCAAAATATTATTTTATTGAACTAATAAGTCACTTATATTATTTAAAGACTAAAAAGTATTTTTCCTAAATTTTCAAAACTATTTTCTATTTTTAAAACACTAAAAACTATTTTTAAACTAAAATAATCATAAAAAATAATAAAATAATGCTAAAAATGATTTGACAATTTTGAAAATCCTAATTTATACTAAAGAACAGTAGAAAAATGAAAAAGTTTGAAAAAACTAAGATTTTTCACTAAAAGACAAAACTGAAATTAATTAAACCCTAATTAATCTAAATTTAATTTTAAAAAAATAATTAAAAAGTGAACAGTAAAAACTTTTTAAACTAAAAATCTTAAAATGTTTTTGTTAATCTAAGAAAATTTTTAAAACTGAAAATTATAAACTTTTCACACTAAAAGACCAAAAACATAAATTAAAAAGTAATTAAAAATAGCAATTAAATCTAAAAAATACTAAATGAACAGTAACATAAAAATAAATTAGACTGAAAAATCAAAAATTAAATAAGAAAAATAATGAAACTGGTTTTAAGCTCTAATTCCTATTTTAAGTCACTAGAGACAAAAAATCAAACTTCTAAAAGTGACATGTGACTATTGTTTTGTCTGGTAGCCAAGCAGGGGGAACTTTAACACTGGCAGTGGGAAATTGGTTCCCACTGCTAGTTATAAAAAACGTGTCTGAGCAATAATAAGCTTAGGAAAGCTTATGTTGAGCTTTTTCTTAGGCAATAAGGCACCCCCACAACCAGTTGGGTTGTGGGGAGTCAAGAACAGCACAAAAAACCACAAATACTTCACACAAGTTGCACAAAAAATGGCCAAATAGGTGACTGATATAGCAATGGTGTATCTGATGAACAGTGACTGAACTACTTTGCACAAAAACGAATTTTAAAAGCCAAATTTTTGAACACAACCTAACCAAATCACATACAAACTCAATAAAATCCTAAATGATACTAAACCCTAATTGATTTCAGACTTTGGTGGCACAAATCAACCAAAAACAGTCAGTTAAAGCACTTACTGAATTTTTGGCTGTTTACCAACAATGAGCATGCATTTTCTGATTAAACACACCAAATTCAAAGGTAGTCACTAAAAACAACTTATAACAACTACAAAAGGGTGTGTTAACTGATTATAAGCCAAAATCTATCACAAGTTTGCCTTAAAACCCAAATCCAAACACCCCTTTAAGATTCAGTAACTTAAAATTTTCAAATCAAATGCCTTTAAAACTTAACTAAACAGATTATAAGAGTCCTACACATGCATATAAATCTAAATGGAGCTTAAATAAACAGATAAATCCAACTTACAAACAGTTTCACACCAAATCCATACAATCACAGTTCTAAGCTTAATAAGAGAGCTCAAGGTTTATACCTTGTGGGACCCACATCCAGGCCCCACTATGGCTGCAATGCCATCTCCCATCAGCTTATAGCTGGGCTTATGGCTTATGGAACAAGGTTGCTAGTAGAGAGTTGCTAGTGGTGGTCTCAAGAGACACACACACCCAATATGTCTTCAAAGTGAGTTGAGTTTTTATGAACCTGCCAAGAACGAAACCAAACAAAAAGGGTGACTTGTTACAAAGACGAATAAGCTATAAAGCCAGCTTATCAATTAAGCTACTTATGGCTTATTTGTCATGAAAAACTGATTTTTTGATTTTCTGAAACCTTTAACAATAACTAAATCAACAATCACTTTAAACTTCACTTGAGCTTGATATTCAACAAGAATATCAGGCTCATATGATCAATTTAAAATGCTTGGACAATTAATTTAGGGACTTGAGTAACTTTAGTCTCCAAAACAAACAAGAACAGAATATGGAATCACAACTTCAAAATTAAAATATGCAATGGAAAAGTAAATTGGCTCTTTTGTTTCTCGTCAACAACTCAAAACCATTTCATTTCACTTAAACAAATATGGATTTACAAGGCAGTGACCAAGGAGAAGGAAAAATGAACAACCAAAAACTGAAAATCCTATGCTCTTATATAGACGAGCTACAAAGGTTCTAGAACTGAAAAGAACCCATAAACCTAATGGTATGAACTTCCACTTTTGCCCTTGAGATATTCGGATATATTTTTGAAGATTCTTGTTTTTGAATTTGGTCAAGAGGCTCCACGTGATGATCTTTTGGCTTGTTGTGGTTGCCAGTGGTGTAGAAATGATCTAGGGCGTCCACTAAACCTTTGGGAATGCGAAATGCTCAAGGGTCGTTGATCTGATGTCCACTCTTTTGTTTGCTTGTGCAAGGGAGGGCCAGGGGTGTCACATGGGTGATTGTGAGGGTTTTCTGGGTTATGGGTTTGGTTTAGGGTCGGATTGATTAGTGATCTGGAAACAATGGGACTAAACCCCTTTGAGTAGGTGATATTGGGGATTAGGGTTTATGGGTGAGGATTAAGGGGTGATTAGGGGTGATGATGAATAGTAAATGTTTCCCCCGTTTTTTAATTATATAAAAACAGTTTAAAAAGTTAAGTGGGGTTTGACGTGTATAGAGGTGAGGTGGCATTTGGTGGTGAGGTGGCAGCAAGAGAGTGGTGGAGGAAGTTTTAATGTCTGGCCAGTTTGCCCCCTTGACTCCCAAAATGTTTACATATCAAGTTTGGCAGTCCATATACCCCATTTCCTTTATAATAAGTTTGAGCTATTTGTCAAAAATGGCACAAGCTAAGTCCAAACTTTTATCAAGGGCCATAAATGCATATTTTGCATACTTCAAGGGGTACTTATGACATGTCTTTAATCTTCAAGGATCAAACTTGCACAAATGAATTCTTCAAGGGCCTTTCTTGCCAAATCTTCAAAGATGAGGGACCAAAGTTGCCAATCTTCAAAACTTCAAGGGCATTTTTGCAAAATTCATATTTGGGCCCGGTTCTTTGTGCGGCTTCGTTTCCCGTGTTCGTTTTTGCATGATTCTTGTGATCTTTTGTCATTTTCTCAATATCCGTACCTAAAATACACAAGCAACAAACACAAGCATATATTTGGGTATTTTCATGATAATTAATGCATTTTAAGCCCGTTTTTGACGATGAGACCATGTATAAAAGCAGTCTTATCATCGTCTGTGTGAACTTTCTCCAGTGTAATATCACCCAGTTCAATCACTTCTCGGAGGTAGTGAACTTTAGCACGATAATGTTTCGCACCTTTAGTGATTCCTGGTTCATTAGCTATTGTAATGGCTCCGGTATTGTCACAATACATCTTCATAGGTTCATTATTTGTGGGAACAACACCAATCCCAGAAATAAACTTCCTAATCCAAACTGCTTCTTTAGCAGCCTCTGAAGCGGCTATATACTCAGCCTCTGTAGATGAGATAGCATGGATGGTCTGCTTCGAGCTTTTCCAGCTTACAGCACCTCCATTCATTTTGAAAACATATCCAGTCTGAGACTTCGTGTCATCAGCGTCTGTCAGATATCCAGCGTCAGTGTAGCAAGCAACCCTTAGCTCTCGTTTCATATCTCCTCCATAAACCAGAAACATGTCTTTGGTATGCCTAAGATACCTCAGAATGTTCTTAACAGCAGTCCAATGATCCTCACCAGGATTCTGCTGAAAACGGCTCGTCATGTTCTGAGAGAACGCAACATCTGGTCTAGTGCATCTAACAGCATACATGATTGATCCTACTGCCGAAGCATAAGGAACTCTCTGCATGCGTTTCACCTCAGCAAGGGTAGATGCTCCTTGAGTCTTAGATAATTTTGAATCAGTTAGCATGGGAATAAAGCCACGTTTGGAATTATCCATGTTATACTTCTTCAAAATTTTATCTATGTAAGAACTTTGACATAAACCAATTAACCGCCTTGATCTATCTCGATAGATCTTGATTCCAAGAATATATGCAGCATCTCCTAGATCTTTCATAGCAAAACACTTTCCAAGGTAAGCTTTTACACTTTGCAACGTTGGAATGTCTTTTCCCATGATTAATATGTCATCGACATACAGGATTAGGAACACCACATTACTCCCACTAGCTTTGATATATACACATGGCTCATCGGGATTCTGAGTGAAACCAAAGTTCTTGATTTCATCATCAAATCTCTTATTCCTCTCCTTGATGCTTGCTTAAGTCCATAAATGGATCTCTGAAGCTTGCATACTCGGTTTGGATACTTAGGATTGACAAAACCTTCAGGTTGCTTCATATAGACCTCTTCGTAAAGATGTCCATTGAGGAAAGCGGTTTTAACATCCATTTGCCAAATCTCATAGTCATAGAACGCGGCTATGGCTAAGAGAATCCTTATAGCTTTGATATCTGCAACAGGAGAGAAGGTTTCTTCATAATCAACCCCATAGGTTTGAGTGAAGCCCCTCGCTACATATCGAGCTTTAAAGGTGTGTACATTGCCATCCATGTCGGTCTTCTTCTTGTATAACCACTTGCCGCTAACGGTTCTAGCGTTAGGGGGAAGGTCAACTAAGATCCAGACATCATTGTCCTTCATGGATTGCATCTCCACATTCATAGCATCAAGCCATTTTTCAGATTCAGGATCTGCTAATGCAGCTTTATAGTTAGTAGGTTCACCATGATCCCCTAATTCATGTTCCTCAACGTCAATGTATAAACACATACGGTCAGGAGCACGCCTAGTCCTTGTAGACTTTCGAATGGGAGCTATATCACTTATAGGTTCATCAATTTCTTGATCATCCTCTTCATGATCGCTAGTGTTTTCAGAAGGATTTATATCTTCATCTTGAATTACTTCAAGATCTTCTAAACTCCCACTTGCTTCTTGATTCATAAGATTACTCTCTAGGAATTCAGCATTACGAGCAACAATAACCTTGTTCTCGGGTGGGTAATAGAAGGAGTAACCCATTGTTTCCTTTGGGTATCCTACAAAGATACACTTAATCGATCTGGGTTCAAGTTTGTCAGGTTTATTAAGCGTATCACGCTTAACAAGAGCCTCACATCCCCAGACCTTTAAGTAAGACAACTTAGGGGCTTGCCCATGCCATACTTCGTATGGAGTCTTATCAACCTTCTTAGTTGGAACCATATTGAGAATGCGTGCAGCAGACTCAAGAGCATAATCCCAAAAGGACTTTGGAAGAGTTGTTTGTGCCATCATGGAGCGAACCATATCTAGTAGGGTTCTATTTCTCCTCTCAGACACACCATTGTGTTGTGGTGTATATGGAGGAGTTCTATGGGCAATAATACCATGCTCCTTAAGATGATCCAAAAACTCATAACTCATAAATTCACCTCCGCGATCAGAACGTAGTGCCTTTATGGTTTTACCGAGTTGATTTTCTACTTCCTTTTGAAACACCTTAAATGTTTCAAACACTTCATGTTTATGCTTTAGCAAGTAAACATAACCATAACGACTATAGTCGTCAGTGAAAGTGACGAAGTAGCTTGCACCTTGTCTTGACACGGTTCTGAATGGGCCGCATACATCGGTGTGTATAAGTCCAAGCAGATCTTTAGCCCTCTCCACTTGATGTGAATAAGGTTTACGTGCCATCTTACCAGATAAACATGAAACACACTTGTCAAAGGAATCATCATCGTTTGACTTAAGCAATCCATCAATTTGTAATTGCTTAATGCGCTTTTTGCTTATGTGGCCAAGGCGACAATGCCATAAGAGTGTAGAGTCCAAGTTAGACTTAGCCCTTTTATTACTTACAACATAAATAGAACTATCATTTCCATTAGAATCACACATATCAATTTCATATATACCATCACGAGGAATATCACGAAAATAAAACATATTATCTTTCGAAACTGAAATTATTGCATTATTCTCAAAACGGTTAACAAAACCATCGTCATACAAATGGAAAACTGAAGCAATCCCTCTAGAAATAGAAGGTGCGTAATGACAATTATTCAAAATGACTACTAGTCCACTAGGGAGAAATAATTGAAAAACACCAATGGCTTCGACAGCTGCACGATGACCATTGCCCACGTACAGGTTCAAAGCTCCTGGCTTCAGCTTCCTACTTATCATTAGTCCCTGAGTAGTATTACAGATGTGAGTACCACAACCAGTGTCATAAACCCAAGATTTATTAGGAAAAGTAAAGAGTTCTATAGTTAAGATACCTTAAGTGCTAGCTCCTTGAGATAGCTTCTTCTTCTTCCACAACTCAGCGAGATACTCTGGACAGTTTCTCTTCCAATGACCAATGTCACCGCATTGGTGACAAGTGGCGTCCTTTGCAGGATTCTCTCTCTTTGGTGGAGGGGGAATCTTAGCTCTAGGAGTAAAGTTTGCTACTTTCTTTCCTTTGCCATGATTCTTACCCTTCGCAGCATTAGACGGTTTAGCCTTATTAGGCTTTTGGATCCTTCCTGCCCTAATAGCATTGATAGTATTAGCAGTAGCAGGTGCAACCTTCTTTGGCAACGTCTTCTCATGTAGCTTGAGCATGGCATGCAGCTCAGGTATTGTCTTCCCCAGGCCATGCATATTGTAATCTTGCACGAACCTATCATAATCCTTGTTCAATGAGGCTAAGATTAGGCTAACTGCAAGTTTTAGTGACACGGGATGACCGAGACGTTCCAAATTCTCTATGTAGCCCTTCATCTTTAAGACATAAGAGCTCACAGATTGTCCATCCTCATGTTTACACGCGTGAAAGGCACGTGCAACATCAAGGAGTTCTTGATCCGCTTGTTCAGTGAACATGGTTTTCAACTCCTCCATCGTTGACCATGCGCCATGACCCTCCAAAAGCCTTTGGAGTTCAGGGGACATAGTCATGAGCATAAGGCCAGCAATTTCTCCGGACCTTTTAACCCATGTATGGTGGTACTCCGGGTCTTGTTGAGGACCTTCAACACCAGGAGGAAGAAACGGGAGATCAGGAATAGGTTGCTCAAGGTATTTAACCGAGTCATCAGTTTTGAGCGCTATCCGAAGAGCACGATACCAATCAACAAAGTTAGTTTCAGTCAGCTTCATTTTCTCAAGGAAAGACTTAACAACCGTGCTGTTTAAGCAAGAGGTAGAATTATTCATCTACAAAATAAAAGTTCAACGATTAGTATTTTCGATAATTACATTCTCAAAAGAATTAACTACCCAATTAATCATTATGAGACTAAGATCCTTGCTTTCACTCCCACTTAATATTAGAGGTCCGACCGTCTAATATCAAGTAGGGCAAGAGGTAAGCGTCGAGCGTTAATTGCATTACAAGTGCAACTCTTAGATTTATGAGACGATTCATGAATTTTGTTGTTGTAGAGTGTTTGGATGGGAGTTCTCACATCTCTTTCGAGTACCATTGAACATCTCAAACAAACTTGTTCTACATGTAATAAATCATGAGTATGTTTCATCTCATCTTATACCTCGGCTTCCGAATCTGACCGGGAACTCGACTTAAGTCGTACCAATTTAAAGCATGCAATAATTGGCAAAGGTCTGACTAGTGACAAAAATCGCCTTGGGTGCATGATTCGCTCTAGGTCTGACCAGATGGCGAAAAACCACAACAAGTGCTATTAAATTGGATGGCATAGACTTAAAAATTCAAATAGGTATCACATAAGTTTTAGAAAACAAATGTCAAAACGTGTAAAAGATGCATGCAATCATCCTTTAGCACAAGTTAAGAAAAACCTTTTGTTAACTTTTAGTTTTAGGCGTGTTTACCGCGGGAAAGCATTAAAGAATGATCAAACCCTATATCCTACTCTTCATGCGCCCGAAGGCGCAAGTGCTTGGGATAATTATCACATAGATGTTGAAACATTATGTGACACGGGAAACATTAAAGATCATTCAAACCCTAGATAGCTTGACTAGAACATGTAGTGCAATAGCAAGTCTATCATTAGTAAGGCACAAAATGGTGTTGTAATTTTAAGTATTATAAACCAATTAATTTTGCAAATCACGTCGTTGAGAAGATGGTTTATAAGCCATCATTACAGTATGTAAGCCCAACTCGAGTGACAATATGATTTCACAAAATAATTAGATTATAATAAAAAAAAGTTTCATAGATCTTATGTCAATATTAAGATTTGTTCAAAAAACAAGTTTAACAAATAACACATAGCCGATTCACAAGGAAAAATAAGTGTATTAATATGACATACTTTTAAAGCTAGTTTCGATATAAGTAGAGATCCGTTTTTATGATTTCTAGAATCTTGTATTATTATGTTTTACAATTCTTAATAGAAAACAAATAAGCACATAAAAACAGACAAGAAAGGGGTAGAAGAAGAAGACAGACTCTATATGAAAACAGTAAATCATATAAGATCCAAGATCTCAAATGAGTCTTCCCCAATTAGAGGATCAAAGACCCTCACCAAGTTGCTAGGTACTTGGTGACGAGCATGCATCACAAACGTGATTGCTAAAGTCTTTGACGGATAAAAATAAAATTTTGTTCATTAACCAATTTAATAAACCTACCCAATTTTATTAGATCTAGATCAAGATTAAAATTTTATGGCAAGAATGCATGTTATTGCCATAGAAAATAAATAAAGCGAGTATTTAAGCGGATCTAGCGTGTTTATCTATGTGTAACCCATAAATGCCATACGATGACTCTCTGATACCACTGTTGGGATTTTAGAATACTAGTTAACCATTAACTACGAGTGTGCAACAGAATGGATCTAGTATAACATTTATAATTAACACATAATAAAGTAATAAAAAAATACTAACCTTTTAGTTTAATTGATTAAATCAATTAAATGGGTCTTGATCTTGAAACTTAACGGTAAAATAACCGTCTCCACCGGTTGCTCATACACACGTCAAGTGAGCACGCTACGATGCTAGTAGTTGCTTCACGAATACTAACATCAAGTGTTCTTGTTTGTCTACCGAAACCAATTTGAACGCTATAGCAATATACGTTCAAACAAAAGGTTTATTAATTGCTTTAGCAATTTGAGATGCCAAAGTATATTAATCTGACAATGGAAAGAAAGAGACACCAAGACACGAATATTAATTTAGCTAGTTAATATTTGTGTGTGTATATTGATTTTGTGGGACAGACGTGAAAAAAAATGAGACGGATGAGTTTGTATTTATACTTTGTCTAAAGCAAAGATGAGAACAAACAAAACAAGCCAATATAATATCTTGTCTACCGTATAACTCATTCAAAGAAAGTCTTGCCGACAAAATCACAACTAAACATGGATTATATATTTTATGATATCAATTATTCATAAATAAAATCTCATGTCTAACATTAGACAAAAATAATGATACGTACAAAAAAAATGTTTAAATTTGTCTTTCTCATACTTTTATTTAACGCGTATTATTTTAGTTTACAACGTCTAACGGTTAAACTAAAACGTTAAATAAATTTCATGAAACAAATTATATATTTAATAAATATAAACGAGTTACATATATTAAATATATAATAAACGTACTCTTCGTGTTTAAGTGTGTGCCCCCGATAGGCTCACTCATTTCCGACGGTCAAACGATCGCATACTCCGACAGTTATATTGTTTTAGCTAGAAACACTCTGGGAAAACATGTTTAGAATTATGAGTTATGACATCATATGCATCACGAATTTGACACATTAGAAACCACTTATAGATTTTAGCATCCACATATTTAAACATGTTCTCGTGTCATTGTGTAAACAAGTCTACATGTGAGAGACATAAATATAATTTGCACAAGGAACATGCGTCTTGAAAACAGAATCCTTATGTATGCGTATATTCCTCTGTTAACTGCTTCGATTTTATCTGGTCATCTATTTGTGAGATTAATGGAGTATGGGTGGGCATGGTTAACTCTCTTTCTCTTCTTCTGACATCATCGTTTTGGTGTAACGGTTTCTGCTGATGTTGTAAAATAAGTTTTAATTTGATTTCTACAGGATTGGAAGTGTATCTCGAGGCGAGGTAATCTAAACCTCCTGGAGTCGAGGCGAACTTTGTTAAGCATCAATAAGTGTCAACTTTCTGATATTGATCTAAAGTTCATATCTAATCTTCTTGCGACTGGTCTGGCTTTGTAGCTTTTCATTGGTGACAGTCCGTTACATAGCAATTTTTTTAAAAGTACTACATCACATTAACCCTCCTCGTCAACTCAAATTCATATATGACTTGTGAGTATCTTTGTATGTATAGCAAAGATATTTTTTAGGAGAATATTAAGGGATTTCTCTTGTAGCACAAGTCATTGAGTTTATGAACTATTATTCACGGGTCTCAATCTCCTTAACAGAAGTCATATAACTTCATGCACTGGCCTCATAATTACACCATGGATATGTTAGAAGCAGAAGATCGAATCAGTGATTTACCTGATTCTTTAATCCTTGAAATCCTGTTTTCTTTACCAGAAAAAGAGGCCATTCGAACATCTTATCTCTCCAAACGATGGGTACATCTCTGGAATTTACTTCCTAACTTCATATTCATAATAAACGATAATTAATCTCGCAGTGACTTCTTTTCGTTCGTGGATAAAACGATTACTCAATCTCGCCAGCCTAATCTTAAAAAGTTCCATCTGCATGCAAGTTATGATTCTAGCTTTCAATAGCTAGTCAGTAAATGCATTCGTTATGCTTGTAATCGTAATGTCCAAGACGTTGATCTAGATCTTAATCATGTAGAGAAGGGTGAACTGATTGTCTTAGATGACTCGCTTTTCGTCAACTCATCTCTCACTAATCTTAAGCTCTCATGCAACTTTTCTAATCCTACAACCGATTTCTTCCAATGGATAAACCTCGGGTCTTTATCTCTTTCAAACAAATCTGATTCAGATGACCTTTCTCTTTATATTATATTGTCCGAAACTCCTCATCTGGAAACTTTGGAGTTGAATGAGTGCTATTGTTTTACCTATATAAATATTACTTCATCGAGTTTTAAGAACTTTGTCATATCTGGACGCAAGAGGCTTTCTGGTGGTGACTTT
Source organism: Glebionis coronaria (assembly GCA_025667525.1). Classification (NCBI taxonomy): domain Eukaryota; kingdom Viridiplantae; phylum Streptophyta; class Magnoliopsida; order Asterales; family Asteraceae; genus Glebionis; species Glebionis coronaria. The sequence goes on along the minus strand of CM046879.1, from coordinate 16,794,829 downwards.
GTAGAAGTAATTGCTCCTCATATTTTGTCATTGAGTGTTGTTGGAGCTTTGACATTATGCTCTCTTTACTTTGAAAATTTTGCATCGTTAGTCGAGGCAAAGTTCTGTTACCATGTCAATGAGTATGACTGTGACATTCCTTTTTCCGACGATTATGAGGAAGAAGATACGCTTAGGCAACACATCTTACACCTTAGCGAGTACAAGAAACACCAGTTGAAACTTAAACTTGGGAGGAGGTCTTCAAGGGTAAAATACTCCCTCTACATGTTTCTCTTTTTGATGATATATCTATTTTTTACTTACATTAATGATACGATCCTGGAGAATATTTATTATTACTTAATTATTTGGTTTATTTACTTACCTTTTATTGTGTTTTCTTATTGAACAAGTTATCTTTTATTAATAGGGATATTAGGGTTGTAATATTATTATGCTTAATGATAATTAAGTATTGGTTTTATTAATCAATTGGGGAGTCGGTTTATCTTATAATCTATCTATCCTTTTATTGTTGGGAATAAAGATTGCTAAGTCACTCAGACGCTGACAAAGAGATTTTAGACGCTGACAAGTACAATCAAGGCGCTGATGGGTGAGATGCTAATAAGAATTTTCAAGACGCTGACAAGAAGAATCTTAACACAAAGACAAGGACTAAATCTGCTAATGATGAATTCTTCAAGCTGGTGGACAAAATATGAAGATAAGAATTCAGAATATATTCTTAAGGTTTAAAAAGATTTAGTCAATAAGTTATTTTCTATGTTTATCTTGTATATCTTCCTAAAGTAGCTGATTTCTAGCTTTTTGTTCAAGGCTCCTTAGTGTATAAAAGGAGGCCTTAGGGTTAGACATGAGATATACTTTTTCATATTCTTCACATACACTTTCTGTTCACTTTTGATATATCAATAGATTGAAAGTTTGATAATCACCTTGTTATTCTGTTCTTCGTTCTAAGTATTAGTTTCCGCATGATACTTAGATTGTTGAATACACAAAGTTTCTCTACGTATTATACTTGATTCAATCTCAATAATACAAAGCTAATCGATCTAAGTTTGGGATCAATAAGTGGTATCAGAGCTTGTTGAAAAACTTTGATTTGAAGAACGAAATCCAATGTCGTGAGGTGAACCAGGCTAAGGAAGAGGGTGAAGAAGAATCTGATGATGTTTTCAGTTAAGGCCAAGTCTACTTCAAGTTCCATAAGTTCCAAGTGATCTTCATCATCTGATAATGTGGTATGTAATGACTCTTCTTGTAGGATAAATACTTAAAGTCTTAATAAAGAAATTTTTAAATTGAAATCAGATGTTTTAGACGTAAAAGATAGACTTTCAAATTATCAAGTGGCACTTATACAGACTGAAAAGACTGTAACAGAATATAAGAAAATGGAATTTGACCTAAAAGATCAAATCAATACTTTAAAACATGACCTCAATGCTAGTATTAACATTAGGAATATCTTGGAGAGATCCAATGGTGTTATACAAGCTAAGTTAGATGAGGCCATTAAAAATGAAGATGACGTAGGTCTTAAAATTCAAAGGTTTGATAAAGCTTCTCAAAACCTAGAAAAATGTGTTAGCGAATAAAGAGATTCTAGGGACATGTCTGGGATTGGGTTAAAATAATATGTTGTTGTTCCACCACCTGCTGGGAACTTCTATGGTGTTTTGAGAAAGGATCTCTCTTGGACTGGTATCCCAGAACTCCAAGAAAAGGAATATATTCCTCCACCTATAGTTCCTTCCCCAGTTGAGGAATATCAACAAAAAGTTATTGACCTAGAAGAGTGGAAGAAGGCTAATCCTACTTTGTTTGTTAAGGGTGGGATGCTTAGTGAGGGTCCATTTGTGCCTACACCCATTAAGAGTCCAGTAGTATCTACACCTATCACTTTGACCAATCCCATCACTGGAAAAGCTGTTAATCTTGGTTCCCCAATTCAGAAACAACCTAGTGTTAAATATGCTAAAATGTATAGGAAACCTTGGTCACCCCAAAGCCAACCCAGTGTGAATGGGACAGGGTTCTTTCAGTCTAGATCCAAGGTTATGTCTAGGAAGGCTTGCTACACATGTGGGAGTTTCTCACATTTGGCTTATAAGTGTGTCAGTGGCCGTATTTCACACGCTGACAATAGGTCACCCAATGTCAACCATAGACCTTTTGTCCACACTAGACCAGCTCCTTTCTTCTCTAAGACTGCTAATACTCATGGCCAAAGACCCTTCCAAAAGACCAACACTTGGTCAAACAGACAGTATGTTCCTGTAGCAAACCCTAATTTAGGCGCTGACAAGAATAAATTCAGCGCTGACAGGAACAAATTCAGAGCTGACAGGAACAAATTCAGCGCTGACAGGAACAATTTCCACGCGGACAGACCTAGGTTTGGTATGAAAATGCTACAATTAGCTTCTGGCAGACCTTATGTTAGACCATATAAACAAAGATACTTGGTTAATAAGGGTCAAGGGTCTCAGGCATCATCCCACTTAACTTGGAAACCTAAACAAGAGCAAAATTCTAATTTTAATGGTATTTCAGTGACTTGCAATAAATTTAAATATCTTGAGAATGTCATTACTAGACTCACTGGAACAAATTGGGTACTCAGGGCAAAAAGGGGTGAACAGGGGATTGTTACAAGAAACAAATCCATTCTTGTTGAACAACCTAATGGATCCAAGTCTACTAAGGGTTGGATTCCCAAAGAAAACTAATTTGTTTTCTTTATGAGCAGACTATCCAGAAGCAAGTTAATGATCAAGGATATTGGGATAGTTGATGCTCAAGGAACATGCATTGTTGGTCTTTCCACTATTATTATTTTTATCTACTGACGTGTTATCTCCACCCATTGTCGTGGGAAAGGTAGCCTATGTTGGTGTGTTTTGTGGTTTTTGTCTAACTATGCAGGAATATGGAACTACATTGAAATGGATACAAAGTTGCAAACTTTTATTTATGATGGTTGGAGTGTTTACATTCCTATCTTGAGATAAATTTTGCTTCTTTACATATAATGATTTGTATGCTTCTGTTAAGGGGAGGTAAACCTTTGGGTTTTTGGGTATTCTTAGAATGCTCTTATCACAATTCTAGATTGTGTCCACTGGTGAGTGGGGGTTATAAATAGTGAAGACTTTTCCTTATGGAATTGTTGGAATTTTTAAACCTCGAGGCACTGTAGCATGCACGTTTTTATTTAAACATGCATGCTGCCAAGACTTTTGACCTAGAATTGGGTATGGTCATATGGGTGACTTGGGGTAGATATATTTTGGGCTTACTTGGGGAGTTGCAAAGGTTTTATATAAATTAACTTTCTCTTTGGGGCATTTGTGAACAAAGGACTCTAGAGTTCGTGTGTGTCTAGCATACTTTTTCATGTGTGTATGCATGAACAGTGTTTGTCACTCTTGCTTATTAGAGTCTAGTTAATTTCCTTAGGATTATTACCTTTGTCTATGTTCTAACTAAAGTTTTCTACATTCTCAAGTCTATTTTATGCTATTTCATCTCAACTGGTGTCATTTCTAAACTTATTTATAGACCCAAAACGTTTCATCACCCTTTCATTTTTCAAATCTCTAGATATCTGGAAGCCTAATGATCATTGAGATGTTTTTCCAAGTGATTAACATCTAGTAGCAGCAGAGATCACTTTCACAAGGGTGAATAGTGTTATGGAGATGGCTGAGACTATTGTCACTAGCTTTAATGCAGGTCAAGTCAGTCTTATCATCAGTAAGTCCATCCCCATGTCCTATGAATCAACATTGAGGATTTATTTCCCGAATGTAGATGAGGACAGTATGAAACCTTTGACATTAATTGGATTGACAAAAATCTGTATTAGCTTGAAAAAGAAATATACATAACTGGTACAAATTGTCAAGAATCAAAGTTTTGAACTCACACAGTTGAGGGAGAGACTTGCTATTTTGGAAACTACAGGAGGACATTCATGGTTCCATCTTTTGATATTGATCTTGGAGAGGAGTCTTAACAAGGGGAGGAGCAATCGAATTTGAGTGACAAAAGTTATAAAGAAGGCTCTAGAGACTCTGTAGGTAACTAAAGAAGCTCATTGGTATAAGGTGTATTGAAGAAGGTGCTTGGCTACACAAGCGATTTGAGTGTTGAATTTTTGAGGTTTATTCATACTCAAATTCAAGGATAGAGCATGTTTGTAAGAATCCTCTCTGTTTGTTTTATTTTATTCAGAAACTTGATTACTAGAGTAGATATCAAGTTTAGGGGAGGATTGTTGGGAATAAAATTAGCTAAGTCACTCAGACGCTGACAAAGAGATTTTAGACGCTGACAAGTACAATCAAGGCGCTGATGGGTGAGACGCTGATAAGAATTATCAAGACGCTGACAAGACTATCAAGACGTTGACAAGAAGAATCTTAACACAAAGACAAGGACTAAATTTGCTAATGATGAATTCTTCAAGCTGTTGGAAAAATATGAAGATAAGAATTCAGAATATATTCTTAATGTTTAAAAAGATTTATTCAATAAGTTATTTTCTATGTTTATCTTGTATCTCTTCCTAAAATAGCTAATTTCTAGCTTTTTGTTCAAGGCTCCTTAGTGTATAAAAGGAGGACTTAGGGTTAGACATGAGATATACTTTTTCATATTCTTCACATACACTTTCTGTTCACTTTTGATATATCAATAGATTGAAAGTTTGATAATCACCTTGTTATTCTGTTCTTCATTCTAAGTATTAGTTTCCGCATGATACTTATATTGTTGAATACACAAAGTTTCTCTACGTATTATACTTGATTCAATCTCGATAATACAAAGCTAATCGATCTAAGTTTGGGATCAACATTTATCTCTTCTATCGATCCGGTTCGTATCAATTGGTATCAGGGCTGTTTCGGTTCTAGGGTTGCAAAAAAAACTATTCATCTGTTACTGTTCGGCATACGGCTACTGTTCATCAGCAGTTGTCGCTCGGTCCAGATTGATGCTCAAAAGAAGGAATGGAAGTAAAGAGTTTTGAAGAAGGGTTAATTGAGGTCACAAAGTTGGTGAAACAGTTACAAACAGACGTTTTACTTCAGAATTTAGATTCAAAACACATTGGAGTTCTGGAATCAGCAAATAGCCAAGACCATAGGAACCCGAATTGGGCAGGGGATGTGCCTTCTCATGGGAAAAGGAAATAACAAATGGGTGGACAGATTTTTGTGCAGAGCTAGAAAAACTTACTGCTGGGTTGAGTTAAGGGTTTTTTAGGGGCGTCATTCTGATCTAGTGAGGGTAGAAGAAAGAAGGACATGGAATCCCAGGATCACTTACCATCAATCAAGAAGATACTTAAAGATCGGCGCTGAACTAATAGATAGCGTGTTTCAATATTTTGAGTGTCTTGTCGACCGGCATGCGAAGAGAGTAGTTCAAAGGAGAGTTTGGGATCCAGGAATTCGCGGGGCTTCATTTTTAAGCAACACCTTGAGGACAAGGTGTTTTTGAGGGCGGGAGTAGTGTTACGATCCTGGAGAATATTTATTATTACTTAATTATTTAGTTTATTTATTTACCTTTTATTGTGTTTTCTTATTAAACAAGTTATCAGCGTGTGAAGATTTGAAACAAGATTTCTCATTGGCACGACAAGAATTCTCATTGGCACGTCAAGATTTCTCAGTGTGGTTTGAGAAGCTTCAAGGGAGGATAAATGCATTAAAAGAAGACATCAAGCACGAAGGAGAGGTTCATTCATCGAGGGTCAGACTAAATCAGCGGAGTCCTAACAGGAAGGTGAAGGCAAGGTTGTTTTGGAAAAAGTTTGTCTGAACCAGAAGACCTATAAATCTAGGTACTTCACTTACCGGTTTTGAAAGTTGTAGACCTTATGGACAACTACAGGTGCGCATAAGAAATCTTAAGAAGCTTAAGAAGATACTTGAAGATCGGCGTTGAACTAATAGATATCGTGTTTAAACATTTTGAGTGTCTTGTCGACCGGCATGATAATGAAGTTATCTTTTATTATATATACGGATATTAGGGTTGTAAAATTATTATGTTCAATGATAATGAAGTATTGGTTTTATTAATCAATTGCGGAGTTGGCTTATCTCACTAATATAAGCCATTAGGGGATCGGGTTATCGCATTAATATAATCTATAGATCCTTTTATCTCTTCTATCGACCCGGTTCGTAACAGTTAACTTGTCACATGTTTATTTCACAGGTTCTCTCCCTTGCGATAGGCGATGATGACGATGATTTCATCCTTCCAGAAACAATCAATGTCGTCGATGTTGAAGATTTTTGATTGATCATAGATGGCACTTTAAGTTCAAAAAGAGCCACCTTGTCGTCCTCCCTCTTGGTGGCTAAGCTTAACTTTTAATTTTTTACATGGTTTATATAATCTGAATGATTTATGTCAATGAATGTTTTTTGTTGGTTTAATTTCAAATAAGTATTCAGCTTTTGCAATTTGTGATAGTTTTATGATTTGTGTATGCTTTACTTGTTTTCATTTTGAGCGGTATATATCTGGTGGTCATTGATCAAATAACCAAAACTCCAGTGAGCACATAGCCTTGTGCAACATAATAATCCATCCACGCGAAGGGGGATAAAGGGGCGGGGAGATAGTGGCAGTAGGTGGTGAGGTGATACAGGAGGAAGACCATAATAAGGTCATACACGAAGGACGAGAAATCAAGAAGAATCAGATAAGGGAAGGCTGGAAACAGTATTTAGGTGAGAAAAGGTGGAAAGTTGTCACAGTAGAACCATAACAGGAAAAGTATCGCCTGGGAGTGGCGTAGAAGAAAAACTTTGTTCGAGATCTAGGAAAAACATTAATCTCCCATTGGCCATGGAGGTTCACCTGCAATGACTCACCCTCTCAAAAAAGGATAGTCCCCGGGATTATTCGGCTTGCAATGTCAAGTTGGAACCCAGGTAAATCAAAAAATAAAAAATATAACAATCTCGATGATAGCCATTGCTGAGTGTTATCTTTTCAGATACTTAGAATACACACACTAAATGAGACATTTTGGCATGGGCACAGGTACTCTAAACTTCTTGGAGTCAACACATGTACTCTAAACTTCCTGGAGTCAAGGCGAACTTTGTCAAGCATCAATAAGTTTTCATTTTCTGATATTACTCTATGTTAAATTCAAAGTTCATAAGGTTTATTATTGTAATCAGTGTCAAAGTTATATCTGCAAATAATCACATAAACCACTAGAAACATATTGTTGTGCCGTGTTCACATAATAATAATTCATCGTGCTATGATAGCTTGAATTTGAAGCTACAAGATCTAGCTACTGGTCGTTTAAAAAAATAACAAGATCTGGCTACTTTCCAATGCAAAATTTACCAAAAATATTAGTCAGAAATTCTTCGGATATATCTTCTCCGCTTATCGGCCCAAGTGCAAGCGCAACGTCCCTTAAATCAATTGTCCAAAAATCAAACGGAAGTTCATCCTCTATTGATATTCTCAACCTCATTAAAGCATCCTTTGTACGAAGAAGCTGCTCACATTGCTCTAACAATCCATCAAGAAATCAAACCATAAATTAAACATTTATCGATACGGGTCAAATGGGTCAAATTAAAAATAGAACATGTCTTTTTGAAACCTGGTTAACGGCCCACTTGCGTCCACCAGCTGGAATTTTTTGGAGGCCTACAAGCTCAAGAATTGCAGTTTCCAAATCTTGAATTCCTTGACTAGTAATAGCACACGTATAAATATGCTTATTGAAATATTCGCCTATAGTGTTGAGGAACTCAAAGCAGCATGATGGTGCACAGTCGATTTTGTTTATTGCCAATATCACTGGAGATCCGGACGCACCCTGTCGTCACACGATAAGAGGAACCAAAGGTGTTAACAGATAAGAACAATCCGTATATACAAGAAAAAGGGCATATAGTGACACTCTTTTTAATGACATATAAAAATAAGTGTAAGTAAAAGTATATATTCACTTACACGTTTAAAAAAATGTAAGCAATAACTTAGATTTGCTCATAATTTTTAAAAAGTGTGAGCAAAAGTCTAACTTTCACCCACACTTTTTAAGAAGTGTGAGCAAAAAGCTAACTTTCACTCACACTTTTTAAAAGGTGTGAGAAAAAAACTAACCTTCACCCACACTTTTTAAAAAGTATGAGCAAACGTGTAACCTCCACCCACACTTTTTAGAAAGTGTGAGCAGAAGTCTTTTTTACGGAACCGCTATAGAGAGTATTAGTTAGCGTTAAACATTTCGGATGATGGACCGACCCGAACGAGTAAATCACCTCGAACTTGACCTAAACTATTTTAGTCTCGTGTTTTTCCCACACTTTACTTAATATTTGATTTTCGGTTTGATTCGGTCTGGTCTTACGCATTACGATCGAACAACTGAAACAGACCAAACACATTTGGTTTAGTCCTCGAGTCGAGGTTTTGGACTAATCGTTCTCAACCCGATCTGATTTTTAGGTTCGATTTCGGTTTTCGTCTAGCCTTTGATCGATACTTTAGTTCATGTTTGATTATCGGTTTGGTTTGGTTCGATGAGGTTCAGTCTTACGCACATGCCTTGGGCAAACATACCAAATTGGTCCAAAATCTCGGACCGAGACCGGACCGAAATGGTCCGGTCTTGTTCTGTCTACTCTAGTCCCAATTAGGCAAAATAAACGAGTTTCGGTGATGACGTATAGTCCCTAGTCGGGCTGGATAGTCCGACTCACGGGTACTACCCTCATCCATCAGGAACGGATTGGATACTGGTGCGATGTGCGCGCGCAGCCCAGGAGGCCCGGTAAGCCGCTTTCGCACATAAGGCTGATTACTTAGCCAGGTCCTTATCGCAGCGCGACAGGATCAGATAGAATATAACTTATATTATAGTTATATTCGCCTAAGGAAAATGGATATACACTTGCCTTAGTTAGATGATAAAGATCAAGCTATTCTGAGTCATTATCTCTTCCTTAGGCCGCAAGAACAGGGAGCCCAGCCTGGACCCTCTCGAGTATAAAAGGAACCCCATAGGTTCCACAAAGGTACGATATACACAATACCCTAAACACCTACATACGCAAACCGATTACTTACTCTCACGCCAGAGTCTAATCGTGGGTCACAAACCCACGGTAAGCCTAACAGTGTCTGTTTAGTGCGCAGGGTCCTCAAACAAGTTTCACTTGGTGCAAGAACCGGAGTCCACAAGACCCCCAATTAAGCCTAATTCGGGTCAAGCTCGGTCCATCCAACTTTTGTATCAACAAGTTGGCGCCATCCGTGGGACCCTATACTAAGCTCTAACTAAATGACGTAAAGCGGCACAAGGGAGGGCCGGCAAGGCTCCTCAACGGTGGATGGTCGTATCACATCTGCGAATGTTACTCTTGGATCTAACAGTGAGGCAAACACTCGAGATGTAAACAACCAACCAATCATAAGAACAGGTGGTCTGTTCTCAACCCCCCTCCCCCCCCCCCCCCCCCCCCCCCTCCCCCCCACTACCCGTTGTAGAAGGAGGAACGGAACAAGAGTTAACTCAGCCTCCTCCTAACAAACAAAAAACAAGAATACTTCAAGAAGAAGGCGAAGAGGTCGTTGCCCCAGAAGCACGCGTAATGGAGGAGTTCGTAGCCAGTAACCTACAAACCCTCATCCCTTTGGTTGCTAAATACGAAAAGAAAATAAAAGGAGCGAAGCGCCCAAAACGCGTTGTATCTCCGGAAAGTAGCCCATCAAGATCGGATGACAGTCTCCCAAGAGAATACGTGCGCGAAAACTATTCCTCGGACGACCAAAGTTTTTCGCAACCATGGAGAAGAGCGAGAAAGAACGCTTTTACAAGGCGCATACAGTACTACGCAGATACAAGAAAACGTCGCATGCCATCGAATGTGAAAACGTATGATGGCACTACGGATCCAGAAGACTATTTAAAAGTCTTTGAATCCTAAGCGGGTATTGAGCAATGGCCAGAACCTGTATGGTGCAACATGTTCAACTCCACGCTCGTAGGTAACGCGCGGATATGGTTTGACAGACTCCCGCCTCGAACAATCAGTGGATATGAAATGTTGCGGAAGGCGTTCAAGAGAAACTATGTGCAACAGAAAAGGCACGATAGGAATGCGATGTCACTCGCCAGGATCAAGCAGAATCAGGGCGAATACCTGGAGGACTTCCTGGAACGTTTCAAGAGCGAGTGCCTCCAAATAAAAGAGTGCCCAGAAATGTTGAAGGTATCTTGCTTCATGGCAGGTATACGAAACCGTGACCTAATAAAAAGCTGAACGAAAAAACGCCAAAAACCTTCGAGGGAGTGCTGAGGCGAGTAAGATCGTTCGTATAGGGGGAATCGGCTGCTTCAGAAGTGATACGAAACACCTATGGAAGTAGGTCGGTCAACCCGCCCAGCGAATGGTTCGACAAGAAGGACAAACCTAGAGGAATAGACTACCTAGGAAGGAGAAGAGGAGGGCGAGCTGATAGCTCCAGATTCACTCCCCTTAAGATAACCCCGAGAGACATCCTCATATCAGAGGGTGTGAACTTTCCAAAGCCAACACCAATGACCACCCCGGTCGAAAAGCGTGCTGGTAATAGGTATTGCGAATATCATGATGAGAAGGGGCACGTTACGAACGAGTGTATTCAATTGCAAAAGCATATCAAAAATATGGTAAAAGAAGGCAAGCTAAAATACCTCGTCAAGGAAACCACGAAAATCGCTAGCACAACTATTTACATGGTAGAGTCATGGCAACGAAGGATAAAGCAAAAGGTGAGCCAAAAATTCTCAAAAGGAAAAGACATCTCTTTCCCATTGCTCAGCACGAGGAATATTGCAGAAGGCCCACTAGTCATAGAAGTAAACGTCGGTGAGCATAGCATACATCGGATGTATGTGGATGGAGGTTCATCAGCGGAAATAATGTACGAGCACTGTTTCCTAAAACTCATTGCAGAAGTAAAAAGCCAGATGATACCAGCGACTTCCCCGCTCATTGGATTTAGTGGAGAAGCAGTATGGCCGTTGGGTCAACTAAAGCTAGTAGTAAGAATGGGGGATGACGAGCACTCGACGAAAGTTCCAATGAATTTTTTAATCATACGATCGCCATCACAATATAACGGGATCATAGGGCGACCGACCATACTAGCAATGAGAGCGGTACCTTCGACGGCTCATGCATGATAAAATTCCCAGTAGATGGAGGGATCGTAACAATATTCAACACCACAGTATCACCCCCCAGAATGCAATGCGATCATAGAACCCCCTACGATCACGGTGGAACCAAAAATAAACTCACCGCCAAACCTAAGGGTACCAGTGCATCCGCAGTATCCGGACCAGGAGATACGATCGGAGGGACATTATCCGATAAGGGAAAAACATATATGTGTCGCCTTTTGAAGGATAACTTAGACGTCTTCGCATGGGAACCCAAAGATATGACAGGGGTACCAAGGTCGATAGCCGAACATAAACTCCAAATCCGAGAAGGATACCCTCCAGTTAGGCAAAAGAAAAGAGGACAAGCCCTAGAACGCAACAAGGTGATACTAGAGGAGGTGAAAAAACTGGTAGACGCAGAATCATGAGAGAGGTTTACTATCATGATTGGCTCGCTAACCCGGTAATGGTAAAGAAGCATGATGGTAGCTGGCGCATGTGTGTCGACTTCACATACCTTAATAAAGCCTACCCTCAGGACTGCTACCCACTCCCAGAGATAGACTGGAAAGTAGAATCATTGTGCGGGTACCCCTTCAAATGCTTCCTGGAAGCATACAAGGGATATCACCAAATACAAATGGCAGAAGAAGATGAGGAAAAAACAGCATTCCATACCAGCCAGGGTTTGTACTGTTACACCAAAATGTCGTTCGGACTCAAGAATGCGGGAGCCACCTACCAGCTGCTGGTGGATAAAGCAATTGAGGGCCAAATAGGGCAAAACCTGGAGGTATATGTTGATGACTTGGTCATAAAAAGTCATACGGAGAGCGAGCTTATCTGGGATATAGAGGAAACATTCTCAACACTCAGAAGGATAAACATGAAGTTAAATCCAAAGAAGTGCACTTTTGGAGCGACATAAGGCATGTTCCTAGGGTACATGATCGACCCCAATGGCATCAAACCTTGTCCGAAAAAACAGACGCGGTCATTCAACTCCAAAGCCCAAAAACGAAAAAGGAAGTACACTCGCTAAATGGAAAGCTCGCGGGATTAAATAGGTTCCTGTCCAAATCAGCGGAGAAGTCTCTCCCTTTATTTAAAACACTTAAAAAGTGCATCAAGAAAGGGGACTTCAATTGGACAAGGAAAGCAGAAAAGGCTTTCGAAGAGTTAAAAACACATTTAGCTTCGCTTCCTATGCTAGTCGCACCGCGACCTAAAGAAGAGTTGATAATATATCTGTCTGCGACGCATGGAGCGATCAGCGCGGTGCTGATGACGGATAGAGAGAATGTGCAAACGCCAGTGTACTTTATAAGTAGAGCATTGTAGAGCGCGGAACTAAACTACACTCCAATGGAGAAATTGGTACTCGCACTAGTGTTTGCAGCAAAACGATTGCACAGATACTTCCAGACTCACCCAATAGTAGTAATAACAGATCAACCCATAAAGGAGGTGATATCGAAACCAGAGGTAGCAGGAAGGTTCCAGAAATTGAGTGTTCTACTAGGGAACACAACATTACCTACAGACCCCGTAATGCGGTGAAAGGAAAAATTCTGGCAGACTTCATCATTAAAAAACCAAAAGAAGAGGTTCAGGGGCAGGAACCAAAGGAAGAGGACCAAGCCCCATGGATCATGTTCGCAGATGGGTCATCTTGCACTGATGGATCAGGCGCGGGGCTCATACTCACTAATCCTAAAGGAATGGAATTCACGTACGCATTACCTTTTGAGTTCATAGCGACAAACAATGAGGCAGAATATGAGGCGCTGATAGCGGGCCTGAGAATAGCAGCGAGAATGGGTGTGCGCAACCTAGAAGCAAACATAGATTCTAGGCTGGTGGCAAACCATATACTTGGCGATTATGAAGCAAAAGAAGATAATATGGTACAATACCTACAAAAAGCAAAAGCACTGATTGAAGGGTTCAAAAGGTTCCAGATATGCCAAGTACCCAGGGGAGAGAACAAGAAAGCAGACGCACTCAGCAAGATAGCGTCCACCAGTTTTGCACACTTGTCAAAACAGGTCCTAGTGTAGATCCTAAAAGATAAATTGATAAAAGAGCAAGAGGTAACCTCAATCGTAGAGGAAGAAGGCCCTACATGGATGACACCAGTTGTAGACTATTTAACCAACGATTCTCTCCCGGATGACTAAGTCGAGGCGCGACGAGTACGGAGACGATCAAGGAAATTTGAGGTTAGAGACGGTATTCTCTACAAACGATCATTTCTGCAGCCATGGCTAAGGTGCGTAGGGCCACGCCAAGCGCAGTACCTCATAAACGAAATCCACGAGGGGTCGTGCGGTATGCATGCAGGGCCAAGGTCCATCGTAGCAACAGCGTTGCGCAGTGGATATTACTGGCCAACCATGCACACAGACGCGCGCACACTCATTAACAAATGCAACGATTGCCAGGTGCACAGACCAATACCATGTCAGCCCCAAGAGGAGATGACACCTATCACTTCCCCTGGCCATTTTTTAAGTGGGGAATAGATATAGCAGGACCTTTTCCCGTCGTCGTAGGTGGTATTAAGTTCCTCATAGTCGCAATGGATTACTTCACAAGATGGATCGAGGCGAAGGCAGTCGCAACAATTACGGGGAACCAGGTGAAAAGGTTGGTATGGGACAATATAGTATGTCGTTTCGGGCTACCAGGTGAAATAGTCTCTGATAATGGAAAGCAGATCGTGGAAAACCCATTTATGTATTGGTGCGCGAAAAATGGAATCCACCATTACGCCCAGTCATTCCAAAGAACACTTGCCCCCCCCCCCCCCCCACCCCCCGCGTCTTACCGCGGATGCAATGATCTTCTTAAGATCGATCTGTCTTAAACGGTTCGCGTCGGTGGCCCATCCGCAAACAAATGGACTAGTGGAGAGAGCAAACAGAAGCCTTGGGGACGGAATAAAAGCACGATTGGGTGAACACAACAAGAAGTGGGTTGATGAGTTGTCGCATGTCCTATGGGCGCTGCGCACAACGATCAAAACAGCCACATGGGACACCCCTTTCGCCCTAACATATGGCACGGAGGCAGTCATCCCAGCAGAGGTAGGGTTGCCAACACTCCGTACCGCAGAGGTCCATATGGTCACAAATGATGAAGAGTTGTGATTAAACCTAGATATAATCGAAGAACGTAGAGAGTTGGCAGCAATTCGTGAAGCTAAGTCAAAAGCAAAAATGAAAGGTTACTATGACGCGAGGGTACGCAAGACCTCCTTCAGGCTGGGTGACTTTGTGTATCATTCAAACGCGGCTAGTCGCGCTAAGAATACAGGAAAACTTGGACCAAAATGGGAGGGTCCTTACATAGTGACATACGCATTAGGAAATGGCGCGTACAGGCTGCGTGACATGGATGGACGTGACCTACAAAGGCCTTGGAACATATGCCATCTAAAGAAGTGCTACCTTTAATGGCGAACTAATTAAGTGAATGTATTGTTTTCTTTCTTTTATTTTATGTATTCAAAACTTTGCAAGTATTAATAAAACAGTCTGGTCCCTAGCTAGTTCCACGGCGCATTTTGAAAAGATTCCTCATGTCATACATACTTCCTTTCTTATTATATTTTACCTATTGGCGCACGCGTGTACACTATTTCCAGGAGAAATAAGAGGACTGAGCCTACCCTTCTAATTAGACTCGTCGAGTAAGTGGGATGCAACCCCTTCGACCATGGATTGTGTATCCTTGTTAGGCCCCCTTGCTATTAATGACGTCGTAGCAATTTATGCAGCCAGTAGATTCTGAGACTGTTAAGACACACTTATGCGCACCTAACAATTGGTCAGCCTCACCTGACCGTCCTTATGGTAGTAGCGGTATACCTCACGTAATGAGCTTCTCAAACCCATATGGACCATTTGTAAGTTTAATTGAACTTATGATACAAAACTATGATATAAACATTAAAGGTGCTTTTTTATACCAAAAGAAACTAGTGTTTATTACAGAAACCAAATATCTGTGGATAGCAAAGTACAAAATATTCACAAATCATCGAGACGGTTGGTAAGTAAATGGGTCTCGGAAGCAGACCTCTTCAGTTTCAGCAAAGGAGGGGAGTACGCGGTAGCGCGATGCTCTTTCAAGCTTTTTTCCATCCGGTCCAAAAGGCGTGAATCCCTCTCTAGCATTGGAAGTGGCAGCACAGGGATGGAAGAAGCAAGGTGGGTCGCACCAACAAAAGGAGTCTCTTCTATGTTCAGCAAGGTCTTCTTGGTAGCGGTGCGGCTCTCATGAGCTGCGAGCACTTCAGACAATGGCACCTCCTTCTCAATCTCGAAAGGATTAAGTACGTCCCTAGGATGAGCAAAAATGGGAATAGTCAGTTGCTCTGGAGATGGTTTCAGGTGGAAGTCCGGTTGCGCTTCTGCGCCCTCTGCCTTGTGGCGCGCTAAGGTGAGGCCCTCCATTACTACTTCAAAAGGAACTTCATGATCCTGGTTCTCTAAGCCAAAAGTCGGCATGGGACATGCGCCCATTTCTTTCAAAGCCGCGGTAAGCTTGGTATCGGCCTTCGGGTCATAGAAAGACACCTCAGTTAAACCTTTGTTGAGCAATTTCTCCTTGTGCGCTGTTGACAAACCTCTTGCGGTACCCTCGTTTATTGCGGCTATGACAGACTTGGAGAAAGAAGTCTGTAGGTCGAGGTCTTCCAGAGTACCCATGGCGGCTAGGCGCAGACCGTGGCGCACTACCACCGTTTTCGGCTATTTCTTTCATTAGACGAGGGTACAACTCTTCGTCCAATTCGATGCTTAGCCTCTTCAGTTGGAAACTAAGGTCGTTGACGTCTTCCTTCACCCTAGAGCCCAGCGCATCAATGTTAGTAACAAACCTGTTCTTCCCCTCCTCGAATGCCCCCATGGCAGCATGGTTGGAGGCCTTTATCTTTTGAAGATCGGCGCGCTCTTCCTCAAGAGCGGCGGATAGCCTGTCTCTTTCTTCTGTTAAAAAATGGAGGAGGGCGGCATCTTTTCTTCCTCTCTTATCCTCTTGGTTTATCTTTTCTTGCATATCGCCAAGGGCGGAGGATTTTTCTTCAGTCATCTGCCTCAATTTTTCATCCGTGGTGCGGAGTTTGGCAGAAAGCTCAAGGTATTTCTTCTTGAGGTGTGACGTCAGTGTCACATGTTTTGCTACTAGATAGCTAACCTCGTCGGCCAGGTCAGCATTGTCCATTCCTTCTAGCACTTTCTCCCGGCCAGGTGGGATGATGTTATCTAGAAAACTGGCGTAGTCGAATGAGCTTGTTAGTTCAGAAGACGCGGGTAGCTCCCAGTCAGGACCAAAGGTGGGGTCCATTGTGAATCCGCTTCCCCCTGCTGATGAAGTTTCCTTGTGGGGGGAAGGCGTGGTCTCTACTTTCTCGGTAGATTTTTCCTGCTCGTCACTGCTGCATATAGGAAACGGCTATGTGGGCGCATAGAAAGATAGTGACATATGAGAAAGAACATATGCCAGAGTGCGCTACTATATATATAAAATGGTTACCTTAGATTGATGGTGGCAGGAGGAGTATGTGGGGGGGTCTTCGCGAGGTTCTCCTCGAATTCTTCTTCGGCAGTGCGCACCCATGTCCAGGAGGGACCGGCCCCGAAGCGCGCGGATTTGTGTGGCGACAATGGGGGCTTCTATGTCTTTTCCCCAGGGACGTGATGTCCTCTTCTATGGCTTTCTCAATGCCCCCGGTAGGGTTATCCGGAAGACACCGAGGAGCTGAGGAAGGGTGGGGGCTGTTGTTGTGTGGGTGGCTGTTGTTCCAATTGTTGCACTGGTGGTTTGGGCGGTGGCTGGTCTGCGCCCATGTCTTCATCCTCTTGGGAAGTGGATGGCTCCCCAACGTCAAGGTCCATTGTGTTTTTCTACGCACGGGCAAGGAGCGACTCCTCATTTTCTTGTAAATGGCGAGAGTACACTGTCAAGTCTTCGGGAAAGGCGTCGCGGACAAGATCAAGGACATCCATCACTGCGACAGGAAATGAACGACAAACAGAAAAATATAGTTTAGTCTTTTTACATGATGGTACTTACAGAATGATAGGATGTATGCAGGAAGGACCTAACCCTGGCCATGATCTCTGCGAAACACTGGTACCATGCCCTCAGCACAGATAACTGCGCGGCTTAGGCCAAGTGTGACTAGCACACTCTCTGGATAGGAGTATATGGGGATGCAGTTGTTATTTAGGGTCTCTACATCAGCAACGTTGTACGATTCAGGGCCAGGTAGGGGGTCCTTCCTCACAGTATCAGGAGTCAAAAACGGAAAGTGAAAAGGGAAGGCAGCATCGTCAATCCAGAAGAATCTGTTGGTCCAGTTCCTTAACGAATCTATCTTTCCATCAAAACATTGCATACCGCTCTTCCGCTTGGAAAAGGATACCCAGCCATTGGCTAATTGTCGTTGGTAAAAGACGCGGAAGAGATCTACTGTGGGTTCTATGTCTAGGGTACGGCAGTTTATTTCGAAATTCGAAATCTTTGCTGCCCCTATGCAATGTAGTTGAGAGACGTGGGTCTCATAGTGTAAAAGCACAACCAGAAGGAAGCGCGACATAAGCACGCGCTGGTTGGCGTAGTCGAAGAAACAGGTATAAAGCCTTATTTTCCCTGTGGGGAACTGGCTTATATTATGTTGTGGGTTAGGAACTTTTGGGCGCAGGTAGTTGGGTATATAGAAGTCAGATGTGAATTGATCTAGCTGCTCTATGGTTAAGGTTGATGTAATCTGGGTTAACTGTTTCACCATGACGAGATATATATATAAAATTAGATGGTCGCACGGATTACCTTATAAGAAGATCTGATGATGCTGGTATATGATAGATGCGTTAATGGTGGTTTGAGAAGTTTTGAAGATGGTAAGCAGTCAAAAGGAGGCGTTATTGGTTTATATAGGCTTCGTGGTTTTACTGTTCACCGTCGGATGTGTGCCACGTGTTACCCACTTGACAAATCTAAAGGGGGATGATGAAGGGGTAATTCTGATGTGGCAAGAGCTTTTCCCGGTTACCAAGGAGGTTAGGTAAAAAGGGGGATGTATGTCTTCTTGGCGGGAATGTTTCAAATTTGTGTTTATACTTGGACTGTGCGATTCTTTTTGGTTCAATTATAGTCTAGTAGCCGCGGTTGGACCTGCGACCACTAGACTGGGGGGACATGATGACGTATAGTCCCTAGTCGGGCTGGATAGTCCGACTCACGGGTACTACCCGCATCCATCAGGAATGGATTGGATACTTGTGCGATGTGCGTGCGCAGCCCAGGAGGCCCGGTAAGCCGATGTCGCACATAAGGCTGATTACTTAGCCAGGTCCTTGTCGCAACGCGACAGGATCAGACAGAATATAACTTATATTATAGTTATATTCGCCTAAGGAAAAGGGATATATACTTGCCTTAGTTAGATAATAAAGATCAAGCTATTCCGAGTCATTATCTCTTCCTTAGGCCGCAAGAAGAGGGAGCCCAGCCTGGACTCTCTCGAGTATAAAAGGAACCTCATAGGTTCCACAAAGGTACGATATACACAATACCTAAACGCTTACATACTCAAACTGATTACTTACTCTCACGTCGGAGTCTAATCGTGGGTCACAAACCCACGGTAAGCCTAACGGTGTATGTTTAGTGTGCAGGGTCCTCAAACAAGTTTCACTTGGTGCAAGAGCCGGAGTCCACAAGACCCCGAATTAAGCCTAATTCGGGTCAAGCTCGGTCCATTCAACTTTTGTATCAACATTCGGTAAGATCGAATCGAACTGACCGAACTAAGAACCGAAATGGTCCAAAAGCACGGACCGTGGATCGGATCAAATTTGCTCGATCCGGTCCGAGTCGATCCAGTCCGGTTTGATTTTTCGGTCTGACGATGGTCCAAATATTCACCCTTATTTGGTATTTAGAAGTGCTAAACATTTTTACAAAAATTTTTTGATTAATTTATAAAAACTTTACAAGGGTAGTACTTTAATACCCATTTATTTATGTAAATTGTTTCACCATCAACAACCGTAACACCACCGCTCACCATCTACTTCTCCGGTACAAATTCTAAATTAGTTGTTGATTTGATTGTTGTGTCAAGCTAATTAATTAATGAGCTTATTTGTTAGGCTTATTGGCTTACTAAAGTTTATGGTTTATATAAGGGGTGTTTGTTTCGGCTTATAAGTGAGCTTATTTGAGTTCGTCTTGTATTTCATAAGCCCCGATTTTCCAGCTTATTTTGAGAGTTAAGGGCTTATATAAATTTATCCGAATAAACTTATATAGCCAACAAATCTTCAAATAAGCTGGAAAATCGGGGCTTATGAAATATAAGCCGAACTCAAATAAGCTCACAAGCCCACTTATTCAGTTGATAATTATAAGATAATGACGAAGGTGATAGTTATAATAATGATAACAATACCAGTAGGAATAGAACTTACTCATTTAGAGTAGAGTATGCACACTGTTAGGCGGCGTTTGTCTCGGCTTATATAGCGGGCTTACAGCTTATTTGGTTTGCATCTTACGTTTCATAAGCCAACTTTTTGTGTCTTATTTTGATAATTTCCGGATTTATAAGTTCATTATGACATGATAAGCTTATATAAGCCGGAAAGTTTAAAAAATAAGCCACAAAAAGTGAGCTTATAAAGCATAAGCTGGAAACCAAATAAGCCATAAGCCGCCTATATAAGCTGAAATAAGCACCTCATCATTAATGTGTTACGGCCAAACATACACAAACCTTGATGACTACTTGTTGTCACTATGTGTTTCTCGCATATGAAACCAGAATCCTTATGTATGCATATATTCCTCTGTTAACTGCTTCGATTTTATCTGGTCATCTATTTGTGAGATTAATGGAGTATGGGTGGGCATGGTTAACTCTCTTTTTCTTCTTCTGACATCATCGTTTTGGTGTAACGGTTTCTGCTGATGTTGTAAAATAAGTTTTAATTCGATTTCTACAGGATTGGAAGTGTATGTCGAGGCGAGGTACTCTAAACCTCCTGGAGTCGAGGCGAACTTTGTTAAGCATCAATAAGTGTCCACTTTCTGATATTGATCTAAAGTTCATCATATCTAATCTTCTTGTGACTGGTCTGGCTTTGTAGCTTCATGCACTGGCCTCATAATTACACCATGGATATGTTCGAAACAGAAGATAGAATCAGTGACTTACCTGATTCTTTAATCCTTGAAATCCTGTTCCCTTTACCAGAGAAAGAGGCCATTCGAACATCTTGTCTCTCCAAACGATGGGTACATCTCTGGACTTTACTTCCTAACTTCATATTCATTATAAACGATAATCAATCTCGCAGTGACTTCTTTTCGTTCGTGGATAAAACGATTACTCAATCTCGCCAGCCTAAGCTCAAAAAGTTCCATCTGCATTCAAGTTATGATTCTAGCTTTCAATCGCTAGTCAGTAAATGCATTCGTTATGCTCTTGACTCTAATGTCCAAGACGTTGATCTAGAGCTTAATCATGTAGAGAAGGGTGAACAGATTGTCTTAGATGACTCGCTTTTCGTCAACTCATCTCTCATTAATCTTAAGCTCTCATGCAACTTTGCTAATCCTACGACCGATTTCTTCCAATGGATAAACCTCAGGTCTTTATCTCTTTCAAACAAATCTGATTTAGAGGACCTTTCTCTTTCTTTTATATTGTCCGAAACTCCTCATCTGGAAACTTTCGAGTTGAACGACTGCTATGGTTTTACCTATATAAATATTACTTCAAAGAGTCTTAAGAACTTTGTCATATCTGGACGCGAGAGGCTTTCTGATTATGGTGACATTGTAGAAGTAGTTGCTCCTCATATTTTGTCATTGACTGTTGTTGGAGCTTTGACATTATGCTCCCTATACTTCGAAAATTTCGCATCGTTAGTCGAGGCAAAGTTCTGTTACCGTGACGATGAGTCTGATTATTACATTCCTTTTTACCACCACTATGAGGAAGAATATATGCTCATGAAACACATCGTATGCCTTAGCAAGTACAAGAAACACAAGCTGACACTTAAACTTGGGAGGAGGTGTTCAAGGGTAAAATACTCCCTTTACATGTTTCTCTTTTTTTTATGAAATATCTATTTTTTACTTTCATTAACTTGTTACATGTTTATCTCACATTATTTCACAGGTTCTCTCCCTTGCGATAGGCGATGATGACGATGATTTCGTCCTTCCAGTAACCATCAATGTCGTCGATGTTGAAGAGTTCTAACGATCATAGATGGCACTTTAAGTTCAAAAGGAGCCACCTTGTCGTCCTCCGTCTTGGTGGCTAAGCTTAGCTTTTAATTTTTTACATGGTTTATAACTTTATATAATCTGAATGATTAATGACAATGAAAGTGTTTTGTTGGTTTAATTTCAAATAAGTATTCAGCTTATGCAATTTGTGATAGTTTTATGATTTGTGTATGCTTTACTGGTTTTCATTTTGAGCGGTATATATCTGGGGGTCATTGATCAAATAACCCAAACTCCGGTGAACACACAGCCTTGTGCAACCCAATAAGCCATCCAGGCGAGGGAGGATAAAGAGGCTGTGAGATAGTGGAAGTAGGTGGCGAGGTGATACAGGAGAAAGACCACAGTAAGGTCATACACGACGGACAAAAACTCAAGAAGAATCAGATAAGGGAACGCTGGAAACAGTATTTAGGTGAGAAAAGGTGGATAGTTGCCACAACGGTTCCATAACAGGAAAAGTATGGCCTGGGAGTAGCGTAGAAGAAAACCTTTGTTCGAACTCTAGGGAAAACATTAATCTCCCATTGGCCATGGAGGTTCACCTGCAACGACTCACCCTATCAAAAAAGGATAGTCCCCGGGATTATTCGACTTGCAATGTCAAGTTGGAACCCAGGTAAAAATAAAAAATATAACAATCTCGATTGCTGAGTCTATCTTTTCAGATATTTTGAATACCTTCACACCAAATGAAACAATTTGGCGGGCACAGGTACTCTAAACTTCCTGGAGTCAAGGCGAACTTTGTCAAGCATCAATAAGTGTTCACTTTCTGATATTACTCTATGTTAAATTCAAAGTTCAGAAGGTTTATTATTGTAATCAGTATCAAAGTTATATCTGCAAATAATCACATAAACCACTAGAAACATATTGTTGTGCCGTGTTCACATAATAATCCATCGTGCTACGATAGCTTAAATTCCAAACTACAAGATCTAGCTACTTGTCGTTTAAAAAAATAACAAGAACTGGCTACTTACCAATGCAAAATTTACCAAAAATATTAGTCAAAACTTCTTCGGATATATCTTCTCCGCTTATCTGCCCAAGGGCAAGCGCAGCGTCCCTTAAATCTATCGTCCAAAAATCAAACGGAAGATCATCCTCTATTGATGTTCTCAACCTCATTAAAGCGTCTTTTGTACGAAGAAGCTGCTCACATTGTCTCTAAAAATCCATCAAGAAATCAAACCATATATTAGGTATTATAGTTGGGAGTTTCAATGCATTTATCTATACGAGACAAATGGGTCAAATTACAAAAAAAAAAAAATGTGTCGTTTTGAAACCTGGTTAACGGCCCACTTGCGTCCACCAGCAGGAATTTTTTGGAGGCCTACAAGCTCAAGAATTGCAGCTTCTAAATCTTGAATTCCTTGACCCGTAATAGCACACGTATAAATATGCTTATTGAAAGATTCGCCTATGTTGTTGACGACCTCAAAGCATGATGATGGTGCACAATCGATTTTGTTTATTGCCAATATTACTGGAGATCCTGAGGCACCCTGTCGTCACAACGGATAAGAACATTCAAAGGTGTTAACTTGGTGTAAGGTTGGTTTTACTTTTGTTTTGAAGCAATCTTGCTTTTCTTTTGAAGCAACCAATTATTTTCTATGTAATAATTCGGTGCAGCGTGTTATAACCTCAAAGGTTAACAATGTGATCATGGTAAAAGGATAAAAAGTTGAGACCTTAGTGCGTTTTATTTTATCCAGTAGTATGGCATCTTCGGTGGTCCATCCATCAATAGCACTCACCGCCATGATAACCACATCAGCACCCATAGCGACCGCTTCCGATCTCTCAACACCTGTATTAGAAAATTATTAAGAACTCAAAATTTGTATATATGTTGCATGAGGACGCGCTAGTGTGAAGTCTCACCTATCTTTTCCACGATATCATCAGTTTCTCTGATCCCAGCTGTATCAAGTAGTGTGACCGGGATACCTTGAACCGTAATATTGGCTTCCACGACATCTCGTGTTGTTCCAGCTATGTTTGTAACTATTGCCCTTTCACTCTGCAAGCTAAATCATATATACACTCAATGAGCAAGAAACTATTATTGTCACGAAAATGATAGCAATGCATACCTTACTCCATGAGTTTAGTAGACTGGATTTCCCAACATTTGGCCGACCAATAATTGCGATCTGCAAATAGCAATGCATAGGTAAGAGATATTAGACTGACTTTTACAATTCAAAACGGGGCTATTCGTAATTTAAAAACCGTCCAAACAATGTTATAAACTAAAAACAATTTTATTTTTTCTAAATTCCTGCCATCCCGTGATAAATTTTAACTCTATAGAAGATGTGAGGACTTGACAAAACTCGTAGTATCGCACCTGTAATCCAGATTGCAAAAACTTGTCATAATTGGCGGTTTCCATTGCACTCTCTACGTCATGTGACATTGCACTTATTTTACTCAGGATTAGATCCATGTCTAGTGGCGGCATTTCATCATCAAAGTCCAATCGGGCTTCTATTTCTGTAAGCAACTCGATACATTGCGCTCTTAGTGATTTCACCAATGAAGAAAAACCACCCTGTCACGAAATCGTCTATTGTCAAGTATTTTGCTATTAGAGATTTAGAGATTAAAGAATACAACACATAGAGGTTGCGATTTACGGCCATCTCTGTACAAATGGGTCTGTTTGAATTATACTTCACCTCTAACGGGTCAAATGTGTAAAGTTAAAATAAAACAGCTTAGTATTAAAACTATGAAACCGTTTTTAATCATATTTCAGCTTAGTAATAAAAGAGAACACAAAAAGTGTTTGAGGTCACCCCCAATCCGACCTGTTTTCACCAATTATAAATGTTCATGTTTGACCCATTAAACAATCTGCTTATCTCACGCATTATCCCACCACTAAACAGTGAATATCAAGGAGAAACTCATGCCTGAATTCCTGCAAGTGCAGCATCGGCTGCAGCCACAGACTTGGCTGATACTAGTTTTCCAACATCTTCTGCTTGAGATAGATCTAATCGACCGTTGAGGAAAGCACGAAGGGTAAATTCGCCTAAAATAGAAAAACATATGTAAACATGTGTTGCGAAGTGAATCTTTATTCATAATATAAGTAAAGAGGTATCACAATTCAAAGTTTCAAACAAAAAACTAGCACGGGTACTAGTAACTTCGTTATGAAACACGTCATGTGCAGTAAAGTCATCCAATGGAATGTATCAGGTAAACTGCGGTTTGAACTTTCAATTACGTAATAATATCGTTACAGAAAAATTTCACTAGTTAGGTATATACTGAATCACTATATACTCTTATTTATTATTGGTTAACTTCTGAGATAATGAGCTCAACCTGGTTCCGCAAGCCTTGCCCCAGCTTCTAGACAAGCTCTTAGCACACGGTGTAAACAAACATCACTCCCATGACACTGTAGCTCAACCACATCTTCTCGGGTGTAAGATCTTGGGGCTAACATGGGTATCGCTAAAACCTAGAAAACAATAAATATTCCATAATAAATTTCATGAGATGGTGCAGGAAAATATCAACAATCAGTTTTCTTACACAATTCGACCCTCCATAATCAGTTTACCCAAACACTCAAAACTGATACATCTGGTTTCGTATTGCAATTGTCTTTTTAAATGCATATCCAAACAGGCAAACATCTACCTAATCCACAGGCAACCAATAAGCAACCTACGTTATATTAAAGCTTGAAAAAAACATCTCCATACTAATCAATAAAGATAACCCATTTTTCAAAAGAAAACATCTTAAAGCATTTACCTCATCAACAACGTTCCCATAAGGATCACATACAACGCCATATTCTACGACATGACTAGTAGGCTGCCAAGTAAAGTTTTTCTTTTTCTTTTTCTTTAACGGGCGAAAAACACGTCCTGCTATATTAACTGCTGAGGTACCAGATAATCTGACAATACCAACTGCACTTGCCTGCCCACCCAAAGAAGTAACAATTGCAGCAATTGTACTACTCAAATTTGCATCTGGGTCTGGTTGATTAATGCTTGGGGAACTCGACCCCACCCGCTCGTCTTTGTTTAATATCAAAGTGTTATCTGCAACTGAACAATAGAAAACAGATATGTCATTATCAGAACCAGATAATTAGCTTTTCATGGCAACTTCTTACGTACTCCTCTAGATTACATCATCTTGACGCCAAAAAATCATAAGACCGTAATCATAGCCAAATTACTAATCCCTTTGACCCCACTAAATTGATTATTTCGAACTACAATAATCTAATAAAGGGTATTTGAAAAGTTCGTTTTTTCTACGTAATACATTCTTTAATCGAAAAGACTAAAACATATTGAACAAAATTCGAAGTATTTAAAACTTATATAACGGCTTCACTTAGAATAACTTTGAATAACAACAAATGGTATTCGAAAACTACAATATTCTGCATAAAGATTGTGCAAACTCACATTAAGTTAATCAAGAAGAAATAAAGCACAGCATCATAAAAGGCTATCACAAAATGCAACTTATTTCACCAATAACAACATTC
Source organism: Glebionis coronaria (assembly GCA_025667525.1). Lineage (NCBI taxonomy): Eukaryota > Viridiplantae > Streptophyta > Magnoliopsida > Asterales > Asteraceae > Glebionis > Glebionis coronaria. The sequence goes on along the minus strand of CM046879.1, from coordinate 16,768,745 downwards.
AAAGTATTCAAAACTAATACCTTCGCTGCGCACTCAGTATAATGTCTAATTACAATAAAGGGTATCCAAAAAACACGATCTTTTTGCATAAACTACAAGTCGTCATAAAGGGTAGTAGGGTACCACAAATACAATCAAATTAACGTATTCAACACTACATAATCTCAAATCACACTAAAGGGCATCTAATAAGTACAATCTATATGTATAAACTACAGCTCGTCATAAAAGGGCATCACACATATTAGGGGGGTGTTCGTTTAAGCTTTTTATGGGCTTACGAGCTGTATCTGTTTTCTGCTTATGTTTCATAAGCCCCATTTTTTGGGCTTAACTTATGGGGCATATGTAATTTTATGATCTCATAACAAAATTAAATAAGCCCACAAGTTTCGAAATAAGCCGAAAAAGTGGAGCTTATGAAATATAAGCCGGAAACATATAAGCTCCTAAGCCGGGGGGGTGATTGTTTCGGCTTATTTTAGAACTTATGAGCTTATATACGTTTATTATGTCATAACTAACTTTATATAAAGTTTCAAAATAAACCCAAAAAAATGATCTTTTGAAACATAAGCTCATAAGCCTATAAAGGGTGTTTGTTTTACGGCTTATGGCTTATTTGGTTTTGAGCTTATGTTTCATAAACTCGTTTTTTGTGGCTTATTATAAAACTTTTTGGCTTGTATAAGCTCATTATAAGCCAAGAAGTTTCAAAATAAGCTTATATAAACCGAAAAGTTTCAAAATAAGCCACAAAACCTGAACTTATGAAACATAAGCTGAAAACCATTTAAGTGATAAGCCGATAAATAAGCTTAAACAAGCACCACCTTAATCAATTCAAAAAATCCAACACTGCAGAATCTCAAATCACACTAAAGGGTATCCAAAAATACAATCTTTATGCATAAAAAACAATTCATCATAAAAAGGACATCACAAATATTAAGCAATTGTAAGAACTCATGACTATATAATCTCAAATCACACAAAAGGGTATCCAAAAATACAATCTTTTTATAAAAATATCAATCAATTCAATAAAGGGTATTAAAAAAGGTACAATCTTGATACCTGATGATGATAAGAAATGAGGGTTTAAGGAATTAATGGATTCAATTCATTGTCATTTCAACAAACCAAACACACCTATAAGCCCAAAAGTTTCAAAAGCCGAAAACAAATAAGCTCCTAAGCCCATTAGGGGGCGGTTGTTTCGGCTTATGGCTTAAAAAAATACAAAAGGGTATCCAAAAATTCAATCTTTTTATAAAAATATCGATCAATTCAATAAAGGGTATTAAAAAAATACAATCTTGATACCTGAGGAGGAGGATGATGAGAAATGAGGGTTTAAGGAATTGATGGGTTTAAGGGATGAAGAAACAAAAAAAGGGTTAAGGGTTTTATGGATAATTGGTATGAGTGAAATGGGTTTGAAGGCGTGATGATGATGGTGAAAATGTGTCAGAAAATGGCGAAAGATGGGATGAACAGCCATGGCTAAAAAGCTTAAACCCTGGTTTTAGTTCGGATAAAAAGGTGCTTTGTGGGGAAGATGGTGAAAACTAGAGATACACAGTTAACCGAACCGGTTTCTAACTATCCCCTAACCAAACCGGTTTTTGGTCAAACTTCAAGAAAACCGGTTGGACCGGTTAACTGGTTAGTAGCCGAACCAGTCTTGGGTGAAAAAAACCTCAACCGGTTAGTAACCAGATCAGTTTGGTTTCTAACCGGTTTGGATCGTTAACCTGTTTTCGATTATTATTATTTTTATTTTTTTAGACCGTGTGAATTTATTCAAAATTTCAATATCTAAGTAGGATTGTAAAACATCGGAAAGAAAGTACATCTGGAATAAAATGCATCAAACATAATAAAAACCGAAAGCTAATTGGACATGACTTCATTGTGGAATGATCCGTTGGACCTAGCTTTTGCAAGAGCTTCATCTTGTGATAGTTCTTCAACGGAAAGTGATATCACTAGATGTAAACCCTCGTTTTGAATACCTCAACTGTAAAACCCGCCTTAAAAATCCATGAACATTAATTATACGCGGTTTCAGCTTTATTTAAAACGTTGCGAGATTAATTATTCAGAAAAATAATTAATATTAGCTAGTCAAGTATTACGTGATTAATAATTATTCAGAAAATAGATATAATGCACGTCACGAGTAAACACGAAAAGTTAAACATGATCATTACGATAAATAACTAGAACACGAGAAAGTAAAAGTATGCATATGTGTATTTGGGACGCAGCTTTAAAACAAAGAAAAGAAAAATGGGCCTCGTGCCCAGCCCATTTGTATAATAAACTATCAGGGGTTGTTTACCTTTCGTTTTAAAAAAACGGACAAAGAAAATAGGGTTTTGGGAGTGTGAGGTGTCGCCGACTATTATCAAAAGAAAGGGGATCGGGTTTATGCTGATCATAGATATCGAGTGTTGTTTGATTATCCTTAATCACCTATAACGGTAGTGCATCTCTTTCCTTTGTTTTGCGATAATCGAATCTTTCATGTTTTAATCAAGAAAGCATAAAATGGTAAAAGTATATATGTAAATAATCAAATCATGTTCGGGTGGTGTTTTGGTTGTGACCAGCCGCGACCACCAAGCCTCGGTGGTGGTTGTGTTTAGTCGGTCGCAGTCAAAAGCCCGTCAGGGGTGTTCGGTTTGTAAACAGTAGGAAACGGGGGGAAAACCAGCGAGGTGTTTGTTGTTTCAGTGGCAACCGAGATAGATAGGTCTCGGTAGGTCTTAGACGAGCCCGGCAGGGGCGGAAGTAGGTTGAACATGGCTAACCGACTGAGTGCCGGTAGGGGTTTTGACCAGGCCAGTGTGGACCGACACATGTCGGTGGGAACTGGTGGACGACAGTGGCTAACTGGCACAGCCGGTGGCTACTGTTGTCAGTTGGCAACAAGACCACATCCAATCGGTTGTGGTGGTCCTTTTGATTCGCGGCTGACCCGATACAAAGGGGTCTCGGGAAGTTTTGACTCGGATTTCGGGTATACGTTTGAAAATATTAAAACAAGGGTTTATGTTAATTAATATTAAATCATTTTTACAAACTAAGTTCATATCATAAATTTAACATGTATACGTGTTTTAGTAATTTAATTGGTAAATTAAATTATAGCTGATTTAACTGGTTTTATTAACTAAAACGTATATTTTTATTTAAAATGATTTGATTGTCCATGAGACTATTTTGGAAACTTTCTATTTTAGGAAACTTTCTATTTTTAGCATGTTACTTATAACAGTATTATAATACTATAATACATTAAAATACACTAATCATAATACAGTATAATATACAGTAATCAGAAGTACAGGATATACACTAATCAGTAAATATTTAAAGACAGACAGAGTTATCAGATTATACACAAACAGTACAGCAATACAAGAACATAATAAATCAAGTTAAAAACAGTAAAGATCAGTAAAAATAAACAGTAATCGGACAACTCATTTCACGTTCCCTTATGTATGTAGTATCCGTGAAGTCGGAGTAGATTCTTCAGCTTTCATTCTCAATTCATTACTGGACACGAGGTACGAATTTCTCGTCCTTCAATATGAACTTCCTTTCCTATGCATGATTAGGATTTCCCGTCTGCAGCTAAATGTTTTCCCCAATATATGTTATAAACTTTACATTAATTACCTTGATAACTATGTTAAATTGCATGAGCTTTATATACTTCATGACCAGTTATATCTAGTTACGGAGGTACCGTAACCATGACACTTGAGGAACCGGTGTCATGACTCCTCTGCGGGGGAGTGATTTCTCGCAGCGTCCCTTTTATTTCAGCTTGGCCATTTATCAATATTATCAGCGGGGCGTATGGGTGCATCCTAGTTGTAACACCCCCATTTTTACCTTGACGCAGCGGAATAATATTTTGAGGGGTATTACTTCATGATATGAAAGCAAAGTGATAGAAAACAGCTCAAAAGAGTGTTTAAATAAACTTCATTTATTCTTTACTAGCTTAAAAACCCGTCTAACGTCGGGTATAGCTTATTAAGCAATTTTGTGAGAAGTAACAAACAAATTTTCATATATAAAAAATGTAAACGGATTGTGATAATAGATGAAGAAATTAATAAAAAAAGAACACGAATGACTCAATACGCGTTTAAAAATGTAACAATCACAATAATAGTTTCATGCATTTTGGTTTTCAACACTTATGTATGTAAGAGCTAATCAAGTCAGCAACTAATGCCCATTCCGCGAACACCGACTGTATTTTAAGAATTTTTTTGTAAGAAGTATTAGACGACTTGTAAAGATATTGAACAACTTTAAATGCACATATTACACAAACACATTCGAGTGAGTACTTGTTGTTAAAGTTAACTACAACAATAACCAAATGCATATCTGATCTAGAGATCTCATTATATCTCACAAGAAAAGGCAACACCTTCAAGATAAAAACAGAATCTCGATAAACATCATTTAAGATTGAGTGTTTCGGCAGAAAAAGAAATCGTAGCAACAAATATATGAGTTTCAAATTTGGTACTGTGCAAGTGACCATTGCGCTATAATTCATTATTCAAGAAGGAAAAACTAATGGATTAAGTCTAAAAGTTCCACGGGCTTACTGATTTGTGGTAGGGGTGTGGAAGAAACCGAAAACACGAACCTAAATCAAAAAAAACCGAAGAACCGAAACCTAAAAAACCGAAACCGATTGGGGTTTTTCCATTTTGAAAAAACCGAAGCTTTTGATTCGGTTTGATTTTAGCATTAAAGAAAACCGATATAAACCGAACCGATCTTTATAAACATGAGAATATATATATATAAGTTCACGTCGAAGCTAATGGACGATGAATATGCTACGCTAGATTAATTCTATCATGTTTAATAAGTAATCATTGTTTCATATGCTTATTGAACATGACTAAAAAATAAGTTTTCTTCTTGATTGTTTTTTTAATTAGGTTTTTATCGTTGCTATTGTGTTGATTTATACACATAAATGATTTTTTTAGGATTTTATATGATATTTTTTCCTTATTGTTAATGTTGTGTTTCTTGTTGTTGTTGCTTATTTAAATCTTTTAACGTGTTGGTTTATGGTATATTCAAAATCGACTTGTAAAAGCAAAGCTCGATAAATCATATAGGAACCGAAAAACCAAACCGAAAGTAAATCGAAAACCGAAAAACCAAACCGAAACCGAATGGTTCCTAAAAATCAAAAACCGAAATTTGTTGATTCGGTTTTGGTTTTATACAAAAACCAAACCAAACCGAACCATGCTCGCCCCTAATTTGTGGGTAGTAAAAGATAGTGCAAGTGGTTCACTGGTTTCTTGTCGAATACAAATTCACGTTTCATGAATTAATTTTGGATTTGCAAAAAATTAAAAATGCATTTTTAGGACAATATGTTTATAAACTATCCAAAGTAAAGTTACATGCATTGATATTTAGATCTTCAAAGTAGATTAAATAAAAATACATATAAAAAGGAAGAGTTGCAAACTTGCATGAATGTACATAGAGTGAAATGTAAATAATAAGCCTTAACTTGCCATGTAATGATAATCAAATTAAATATATGTAATATTCATCATCAGTAAAATGAACATCAAATATCTACAACATTCATCATGATTCATGGTAAAGACCCAAATAAAAGATACATGTTTAAACTGCAACAATCCAATCTCTGCTGATAAAGTAGCTTTACTGGTGTAGTAATCAATCCATCATAAAGAACTTTCAAAATAACATCATATCAATTTTAGGTACATATATTTCTAACAACTTTTCTAACAACTGGTAAGGCTGAGGTGCAACTTGATCTGATGGAAGTTGTGCAGCTTTAGCTAATGATGATAAAATAGCTTTGCAAGAGATGGAATAATTGACCTGCGCGTTTAGTTCCATTGCAAAGATTGTATATGGGAGTGATTATCTTATGTTGCCAATCGTCTGCGTAGTTTTGTACCTGAAGCATGCCATACATTTGTCAATTGAGCATGACCTGTTGGTTATTTTCTTGCATTTCCTCTTCACCATCTAATTCTTAAAAATGGGATAATGTTGTATTAGGATGATCACGGTATCGGTCCCGTCACCAACCTGTCCCGAATTAGTGGTACCCAATATGTCCCGAGCATAAATTAGTGGTACCGATACCGTACCAGACGGAATTCAGGTATCGGTACAGGTACGGTATCGGTACCGGTACGGGTATTGGTACCGGTACCGGGAAATCTGGTTTTTAGAATTTCCCGATTTGGTACCGGTCCGGTCCCAAATTAGTGGTCCCAATTTTTTTTTCACCTTACTTTGTAGTCCCGCTATCGTCCCAAACGGGATTCGGTACCGGTTAATCGGTACGGTTCTGGTTTAATTTCGAGATTCGAGTCAGAATGCTCATCCCTATGTTGTATATAGCTAATAAGGAATATCTAATGTACTTAAAACTCAACATATGTATATTTTAATGTTAAAAGGATATATACATGCATGTAGTTTAGGGTAAAACATGCACAAAATAACATAAGCATAAAACCACGATATGTAAACGTCTATGAACTTGCGAGTTACCTGAAATTGCCACCAGTGAGCATCCAATGTCCAGCATTTACCGAAGGAAGACGTGACTGAGTATCTATAGTATATGATAAAACATGATTTTCTTGAACTCCAACCAATGCTTCCTATGTAGCTTTATCTATTGTGTCGGTCCGGACACTTTCCTTTTCCTCTGAACATCCTTATGAACAACTTTTCTCTGCATTATTTCTAAACTAATCATACTAAAATCCCCAAATTTTAATTAATTCCTATTATTTAAGAAAAAAAAGACGAAAAAGATAAAATAATAACTTATTTATAAGCATGTTCGGACCGATTAATTTCAATGTGATCATCGGTACAAAATTAACACCTTTAGACCATGATATCTAACTATAAAACAACTTAAGCTAAAAAGAAAACGATAAGCAATCCACTCAGAGTCCCTTATTCGTGATGGCAAAATTAACAGCCTTAGCCCAGACATCCCTTATTCATAATGGTATAATCGCTTATAACCCGTCGATCCTAAACAACCTCTAAACATCATCAATGCTATATTCACAAACCAACTTAAAACACTATCATAACTTCCACTTTCTTCTTATTTTCAAAAAACAACTTACTTATTCGAGTGTTAATATCCAAACATAATAATCGCAAAACACCAACTCAAAACACTACCCTTTCTTCTAACACCATATTATCTTCATTAGATAGTCTACTAATTTCACTATCGAATCAAAATGAAATTCAAAGCTCGCATCCATCGAATCATCAAACAACATACGTAACGTCTAAACGTCACTTATTCATAATGGCATAATCGCTTATAATCGTCTATCCTATATAACAACTAAACATCACAATCCTATATTCACAACCTAATTTCCGCCAGTAGGGTTTTTAATTATGATAATAATTAAAAATAAATTGAATTAAGAATGTAGTCAGAAAACAATAAGAAAAAAAGACGATAATTGCCAAAAGTTGAAGATAATTGAAACTACCTTTCATGGTCATCATTTTACATAATTTATCTTATCACCGGAACAAATCTGCAACATAAATAACCATCATCAGAAACTACGAACCATAAGCTGTTTGAGTTTTTGATATCACCACCCAAAAATATCCACTCATCAGACCTGCAAAAAAAATAATAAAAAAGGCTATGTGAACGAAATAATTAATGAAACGAAATATTTAAAAATACGTGTTATGATAACAAATTAAATGGATTAATTTGCAAAACCCTAACTCATACATTTAATTTGAATCGGAACTAATTCAGAGATTAAGAAAACCAAATCCACATAACGCATGAACAACAATTTTTTTACTGTTCTCATTAAGCACAAACAAATTATAACATAAGATATTTGAATCGAAACAAAATAAATGTAACTTGTAACAAATAATTCAAAATCCTAAATATTGGAATTAAATGGATACTTACCAATTCACCAGTGTTAACACCAACTAATTACTGTCACATTGAAAATCCTAAATATTTTTTGCTTGATTGATTTATCGATGTATAATGGATTGATGATTTTTGAATCGGTGTGTAATGAAAATCATTTGTGTAGATGAAGATTAACTTATTGTGTGAAATCGTATTGAGGAAGATTTACATTAATTGGGAGTTTGAAACTGAAGTTTTAATGATTTACAAAAATAAAATTTGGTTAAACAATCGTATTGAGGAAGTATTGAGGAATATTGCCATATATAAGAATCTCATTGAAGCGTTCTATAGGCCCGAATTTTATGTTTTACAATTTGAAAATAATGCATTATTTTATTGTACATTTCGTCTATATATGGTATGGCATTGATGGGATTTTTAATGTGGCAAGCTTTAGAAGTTTGTAAATTATTTTGGTTTATTAGTTAAAATAGATAAATTTATCATTCAAAATCATAGATTTTTAATAAAACAACTGTACATACACTGTACATGGCAGGTTCCCGAGATTTAGAAAATAGGTTTGAATGACAAAATCTTCCAAGATTATATCTCTCCACTTCATTAGTATGTTGCTCCATGCTATCAATTTCAATACCTGAAATATATGCTTAAAGTCAACACGAAGGTTGAGTGAATTCATAGGTTTTAAAAATCAGTTTGAATACAAGATCCTTTTTCCTGAGCTACGTTGTTATTTGCTCATAAGTTTGAATAAAATGATGATTTAATTGCACTAAGCTTATGATACCGCGACTAGACATAGGAACCAACAGTTTGCCCTTATGAGGAAGTCTGCCAAACTATCCTTATTTGCAAAATAAAGTATGCCTGTTTAACCACTGAGGTGCTAGAAAGTGCGACTTGCCCATACAGGAGATGTCAGTCTCCAATAGTACTATTTACGATATTATCGCTCATTCCAAGAAATGATTAGTGGCTCATAATTAAAAGGGACTTTCATAGGCCGCAGTAAACATAGTGTCAATGAATCATATCTGGAAAGCATACCAAAAACACTTGTATTCCATTTTTAGCATATATCCCCCTCACGGGTTTTGAAATCATTTGAAAGTAGTACACTTTAGTGAGTCTATGAACTCACCTTATGTCCAGTAATCTTGTCGGGTTTATGTCACACATATTAACTTGAGCTAACAAACAAGAACGTGGTCTCACACCAACCTGTTTTAACATAATTGGTATGATATTAAGTTTTTAATCTTTTGATTAATCTATTTAAGCATTTGGTTATATTTTCTTTAATTATGATTTGATTGTAATTCTAGCATTAGTGTTTGGGCAATCATACTCATAAGCCATTCTATAAACGTTTGAGGAGCGAGGACACTTTAAATCGTAAACCCAACCACTCAGTTAGAACGTAATTTCGAGATGGAACATCTTTGTACAAAACTCCCTACTAACATGATACTTTAATTACCTCCACACATTCATGATTAATCTTCTTTAGTTTTAAAGTTTGCAAAAATAGTCCTTTTGTTACATTTTTGGCATAATTACACTTTTAACCCCTAAAGTATATAGTTTCACAAATTGCAATTTAAACCTTCAATATTTAACCTTAGGGTCTCAAACTTTCTAACATTTATCCTTATAGCTTATACTTTCATAAAATGACACTTTTGGCCTAAAATATTAAATAGTTTCAAAATTGACAATTTTAGTCCCTACACTTGTAAAAATCACATAACAACCTCAAAAATAGACCAAATGATATAGGATTTGAAAACAAAGTTTATGAACATATTTATAATCATAATAAAAATATTTCTTCAGAATTATAGCTTTTGAAATAGGTTTTTGCTCATTATTTTATATAGATTACAAACTAGGGGTTTAAGACATCTTTAACTTATAACTTTTATTTAAAATGATAAAATTACTTAGTTTCTTTTAGATTATCTTTCTAACATAAATTTGGCATTATAACAACTCTAAATAAGCATTATAACAAGATCAAAGCTTGGTTAACATAGATTTTACCTAGGTAGCTCCAAAATGGCTCCTTTTGACTTCTTATGAACACAACTTGCTATCAAAGCTTCAAGAGCTTTAATGGCTAGCTTCTAGACCTGGTTTTTGGTATTTTGGGATGTCTTGAGGCGTATATAGAGGTGTAAATGGAGAATTGGTATGGGATACAAAGGAAACGGGGTGCAAGTTCAAATGAAGCACATACGCCCATATTTATACTTGTTTTCACCCTTAGCCTCCAAGTTATGCATCTAAACGTGTAAGATAGATAGAGGGGTGACTAATTAAGGCTATTGAAGATCTACACAAGTTTATAGCTTATAGCTTTGTCCTAATCCTTCCTTGTGGCTCAAAATATGTCACGGCAATATATAGATAGGAATGGTGATGTGTAGCAAGCAGGGAGGTAATACACCTACTTGTCACAATCCTAAAATACATTAGGATGGATAAATATCAGGTTTTCAAACTTAGAATGGATGGAAATGGTTTGAAAATGAGTTTTGGAGGGAAATTACAAAACCGGATTCTATTTATAGGGCTTGTAACTTATGGTTTGTGTTTTTTGGTGATTAAGGGATTAGGAAAGTTATTAGTGAATGATTAGGGCTTAACTAGGGTTTATACATTCTATTTAAGAGATTTGGGTCCTTGGTTTGAAATTTAACAAAGGTTTGATGTGAAGATGGGAATTATACATTTGTAGATTAGGGTTTTCTAATGATCTAGGGTTTAATCTTAGTAAAAGGATTTATCCTTCAATTGGTTACTGATGTAAACTTAATTTAGGTCCTATACATTTAGTTTTAAGTTTACAATGAGTTCTTACACTTGGTTTAAGGGTTTAGTTTAGGTAAACATGTCTAAAGAGTGAAAATACCTATTTTGACCTAATTTATAAGTCATGCATCGAAATATTGTACCTTGTGCATTAGGGTAATTGTACATTGTCTTAATATCATATTATTATATTAATTAAGTTCTATGAATATTTATTGACTTATTCTTAAAGAACTATGTGATGATTCCATGTTGATTTCTTAATATTAGGGTTTTTAGGTCATTAATCCTAATGTTTTTCTAACGTGGGTAATTAGGGTTTATATCCTTATGTATGATTGTTATAGGGCTTATATGATATATTTATGACTTCTATGGGTTCTACATTCTTAGTTTGAGGGTTTACATAGATTGATCATATTCTAGGGTTAATTAAGGGAGCTTAAGATCCTATGCTTTGAGAACTTGTACCTTATGATTTACCAACTTGTAACTTGACTTGAAATGGTTGTATAATCTTAATATGATATGTAGTTGAGTTTTATAATTTGTGGTAAAAGGTTAGACTATAATTCAACGTATAATAGATTTTATATGTTAATCTTGGTTACTAGATCTTAATTTGTAATTAGCCTTGGATTAGTGAATATTAGCATTTTGTGATCAATTAACTTTCTTTTATATGATAGATTGTAATGAGTACATTGTTTTTTATAATATTATATGGATTTTACGTAGTTACATTGCTTGAAATATTATTTATCAAAGTTTCTTGGTGGTGATCTAGACTATTATGTACAATTACTTGTACTTAGCTTTGTATGGTTTGTTCTTGCCATTCTTAGGTATTATTATGTCTTTAGAGTATACTTTATAACTTGCTTATGTTCCATAATGACTTATTCATAAGTGTTCTTCATTCATGTTTTACCATTCTTGAGTTTACAATTCATTTATAGGAATTCTAGGGTTTCTAAGGGAATTTAGGGCATCATAGTTATATTTGAGATGTTCTTATTAATATTTGAACTTATTAGATTTCTTTTATATTTTAAACTTGTGTCTTTCATCATTGTAGGAATGTGTGGTTATAATAGTTTATGGTGTGAGAAGCAGTTCCTTCTACCAAGTAATACACAAAAAGCAAAAATTTCTAGTGGCTTTTCCACTCCTATTTAAACATAGCATATATTACACTTTCAAATTTTATGGGTTGTCATAGCCTCTTCCCCTTAAAGAAATCTCGTCCCGAGATTAAAATTGTAGTGTATCAAAAAGACAGATGTAGTTCTTGTGTTTTCCTTAACATTCTATTCATATATCAATGAATAAAGTTCTTATTGTTGCTATTTATTTTCTTTAATCAATATTTTCTATTAGAGCTATCACGAAGTATAAGCACTTATGCTATATTGACCATTTAGGTTGTAATGAAATCTTATAAAGATTACAAGAATAAGTGTAAATTGTACCAATTAATCAGGTAAATCCTCTTTAGTTCTATAAATAGGAAGGGAATGTGATTATTTATGAGTTTCTTTGGGTAAAACTCAAGTTAATAAGTCACAGCTTGCCTAAAAATCAGGGATTGATTATTGCATCTCTTAAAATCAATAAGGAAAGCATTTCACCAGTGTTAATACTGTTTTACATGGTGTAGTTTCTTATTCTTCTTGAAAAATATTTGTGATTAGACTATAGACCCGCAGGTTTCGCGGGTGGAAATCAAAGCATTGTAATTAAAGATCACTTCAAAAGCACAATGCATACGTATTACTGTAATCTATAAGATATATGACGGTGTTTGTATTTCATTATTGGCAATAAAATTCACAATATGGAGAAAGTAACTTACAAATGAAGTTAAGTTTATTTACAATGTAGATCTAAATAAGCAACTCCAAAGTAACACACCCATTCTCCTAACACACCTACTGATGGGTATAAAATGTAATAAACTGTTATAAACAAAAAAATTAAATATAGCGAAAATAAACTTTTCCTCAACTTCTACAACCAAAGAAAACTCACAAGCATTTATAACACATAGAAACTAAAAAACAGATAGCAAAAGCAATATATAATTGCTTGTGAACCACCCATAATCTTTTTCAGTTTATAACAAATATTTGCTTGTAAACCACCATAACAGATGCTAGGCTGAGCGTTAGTTGATGGTTTAGGATTAGACTCTAAAGATAGGAAGTATCAAGCCATTCACAGAGCTGCAACATATCATATCCAAATGAGTAAAATTCTTGTGTCTCATTCCTTCACCATTTCCCCAATTTTTTTCTGCAAGAAAGCCACAATCAAATCATCATTAATAAAAACCAAAAGTTTGAAGTAACCTATAAGAGAATGTCGAGTGTTAAAGAAGCTGACTATTAAATCACAAAAACCAAAAGTAAACTTGAAGTTATCGTTTAGCCAACTTTAAATTGGTCAAGAATTATGTCCAGATCACTAACTTGAGCAACCTTTTTGGCATTTACAAGTGTGATAAGGTTGCAGACTTATGTCCTAAAAAAGGTTAAGTAACTTTTTACGCAATGTCATACACTCTCTTATGATTTTCATCTCATAATATTGTTACCCTTTCACTGCTCTTGAAACAGAAATAAATAAACTAATGATGCACTAACCAAACGCTACACTACATGGCAAAACTAATCTATGAAGTTGTTTCATGTAAATTCATAGATGTCATTTGTCAAACTTGCCTCTTGTTAGGAACTCAAACTGATATCATTATATATCTATAGCTTCAAAAATAACATAATCCAAATAAAATCATAAATTAATTGTAGACCGCTATTTTCATTGAACCAAAAAAAGTTGGTTAAGCCTTATAAATGAATTCTTCATATTATCGGAAAACTGAACATCCAGGCTTGAGATGGCGACATGGATGGACCGGTCATGTCGGCTACCGGGTCAAAACTGTCTCACATTGAATGGTTACTTTAGTATAAATCCATATGGGACAAGTAAAGTTAGGCTGATCACAAACAATTTTGTCCATTTTTCAAATATTATTGTACATCTATGACTCCGTAGTACATGTCAGGTTGGGATGTGGTGAAAAAAACACCTTGTTCCTATTTTTATTGATAAATTTATTTGAAGTAAATATGATAAGAAAAGCTATAAATATTTTAATATTCTAAGAAGTTTAACAACAAAAATAGGAGGAATATGAGGATGTGTGCCCGAAAGATACACATTTGGCGAATGGCGACTTTAAACCCATTTGACCGTTCCCTTTTTAGTTAATTACTCGTATATTGACTTGGCCTCTTGAGATAGAACATAGAACAAATCGACTCATTGTAAGTAAATTGATCAGAGTTTTCATATATAAATATCTAATACAGGTAGAGATGTCATTAATTCTAAGAACTGCAAGTAGTCATTGTACGCAAATTGATCAGAGTTTTCATATATAAATATCTAGTATAGGTAGAGATGTCATGAATTCTATGAACTACAAGTAGCAACCAGTGTAATCAAAGGGGAAGTTATAGAGACATTTCACCGGCCTAGGGTTTTTTTTGTAAAAGGTTTATGTCCATGCAGCTTACTGAACAGTATATGGAAGGTACTTTTAATTTTGAGAAATTAGCCCTAGGACATCGTCAACCATTACCTTTGGGCCTAATATAGTTATGTAAGGTAGATCAAACCTAAATCTCAAGCCCGTGTTTGATCATTAAGAAATTCATTTAGGGACCGTCATCATAGAAAATATAGACATCAAAGTGTGTTCTGTTAAGAGCCAAACTAGGGGTGAACAAAACCGACAGAAACCGACCGAAACCGAAAACGACCGACACAAACCGACCAAATTCGGGTCGGGATTCGGGATGGATTTTTTTATGATTTTGGGACTCGGTTCGGGTCGGGACTCAGGATTAATTCGGGATCGCCCAAAGAAAACCACACAAATCGGGAGTAACTCGGGCTTAACTCGGTTCGGTTCAGGACTCGGGCCTAACTCGGGTCGGGATTCGGTTTGAGTTCTTCGTGATTTCGGTTTTGGGATAAGTCGGGATCGGGTCGGGACGGGTCGGTTTCGTCCTGATGCTCACCCCTAAGCCAAACTAAATGTAGACATCACATATTGTTGTTGTCATTATGTAAATAGCGTGGCTTATAACTATAACAGAAATTACGCACCTCGTTGAACATAATAAGGATAAAATATTAGTATTTCTTTCAATAGTTTATTCAGAAATTACAAATAACCAAAGTAAAGAAGAAAAATAAATTTAAAGTGAGTAGTGTAATAAGGATAAGAGATTTCAAAGTTTGAGAATCGTGTACCTTTTCATTTAGGTCAGCAATCAACTGTTAGCATCTATAAGTGATGCCTTCACCTTACACAAACCTGATCTCGTTGACTCAGGAATGCAAAGTAACATGAAATATTTAGTTACTTGCAATATGTAGGGGATATAGGTAAACAATATGTCATTCCAACAGTGTCGAAAGGTAATTTCCTAATATATGATCCAACTTTATTTAATATAACAATTAAGGAAATTATTCACCCACCATGATGTGATCCATTACGTTTTTGGCTTACTCCCTTCGGTTCGGGCGGTTAGAAATCGATTTGACTGTTTTATCACCCGCCATTGATTAACTATAGGCATTCCCAATAACTACAAGCAAAACACTCTGGCATTAAAGCAAACACCTAGTGGGCAGAAAATAGAGAAAAGTTACATCATTTGAGATAAGATGATTAATCTGCATAAGCAAAATAGACCCAATCAAGGTTGTATCAAGGATACTGAACATATATGAAACTATAATAACAACTCTACAAATGAATCATCACATGAAAACTCTAATATAAAAACCCCAGAAATTTAAAAAATTACACAATCATACGAATTAAAATGAAGATTTAAATAAACAAAACCCCTAAAGCGAATCATAATAGCAAAAATCTCATATCACTCATCATTATAAAACTCCATTGACATGAATCGGGTGTAAGAAAATTACAACCTGCTTATTAAAAGGTTAAGAAGAAGTTGCGCCAAGATGTAGAACACATAATCTGCAAAACCCATGATATGAATCATGATGATAAAACCCCACTGATATGAATCGGGTATGAAAAATATTACTACATATCTTTATTACAATACTATAAATTAAAATTATTTACCTTAGTGTTTAAAGAATGTTGTTTGATGTTGTTGGAATGTTGATACAAATAAATTAAATGTTTGATGTGAATATAGAAAAACATGGAGATGAGATAGCAGTTATTCAAGAGTGGAGCGGTTTTGGAGAGAGAAGGATGATTTATGACGTAACATTATGACGTCAGATAAGAGGATTTTGTCATTCAAAAATATTTTCATTTATTAGAGAATAAAGATTACTCTTAGAAAAGATGTTTCACAAATCATTACTTTAATCCAGTGAACAGTTAACAGTTACTTCTTATTGCACTACGAAGGCTCTATTAGTATAATACCTTCATAGGATAAGTGTTATTCCAGATAATGTAATGCATACATGGAGTATGAAATTTTAATATCTAGACAGTTCTCTCACTTAAACCTATTGGTATAGAGGGAAATGTTCTTTCTTAATGTATTCATTATTGCAGATATCAGCACTTTATGTCAACATATCATTTTTGGGAATAACCTTGTTAAAGTTTCCATATCCTATGACAATGATCCAGATGTCATGTCGTATCTTAAGAAATTCTGAAATAAGTTTCTCATTACTTGTTCTTACATATTTTTTATAAGAAAATTTAGGTTAAACATTTTGTAATTCAGATTTCGAAATTCCGTTAAGACATAAGTTGAATATTTAGTCTAAAGAAAATCAAACACATATAATTCTAGGTACATGTAACACAAATGAGTTATTATGCCAGATAGTGGAAGAAAATAACACTTTAGAAAATGAAATAAAAAAGTTCATAGATTTTTATTGATAATACTCACGTATGTTTAACACACTTATTTATTTACAAAACACGGAGATCTTAGAAAAGTCTAAAAATCCGCCTTGCTCCAATAATATCGTGTTTGATGACCAATTTTGAAGCAGTTCTAGCACTTTGTTGTGCAGTTTCCAATGTGATGCAATAGACAGTTCATACATTGGGGAATGTGTCTAGCATAGCCGTCGTATTTTATTGGTTGGGAATGGTTAACTAGGTTAGTATTTAGGTAATATAGGTAGGGAAAATATG
Organism: Glebionis coronaria; assembly: GCA_025667525.1. Classification (NCBI taxonomy): domain Eukaryota; kingdom Viridiplantae; phylum Streptophyta; class Magnoliopsida; order Asterales; family Asteraceae; genus Glebionis; species Glebionis coronaria. The sequence continues at coordinate 16,751,685 of CM046879.1, read as the reverse complement.
GATCATAGGTAAAGTTTAAGGGATTTGGTTTAGTTTCATCAAATTCTTCTTCTTTGATAGATTTACGTTTAAGGGTGTTGGATCCTTGCATAGGATTGTGCTTGATTACATGATCCATTAATTTCTAGGAAATCTTAATGGCTTCTTCTAAACTATGGGGTTTAAAAATAGTAATCATCCTGTAGAAACTAGAAGGGGGGGGGGGGGTTGAATAGTTTCTAGTTCATTTTCAAAACATTTCGTTTATTCCACTGGCCGCGGTTCCTTAAATATCACCGCGGTTCCTTATCAATAAAGAACCGCAGGCTCAATAAAGAACCGCCTACAGTGGATGCCAAATATTGATACATTGTAAATCTTGACAATCGTTTGTATCAATTTATCGATTAAGCTTGACTAGATATGAGATGTGTTTGTAATAGATAATAACTATAGGTAAGGAAACACACAAACACATCAAATCAAGTGTACATCAAGCAATAGTCTAAACACTAAGCACACACGTACTAAGCCTTAGCTTTTCCGCAACTAAGATGTTTAGACTAAAGGATGCACACTTGACCATAATCTAAACACGAAGCACACACGTACTAAGCCTTAGCTTTTCCGCAACTTAGATGTTTAGATTATGAGATGCACACAACACACAACATATAAATACATCTATAATAGTAAAGACATAAATGTAAAGGAAAGTACCGACACGATGATTTATAGTGGTTCGGTCACGAAGCTCCTCTTCGCCCTACTCCACTCCTTGAGTACACCTTACTCGAGAGTTACTTCACTAGTCAACAAAACTCCTTTCCAGGCGGAGAAAACCATACACGTCGCTTACACAATTTCCGACACTAAGCTAGATGTCGAGTCCTAATCTTAGGTAGGACCAATCTACACAACGTTGCCCACTTCACCATTTAACGACACAGGGCTAGATGTCGAGTTCTAATCGAAAGGTAGAACCAATCTTCACAACGTTGCCTACTTCATCATTTTACGATACAAGGCTAGATGTCGAGTTCTAATCGAAAGGTAGAACCAATCTTCACGACTCTTCACTTTGAAGCTAAGTGAGAACTTCACTAGACACAACTACATCACTTTATAGTTTAGTGAGAACTCACAAGACACAACCACATCATTTTATAGTTTAGTGAGAGCTCACAACTCTTACCTATTACAACTCAATAAAACACATATCCAAGTGTACACATGTAACTTGGATCTACAGAACATAAATCCAAGTATACACATATACAATGGATTTACACAAGACTTAATCCAAGTATTCACAAATACAATGGATTAACACAACTAATCCAAGTATTCACAAATGCATTGGATCTACACAATATTGATCCAAGTATACCCATATACATTGGATCTACACAAGATTGATCCAAGTATACACATATACATTGGATCTACACAAGACACAAATAAAAATGATGAACATGATGATCTTTATCAAGACTTCATCTTTAATTAAATCACAAATGTGTGAGTGATCTTCTTTTTGCACTTAAGAGGATGAGAAGATTGAAAGAGAGAATCACATCTTAAACAAGATTAATCTAAACTAACTAATCAAGGGTTTAAAAATGTTTTTGAAGAAACTGTGCAAAAAAGGTTGAAAGAAAACCTAGAAATGATCCACTATTTATAGGACAACATTGCAACGGTCAAAAACACCCGCGGTTCCTTATCTCTACCCGCGGTACCTTATCAATAAGAAACCGCGGGTTCCTTTAAGGAACCTCCGCGTTGGAGTCCGTGCAAATTTGTCCTTTAGTGGGGATATGCCATCTGGGGTAGTTTATACCCTCAAAGGATATTCCTTTAGCATATGGAATATGCCAAATTCTGATTAAAGAATATTCTTTGGAATATACCTTAGGGAATATTCTTTGAAATATTCTAAATTCAAATTTCCATTTTTCTTTTTAATAAAACATTTTCTTAAAAATAAAGTTAATTAAGAATTACTTTGTCACTTTGTATAAAAGTGAGTTTTAAGAAAATATTAATCCTTGATCACTTAGTTAGGTTAATGACATGTTTGTACATACCTTGAGTGATTCATGCCGAATGCGATCTTGGAGGTGTCGAGAGAAGTATACAAATGTATTATTGAGTGATTACGAGTACCTTAACATTTTACATAATGTATTGCGAATTATACGTTTGTCATCAACAAAACATAAAGAGATTATATCGACAAAGCATCGTAATATTTACACTAACAATCTCCCCCTTTTGATGATGACAAACAAGTAAACCGCAACACATATTAAAATGCATAAGTTACCCGTTTACACTTACTTCTCCCCCTTTTGTCGAATAAAAAAGGTAGTCTTCATTTGTAGAAAAGGAGGATCGACTTCGAGAGAACATGCATCCAAAAATCTAATCATCCATAGTGGTTGTCGTTTGAGAGGCGGGAATCCAAACCATAAACCCATCATACAAAAATATTGAGCTTGCGTCATCCTAGTGAAGTCTTCAATCACCATAAGTTAACCAACTCCAAGCATAATAATATGCTTATCTACGAGTGTCCAAAATACATTACTTGCAAGATGTTCGATGAATGAAATTTGAGTGAGTCAACGATCGTAAATGTAATGACTTGAACTCTTGCAAATGATCCCCCTTGATATGAGCTCCCCCTTGCTTGAGGCACCAACAAAGCAAGAATAGTGACGAGCTACAAAAATGGGTTAGAAGTGTCCTACAAAACAAGGTTAGTAGACAAGAGCATATATAAAAAGAGATGTCACCCAAACGGGGATGATAAACAAGTCGTTTGCACAAACAATGACAAGCAAAGAAGTGTGCATGCGATGCTATCAATCCAAAAACAAATCAAATGAGAGGATCTTGACAAGATCAATTCACAATTGTTGGAATATAGATAAAAAAGAAACATCCATACCAATTGTAATGATAATATGTCAAAGGGTAAAAAGCAGAATTTTTGGAATCACCCAAGAAAATTCAAGATTTAACCATCAACTTTAAAAAAACAAGGAGAGGATTTTGAGGAAATCAATTCAAAATTGTTGGAGTAGAGGTAGAAAAGAAACATCCAAAAATTTGAAGATATCATCTCAAGGGGTTAAAAACTTAGAATTGATGGAATCACCCATACCAATTGTAAATTTTAAGCGCAATCAACTCTCAAAAAGAGGAACAAAAATATCTCAACTAGAGACATTTTTGACCAAAAAAATAAAGGAAAACTAAAAGCGGATAAATCGACGCTTTAAGAAAAATGCGGGATAAAGGACATTATAGGCAAAAATGCGTATGAATGTCGACACCAAATGGTGTTTAGCATACGATAAACTACATGCTCAAAGTTTCGTAGCTCTTCTCAATCATTATGGATGTTCAAAGAACAATTACATGATGAGGAAAGGGTAAGGCTCGACTCAACTTAGTTTAGAAAGACTAGAAAAAAGAGACTCGACTTAGAAGAGCATGATTAAAATGAATTGAGAGAGACTCAACAAAGAAGTTAAGGATAACTTCACGAAACTAGAGAAGAAACTCAAAAGAGAAGAAAAGAAGGAATCTTCAAGAAAACTCGTCAAAAGAGAAAAAGACCAAAACGAACAAAGGGACTCAATGGTCGCGGTTCGTTAAATAGGTCCGTGGTTCATTATCAATAATGAGACCCAAGGTTATTTGAGGAACCGTGGACATTGGGTGTCCAAAACCGATTATCGACTCAAAGGAAAATCACTTGGTCAAACAGTTTAACATAAGATGCTAAATGGATTGATGGTCAATGCTTCAGATATGACTTTTAACAATTGCAATTGCAAGTTAAAATTACTTGAATATTTCAAAAGAAATATTTAAGTTGTCAATCTTACTAGGAGAGGAATTAGATATAAATCTAACCTTCCTTGACAACCGAGTGAGAAAATAAATAAGAAAAGAAAGATCACGAGAAGAACGAGATCCAAGACTCAAAGAAAAATCATGTTGAAAAAACATGAAAGGAAATACAAGAGAATAAAGATCATACAAAGATGTATGAAAAAACAAGCCTAAAACTTAAGCATAATTTTAATCTTAGTTACACTAGAATCCTAAGATTTGTTTAGATTGAGTTTCTTATTAATAAGCAATACACATGCTTAATTAGAAGACAAGGTGGTGGCGGAATTTGGTGGGGTAAAAGGTGAAGTCACCAAGGGTTCAAAAAAGGCATTCTCAAAGGGAATGCTTTGGATAGGTTGAGGTTGAGTAGTCACATCCAAGAGAGTACTAAGAGTGAAGGGTGAGGTTAACTCATTCATTCTAGATTGGAATGAAGAGGAGGTAGAACCATGTGAATGGTTGGTACCATGGGTTAAGGTAGTCTTGCATGGTGCAAGAGGTGGTGAGGGTGATGAAGAGATGAGAATGGGCACAATCTCATTCTTAGGTGTGGTAAAAGGGTGAAGAGTTAAGTTTGGGTAACTTAATCTTAATTTTGAGGTGCCTCTTTGAAGAGGAGGTTTTGGATGAATTGGAGGTTCTTGTAGAAACCATGGTAGTAATGGGTGGTTTAAGGGGTAAGGATGAATGGTTTAAGGTGTGAAGAACATGGCTAACAAGAAGGGTTTAAAAGGGTGAGGGGATGATCCAAACTAGTAAAGGGTTAAAAAGGGAAAGCCCAAGATATTTTAGGAGTGATCAAAGGTTTGAAACAAAGATTCCAAAGGGTTTGGGAACAATTGGGAAGTTTCAGAAAACCGAATTTGAGAGCTTCTGCCCGCGGTTCTTTATCTCAACCGGCGGTTTCATATTGATATGGAGTCGCGGTCTATTTAAAGAACTGCCTACAGAGGCTTGGTTTAGGCTTGGTTTTGGTGAAGGAGGATTTTCCAATTCATCAAATCCTAATGTTCTAGTCTAACTTATCATAAAGTCATGCTTAAGAGCAATAAAAACTAGAACACACACAAAGGAAAGACACATAGGTTCAATTAGCACGTAAGAAGAAAGCTAAGAAAAACCTAATGGCTACAAAAGAAAAAGACCCCTAATGACATACAAAGTTCATCAAAGTAAACTATCATTAGTCATATATAGGAAGAGCCATTTAGCCAATTTAGAGAATGAGTATGAGACTATCACTAGAGGTGCTCAATTAAGGCTAAACACAACCATTTTTACGAGTTATACACCAACTCAACTTCCCACATGGAAGTAATTCAACCGTTAGGTCAAATTAAGATCTTAGTGAATAAACTCTCAAGTAGTCATTCTCAAGTTAGACAAAATGTAATTCCAAGATTTGCCTAATAAAGTTTATCAAGGATGAAACTTGCATGGCGACACAATGCATGACCTAATGAGGGTTAAGAATGCACCATTGCATATCTTGTCAAACAAGTCTAGTTAAGGTTATTTACCTTAATAGAACTTGAGGCCAATAACTTTGAAGTGTATAAACAAAGTTTACACAAACCAAAGGAACACTCTTGATTGGTCTTTCGGAAGTGACACATTTATAAATTGCATAGCAATGTAAATTACTTGAGTATTTTGGATGAAACATCCAAGTTATCAACCCGACTCTATTGTGCATTATAAGTAATTATTAAACAAAATATGTCTAACAATTTGAATAAGTAGATTCAATATAACACCATCAACACAAGTGTGAGTTATGATCCGATGTATATTATTAATAAACCACATTCATGTCTACACTAAAAAACATGTCAATTAGATTCGATAATGATACCAATCATAGTTTGAATAATGCATTGATATTTAATCGAAATCTTTCTTGATTCCCAGAAACACTCTTTTAAGAGAAAATAGCTAAGATTTTCAAAGGGTGTTTCATGTTTTATAGTGAGACATTTATCTACTTGAACTAATAACACAATGATCGAGTAAGACGACCTAAATCAATAGATTTGACAAGCTCCCAAAGCTTTCAAACCTAAAAGAGTTAAATAACATACCGAGGTATACAAGATGTTTATGTAACATTTGTAAACCAAGAGATGTTAATCTTATATGCAATGCACAAATAATGTTGCAACTAAAATGCAAGAAATCTAGCATACATCCTAATTAGGAAAACTAGATACTAACAAATATCAAGCAAGGCACAAGAGACTAGACATATAAGCAATACTACTACAAATAGCAAGGAACACATAATAATGTCTACATATAATAATAACACACAAGGAAACATACACATACAATTAGCTTAACACATAAAAGCATCCGTCCATGTTTTGAGTGTTAGATACAACAAAGTATTCATAGCTTGATTTTATTTGAAAATAGTCTTTGACCCATTTAAAATTTAATTAAGTTTAACACTTTGTAAATATATCAATTTTCAAAGATATATCACCAAGAGATGTCCAACTTGATAGAAAAGAGTAAAACACATACGACAAACCGACGCTCAATACTTTGGACAAAGTATGGAACTTAGAAACCATCCAAATTTTAAAGTTTGAATAAAGGTTTGGAAGCATTTTTAATTGAAAGAAAATTCAATTACGTTCGAAATGACTGGTGGCACGACTTATACGGACTTACGGTTGATTTTATATGATTTTTCAAAATTTTCAAAAATCTGTGTCGGACTGACCGCGGCTCCTTATTGATAAGAAACCGTGGGGAATAGATAAAGAACCGCGTCCAGAGGACAAAAATGGGATTTTTGGCCAAAATCATTTGGTAACTTTTTGGAAGAACTTAGGACTCTAAAAATCATTTTAGACACATAGAACTCGTATTTTAGAGTTAATTACGACACAAAAGATTTTTATACTTCCAAACATGAAAAGATTTAATTCAAGCTATTATACAAAGTTTATTTAACACCAAAACTTGTACGAATGAAACAACAAAACACATTTCATAAGTAATCACTCTTCATGAACAATTTGATACAAAGATCGTCTCTATTTTTAAAAACCGTTTTTTTTTAAAAAAAAAACCCATTTGTTTTGAAAAAGAGAGCAAAGATCGATCCAAGCTTTAAAGTACAATATACTTCAAAGATCTTGAGTAACCTCTCTCTGATACCAATTATAGAAACTTTAAGGGGGGGGGGGGGGGTTGAATAGTTTCTAGTTCATTTTCAAAACATTTCGTTTATTCCACTGGCCGCGGTTCCTTAAATATCACCGCGGTTCCTTATCAATAAAGAACTGCGGGCTCGATAAAGAACCGCCTACAGTGGATGCCCAATATTGATACGTTGTAAATCTTGACAATCGTTTGTATCAAATTCTCGATTAACCTTGACTAGATATGAGATGTGTTTGTAATAGATAATAACTATAAGTAAGGAAACACACAAACACATCAAATCAAGTGTACATCAAGCAATAGTCTAAACACTAAGCACACATGTACTAAGCCTTAGCTTTTCCGCAACTAAGATGTTTAGACTAAAGGATGCACACTTGACCATAATCTAAACACGAAGCACACACGTACTAAGCCTTAGCTTTTCTGCAACTTAGATGTTTAGATTATGAGATGCACACAACACACAACATATAAATACATCTATAATAGTAAAGACATAAATGTAAAGGAAAGTACCGACACGATGATTTATAGTGGTTCGGTCACGAAGCTCCTCTTCGCCCTACTCCACTCCTCGAGTACACCTTACTCGAGAGTTACTTCACTAGTCAACAAAACTCCTTTCAAGGCGGAGAAAATCATACACGTCGCTTACACAATTTCCGACACTAAGCTAGATGTCGAGTCCTAATCTTAGGTAGGACCAATCTACACAACGTTTCCCACTTCACCATTTAACGACACAGGGCTAGATGTCGAGTTCTAATCGAAAGGTAGAACCAATCTTCACAACGTTGCCTACTTCACCATTTTATGACACAAGGCTAGATGTCGAGTTCTAATCGAAAGGTAGAACCAATCTTCACGACTCTTCACTTTGAAGCTAAGTGAGAACTTCACTAGACACAACTACATCACTTTATAGTTTAGTGAGAACTCACAAGACACAACCACATCACTTTATAGTTTAGTGAGAACTCACAACTCTTACCTATTACAACTCAATAAAACACATATCCAAGTGTACACATGTAACTTGGATCTACAGAACATAAATCCAAGTATACACATATACAATGGATTTACACAAGACTTAATCCAAGTGTTCACAAATACAATGGATTAACACAACTAATTCAAGTATTCACAAATACATTGGATCTACACAATATTGATCCAAGTATACCCATATACATTGGATCTACACAAGATTGATCCAAGTATACACATATACATTAGATCTACACAAGACACAAATAAAAATGATGAACATGATGATCTTCATCAAGACTTCATCTTTAATCACATCACAAATGTGTGAGTGATCTTCTCTTTGCACTTAAGAGGATGAGAAGATTGAAGGAGAGAATCACATCTTAAACAAGATTAATCTAAACTAACTAATCAAGGGTTTAAAGATGTTTTTGAAGAAACTGTGCAAAAAGGGTTGAAAGAAAACCTGGAAATGATCCACTATTTATAGTAGGGGTGAGCAAAAGAAACCGAAAAACCGAAACCGAACCGAAAAACCGAAAAAACCGAACCGAAAAAACCGACCGAATACAAAAACCGATGGTTCGGTTTTTACGTTTTCGAAAACCGAAAAGTTTCGGTTCGGTTTCGGTTTTCATCCAGAAACCGAACCGTAAAAACCGAACCGAACCGAACCATTATATTATATAGAAATAAAAAATATAATATAATATAAATAAGTAATATATCAAAATTATAAATTAATATTCCTTTTTTAGAGAAATAAGAGTAATATATTTATCTTATTGTTTATAATATACGTGTGTTTGATATATATTTGTGCTTACTTAACAATATATCATTACATATGTGACAATAATCATTTGTATGCATGTTTACATGCATGTGTGTTTATCTTATTAATATGTGTGTAATTATAGATTAGAAATTTGAGATAAACATTATTAGGCTTAGATTGAAAATAAAGAAAAAATCTATTTTTTTACGCAAAACAAGTTTTTTAATCTAAATCTGATGTACCTAAATATAAATGGTTTCAAAACCGAAAAAACCAAAAAACCGAACCGAAACCGATTACAAACCGAAAAACCGAACCGCCTAAAACGAACGGTTTCGGTTTTTGATTTTTTAAAAACCGAATATGTCGGTTTGGTTTCGGTTTTAGCCAAAAACCGACCCAAACCGAACCGTGCACACCCCTAATTTATAGGACAACATTGCAACGGTTAAAAACACCCGCGGTTCCTTATCTCTACCTGCGGTACCTTATCAATAAGGAACCGCGGGTTCCTTTAAGGAACCTCCGCGTTGGAGTCCGTGCAAATTTGTCCTTTAGTGGGGATATGCCATCTGGGGTAGTTTATATCCTCAAAGGATATTCCTTTGGCATATGGAATATGCCAAATTCAAATTAAAGAATATTATTTGGAATATACCTTAGGGAATATTCTGTGAAATATTCCAAATTCAAATTTCCATTTTTCTTTTTAATAAAACATTTTCTTAAAAATAAAGTTAATTAAAAATTACTTTGTCACTTTGTATAAAAGTGAGTTTTAAGAAAATATTTATCCTTGATCACTTAGTTAGGTTAATGACATGTTTGTACATACCTTGAGTGATTCATGCCGAATGCGATCTTGGAGGTGTCGAGAGAAGTATACAAATGTATTATTGAGTGATTACGAGTACCTTAACATTTTACATAATGTATTGCGAATTATACGTTTGTCATCAACAAAACATAAAGAGACTATATCGACAAAGCATCGTAATGTTTGCACTAACACATCCTTCTGAATCTTATGGGAAATACTTTGATAAAAGCCTTCATCATCCTTTGTGAATCAGTGATAGGATATAATTCTACTAACTCTTGAAATTTTCTCAAATAGGCTTTGAGATCAATTCCTCGTGTTACTAGGTTGCAAAATTCCTTTTTCACTTTCTCGATTTCTTTTGAAGGATAATATCGGGTTATTAGGAGCCACTTAAAATCTAACCATTTCGTCTTATAGGCTTCGTCTAAACCAACAAGTTGAGTATAGTAATTCCACCATGAAAATGATTCATTAGTTAGGGTACTAATAGCAAGCTTTACTTGGTGATCCTCAACGCAACTATTTTGGGAGAAAATTGTTTATGTTCTCTTAATCCAGTGGGAAATACTAACAACATCTTCATTTCCTTGGAATTTATATAACTGGCTAGTTATATAGTCTTCCGTTGGATTAACATTCCTTACTATTTTGAAGACTCGTATTTTCAAGGTTGTAGCTACTTCATCGTTAGTTATTCGTTGAAGTCTTTTGAGAGTTTGGGTAGAAGATATTGATGTCCTTAAATGTATCATTTATAATTTTTTTTGAAATTTAGATATACTTGTTTATTTAAGCATTTGTCATATGTGTATACATACAACGCTTCACGATCATAAATTTTCCAAAAATTTTAGAAACATAAAAGTTTTTAGGGAATAGGTTTATAGGGCTCATACAACTAACAACTTGCCTTAGGTTCCTTAGGTTATTTATCCTTTATTTAGATTGATACTCTTTTCAACCAAATATACTTGAGAAGTCCTTTTTAGTTTTAAGATAATATATCTCTTTTGCTATAATTCTTTTAAAGACTTATACTTTTCAAGTATTTCTCTTTTCTAGAATAATATGCAAATAAAGGAAAGATGAAAAGGAAACTTTTATTTATTAACAATCTGCTTTACTGATGGACAAATAAACTTCTTTGTTACATAAAAGTAAAGAGTGATAGCTAAAATATTTACAAGGATTTTTTGGAAGCTGAAATATTTAAAAGCTGGTATATTTCTTTTCCTGGGGATTCTTAATACCTGCTAAGAGAGCTTTGATGTTGTCTTGGTGTCGAACTTGAATATCCTCGATAAGTTCTTCCAATGCTGTCATTCTTACTTTTGCTAAGGTGATTTCCTCTTCATTTATCCTTTGCCTATTACGTAACTCAAAATTCTCATTGCTTACTCTTACAAAATTTATTCTCTAATTTCTCTATTTCTTCTTGCATCATTACTTGTTGACACCTTCGCCTTTCGACTTCATATTCTAAATCTTCAATACGGTTGGGTGGCACTTCACTGAAATAGTTGATCATATTCTCCATTTGTTCTACAAATAGGTTTTGGTTATTTGGGATATTATTGGAAGCTTGGGATGAAGGAGTTTGATACTTCGGAATATATATATTTTCATAATTTGGTTAGGGATTGTATTCTGGTGAAAAAGGGTTAAGATGATTATTATTAGCAGAAAGAGCTAACACTAAAGGTTCAGGAAAATCCAAAAGGTAAAGATTTTATGGTTCCGAATCAGATATAACTATGGGATGAGAATAGGAAGACATATTTCTAATGAAGTCGGTAAAAAGAAAAATTACTTCTATCAGTAGCTAGCACTATATTATTTACACATACTATCATTTAAACACATAATATTACTAGAAATCTTAAATGTCACTTACAACTTTTTGCAGCAGCATGATTTTTGATGCGGAGACTTCACTTGGAAATTTTATTTAAGAAAATCAATTATAGTTAAGATTTTTAAACCTCTTAATTCTCTATAACCATAGCTTTGATGCCACTCTGTAACACCCCTATTTTTACCTTGACGCAACAGAATAATATTTTGAGGGGTATTCCTTCATGATATGAAAGCAAAGTGATAGAAAACAGCTCAAAAGAGTGTTTAAATAAACTTCATTTATTCTTTATAAATTTATCATTCAAAATCAGAGATTTTTAATAAAACAACTGTACATACACTTTACATGACAAGTTCCCGATATCTAGAAAATAGATTTGAATGACAAAATCTTCCAAGATTATATCTCTCCACGTCATTAGTATGCTGCTCAATGCTATCAATTTCAATACCTGAAATATATGCTTAAAGTCAACACGAAGGTTGAGTGAATTCATAGGTTTTAAAATCAGTTTGAATACAAGATCCTTTTTCCAGAGCTACGTTGTTATTTGCTCGTAAGTTTGAATAAAATGATGATTTAATTGCACTAAGCTCATGATACCGCGACTAGACATAGGAACCAACAGTTTGCCCTTATGAGGAAGTCTGCCAAACTATCCTTATTTGCAAAATAAAGTATGTCTGTTTAACCACTGAGGTGCTAGCAAGTGCGACTTGACCAGACAGGAGATGTCAGTCTCCAATATTACTATTTACGATATTAGCGCTCATTCCAAGAATTGATCAGCGGTTCAAAATTAAAAAGGGACTTTCATAAGCAGCAGTAAACATAGTGTCAATGAATCATATCTGGAAAGTATACAAAAAACACTTGTATTTTTAGCATATATCCCCCTCACGTAGAGGCGGCAAAATAGGCGGGCGAGCGGGCACGGGCGGCGGGCTAAACGGGCAACGGGCTAAACGGGCGACGGGCTAAACGGGCGCGGGCTAAATGGGCACGGGCGGGCAAAACGGGCGGGCTAAATGAGCGCAAGCTAAAAAAGGGAAAAACTATATAAAATCCTAGAATTAAAAAATAAAAATACTTGTTTGAAAGCCGGGGATAAAAAATTTAATAAAAAATATTCGTCGAGTATCCTAATTTGTATTTTATAAGTGCGCCCGTTAAGCCCATTTAGTTTCTTAAATATGCGCCCGCTTAGCCCATTCATTATAAAGAATGGGCAAAAAGTGCCCCATCTTTTTTTGAAAATGGGCAAAAAGTGCCCATATGTATCAAATGGGCAAGATATGCCACCTCTACCCTCACGGGTTTTGAAATCATTTGAAAGTAGTACACTTTAGTGAGGCTATAAACTCACCTTATGTCCAGTAATCTTGTCAGGTTTATGTCACACATATCAACTTGAGCTAACAAACAAGAACATGGTCTCACACCAACATGTTTTAACATAATTGGTATGGTATTAAGTTTTTAATCTTTTGATCAATCTCTTTAAGCATTTGGTTATATTTTCTTTAATTATGATTTGGTTGTAATTCTAGCACCAATGTTCGGGCCATCATACTCATAAGCCATTCTATAAACGTTTAAGGAGCGAGTGCACTTTAAATCGTAAACCCAACAACTCAGTCCAAACGTAATATCGAGATGGAACATCTTTGTACAAAGATCCCTACTAACATGATACTTTCATTACCTCCACATATTCATGATTAATCTTCTTTAGTTTCAAAGTTGGCAAAAATAGTCCTTTTGGTTACATTTTGGCATAGTTACTCTTTTAACCCCTAAAGTATATAGTTTCATAAATTGCAATTTAAACCTTCAATATTTAACCTTAGGGTCTCAAACTTTCCAACATTTATTCTTATAGCTTATAGTTTCATAAAATAACACTTTTGGCCCAAAATAATAAATAGTTTCAAAATTGATAGTTTTAGTCCCTACACTTGTAAAAATCACATAACAACCTCAAAAATGGACCAAATGATCTAGGATTTGAAAATAAAGTTTATGAAAACGTTTATAATCATAATAAAAACATTTATTCAGAATTATAGCTTTTGAAATTGGTTTTTGCTCATTATTTTATGTAGATTACAAAACTAGAGTTTTAAGACATCTTTAACTTATACCTTTTTTTTAAAATGATGAAATGACTTAGTTTCTTTTAGATTATATTTTTAACATAATCTTGGCATTATAAAAACTCGAAATAAGCATTATAATAAGATCGAATCTTGGTTAACATATATTTTACCTAGGTAGCTCCAAAATAGCTCCTTATGGCTTCTTTTGAACACAACTTTCTATCAAAGCTTCAATGGCTAGCTTCTTGACCTGGTTTTTGGTCTTGTGGTATGTCCTAAGACGTATATAGAGGTGGAAATAGAGAATGGGTATGAGATACAAAGGAAACGGGGTGCAAGTTCAAATAAAGCACATACGCCCCTTTTTATACTTGTTTTCACCCTTAGCCTCCAAGTTATGCATCTAAACGTGTAAGATAGATAGAGGGGTGACTAATGAAGGCTAGTGAAGATCTACACAATTTTATAGCTTATAGATTTGTCCTAATCGTTCCTTGTGGATCAAAATGTGTCATGGCAACATATAGAAATGAATGGTGATGTGTAGCAAGCAAGGAGGTGATCCACCTACTTGTCACACTCCTAAAATATCTTAGGATTGATAAATATCAGGTTTTCAAACTTGTAATGGAGGGAAATGGTTTGAAAATGAGTTTTAGAGGGAAATTACAAAACCAGATTCTATTTTTAGGGCTTGTAACTTATGGTTTGTGTTTTTGGTGATTAAGGGATTAGGAAAGTGATTAGTGAATGATTAGGGCTTAATTAGGGTTTAGAAATTCTATTCAAGAGATTTAGGTCCTTGGTTTGAAGTATAACAAAGGTTTAATGTGAAAATGGGAAGTATACATTTGTAGATTAGGGTTTTTTAATAATCTAGGGTTTAATCTTAGTAAAAGGCTTTATCCTTCAATTGGTTACTGATGTAAACTTAATTTAGGTCATATAAATTGAGTTTTAAGTGTCCAATGAGTTCTTACACTTGGTTTAAGGGTTTAGTTTAGGTAAACATATCTAAAGAGTGAAAATACCTATTTTGACCTAATTTACGAGTCATGCATTGAAATCTTGTACCTTGTGCATTAGGGTACTTGTACATTGTCTTAATAATCATCTTGGAATCGTAATGAAGTCCTATTAATATTTATAGACTTGTCCTTAAAGAACTATGTGATGATTCTATGTAGATTTCTTAATATTAGGGTTTTTAGGTCATTAATCCTAATGTTTTTCTAACTTGGGTAATTAGGGTTTATATCCTTATGTATGCTTATTCTATGGCTTATATGATATGTTTATGACTTCTATGGGTTCTACATTCTTAGTTTGAGGGTTTACATAGATTGATCGTATGCTAGTGTTAATTAAGGGAGCTTAAGATCCTATGCTTTGATAACATGTACCTTATGCTTTACCAACTTGTAACTTGACTTGAAATGATTGTATAATATTAATATGATATGTGGTTGAGTTTTATAATTTGTGGTAAAAGATTAGACTCTAACTCAACGTATAATGGATTTTATATGCTAATCTTGGTTACTAGATCTTAATTTGTAATTAGCCTTAGATTAGTGAATATTAGCATTTTGTGATCAATTAACTTTCCTTTATATGATAGATTGTAATGAGTACATGTTTTTGATAATAGTATATGGATTTTATGTAGTTACATTGCTTGAAATATTATTTATCAAAGTTTCTAGGTGGTGATCTAGACTATTACTTGTACTTAGCTTTGTATGGTTTGTTCTTGCCATTCGTAGGCATTATTATGTCTTTAGAATATACTATAACTTATTCATGTTCGACTTATTCATAAGTGTTCTTCATTCATGTTTTACCATTATCGGGTTTACAATTCATTTATAGAAATTCTAGGGTTTCTAAGGGAATTTAGGGCATCATGGTTATATTTGAGATGTTCTTATTAATATTTGAACTTATTAGATTTCTTTTATAGTTTAGACTTGTGTCTTTCATCATTGTAGGAATGTGTGGTTATAATAGTTTATGGTGTGAGAAGCGGTTCATTTAACCAAGTAATACACAAAAAGCAAAAATTTCTAGTGGCTTTTCCACTCCTATTTAAATATAGCATATATTACACTTGCAAATTTTATGGGTTGTCATACTAGTTTATCAGTTTACAGCTTATCAGGTGAATGTGGTATGTGCTCTACATCCTTCACATTGGAGTTGATCCCTCCACATAACTTATCAGTTAGAGGTCACCCTTCTACAGCATGACGAGGTCACCCCTCTATGTATTCATGCATACGTTGTTACAGCACATGACCTATATAAGCTCTTGGCACATAAAAATACTGTAAATGCATGTTTTTAGATTTAACAGATAATAATTCAGTTTTACTATTTATAAACCAGACTTTTTAGAACATACACAGTTTCTTTCCGATGCACTTTACTTATCAGTCTTACAGCTTCAACATTTTATTATCTGCTTCATTTCAGTATATCTTATCATGCCTTATATCCGTTCACTGGGCGTTATGCTCAGCCGTAGTTTCCTTTCATGTTCCAAACGGTAGGTACACATGGACGCTCTTAGGATTCTGAGAGTATGTGCATTTAGATGGAAGCTATCCAGACTTCTTTACTTTATGCACTTCATACATTACATTGCTTGTTTGGACATTGTTTAGTCCTTCCTTTTAGTACTTAATTTTATATGTCTGAGCTTATGTTGGGACTACCGATGTTTGATTCCGGAATTTCCTTTATGGTCAGTAAATGTTTTTAAGACATTTGCCTTGCATATTTTGATGACACGCCATAAATACACGTAACAGTTGTCAGCACTATTAGCCGAAAGCAAAGTAGCAGTTTCCAAGAATAGAAATACATCGATGGAGATGTACGACTCCACCAGATTTTTGACACTTGATACCTAAACCAAGTCAACCTCGTACCATTATAAACAAAGAATGTTACAAAGAGTTAATGTTATTTACTTTGTAATATGCATAGCATTAACTCTTTTAAACTAAAATAGAGCCAACCGTTTACTTTGAACGCGTTTGTTTGTAAGCTTAATATACTTGTTAAATTTGCTTGTCCAAAGGTTATACCATACATTGTTATTCAACTTGTGTGATCCATAACACATTGTAATACTTTGATTTATATCAATAAAGTCTTACACGTTTGAAAAGTACTTTGGTGTTATTAATCATGACTCATCGTTTTAGTCATATATTGGAGACTTACATACCTTTACACGTTTGGTAGAGAGAATTTTAGAAATTAAAAATGAAGTAAAAAGCTGTATTCTTGGAAATGAAATTCAAGAAAATTATTTATTGAATTCCTTTGTTTGGTAACGTCATATATTTGAAAAAAAATACTCATACAATTTTTTTTAAAACTTTTAAATGGAAATTATAAATAATAACAAAAAATATTATTATTATTATTATAATAAATAATAACAACAATAAAAATATATAATATTTTTAAAAAATAAATAATAATAATAAACTTTAAAAATATAAAAAAATAATAATACTAAAATAATAATTATAAATAGTAATAAATAACAATAAAAAATTAATAATTAATAACAATAAAAAATAAAATATAAATAAATAAATAAATAATAATATAATAATAATAATTTATAATAAATAAATAATAATAAAATTTAAAAATAAAAATAAAAGTAAATAATAATAATAAAATAAAAATAATAATAAAAAATAATAAAAAAAATAAAAAATAAAAATAAAAAAAATAAAAAAATAAAATAATATTTTCATTATCTCCTCGACAAATGGCTTTGTGGGAATCTTAAAAGAAGGACCACACTTCTGATTGGCTAAGGGCGGTTCCGATTTCTGGTTTGGGACAGACTATGAACGGTAAGACTTATCGTTGTGTGTTATGTTATCGGTTAGGTGTCCCCTTATTTTCGGTTTCGAAGCCTTGTCCGGCTTGCTCTAGGGTGTTTGTTGGGGGATATTTATGGAGATCATGCTGTATCATGCGCTGGTATTATTGGTATTAAGCATCGTCATAATGTTGTGCGTGACACCCTTGTTGATATATGTTATCGGTCGAGAATTTCAGCAGGTAAGGAAGTTAATATTGGTTTGGATGGAGGGTGTGACAAATCCTTACATCCGGCAGATATGTTGCTTTACTCTTGGGATAGAGAGCTTGATGTGTGTGTGGATCTTACTGGGTCTTCGCCTTTGACACAAACTGGGATGGCCAATTTTGTGCCCGGTCGTGTGGTGATTGATGCGGCACAGCGTAAACGTGTCAAATATGAGAGTAAGTTTGCTGCTATTGGATATGGTTTTCTCCCTTTTCATTCTCTTCTTTGGGGGAATTAGATGACGATGCGACTACTTTGCTCAAGCGGATCCAAAAATTCTCCATGGCTCAAGATATTGGAGCGCGTGCGGCTGTTCACATATTTAATAGAATTGATTTTGCTATAGCTAAAGGAGTGGGAGCTCAGATAGTATCTCGGCTTCCCACTAACTTTTTGTAAATTCTATTATTCTAATAAAAATAATAATAATAAAAAAAAAAAAATATTAATAAATAACAATAATAATAAATAAATAATAATAATAAAAATTAAAAATTAAAAACTAAAAAACTAAAAATAAAATAAAAAATAAAAAATGATGTTATAAATAACTATAATAATAATAAAAAATTATTATTATTATTTTTTTATTATTATAATTTATCATTATTATTATTTATTTATTTATTTTATTTTATTTATTATTATTTTTTTAACGAACTTTATTTATTAATCACACAAAATTAGAAGGGAGTCGAGAAAGAAGCTGCGCTCCCACCCCTTTATTATTATTAGTATTATTATATATATATTAACATCACTTTATTAGAATAATATAATTTACAAAAAGTTAGTGGGGAGTCGATATACTATCTGAGCCCCCACTCCTTTAGCTACAACAAAGCTGATCCTATTAAAAATGTGAATAACATCACGTGCTCCAAGATCTTGAGTCATAGAAAAACTTTGAATCCGCTCTAGTAAGATCACAACATCCTTATCAAGTTCTCCAAAGGAAGAGAAAGAGAAAGGAAGAAAAGCGTATCCAATATCCGCTCACTTAGCCTCGTACTTGACACGTTTACGCTTTGCTGCCTCAATCACTGCACGGCCAGGCACAAAATCAATCATCCCAGATTGCGTCAAGGGAGATGACCCTGTGAGATCCACACATATATCAGTACCTCTATCCCACGAGTAAAGCAATATATTAGCTGGACGTAATGGTTTTTCCTGCCCTCCACCCAGCCAAATATAAACCTCTTTACCCACTGAAATCCCTGACCGAAAACAAATGTCAACAAGGGTATCTCGCACAACGTTATGCTGATGTTTAATACCAACATTACCGCCACACGATATAGCATGATCACCATAAATATCCCCTGAAAAGACCCTGAAACAAGCTGAGCACGGCTTTGGAACAGAAAATAAGGGAACACCTAAGCGATAGCATAATAATAATAATTATTATTATTTTATTATTATTATTATTATTATTATTATTATTATTATTATTTTTAATAAAACTTCGGATGAATATATTATAATAATAGGATTTACAAAAAGTTAGTGGGAAGTCGAGATACTATCTGGGCTCCCACTCCTTTAGCAATAGAAAAACTGATCCTATTAAATATATGAGCAGCAGCACGTGCTCCAATGTCCTGAACCATTGAGAACTTTCGGATCCGCTTCAGCAAGACAACCGCATCCTCTTCTAATTCCCCAAAGGAGGAGAAAGAAAATGGGAGAAACCCATAACCAATAGCTGCACACTTACCCATATATTTAACACGTTTACGTTTTGCAGCATCAACCACCACACGACCGGGCACGAAATAAGCCATCCCCGTTTGCGTCAAAGGAGAAGACCCGGTCAGATCCACACATACATCAAGCCCTCCATCCCACGAGTAAAGTAATATATCTGCTGGTCGTAACGATTTGTCGCACCCCCCATCTAACCCGATATCAACTTCCTTACCAGCTGAAATTCCTGAACGATAGCAGATGTCGACAAGGGTATCGCGTACAACATTATGACGGTGTTTAATACCAACAATACCAGCACACGATACCGCATGGTCTCCATAAATATCCCCAGCAAAAACCCTTGAGCAAGCTGAACAAGGCATCGACATAGAGAATAAAGGGATACCAAACCGATAACACAAAACGCAACGATAAGTCTTACCGTTCATAGTTTGTCCCAACCCATAAATCGGAACCGTCCTTAGCCAGTCAGAGGTGTGATCCTCCCTTTGAGATTTCCATTGTGCAATATGTATAGGGGATAAGGAAAATGTGGATTCTGCAATTTTGGTAACCCGTATGAAATATATATCTGCCATTTTCTTCATGAGTTTGGGGGCAGCGATCTCACTTGAATTACTCAAAAGGTCGGTCTCCATAGATGTATTAAATACAGACAAGGCATCATCAAAAATAGGTCCGGAAGCTAAAATATCAGTATGTCGAAGAAGCTTAGTCTGCAAATCTACATACTGTAATCGTGATGCAATAAAGGCATAATTCAAAACATCTCCTGCAGAATAGACACCAAGCCCACCAAATGAAAAAGGTAAGGTGGACAGCCTCCATTTCCAGTCGCCGAATCCTGGTCCAGAAGCAGTGACAATACGCTCTAGAGAAGAACGCAGAGCCACGTCAAAAGAACGTCAGACTCAAAGACACGGGGTGGGCATGTGCGCATAGTAAAGTATAACCTGAAAATACCCGTACAAGAACGAAGAAGCAACAACTCACATTGAGGATCGTTGATTTTAGCAACAACATCCATAAGCACAATGGTTTTGGCCACTCTTTTCATCACAAGTTCATTGCAAAAATCAAAATCCATACTAGCGGGCCCACCAAGTAATTTAACACCGTGCATGGGTAGAGCAATATTAGGCGGAAAAATACCTGCAAGCCTGCTTCGAGGGTCTTCCTTTGGCCAAAATATTTCAGTTTTATCAACGTTAAGATGCAAGCCATACCCAGGTCCATCACCCATAATTAACTCTAAAACCTTCCTCACAACTAATGTATCTCCAATAATAGTACCATCATCCAAATACCAAGCATGTAGGGAAAGGCTAAAAGTGTCTCGAATCTTACAAATCAATGGATGCAACACCGAGGAGAAAAGCAAAGGGCCAAGTGGGTCACCCTGTTGCACCCTTGGCACGACCATAACGTGTGTTCCCCGTAGTACAACCTAGCTGGGTTAGATTAACAAAATTCTACCCAACGTGAGATAGCTGGACAACGGAGCTGAACTTCTCGTAGCATAATCTACCGATCTACCAAGTTGAAGGCGTTCTTAAAATCCACCAACAACATCGAAAGACCCACATCATCACCACAACCCTCAATCAGGCGATTCACGACATGAAGTATAGCTTCACTCCCCCCGACACCCCAACACCAAATTATAAAACATCCAAATAACCATCCAAAGAATGACCAATCATAATAGCACTAACCTTTGAGACAAGACGTCTCCAGACAATACCTACAGCTATTGGACGAATACCACCACCTTGTTTAATGAGCGGTGTAAGAGGAGCACTAGCAATATACTCACCCAAAATCTAAGGACATTTCCCATAAAGAAAGAGATTCACTACCTTGGTGATAGAGGAGACCAACTCATCAGAAACAGCAACAACAGATCCACTTAAGCAATCCAAGAGGTGTTGGGCACGCAACCCATCTCGCCCATAAGACGTGCCACGGGGGAAACTCTTAATTCTGTCTAGAACCATAATCGAAGATGCGATGAGTGGATGATGATCAATTGGTATATCTGGCAAGGATGGAGCATTTTGGAAGGGGTGCTTAGTCTTCAAGTCTTCAAGGGTAGCATCACTATAAGGAGCAACACCGGAAGAGGAAAGAACTCTAACTGCAGCAGTATAATGTCCATCGCAAATCTTCCTCTTACACTGTTTGATATTCCGCTCACCCAAATCAAGGTCTTCATCATCAGCAACTGATAGAGTAGGAGAAGATTCGGCCAAAGTCTCCCTCAAAAGCTGCAAACTACCACCAAGTGTTCCCCAAGCTTGAATGGCATTAACGATACTTTCTTCTTGGCGCTGGCGCTTGATAGCAGACTTGCACTCAAGATTACTCCTCGGACGAAAGGTTTTAAGGATACAAAGAGGCAAGACTAACAAACTAACCTAACAAGATATATCATCGGGCTTGCAAATCACCTTATCAAGAGCTCCTTTCAAGACACGAGAAAACCCCAACCGACACTTGGGTGGAATGGATTTAATAGTGTGCAACCCCTTAGAAAATAGACAATCCAGAAGAGCCACAGTAAAACCTTCTTGTATGCCGTACACCCCATCGTCAACACGTACAGATTGCTCTTGACAATAAGTAATATGAGGCTTAGTAAGGTCATAAAGCACGAACCGAACAACACCATCACCACCATCAGGAGGTGACACAAAATCTAAACCATTGCCATGGCGACATTTGGATCAAAATGTATGTGTCTTAAAACAAACTCCGCATAACCAAAGCCCCATACACTTAAGAGTTAAATCAGCTCTCTCAAAAACGGCCAAATCAGTGAGAAAAGAGTGTCTTGTGATAGCTTGCGCCTCACCACTACAATGTCGATCACAAAGGTGTATGATCAACAAACTCTTGGTAAGCTTATTCCCCCCACCATCTTGACATCCACTCAAACCCCGCAAACGGACAATGAAACCGCACAACCAGCATATCACCCTTACACAAACACAACAACAGTACCTACAACAATAGCAAAACTAAAAACCAAAACCATTCACAAACTGCTGATCCGAGAACAATGCCACAACATAAACGAAACGGTACCAAAGCGTAGCCACAACCCAAATTATTATTATTATTATTATTATTATTATTCATTGTATAGTAACTAGGAAATGGTTTCCACACCAAAAATAGTGGAAATGATTTCCACACAAATTACAAAGGATTAAATTCCCTAAGGGCCCGTTTGGTTCGCAGAATGTTTTTGATGGAATTAGAATTTATTTCATGAATCGGAATGTGAAGGAATGAAATGTTGAAAAACAGAATCCTTATGATTTAGAATTCGATGGAATTAAAATTTGAAAAGACTAGTTCGTGTTTGGTTGAAAGAAAATAAAATGAGAAACATTATATTTAAATATATTACTATAATTAAACTTTAAATAATATAATATTAACTAATGTACTAAATAAACAATATTTTTATTAAATATATAATCATATTTTCTAAATAATACTATATAAACTAATATATACAGCTTTCTTATATGGACTATTTTATATTGTTTTATTTAAAAACATTTTTTTAAATAAAACATTACTTTATTATTTTATTAACATACAAAATAAAAATTAATTTATAAGCATTAAATTAATTAATTTAAACAAATAATAAATATTAATAATAAAAACAATAATAAAAATAAAATAATAAAAATAATAAAAATTAATAAAAAAAATTAAAAAATTAAAAAAAAATAATATTAAAAAGTTAAAATAAAAATAAAATAATAAAAATAAAATAATAAAAATAATAAAAATTAAAAATATAAAATATAAAATTAAAAAAATTAAAATAAATAATAGTAATAAAGTTATGAAATAATTATTAAAAATAATTTAATTAATATTAATGTTTTTGATTTTTTATTTCTATTTTTTATCTATTTATTTTTATTTTTCATATTTTATTATTTTTATTACTTTTAGTTTTAATATCTTGGTTATTATTATTTACTATTATTTTTATAATAATAATAATAATAAATTATATATTTTTATTATTATTATTTTTATTACTACTTTTATCTTTTTAAATATTTTAATTTTTTTTTATTATTATTATTAAAAATAATAATAGTAAAAAAATAATAATGTAAATATTCCTCCCCTATTTGCCATGGGATTCTGTAGGATTTTAATTCCATTTCGCTTGTTAACCAAACACTTTAAGGAATAAAATTAAGATTTCAAATACTTTGAATATGCCAACCAAACACGTTATGGAATAGAATCAGATTCCAATTCTATCAGAATCCTTAGGGATTCCATCGAACCAAACAGACCCTAAGAATTCAACTCTCTACCTCTTTTATTTCTCTATCAACCAAACAATGAAAATGAAATCATTTCCATTTCTCTTTCTCTAATTCTCCCAACCAAACTCACAGGACATAATATTGTTGGGAGATCATGCTTGTTTTTTTATTTTGAAAAAAAAGAAGCTACTTGAAATATAAGTATTCAATTTAAAAAATGTATTATAAGAGTATATACAAAAATGTTTTATAATATATGAAAAATCAAATACCACTTCTTGTAACTTAAAAATAAATATATTTTTTAATCTTCATCTCCGATTCTTGTGATAGTTATTTCTGCGAAACATACTTTAGTGAACCACTCACGGTCCAAAAACGAATTTGTCTAAAACGCCAGACTAAGGACCAAACCGAAACGGTCTGATCCGGTCCAACAAAGCTAATCGTCGACCTTTTTTTTTGTAAAATCAAGCTAGACTGGTCGGACAAGCTCAAGGACCAAATTTAAGGAAAAACATAGTCTGAGGACCGAACCGAAAACGATGTTTTATGCTTAGCCCTGCTTTAAGCACTGGGTGAGTAGTGCGAAACTCCTATTGCCAAAAGAAAAAAAGTGCGGATAAAGGGTATTTTCCTTTGGCGTGAACTAGTGGCCTCGACGCGAGCCTTTTTGACACAGATGCAATCTGCCAACCAAATTATCTTTTATAACTTGCCACTTCTTTATTTTTAATTTTTTAAGTCTACGACGAGGAGTTCCTACCGCCTTTTGGACGATGATTTCTCTATTTTTAATTTAGGGAAGTGGCAAGTTAGAAAAGATGAAGGACATGTAAATATCCATTGGATATAAATAGAGAAAAAATCTAGCTAGGGTTCCAAAATCATAATCCCCAAATTTGACTCAAGTCCATCCATCACCTCTTTTCTCTGCCGCTAAACAACCTAATCTTCATCGTAAGCATCTTATCAACCGTCAGATCTACTTTTTATTTTTCATCCAACGGTCCAAATTTCATTCTCCTTTTGATCCAACGGCTATTAGTTTCTATTGAATTTGATTAGATATTAGTTGCTGTTAGATGGTTATTATGCTGTGATTTGTTAGTTTTAACGATTTGATTGGTTAGGGTTTAGTGATTTTGAGTTGATTTGTTATTTATACGTGTACGAGCTTTGCGCGATTGTATAGGCTATTAATTGTACGGTTTATGTTTGTTTTATTGGTTTGTTAGTTGTAGGTTTTGGTAGATTAGGTTTATTAAGATGTGTGCGATTGTGCGAAGATAAGCGATTAGCTTTAGAGTGTTGGTTTAGTGTTAGTTGTGTTTCGGTTTTGCGGCGATAACTTAACGAAACTAGAGGATATAGGTGTGGTAAGATTTAGAGGATTTGCGTGCTGTTGGTTATGTGGTAGCTTTAGAGGATTGTATAGGCTATTATTTGTACGGTTTATGTTTGTTTTATTAGTTTGTTAGTCGTAGGTTTTGATAGATTAGGTTACTAAGATGTTTGTAACTGTAGGATTGTGCAAAACTAAACGATATAGGTGTCGTAAGCTTTAGACGATTTGCGTGCTGTTGTTTATGTATCGAGTTTGATTAGCTGTCAGATGTATATGCACGAGCTTTGCGCGATTGTATAGGCTATTATTTGTACGGTTTTGGTTTGTTTGTTGTAGGTTTTGATAGATTAGGTTTATTAAGATGTTTGTGATTGTGCGAAAGTAGGCGATTAGCTTTAGAGTGTTGGTTTAGTGTTAGTTGTGTTTCGGTTTTGCGGCGATAAACTTTACGAAACTAGATGATATAGGTGTCGTACGCTTTAGAGGGTTTGCGTGCTGTTGGTTATGTGGTAGTGTTTTGTTTTATGTGTTGTGTAGCTGATGGTTTTTTGATCTAATGTTATGACTCTGGTGATAATATGATCGATTTGCGCGTTTGGTATCGAGTTTGATTAGGTGTTAGATGTTTGTTAGGATTTGATAGATTGAGAGGTTTCTAACTGTAAAGACTAGGTGATATAGGTGGGGCAAGCTTTAGAGAATTTGTGTGCTGTTAGTTTTGGCTCGATTGAATAAATCTTATGCTGCGGTTGTTAGTATACTGTTATTTGTTTAGGTGATGTTTTTTGATTTAACGTTATGACTCTCCGATGTTTGAGCTTAATATGATCGATTTGTGTGTTTTATATCCAGTTTGATTATTTATTGGTTTGATATTTGTTAGGATTTGATAGATTCAGAGGGTTCGTAAGCTTTTACAGTGTTGGTGTAGCGTTAGTTGTGTACACTGTTTTGGTTTTACGGTTGGCACACTGAATTTGAAGCTTAATTGTGTTAGTTTTTTGAATTATAATGAATTGTGAATATATGTTTATTGTTGGTTGTAGGTTTTGATGGATTAAGTTTTTTAACAGGGTTGTAACTGTACGATTGTTCGAAACTAGATGATATAGTTGATCGTTTTTGATCTAACGTTATGAATCTGATGTTTAGCTTAATATGATCTATATGTGAGTTTGATTTAGCTGTTAGATATTTGTTAGGATCTGATAGATTTAGAGGTTCCTAACTGTACAAACTAGGTGATATAGGGGGGGTAAAGCTTTAGAGTGCTGGCGTAGTGTTAGTTGTGTGGTATGGTTCAGTTTTGCGATTTTGCGTAGTTGTACTGATTGTAGGAGATCAATATTAGTATCTGTAAACTAGTGTGGTATGGTTTCGGTTTTTTATGAATTTTGCGCACTTGTATGGTTGTTAGAGTGTTGGTGTAGAGTTAGTTTGAGCACGATTTTGGTTTTAAGGTTTGGTTCCAAGCTTTTGCGTAATCGTATGGTTATTGAAGCTGGTGAGAAGCTAGTTTTAGGTGTATTGGTTTTCAGGTTTTAGATTGTAGGCGGTGAATGTTAGCATACTGTTATTTGTGTAGTGATGTTTTTAATCCAACAGTTATGAATCTCCGAGGTTGAGCTTAATACGATTGTTTTGTGTGTTTTATATTGATTTTGGTTGGTTGTTCGTTTTTAGATTGTATTTATATGTTTATTGCTATTTGGTGTTGCTTTCAATGATGGTTAAGGTTTTGATTTGAGGTAGTTTATTTAGATGTGTGATATGTCAGTATATTTGAGTTTTGGGATTCACTTTTTAGACGTTTTTAACTGTACAAAACTGGATATTGATATTGGTGTTGAAATTTTAAAGTTGGAGAATCCTAGTTTTGTTTCAGGTTTTCGGTTTTGTCCTGGGTTGTATAAACTTGAATGGTTAACGAACAGAGTAATATGTTTTAATTTGTCTAGTCATAAGATACATGCTAGCTATTCGATCTAAGCTTATGTATATTTTGAATTTTGAAAGCCTCATAAGCTTATTAAGTAAATCTCGGGGATTATTTAAGGTCATAAGCTTGAATCATAAGCTAAAAAATGGGCGTTAGACGGCTCAAATTGTAGAACAATGTTAAGGTTATGTGTAGCTCACAGTGTTACTTGAGAGCTTTGATCACCAAGGCAGTTTGGTTGCACAACTGTAAATCAGCCAAATTGTCAACTAATTACAACGTGTACTCGCATGTTTACAGCCTGATAGAATGTCGTTTTTAGCTGTGTGATCTTTAGTTATAACAGAAATCTTAGATATTATGTTTTATTATTTGAGTTACGGCATTGTTAGGAATCAATATGGATACATTATTTTGATGCTATAGTCCACCTTGTTTGGAATATGCTTTGTTTTCTGTCTGTTTTTTTCTATGTTCTCCATACAATACATATCTAATACGTTATTTGCTGCTTTTGCAGATAATCTATTAAGATGTCGGACGGTCACGAAACCGATAAGAACATTGAAATATGGAAGATTAAGAAGCTAATCAAGGCGTTGGAAGCTGCAAGAGGTAATGGTACAAGCATGATTTCTCTTATCATGCCTCCACGGGATCAAATTTCTCGAGTCACTAAGATGCTTGGTGATGAATTTGGAACTGCGTCAAATATCAAGAGTAGGGTTAATCGTCAGTCTGTTTTAGGAGCCATAACATCTGCTCAACAGAGGCTTAAGCTTTACAATAAGGTTCCTCCTAATGGACTCGTGCTCTACACTGGAACTATAGTTACTGATGATGGAAAGGAAAAGAAGGTGACTATCGACTTTGAACCTTTCAAGCCCATTAACGCGTCTCTGTATCTCTGTGACAACAAGTTTCATACTGAAGCTCTAAACGAACTATTGGAATCTGATGACAAGTTTGGTTTCATTGTTATGGATGGTAACGGGACCCTTTTTGGGACATTGAGTGGAAACACAAGGGAGGTTCTACACAAGTTTACTGTCGATCTACCGAAGAAGCACGGTCGAGGAGGACAGTCTGCTCTTCGTTTTGCACGTCTTCGTATGGAGAAGCGTCACAACTATGTGAGGAAGACAGCTGAGTTGGCAACCCAGTTTTACATCAATCCCGCTACTA
The DNA here is from genome assembly GCA_025667525.1 of Glebionis coronaria. Classification (NCBI taxonomy): domain Eukaryota; kingdom Viridiplantae; phylum Streptophyta; class Magnoliopsida; order Asterales; family Asteraceae; genus Glebionis; species Glebionis coronaria. Next base: position 16,723,451 of record CM046879.1, on the reverse strand, counting down.
GTCAGCCTAATGTTTCTGGTCTCATTCTAGCGGGGTCTGCTGATTTCAAAACCGAGCTGAGTCAGTCTGATATGTTTGATCCTCGTCTTCAGGCTAAAATTTTGAACGTGGTTGATGTGTCTTATGGTGGTGAGAATGGTTTCAATCAAGCTATTGAACTCTCGTCTGAAATTCTTGCTAATGTGAAGTTTATTCAGGAGAAGCGTTTGATTGGGAAGTACTTTGAAGAGATCAGTCAGGATACTGGTAAGTATGTATTCGGTGTGGATGACACTTTGAAATCCTTAGAAATGGGTGCTGTTGAGATTCTCATTGTATGGGAAAATCTGGATATCAATCGTTATGTGCTTAAGAACAGTACCACAAGTGAAATCATTATAAAACATTTGAATAAGGATCAAGAAGCTGATCAGAGTAACTTCCGTGACGCCGAGACCAATGCTGAACTCGAAGTTCAGGAAAAGACTTCATTGCTCGAGTGGTTTGCTAACGAGTACAAGAAATTTGGATGCACACTTGAGTTTGTGACAAACAAGTCTCAAGAGGGCTCACAGTTTTGTAGGGGTTTTGGAGGTATTGGGGGCATTCTTCGTTACCAGCTTGACATTCGATCATTTGATGAACTTTCTGATGACGGAGAAATGTATGAATCTGATTAGCAATCAACCACTAATGACCTGCCGGTGCAGCAGGGGTATGGGGCCGAGAGCCAGCACCGTGGCACTCTTCGAGCGTTTGTTCCTGGTTCAACAAGTTCTTATTAAGGTTAGCGATTTGTTTCTTTCTCGTCTGATATGCAAGGTGTATACTGATGCTTACTGCTATGATGAATCGTCTGTTTGTTTAGCAAAACCCTTCAGATTTAGCTAAAAGAAAGTTGTTACGTTATAGCCTGCTTTAAACACTACCATATATAATTTCAATGATAATGTTACTTTTAGTATTTGGGAAACCGTAGGTATTTTGGACACTTACATAAACACTACCAGCGAAATGCTATTTCCGTATACAGATTTTATTTGTATTATTTGGGAAAACATGTTAGGTGCATAGGCAGACCTTTTTCCATTGCGAATCAGGTTTTTTGCTTATATTTGATGATATGTCGAGGCTGGTTGGGTAAATTAAGTTATTTTTAGTGCAGAGCTTTACTTTTTTTTTAACCAATTTTATGTATAAATTTTATTAGTGGTAATCAAATTTTATGGCTATCTAAGTTGATTATTTACTTTTCTGATTCTTTTCTCTCGTGTTGGGTCAGTTGGAATAAATAGCGTGGATGGGAAGATGGTGGCATATCACCCCGAAAGTTAAGCGGCTGGATTTAAGCATTTCAACATGTATTAAAGCGATTCAGTAGACGCTTGGTTATGGATTTGCTGTTTGCACTTTGGCTTTAGAAACATAATTATATTTATGTTCTAGTCTTGATTGGCGACTATAGTTTTTGTTACTCTTTTTTAAGCTTGTAAGTGAACTTTGTTTTCGTTTAATGTTTTTGTTGGTTGCCATTTGATTGTCTGCTATGTCTTCGGCAAATCAAGCTCTTTCAAGTTTTGGAATCAATAGTTTAGTTTGTTAGACTATAATATCTGTGCGTTCCTATCAAGCAACTTTTGAAAGTTTCAAGCTCAATTTCCTGGTCGTATGAATTTGTAAGCCTCTAAAGCTGAGTTTTTGAGACTTCCAAAAGTACAGTAAGCAATAAGCTGCCTAAATAAGCTTAAACAAATGCCCCAGTATCTAATGAGAGCTCTAACAGTTTGTTAAGCTCATGTTTTAAATGAAAGGCACGACAAAATACCCCCAGATGTTCCAAGCAAAACCAACCGAAAACCAAACCAAACAACAAACTGAGCCGAGCCGAACCGACAACTTTTGGTTCGGTTTATGGTTTTATATATTTGTGTCGGTTTTGCTCATCTCGGTTCAGTTACGGTGTTAAGTTTTTGTCCGCCTCTTTAACTTGTCCAAACTCGACCAAATCGTTATAAATTGTTGTTGGTAATTTAAAGACTACCCTTATCCAACACCATAAAATACGTCCACTCACCTTCCACCTTAGCGCCATCTCCCATTTACTTCCAATCACTCTTTCACACATACCAAGTAGCGAGCCGGTCACCGACCCATTTTTTTTTGGCTAACTCACACGCAAGCGAGGTTGGTAATGGGGAGGGAGGGTGCGTGAGTGAGGCTCTTACCTCGCCTCACGCGTTACCAACAAACCCAAAACCAAAGTTGTGCCTTCCGTGATCACCATTTACTATTTTTTTTTAAAATTTCGGAAAAATCTTAAAAGAAAAAGAGGAAAAAGAGAATACAAAGGTCTTTCTACTTATGAAAGTTTGAGACTCAAATACCTTATGTTCTCGAGTTATTATTAGGATAAAAATAAAAAAAATAAAGATAAAAGAAGACGAGAGAAAAGAAAAAAAAAGAATCATCCTCAAAGTAAGAATAATATTTTATAGCCAAAATGGCTTGTATCTTCATTTCTCTTCCTTTCTTTTCTCTTATAAAAAAATCTTGAGAACACAACTAACTTCTTTAGTATATATTTAGTATGTTAAATTTCTGTAAAATAAAACCCAACCCAATAGTTTGTTTGGGCTGGATATTTGGCAACGGTATAAACCGTTTTGTAAGGGTAACAACGATTAGAATAATTGTAGTTATATAGTATCGGTGTGCCTCTTCTCAACAGTCATGATGTAACAAAGGCACCGATTCATTTTGTATACATAGGTTAGGAATCTTTAAATTCAGCTCAATATCAATTTAAATAAACACATTCATTATATATACCTTTGATTCTTTATTTTTCATCAGCAAGTTTGGTTTAATTCCAATATTTGGTATCAGAGCGCAAGGTTCAATCTAGGGAAGAACAAGTAAGATAGGATCGATTGAAGGAATGAGAACAACAGTGGCTATTTTTTTTCCGGTGTGGACCGCCACCAGAAAACTAGAAAACAAGAACGGGCTGTTGTGTTTTTTTCTTTGAGTTGACACCCACCAAGGAAGAAAGGAAAAGATGGCTGTGGTATTTTTTTATTTTATGTGTTGACATCCACCATGAACAGAAAAAGGGCAGTTATTTTAAGAAGGGTTACGTTAACATAACAAGGAGCAAACAAACTGGTTTCTTTAATTCACAAATTAAATTTAGTATATTCATATATTTATGATTGTGCGAAGCCTTTGTCACTCGAAATTTCTATAGCAAATCGAACCCTTTTTCAAACTAGCAAGACAAAATCGAACCTTTTGGTTCATAGCAAGTTAAACTGAATCTCCGTAAAAGAAACCACAGTGTTTCACCTCATAAGAGAAACCATACCCCGTAAGAGAAACCTCAGTGTTTTAAAAGAAGTAAGGAAGTACGAAAGTAAGAAAGGAACAACGTAAGTAAGAACGGAACGCAACATGAAGATAGGAGAAACATCTACACCAACTCGTGTGCAAAATGTGACACTTCAATGCCCAAAACTGAATGAATCAAACTACACCACATGGGAAATTGTGATGGTAACAATCTTAAAGGCTTATGGCCTTTGGGAAACACTTGAAGCTACAGAAAAAGTAGACGAAAGAAAGATGCATACAACAAAAGAAATGATTCTGACAACATTACCGGAAGATATTCTAATGCAAGTTGCACAGTATGAGACTGCAAAGAAAGTATGGGAATCAATTAAAATACGATATATAGGAGAAGATCGAGTTCAGAAAGCACGACTACAAACTTTAAGGAGCAAACTGAAGACTTTGAAAATGAAAAATAACGAAACCGTAAGTGACTTTGCCGAAAAATTAGGAAGCATAAGAGGCGAATTTAAAAGTCTTGGCTCAACTCTTTAAGACAAGACACTCGGCAGAAAGTTACTTAACTATGTTCCAAAGAAGTTTCTACCAATCGTAGCATCTATCGAGCAATATTCCGAAATTGATAAAATGTCATTTGAAGAAGCAATGTGAAGAATAATAACTTTTGAAGACAGAAGAAAATTATCAAAACAAACTTCTAATGGCAAGATCAAGTAATCAAAGTCATGGTAATGATCGAGGAATAAACTTTAGTAAAGAAGAAAAAGGATGTGAAACAAGTTTTCAACAAAGGTTAAGAGAACAAAACAAAAAGAAAATAAGATGCTACGAATGTGGTGACTTAGGTCATTGTGCATGCGAATGCACCAAATGGAAGAAGAAAGACAAGCAAGAAGAGTCTCTTCTTATCTATGAAACTGACACTGAATCCACATTGCTCTGAAGTCAAAGTAAAGGAGACTCGATTACCGTCTATAACATTAGGAGGGTGAATGTTGGATCAATAATGTTATAGAAAGTAAGTTTAGGGGTACTTTAGTATATATTTAGTATGTTAAATTTCTGTAAAATAAAACCCAACCCAATAGTTACTTTAGGGTGGATATTAGGCAACTGTATAAACCGTTTCGTAAGGGTTACAACGACTATAATAGTTTTAGTTATATAGAATAGGTGTGCTTCTTCTCAACAGTCATGATGTATCAAAGGCACAGATTCATCTTGTATAAATAGGTTAAGAATCTATAAATTCCAATGTTGCAAAAATCGCGAATCGCTAGCCGGCCGGTAGGCCACCTTGTAGCTTGTAATCTTTCTAGGCGGGATTAATCGGCGATTACTCGGATTGGAATTTTTAGCAAATTTTTGGTATTTCCGACACGTTTGGGGTATTTCTAACGAGTTTTTAGCTATTTTTAGCAATATTCTTCTTAAAAATACATATAAATAGTTAATAAGAGTGATAAACACATGTTTACAATGGGTTTTTGGTATTTTGGGCAAAAATTGCAAGTTTTCGGCAAGTTTGACCTCTCTTAACCATCGTTGACCACAGTTGACCGCCATTAATCGCCTTTTCATTACTCGGCAAGGTAGAGAGTCTTGTAGTGATTAATCGGCCATTAATCGACCTTATAGACCTTTTATTGCAACATTGATAAATTCAATTCAATATCAATAAAAAAACATATTCATTATATCAGCAAGTTTGGTTTAATTCTAATATATGAGCAGGAGACATTGGACTAAGGATATGAAGATTTTAGTAAAATTTGTGTTCGTCTATATTAGATGGGAGTAAGACCATGTGTAATTCGGTTATGCGACATGATAATTTATATCCGTATACGTATCAGTTTATGTGAGATCGAAACATTTTGGTAAACACAAACTCTGTACTTCTAGGGTTTTTTATAATCAAATTAACAAGTGATGCAATGAATTATTGAAAGAGACTCTATATTAAGTTAATTATTCTTAGGTAGTGTTTGATAATAACTTATAGAGTCTTAAATAAAAAATAGGAATATGGATTAAGTCATAAGTAGTTTGTTTGTTTTGTGCTTAAAATAAACTAACGACTTTCTGGAAAAAGCCAGCAGGAGGGTGCTTTCTGTATTAAGTCATGACTTATTATCTTTATTTTACATATGTACCCTCTAACTCCCTCACTTAATTAATTTAAAAGGACAAAATAGTAAACTTCTCTTATTCAGACTCTATATTCAGCACACAAAACAAACAGTCATATATCCGTTTACAAACGGACAACATATATTTTAACAGACACTTTAATTTTACAGGACTTAATAAAAAAACTAAACAAACAAGCCCTTAGACTCTTTATGTGACTAATTGACAATGACATGTGAAATATAATAAAGATCTTTCTAGTCTAACAAGCTAGGGTTAAAGCCATAAATTACCAATGAACTTTACTTTTTTTCTCGACATTACTAATATTGAAAACAAAATACTATTATAACCATCTAACTTGAAAATTTATTCTAAAATTACAAACGTTCTTGAAAATGACCTATAATACCCGGTTTTCAAGTACGATTAACCTACATGTCACCTTTTTTTAGTAGTATATCTAATTATTAAATAATACTTTTTACACCTGGCTTATAATAACACCTCAGTATCTCACTATCTTAACCTTATCTCCTTTTTTAAAAACATATTGTACAAAATTCGTCCTTTGTGTGGAGTAAAGTGCCATGAAATGGATAATACCTTAGTACAAAAATCCGTCCTTCGATGAAAAGAAATAGGGTAATATCTCGGTACAACAGATCTATGGTGGTTGGTGGTTGAGGTAGCGGGTATGGTGGTCGGCGTTGCGATGGAAATGGAAACAGAGGGTTTAGTTTACGTTGACTATGATAGCTTAAGTCTACTCAATCGATCTTAACAAACACAACTCTACCCAAAATATAATTCCACCCATCGCTACTTTCTCATCACCACCTACACTTTTTTGTGCTGATACTTATAAGATGATGATTTAATTTTTCAATAATAATCTTCACCTACACATATATACGTGGATCTGTTTCACGTGATGGTGCAGATTTGAAAAAAAAAAGGAGAACTGTTGGTGGTTGTTGACCCATTTATGGGTTTCAAGAAAATTATGGTTATTTGTTTGATGGTATGGTTATTTTGAGTAGTGGCCGGAAGTGACAATATATGGCAGTGAAGCTCTTGATCCAAGTATGATGTGGACAAATTCAAGAAAAAGTCAATGAAAGTCAACGCCATGTGGGCAAAAAATGACGTGGAATATAACATTTTTCTGTTACTAATAATAGCCGGTACCAACAAGTTTCAATGGGAATATTATAAATAAACATAAAGTTCAATAGCTAGATAAATATTTTATGTTCATTATTTGTAATATCGAGAAAAAAAGTGAAGTTCGTTGGTAATTTATGGCTTTAACCCAACAAGCTATTGATTGGTTATATCAACTTCTAACTTATATAACAATCTTTTAGAGGTTATTGATTGGTTACATAAATCAAAATTTGCTAAATTGGTACACAGAAAAAGCCAATATGTTATGCACCTTCAAAATTAGTTGGGTCAAAAATATCATAAGTTAGAACACATGTGAAACAGATTAAAGTATTAAAGTATGTGTTTGTAACATCATCTATCAAAAGGCCAACATCTAAAAAAATATATTGCCATTTTTCTTACATAAAAATAAAACAAATAAACAATTTTAATGATGTTTAAGAGGGTGTTTGTTCACTTTGGAGATTTAATTTTAGGTTGAGTCAATCTCAGCAAAGAATAACTATTATCGACTTTGCAAGCTTATAATAAATTATGTAAGTTGGTTCCAAGAAGTTAAGACTTCATTGTTTATAAGATTGGAAAATACATCAATTATTGCGTGTCATAATCAAACCAGTATACGCGTATATTATTGCTTGTATGTAATAGTGTGTTAGTAGAAATGATATATAATAGTCTTTCAATCTATAATGATTGAAAAAAACACTTTTGTTTTTGTCGTTTAAGAAATAATTTGATTGGATGCCATGATCTGCATTATGTGTTTTTATAACCTTTTGTGACTTGTCTATTTTATTTCAATGTCTTTCCCTATCATATTTTTGTTTCTTTTTGTACCAAAATATAAAACGCCAACTGTTAAAACTTTTTAGTTCTGCCCAATGTTTTAAAAGACGAGTTGACCTAGCTATTTAAATCGGTCGAACCGTGACCTGATCGAATAATTAGACATCGATTTTGAGAAAAAAAAACCTGATTAAATCGCTGTTAAGCTTGTTAAATAGTGACTCGGTAGCTTGGCCGAACCATTTCTTCAGTTTAGTTTAACTTCTTGCAACCCTATTATTGCCTCATTGGGCAATACATCAAATAATTTATGATTTGATAATTTAATTTGTCTTAATATATTGAACCAATCACAATAAACCCTAGACAGGACCATATATAAACTGAACTTCTTCTGACTTAAAAACTAAAACTTAGAATAGCTTTGATAATGTCTTCATCAACCAAAAATCTTTAGTTACCAAAAAGCTATTGAAAACAAAAATATAATGTAATAAAAATATGCAAGTTGAGCTTAGGTTATTTATTTGCATTAGCTTTGCTTGCACCCTAAAAAAATATGATCATGAAAGGTTGAATATTTACGTAAGACACATATGCATACACAGCCAACGCATGTAAATAAGTACAAATACACATATATGAATTAAACTATATATGCAAGAGACTCAAACCATACGGACATCGAATATGTTAAAGATAATTTTAAGTAACATTGATGGATACATTTGTTAGTTGGTTTTAGAATCGTTTGATGAATATTCTGCATTCGTTGGAATCGACTTCTTTGGTGCCAAGGAATGCTTGTCTTTCTTTTCATCTTGAGACATTTGTTGCTGCCTGCACTCCAAGCTACAAAATGCACTATCGCCTCTGCAAAAATAGAGTCGAAATTCAGAATGATAAATTTATAATCCTTTATAAAAAAGGGTTTCTGAACAAGAAACATTTAGACTTAGAACAGCATACATGTGGCAAGCTTTTGTTGCTCATTTGCTTTACCTTGAGCTAAATTTTGACGTGCCCGTAATTGCGTAATTACATATCAAATTAAAACTATTATTACACAAACTTTTCGATATAAAAGTTAGAGTAGACACATCTAGCTAGAAAAAGTTAATTACAAGAACATTTGCTTCATTTTCAAAATAAATATAACATGAGTAAACTGTAAAATTAAATCCATTTATATAGTTTGTTTATTTCTGCTCATGAAACCATCCAAATGGCAAATTGCTAACATGAATCAAGACCACTCGGAGCGGTTGAGGCCCAAACTTGGTGCCAATTAAAAAAGTTAGTGTCATGTAGTATTGATACGAGAATTCCTTTGGCGCCATATTTTGTGAGGGTGCCAAGTGGTGCCGGAGGATAAGAAAGTGGTATCATGGGCTCAAATATACCCTACTTTATTAAAAAAAATCATAAGAAGGCGGACTGGGGATTTTGACGCTAGTAACTTTAGCACCATATGGTGCGCCATTCAAATTTCTGAACCGGTGGTAACAGCCATTGTTCCCTTGCTCTGAGAGTAAAAAGTCAAGTGAAAAACAACATCTCAAAGATTACTTTTTGCTTTTGACTAGGATAATTAAACTCATGCACAGTTATTGCTTCTTATATTATAAATCTAGAGTATATCTGTATTAATATAAATTCAGTTCAAGAAATACAATACCTATACATAAAGATATCACGTCCAGTGATCAACCTACGTTTACAAAAGTGACAAGCAGTCAAGAAATGGTTTTCTTCCCTATGATCGGCAGAATTCCTACGATGGTTTCTAGGAGAAACCGTTGGTTGGCTCATTTTAAAAGGATCATACGTAGGTTGTTGTTGTTGTTGTGAGTTAATAATCTCGAGACCACCACCACCAGCAACGACACCAGTATGGTTGGGTTCTAAAGTGAACTCCGTCATACTGGTGGTTCGCTTGATTGGTGGTCGTGGTCTCTTGCCTAATATCATGGTTTTGATGTGGTATTTTAGAGAGAGAAGAGGAGTGAGAGTAGGGTGTGATTAGAAGTTGAGAAAATAGTAAGGATGGGAGGAATTAATAGGAAATATTGAATGGTGGATTTTAGGTTTAGATTCTTTGTATTGTGGCTAAGTAGTATATACACTTCACCTTTTAAGATTCAAAGAGTCATGCTCAATTATTTGGACTGATTGGTTAAATTTATATATACAATATTCGATAGAACTAATGTCTATGGTTTAAATTATAAACATATGTAAATCGGATTTGGTTTAACCAACTGGGCTTAACTTAGTTGGTTACCAAAATTCCATTAACTCGTTTATTTGTGAGAGATTTTTTGAAAATCTTGGGTTAAAGACAAATCAAGGGTCTTTCAGACAAAACGGATAAGAGTCTAACATAACTAGGTGAGGGCTCGAAGAAAACATTCTTCCACTTGAATGTCATTTCAAACCCACTAACCACTAACATTTGCCGTTTTAAAAAAAAACGAATTTGGTTTTCCTTGCTTATGTTATTCGAGATAGGCAAGCCTTTTAACTCAGATGTATGGAGGCTCACCGGTTAATTTGAGGACGTATCTTAGGCTTTCTTCGCTATGACAAATGTACATATCTAGCGAGTTATGAACTTTTAACCTCTTTTTCGAAAGCAAAGAACCTTATCACTAAATTGTTTAGTGTACATCGAAATTATTAAATGTACATTAACATTCATTTTGTTCGTTGATGATAACTAACTGGACATATATCTTGGTGATGACCACTTCCAAACAATTTCCATATCCGGTATATTTTTGCTAAAACCTAATTTAGAGTTGCCATATTGGTTGGACAAAAATCACCAACAAATACTCTAGGGGGATTTAGGTTTAGGATATTCCAATAAAATGTTCACTCAAACCTCACCGGATTCATATTTTAGAGCAAGTAACAAAAAGGTCTGAAAACAATCACGAAGATCCTCTAATCAGGTCACACGTACATTTGATCGATCATTCAATTGATGCTCTTGTTTCTTAAGTAACTCCTCCTCCGTTTAGGGTCGTCTCACTGCTTTCGAAGATCCTCTAATCAGGTCACACGTACATTTGATCGATCAGTCAATCGATGCTCTTATTTCCTAAGTAACTCCTCCTCCGTTAAAGGTCGTCTCATTGCTTTCGGTGGCCTTATGAAATAATAACAAAGAGGTCTCTTTACACTTTTAAACTAAAAAGAAATTACATGTAAAACTGAACTATATGACTTATATATGTTAAATACTATATATATTTATATGCAAAATTAATAAGTACATGACTCTTTTAAAATGGAATTCATGTGCAACTGTTGAACCTGTTGCACATGCGTCTGAGACCCCTATGCCTCTGTTTATACTTGAAATTAAAAGCTAGGATCCGTATTCACTTAAACTTTCATTCCTAAAACACATGATTATAATCCTCACTTTTTCAAAATTTTATAGTCATAATAATTGAAAAAAACAAAAGCCATGGTGTATTATTGAAGAATAATAATGAGATGTATTTGTAAGAAGGTAAAATACGAATATGCATGCAAACAAATGTGATTGAATGCATATGGTCCCTAACAAAGATGTGTCAATCGTGCATGGCCCCCCTTATTGCTTTGTCTTTCTTCCTCTTCTCACTTATCCCTAATTAGCAATCTTTCTCCTTTTGAACCAAAAAATTATACACCATCATGCCAAACTAAGATGCATAATTATAGATAACACGGGTTTCGTATACAACAGGGTATTAATTCAGAGCCATCTTGAGAGTGTGCAAGGTATGCGGCCGCTCAGGGCCCAAAAAACGTGTCCTGTTAACAATTGTAAGCAAATGTACATATATTTTTCATGAAAATTATTTTTCGAAAGACTTCAATATGTAGTTTCGCTTAGGGTTCCATATTTTTACCCAAATTTAGAGATGGCCCTGGATATTATTGGATTAGGTAACAATCTCTGTTTTAAACGAACAACCTTTGGACGAGCCGTTGGGCTTGCAACATAGGTTCTTCTCACTATCGAATGGTTTCGAGTTGGGTTCGAGTTTATTTCAACCTTAATTAGGTACATTCATGTCAATGCAATTTGTTAGCTTCACTTTGTATACTTCAAAATTCTACAAGACAAAAACTAAACTTGCAAAATCTTATATATTCTATGGTCCGGTTATAAGAGTTTCATGAGTAAACATCACACTATGAAATGTTTTGTTTTGATGAATTTCTATCAACTGGAATCTAATAAATCATAACGCCAAGGAGACCTTAAATTATGTCATCTTTAATCATGTTCTTAAAAAAATCTTTCAATTTTAGAAAATAAAATAGCAACTTTTAACTAAATTTGTCCTCGTATAAAATTCTTCCCCGGCCATAATCCTCTAAATTTAGACAACTTCAATCAATTTTGAATTGAATAAATTAAAGAATCTCAACAAATGATCCAATAATAAAATTAAATTAGAAAGATGTAATAGATATAGTTTTAGAGCATAAATATAGACAATATCAATCATTTTTTTTAAAAAGAAACATTGTTGAAGTTGTTTTTTTAATTTTCACTTTCCAAAATATATAAGAAAAATAGTGTTTAGATGACATTTGTTTGAAAATGACCTTTAACACATTATTGAATTGTATGATAGAAAATTCGACTAACCATTTTTTTTTATGCAAGCAAATTTATAATATACAGTCTATACGTATATTATTGTGTCTCAAGTCTCAACAGCGACATACATTAATTGTAATGGAAAACAGCTAGTCTAAAACTCTTATTTTGATATGTCAATTTCATCCCTTTGATGACATTTTAAAGAATATTTATTCTTATATACGTGTTTTTTAAATACCAAAAAAATAAATCTCTAGAAAGAAAGCAACATTACTTGCTAGGTCGTATATTCTGAAATCATCCCTGTTAAACATATAAATAATGATTAATTATTCAATTTGATCCCTAACATAAAACAAGTTTTACAAAATCGGCTTCTTATACATCTTTAGGTCCAAAAGATATTAAATTTAACGTTCAATAGATTGTCACAATTTTATTTTACCAATGTTGCATTATATTTGACCTGTAAAACTATATGTGACGCCATCGTAAGCTAATTGAAATAAAAATATATACAAATTATGCAATTCAGGTTATTCGGATCAACCTGAAAACTCAACTGAATTTAAATTCGTGTTTTAGTTTAACTTAAAAAATTAATTATATTAATCGAACCGAAGATTTAAAGTCATGTACTAATAACTCAAAATGTCATATTGTGTTCTAAGATTTTGCGTCTTTAAGTTTCGTCAGAGACATTTATAACACAGTGTGAGATAGGTTATATTAGGGGTAAAAATTACAGAAAACACGATTAGAGGCCGACACGAAAATAAACGGGTATAATTGAGGCTAAACAAGTTTGGGTTATAATAAATTAGGGATGAGCGTTTCGACCTGAATCCCGAATTGATCCCGAACCGTTCCCGGAACCGTACCGATTCCCGATACTTAAATCCCGTTCGGTACGGTACCGGGACTACGAAAAAAGGTGAAAAAAAAAGGGGACCACTAATTCGGGACGCGACCAGTACCAAATCGGGAAAATTCCGAAAACGAACGGGAAAATCCCGATTTCCCGGTACCGGTACCGATACCCGAATCCCGTTCGGTATGGTACCGGTACCATAAATTTATGCTCGGAAAATAATCGGTACCACTAATTCGGGACGGGTTCGGGAGGGGACCGGTATCGTGCTCATCCCTATAATAAGTTGACATGGCTCAGTTATTTGTTAAATATGTTAGGTTTGAGTTGAGATTCATAGCCCATTCCTAACATGCCAGCCCGTTTAGAAATAATACTACTATTAATAACGTTGAAAAACAGAAATAATTTGTTTAGTTTCATTATAAAAAGACCCAACTTATACATTTGATATCTGAAGTAATTGTTTATGGTATATATACCTTATGAAAATTTTTTTTTGGTAAACTAGGATTAGTTAGCTTAAAGTGAAAGACAAGCTAAGTTTCATAAAGAGCTGGTTAGAAGTTTATTAAACGACTCTTACATGGTTTTCTACCCGTCATTTTTATAAATAGAGATAAGGAGATGCTTGTTTTAACATTTTTCTTTTTTGGATTTTAAGCATTATTGGTGGTTAATTCACGAATGTTTGAAGGTATCTCATGTGTATATTTAGGGATGGAAATAAAACCAGAACCTGATACCTAAACCTGTTTTGACCAGAGAATACTCGAGTTGACCGGTGATGCGGAATCCCCGATATTAAAATGGGAGCAGGGCCGAGGATGGTAATAGCCTTTGAATACCCATATCTGTACTCGAATTCATACTCGAAAAACATTTAGTTCAAATATCACTTATGTTAATAGTACATTAGAGGTCCAATGGTCATGAAGCAACTTACATCAAGTTTAAAAGATTAAATCATAGTTGTAATCTATTGAAAATTTTAAATATGTAATTTGTTATGGGTTGGTTTGAATTCTTTTTTTCATTTCCAAAATGTTACCGGTAAACTTATAGTAATATATAATAGACTTGTTTTAAACGGGTTTGATACATGTATGAGGTATGCAAAAATATTTTTACAGTTGTGTATTTTTAGTTTTCTAATTCTTCTATTCTATTTGCATGATTGTTATACTTTGTTGGATGCACTTACTGTGTATGAAGTTAAATGGCTACAAATGACTTATGTATACAAGAAAAAGAAAATCCCTGGTTCCCTATGGGGATCCCCTAGGGATGGGGATGCGATCACAATTTTGCTCCCTCGAGTACGGGGTTGGGGATAGGGACGAATATTGAGATTGGATATGGGGATGGAAAACATGATTCCTGAAATTCCCTGACCTATTTTCATTCCTATGTATTTCGTGTTTGTCAATTGTAGTCTCTTGTTTATTTCGTGTTTGCTAATTGTACTCGATAAAACTCGCAATCTAGCATTTTGCGACCGAACTTTATCGTAATTGTCCAACATACATATAAGTATTGGTGTAAAGTGTGAAAATTGTATTAAGAAAAAAAAATACGCAGTAAAAACACTTGTAAAATTATGGGTGTTGCATAGACTGAAAGAATATTGTAAAAAGTGTAGCAATATTAAAAAGTGTGGAAAGTAAATTTAACCATTGAATCTATCTAAAATAAATATGACGTCCAAAACTGAATAAACAAATACCACTCTTTTGACCAAGGGCGTTTTGGTCATTTGATTCATATTCATACTTCTCTCTCAACTTAAAACGTAAATAACTTTTAAGCGAATTTAAAAAAAAAAAACCGATTTCACCATAATTTTCAGAATTTAATCTTTTTTAGTTTGGTATGCATCTTGTTATATGAATCTAAACTTTTTTTCGAACTTCCTAAGTAGGTATTGATTTTCATTTTTAGCACTTTGGCTCTAATTTTTTCAAAGCTCTGCTTAAATTCGCAAGTTGTAAATTTTTTCCATTCTTTATCGAGAAACTTGAATCACTCATATTCGATGTCATATGAGTGAGATATGACATGTTAAATTTTATGTTTTGGTCATATTTATTGCACACAAGGTGTTTGATAAAATGTTTAGCTTTGACTTTTGCCGTTAAGATGCATTAAATACATTTTTGTGGCACAATGCACTACTAATCATTTTACTAAAGTAAGATTCAAAAATTAATTTTCTCTTTATCTTTAACTTCGTACAACATTCTATAGCATTTTTAACTATAAACTTAAAAAACAAGATGGGTACCCCTGCACTTCGCTGTGGGGAAAGCTTTGTTTACATAAATGTCCTTTTACAAAAGGTAACTTTGTGTTTTGTTACATTGAAGCATTTATGCCTGGAGGCGGTTATACAAAATATTTTGTGGGGTCCAGAAATGCATTTTAGTTTTCTCCATATGTAGCTTTTTCTTTTTCTGGTACATGACAACCTAGTTTCTGCTGGTAAAGTCTTGTTTTGCGCTATTCTTTTTGGGTCTTCTTTTCATCCTGCTGATCTTCGGGGAAGATGTTTCTTTTGAAAACTTTTGTGGATATCTCTGTAGTTGCTGTTGTTTATGGTCATTCATCCTAGTTCTATACGAATACACGAAAACAAAATAGAAACATATAAATAAAGGCCGCTAAGAAAATATGAAGAGGCACCTTGATATTGTTCTTTCTTTTGAGCGGGTGCTGGTGTCGTGGGGCTGGTGTTGCTACTTATAAGTAAAGATAAAAAAACTATTATGAAAATGGTAGCTAATTGTAGTTGGTTTGTCGTGTTTCGTACCAGTTTCGTTTCTGATTGTTCAACCATGGAGAATAAATTATTGTTTCGTTCTTTACCTTTGGTTGTTGACTCCTTTAGAATTTCTTCTATTTCAGGATTTTTTGGTGTTTCCTTTATCAGTAGGAGTATACCTGTAAAAAATGTATCATTTGACAAATTTTTTGTAATATGTTACAATACTTTTGCAGTTGGGAAAATAATCATATGGATTAGTCCTCCTATATTGCACGATATGATCATCCAACGTCAGTAGAGTATACCGTCTGGCGTCTGCAAATTGAACAGTCAGTATGAGAATATACTATGCATGACATTCAACTGCGTTCATATTTAAGCAAACACATTTTCAGTGGTTATTCAAACAATAAGACTCATGCCCCGAAAATTACAATTTATGAGACTGTTAAACCATATATTCTAGAACCTCTTTGTTCAAACTGCATACATTGTTGATATGGGCCACTTTCTTATTTTTTTTCATGTTCCGCTACATATGCAACTTAATTATTCGTATCGAGGTTGTAGGTTTTATTCTCCGAAAAGCTTGTTTACATGAACACGATCCTTGACATATACTGACTGCGAAATACAACAAAGAGAATGGGTATTTGGGCATGCATTTTACATTTGTGTTTGATGTTTTTAACAGCTTTTTCTGGTGTTTTAAATAGCTTTGTTTGTTGGTTTATAACACCCGTTAAAAGGCTATTTGGACATGATATAAAAGGGGTGTTTGGAAACTGATTTTATAGTTTATATGTTATTTCTTTTACAACTTTGTACATTATTTTTAACGGCTTTTCATTAAAAGGGGTTACCCCAATAAGTAAATAGCAAACATTCCTATACAATCAAAAGTGCTTTAATTTAAAAAACGAAATAAGCAATTGTCAACTAACAACTATCAACATAAAAAGCATCAAAATATCGTAACTAAGAAACACCAAAAAAATCAGTAAAACACGAATACTGATAATAAACAACAATTACCTTGACGAACATTATCATTGTCTGAAATAGCTTGTGGAATGATGGTTCAAGATCAACTGCGACTAAGAATAATTTCCACCATCACAAACCTAAATGAAGCTTGACATTCACTAATCCTCAATCTGGAAATAATAAGCGAATGCGAACATTCCCAATTTTTAGTTTTGAGGAACTATGATAAACAATATTAAGTAAAGAATGAAAAAGATTCTCGTACAATATATGACATGTTGAATTGACGGTTGTCGCATCGATACCGAAGATGTAACTATGGGAAGACTCGAATTCTCAGAAAGCTCTACTGCAGCTCGGCCTGCAACTGGTTTAAAGGCAACGATTTGAAATGGTCTTGATTGCATTAGATTTTTATTCACTTTCACACTGAAAATAAAATTATTGAAAATATCATAGTGTGGCGGCGATATGATTCAATTAAACTGAACAAAGATAATTGCATTTGAAAGTGTCTGAAGCGAAAGAAAAGGACACCAATCAAAGAACAACGTAGTGTATGAACAGTTGAAATCATGGTAGTCCGTGTTTCATATTTCACTTGCCCAATATACCTCTTAATGTAACACCCCACTTTGATAAGTGGACCGTTACGTGTATTTATGTCGTGCCATCAAAGCATGCAAGGAAATATGTAATAAAACATACATGACCATAAAGGATAACCGGAATCAAACATCGGCTCCTAAACATAAACTCAAAATCTACCTAAAGTGAATGAAATGCAAAATGTGTAGAAGTATGAGGTAGCTCTCATCCTATGCACGTCCTCTAAATGCTCATGTTTGTCCTTGGGTACCTGCCGTATAAGTCATGGAAAGAAAATATGGTTGAGCAATACGCTAAAGTGAACGGATATAATAACATGATAAGAATATCTCGAATGTATAAATAAGATCTGGAATGCTAAGCTGAATAGATCAAAGAAAGTACTAAAGCTGAAAGACTGATAAGTAATATGCAGCGGAAACTATATATGTCCTGGAAAACCTGGTTTATAATTTGTAAAACTGAACCGATAACGGATAAAGCTGAAAACATGTATAAACTGTATTTTAAGTACCAAGAGCTTATATAGGTCATGTGTTGTAACAACGTATGCATGAATACATAGAGGGGTGACCTCGTCATGCTGTAGAGGGGTGACCACTAACTGATAAACTGGGTGGAGGGATCAGCTCCAATATGAAAGATGTAGATCACACACCACATTAACCTGATAAACTATAAACTGATAAACTAGAATGCACCCATACGCCCCGCTGATAATACTGATAAATGGCCAAGCTAAAATTAAAGGGACATTACGAGAAATCATGTTGGGTCAAAAGTTGATGAGTCAAATCACTATGGAAACAAGAAGGACCAAATATGGCATTAGGAGAAACTTCAAGCTGGTGGACAAAATACAAGAAAGTTTCCCCTGCTACAAAACTTTCCACTGCTGTGAAGATTCCCCTGCTATATACTAAAAAAATGGAGATTTGGTCAAGTAGTGATAAGAATGAATAATTCTGTTTTGATTTAGTCATTATTATCTTATTTAGTTTCCATGTATCCCTGGGTTCCTTAAGTTATAAAAGGAACACCAGATCGTAGGTTTTAATCATCAGTTCCAACACACAAAATGTAACCTACTGCTATTATGATCTCTAGGTGTGGGATTCAATGTATACACACCTAGAGTGATTTGTGTTAATGATTAATAAAAATCCTTTTGGTAATTATTCATCTTGTTAAACATCTTGTTCATGTTAATTGTGCAATTCCGCTGTGTTCATCACATGTACAATTATCATCCTAGATAAAACGGTTTCGACTGTTTGAGTCTAACGATCTTGAAATCAACAAGTGGTATCAGAGCGGGTGGCTCGATATCTAGGTGAATCAAGGTGTTTTTCGTGTTCTTGATGTTGCTGTGAAGAAAATAGTGGTGTTTAGGGTTTATTCATCAAAACCCTAGAATTACTGGTGAACGTATTAAGGTACTGGTGACTGGTTGATACTGTGATTCGTTAAAGATATTCAGTGGCGATTAATCTCATGATCGTCTAATAAATAGTATATACGGGTCCCAGTTTCATGATTAAATAAAAGGATAAATTGTACACATACAATGATCATCACATGGGGTCTACTATTAATGGTCGTTGATGTTAATGTTGTCATCAACAATATTTTAAAAGCAAATTGGGAATGAACAAAAGGAGGTGTTCACACGAAGTAAATCATAGTTTGTGTTCACACGAAATTTTGATATTTTTAATGTTGGTTTCGAGTATAATTCAAAGTGGGACACTGACATAAATTAATGGTTGCATTGATTTCTGTTATAATCTCACAATGAATAAATATTCGTAATATTTCAGCCAACAAAGAAGATTTGTCCAATGAAAAATGGTTGAGCAACTTGTGTTCACACGAGTGTAAATTGGTTTGAAGCAGCTTATGTTCACACGAAGAGAAATCTTTGTGTTCACATGGTTGATTTGTTGACTCAATCTATTTTGTTTTATCTCGAGAGGTACAAAGTATTTACTATATACGTTGGACTTATTATTTATTTGGATTGTTGCAATGGACAAGTAAAAGGCCATGACGTGTAGCTGTCAAGAAAAAGGCCCACAATTACTGATATAAACAAAGAACGATTTTGTTTGTGTCGTGTGGGGTTTAATATATATTGCTATGGTCAGATGTGGGGTAGAGCAGGCGCAGCTGTGCAGAAGGTGTCTGCATAAAAACAAAGGTACAACAGAGTACTTTTCACAGTAGGTATATTTTTATTGCTTTGTTTTTGTTATTTATTCCACTGTTATAAATTCATTCCTACTTTGTGTGGGTTTGACACAGTTAATAACAAAAACAGTGGCATTAAAAGTTCCCCCTGCTTTTGAAAAAGTTTACCCTGCTTTCATTAAAAGAAGCCCCTGCTACGGTCCCCCTGCCTTCAATAGTTCCCCCTGCTTTCATTACTAGATTCCCACTGTTTTTTAAAGTTCCCCCTGCTGTCAGATATGAGTTTTGGGACAGCAAGGTTTTGGAGTTTGGTATATTCACAGCAACTGGTATAATGGTATAAAGGCTTGATTTATTTCCATGATTGTGAAGAATAATTTTTGTGATGATGTTGACGTTTGAGGTAGATTTTCGCGAATTGGTGTTCTGTTATATTTTCTACTTAGCAGGGCATGAAGATAACTTGTAGGTGTTTTTAAGTTGTGATAAAGACTTGATAAAAAGGTAGTTGGGTACGAGATCATTCTTAAGACGCTCTATGCTCGTATTCGCTATTATATGTGTCTCATTTACAGGGGTGAGGACTCATTTTATCACGAGGCTTCTACTCATTATTGCCGTGAGTTTTGGGGCCTACTCATTATAGCCGTGAGTTTCGGAGTCACATGGTTAGTACAAGACATGGAACACGAGGTTGGGTTATTCTACTTCAGCATCAAGATTTTTATAATTATTTTTCTTCATGATCATTATACATAGCCTACTGAATTAGAAGATTCATAAATGACTAGCACACTTTAAGGGGAAGCTCATTTGATAGAGTGTTAGTCATTCACATATGATGTCAAGGAGAAGATTTTTACTACTGCTCATTAGTATTACTACAACTGGTGTGAGTATCTACTGCTTAAAATCATTTTTTATTAGGGGAGCTGCCTATGTGCTTCATGGAGAGTATTTTGAAAGGTGGAATACTTGGGTTAGAAGTATGGTACTGATGGATAGTAATTAAAAATCAAGGTTGTTCACTTACAAGACCCCTATTTGATCATGTCAAAAATGGGAAGTTGTCTACAGAGAATGTTCAGCCTGTTGATCCTTGGTGTTGTATGCTTAAGGGGAAGTGTTTTGACATCATCAACTAGGGGAAGATTGTTGGGTCAAAAGTTGATGAGTCAAATCACTATGGAAACAAGAAGGACCAAATATGGCATTAGGAGAAACTTCAAGCTGGTGGACAAAATACAAGAAAGTTTCCCCTGCTACAAAACTTTCCACTGCTGTGAAGATTCCCCTGCTATATACTAAAAAGATGGAGATTTGGTCAAGTAGTGATAAGAATGAATAATTCTGTTTTGATTTAGTCATTATTATCTTATTTAGTTTCCATGTATCCCTGGGTTCCTTAAGTTATAAAAGGAACACCAGACCGTAGGTTTTAATCATCGGTTCCAACACAAAAAATGTAACCTACTGCTATTATGATCTCTATGTAAAACCCGCATGCTTTTACCATGAATAGTGCCCTTAAGATCGTACGTCCTAGATTAAAACTTACCCTATTTAGTATTGATCACATTCATGTGCTAATAATCAAGCAAGTGCATACGTGTATGACATGATAAGTATCGATTACGTACAAACTCATGATAAACAGTTAATAGATATTTCACGTGAATATAATTAAATCATGATCACCATTTTAAAACACGTACTAAAATAATTACGTAAGTACTTAATTACGAGTGTATATAATACGATAAACTACATGATAAAATAAACAGAAACACTTTAAACACGAACACGTTTAACCACGAACGAACACGAAACATCGGGACACGAGAAAAGGTACGGGTACCCCATGTGGGGACCCATACCCACTGCACACCAATCAAGGTGGGCTAAGCCCATGGACTTTTAACATGAAAGGGGGGGTTATGGTAAAATTCATTTCATTTTCACATTTCAAGGAAATAAGCATTTAACCTAAAAAGTTTTCCTCTCCTCCTCTTGGTCTCTCTTTGTGCCGCCACCCTCAAGACCACCATAGGTGGTTGTTGGTTGATTTTGATCATAAAAATAAGTGCTATAAACCGTGTTTGTTCATCCTCTTTCAAGCTACGTGTTGGTATATCATTCTAAACCTTTCTTTTTATTTCTTTTTAATCTTTAATTATTTTCATGAACATGTTATTTTTATTTTTGTTAAAACATGATAATTTAACATAGACCTAACATGTTTTGGGGTTAATTAAAATCAAGGGATGATATATGAGGGTGTTTGTTTTGGCCGCCTAGTATAACCAACCCGAGGGGGGTTCGGTTTGCTTTTTGCCGCCACCACCAAGACCATTTTGGTCTTGGTTGGTGCATGTGGGACCCACGGCAGCAAGGGGACACAAGTACCCCGAGTTGGCTCGGGGTACGGTGTCCAGTTCATGCCCGATTCATGGTTCGTTGGTTAAGTCATGATTTATGCTACATGTTAATTTTATGAATTATGAACTTAGGATATAAATTAATTAATAACATGAGATATTAATTAAACCATGACTTAGGTTATTTTAATTATTAATTTAGCATGATATTAATTTAACCTAAGTATTTTTATGTTATAAGTTATAATTAATTAATTATTTAAAACATGCTTATAATTAATTAATTTAGACATGACTTAGGTTATATTATTAATACATATTAATACACATTTTAACCTAAGTATTTTATTCCATTTTAATTAAAACATGTTATACTTTAATTAAAATGCTTAACCTATAGTTTAATTAAAATACATGAAATAATAATTAAACTATACACTATATCATATGACTTAAGAAATAAGCTTATAAACACTTAGACTTATATTTTAGCTTATGCAACCAGCTTAATTCTAATTATGGAAACTTCTATTTATAGAAACTTAATTAAATAAGGCAACTAATCTAATCATGGAAACCTTCTATATATAGAAACTTATTTAATTAAGGCAGCTGATCTATTTTTGGAAACTTTCTATTTTTAGAAACTGATCTCATTTAAGCAGTGAATTCTATTTTTGGAAACTTTCTATTTTAGGAAACTTTCTATTTTTGAAAACTTTCTATTTTTGGAAACTTTCTGTTTTTGGAAACTTTCTATTTTTGGAAACTTTCTATTTTTGGTAACTTTCTATTTTTGGAAACTTTCTATTTTTGGAAACTTTCTATTTTTGGAAAGTTACTTATTATTACACAGTAAGTATAATAATACATGAATTACTAGTAATACTTTATCAGATTAATCAGAGTACAAGGTAAACACAGATGGGGCTTTAAACAGTAAACCATGACCTAAAAATATACAAAGTAAGCTAAGATGAGACATAAAACCCAGTACGTAATCAGTGATTCGATACTTATACACGTGTGTATTCATGTAGTGTTAGTGATCCAGAAGTAGGAGTCTTTCTTCCGTTCATTCACTGGACTTGAGGTACGGATTCCCGTCCTTTCAGTATGGACATTCTTTCCTTATTAGGATCTCCCCGTATGCAGCCAACTGTTTTCCCCAGTATTTGTTTTATTGTTTTGAACTGCTTATGTTTAAGTAGCATAATCTATAGCCATATACAAGCATGACCAGTTTCACCTAGTTATGGAGGTACCATAACCATAACATTGGAGGCACCAATGTTATGACTTCCCCACGGCGGAGTGATTGCTCGTGGCGTCCCTTTTAGTTTTGGCCATATTATTATATCATGTGGGGCGTATGGGTGCATCCTAGTTACATGTTTTATTCAGTATTTCATGGTGAATGTGGTGTGTGCCTTGCATCCTTCACAAGGAGTTGATCCCTCCTACCCAGACCAGTATATTAATTAGAGGCATCCCCTCTAATCAGCATGATGAGGTCACCCCTCCAAGTATTCATGCACGTGACCTATTCATGACCTATATGGGCTATGGTATATATATGTTAAAACAGTTTTCATAAGATAAACATAAGGCTTTTCAAACTATAAAACCAGTTTTCTCAATACTTAACCAGTCTACTCAGAACTTAGTCTTCCGCTATTATATGTTACATGCTTATCCTATTTCATGCTATATTGTACATCCGTGCACTGAGCGTCTTGCTCAGCCGTTTTCCTTTTCATGTTCCCATAACGGCAGGTACTCAGGGACGCTCGTAGATCTCAAACGTACGTGCATATGGACTGGAAGCTTTACTGTCTTTCTTTACTTTATGCATTTCCTTTACTTTAATACAGCTTGCAATGGACATTGTTTCGTCCTTTCCTTTTTTAGTATTTATGTTTGTGTGTGATGAGCTCTACTTTGGGGTTACCGATGTTTGATTCCGGTATTTCCCTTTTATGGTCAAATAATGCTTAGACATTTATCCTTGTATGCTTTGATGACACGCCATGATTATGCGTAAGATTCCATTTCCAAAATGGGGTGTTACAATTATGGTATCAGAGCCAAGGTTTCGACCTGTAGGCTCTCAAATATGACCTGTGATTAGTGGGTAGTCACTACGGTCTTCCTAGAACTGACAGTTGTTTTCATGCATTCATCATTTTTAAGCATACATATACATGTCATTGTTACAGGGTTTTTGACTAAGTAATGGTTGGTACAGGACTGGCCCTATTTAGTCGCATGTGTTTTATCGAAACTTTTAGATTTGGGACCGACCCATAGGCGTCCCCTCGATATGTCTTTTGTTTTGAGTGAACTGACCAGAGGCGTTCACCCTCGAGCATCAAAAGTTTTCATAAAACTGCATCATGCATTCATACAAAAAATTTCTTGCATAAATTTTTTCTCGTGAAAATTTTGGTATAAATTTTTTTTTCATGTATATATATAATTTATATTTTATGTTTTGAACTGTTAATCATATGTTTTATGTTATACTGTCAGATGGTTCTCACACGCGAGCAAGAGCAACTCAATGCTGCAATTCAGGCTACCATGCAAGCCTTGCCTCCTCAACTGAGGAATGACATCCGTGCTGAAGTCCAAGCTGCAAACAATCAGCAGCAGCAGAATCAGGCACCTCCTCCTCCTCCTCCAGTGACACTAGCAGTGTGGCTGGAAAGATTCAACAAGCTCCGTCCTAGAGCTTTTGAAAAGACTGATAGCCCTAGCGATGCTGAAAGCTGGTTGACTCATATCGAGAAGATTTTCAATGCTATGGGCTGTGACCCCGCATACAAGGCGAGATTGGCATGCTACCGATTTGAAGGCGATGTACTCAGCTGGTGGCTAGCCTTGACGCAGTCAGAAGGAGGTGATGATTGGGTCGCTGGTTTGACATGGGCCCAATTCAAGGAGAGAGTGATGGAGCAGTTCTTTCCCAAGGCAGAGCAGGACAAGCTCAAGCGAGAGTACCATGGGATATGACAGAGAGCAGGCGAGAATAGCAACGAATTCATGCAGCGCTTTCTTCGCTTAGCTGGTTTCCTGGGAGCAGCAGCTGGTACTCCTGAGGACCAGGCACACCACTTTAGGTGGGCACTTCGCACCTCGGTTGCGAACAATCTGGTGTGTGCTACGTTCAATACAGTAGCACAAGTGGCCGACGCAGCAAGGAAGCTAGAGATGCTGCAGGAACGAGATGAGTTCGGGGAAGCTGAAAGACCCGACAAGAGGTAAACATTTCGTATTCAAACGGTAACCAAACCGCATCCTATCATTATATGTTCAATAATCCTCTCTAAACTGTATCTTCCAGGCAGAAAACTGGGGACCGGTCTCAGCCGGCTACTCAGCAGCAGCCTCATCAGCCCAAAGGAAACGGTCACACTAACGACCGTTCTGTTGTGGAAAGGCGTAGCGGTAATGATAATTACCGTAACAACGCTGGACACTCCAACAACAACAGGTCCTACTATTTACGCATCTTCTTATGATTTCATGTTATATATCTCATGCTGACACTATATTAACCTCTACCAGGAACCACGGTAACGGAAAGGACCAGAACCACAGGGGTTCGCAGCCTAACCGTTCAGCTATCACTGGTGAACATCTTATGATGCATATGTCTTATACTCGTGCATATACTTTATCTTAACACATTTTGTCATCAGCAGGCCCTCAACAAGCAAGGACTCCTGCTGGAGGATTCACTCATCCTCTTTGCAGTACTTGCCATCGCAGACACCCTGGCCCATGTCGTCGTGATTCCGACGCGTGCTACAAGTGCGGCCTCCCTGGCCATCGTATGAGAGATTGCCGTAAGGGTGAGATGGAGGGTACCTCGGGTCATGCTGATAATAAGCCGCCTCCTACCACTGGGCGTGTCTACACGACATCTCGAGATCAGGCAAACAAATCTACAGGTACCATTACTGGAATTTTGTATATGTACGGCCAAGCTGCATGTGTTCTTTTCGACACGGGTGCCACTCACTCAGTTATTTCCACTACTTATGCTAAGAACATTAGGACACTTCCCTTGCCATTAGAAAATAGGCTTACCATTTCTACGCCTTTGAGGGACTCTGTATTAATAACTCATGTATACAAGAGTCTTCCTCTAGAGTTTGACGATAAAGTTCGTGCAGTAGATGCACTTCCCCTAGACATGATTGAGTTCGATATGATTCTCGGCATGGACTGGCTATCCAAGCACCATGCTACCATAGACTGCCACTCATATCGGGTGATCTTCGGCGACATTAATGCACCAGAGTACATTCATAACAGGTTCATACCCGGACGGTCTGTACAAGTCATATCTACCTTGCAAGCACGTGCATTACTGTCACACGACTGTGAGGGTTATCTAGCTACGGTTCACGACATGGATGCTGAATCTCCATCGATTCAGGATCAACCAGTAGTATCGGAATTTCAAGACGTCTTCCCAGCTGAACTCCCCGGCATACCACCTGCACGAGAAGTGGAGTTCAACATCGACCTTGTTCCAGGAGCTGAACCAATCTCTAAGGCTCCGTATCGTATGGCTCCCATAGAGCTAAAAGAACTGAAGGACCAACTGCAGGAACTTCTTGAGCGAGGGTTCATTAGACCAAGCGCATCTCCATGGGGCGCACCGGTCTTGTTCGTTAAGAAGAAGGACGGCAGCATGCGACTTTGCATAGACTACTGTTAGGACCATTGTAATAGTTATAGGTAATAGGTAGACTAGGAGGTATGTAGTTCCTCCTGGTCCTAGTCGTAGTAGGAGCAAGTCCTGCTCCTGGTCCTAGTCGAAGTCAAACTTTATTATTTACTTAATATTCTGTTAGGATATGCATGAGATATGTTAGGAAAGGATATGCATATCAGTTTTACACGTTTTCATTAATGATGTATTAGGGTTTCCTTGTAGTATAAAAGGAACCTTAGGCAGAAGGGTTAGACACACCTTCACAAAACGTAGTTTTAGTCTTTATCAATATTAGAAATCCTTAGAAAGGATCAAGTCTTTATAGTTATTCTGTTTCTCTTGTTTATATTTATATTCTACATTCATATTGTGTATAGAGTCTCTTTGTGATTTGACTTGTGATTACAGAAGTCATTCACCGGTCCTGACAGACTGCAAGATCTACATCTAGTAGACCCTAAAAGTGGTATCAGAGCCTGGGAGGGTCTCTATACAAGCAGAATCAAGTTCTCTTATTACTAACAATCTGTTTATCATGTCTGCCTCAACTTCTACTCAAACAGGAGAAGAAGGCACTCCTAAAATTGTGCAACCTCAGCAGATCCTGGCTACGGTCTCCAACACGAATGGAAAATTCCCTCTTCTGAAGAAGGGTGAATATGATAACTGGGCAATGAAGATGGAATGGTGGATCACCAACACTGATCAAGATCTGTGGAAGATCATACTGAATGGAAACAGCAGGAAGCTTACTGGACGAGACAAGAACGGTAATATTACTCTTCTTGACCCTAAAACTCATGAGGAAATCATCGCTATTCAGAAGGAGGTAAAAGCAAAAACAATTTTGCTTCAATCTCTTCCTGAAGATCACATGGGTGACTTCTACCATTTGGATGATGCCAGAGAGATCTGGAATGGCATAAAAGCAAGGTTCGGTGGGAATGAGGAGTCAAAGAAAATGCGAAGGTCCATGCTGAGAGATGAATTTACCGAATTCAAAATCTCAGAAACTGAAGGTCTAAATCAAGGGTATGATAGGTTCCAGAAGATCTTGAGCCAATTGAATCAACTACGGTCAAAACCTGATGATGGTGACATTAATGCAAGGTTTCTTAAAGCCTTACCCTACTCATGGAACCAGGTGGTGATCTCTCTCAAAGCCAAAGGTGGGCTTGACTATCTCACCTTTGATGATTTGTTTCACAGGCTCAGAACATTCGAACCTCATGTGAGAGGATACCCGAGTGACTCTTTTCCCATCCCTGCTAATTCAGCCTTTGTGAGCTCTATGGCATCTAGTCCCATGTCATATGCAAGTAGTCCGAGCAATACTGTCTCTCCCCAGCATACTATTCAGCATACTGGTCCCATGTCATATGCATCTAGTCCCATGTCTTCTGCTCCTGATCCTGCTGTCAAGTCTGGTAGTATGGTAGAAGCTGTTCTTCATTCTTTTGTGGCTGATGTTACTGCTGAACAACAACTTGCTTTTGATGACTTCAAACAGATCGATAAACTTGATCTGGATGAGATAGATCTTAAATGGCAGATGGCCATGCTTACTCTTAGGGTTCACAAGTTTGAGAAGAAAGCAGGAAGGAAATTTAATTACAACCCTCGGGAGCCAGCAAGATTCGATAGAAGCAAGGTACGGTGCTATAACTGCCAGCAACAGGGTCACTTTGCAAGAGAGTGCCCTAGCAAGAATGATCAGGAGAAGAGCAGGTACTCCGCTTTCAAGGTTCAGGAGGTTAAAGATGACAGGAAGGCATTGGTATCTGTTGACTCTATGGTCAACTGGAATGATCATCAGGCTTCTACTCTGGAATCAGCGGAATCTACGACTGATGTGTTGGCAATGATTGCTGGGAATCTCTCTGATGCAGAAGAAGCAGAAGAGTTTGCTCTTATGGGCATCTCACCTCAGGTACAACATTGTCCTCTTGGTTGTCATGATAAATACACAGAATTGTTGTCCCAATTTAATGAAGTAAATGATCAAAATGATAAGTATTTTTTAGAGGTACAAGCCTATAAAGCTTCATTAAACACATTGGAACAACAAAAGAAGTGGTTACAAGATACACAACGTGCGTATGAGGATAAAATCAGGATACTAAGCATTGATTTAGAAAACACTACAAATATGCTTAAATATACAGAAACTGAAAGAGATGCTAGTGTCAAAGAAAAAGAGGAGATGCAAGCTAAATTAGATGCTACAATGTTACGATTTGACAAATGGCAAAAGGCACCTAAAAATCTTTCAAAATTAATTGATAGTAGCATGTCTGGCAGAACTAAAAGAGGCTTAGGATTTGAAAAATATATTGATTCTGAAGATGTATTTGATTTATCTTTCTCAAGTGTCTTTGATGCCGACAAAGAGGATGAGGGCAAACCTAGTTACAATAGGTTTAAACCAGCAGCAGAAATGCATGTTGTTCCTCCTCCTCTTACTGGAACTTTTATGCCCACCTCATGGCGTAATGACTCGGATGGATCACAGATGCTTGAGTCCCCAACTAGTTCTACTAATACTAATGACTTTGTCTCATGTACTTTCAGTGACAAAGCCGGTGACTCTGCATCTAATGGTTCAAGTGAAGAGTCAAGACCTACGAGTTCCAAGTCGAATGAACATGCTGCTACTGGTGCTAGGATGTGTGAAGAAAAAGTTTCTGTCAAGTCAAGTGTGTCTGGTCCTTGTTTATTGAGTCCTAGGAAGAATGTTTTTCCTAGACATGTGTGTAATAAAGTAGGCAGTATGAAACAGTCTCATTCTAATAAAAGGTCTTTCAAAACATGTTTTGTTTGTGGCAGTTCCTTTCATTTAATTAAAGATTGTGATTATTATGACACACATGCATCTGTTAATCATGTTTTTCCTGCTCCTGGTTCACCAGGAGCTGCTTCATATGCTTCTAGAAGACTTAATTCTAGTGCTCCAATGTTTAATCCTTCTAGAGTATCCTCTCCTTTCGCCTCTAATTATTGGAGAGATAGTGGATTCCAAACAACCAGTAATTATTTTCAAAATTTTAATCCACACTATCCGCATCATTTAGACCACACGTTTTTTGGTATGGGAAACATGGGAACTGCTGTTAAGCCCTCAGCAGGTTGTTCTTGGTTCAATAACAATACCCATATGATGCATAGACAACCAAGAAACAATAGTGGATCTCATCATTCTTCTTGGCATTCTTCTAATGATCCACAAGGCAGGCTCAAACCTGAAAAGGTTTGGGTCCCCTTAAGACACTAACTTTTGCATTGTTATTATCTTGTTGTTGTAGGTTACTCCATACCAGGATCCTAGTCTAGGCATTGTTGAGAGTGGTTGCTCCAGGAGCATGACTGGAAATAAAAGCCTTCTCTCTAACTTTGTACCATTTTATGGAGGCAAGGTCTATTTTGGTGGAGGTGAAGGCAGAATCACTGGCAAAGGAACGATAAAGACTCCAAATCTAAATTTTGAGCAGGTCTACTACGTGGAAGCACTTCAACACTTCATTTGATATCGGTCTCTCAGATTTGTGACAAGAAGCAGTTTGTACTCTTCACCGATACTGATGCACTTGTGCTTTCCAAAGATTTTCAGCTTCTGGATGACTCACAAGTTCTACTCAGAATTCCTAGAAGACACAATCTATATAGTATCAAGTTGAATGAAGTCAACCCTACTGGTCAACTAGCATGTCTGGTTGCAAGAGCCTCAGAAGATGAAGCCACTAAATGGCACCGAAGGATGGGACATGTGAACTTCAAGACCATTCACAAACTTGCCAATATGAATCTGGTCTCTGGTTTACCTCCCAAGACGTTTCGAAATGATATAAATTGTATTGCCTGCAGCAAAGGCAAACAACACAAAGCATCCTTCAAGGCCATTACTGCTTTAAGTCTTATTACTGAACCATTGCAGCTTCTACACATGGACTTATTTGGTCCTACTTCCATTAGAAGCATTGACCACAAGCAATTTTGTTTGGTGGTGACTGATGGCTATAGCAGGTTTGCGTGGGTGTTCTTCATGGCTGCCAAAAGTGAGACCTACTCAATTCTTCGAGATTTTCTTACCTTGATAGAGAATCAGTTGTCCAAGAAAGTTAAAGGTATTCGATGCGACAATGGAACCGAGTTTAAAAATAGAGACCTCATCGCACTTTGCAATGCTAAGGGCATCAAAAGAGATTATAGTGCTGCTAGGACTCCTCAACAGAATGGTGTGGCAGAAAGAAAGAACCGGACACTAATAGAAGCAGCAAGAACTATGCTTGCCGATTCCAAGCTTCCGACCATGTTCTGGACAGAAGTTGTTAATACTACAAGTTATGTTTTGAATAGGGTGTCTATTACCAATCCACACAAGAAGACACCTTATGAGCTGCTCACGGGCAAAGTTCCAAATATTGCTCATTTGAAGCCTTTTGGGTGTCCAGTCACCATTCTGAATACTAGTGACTATTTGGGGAAGTTTGATGGCAAGGCTGATGAAGGATATATTGTAGGATATTCAGCTCATTCTCGGGCATATCGTGTCTACAATCTTCAAGCCAAACGGATAATTGAAACTATTAATCTCAGGTATTTTGAGGAGAAGACAAACATACAAGGAACAGGTCCAGAATGGTATTTTGATCTTGATTATCTTAGTGATTCGTTAGGATATTTTCGTTTCAAAACTAACCAAGATGCAGGACCACGATTGTTTACAACTTCAAGTACTGGTGTTCCTTCTAGTCTTTCTGATTCAAATGATGAGGATGACATTTTTGTGGTTCCATCCTATTCCACCACGGTTTCTCCTAGTCCTCCTAGTGATGCAACTCCATTGGATGTACAGGATTCCCAAGCAGCTCTTGATACTCTTCTCAAGCAACAACAAGAAGCTACTAAAGCAGCGGCTCAAGGTAGTTTTGAGTTTCCCTTGGTTGAGCCTACTGACAAAGTTGCTCCTGGTACTCCAGCTTCTGCTCCTAGTGCTAGTCACTCACCTACTGGTACTCCGGCTAGTGAGTCTGCTTCCAATACATGTTTCTCCAGTCCTTCTGATTTGGGGAATCATGAAAAGAAGTCTTCTACCAAGCTGGATGATATACATAAACAACCGGTAGACGGGATTTTCCAAAATGCTTCATATGATGCTGATTTTGTTGGTGATCTCAATAACTTGGAACCAGAAGTGGAGGTTTCTTCCAATCCAGTCTTGCAACCACATAAAGACCATCCTACCACTTAAATTATTGGAGATCCTGGTTCTACCGTCAAGACACGCAGAATGCAGCAGAAGGCCTCGTCTGATCATCATGCTCTTGTGGGCTACATTGAGGATCAAAAGCGTAATAATCATACGGACTTTCAACACTGTTTGTTTGCTTGTTTTCTTTCACAGGTGGAACCTAGGTCTGTTTCTCATGCTCTTGAGGATCAAAGTTGGGTGGAGGCTATGCAGGAGGAAATGCAGCAATTCTTGTTTCTGAATGTTTGGGTTCTGGTTGACTTACCAGATGGGAAGACAGCTATCAATACCAAATGGATTCTCAAAAACAAGAAGGATGCACGGGGAATTGTTGTCAGGAATAAAGCTAGACTTGTCGCACAAGGACACACTCAAATTAAGGGCATTGATTATACTGAAGTCTTTGCGCCTGTTGCCAGGATCGAGGCCATTCGTCTGTTTTTGGCCTTTGCTTCGTATGTTGGCTTTACGGTGTTCCAGATGGATGTCAAGAGTGCATTTCTCTATGGAAAAATTGACGAGGAAGTGTATGTTACTCAACCTAAGGGGTTTGTTGATCCACTTCATCCCAAGAAAGTCTACAAGGTGGTCAAGGCTCTTTATGGGTTACATCAGGCTCCTAGAGCTTGGTATGAGCGACTCTCCACTTTCTTGTTAAAGAATGGCTATCGAAGAGGTACTATTGACAAAACACTATTTCTTCGGCGGAATTCCAAGGATATTATCCTTGTTCAGGTCTATGTGGACGACATTATCTTTGGTTCTACAAGGAAGGAGTGGTGTGATGAGTTTGAACACTTGATGAAAGGCGAATTTCAGATGAGTGCCATGGGAGAACTGTCATTTTTCCTTGGTCTTCAGGTCAAGCAACAATCGGATGGGATTTTCATCAGTCAAGACAAATATGTTCATGAGATTCTTCAGAAGTTTGACATGGATCCTCTTAGACCAGCAGCAACTCCTTATGAAGTTGCTAAAATCAAACTTAAGAATGAGCCAGATCCACCGGTAAATGTTCATATGTACAGGTCTATGATTGGCTCTCTCATGTATTTGACCGCATCACGTCCGGACATTATGTTTGCAGTAAGTGCTTGTTCTAGACACCAGGTGACTCCAACGGTTTCGAACTTAAATGCAGTGAAGAAGATTTTCAAGTATATCAAGGCTCAACCTAAATTGGGTCTATGGTATCCTAGAGAATCTCCCTTTGTTCTTGAAGCATACAGTGATAGTGATTATGCTGGTGCTAATAATGATAGGAAGTCTACTACTGGTGGTTGTCAATTTTTGGGTCGTCGGCTTATTTCATGGCAATGTAAGAAACAGACAATCGTAGCTACTTCTTCAACAAAAGCTGAATATGTAGCTGCTGCTAGTTGCTGTGGTCAA